>OX637265.1:6910000-8402500 GCA_951799465.1 Leptophobia aripa
CGTCAGTGTCTTCACAAAGATTTGCATTCCTCCTCTAAGACGCAGCACAAGGTGGAGTGTGGATTCCTTCTGGATGTTGTAGTCTGATAGGGTGCGGCCGTCTTCCAATTGCTTTCCAGCAAAGATAAGGCGTTGCTGGTCTGGAGGGATACCTTCCTTGTCTTGGATCTTGGCCTTTACGTTCTCGATGGTGTCAGAGGGTTCTACTTCTAATGTGATGGTCTTCCCCGTCAGGGTTTTTACGAAAATCTGCATTTTGTAAGATCTGCAATTAAAATAAATGCAATATTATTTTGTTATTAAATTGAAAATGACTGTATTAATGTTTCGGGAGCTGTAGTGGAATGACGCATTCTCTAAACAAAGAAAGTTCTCGTACACAAAATGGCGTCGTTAACTTTTGCAAGTCCTTTGTTTGAATTGATTCACGACGCAGTACTAAAGAGGTTCAAAGGAGAACTTACCTTTGTATTCACCGAAAGAATATTAAAACAGCTTCTACGCGTTTGGCAAATGTTAATTATAACTAAAATTCAATATTTAAAAAAATTTATATTAACAAAGATAAATACAATTCTCGAATAACACGTCAGTACTCAGCAAAGCGTTGTAACAAGTAAATGTCAAATCTCGTGATGTACAGTATTTATACTTTTACGATATTTTAATTTTTTAGTATTGCAACACTCATATTACTTACGCAAAGTTATCCTCTAAGCGACACATGGTGTATTTGTAATAAATATATTTTATAGTAATTTAATTTCTCTATCATATCATAATAAATATTTTTCAATCTAAATACAACAGAAAAAATACTACTTTTACACTTTAATTTTTTGAATTATATTGGTTATCTATATTAAAATATAAATTAATTTGTACACTTGGATTACGAATATGTTATGCAAGTTAAGTGTATTACTCTTCTGTATTTGTTTAATAGCATTACCATCTATGTGAGAAGCTGTTTTTGGAACTTAATTCTATCTGTAGCCAACTCAGCTTTAAATCATATATGACGATGACGTTTAGAAAGCTGTCTTGTCAACATTTTCTATACTAAATTTATCGTTTTCTTATCTACGGTAAAGTCAGAAGTGTGAACCACGAACGAATTATGATTTAATATTATTAAATAAATACTATTTTTTTGGAAAAAATCGAAAGTACATATATTTTCTGCATATGTTCATAAAACAATGCTGATAAGTGTAGTTGTCTAAGTACGTGATGTATAGCGACTATATTACAATTATATATGCAGTCAAAGTCTAGACGAGTATTTTATTCTGACGACGAAGCTAGAGCAACTTCGGTGATTGACAACAAGGAATCTTGTCTAGAATAAAATCGATGAATACTTTTACTCTTCATGTTGATAAATAAATAATGAATGTTTTTAAATTAAGTTAGACAGCGTTTCATTGAAAAGTTTTATACGGAACGTGAAAAATGGCTGATTTAATACGAGCAATGGGGGCGCCGATTGGACCCCCTTTAAAGGACAAGTTAGGATCGCCCTCTACGGAGTCTGAGGACGGCGGCGGCGACATTGCCGAGTTGGCTGCTGATTTAGAACTAGATGAGGCTGATGGACCTAGCACTAATGGTATTTTCAATATATATATATTTTTAAAATCATACAAACATAGGGAGGTTTAAATTTAATACCTTTATTTGGCTCTGTAGTCTACAATAATTAAGTTCTTCAACAAAAACTTAATTAGGATTACAATAATTTTCTTAAAAACATATAAACTCTATATCTAGTCTTTTAACTGCAGTAAATTCTCATTTATCTGCCAGTTAACTTATAAATAAAAATATATAAATATTTAGGGAAATTTGATAGTTTGTTATATTTTATGACTAAGATACTAAATGAGATATGGCACAATGTCTGAATGGATCATACAATATAAAAGTATATATACATTCTTCATATAAAGCCATTTATAAAGTTTACACAGAGTTACTACAACAGCTGACTATTTATATTTACTCATAAATATAAATTACTTTTAACCAGGAGAAAGGCAAGCAGTGTTGGCTCCTCCTGAAAGTGAGTGGTATCATGGCCGCCTTGATAGATATACATCTGAAGAACGCTTATGGGCTACAGGAAAGCATGGTAGTTACCTTGGTAAGTTACTTTAACTGTTTTTTCAACTTGGGTTTAAAACTATATTATAAAACAGCTATTTGTATACACAGAGTAAACTCCTTTGTAATGTCACTCGATTTACAGACTAAACACTAAAAGCATTGAAATCAATTGGCTTTGGTTAGCTTGTATTCCAAACAATAATTTCACAGGCCTTTCAGAGTGGTTATATAGAATTTACACTGTATATATAAATACTGTTAACCAGACACAATTTTCATTTCATGTGTAATTTATAATAAATTAACTCTTCAATCTTGTGTGAGAAAACGTTTTCACTATGTGGTATATAGCATATAGTGAAAAAGAATAATAAAATAAATTTTAGGTCCACATTACTAAATCAAGTATTTTGCTATGAAGCAATGGAGAACTTATTTAACAATAGCTAGGTTTCGTGTGATTTGTGATTGATACACAATGATATGTTCATAGTGACAGAATTACAAATTACCAATTTTTCTAATTATGTTATGTGTTTCTTTAAATAAATAAGTGCTTATTATGACCAACTAAGTCTTGATGCTGGCAATGCTGATGCTACCTACGGCTTTCAAAAATAACCCTACGAGAGTTATATAGAATGTGATTTTTTTTAGTTCGCGAAAGTGACCGAAAACCTGGTTCATATGTGTTAAGCTATCTTGGACGTACTGGGATTAATCACTTTCGGTGAGTTATATAGATATATTTTGAATAACCTTTTATTTCCTAAACCATTTTCTATGTATATCTCAAATCATTAATAGTAGTGCACTATATCAGAAAATCGTTTGGATTTATGCATTTAAAACTTATGTAATTGCTAAGCCAAAGTTTAAACAACTTTTTTCTGCTATAGGTTTCTTTTAATATATATAAAATTATACATATTTAAATATGAGTTTTGTTATTAAAGGATAACAGCGGTATGTGGCGATTACTACATAGGTGGTCGTCAGTTCGATTCCCTCACGGAGCTGGTTGGCTTCTACAGCCATTGTTCGGATTTATTGAAACGTGAGAGACTCGTCGAGCCCGTTCCACCGCCCGAACCTGTCAATGATAAGAAGGTGTGTTTTAGAAATAAAGATAAATCTAACCTAGAATCGTTTACAATCACTAAAACGAACTTTACCTCGGTCCCCACAAGAACCAACAGATCCCACAAGAAACTCGGTCAGTGTCATTTTCTGATGGCCGTTATTTGATAATAATTTATTTATACACTGAAGTACAATTGATTGATATATAAAGACCAATATCAACGGAATGGCAGTTCAATAATTTGACAAGCTGCGATTCAAATGTCTTTTCCGTTTACATGGCCTTAATGAATTGTCTTTTGTTTAGATTTTAGTATTGCGTTTATAAATAATAATGTTAATAAATAAAAAAATATAATAATGTTCTATGTCGATAGAAGGTTTTTATTCAAAGTAAGATTAACTCGATTTGACTGATCCCATTGTATGTATGTGTAACATATAAATTTATCTCATATTAGCAATGTTAGGTAAGGAGTATGGGAAACATGTTTTGAATAAGACTTAAATCTGTAGCTTAATCGAAATCATAGAATTGAGAGTGCAATTGTATAGCTGGTGTTATGTGAATTAAAAATTTCGTTAAATAACGCATGTTTTATATGTAAATGATTTTGTTCACTAGCGCGTGGTTGCCATCCTTCCCTACACCAAGATGCCGGACACGGACGAGCTCACGTTTCAGAAGGGCGATATTTTCTTCCTACATAATGATATGGGAGACGGCTGGCTATGGGTCACCGCACACAGGTACATTAGTCTTGCATTAGTTGTATGAATAGTCCTTTATTGACACCGGCTTGTTAGCGCTAGCGTTAAACGTAATCAAATTATACATGCATCTTCCTAAAAAATAAGTTCTTGCGTTTATTAAAAGCTTGTGATTATATTTTGCGTTTATCTCCGTATTATTTAATTTGCGATTGTTTGTTTTTGATTGTATGAATTTTATAAAACTTTAAAGACAACAACAGGCGGCATTAACACGAACATCTCTTCCAGGCAACTTGAGAAATATTATATATTAATATTAATAAATAACTTTAGTAAATATTTTTAGTAGCGATACTTAAAATGGTGTGAGTCACTGCTTAGAGCCGATCGATACGATTTGTCTCATAAGGGGTATTAAGTAAGATTAAAAGGGCTTCTTAGACTTTAGGGTTTCAAAAACAGTTAACTAATTTAATTGAATACAATACGTACCATTAAGTCTGTATTTATAAATATATATTCTTAGGGTTCTCTATATTATTAAAATAATTTATACTACGCGCCATTAGTAAAGCGTGCTTGTGTGAAATTTTTTTATAACGTTAAAATTTTAAGTCTAATTCATTTTAGTCCGTCTATTAACACATGAAAATCACATCCCTATTGGATAATTGCCTTTTTGCTTGTAATATGAATATATTAGATATATATTTGTATTTGCAGGACGGGAGAACAAGGAATGATTTTCAGGGAGTTGGTTGAAGACCTTGACCCATCGATTGATCCGAATACAGTTTTCTCTTGGTTTCATCCTAATTGTACTAAGAGTGAAGCAGTTGATATGCTGGTCAAGGCTGGGCCTGGAAGCTTTCTAGTCAGGTTTGTGCATACTTTGTTTTACGGATATTATAATTTACATTATTTACAACTATACAACAGTAATTGCTGTCGACATTCTTCCAAAGAAATCAAGTGCTCTATAACTTAACACATATGGAAGAGGCTACTTAGGCCACATTTCGATTGACAGGATTCCCTTGAAATTGTCTAAGTACACAATTATAAAGCTATCATAATGTATCACGAATTAATTAATTAATTGACCATCAACAAAAAGTGGTTTTTTAACTATTAAATATATATATTTTCTCTATAGGCCTTCGGACAACTCACCAGGCGATTATTCCCTATTCTTCCACATCAACAACCAAATTCAAAGGTTTCGCATCGAGAAGAAGGGTGTTCGTTACTTGATGGGTGGGAGGACTTTTGAATGTTTGGATGCTGTGATCAATAGATACAGGAAGGAACAAATAGTCGAAGGTCATACACTTGGGCAGCCAGTAAGTACCATAGTAGTTCATAACGTTATAAAATTTTCAATATATCTAAAATTTGGTTTAACTTGTTAAGTGGATATTTAGTTTAGTTTTAGGATAGTTCATTTAAATGTGATTAAAAACGTCTTATTACGTTTGCTTAGGTATATAATAACAATTATATAAACTGTCTAAATTAAATATTTTAATATTTTGTAAAAATAGTCAAGCTAGGACATGAAATTTGTAAAGTCCCGTTACCAAAGTAATTAAATTTTAATAATAAAATATTGTTTTCTAGCTTATAGCTGAAGGCCACCAAATAGAGCCGCAACAGAACGCAACGGGCGCGGCGGCTGAAAAGATTTACGCCACGCTCCGCGAGTGCAGGGATCAGATCGGCTTGAAGAAAATGAAGGGCATTAAGCATCAGGGTTATCTCCACAAGAAGTCCGATAAGGGTGCTAAGAAATGGAAGGCACTCTATTTCGTACTTCTCCAAGAGGGCACAGACACGCATCTGTACTTCTACGATTCGCCTAAGCGTACGAAGCCGAAGGGGCTGATTGATCTGTCGTGCGCTTATCTGTATCAGGTAAGTTTTTTAGAAATTTCTATTTCTTTTGTACATTTCAAATTAGTTGGTGGCTCGGCTGTGGATGTACTTTCAGTATTAACGTGCTCTTTGATGATTAAAGCTTTATAGAGTTCTCGGGAAAATGTATACGCTTTTTCGATATATCAAATATTGAACAAAGCTTGAGAATGAGTCACACTTAATGCTGAGGACGTTCGTAAAACAGTGATTAAACTTAAATCTGATAGGTAAGCTAGTATTGTGGACTTTTCAGACTAGATCTAGATAAAGTGCTAGATAGAGCTACGAGGGTGTAAAAATAAACCGGTGCCATAGATATATGAAATTTATTGACGTCTACTAATGATCGCTGAGTCTCTTTCCTTTCTTTTCTGCCAGCACATATTCATTTATTTATTAAGGAAACATAAACAGATACATCACAATAACAAGATACAAGTTATTAGAATAGATAGATATATTAAAAGTTTCACTGATAAAACAAAAAGAAAATAATTAACAAGGAGGAAGTAAGCAGCTTGGCGAAGACAGTCATTACTGCCTCTCTCTTAAATTATGAAACTGCAGAGAAGTGCGAAACTAAGTCGATGCAGGGATGTGAATCCACTGAAAAGATATATGCCGATATCATTCAGATATGAGGATATTCAGACAAAGGATATGACAGTTATGATCCAAGCCTAAAAATACATCTGCTTTATAGGTACACGAGTCGCTATGGGAGCGAGAATTTTGCTTTCAATTGGTGGAAAGGGCTCTGCCGTGTCTGTCAACCCACACCTTCCTCGCCGCGGCCACCGCGACTGAGCTGCGTGGATGGCTGGATGCACTGCGTCCATTGTGTGTACCGCAACAAGCAAGGCATCAGTCCAAAGTATGTCATGTTTAATATCATTTAACGAAAATATTAGTAATATATATGTATTAACACTATTTTATATAAAAATACATATAAGAGCAACGGACGGCCTTGTATAGTAAGCGATCACTTCCACTTCCACTTTTCTTTTTATATTGGTGTTTTTATTTTTTGAGAGATTATTTCTATAGAGAATATATATAAGAGAATTTAACTAATTATTACTAAAATATTAACATATGAGTTTTATATAAGGTATATTTATACTTATGTGAAAGGCAATTTTCATGAAGGATCTCTATTATATATCCTTGAAGAGCCTTATGGATTTTTGTGGTGTGCTTATTGCTCGTTTGTACTTCTTCTATAAAAAAAATAATAATAATTAACCCGATTCCAGGTAGCACGCGTTGTATGGCTCCGGGCTTTACGCGTACGTTGCGTGACCGCTCACCGTTTGCCTGCTCGTTTGGCGCCACGTCCGTACTTGCGCCTGGCGTTGGGCGCTGCGCCCGTCGCACGTACGCGGCCACGCCCATCGCCCGACCCGCATTGGGACGACGAGTTTGTTTTCGAGTATGTTTATTATTTTTTATAGTGATTTAAATTATTGCTTTTTCCAAACATCGGCGTATTTAAGTTATTTAATTTCACTTTTTTTTAATTTAATCCCTAATTTAAGTTGTAAAATAGTTGTATTAACTTATTTTTTTTTAATTTGGTCATATAGTAATATTATTAAATATTTCAGTGATGTGCCACCAGATGTAACCGCATTCACTATTACGGTGCACAACACAGGCAAGAGAGGGAAGGAATCTGAGGTAGGTTAACTTTGCTAACATTCGATTAGAGTCGGATTAATATAATTTTGACAGATTACTTATATACAAAACAAATAAAGAGGTCTATTTTTTGTATCATTTTTTAGTTATATTTCAATAAATTCCCTTTACATGAGCTTCAAAATGCAATGCCAATTCTAGTGCAAGCTTGTTCTATGCTAAATATTTGTAAGGTTTATTCTCGACTGAATAGGACATTTGACGTTTAGGTGGCGGAGTTGACGATAGAACTGGCGAACCTCGCGAACGGTGAAGAAGTTGAAGAGTGGTATCCGTTAGCGGGAATGACTCCGATTGGTGAATGGGGTTCGTTAAGACTGCGTATAAGGTATAACTTGTTTATCTATTTAGTCTCTTTTTGTGACTGAAAACACTGTATGTTTCTCTTTACAATATTTAATCTATTGAAGCGAGGTGTTTTGTGGAAACGGTTTCTTTCTCTAATGCCTTACGCATTTTCCGTAACCTAAAAGTACTGCGATATGTGGGACTCACACCGCAAGCTTTCCTACATAGAGGAACAGGTGTACCATACCCACTAAAACCCATTCTACAGCGTATTATACAATTGCCTTATACATGTAGCTTATTAGCGTGCTATTTAAACACGATCAAAAAAAGTTTAAAATTGAAAACTACACTTGAGACTTAAGTATTACAGATCCTGTTAGTACGTTACGTTACGTTACGTTTTGCATTACAGGTACATGCAAGAGCTGGTGATGCCTCGCGAAGAGTATAACCCACTGCGACAGTTACTTCTTGAGCCGGGTCTGCCCGCTGTCAAGGCTCTCGCTGATTTGTGCAGGACGGACAGACAACCTCTGGCTACATGTACGTACATATTTAGTCAACTGTATTATTTGTATTGTAATAACAGTATTAACTGTATTAAACTGTAAATTCCTTTATTTTTGACTATTATGACTATTCCTTAATTTGACTTGGGTCGTAAAAAGGCAAACCTAAAAATTAACTATGATATTTAATTTAATCAGCGGTCCTCCACGCGTTTTCCGAGTGCGGTCGCGGTGCGGAACTGGCCCATGAGTTGGCAGCGGCGGAAGTTGTGCGCGAAGCGGACCATAGGGCGTTGTTCAGAGGCGCCTCACTCGCCACTGCAGTACTGGACGAGTTTATGCACGCTTTGTGTAAACCTTTCTTGCAGGTATACAAGACGACACTTTTAAAGGAATATAGACTTATACATACACAAATTAAAATTAGATTACTATTTACCATGTACCAATCTAGTACACAAATAAAAAACAGACATGTAGACAGATATTTGGAAATTAAAAATTCACTATGGTTTAAAAATTACTCTAAAGCAACTCTTAACTCCTAAATCAATACTTAACATTTTTAGGGAATTTATTATATTTATAATTTGGTTTCAAATCAATACCCCATATAAAGGTATAATTATACTCATAATATGTTAAACCAAAAAGTTATAACTTTAATTTTAAAAGCAAAACTGGTCGATTTTTTGTGAAAACTATTTTTATGTTCCTTGGTGTTTCTAAAACTTGAGCTAGTCCAGATGACATATAGCAAGAAGCAGCAGCAAAATACACGAAGCGTCGGTCACAACTTATCTAAACTGTCATTTGACATTGTTTATAATATACACTTATAAGAATTTATAATTGGACAATGGTCACATATAAAAGAAGATAATATGTGCAGGCCGCGATATCCGAGACGGTGCAGAAGTTGATAGACGCGAAGCAATCGGCGGAATTGAATCCGACCAAAATGGACTCGCCCGACGACGCCTGTAATAACGCCGAGTTCTTGCTCTTGACTCTTGACCAGGTGAGTTTTAAACAAATATATCAAATTGTAATTTAATGTATGTTTTATTGTTTATTTTTATAAAGAAATGTATCTTCAACAAATATTAATATTTAATCAACAATAAAGTGAATAATTTATCTTTAAAAAAAATACAATTTGTATGATATATGATGATGAATGTTGTTAAAATTATTTAAAAAAAAAATACAAACATAGCTTACTTGTATGCTTGGCTACGACTATTATCTAAGGTACAGGCTCGGCTTAAATAAGATGTTACTATACAAGGACATATATAGCTGATCCCGACAAACGTCGATTTGCCAAAATAAAAGTCTCTATAAATAGATGTTGGCCGATTGTCAGACCTACTCAATATGCTCAGAAAATTTCAGGAGAATCGTTCAACCCGTTTCGGAGGAGTAAGGGAACGAAAACTGTGACACGAGAATTTTATATATTAGATACATTATCTATCATTAAATATGGGCAAAAATGTATTGGAGAGATAGCATATGTGCGTACAGTAGTTGTGGATAACATTTTGGTAGCTTTGTCTCTTTCTACCAAGCAGGTTTAGGCTTGTAGACCTTTTTAATGTTTTGTGTGTACTTTAGGTCTTGTCATTTTGAATTTCTTTACAGATAACATTGTCAATTTTCACGTCACCCGAGGCGTGTCCGCGCCCCATCCGTTACTTGTGCGGCTGTTTGCAGCGGGCGGCTGTCGCTAAATGGCCGAACGAGAGATTTGTACGCACACGTGTTGTCTCTGGTAATATGTTTGTTCAATAATGTCCTAATAAAACATGTGTAACTGTTTCCAGTATCTGAAATTGTGGTCAGTGTCGCAAGCAGAAGTGATGATTATTTGATATGACCATGCCGTGTAAATAATTTTGTATTTTGTTTTCTATACGTTCTGTTATATTTTTGTACAAGGAGATTCAGATATCAGCGTTTACCGTAATTTGCAGGTTTTATATTCCTTCGCCTTATATGCCCGGCCCTAGTCGAGCCTCGGGCTTGGGGTCTTCTCAGCGCGGTGCCACCACCGCACGCACAGAGATCACTACTGATGGTGGCCAAGTGTCTGCAGAATCTTGCTAATCTTGTGGAGTTTGGAGCTAAGGTATGTTTAAAAAGATTTTTTTTGTCATTTTAAAACAGTTTTATGTTTATCTATATCAAGTGCGGTCAACATTTGATGACTATATTTTGTTACTTTAGTATGGGCGTTGTTATATGTGTTTGTTTAAATAACTATTTTATCGGTCGTCGCAATAATATATCTATCTATTCACAACGTTAAGTAATATATAATTTTATTATTTTTGTCACATCAAATGTTTCTTTTCTAGGAGCCGTATATGGAAGTTGTGAATCCGTTTATATTGAAAAACAAGGAACGTATGGTCGTGTTTTTGGATCAACTCAGCTCGGTGCAAGACCCGGGAAATGTGCAGACAAATTCCAATAATAACTTTGATATAGGTATGTTTTACCGACCCTTAGCTTAACATTTTTTAAGCGAAAGACTTTCTTACTGTTAAGATTTTTATATATAAAAACTATATAGTAGTAACTAGCTAGAGTGGGTAAATATGAATAACTATGTTTTTTTTTTAGCCAAAGAACTGGCTACAATTCATCACATCTGCGTGTCTCACCTCAGTGAGCTGCAGACTTTGTCGAAAAGCCAACCCGCTATACGCAAGCTGGTTACTGTCACAGAAATGCTTACGAAACACAAGCACAAGTATTTGGAGATGATCAGATAGGATACGACTTTATGTCACACAGGTAGCATTCAATTTTCATACCATTTTCACTTTCCTTATTCATTGCCATACCAGATCTTTATAGTTACTATATTGAATCATTATCATTATCAATATATCATTATCTATATCCACCGAATCATTATCTATATAATCATAAGCTGTATATCTTGAGTTATTTTTATTAGTTACTTATATATATACTTAGCTATACTTTAAGATGTCCTTTAAACGAATAATGACGAAACGACATGCTCGTTTGGTTGCGATTGGCTTGCATAATCACAGACACATCGACAATCTAAGTTAAACTCCTAAATATTTAGTTGTCGCTTAAAAATGTCTCAATTCTTGGTCTTCTGGTTACGTTAACTTCCGGTTGAGAATACCACATAAAATTCATTAAGCCAACACTGGTGTATAGAATGTTTATAGATGTAACATTTGAAATATTTTGTTGCAGGGTAAAATCATTAAAGAAAGCGTAGAGGTAGCCCTCGGGTCTTAGCCGTACTCGTGTAGTCATTTTAGCTTTAGCATTTATTTATCTTCCGTTTACGATATAAAACTGTGAAATGGGGAAATTTGATAGTTCAAGAGACGTTTTGACTGTGTAATGTTTTCTACAATTCGAATAGGTATGCCACATTTGTAATTTATGGTGTACCCTTATTCATATAAAGCTATATCTTTGTCTTTCAATTTACGCTGTGACGAAGAGTAGTTATGTACGGACACGAGTTTTGTATTAGATGAATATTAAGAACATTTTTATCACGAAAATGGGATCTATATTTGGAAATCTATTATTAACAAAAAAGACTTGTCGTACACTAGGCAACCTAGTACCGTTGAATTAAGTGTCAAACAGTTTCTTGTATTTCGACTAACGTAAGTGTAACGGTCACACTCAGAGTGCGTTTGCGACTGATTTAGGGAAGTACCTATAGTCCCTTAGATTAACAATTTGATCGTATTTAAATCTCTTAATTAACCACTCTGAGTACGGATATATGATAATGTTATTTTTATATCACTGCCTAAGTTACAAAAATAGCTCTCTAGAATCGTAAGTCGTATTTATTGTTAGTAGTTTAGTATTATGGAATTTATTCGCTTCATTACACTTTTGTATTTTTTATGAGTAAATCATATGAGGTGTAACAAATTACCTCGCTACATATTCTAAAATTGCATTTTCTTACAATTTTTGCGCTGAAAAACTTACAACTCTATAGCCAAATCAAACAGTTTTGATACTTTTAATGTGTCGACAACATAACTGTATGATAAATGTTGTTAATTTTACTAACAACAAACGTATGGGTTTATATTTACAAAACAACGCTCAAACGTGTAGGCCTTATTTAACTGAAGAAAGTATATACATTTATACCGCCAAAGGGCGGCAGATCTTGCAAGTGCGTTGCCCATTATTAGGGTTTTAGTACACACTTTATAAAAACTTAAGTTAAGTAAGCTTTCAATTGGCATGTGTATAAATATGAAAAAAATGAGGTGTTAAGCAATGTTTATCGTCCAGTTCTGTATTAAAGAATTGCGTGTTAACAGCGTGCGAGATTTTTGCTTAAATGTATCCTAGATGTAGACTAGTTAATAAGATTCGATCGTGATACACCAAAAATGATTAGGCGAATGGAGCTTTAGAATGGTATAAAGTATGTTTCGTGTTTTCCATGCTCCGCCCTTCCTACAATTGTTCTCTGTGATAGTGTTAAGAAAAACTTCCAAGACATGTGTTTATGCTATGCGTATAATTTGTGTGCAATGACATCTATATATATTCCAATTTGGGATGGCATTTTCATAAAAATGTACCTTCTTTTTAAACATTTTCTTCTTATGACATACAATTAAAAACTAAATCCGTTTTTTTAAATAAAAGAAGATTTTGTATGAGATTAATTATTAGCCGTGTTATTGGCAGATTAGAAATACATATTTTATAAAATAACCAGTGAAATGGGTGGAAACCCTGAACCCCATTCATAAATTAATAGTGCAGCTTTGAAAGGACATGCGTCTCTACTGCACCTTTCAATGACAATTGATTTTGTCATACATATAATTAGTTGTATAAGTGTTTAGATTTTTGTTTGTTAAATTTCCTTATGCTCAATTTTAGATACTTTGTGCCATATTCTCTTTGTAATTTGTTTGACTGGTTTCTAAAGTACTTATAAAATTTTATCTTAGGATTGGTTAACCGTTGTAAAATATAACTCAAAGTGATTAAACATATCTTGTTTGCTTCGGGTGTGGGTTATGTTTTTGGCCCAACTAGAATAGTATATTTCTTATGGCATTTATAAGTTTGTTACATCACATTCTTTTTATATACAGATGTATATTTTTTTGAACACATGTCTATTTAAAATATATACTATTGTTTATAATTGGATGTTAACAGTATTGTATACATGTATGATTATCGAAGATTATCGTAAAAGTTAATTTTGAAAGTATTGGTTGAGAATCTTGCAAGTGTATGTTAAGAAACCCTTTTTCACTAAAGTATATAGTTATACATACATTGCATTGAGAACTGTAATTGATTTAGTAATAGCTTGTAGGTCTAGTGGATGTGTCGCTGTACTGTGTTAGTTATGATAGGAGAATGTCTAGACTGATTTACGCTCCAATTATTAGATTAATAAGTATATAAAGCACTTCATTGAAAATTGTAATCGAGTGATATTTTTTCAATATTTGGCCAGTTTGATACAAAGAAATTTTCTACCCACAGCAAATTTGCAAGAAAATATTTTAGAACAGTATAAGTTTTCTATGTCGCATTTATATTTCTTTTTCATACACAAAACAAATGTTTGCACAAAGATTAAATATTAATATTGCTTTAATGGGATTTGTACAAGTGAAGCCTAATATATACCACTATTATTTACTATAGAAAGGGTAACAATAACAAATATTTAACCATTGGATTTATATTATGAGTTATTATTTATTTACCTTTCATTGAATTTAAGATTTAAATGTGAATCAATGCACTTGTTGACAAGCTTGTGCACTTGTTGACATCTGCATCCTTTGAAACTATAAAATGTTTTAGACTGACACAATTTGATAACATTTAATTGAAAATTTTAATTTGTATACATACAATTGTAATCAAATTTAGCTTTAGATTTTGTGACTGTTCTATAATCTTTTTGTATTCTAACCTAAGTATGTACTGTTTTTCTATAAATTTTTTATCTGTGCTAGAACTCCAGAATCAAATAAAATTCCCATAAAAAATATTTATTTTTATTTCAATATGGATATTATGTTAGAAATAATATAGAAAATGCCATAACAATGCAGCAGACTGCTACATAAGGTGACTTTCTTTCACCGATCCTCGCACATTTCCAAAATGTTCCTAGAAATCTACAATTAAAAAATAAACATTTGCAATATATTTTAGATATTTTTTATATCAATGTTATTAAGTATAATAATAAAAAATATATAATAATAATTATAATTAATATAATATTAAATATTTAGGCTCCCATTAATTTTGACTAAATATGTATTAAATTTAACTTACCCTGTTTTATTTCTATCCATCAGTGAGGGGAAAAATGATCTAAGGTAAGCACATGTGCAGATTAGCAGTAAAATTACTGTTAAAAGACTTTGGAAGTTGAATATTGCACTCTGAAAATAAAGTAATTATGTGTATCTTTTTATATCCCAGAATAGTGATAAGATTTACTCATTACTGCAAAAGATGAGGAAGAATCAATAAATTACAAAACCAAAGTAGGTAATTCAAAACGTACCATGATGATGTTTTTAGGAATTATTTAGCAAACAAATTTTATCCACTAGTCATGTCGACATTAATTAGTTCATAGAAGCTGTTCACGTTGTAATACACAAACAAAAATAATATTTTATTGTTTACGTTAAGTGGAATGTGGCCGATACTCTATGTCAGACTCCAGCGTTCAGACAATTGGCACTTGGCAATTTATAAATCATAAGTGCCAACTAAAAGGGTCTGCACGAATGATACATGACAAGAGAAAGTTAAAAATGGAAAAATAGGTTATTGAAATAATAAGGTAATTTTTTAATGTTTTCTTCTATTTTTGAGATTGACTGAAATCCATATTTTAATTGGATAGCTATATAGGTATTGAAAAAAAAATATATTTTACCTGTGTGCGTTATCAAAGACAAATTGATAGTTGACATTGAGTATTCTCTCTGCTGAGTACTGTCTGAAGACAATTGTCATATAATTTAGTGACCAATTAATCAAAACACAAAATAAATCAACAAGAAGAAAGTGAAAATTTAAGTGATAAATTTCAGAGAAACGACTTCTGTTATTTATCTTAGATAATAAATGTTTTGAAGTACCTACACAAATTTAATATGGCTGAAAAACATGCCATGGTGGAAAAAATAATTAAAGATGTGAATAATATTTTGTCAAAAACAGCTGAGTTGTGAGTATTAATTTCGTACTTTTATTATTATTTTGGCATATGTCCAATAAACTTAAAGAAAATGAAAGCGTGTAAACAATCCACTACTCCGATATATATGTTTCAGATTTACCTTCGATATTATTCCTGTGGAAACGAATTTAAAAAATAAGTCTCCTGTGCTATGCATAGAAAATTGTCTTGGACTGGAGTCCTGGTGCGTTAAACAAGTTTATTTGCATTCCTATTCTGAATTAATGGATAAAGCGTGCTTTAAAGCGCAAAAAAAATGCAGAGAAGTTTTGGATTCTGAAACATTATTAAAGTTTCTGAATGTCACTCTACTCATCAATCCGGATCTGACTGTGCTATGGAATAAAAGAAGAGAAATGATTCAAGAGTTATTACTTGATCGATCATCTGAATTAAAATTTACAAGATTGGTATTATCAAGAAAACCAAAATGTAATGATGCTTTTGCATACAGGAGATGGATTTTAGAGACATATTTAAACAGTAAGTTATACTTCATTTAATTTTATTTTACTCTACATTTTAAATAGAAGTATAACTTTTTATTATCTATTTAAAATATTTATTCTATTCCTTGTTGTGCGAACATAATATATGTAATAGAAAAATCTTCTATAAAGCTCTCAGCTTGTAAATAATTTGTGTTTTAGTATAAAATTTACATGTGAATTTTGTAATGTGTTTTTAATTATTATTTTTCAGATAACCATCATAATATCATAAATACATTGGAGAGTGTAATTAATACAGAACTTAGAGTATGTGATTTAACCGCAGATAAAAGTCCTAATAATTACCATAGTTGGAGTCATAGATTGTGGTTCCTAAACAAACTGAAAAATACCTTAAAAGAAAATGATGTGCATGCATTATACATAAAAGAGTATAATTTTTCAGAGAAGTGGATGTCAAAGCATGTGTCGGATTTCAGCTGTTTTCATTACCGTCAGTTTTGCATAAAAAATATATACAACTTAAGTGACCCATTTTGGAAAATATTTGAAAATTCTCTAGATTTAAACTTTCGAAGAGTGCTTGTTCGTTTGCTTGCTACAAATTTTCCAAAGGATGCCACAATACAAGCATCAGAGGAAGACTTAATTACATATACAGAAGAAAATTTGGTAAAATTATTGCTTTCTTACAATAATAATTGTTCCTGCAACGTCGATAGTGTATCACTTTGTAGGAAGTTTGAACTATTATGCCATGAACTAACACTAAACAGCGAGCTTCTAAGATTCTATAATCACCATGAAACAATGTGGTATCATCGTCGTTTTATTTTGCATGAAATTATTGAAATGATGTACGATCACTTTGGATTGTTTCGACATAATGGAGTTCTTGTAAAAAAGAGCTGCAAGTATTGCAAATCAATTGATTTAAGTCAGAAACAGGCCAAAATAATACGATGTGATGGTGAATGTTTGGGTAGAAGTGTACTCTTTCAAGTATTAATAACACATGAGAAAAGTTTTATACTGGAAAGCAAAGATGACAATTATGCAGTTAAACACGAAAAATATTTGAAGCATATAGAAGGCTTACACAGTCTAATGTAATTTTATCGAAGAAAACCTCGGACTGCCAAAGCATACAATAACTACATATTTATTATGTTCTTGACTCATGGTAATTAATTAAAAACTGTTTGGGAGCGAACAGTTTTAATCATCTCAGATGGCATATGCAATAATATAATTGGATTAACAAGTTCACATTACAATGGTATTTCAATTGCATCAATTGACATTGACAGATGTCATTCCGTCAGACGAATTTGGTAATGTCTTTCCTGTCAAACAGAAATATGGACATAAACTGTTTTAATTATTGCAACGTTTTCGGAATTAGGCGAAAATACATCGAAAATCATATTAAAAAAAAATTTTTTTTGGAGCCAGTAGCATTGTTGGTGAATAGGTGCTTTTTGATGTCTGTGCTCAGAATGACAACATTAATTGTAATTCCATCTATTTCCTACTACTTTTGTATTATAGAGATTTTATATTTAAATGTATAGCTAAGAACACTTGTATATCTGCATAAATATAAAATGGTTTTAATGTAATGTACATTTATTATATTTTGTTCGAATTATTTATACTATTGTTTTGTTCTTTCCATTCTTATGGCGTGATGTATCAACTACATACGACCCCACCCCTATACGGAATATTTTTTTAATTTTTAGGGCGTATTCTGCCGTGTCTTGTACGTTAACGCTTCGTAAAAAAAAATTATGTAAGCTAACAACAGCTTACCCGAGTTACTTGATGAGAACTGGTATCTCTGGCATTGATTTACCAATTACCGAGCTACAAAAATTATGTGAAGCGTATAAAAATCCTGAAGTGATGCGACAATGCGAAATCATGATAGTGTTACTATTAAGCTTTTTATTCTGTTTAATAATTTCAATCTCAACCAAAAATAACATTCAGACTTTACTGTTTCTACCAATCAGCGTCCAATTGTTTAAGCCTTAAAGCATTCTCTCAGGATTCAGGACGATTTAAAATTGCATTCGCATTACAAAGTCTTCTGTTACTGCCCCTTATATGGGTCAGGAGGTTTCATACGCGCTAACACCATCCGTTCTGTATTGAATAGATCGATTGTCAATTGGAAAATATACTTTAATGTGTACCATTATGGTAGCAAATCTTTTGAAAGAAATGTCATATATCACAATATGAAATGTGTCGCTGGTGACGTCACAACCGCGTCCCGCTCTCCCGATCGATATTGTATTCGAGTATTTCCGTGGAAAATCGGAAGAAGTCAAGTGACGCTCACCGCCGACACCACGTGCGAATTACATCACTGATATTGCTACAACTCATTGACAAGATTTGTTAACTTCCAATATTACATAAGTTCTATGAAAGTTTTCCGCACTTTTTCATTAATAAGGACGCAAACCTTAGACAATGTACGGTGATGTTAACGCATTGTATACTTGACTTCCTGTAAGGGAAACTGCTTCGCTTTATATTTTAACACTAATATTAAACTCGATATTAATTTCGAATCAATCATAATAAACAGGGTTTATTTTAAATGACTGCCGCGGTTGTTTTAATATAATTGTTATAGTAAAATAATGAATTCATCTTTAATTAAAAAAGAGAAACATTATTGTCGGCGACTAGGAATAGGAATTAGGATTATATAGAATAAATTGTGTAAAAATATAAAGTCCATAGATAAGTAACTGAGAAAAACTAGTACATAAGTATAATTCTTAGACTTAAGTTAATAAAGGAACGCCAGCCAACTTGAAAGTAGGGAGTTGTGCGTTAATTAAGCTAAGGTTATATAATGTATGAGGTACTAGTTTTAAGAAATAGTAAAATTGGCAAAATGTTAATAAATGCGCTGCTTCGCCTAGAGGTAAACTTTAACGGTCGCATAGCTCTCGGTGGGGTGTAACATGTTGCAAGGGCTCCGATACGACGAAAGCCCCGCCCACAAATGAACCTCGGCGGGGGTGTAGCGGGGAGCGCTCCGTAACGATGTAGGAGCTCTCGTCGCGGTATAATGATCGAGGTACCTAAGCTCCCCGAGATCTATGCGACACTCTCTCACACGGCGCGACCTCAACGGATCAACAACTAGGCGGAGCAGTACGAACAAAGAAGCCTTTCACTCCTCCGAAGACCCAAGACTACGGCATCGCCCTTCTACACCTTACGTACTAACAGGGGTGCGTGGGCCGAACGAGACCAGCGCATATACGTTCGTTCGGCAACTCCGTGGCGTCAACGATCACCGGTCTTACAAGCCAGAACAGTTACGGACGGCTTGGTTATCGCACTCTGTATCACACTGACATTGTGCGGGCCTCGCCGCTCCGATTAACTACCTGATCGGCCGCAACATTTGGTCCTTCGAGCCGGATCCTGTAACATTTGGTCCTTCGAGCCGGATCCTGTAAAGAAGTCGAGAAGATGCCAGTCACGAGGTCACAACGTGGGATGCAGCAAGAAACAGCCGCGACTGCCACCACCTCGCCCGCAGTCACGTCGGAATCGACGCGGGCTACGGTGGCGAATATCTCCAGGGAGCAGTCGACGTCTGCGGGCGCAGCTAGCCAGCCAGGTCAAGCCTCGACCTTGGCACTAGCGGGTTTCACCCGGCGAGCTTCGTCCAGGGTCGTATCAAAGGCCAGTTCCAGAAGGCAAGCCGCAGCCAGGGAAGAGCTGGCGCGGGCTGAGCTACAAGAAGCTCAGGCGGCGACGCGTCTAGCCCGTATACGGCTAGAAATGGAAACGGACGAGTCAGATGACTCCGTCGTTGAAGTAAATGAAGAGGACCGCGACGAACAGATTCGCAGTTGGATGCAAGCTTCAGACCCGAGAGTACCGACAGGGAAACCGGAATTGAAAAGCGATGCGCAGACAATAGCCGAAGCTATTAAGGAAGCCATGGCGACTACAGCTCCTCAACCGAAATATATTCAGGAGCTGCCTACGTTCGAGGGAGACAGCGCTGAGTGGACGGCATTTCGCGTCGTCTACGAGGATACAGCGCCATTATTCTCGAGCGTACAAAACATGGCTCGGCTGCGCAAAGCTATTAGGGGTACAGCGAGGGAAAGTATCAAGAGCCTACTATACTCAGAAGTGAAGCCAGAAGAAATCCTCACGGCACTGCGGCGAAGATTCGGGAGACCCGACGCGTTGGTGATGGCAGAATTAGAGAAGCTGAAGGCGTTATCTCGGGTTACAGAGAACCCGCGTGATATATGCGTCTTCGCGAGCCAAATAAGCAACTGCGTAGCGTCAATCACCGGACTGAAGAGGCCACAGTATTTACACTCTCCGGAGCTAGTGAAGACAGTGCTGGAGAAGTTACCATCGATTCTTAAATTTCGATGGTACGACTTCACGGCTTCCAGAGATGAGGATTCCTTCTCGAGCATCCAGACCATCAGCGACTTCCTCAACTTAGAAGCGGACAAGTGCGGAGCGTTCGCAATTATAGAAGAAAGCCGTTATTTGAAGCCGAGCGCAACGAAGAGGCCGATAAGGCAGGCGGCTCATAACGTCACCGAATGCAACAGCAAGGGTAAGGACGAGGTCAAGTGCCCCGATTGCGATGGCCCTCATCGCCTTGCTGATTGCCAACGTTTTTTAAGAGCAGCGGTCAACGACAGATGGGAGACCGCGAAAAGATTGAAAATCTGCTTTAAATGCCTTATCGGCAAACACAGGAAGGAAACGTGCCGAAAACCACCGTGCAGGATATGTCGTAGATGGCACCACAATCTACTACACGTGACTGTGGAGAACGAAGCGCACCGTAATCAAGCAGAGCCAGAGACAACCGCCGCGGTCAACACCATAAGGACGCCGAAGGCGATTTTGAAGATTGTGAAGGTGGAGGTGTTCGGCCCGACTGGGAGCAAGATAATACTGGCGCTACTGGATGAAGGCTCGACAGTCACGCTGCTGGACGAGGACGTCGCAAGAAGCATCGGCATACAAGGCCCCTACCGACCGTTAACAATCGAAACTATCGGTGGGGGACAAATGGAGCAGCGAGAATCTATGACGATCGACTTGGAATTAAGAGGCCTTAAGCAGGAACGTCGAAGCGTTCTCAAGGGAGCTAGAACCATAAAGGCACTTAAACTGGCTCCTCAGTACATCGACACGAACCACTTAAGGAGATACGACCATTTACGTAGCATACTAAAGGATGTGTGCTACGAAGGTGAATCCCCGAAGCTACTCATCGGGCAGGACAATTGGGAATATATTGTCACACTACAGCTGAGAAAAGGGAAACAAGGGCAGCCAGTAGCGTCGCGAACGAAGCTCGGATGGGTCTTGCATGGCGCGGACAGCGGTTCTTCAGCAACGGTGAATTACGTGAACGTATGTGCGCACACCTGCGTCGTAGAAGATCAAATAGACAAAATTATAAAAGAACACTTCTCAATCGAGTCACTGGGGATTCAGCCCAAGAAGCCTTCAACCGACGTGGAGCAACGAGCGCTTCGCGTGCTAGAGAATACTAGCCAGCGCATGGAAGACGGCCGATTCAAAGTTGGGTTGCTGTGGAAACATGAAGACTTGCGATACCCGAATAACTACGCTTCAGCTCTAAACAGGTTTCGAGAAACGGAGAAAAATGTGAGAAACTACGTCAGCAAGTACCCGGAGGCCGCCAGAGTCGTCGAACGCAACCAATCGCAAACAATCCACTACATGGATGATTATCTACAGAGCTTTCATAGTGTCGACGACTGTAAACGAATAATGAAACAAGTCGACATAATCCATAAAGGGGCGCGCTTCGAGCTACGAGGCTGGGCTTCGAACAAGAACGAAATCGTGGAAGCTGGCGGTGAAGAAGTGCATTTGGGCGACGACGAAGAGAAAACTCTGGGGCTGCGCTGGCTGACGCACGACGACCACCTGGGCTTCAGGAGCCAGCTCCGCAAAATACGCGAAGAAGTAGCGACTGGCGTACAAACGCCTACGAAGCGAGAGGTCTCGGGCGCGGTTATGTCCACGTTCGATCCGCTTGGATTGCTGGCGCCAATTCTAATACAAGGGAAAAAGCTAATACAGAGTTTATGGCGAAGTGGCGTCGGATGGGATGATGAGATTGCCGCAAGTGACATCGCGGCATGGAGAAACTACCTCGTCTGCATTGAAAAGATGCGCGACATAAAACTGCCGCGGTGCATATCACCATTTTCCACCGAGGGGGAGCTGCATACGTTTTGCAACGCTAGCGAAACAGCGTATGCAGCTGCGGTTTATTGGCGATCACGCGAAGGAAATCGCTATATAACACGTTTTATCGCGGCTAGGGCGAGGGTGACACCGCTGAAACCGACGTCGATTAATAGACTGGAACTACAAGCGGCCGGCTATATACCAATTGGAGAGACGCAACTACGACGCGCCGAGAACTTGCTGATTAGACACAGTCAGAGGGTTAGCTTTGGGCAAGAGATAGAACTCCTAGAACGAGGAAAACCGATTGCGAGCGGAGGCCAGTTGAAACAAATAGACGTTGCGCTAACGGACGGCGTGATTAGACTTCGTGGCAGAATTAACGCGATCGCGGGCGTTGGTCACGACTATCGCTCACCGATCTTATTGGACGGCCGAAGTCTTATTGGAAGACTGATAGTAAAGCATTATCATTGTCAGTTTAACCACGGAAATCATGCCACCGTTATGAACGAGATAAGACAACGCTATTGGCTAATTGGCTTAAGATCAGTGTTACGCAGCATTCAAAGAACGTGTCAAACGTGCAAAGCGCTCAAGGCGAGGCCAGCGGAGCAACCGGCAGGTGACTTACCGGCGGAGAGACTACGTCATGGCGAGCATCCTTTCACGTGCACCGGTGTGGACTACTTCGGCCCTATGCTTGTCACAATCGGGAGGCGAAGAGAAAAAAGATGGGGCGCACTCTTCACGTGCCTCACTACCAGAGCAGTCCATCTAGAAATGGTGCCTAGCCTCAGTGCCGATTCAACTATCATGGCACTAAGGAGATTCGCGGCGCGACGAGGAATGCCGAAGGTCATTTACTCTGACAACGGGACAAACTTCGTGAAGGCCGACAAGGAGCTTCGCCAAGCCTTACAGAACATACAAAACGAGGAGGTAATTGTCGAAGCGGAAAGAATAGGCGTGCGGTGGAAATTCATACCACCGGGGGCGCCAAATATGGGAGGCGCCTGGGAGCGCCTAGTGCGCTCTATTAAAACCGCACTAGACGTGACCCTGAATGAACGAGTCCCCAAAGAAGAGGTACTGCACACGCTGCTGCTGGAGGCGGAACACATGGTAAACTCAAGACCGATCACCAACCTATCCGACAACGACGAAGAGGAGGCGCTAACTCCCAACCATTTTCTTATTGGGAGATCTAGCGGAGCGGCGCGCATCGGTAGCTTCCCGGAGGCCAAGCTGGTCGGCAAAAACGATTGGAGGACTGTGCAACGACTAGCCGACAACCTTTGGAGGAGATGGCTGAAGGAATACCTGCCCACACTGCTGCCGAGACGAGCGCAGGGACGAGCAGACAGCGCTCAGTTGCAGCCAGGTGACGTGGTCCTTATTGTCGACCACACTCTTCCACGATGCACTTGGCCCAGAGGGACGGTCCACACTACCTATCCCGGGCCAGACGGACGCGTACGGATCGTGGATGTTAAGACAAGAGGCGGAGTGCTGCGGAGACCAACGTCGAGGATCGTGCTGTTGGTGCCAAAGAAGTCGCCGGGCAAAGAAGACTGTGCTGCGCACGAGGGGGAGAATGTCGGCGACTAGGAATAGGAATTAGGATTATATAGAATAAATTGTGTAAAAATATAAAGTCCATAGATAAGTAACTGAGAAAAACTAGTACATAAGTATAATTCTTAGACTTAAGTTAATAAAGGAACGCCAGCCAACTTGAAAGTAGGGAGTTGTGCGTTAATTAAGCTAAGGTTATATAATGTATGAGGTACTAGTTTTAAGAAATAGTAAAATTGGCAAAATGTTAATAAATTTTTTTTTTTTTTTTTTTTTTTTGGAGTGGGATCTCGCTGTTGGCCGTGAGGCCTTTACAGCTCAGCAAAGGGCTGGTTGGCGAGCGGGAGCTCGGCCGAGACTTAAAACTAAATAAAATGCCTTGACTAGCACAAGGGCGTCTCCTGTGAGACTCGAACCTCGGCTTGGGCCGTCAGGGCTGGGGACTGACCTGAAGGGCCTTATCTGGAACTCACAAAGTGTGAGCGAAGCTGAACAGGGACTCCGCCTTCGCCGGCGAAGGCGGTTTTTAAAACCTACATTTCTAATTGGAATTAGCCGCGCGGGCGGCGCAAATCTGTATCTAGCTAATGTGATGTGATCATCCGGATCGGTTTAAGGCGTGGCGTACCTGTGTAATTATGTCGCGACTAGGCCTTACGATGGCCTAGCAAACTTCCGGACTGCACTAAGGAGTCCGGCGTTTTCTATTATTATACCTAGCTTCGCGTCAACACTGTCAGCCGCACTGTACGAGTGTTTAAACGCTAGCAGGGCGTCGATGTCTACAGCGTCTATGACACTGAGGGCTAGGTGCACCGCACTGCGGACTTCGCTGGCGTGAGCCGTAAGCGTCGTCGCAGTGGCGGGGGGGAGGGGCATCTGAGGGCCGGGTTTCCTTATTGGGATACTCATAAGGGATGGAATAGGTTTTATGGGCTCCGCCGGCAATGACGGGTTAGTGGGAGGCACTTCCGCCGAATTTTGTGGAGCTTTCCACGGGTTGATAGTGGGAGGGGGGGCTGGGACGTAAGTTTCCTTGGGGGGCGCGGGAGGACGCTTCTCTGCACCGGACCTTGGCACGCGCTTGCTTCCCTTTCCGCTCGTCTTGGGGGCCCTAGGGCAGCCGCGATAACTCGCGGGGTGGCCCTGTTGCCCGCAAAGCACGCAGGAAGGCGGCTCGGCGCATGGCAGTGTCCGTGTGCAGTCGGCGGTCCCGTGATCACCTAGGCACTTAACGCAACGCGCACGCGCAAAACAATTACGCGCCGCGTGCCCGTACAACTGACAGCGGTGACACTGTCTGGTGTATGAGTGCTTGATAGGTGTTTCCACCTTGAGCCCAGAGAGTTTACAACACTCACTGAGGTTGAATATCTTTTTGCCGCGCGCTGAAAGCTCTAGGACGACAAGAACCATGTCGTATTCCTGCTTTGAGCTGCGGTGTAACATTCGGAATACCTCCTTCACGGGGTATCCCTGATTTAATAGATCCGATTGAACGGTAGAAGAGTCGATCTCCTTGGGGATGCCTCGGATCACGACTCTAAGGACTCGTTCCTCGGGAAGAGGGAACGTGTGGCCTCCTATGCCTTCTGAGCGAAGGTACGAGGTTAAAAAACGGTGGTGGGCGGGGTCGTACACTTGCACGCAGATGTTGTCGCGCAGTGTTTTCGCCTTGTATGTGATGGACTTTTTGTCCATCAAGGCGGACAGAGAGGGCCAAATACTTTTGTCCCTGACGTAAACTGGGGGAGGGGCTTTAGTGCGATCTTGTTTCGCGGGCTTGGGATAAGGGGCGGGAGATGGCGCGGTGTTCGAACCCGCAGCCTGCTGGGAAGCTGGGTGCGTGTTCCGTTTAGGAGGAGGGTCGAGAGGGGTGTTGGCAGCACGCCTCTTCTTGTTTTTTCGGTTTTGTACGGTCTTGAAACCGTCGGAATCGGAGTCAGTGTCTGAAGACGCTGCGGACTGACATGACATGGCGACTGAGCGCCCGGCCTCTGATTGGTCGTCGTCACTGTCGAGCGTTCTCTTGCTTTTACGCGATTCCCTGCCGGAGGGAATTTCGGGGATCAAAGAGCACGGGGCCTGCGCGGAGGCCGCAGAGGGTTCGGTTATTTCGGTCTTCGCGGGGACCAACAATTCAAGATTATTGCGCGAGGCCTGCGCGGGGGCCGGGGGGAGGGAGTCGCGCGCGAGGAGTGCTTGCGCGGAAGCGTATGCAGGTCCGAGCTGCATAGGTTCTGGCTCTGGGGTCGGGGAACGCGGGGGAGACGGCGACCGCGATCCCAGGGGAGACCGGCTGTTCCAAAGGCGGACGGTCGCCGGGTGTCGTCGCTGCACGAAGACGTAGAACCGCCTGTAGTGCCGCGCGAGCTCGGCGTTGAGGTCTTCTACCTCACTGTCGTCTTCCGCTGCATAGTCGTAGTCGGGAGGGCGTTCGGTGTCCGCCATCTGCGAAGCTTAAGGCCCGCAGCTTGGCAGTGTGTACCTAAACCTACGTGTGTGTACCTAAGCTATGTATTCCCTAGGTGTAAAGTCTTCGCTGGTGATAGCGGACGAGACTTTTTGTGTCGCTGACCTAACCGGCCCGTGGGGGGGTCGTGATGGCTGAACCCCCACGGATGTGCGACTGGGACCCGTCCAACAGTGGACCCTGTGTGTGCAGACGGTGGCTAGAGCGCAGTTGGAGTACCTACGCCCCGTGGCAATGCCTACTGAGAGGCTCCGCCCACACACAGGGACTTGATGGAAGCAGGCGAGGTTAACGCGCCTTGAAAAAGGCACGGGTGCTGCCCTCGAACAACACTCCCGCCTAAGCGTTAATCGATCCCAACCGTTTGGCACCGTTAGGTGGTTGGAAAATCGACCGCAGGTAAACCCGCGTTAATCATAAACTGCAGTCCTTCACTGCTGCTCGGATGCCGCTCGAACGCCAGGAACCTGGCAGACGGGGAGACCTCGGTGCAGCTTGCGTCGGGCTAGAATAAAAAATTCAGAGTTGATAACCACCCAGCGCTCAAGCACTGAACAATTGAACACGCCACTCGACAAGTCAAGTAGCGGGAGCAACTGCGCAACACAACCGCACTGGACGGCTGTCGGACCCGGAATGATGTGTTAATAAATGCGCTGCTTCGCCTAGAGGTAAACTTTAACGGTCGCATAGCTCTCGGTGGGGTGTAACATGTTGCAAGGGCTCCGATACGACGAAAGCCCCGCCCACAAATGAACCTCGGCGGGGGTGTAGCGGGGAGCGCTCCGTAACGATGTAGGAGCTCTCGTCGCGGTATAATGATCGAGGTACCTAAGCTCCCCGAGATCTATGCGACACTCTCTCACACGGCGCGACCTCAACGGATCAACAACTAGGCGGAGCAGTACGAACAAAGAAGCCTTTCACTCCTCCGAAGACCCAAGACTACGGCATCGCCCTTCTACACCTTACGTACTAACAGGGGTGCGTGGGCCGAACGAGACCAGCGCATATACGTTCGTTCGGCAACTCCGTGGCGTCAACGATCACCGGTCTTACAAGCCAGAACAGTTACGGACGGCTTGGTTATCGCACTCTGTATCACACTGACATTGTGCGGGCCTCGCCGCTCCGATTAACTACCTGATCGGCCGCAACAATTATATTTATATATATTACGTTCACAGCTATGCATTATTAAAATGTTACAAGTTCAAGGGAAAATCTAGGGTTCATGACCTGGGGTTCTGGTTTGACGATTAATTCTAGCTATAACACACACTTGAAGTTAGTAATTCGATTGAGGAAAACAAGTAACTTTACTTCGAGTAGGTAAAGTGCTAACGAAATTCGTAATTGTGTAATATATTTCTATGTACAAATAAGCTTAATTTGTAAAATAATACTCAAGCATTACCAATAAACATTACACCATTACAATGATATCATGTACATAATTCGGCAAAGTCCGTTATCGGAAAGCTCTAATGGCTATTAGAATTAATAATTTTTCCTAAAATTTAATTATAAGGAGATTGTTTTTCTATGTTACCCTTTTATTCGTTATCGAACTACGTTTATGATTTATTTGGAGAAGAATCTATGTGAGAGCCAGCGAATTAGTAACCGACTAGGAGTAACACGTAAGTGCAAAGGCATCGCGACAGGAAACTGCAAATAGCCAGGCTACGTGTTCGCTTATGGGGTACGTGCAATGAATTTTCCAATTACAACTAAGTAGGCATTTTGGCTATGTCATTCGATTTTATAAAATGTCCGCTTTTTGTCGTTTGTTGTATTTTCATTGAAAAATCGTTAAACAAATATACAGCAGTAATGCCAGTTACTATGCTGTTGTGTTCAGTAACGTATAATACAGTGCTACGTGGGATATTTTCTACATGTTACATTCAATTGCGTATTTTTCCTTACATTTATATTATAAACTCAACCCCTCGTTTGTTTTAGAACAATTTAATACTACGATCATATTATTTATAGTTGTCTCGATAATATATTATGCAATATCTGTTGAGGCGAGAAAAGCTCAGTTACCTATAAACCAGTTAGGATCTGCATCGTTCTAGGAATAGGCCAGTGCAATAATTGCATCCAGTTTAACCGGGTTCGATCGATGTGAGGGTATTTACCTCGCCGGGCGAAAATAATCCGGGTGCCGGTGATGTCAGAAGACGTCCCGAACGCGCATGCGCGCTCGACGTGAACGTAAAAATGTGTGGATGCGCTTTCGAAACCTTATTACGAGTCGAGCTGACACACCGAGCTTTCGTTGAGCGAGTGGCGCGCTGCGTGCGGTCGGTGGTGCTTTTAGAGGATGTTTGTATGTGCGTGTCTGTGATGCGATGAGTGAAAATGTCGTTATTGGGGCAGCCGGCCGGCGGAAGCACGTCCTGCGGTTTGTAGGTTGATGGCTCGGCGGGGAGAAGCCGGGCGTCAGTCGGTCGCCGGGCCGCGAAGAGCCGGGCGCGCGTGTGCGAGATATGGCGCCCCGCGGCGGCCGGTGAGGCGCCGGCCCCGCCGACCGCCTCGGGTCGACGGGCCAGCCAGGCCAGACGGCCACTCGTCCCACCATGTCCTTGCTCAGCGTCACAGGTAGTGTAATTTTCGCGCCACTTCACAATCTCTTTGTTTCTCTTCACTGTCGTTATAGACGCGCCTACACAAAAGAGCTACGTTATATGAAACATTCTTAAATTTTCAATAAGTTGGATCCATCGTAGCTTTCTTCGTAGCGATACTCGTAGCAGTACTGTATTCTGAAGAAGATCTATATAAATTTGAACCATTTATACGCTTATCTTTTATCATGATAATAACTGATACAATGTTATGCTGGTGAAAATAAAAGAATCGTTAACTTTATATGTAATGTAAGAATTGGAGCTTCATGAAAAATATTTTCGCGCTCTAGTGAAGTCAAAAGAACTAGGTCAGCAAGAGTGGTGTAGTCTTTTCATAGAAATTTTACAGTTTATAGTTACTGTAGGATTTACGAGTGTTATAAGGAATATAAGTATGGCTTATTATTGTATAATTATATAATCTTAAGTTTCGCAAATGCTTTCGCGATGGAGGCTCGTGAAATGTTAAGCAAATCGATTGTTAATTTACTATATCGGACGTAAGGACGCTATCCTTTATGTTATGTAATGCAATACTTATATATATGTAAAATTTCACGCCTCAATTAAACCAAAACTACACAAAAATGTCATTAAAAAGAAATTTAATTGAAACAATCAGGTTGAACGACCTACAATCAATGTGAATATTTCAATTTATTCTCCTAAAGCTCAATACTCTAAATTCTGCAGCCTTGCATTTGAGGCAACATCGGTGCTATGTTTAATATTACCATTATGTAATTCCACGTTATTCAGTTGATTTACTGAATAAATTTGCTTTAGTTAGGAATTGTGGTTTTGGCTATTTGTGATCAATTGAATTTCGGTTCATAATAGCACGTCATTGAAAACATTCACTTAGCTTAGTTTGGGTTTATAAATTTTATAATATTTAATATATTTTTTATAATATATCCGATCGGTGAAGTTTCAGACATAATTGCTAATTCATTTTGCATTAAGGAAGAAAATTTAATGATATTGCAATTGCAAAATGAAGCTATTACCAACCCATCATTAGACTGACCTATTTAATGAAAATCGCCATGTTTATCGCGTTATCGTGTTGATTATATACATATTGATTTTAAACGGTCATTATACACAAGGTATTTTTAAATTATGTAGCTTAGAGATATACCAATTTTGACAATCTAAAGTTGATTCAGTCCGTGGAATAGGTAGCTTTCATTATTCTGGAACATACCTAGATTTCTTTGAAATGTGGAATTAATCGAGCAAAGAAATACTCGTAGTTATAACAGGCAAGTATTCAACGTTTTTATGAAGAATTTCTACGTAAGAAACACGCAAGTACTACGAATATTATTTCATAATGAAATAGGAGTGCTATTTTAGTGTTGGATTCTAAGCAGTTTTCATTTTAAGTGAGTTTATATAAATACATGAAAGTTTTTTTATAGTTTTATAACGTTTACAACATATTTTAATTTTCTTCGTTGATTCAATTTGTTATTTATAGATTAAATATATAAATAAAATACAAAGTACTCATAAAACATGTATAGCAATCAGGCATATTATTTATTTCTTTTCTGTGACAATCGCGGCGACCGATAGATTTCCCCATAGACGTGAGCGCTCTTTCAAATCTCGTACGACTTAAATAACAAAAAAAATGAGATATTTAATGCAGAAATATCGTGTAGAAAATAATATGTCACCCACAGATAATGTGATCGGTCATTACAGGCTAGTTGTCAGTCAAGGTTGGTTATTTTATTCATTCTTTTATTATGCAATGGCGTCCTTGAACGCCCGGGTAGTCTACGTTAGACTCTTGTAAAAGCAAATCTACCTTTAAACTACTATGTACACATTAAACTATGCCATGAACTTTTCATTTTTGAAAATCCAAAATGCCGAAGGACATTTTTGCTTTTTTCGATACGTCTTTATCGGGAGTAGGGTGATAAGTATTAAAACACAAACAAAGCAGTTCATCCTGAAAGGTCACGTAATCGACAACATGAAAAATGTCGTATATACAATAAACTGAATAATTTGTATTAATGTTCAGTTCAGTTCACCGGGTCAGCTTTATTCACAAAAAAGGTGAATTTCTTGATTTATAAATAAGGTTAAAACACGCCTGTGATAACCAATCAAGATGTCAAGCTCATTGTTGCTGGAACAATTTAGAAAACGTTTGAGGCAAATGCAAATATCACAATGTAAAGCCTACGCTTACAGCGTGGGCGGGATATGTCACAAGTGGTTTGTAGAGCTGCAGATTGGTTTATTTAATTGATTTTTTTCTGAGCAATATAGAGTATTATGTTTATAAGGAGATCGATACCTGAATTAATTTTTGTCTTCAACATACATTGTACGATTTTAATTTAGATGATGAATACCAAAGACAACATTTGATTTGAAAGTGTTTCAATTAAAACTGCACGCGAACAAAACCATTCAAATGAATACGCAAATATTCTGGAGTCCGCATTTTGTGTTCGAACCATTTCTTTGTACTCTCACATTTTTGAAGCCAAATAGGTCAGCGGTTCCGTATGCTTCGACTGGAATTATTGTTATATATAGCTTGAAAAATGCTTGAAAATTAATAGAGTATTAAACGTGACAGAACATTACATAAATCGTCAGGAAGCAAGATATTTTGCAACATTTTCTAGTGAAGCGGCTCTTATGTTATCCTTAAAGGTTAATGCTTTATTTGCACTGCTAATGAATCCTATAAAATTAACTGTTTTATATTTAATGTTTACTGAAACGCTCACTTCAAAGCGGAGAAAATTATTTCAAAATTGAACGCTGAAACAAGAGGATTTAAATCATTTTTCATATCAGATAAGCAGCAATAGTCTTTTCTATGTCGATGACCGATATTTGTGTAGGAGTGTTTATCTTTTAAACAACAATTGTATTAAAAAATAATAATATAATAACATTTATTTCTAACTCTTGTCAAATATAACATAAACTTGTTTGTGGCCGTGTGCTATTTGCGGTCTCTTCAAAATTATAGCGAGAGAAAAATATTGTGTTTGCCATGATACGTATTAAAATACCTTAGTACAACTTCGATGTGGTTGGCGGTATAAAGAAACATACACTACTAGAACTAAGTGAAGTGGCTAAAGAATTGTGAAAGTAAAATGTCGAAATAAATTTTCATGTAATATGTTAGCTTTTCTTTACTTTAATTTACATGCATATATAAATGTGCAATGCATTAACACGAACCTGTTTTTCACAAAGTTTCACCTTTTTAACATTTGAATTTAAAATTATCATAATACATGAGAATTTCGCTTTAGGTCATTGTATTTCAAAAGTCGAAATATTGAGTATACAAGTGTTCGGCAACGTTAAATAGACTTTAAGATTGGATATGAGATTCTACAAGCTTTATTAATAACTAGTCATATAGCACCACTTTAACCCTTAATAGGCGAGACGTGACCTAGCAAGGAAGGCAAGCGAACTGCGAGCCGGCATTACTGAGAATATTAAATGTGCTTACCCACCTTGAGGTATTTTTAGCGAAGCACACTTGTCTTATAAATTATGCATTAAGATTTTACAGTTTCTCAAACTTCTTTTGTGAAATTTGTGTTATGTCATACTGTATTTAAACTACGCCAAAATGGCAACATTCAGATTTTTTAGTATAAAAAAACACCCTTATTGAGTAACTCTGAGTAATGCAATGCTTCTTTGTATTTGGTCGCAATGCAATATGTGATGCGATCAAAATTGAACCGATTGTACAGGATTCAACAGATCGAGAATATGTTAGTTTTATTGATGGAATCCTTTCGTCAAATGCGAGAACTATACAATCCACATTCTTCCTTTTGGAACATATAGGTCTATGTTGAAAGTACAATCAGCATGAAAAGTAGCAGCTTTTCAAATTTAACAAAACAACTCTAGTACCATTAAATGCACTATAACTGGTGACTGGCTATAGTGTTAAATTATTCACAAATCAAACAAAGATTTTTACGGATTTGTTTTTACAATGAAAGACCATAAATTTATTGATTTTAATTAACTTTATATAAAAGTTGTTGTTGTGAGTTTTTTTAAGCTTACGTTAATTTTAAATGTTTATTACTAACAACTTTTAAAAATGCGTGTAAATTACTAAAGTCTAAAACTATTAGTCTCTATAAGCTATCATTCACTTAACTGATATATAAATTTTTAACCTACTTTCTTTATCAGATCAACTTGAACTACACTTGTTATTATCATGATATAGATTTTTTTATAGTGTTATTAATATACTCTAAAACGACCTTATGACATTAAGACGTACCAAGTTCCCTTCCTACCTCCTCTATCTATCGTCCATGCGACGTCGGGTTAGAATTTCACCTCTATTTAATTATATACAGCTACCAGCTGACCTGGCAAACGTTGTTTTGCCATATAAATTACTTTCTAGTGTAGACAAAAAACTATGTATGTATTGTATGTATTTGTAAATGCCACATAGTAAAAAGGGACATTGTAAAACAATAAATTTCGTCAAAAAAAAATGTTTAAGGGTGAACTCTTATCGCTTGGGAGTATGGAAAATAGATGTTGGCCGATTCTCAGTGATTACGCATATAAATATTAGTACGGTAAATGACGTTGTGTCATGGAAACTTTATATATAAGATTTTATTTCATCCTATAAGAGTTCGTCAGTGGGATTCTTTATTCAAAATCGCGACCAAATTCAAGTAAAGTTAAGCCATTAATTGTTAATAATACCGCCATTAACGTCTTCTCCACATTTTAGTACAGACGCATTAAAAAGTATGGTTCAATAAAATGCAATTAGCCTATACCAAGCTCAAAAGTATTCGTTATTTAGGAGAAACCTATGTACTCTATGCTTGGAGAATTACTAAACTCTTACCTTCTTTTTGTTTTTTTTAGAGTGGTTATTTGTAGTTGTTCAATGTTTTTATTTATAGAAGAGGGGGCAAACAAGCATGAGGCTCACGTGGTGGCTGGGAGCTCGTGAGTGCGTTGCCGGCCTTTTAGGTATTGGTACACTTTTTAGTTGAAGGACCCTAAGTCGTAATGGTTCGGAAATACCGTGGCGGGCAGCTGGTTCCATAATGTGGTGGAACGGCAGACACCTAGGTGATACGCGTGGAATTTCGTATTCTGTGTAGATGTCCGAAGATGAAATTCAGCTGCTGGTATTAATCCGAAAACGTCCCCCAATATTCAAATTATTGTTACTTTGCAAGGTATACAGTCGCTTTAACTTGGTATTCCGATACTAATTATTTCTCCATCTTCTGACTACCGCCAATTTGTGGTTGGTAATTATTAGCACTCAGGGTTTATTAATAATTAACTGTTTTGGACACATAGTATCGATTCTCTAGTTCAACCATCTTACTCGTCTCACAAGTACCTATATAGTGAAAAAGTAATGACCTGTTTTATTCCGACACTTTTCTCTTTTAGTGAATTTTTAATTAACATTGTAGATTATAAGTACCGTATTAATGACTATCGTGCAAGCTTCAGCGCATAAGTTTGAGTGGTACTTAAGCGGGATTTCAGATTTACGAATGTTGTAACCTTGAAACAAATATTATGTCTTTGATGTATAATATATAAAAGACGTGTGTCTGCGTGGGTTGAAATGAAATTAAAAAAAACACGGCAAAAAATTTCTCATCGAAATAAAAAAAGGCCGTGCGAAGTTATAATAAGACAAATATTTACTACGTACCAATTCGATATAAATACAAAGAAACAACAAAATTAGAATTTCACTATGTTATCTTAAAATAACAATAAGCTCTTTATAAATATACTTAAAATACAATTAAAGATACTTTCAAGTATTTAATAATTTTGGTTTTCTTGTGAGTTTTGTGCGTACAACATAAGTAAACGAGGCCTACGAATATTATGTTTTGTTCCTTCTGATTTTATTAAATATAATTGGTAAGGAAACGATTTATTTTGTGAAGGTTAGGGTCCCAGGGTGGTTAAAAACTAAATTAAACTATTTTGTGTAACACTTGACACTATAGAAATAGGGCATTGAAATTAAATGTAAAATATTCGACGCACGAAATGCATTCGCGATTCGTAGGTTTAAAATTGCAAGCACCTCCACCATAAGAATGAGGAATGCCGTTTCTGGCGAGATTGCAAAACCTCGATTTGAGATTACAATATTTTACATGGTCGCGTCAAAATCTTTTTGAATGCAGTGTTCGTTAATTTCGTATAACAAATTAATAATTTAGACACAAATAACTATCTCAGATTTCAAATTGCACTGAGTAAAATATTTTTTTTGATTATGTTTAAATTTATTGATTTGAATTAATATGCGCTAGAATTCAATCCAAAATGTAATTATAAAACTTTATTGAGTTATTAGAATTACAAGGAATTGAGTTTTAAAAGTCCCTATTTGAAGGTCGCGTCGTCGAAGGTCCTTACTGCTTTGTCGGTGATCACGTTGTTCTGCAGCATTCTCAGCGCTGTGTTTATTGAGTACGTACTTGAGAGTAGGTGCTTGATAGTGTGATTATTGGCGATTGTCGACATCCAGGTTAATCAGGTCATCCGGTTTGCGTCAGGCCTACAACTTAAAGTAGCTGATTAGTAGTAGTAGCTGATTTTTCACGATGGGCTATACCTTACACGAGCATAATTTTATATAATAATTCGAGTTTTATATATTGAAGTCAAAACTTATTATTTGAGAGTAAATTAGTTTTGTAATCTTATATATATATCATTCTCGTGTCATAATATTCGTTCCCCCAGAAACGGCTTGACCGATTCTCATGAAATTTTGTGAGCATCAATATGCTGTGCGTCTAAGAATCCGCCTGATCAACCTGATATAAATAACGCAATGTTTTTATGTATATGTCAAAACAACGTTTGCCGGCTGAGCTAGTTATAAATACGCGCTTGGTACATAATACTTATGTATGACGTGACGTACAATGTTGCTTAAATAATTTCGTAGTTCCCAGCACTCAGCCTCAGCGCGAATGGCGCAGAGATTGTGTATAATTACACTGTTCTTTGTTTAAATTAAAATCTAGTAAGTGTATATTTAGTGTTCACTATTGCGTTACTTAAATTTTTGCGGTCATTAATTGCTCCAGTCCAATTGTAACTGTCAATGGATAGTAGACTGTTTTTTTTTAAATTATTTATCAGAAACCTTTATGAATAATGTTATTTTTGATTTTATCAATTAACAATTATAACTAAAACTAGTATATAAATTGATTATATAAATATATTACATTTGAAAACCTAAAACATAATTTGAAATAGATACAGCAAAAGATCTCACTTATTTTATAACAAGGTCGCGTTTGATCTTTTTTGTTGCGGTCCAATTAATTCTATAAAATGTTTTAAGCTATTAAAATGTTCTTTATTCTTTTCTCCGTAATTAATCAATATTGCTATATCATAAAAACATATCTACGTATGATTGTTGACACCATCCGATAGTCAAAGCTGTAGTAGAAAGCTTTTTATAAAATCGAAAGCCATTTTCGACGACTTGTGGTTATGAAATAACCTTGGCTCATGAGTGCTACAATCAGACCGTTGATTTGTAAATGTGTCTACATAAGTGTATATGCTATTGATGTTTCTACTTATTCCTGATAACAGAAGTAATGCAAAAGTCATGGGGGGGGGGTAACTTCAACTTTATCGTTTGCCCCCATTTCTATAAAAAAAATATATCGATAAGAAGGTTTTTATGGTCTATAACATGATTCATTCAAACGCATTGTATAGGAATGTACAAGCAACTTTTACAAAATATTTATTTTTAATTGTTTTTGTAATTAGAAGAGCGGAGCAATCCCAACACAGGTATCTTGTGATTTCCTCTGGAAAGCCGCGGTAACAAAATTGTAATGATTAACTGAAGAAAATATATTATTTTTTATTCTGTTCGATATTTTTTGTGCAATATCACAGATTTATCTTCGTATCCCTAGCTAATTTTATGCAATCAATTATTGATGCATATATAAATTTATATAGTTTTTTTAAGTAAGCCTTAATAATTAAAAATTACCGCTGCTCCCTTAACGTCTCACAGCGCACATCTAAATCAGAGAAAAGTAGACACCTGTAGCTAGTTTTTTTTATAAGTTACATTTTTTTCAGTTTAAGTTAATAATTCTTAAAAATATGCCAAGAGCATGAAAACACATATCGTTAAACAAACATTAATCATAAAGCAATAGATTCTTGTCAAATTAATTTGTATCTTCTTAATGTATCTTCATGAAAGACATTATGTAGAAAGTTACACACGGAATTGTTTTATTGATATATTTTACAACATACGTAGCCTAATACCCAGCCTATAATCACACCATCAATTAAACCTCTTTGATTTTCTCCCTTCGGATAGATTCTAATTCTATAATAATAATCCGATATTTCATACGGAATTTTGTGATCACAATGTACATATCGTAAAAAATTAGAGCATGATCTATAAAAAGGAAAGAATAGAAAGAATAGTAGTATGTGAAAGGTTAAATACCACGTAGCGTTAATTCCGAAGCCTCAGTAGTAATAGCGCGGTGTACTACAGTACTCATCTATCGAAGAATTTATTGTGAAATTATTCAAAATGCAAACACCTTAGTTAACTGTGTTAAATATATCTTGATGAGTGTGAAGTGGGTGATTTTATTGGACTGTGTTGAAATATGTTTTCAAAATTGCCATTTGCCAAGGGATAAATCGATGTACTAATTAAATTTTATTATGAAATTGTCTAACAACCTTCCTGTTGATACGATACATTCCGGACGTAGGCGAGAAATTTTGAGGTTTGTCTTTATCATTACGTAAATATATATTTTGCGTGTAGATTCATGGAATATTATTATTTTAATATTAATTAATTTTGTCAATTAATAATTATAAAAGTTAAATAAACTGAAACACTGAAATAAATTTCAAAAGCTCTTGGGCGTTTACTTATTTCTTTAATAAGCGCCTGTGTAGATGTAAATGCCAAATGTCTCTTCTCTAATGGGAACAAATTCAACGTTGAAGGAAATATCTACTTAGGTTAATATAGAGCTAAAACAAAGTTACTTTCTATCTGACATACTTACTCTTATAACAGGCTTTGGAAAATGACAAGGCTGATTCAAAAGTCGTTTACATAATCTTTGATTAAATATTGTTTAATTTGTATAGTACTTGTCCTAAAAATATGACGATAAAAATAGAATTGTTCCGAATACAATCCGCATTCCCTTTTGTTTTGACGTGATCCACAAACAATGCAATAACCTATACGTCGGATGTAAAATGGGGAGAGTGGGGGGCTGGGGGGAGGGGAACGTCACGGCCAAAATACCGACTTCCAAACAAGGTGAAGGCCGGGCCCGTGCGTATGTTGCGTCACTGCAGGTTCATTTTTATAACACTTTTTTTCTGTTTGGTTAGTCCAAGGGCCATGTATAAACCACCGTAGAAGTGTTTTATAATTTTAAATATTTAATTTATTTACTCCAAGCTAGCAATGGTAAAATTTATGACAGTGAATTTACGTCTGCATTTAAATAATTGAACTCCAAGTGAGAACTTATTTCATTAAAAAAACAATTCAAACAATTCTTTTTTTTCATTTAATTTGAATAAGAAACCACCACCTTTTAACAAAGTCAAAGTCAAAATCTCTTTAATTCAGTAAGGATATACTATATATGAGAAGTCTTGAATCTAAGTGATTCTACGTCTGTTCGTATGCGACCAAGCTGAGCAAGCAGGCAAGAAACTCGGTTTAGTTGAATTTTTTTGTCATTTAAAACTGATTATAACTAAGTTTACATACATGGGTTCACTGCGCGTCCCACCCACAGGAATCTCAAACAAAAATTATTAACGCGGTGTGACGTAGGCTATACAAATAGGCTTCAGCAGTTTTACGAGCTAACATAAGATGTCTCAAGTACATCCTTCACACCGCAACATGTGTAAAATTGTTGACGCACGTACGTACGCACGACGTCTCCTGTTCGTATAATACATAGATCAATATACCTTTCAACTATATACCGCAGACTTTTGACACCAAATATTAATTGATATTATGTTAATGAGGTATATGCTTAAAGTTAGTACACACGACCCACGAATACCTTTAGTTTCATATATCCTAATGACGACCTAGTCGAATAAGCCGCCCCATCTGGTTCCACGACTAGACTTCTTGGGTCTAACTAAAAAGGTGATTTGAAAATATATTTATTTAATTGGGAGTGCCACGCTGTTACTTAGAGTTTCAGCGGAATGCTCAGACACGGCCGGCGAAATACCACTCTCACACAGAAAACTTTGGTCATTTTGTACTCGCGTTTCGTTCGGTGAGTGAGATCTTCCGGTGCCCATCCTTTCCCCTCCCCCTTCATTTCCTAATTTTCCTTAAAGCCGGCAACGCACTCACGAGCTCCCAGCCGCGTGAGTGTCTATGGGCGGCGACTTCACCTTTATGGTGGGCCTCCTGCTCGTTTGCCCCCTCTTCTATATAAAAAAAATCATATCCAAAAATCTCCAATTTCAAACGTTCAATATGAGTCGGCATAGTCGAATTTTCGTTCGGGTCAAGAAGCTACGTTCACAGGTGAAAAAGAGGCCAAGTGCTGCGTGTTTCTGTTTCGTACCATAACTTTTGGAAGGTTTAAAAATTTGAATAAAAAATTTAGTCTAAATACATTTTAAACTCACTCTCTAGACACGATTAGAAATTATCTATGTAAATAGGCAAGTTTATTAAAAATGTACACTTGATTGGCAGCACTATTGGTCTGAATTGGTTTACGTCCTACTGAATAATGAGCCTGTATCGATCTCCTCATTTATAGATTAAACTAAAATCACTTGTTTCTTCTCTTTACTATCTTCTTTTATGTCTTGTGGTCAACGCAATTCTTATACTGCTTTTTAGTACACTCTTGTGGAAAAACATCTATAGCAGCTCTTTGGTGTGTCGTGCGCATTAGAGATCTATCACATGGCGCCATCCACATATTTATAATAATTTTATACTTTATGAACGTCACACGTCAATTTTTAGCAATAAATATCTCTGTTATAATTTGAAAACAATCCGTTACGAGATAAAATCTTAATACGAATTAATATTTATGTACCGTAGTTGAGGGATTATTTGAACAGGCTGGTTCTGGTTACTGGTGTTGTTGGCAGCGCGCCAATTTCAGTTTTTTTCTTACATTACAGAAATATATCCGAGTGTGCCGAAATGAGCGATGAAATGCCTAGATGTGGGAGCAAAAATAGGTTATATACCAGTGTTGAGATTTCACTCGTGAATAATATTAGACATTGTGCCAAACGCATCACGCAATGTAATGCAATGAAAATAAAACTTCAATCTTATTTAAATTAGGTAAAGTTTCGAGCTTTTCGCTCGATCCTCCCGCAATCTTGGCCAGATATTTTAAGAATGTTATATGTCTATTGAAATAATAGTCTTCAAAGGTGTCGAAAACATGCGGTTTCTATTCTATAAGTAAACACAATAGGCTTTTTCGACCAGAGTAATGCCTAAGTGTAATGTTGTTCGGGTAGATATGTTTAAATATAAGTCTAGGTAACAGTGTCTGTGTGTAATTCATTCATTATTGACTGAACCGCGGAATAAGCAAACCGTTAGCCCGGTTTGAATGCCTGCAATGATAGGCGGAACGTTATAACTTTTGTGAATTATGAAAATAAATGTAAAAATGTAATTTATTATAAATTAACATTTGAATTATTTATAACTTAATATACATTAACAAAATAAAAGTTTGGTCCTTGCGGAACAGAAAAATATTTGTTTTGACATTATTCAGAATTGTAACGTTAAATTCAAAAGTTAACTAATCATCTGAAAACACTTTATTCCATTGTGAACGATGCATTATGAAATATTATTGCTTAGCTGATTCAACATAGAACTATTGCTGTCTCAAAAAATCAATAACCTTTGTGGTGGTTCTTTAGTGGATTTATATTTAGAATTTAAAAAGGGTTCGCTAAAGCCTTAAGTGCCTTTCAGCATTGGTTCAAAGAAAACTAGATTCATATAAAAATTCCTAATGTAAAATATGTATTTTGACGAAACAGAGCAATAGTGTAATTTAGCTATCTTTTTAACTTATTATCTTAATAAAAAGGATGAAATTATTTTTACTAATAGTTATACTAAGAGAAATTTATCTAAGTAGCAAAGGAGTCTACTTTTTTCTAGTGCGATGTATCAACAATGTTAGATCCTGGAGTGAAGTCCTTAGTAAACACCTCCCGACAGTTTCTTTTTATTAACATTATATTCGTTTTATTAGTATTTTTAGTATAGTATACTTTGTTAATATATAAAAAATACTAATAAAAATTAGTAGTTGCACATCTGACGTGGAAGAGGATTGACATAGTATTTAAATAATTTAATTTTTTATAAAAACTTATATACGTAATGCTATACATAGCTCGCTTGTAATATATAGCCTATATAAACGTTGTGTTAACTTTGTGTTAAGCGCAAGACAATATTATCTTACGTAATAACACTTACATAAAGAAAAAATAACACCAATATGGAATTTTCTAGAAGCGAACGCTGAGATACATAAACAATCTTCACAATTTTATCGTAACAACACAGAAACCAACTTAACATCTCACCAAAACTAAGAAAATTCAAAAAAATCTTTATTCAATTATCATTGTTAACAGCCTCTTTTGAACGTCACTAAATTGCTATATATCAGTGACAGAAAGAAGCTGAAGCTGTCAAGTAATGTCTCCCAAATATTACGTTGGCTGAATGATTTAATATCATTGTTTCATTATGTGTCATAATAATGTGACAGTTGAGGGCTTAAAGGTTAGAGTTAATAAGCTTAAATAACAAAGTACGCGGCCCTCGAATGTTAAGTAAGGCCACATTATATGAAATATATACACTTTTGTATTCAATACATTGTATAATACAATTAAATTAGGAGGACAACAAGATCGGGTATAATGTTGTTAAGTAAAAGAAACATTACATTGTTTAAACCCAAAAAAATATAGCTAATAAAGACAATTATTTATAGGGCCAACTGTAGTAGCTTAAAAGCATGCTGTGATATACAGTATATTAAAAATGTTAAGTGTTATGTAAAAATAGGTAAACGAATATGTAATGCTTTTTCCGTACAATATCTGGATAAGCTTTCCAGCGGGCCGGAAGTTAATCAGTATTTATTATTATCACTGCGCTTTGTAGGTTAATTACCTGAGAACTCAGTTATATCGTTCATTTGCTTTCAGGAGGAAATATTTAAAGTTTAATATTAAATAGAGCCAAAAAAAGGTGAAATAAAAGGATTTGTTTGTTTCTTTTTAATTAAAGCTCAAGAAGTTAGCATTTCATTTAGTGTAACTGCTGTGAATTCTCAGCAAACTCTGAATTTCTCTATATATTTCATTACCTTTAGCCTTTTTTGTTTATATGGTATATAGTATTCTAGAAATGTATGTAATACCTATACGTTTTTATACAATACAACATTACAATCTATACCATCGTTTCTCAACCATTTTTATGTCGCGACTCATGGAATAACCAAAATGTTAAGTAAAAAACCTCGCGACGCCGTCACTATACTTGTCAGAAACAATGCCAAATATCGCATTAATCACTAACGTTCATAATTAATCATTTTATTAGAATAAAGTCAGCTATCTTACTTTTTTATACATAAAAAATGCTAAGGCTATGCTATAGCATAAGGCACACGAGCAGACATATTTAATAATAAATTCACTACAATTTATTCCTCTAAATTAATTGTTTGTACTTACATGAAATTTGTATTTGTTGGTTCTGCAATCCCTGATGATGTCTCAAGGTCTCTGTCTGAATTGAATATTTTGTATGTTATTTAAATGGAACTTGGGTTGTGTTCCTATAGCGCTATTATATTGATTAAATATTCATCAAAGTCAAAAGCCAAATGTTATTATTCAGCAAGGGTACATAGGACCAGTTTGAATCGCCTTAAATTTAAATGACTCTACGAAAGTTAGTCACGTGACCAAGCTGAAAACGTAAAGAACTCAGCTTGGTTACTCATCAAAGAACGTACGTTAATAATTACATTCTGTAAGTTCGCAGGCATAGGTTAATACATAAAAATAATACGAACATTAATTATAGTTAAAATATATTTCTTACATCAAATAACTTTTCAACTCTGTTATTAGCAGCTGTTGTTAACTAGTTAGCACCGCTATGCAAATTATATTTCTACCTTTGTTGGCATTGCACAAATGTTTTGTTGAAGAAAATGCGTTTAAAGATAACATTGAAACCTTATTCTTAATCGTTTGATCCACATTAAGTTCTTAAGACGTTACGCAATTGGATAGACACTGAAATATTGCAAAATAATTTATTTTATTTGCGGTGTTTAAATAGTTGGTCGCGACAAAAGTGGGTAGAAAGTGTAAAACGAGCATCACAAAAATTACCCATATTGGTGTTTACTTAAACATAGTCTTAATTGTTGACCTTATTTAAATCATTTTCTTTTAAAACTTAATTGTAAATCGTGTGTGGTAATGACAACAAGCCTCACACAACACTGAAAAATATTAGAACCTCTTTAAATATAGCTAGACTTTTTATGACTCGATAAACTACGCCTGGGAGTAGTAGCTTTAGTAATAGAAAATCTTTATTATTATGTACATTGTAACATTATGAGACTTTTAGTTCCTATCGCACATAAATAAATATAGTAGTTATATGTTGTAAATGGGCCATTTTCATCCTTCGCTTAAGACATTCGAAATATTGAATCAGGTTTAGAAAATTATCAATAAATTTGTTAAATATCAACTATATCATGTATAATATGTACATTACAAGAATAAATATACCACGCGTAAGAAATCTGCTTTTGGTTTAGTTCGATATTCAAAATCAGAATGTTTGTTCAAACGGTTAATAAACGTTTACGTTATAAATATGATTTAGTATCGAAACACTATCGAGCCAAAGATCGTTGACCTAATTTAGGAGCATGTTTCGGTTAAGCTCTTTGCGTGTTTTATGGCCATTTTTAGACCTAGCTTTATATAAAGCTTACATATTTATGCTTTTTTATTTTGATATTCCATAATGGTGTACACGCTTCTATATTGGCAAAAGCAATTTTTACATATAAGGTACATTTTGTGATATGGAGATAGTAGGTCTTCAAAGAGCTTATAAATCTACCTTATCTAGTTTTAAACAACTATCGCTTGGAAAAACATGAAAATTACCTTTCATTCCTTTCCGTAAAATTGGGGTTTCGCTACGTTGAAAAGAGACAGATAAGTGTAAATAGGGCAGGTAGACTTATTATTTCATGGTAGTTACATTATTATATAAGGAATATTATTGGTCTTAGAAAGGAATGGTTCGCTCGGGTTGAAAATGTATTTTTCTGTAGTTAACTATATAATTGAGTATAATCTCAGTGAAATGTGTTTTGTTGTAATTTATATAGTTAGATAAGTGTGCATACGATAAGATTAATAAGTAGATAAGAATGTGATTAAATTGTGCTTTTTTGTTACAGTAAAAAAAGCGCGCTATGTTGGAATTCAAGGTACGTAGTTTCGCGTCGTATAAGTATTATTGTTTGGTATAAGCTATAGTTATTGACCATATTTGTATAAGGAATCAGCTTTCTTTGCTAAAACAAATCATATGTTTTTATTATATAATAAGTATATTATTTAATATATAAATGAAAAAGATAAAATACATATATATAATATTTTCATTAAAAAGTTTTGTTAAGAGTTTAGAATCAATACGATAATTCATACCTATTTAGGCTGGTGAAAACAAAAAAAAAACAATATATTATTTAGTTACAAAAATACATTTGTTAAAAAATTCAAAAGAACCTTCTCAGTCAAAAGAAAGTACGAAAAGAAATAAACAAGCTGTTAAATAATGTATCGTCACACCGTAAAGTGTACAAGAGATTCTGACCCTTTCCGCTGGTACAAATAAGGTTTCATTCACAGGGACTCAATTCAACACATACGTGACGCTCAAGTTGCAGAATGTCAAGTCGACGACGGTGACAGTCAAGGGTCCGACTCCATGTTGGGAGCAAGACTTCCTTTTGTAAGTGTTACTATTGTTTTTCACATAAATACCAGTTTCAAGTTATTCTGCACTTTATTTGTATTACTATTGAATTCATTTTTAAATGCAGATGCGATATAAGCTCGACCCTGACCTGTGAGATGCTTTATGAAAGTGAAATTTAACATCTAAATAAACGTTAAAGTTTTTTCTTGAAATTCTATAGTGACTACACAATACACTATAAAAATCGCGTGTAATACCATTGTATATAAAGAAAACAAACGCTTATCTATCACAGAAAATAAACTGAGTTCATATCTCGTTTTATGGTTATTGGTTAGACAAAAAGACAAGGACCTTTACATTCTCACGGTAGGGAAGACCGTGAGAATATTATTGTTACCACAAACCATTCAATATTGAGTAACGACGTAGCTCCAAGTCTGATCGACGACTTGGGTATTGAAGAAAATCTTGTTTCTATAAAATAAACCCTTTACAATTCTAGTTTATTTCAAACATATTATTGGGATCTAAAATCAGATAAAGCTCCTCATATGAGACATTGTTAAAAGTTTCGCCTACACGGTTACTATTTTTATATTTTCTTTAATATTATTTTTTAGTGTGGGTTAGAGGCAAGGTGTAAGTGCTTATAATCCGTAGGTAAGAAAATAGAAGTAATTTTAGATACTTAACTGTTATATTCTATATATTGCTCGTACACAATTATTACTTTTTATCATTAACAAAACTTATTAAAGAATACAATCGAAGTGAATGACTGACGTCAAGTTCAAAATGTCAAATCTTATAATGACTAAAGTTCGTCGACATATAATATTTTATTGTGTCTAATAAATTTAACCCTCATTAATACAGTGAAGAAAATTCGACCGATGGCATAGGTCAGACATAGAGGGTTATTAAGAAAGAAGATCAAGAAGTACTTACAAATACTCTTTTATTTTATTTAACTATCGATGCCTATCGATCACTGTAAAACACTTAATAGCAATATTTATTATTAACAGTACTAGTCGATAAATCAACTCACTGATCCATTCACGCAAATATAAAATATTTTTTATGAAAAAGAGTTTTGCACAACAGCTTTGTCTTTATAAAATATGAAAACAGTGTTTGAGACATACGACGAGTCTTATTCTTTATTGTTAAAATGTAGTTTTAAAACGCGAGTAGTTTCAACAAGGTATTCAATGCTTGTGAATAGAGTTAGCTCGAGTGCCCTTCACAGTCCACCTAGGTATCGGGTCAATTGCTGACGTCAGCCATGGTTCGAAACAGTTCGGTTGAGAGTGATGCCCCATCAGTAAGCAACACAGAGTTTAACCAGAGTGTGTAACTTTATAAGAGCCTACTTTTCACTAGCATCGTGGTTTGAATTTCATTATTTTCATACAAAAGCCTTGTGTATTATGTCATTGTATACATAATGTTTATAGGTATGTAAAATGTTGGTTCATTATTGTTTTAACTGGGGCAGGAAGTGGGTTTAAAGTCACTACTTTGTAAACACGTATTTTATTTTATTATTTTTATTTCAATTTGTTTGCTTTGTTCTGTAGTTATAACATGTTATATTAACTGGTTAATTCAATTTAATTATTTACATGTACATATCAATAACTGCAAATAAGTATCATTCATATGAAACTTTAAAGGTACCATTACTATATCACGTAATATTATATATTTATGTAATGAAACCTACCTAAAGGGATCTCTTCTATACGGGATTAGATTATTTTCCCATTAGCTTCTGTACTTATAAATTGAATACATACTAAATCTTTAATAACTAACCACGTAATAAAATTGATTTAGTTTTTATTAATGATACTGTCAAATCAAACAAAGCCCGCCAACGTCATTAAATAGTAAACTAATTTGAGTAAAATATTCTGTGGATTTAAATTCGAGTCTAAAAAATCTTTTCATACTTTTGTATTGAACTATTTTGAATGAATTAAGTATCCTTTCAATTAAGTATTCATTCATAGCTCAGTTTATAAAACTTTTATATCTAAATTATGTTTACATTGCTTATATTGAAGCGAAGTAAAAACAGTATATGCAACGATATGTACCGAAAGCGAAATACGATTTTTTAAACGATACCACTGAGGCGTTAAAAAAAAAAATATATATATAGAAAAGAAGTGATGTTATTAACTTGGAATAATGATAATTTTATATCGCCATTTAAATTTTTAATTAAATTAAAATAATTAATAATTAATTTGTTTAAAAAATACTAAAAATCCTTAAAATAGAAGTAAAATTATATATATACTAATATATTATTATATTATAGGTATGTAATAAATTATGAGTTGTCGTTAACACATAAATACTATTTCATATATGTATCTTTGCAACCATATAATAATCGACTAACTATTAACAATTGTTACAATATTAGAAAATTCTTGAACGCCTCGAAAAAGTAAAACTGATAATGAACTCCACATAAAACAAATTGCGAAATTCTCTGACGATTCATATAGAAATGTGGGCCATTAATGTTATAATGACGTACAAAGGCTTTTTGTTTCACGCTGAATAGGTGCAATTAGGGACTGGGGCTAGAAGAATTGCGGCATATTCTAACGTACTATGCGTCGTTCGTCACGTCGTTTATACGCGACTTGCTTTTATCTACGACTTCGCCCGGTTGAGCAATAATTATATGTTGCTGAACGTCACTTTTATGGTTCATTTATGATATAAGCCTAGTTAAGCTATATGCCGTAAAGTGTCATCTTAGAGGGTAGGGGCTTGAAACCAGTCTGGCTTTAGCAGAAGGATGGTTGAGCCCCACAGTGCGCGTCACAAATGACGCAGGTTTGGGACGAACGCACTTTCACATCAAAACTTCGGAAAATATATATTTATTATAGACATAGAAATATTAACACAGATGTCTATATCTTTTAAACTCTATTCAATAGTTTTAAATTACACAAAACATTTTATTCGTATTACTTAATGTAACTATTGTAAGAGTCTATAGAATTCCAGCTAGAAAGCTAAAATCTTTGTCAGTAAATAAATAATACTAAAAGATGTAGGTTCAATTCGTTATAAAAAAAATTTGATAAAACACTCTAATTGGCGGTACAATAATTGATCTGTAATTACAAAAGATGATATCGTCATATTAGTTATCTGAATTATCTACAAAAGTCTATTTTTATCTTATTTTTTATATATCTGAAATTGAATTTTTGTGTTTGCCTACCACGGGTCCCAGTTACAGTTTAAAAGATTGACTGCAGCCCAGAGCACACCGTAATAAATCCATCTCCCGCTATAAGCCGGGCTGCCAATACTTGATTTTATTTACCATTGACCTTTATAAATTTCCTTGTTGGAATCCCAGCTTTCTTTATGTTAAAAGGTTATGTCAAATAAGGCGCAGTTAAAAGCGACTTCCGTACGCCAAAAATACTGGAATGTCTCAAGGTCTACGGCTTGCTACGACGTAGCAAATCGTAGTATGCCGACTATAATATAGTTAAGACCTTATTCATGTAATCAAACATATGTTAAATCCAATTGGAAAGTTTTAACAAATATTTGTCTAGCAGTGTCTTTTGTTTAGCTGTCCAACTATATTTTTTATAAGGTATAGTGCATTTAAAAAAAAATGTGTTTTTAAGAAATATATTTTTATTACTAAAATTGTATATTGATAGACCTAAACAAACTATTAATGCTGTCTTCGTTAAAATGCAATTCATATTATACATAAAAATGTTTACTATTTAAATATAATTGTGTTCAATGATATCTATTTATTTATAGAGCATTGCATCTATTTATAAAGTATATAAGACAAGTAATAAACCGACATCGCTAAGAGCATCCATTATCTTGGCGTGTACCACGTCATCAGCTTATTAGGCATTGCCAACCTTGCAACTACAATTTTAGCTAAAATACCTTACACCTAAAATAGCTAACACCATGTAGGCGTTGTGAACAATTAATTTCCTTTTAACATTTTACCTAAACAGTCTTGTGTTAAAACTATTTGTTTGTATGTTTGAAGTGTTAAATTCAGTTTATTAGATTTAATTATTAATGATTATTCTAATTTTAATGTATTGAAATAATATATAAATTAAATTTAAATGTATAACCTATTTTTAACCTGTTGAGGTTTGAAACACACATACATGTGGAACATTAACATAATATACTACGTTTGATTTCCGACTACGATTTAAAGTGACAGACATGTTGAAAATGTTTAAGCTTAAAAACAAACTTCTTAAATAAATGTTGGAAACGATTCAATTCCGTGAACAAACAGTTTCACACTCCAATACACTAAATGTTTCCCAATATCAATGTCGTATGTTATGCGATTTGTGAATACCCGAGGTCAACTCGGGTTTACGAAACCCCAATATATTTTACATTTTGTTACCCATTCGAGTCTATGGTGCGTATCTACGGGATGCGATACAAGATTTTTTAACTATATATTTCTTCTGGTGATGATAGAAAATGTGTTTATGCGTAATAATTTATACATTTATATGTATATAAACAATAAATATTTATTACCATTAACCATTTATTAATTTAATGGTGACAATATTGGCGTAGAACGTTCGCAAGAACGATGTCAGTGCGTCCAGTGTCCAACAAATAAAAGCAAATGCCACCAGAATCAATTCGTTTTAGTGTATAAATTTAGCGTGCTGTCAAATACATGACAACAGGAATCGTACGCAGAACACACAACAGCAACAAAGATATTATAAATAGCGACATCTATCGGGGTTCAAAAACAATTTTGAAGTCGTCGATTTTACACTGAAATATCTCATTAAATAAACAAACTTATATATGTATGATTTTATTATCTTTAGTTATTTTACACAGATAAAATCATATTATATTATTATATTGTGTTAAACATAATATAGTCGTTAATTCGTTCGTTATATAATATAAATAGATTTTTTTTATTAAATACTTGTTCAACGTTCATCGATCTAATCTGAAAAAAGATTTATTGTGTTGTTTAAGGAACGGTGTTCATTTAAATGGAAATACGGGGGAGAGGGCTAATGTGTTTTTAAAGATTTATCACGAAGGAATACCATTGAGTTATGTAATAATAATTAGATCTACCGATACAAAGCCGGAAATATAACTTGGTAATACAATACAAGAACATACTGTTTTTAACATTAAACTTAATTGAAAGTTTATCGTATATACAATATGTTTATAACATTTAAAAATATATCTAATATATACAATGTTCGTTACCGTACTCCTCCGAAACGGCTTGACCAATTCTCCTGAAGTTTTGTGGCCATATTGAGTAGGTCTGAGAGTCGGCCAACATCTATGTTTAGAGATATTTCTTTTGGCAAAACAACGTTTGTCGGGATCAGCTAGTTATTATATAAAATATTCAATAAATTCTTTTTAAACCAACGTAGCTTTACGCATTGAAGACGAAAATTTGTAAAAACCAGCTAACCTATTTATTTGATATAGACAGTCGAATATTTAAGGCATACTTAAATAACGGAAACTATAAAGACTTGCACAATATATCTATAATGTCATTAACGTTATAGTGAATTATAACACCAAGATAACCTGTAACCGCAAGGAATATTATTAAATAAATATTATATGTTACCACGTACACCTTTTTGGATATTAATAAGGCTATCATTATTTTACAGTGAAATAAACGACATCAACTTGGGCCTCCTGGTGGAAGTTTGGAACAAAGGGGTCATCTGGGACCGTGCTTTAGGCTACCACTATCTACCACTCACGTCCGTCGCTTATGACGAGGTAATACGATTCATACTTATTGCAATAATATTTTCACTTGGCCTATTATACGACAGACAACTTTTTTGCTTTAATTCAATTGTATGAATATGTCTCTGTTAATTTGAATTCTCAGTGATGAACGATGAACATAAATTATCGATGCATTTTTGTTACCTAACATAGGTTGATTATATTTTTGATATAAATCGAACGTAAATTGGTTTCTGAGATTCTACATAGACAGAATTGGGTTTTTTTTTGTTAATTTAGGATCGATTGATCATGCTTTATGTAATTACAGCAAGAGTGCGGCGGGCGCTGGGTGGAATTGGAGGCTCAGTTGATGATGCGTGGTGGTGCCGTGGTCGGAACTACGGGACCAACGGGTCATGCGCTTCTCCTTGACTGTAGATTTGAACCGCCTTTTGGTAAGTAACATTTACAAGTATGTTGAATACGAGATAGTTTACACAACTACACATGGAAATACATAACATCATGACTTAAATAATGCAAAGGGTGGTTCTGTGACTATTAAGCCGTCTCTAATATATATTTTGATTATTTTTTAGAATTAAATAGTTAAAAGAGAGATGATATACGGATGAGCGAAATACATAAATCGAATCAACGATTGTAAATTCACTTATTTTTCGTGACGTTCATAAACTGGATCAAATTACATATATGTAGCCTACCTTATGTAAGCTACATTATCAGCGTGTTACATATTATTAGGCTATATATTACATATAATTATAAATAACTGTTATCAATAGATAGTATAGTTGAATGGGTAAACATAAGAAGGACGTACCAAGGTGACACACACCTGCACAACTTCTACATTTAATATGTGTAAATAAATAATTAGTTTTTTTTAATGTTTTGTTCAATCTCTGAACTAGTATAATAGAGTGTTTTTGTGTTTTTACAATGTTTTCCATTAAACAACCGAGTCTTATAAACGAATCTTATTTTAGTATATACGTTATAACATTAAAATGTCTGAGGGGAAAGGCTGATTTAATGATCTCTCGTAAAATTACAGAAGCATGTTCTTTTAACAGAAAATATTCACTTTCCGACCATATCTCTTTGACTGCAACGTTTTCTCTTAAACACGATTCAGCTTTGACTGAATCTTTTAATTTTTGCTATTTATGTTTTAATGAAGAGAATATTTAAATAAATTAAATTCAGTGAATGATTTGAAAGCTTAAATTAGGTTGTAATTTTGTAAATGGCTTGAGGTATAGACCTAGAAGTATCACAACATTTGTTTTTAATACGATATACCTTTTTGGACTACTTTTCTATTAAATTTCAACATTTTGATTTTATGTTAAAACGGTTATTCTGTTATTCTGAGTTACTTAGCTACTGGTTCTTTAAGAAGTTTTTCACGGCAGTCATCTAATGTACCGCATCTTAACAAAAAACCTATATTTTGACAATCACACAAGGTTCCAGAAATAGTAACATAAGAACAGCTCAAAGTTAAATATTTGTCCTATAAATTATGCGGTTCAAACAAATCTAAAATGATAAAGGCATGAACAAAATTATTCGTCTACTTGGCAAAGGTTTCAAGTGTGTCAGGGCGCCGTCTGGCATATAAGGTTCCCACTAAGTTGTCGGTCAAACTAGTAATCATGAGCTTGATCAAGGTCTGCCAGAGATATATTTATATATATATTATATTCTAGCCTGTATTTCAAGGCTCATAACTTAGATTTGGATCTATACATTATGGCATTAAAAAAAAACCGACAAAATTCTACACGCCTTAAGTTACTGATTTGTATACTGATATAAAATGACATTGTGGTCGTCATTATTCAGTAAAATAACTCTTACGTTTCTTAAGTAGTATTCTTAGGAAACTTCAGTTTGTGTGGGAAGTGAATCCATATTCATGGAACTTCTAAGTAGAGTTTGAACTTTGTCTCATTAAGTTAATGGAATAATATATATAATTTCTTGCGATATTATTATAATTTTTATATTACATCAGATTATGTCTCTCTCGTCTCTCGACTACAAATACTTTAAAGAGAGCTAGATGTTCTTATCGTTGTTCCAAACTTGTTGATTAATTGACTTTTATACAAACCGTTTTGATGGCATGAGGTTGTTGACTAAAAAACGCTGAGGTTATTTCGTACAAGTATTTTTATCTTGGGCGCCGTCTCGACGGGGTTGCCAGACTCAGACTCGTTGGAGATCACCGCATCATACCGAATGGGAATTATTCATTGAAGAAATTATGACGGTTGCTTTCAATTTTAGTTTTAGTTAGTTTACTAAGATACCTTATAGTAACGTAAGCCTAATCAGCATCAACAAAATTATGCAAAGGTGTATGTATAGGCTTAAAATATACTTAAAATTTATTGTTGATATTATAAATTTCCATTCTCCATTCAATTACTACCGCCTACGTCTCTTGAACAAAAGACTTAACATTAGAATATCAAGTAGGAAGTTATTGTAGAAAAGGTTGTTTAAAATACCACTTCCATAGTTAGCAATTAATTTAAGTCATTTTATATTATGTTACGCAGCAACGCTCTTACGTCATAAATTTATTGTTTAATTAAAACAAGGATAAAACCGACGCAAAACAGAATAATTAATGGACAACTATTATAATTAAATAATTAAATATTTCACAATATTCGGTTTAAATATTTTTAAACATTAATTTTATTTTGAAATGCTCTTGTAATAGAGAGGGATGCTATTATTGGTTGGTAGTAACGAGTCGTTCGTTGAGCCATCATCCTCTTTCCTTAAGTAGTTTAAATATACGAAGTAAGTAAGTATAAACTTGTATTCAGTAAGGTACATTTTGGAGTGTCGTAAATCCAAATGATTACGCCTGTTTAAGAATAAGTTTGAGAAGAAGCAGGCAAGTAATTCACATGGCTGTTTTTAGGTAATGATCCAATTAACAATGTTTTGGAGAAAGGCCAAGCTGGAGAAAAATGTTTCTTAAACAATTTAACATCAATATAATCTGATATATTTTATACTTGTATGTTTCATATAAATGCTTCTTTTATATTTACCGAGAATATCAACAAGTTGCTTAGAGTTTTTTTTTTTAAAGCATACACATTGACCTTTAAACGCATTACCAGGTTTATGAGCCAAGTAGTGGTAACATCCAGTTTATCCTTTTTTCTAGTATTTTTTAACATCTTAGCACTTTTGTTACATTCTTTCAAATATACTGTTATTTCTCTTGAATCTTATTACTAAGAGATTCTAATTGGCATATTTTATATGTTGAACGAACTGTTATTTATTATATCCTCAATGTTTTTACCACACTAGTATGTCAACGTAGCTGTGTTGTAAAAACATAAAAGTATACAGTGATGTTCACAATATTCAAATTTGTATGTTTATATAAATATCAGCTATTTATTATCTTATTTTTTTTATATTCTCACTTTTTTACACACAGTTAACAAAGAACAGCGTAAATAGAAGAAAACATAATTAATAAAAGGGAATTTCCTCTTAAAATTAGTTTTTTAGTTTTCATCAAAAGATATATTTAGTTATTGTTACAAATTAATGTAGGTGTTTTTCTATCTGATACTCAATATTGAATTAAAATATTGTTTTTACATGTATTAATATTATTGACATGTTGTATTTATATCTGTTTGTAAATTAAACAAGTTGAAGGGAAAGGAAATAAGGTTTTTGAACTTTAATTTCCCAGTTAAGTGTAATAAGTAACTCAACCAGCCATTTTGTTTCTGGAACTAAAATTTTCCAATTTACACAACCATATTTCTACAACAATGCGAAAAGGAATAGCCAATCGAAAAAGGTATTGTGAGAGAAAATGTGGGCGTGTTCCTCGTATTTCCATCCATTCCATTTCCTTTATAATAAGCCATAGAGTTTAATTTCGCCGAGATTGGTTTATTATAATAAGTTGTATACTTTATCGGTATATGTTTTTCTAATATTGCTTAAATAATCATCTCTTTATTTAATACATACTATGAAAACTATATATAATATACATTAGATTACTGGTCTTCAAATTGTATGATCACCTATGTTATCTGCGCCTAACAAGTCGTCACTTTTCTAGCTTTTCATTATTTATCATCTTTCTTGTCGAGCTTATAATAATTTACAGACATTTTTTATTCACTTAATAACCTTTCTTCTACCTTGCTGTCTTCCTTGGAGATTATGTACTAACAAATGTGATTTAATCAAAGAATAAAACATTAGGTGGAGGCTTTGTCTTATACGGTGTACGATTAAAAGTTAGGACATTTTAGAAAAAGGATTGATTGTCATACATAGGAAAATGCGACTATTGAATTATAGATGTCAGTGAAATTATTCTAGTTTAATACCTTTGACACATACCCGCAACTAACTGAGGGGTTAATAAATTAAGTCAGCGTCTCAAATCTTTCTAGATAATAAACTGTCGGCCTAATTTACCCGAGCGTCGCTCCGGGTTACGCAAATGGGATGAAGAGAATCGTCGAAATAACAGGCAGTTACTTTTAGAAATCTGTTAACCTTTATTATAATAAAAGGGAATAATCTTTGGTTATTTACAGACGTTTACAACATTTCACCATAATGTATCATATCACCTTTCAAAATAATATTACCATACTTGTACTTTTAAAATGATACACATAGGTAATTTTGTAAAGATACACGAACAAGTGACTAAATACTTTAATAATAAAATTAATGTATATTTTTTTATAATTACTCGTATATTTACTTTAACTCATTCAGCATAACTGAGTCTACATGACAAGTACACACTTAAAGAAAAATAGAAATAGAAGAAAAATGTTATTCCATTTCCAAAGCCTCATGCTACGCCGTAGCACAGAGATGTATTACTAAAGATACTATAATAAGAATTTATACATAAATATATGTACCTCCCACCTCTGTTATATTGTTTAATAATTTAGAAACCTTTTAAGCATAATGGAGTCATATTTATTTCAAATAGAGGGGGTTTTATGGCTTACTGTATGCTTTAAAGTGATTGTCAGGTATTTTTATAGTTCTATAAATATATTAACAAATCTAGAAATGGTATGTATGTTATGTAAGTATGTTTATTCTACGGTTTAAGGAAAAATAAATGTTGGGGTCAGCAAATAATTATGTCAATAATCTTTATACACAGAGATAAGTCCCAAAAATAAACATGTGTAATATCTTGTTTACGTTCTAAGTAAGTTTAAAATGTTGTTATGTGTAAATCGGGAGTATTAAAAGTTCATTTAAAGTTAAATTTAGCTGGTCATCTGGCGCACAATATCAAGAGCTTTCCGGCGCTTTTCAAGTGTGAATTACGCAACGCAATTCACAAATGTGTCGAGGTTTTCTTATGTACACAAGTGCATATTTAATATATAAATGCTTTAAAGCGTTTGAAACATTTTTCAAAATTAAAAGAAAGTTGAAAGCCTATAGGAAAATTATAAGGCAGAATTTAGATTATAATCGTATGTTTGTATTAGGCAAATATCGGCAGACCGCTTGATAGCTGGTTACGGCGTTGCTCCTTGACTGTATGTTTGAGGTAGCAAGTATTTTTTTGTGACCAGTATTACGATTGACCCCGAACCCAGAGATTTATTTACAGTATCAAAACTATTTTAGTTTGATGATTAGTTATATGATGGTTAATGAAATAATTGATATTACGTGATTTCTAAACCGAATTTAAATAAAGAAAGAATGTAAGTTTAGTATCCAGTGTTGCAGTGTGACCGAAATCAAATTTCAAGACCCTTAATCTATTTGGCATTAAAACAACTTCTCTCTTCTAACCACCATCTATATTTTTTTATAGTGGCATTGTTAGTGATTTTTCTAATTGTATCCTTGTAATAGAATATTGTGAAGCTTTTCGCAACTAGTTGTGTATAATTGGATGGTTTTACTATGAAACGGGGACATCTTGTGTACTGTCATGTTACACAACGTTCTAATTATACTTTCTAAAGCCAGTACAATAAAAGTTCTCTAGTGTTCTAGTGCACACATAATGTCAGCATATAATTCATAGTTTTATAATTAAAATGTGTACTATGCGTTGTTATTTGTATAATTAATAACTTAACAGGTTAATTATGTATATGTATGCCACATTACAATAACTATCCCATAAATAAATTAGGGATTTGTATGGAAAATTTAATTTATTTAAAATTGTGCAAATTATTTACTAATTAAAGTTTTAAGTTATTTATTACACAAATACATGTTTACAAACAATACATAGAAATTCAAAATAAAAATGATTTTAAAGATGTAAGTCTTGGTTTAAGTTAGTTTTATGACATAAATTCGCTATCAATGAGGATCATTTTCTCTTGCCCGTTTTAAAGTTTTGAAGGTTGTGCAACAAAGAATTTCATGTTTAGAAACAACCTAGGAATGAACAGATGTACAAAAGGTTTACTGTATGTTTAACGTAACGTTATAAGGCGTGTTTTTAGAAACATATAGCTATTTAGGGCAAAATGTAAATAGTGTTAAGGTAGAATTGAGAGCGTGTATTATGGGTGCAAACTCTGATAAATAAACTTTAAGATACATTTTATCACAGCCAATAAATATACTCGTAAATGTTTACAGCAGCTATTGAGTATCTTACCGACTCTTCTCGGAACTGGTGGTCAGTATTGTCAGACCTCTTAGAGTAAATCTATTTGGAGTTTCAGTACTCGGGATTTCGATCTAGACTAACCGATTCGTTTTATTCCAAAAAAGAATGTCAAAAATGTAATGTATTGACATTGAATACTATTTTTGCCGCGTTAATATGCATGTTAAGTGTACTTATAAATATTTGTTTTAAAATCAATGCACATATAACACATATACAAGTATAAAATTTATATAATATAATAAAGATAATAATAGGTTTTGCCATCTATCATTATTAAGTTATGGGAGTCTCACCTACTCTATACTCTACTTACTTATGAAGCTTCACGAGCTTTTACAAAAATATATACTAATCATAGTACAATGTAACGAAAATAAATTGTATTGAATAACATAAAGGGTAATATTCTGAAACTCATAAAGGTCCCTTAATAACCTTCGTTTCGTTATAATTAAAATGGCTCCTTTTATTAGGACGTAAAAATGATTTTATAACTTTTATATTAGTTTAAACGAATCATTATTTATTAGGCACGAGCTATGTTTCACCATAGTTGATGCATTTATGTTATGCTGTTCGTACGGTGCACGTTCTAGAGGTTGTGTTCAGATTTAATTAAAATCAAGAAATCTCATTAAAGAAGCTGACAAGAAACTGGAATACCAATAAAACTTAGAATGGTGTAGGAGTTGAGATTAAAATAGTTTGAAGTAGACTCGAACGCGACTTTGAAATTAAAACGAAAAATAGATAATTATTCTCGTAGTGATGTTTAGTTCAAATCAATATATTCGATGCACGGTGTATATAGATACAACAATAAAGATTTTCATAAGCAACTACTCTTTACCTTTAATTTGTAATTTTGGTAAATTTCTATTTCTGCTAGTAATACTTTACTTAAATAAAATATTTCTTGCTAATTGTTGTTTACTAACTGAAAGCGCTCTGAAAAATAATAAAAAATTAAATAAACCACAGAAGTGTGAATAACACGTGGGTTATAATAAAAAACTATCCAATTTTGTACCTTTTGCATGTAACGTCGATTTTACGACAAACTCTTTAAAGCAAAATATTGCTTGTATTCCATACAATGATTTTTTTACTTCCAATTAACGACCGTTTTCTATAACGCCATACAAAGCATAGACTTCAGTGTCGTTATATAGAGTTTGCACTGTCATTAGTTATTTTATTTACACTTTATTGCACTTAAACACTAGAAGCACGTTAATAGATGTATACGAGCAGCGGGCGGCCTTATCGCTAGTAAGCGATCCCGTCCAGACAACCCACACAATATAATAATACTTAAAATACAATTGTATTTATAAGTCTAATTAGACTGGTGCAAAGAGTGCGAAGTATAAAAAAAAAACCCAAAAGCAAAACCCAAAAGCAAAACATACATTAGATTAAGTAATTGTGAGGTAACCGAACAAATCTCATAGTATTCCAAAGTTTCAATAAATTTATTCAACATATAGGATATAGTTTAGCCCTATTAACCCACATCCCCGACCTGATGTAGCGTTCCTGTGACCCAATTTCTTATATGAAATCTATTCGTGTCGTAATACACAATTTAATGTGTTATTTAAAAGCTCTCTAATATTGTGAAGTTAGATAATAAACTATACCGCTATATGATCCCATTCTATATTTCACTGTTGCTTTTTAAATACCACTGGACTGTAGATTTAATAACAATATTCAAATCTAGCCAAATTGTAGCCATCAAATTGTTTTTTTATACAAGTTCGATGTTTTATTTATAGAAATGCTTGAGAGCTTTTGTGTTCAGTGTACAGATCATTAAATTAACAATTTGCTGATAAGTAGCAGTTTGCAGTAATTATGCAATTTCCTCTTGTATCGAAGCCTATTTTTTTTACATAAGGTCGAAATTATCGTGACTCAAACCATAGTTTTATAACGAGGTTAGGTTAGCATTTAATTGGACTTTTATGCATTTCTTGTTGCAAGGATTTTTTCCAAGTAATTTTATTAGTACTTTAGAAAAATCATTAAATTACATTAATAGTTCAGCAAAGCTTTGTCATACCTTCCATAGCCATTATGTAAAAACCTGTTAGCTTTTTTATTAGAAAAATAATAAGAAACCTAGGTTTCTTACTATTATTATTTGTGCTGGCTACCAAGCAGAATATGAAATATATCTTTATATATGTTTAAGCAATCAGCAAGAGGATTAAATACAAAACATTCTATACTTGTTGGAAAAGCACCTAATACTCGCTTTGAAAACAAATTAATATTAATACATAATAAACAGAACACAATCGCTAAAAAAAGAATGTCTGTATATAAGACAGACATTCTGTCTGTCTGTGTTAGATATTTTGAGTTTTTATTTATATTGCGTGCAAACATTGTTATGTATTAAAACATTTTAATCGGGTGTTATGATCTATGAAGGCTGTTTTTAGATTTATTTTTATAGGCACGACATTTTACATTTGCATATTGGATAAATTTATATATATATCTTAAAGAATCCAGTTTATTTGTAATTTAATTTACTTAAGAAATTAACTCGGCTACGAAGTGTTATACCCGATTTGTACATGTAAAGCTTTCAGATAATTTTTTATTGCACAAAGGTGAACTTAATTGTATCTTCACCATGTTGCTTAACATAAACAACAGTACACAATTAGAGGTTATGTTAAGGGACCCATTTGCTTTTTTTTATAAAGCGGTGTTGTGACTGGCATGAGCTTCCGAGCTGCCGGCTTAACGTAACTATTTAGGAAGGTATGCAAAGTATACAAGCGTACAGACTCTCTGTCTGGGTACCTTACTGAAGTCATCGATGAGTATTAATAGATTTGACTATCAGCGTGGCGTTTTCTATGTTCGGGTGCATGGGACCCCATGAACCATGGGCCAGGGACGTCTGACTTTGTTACCTATGTAATTGACGTAATCTTATGCCATAAGAAGAGAACGTGAAAGTAACAATAATATGTGAAATTTTTATTTAAAAAAACGCCGAGTGTCTGTTGTTTAGCTTTGACATTGAATGTCAATTCAAATTCTCTTTCGTCTCTTTTCGTTATGTTTACCCTTGAAGAACAGAGGATCGATGTTCGAATTTAGTTTATATGAGTTAGTCATCAGATTTGAAAGCGGTTGTTGTGTTATTAATACAAAAAGTATTATTAAGGTTACAGCGTTTTAATACGTTATTGTCACGCTAATACTCCTAAAATTATAATATACTGGTCACATTACACTTTGATTCTCAACTCCTATTAAAAAAAACATATTTTGGCTTCCACATATGTTGAAATTTATCAACAATTACCAATATTAACCTGTTCTTACATAATTCTTTATCAAATTGAACCAAAGCCTTATAAGCCTTCCTGTATACAGTGGGCTTCTAGTTTTAACATATACCCTTCCTACTTTCAGAGTCGCATCATTGGTATTTGGTAATCTTTCATTCATTAAACCTTATTATAAATGTACCTACTACGTTCTATAATTATAATTTTCTTCTCTCTTAGAAATTACTTATATATAAAAAATATATACAGTTAAGTGCAATTTTATACCAAGTAACGTGCGCGGTAATGAAAATGTATTGTACATTTTGCGGAGCACTTTAGCCTAATCGCTATCTATCCACCATTTGAACTAAAATATTGTTTTTTCAAGTACTAGAAAGTGAAGTTTAAAAATAAAAAATGAATATACGAAATGTCCTGTCGGGTTTTACAAGTAGTTTTGGCCTATTAAAAATGCATTCAAGAAATAAACTATCATGTTTTATTTTATTTAACTCATACTGAATTATAAAATTTGTAGTTACATACATATATTTGATTAATACAAAATCAATATATTTAAAATACTACTATATTTTATGGTGTAATTAACAAAACACCATAAACATTCTTAATATTCACCGAAAGTAAAAATAACTTAAATAAAACAAACGTAAACAAAAGTTAGAAATTTTGGTCCAGAGTACCCATAATGCTGATGGCATTTCATTGCTGTATCGCTGACGCTGAGCCAGGAAAGCACCAGCTCACCTATTTAATTCCTTAATAAACTTGTACTTGAATAAATTATATAAATTAATTTAAACTGAATTAATTTCAGACGCGGAAGGCACTGGCGGGGCTGATCTGCAACGCAAGCTGGACTTGCTCAATGGTGCTCTTGATGCGGAGCGCGCTGAGCAAGCTCGAAGGCAACTTCAGTACGTTGCGCATTGTAAGTATCCACAACACATATTACCCCTAATAATTAAGGTTTATTTAACTAGATTAGCTATTTCCTTTATTAATTTTGTAAATAGTATTGAAATGTACAATTTTAGACATTAAATATTATTAAAAACAAGTAGTTATCAATCATTCTGACATAGTTTCGTATGTTATTTGCATTATACGAAAAATTGGATACTCTGGAGGATTATGTCGAAGTTATAACGTCTTATGGATACAAGCTTTCACCATTATCACTTTAAGTTTGACCTTTTATTTCTTGTTCAATAAAGTTTGTGGTTTAGTTGGTCTGCTTTTGAGTGGATGGCTTGAGCTGAGTGGATTTTTATTGGAAAATTTATTAACGTTTTCATTAAATTAAAAATACTTACATGTTAATAATTATACCTTACATTTTATTTCAAGACATTCCTTTTTGGTCATATTATATTTTCTATGCGGCCATTGTCTAAAATAAACACACATAGAACAAATAAAAAAAAACGAAGTATATAAAAAAGTAAAACAGACGTAATTTAATTATATGTAAAAATAGCCAAATATGTTTGCTATGTAAGATTTAATATATAAATAATACATTTTGTATGCTTTCCAGCGGGTTACTCAGAGGATTCAGACTACACGTCAGACCTCAACTTTCCAGTCGGGCAGCATCCCAATTGCAGCGCGTCGCAGTTTAGAAACGCTGCCCATCAGATGCATACGCCACAGGTAAATAATTAATTTGCCTTTATTATTTTACCAGTTAGTAATAGTTTGAGTGTCCATGAGCCTTACCATACCATACATACCATATCATGACATACCATATCTCCTGTCTCGTTTGCTCCGTCTTCTATAAAAATACATATATTTTGCTAGTTCATAAAGCGACTAGTATAATTCAATATTGACTTTTTGAAACGGGCGATCCCAATTCAAGATACAACCGCCGAGAGCAATATTTTTTTTTTACACAATATATGGACAAAACCCCCTCAATTCTATAAAATGTCTAAATGGCTTTTTTTGTAAGCGCGGAAAAGTTTTTTTCCTGGAAAATGAACTTAACAAACAGATTAAAATAGCTGTTGCTAACGTGGGTTATATATATTTTTTGTTATATTAAATTTTTTTTTAAAAGGAATTTGTACTAAAATGTTCAGATTTAATGAAATTAACCAAAAAATGCAATCCCAATATAATATAATTCCCAATATAACCTATAACTAGCAAAGATCCCCTGGGAGAGTGACAAATTGAATTTATTTATATTAATCTAACATATATTTTAAAGAATTCTATCCAGGATACCTATTATTAATTTATTTCTATTGCAATTTCAGAGATCTTTGGAAGCTTCCAGAGAAAACTCATACGAGCGTGAAGAATATCATTTGCATGGCGATGCCGATCCATTGTATTATAATAGTCAACCTAGGACTAATAGGTAAAATTTGGACTTTTATTATATGAATTGGACCGAGCCTAACATTAGTCATTAGACCTACAGACATTTTATATTGAGATCGCATTATAGTACTCAAATCAAACCTTAGGAATGCAACAAAGGTCTTGATAAGGTTCTAGGGTCAACCTTGATTTACGAACCACTTAGTCGCGATTCAGACCTTGAAGTGCTTAGCCTGAAATATATGTTAATGTTTCTTTAAACTTTATGGACGATTATCCTTCTGTGCATGATACAGGCCATCAATTTGTGTCTCTATGAAATAACCTCGCATCGTTCATTTATCATTATGTAGTTGTAAATTCATGTACTAAATTATAAAATATATTATGTATTCTCCCTACATAACATGATTATATTTTCAGGATAGACACATGGTCACAGCTTCATGCGCAGGCTAGCGTCGAATCTGCAATATCGTGGCGAACAGCTGCTGATTGGCAATCAGCTGGTAGGTTTTAAAGTAACTCGCTTATAAAGTTCTCTTTCAATAGACTTATATAGGTTTTGTAAATAATAATAAATTATCGCGTTTTTATCCGTTAAAAATGATTAATCATGAATATTTGGTGGGTGTAATGGGGAAAGAAAATTATGTGATGAGTAAACTTGTCAGTTGGGAGTCTGGGTTAACAAACCGTGTGTGGAAATAAGTCCCATATGTATTTACTTTAGATTTAAAACCGTATTTGAGACTTTTGATACATATTGAGTTTTATAATATTGCAGAGGACCAAAGGAGGCCGAGTTTAGAGAGGCAATATACACTATATGACGATGGAATGGGTTACGGATATGACCCTTTTCCACCGCCAATTATAAGGTACGTTTGGTAAATCGAAGTATCATTTTTAGCGGTTCTTAATGCTTTAGTTTTTCTGCCTACGCCTGAATCAATTTGGACACTTTTTTGCCTATGATATCTGCCGCATATAATACGATTGTTCGTTTCTACTTAGTCTGGCCATAAATACTGTTACTATTCAAAAAAAGAAAATATTACGTTTGAATTTGGAATCTGTCATTTTTATATGATTGCTTGATGTGTTTTCTTATTTTCGCGCCATTATATTGTTAAATATTTTGTTATATTAAAATGGAGTGGGGTGATAAAGAGAACCGAATCGCTGTGATTGCCTTACATAAAGTAGGTATGGAGAAAAGTGCAATTTTTAAAACCCTCCACCCGCTTGGTATTAGTCAAATGTTTGTTTACCGGGCTATTGATAGGTACAATGATACCTCCTCTGTTTGTGACAGAAAAAGATCTGGCCGTCCACGTACCGTTCGTGTGAAAAAGGTGATTAAAGCAGTTAGGGAAAGAATTCGAAGAAATCCTGTCCGTAAGCAAAAGATTTTATCTCGGGAGATGAAGATAGCTCCTAGAACCATGTCGCGTATATTAAAAGATGACTTAGGACTTGCAGCCTATAAGAGACGTACTGGTCACTTCTTAACTGATAATTTAAAGAATAGGGTGGTAAAATCCAAACAACTACTTAAGCGGTACGCAAAGGGAGGTCACAAAAAAATTTTGTTTACGGATGAGAAAATTTTTACAATTGAGCAGTATTTTAATAAACAAAATGACCGTATTTATGCTGGAAGCTCTAAAGAAGCTTCGCAATTAGTAAACAGAGTACAACGTGGGCATTATCCCACTTCAGTGATGGTTTGGTGGGGTGTTAGCTATGAAGGGGTGACTGAGCCATATTTTTGTGAAAAAGGTATTAAAACGTCGGCACAAGTTTATCAAAATACCATTCTTGAGACGGTAGTTAAGCCTTTAACTAACACCATGTTCAATAACAAAGAATGGTGCTTTCAACAAGACTCGGCACCGGGTCATAGAGCTCGATCCACCCAATCTTGGTTGAAAACTAACGTTCCGGACTTTATCAGCACTGAAAACTGGCCGTCGTCAAGTCCTGACCTAAATCCATTGGATTATGATTTATGGTCAGTTTTAGAGAGTAAGGCTTGCTCTAAACGCCATGATAATTTGGAGTCCCTAAAACGATCCATTCGGTTGGCAGTGAAGAATTTTCCTCTAGAAAGAGTTCGTGCTGCTATTGATAACTGGCCTCAACGTTTAAAAGACTGTATTGCAGCCAATGGAGACCACTTCGAATAAACATTGTATATTTTTAATAGTTATATATTGATGTATTAAACTAACTCACTATGAAAGGAATAAATGTTACGTATAAAAAAAAAATCGTGCTTTTCTTTATAACAATATTTATGGCAAGACTAAGTATATCACTCTTACAATTTGGTATCTATTTATTAATAGTCATGAGTTTAATATTAGTTTAGAGATTATTAGTCATCGGAAAGAATAAAAACCTTTTCAAAGTTATTAAGTTACTTTAGTGTTGTTGTTTAATTTGTTTTAAGTTATTATTATTTATTCTCTTATGTGTGACGAATAGTTACGTGTTTTTAAAGCTAAAAGTAATAAGTTTTATATTATTAATAGCTGATGTTTTAATTGTGTGGCATAAATGATTTATCAATCCACAATGACAGTTTTATGTTGGAACTCTGAAATAACCCGTTTTTGTAATAGTAATATCTAATTTATGAATATACTTTTATAGTATGACACTTAAAACCTTGTCGCATTAACTATATTATACTATTTATTTTATTTATATATACTATACAGTACAATAAAATAGATTTCAATAATATATTCATAAAAAAAGCGCCAAAAATATGACAAAGTTAAAATCTCATTTATCGAATTAGCCAGTTTTATATTTAATCAAAAAAACATCCTCTCTTAATTTATTACCGTTTATACACAGGGACCACCCACACCTTTCACACCAGCCGAGTTATGAAGAGTATTATGATGCACCATGTTACCCGTATCCTTTTGAACCACCAATGGGAATGTGGGATCAGCGATTTTTCTACGATGAGTGCGGACTCAACCCGATCGAGTATGAAAATATCATCAATAAACGTCGATCATCCGTCGTACAGTTACCGCAGATGCCTTCCAAACAGGTATGCCTTTTCGATATAAATTGTTCTCTAAAATAATCTATTGAAGAAAACAAACTTGTGTGTTTTTCTTCGTCTTAGCCAAAAAAAAAAAAAGAATTGATTAGACTAGATTGTATGACACAATACCAATACATATGTGATGTGAAATTATTTTAAATGAAATTTTTAGATATATTGATAGAAGATGAAACTGGCTTTTATATTTCAGCTGCCACCTTCGTCACGATATTCAGACTATAATGAAATGGCGCCGTACAGACCACGGCCGCGGCGGACTGCGGCCAGTTTACCGGGTAACATACCAGTTTAAATACCATAGATTTGTTGAATTTTCAAGAAATGCATCTAATTGAATGTTAAATCTTAGATTTGCTAGACAAAGTTTGGAAATGCCACTTTTGAAACTCAATATTGTATATTTAATATTATAGCGACGCCATCATCCACACCGAAGCGTGGTCGTGCGCTGCCGGTACCTCCAGGCAGTGAGTCCGGGTGGGGGCGGCGCGGGCGGCGTTTGCCCAGGCCGCCTCCGCAGCGTCAAAAGCCTATCCCGCCCACTTTTAATAATGTGCCTTACACGCAAGGTAACTAGCATTAGTGTGCGATTGTTGATTTTTTAACATATTTTTGTCTATAGAGTAGTTTAAGAAACAGGAATGTATAATGTTACTCTACAAGTATAATTAAAGCCTGCTTATTTTAACTGCGGACTCTCCTGTTGCCACGCGAACGTTAATAAAGATATTATATCAGCGTCAGATTGTATAAGAAAATATTATTGTTACTAATTTTAAGACAAAATAGAAATTAATTTCGAAAATAAAAATAGATTGTACTACATGCCAGGGTAAAACGCAAGACGCGCGGATTGTTGTCAAGAAAGAGTTATAATTTGTATTCGTTTCAGAAACTGAAAGAATACCGAAGGTCACTGATATCAGTTACGGTTATGACATATATGGGTACCAAAAACATCAAGACACTGCCATTGAACAATATCAAGATAATACATATACGACGAGGTAACTATATACGTTGTTAATCAAGGTTCATCTTGAGTCAGGCGTCTGTTTAATTTTGTTTTGTCCCTATTTAAAACTGAAAGCCTTAGCTTTATAGCCGGATCATGATCATGACAGCTTATCACAAAAAGTTTACACAATAAAAATAGATTAAAAATAAAGCCAAAATAAGGTTAAAACATAGAACCAGAAATATAATCTAAGATCAGAAAAAAACAATAACAAAAAAAACAAACAGAAAAAAATAAAAAAAAATATATATATGTTAGTAGAAACCTTATGTATTGGAGTAAAATGAAAAACTTGACGCTGTCTATCGCTTTACTGGTAACTGTGTAACCGAGAGGGGTTTTTATAATCTATGGTAACATTAAGAAATACACAGTTGAGGAACTATAAGCTATTCATATAAAATGTTTGTTTTTAAAGTGATGAAGATGGAATGCAACCCTTCTTTAATGAAACTCCTCATGCAACACCTTCGGCTACAACAGGTATTATTTTAAATCTCTACTACAATAAAGCCTTTTAATATTTAAAAAAAAGTATGGTCATCTTAAACTAGAGCGGAAGCTTATTACGAACCAATTAGCTTTATTTTGTTTCTAACTATTACAATTGCGAATTATTAAAAGTTATCGTATTGATTAACGATAATACGACGACGTAATAGTTGACAAAATATTCTAAAGTTCACACTACATCTATTGTACACCGTCACATGCGCGTAGTGTATAATAGTATATCACTTATGGAAAAAAATAATTATCAGTGACAATGAACGCGAACTCATTGAAAAGATAAAAGTTTCCGCTTCATGACCTTGACAATTCTGAATAGCCCTCGTGCTTATTAGTAATTTATTGGCCGTAAACTTAATATGACGGCTCATTTGACCAGTTTGTATAATTCATTGGCGTTTTCCATTGCAAAGTGTTTTTTTAATATTCCAGCACAAAAGAGCACATGGGGTGAGAATGAATCGTGTTCACAGTTTTCTTATACGGCGACAGGTGACAATAAATACATATCTACCACAGCGCCAACCAAGACGCATTCACAAATAGAACCACCTGTTACGACCAAACAGGAGGTTTATGATACGAGCTATTCGTACGAAACGCATTATAATTCACAGCAATATCAAAAATTTGATGGAAAGAATCAATCGAACCATGAACAAAGTCTTTATCCTGATACTGAGAATCAATACCATCGGAATGATAATCGATACGATGGACAAAAATTGGAAACTTCTCAAGACCAATATAATCAATATAAAGAGGAGCGAAAAACAAGCCTGCAGTATGAACATCAGAGTTATCAACAGGATCGGGATATCTATCAGAAGCAACAAGATCAATATCACGAGCAACAGTATAATCAACAACAGGACCAATATCAGCCTAATCAATATAATCAAGATCGGCAACAACAAGACATCAATTATCAACCGCAGTATAATCAAGAACAACAGTTTCAACAGCAACAACAATATAACCGAGAGCAACAACAGCAGTTTGAGACTCAGCAGCAATTTGATAAACAACAACAACAAAATGAAGAGCATCTACGCCAACAACAGCACCAAATTCAACAACAGCAACAGCAGATACAGCAACAGCAAATGCAGCAACAGCAGATACAGCAACAGCAACATCAGCAAAAACAACCAGCACAGCAGATACAAACATCTGTCCTGACTGGAGCGGCAACACTGGGTTCTTTCATGGCTGGTGGGGCTAAAAAGCTGGGAAGCTTTTTCGGTGCAGCCGCTGCAGCGGTTGGTACTCCAGCTGTTACCCAGCAACCACCAACCGCTGCCACAGTAACTGCAACGCCTATTAGCCAGTTTACATCCGGTATAGCTCCTACGACAGTTGTTACAACAACATCAGTTTCAAACACAACGACAGTTCCACAGGTACCAGAACCGTCTGTAACAAGTGCAACAACAACAGCACCAACACTACCTCGAACTCCTTCTTTGCGAAGGCAAGAATCAATTCAAAGACCTTCGGTAAGAAGAACTCGTACCTTACCTGAAGCTCCAGATGATTTTACATCAAGCTTTGATGAAAGTGCCTACGATGACGAGTACACAAAGACTGAATTAGATCAAATAGACCGCGATAGGACTTCCTTAGATCGGTATCGTGATGAAGATTTTGCCAACGATACGATTCTTGAAGGTTTACCCGAAGAAGAGCGGAAGATTGAGGAAACGACTCCTAGTATACAAAAGATTGCATCGCCCCCTAGGACTGGTTCTATCACTAGAAAGCCATCCGTAGATAGCTATCACAGTCAAACACCATCAGTACTTGATCGAAAAACCTCACAAAGTTCTTTCGCATCGCATCAAGAAGAAAAGCTCTCCATTCACACAACACAAGAAGGTAAGAAATTTTACCACATTTTATCTATACTTATGTTATATTTTTATCTATTTCAATGTTTATTTTATTTACTTCTTTGTGGTACAATTGCAATAACAGTAATTAAAATTATATTAAAATATTGTGAATTATTTAAGATCGTTGTGATTAAAGATTAATATTTTTTTATATATACTCCATATAATTGCCATAATTATACGTAAAAGCTTTAAAGGAACAATTTTAATTAACAGAAACCACAGCGGACAAATCGAAAGTATCTTTCAAAGATGAAAAAACCACATATCACGAGGTACCAGATGAAAATTCTTTTCACGAAAGGCAGGAGTCGTTCGATCAAGACGGTGAATTCCAAGACGACGAACAGTTTCAAGACGACGAATACAGAGATGAGAAATTTGAGGAACAGGAGCAGTTTCAGGAAGATGATCAGTATCAAGAAGATTTCCCTGAAGAGGAGAGGAAAGAGGAGCTGGAATTTGAGCCTGAACAGCCTAAGCTAACGCCGAAGCAGAGGTGGCACCGTGCGTACAACAAGATCGTGATGCAGCTAAATGTGAGTACTCTATCTAACAATCTATAGAAACAGAGTTTTTTAATGACGTTAATTATTTACTTTATTTGATCGTTTGAGTTTTAAATGTTTTTTTATAAAAATCAGTTTCTACAGATTCTATTTTAAGGCTTTTGTTTAATGAAATGGAGAATTACTATTTGTGAGTGCATCGGCGAAACTTTTGGAAGCAAGGTAAGAGACAAATCTTGACGTTGGCTCAATAAGGTGTTTTCATATAAATAACATTAGTTTTTTTTAATCATTGTTTGAAATTACAAGCGTAATAACCATATTCTTATAGTAAACCAAATGATTTAAAAACAACAATTGCACGAAACATGCAATTTCTTATTGTATCCCGCTGGGAGATAACGATTCTAGTGCGTGTTGCGATTGTTATTTGGAAAAGCTGTTACTCTATCAGCCTCCCAGGGATATAACCTTGACTTAAATTGAGTCCAAAGAAATATATGTAATATATTGGTGACATGTTTTATTTTAAGTATTTCGTTTGTGTATTATTCACGCGTAAATGAATTATTATTGTGCCGTTCGTGTTGGAAACTACAAATAAAGCAGCGTATATACCGAATTGTCGTTAAGTAATGTTTTATGTTATCCTTTTGATCTGGACTTCAGCAATGTTTCTTTCTTCAGCAAAGGTTTTCTTATGTCGCAAGATAATTAAGCAATAAACTTCCAATCGAATAAAACCTTTTAAACGGCAGTAACTATTAACACTGGTGATAAATGGGAAACAGACGGCAATCAACCTAACACTAGAAGTCACTTTCCCTTTATTTCAGTCTCATTCAATTTGTTCCGTTGTAAATTGAATTGACCTCTGAAAATGTGGGAGCATTATTGTTTCATAACTTACAGCCTAAGATTTCTTCGTGCGAGTCGTGGTAATGTACTTTACCCCTCGCTCCTAGTATCCCGCAGGGTAAGTGGTGCCACCCGCCGGCTCCCATGACGCCTTTGAACTCAATCACCTCATTAGTTCAACTCAAGTTACTTTATCCATAAACGAATCTACGTCCTCGCTCAGTTAGAAACCGAACTTTGTGTCGTTCGCACATTTGAGCGATTTGAAAAAAATATAACTCAAACGTTATGTACGTAATGGCGGCGGAAGCGTGCGAGGACGCGTACACCGTATCGTTATCCTGCGGGTGACCGTGGCCTCATTGTATGTGTACTATCAGCAATTTGTATGTAAATTAATTTTCACCTCAGGTGTAAATGTTTACTCCTTGTTTAACCGTCACTGTGTACTGACACTTAAAAATGGGCCGGGGTCGTAGGGCTCAAGCGGCCAGCGAGGCTGATGTCCGCAACGATCGGGCGTTTAATCGCTGTAGCGGATCGCGGTTAAGAGTTCGACGCGGGTCAAGCCTGACTGATTTAGATAAACTTCGGTGTAGCACCGGATCTAGCGGGGGCGGTTCAATAGGCGATTTGATGAACATGTTTAGTGGTAGTGCTACGTCTATAGGCAGTGATAGTTTAGTGGCAAGGACAGTTCCACTCGAGACTGTTAAGAGGAACATTCCGCCTATATCCACGCCGCCGCCACGTCCGCCGCCCTCTCCGCTTATACACACGTCCCGACCTGTGGGACCGCTAACCATGGCTCAAAGGACTCTACGGTTCAGTAGACTGTTAAAGTATCAACCGTGTACGAGTGATGTGGCTATTGTTTTGGTAAGAGAACTTTTACCATTTGTATAATATGTATTTCTAACTAATTTTAACGAGAGAACTCTTCAGACTTAATATTAAAGTACTAAACGCGTGAAGCGTTTAGTATCAAGTCACTAAAATTATGAACGATAATTTCAAAAAGTTTTAATTGTTATTTAGTTTGACCATTGTAGCAGCAATTTTGAAATAACAAAGTATCTCGACGAAATAGTATAGAAAGTTCAGTAAAAGAAAATTGGGTCGTACCTCTGGCTTTAAATAAACTCCGATTGACCCATATTAAAATGAATGTGATGGAACTGAGAAATGACGCGATAATTTTTTGAAAAGAAATTCCGCGAACAATTAAAATATCATTTTAATTGATAAAATGTGTACATTATTTATTATATTTGTTATTATAAAAGGTGAGAGTACAAGAAGGTTTCCTCCAACTAAAAATTTGTTCTTTGCTTGTATAGTGACTAACTATATTGTTTATCTTTAATGGTTTTAGTATACATTTATTTTAATCTTAATGACCTATAATAGACGTTCTACCAGTTTTTGATGATTCCTTTGTCTATTGAACTTTCTGGGCATTAGCAAGATTGAGCGTTCTCTAAATACTATTTCTAAATAATTTTAATTAGTAACTCAACCAGATGTTAAATATTTGCATTGAATTTAAATATTGGGTGTACAACATTATTAATGTAAACACGACGAATACGATACTGTAATTAAAAGTTTGTATTGAAAAATAATAATATTATGAATTCCATTTTAATTCGCATATTTTTTTATAAATCTTTAATTCATTATAAATTAGGCATATTTCTTCATGAATTTCAGTAAATACTTAAGTTTTGGCATCTCGATGTTGTGAATGCACCTGTTGAAATCACCGATCACTTTGACAGAGTGTGTCATCATTCTTGATATAATGTCCTTCAAACACACACTTAAATCGGACACTTCTTTGAAACCGTGTATCGCAATTTCAGCCATTACAACTGGAAATGGCGATGTCTCGTAGAGGAACTGAAATATGAAAAATAAGTATTTAACGTTAAGTATTTATTTGTTGTATATATATAGTACATAAATACAACAAAAATACAATACATATATATATATTATAATAGATAGTAGTATATAGAAAATTGTAGCATTTTTATTGAATATATATATATATATATTACTTTGACTATGTATGTATGTAAGCAACATCAAAATGTTGCTTAGCTATTGTTTGGATTATCCAGAAGGGATAATCTAAGCAATAAAACTGAACTGATTAAAACTTACCACTAATTACTTAATTACTTCTTCATAAAATTATACTCATTGGATAAAGTTATATGAATGTTTTGAGACTTACCACTGTCCTCTCCAGATCCTGGCTTTCGTGTGAACAGTTACCACCAACCTGCTGTTGCTTCTGACATTCGAAAAGTTTCGATGCTGAATATTTCTTTAGATTTTCTAGAGTTTCGAAATGAACTTGTAATTTCTCTGAAATATATATAGTATATATAATGAATTTGGAATAATTAATTTTATAAATAAATGAATGAAATGTGAATGGAATTATGTCTTCAGATAATGCAAAACTTGTACATTTTGGAGGAAATACACAAATATCGATTAATTAATTGAAAATGATGCCCAAACAAATTACTAAACTATTGCGACGTCCAATTAAATTAACCAAATGGAAAATTTCTTAACTAAACATCATTAAAAAAAGGGTTTTGTACATAATAAAATTATTAACTATTCAATATTTGCGGGTTACTCGGGAATGAATATCGTACATTTATATTAAAATACTAATACAACTAGCTATGACAAATTTCCACTGTTGTCCTTACAATTCTCGTTTGTTATGATGACATCCTGTATTATTCAAAACGGATATAGCCACATCTAGATAAACAAGGAAGACAGATTAATAATAACTTTAGTGCCATAATATTGACTGGCAATTCGGAGGTTCGTTACCCAGCCAAAGATTTAGTTGTTTGAAGACATTCGATTAACTACTTTTAAGCAAACACATTTAACTTAATTAAACATTTTAAATGCTATCGACTTACAGAATGACAAATGGTCTCAGAAAACATAGCTATCTTATATACAGATTTTATTTCATATATCGTAATAAAATGTGGTAAGCAATATCTTTAGATAACATTATTTTATTTTATAATGCGTTTTATAAAATGTTCAATATGATACGGCTACGACAATTCACTATGATTTTGTAATTCAAACCAGTTCAGATTAAAACTGAATTCTAATTTTAAGGCAGTTGTAGAACCAACCGAAAGCTCAGTTGTTCCCGAACCGTTATCCCTCTGGGGTCTTGGAGAGCGTACCTCATTTAAAGGCCGCCAACTCATTTGTAAACCTTCTGGCGTTTCAGGTGTCCATGGGCGCTGTTTAGCACTTTATCAAAGTGACCCGCCTGTTCGTTTGCCTCCTTATACATAAAAAAACAAACTTAATATATTGTAGATGCTCACCCGGCAATCTTTGTACTCTCTGATAGCCGAGAGCTAAGCAGAGCGTAACATTCTCATCAGCCAGCTGCAGATTTTCGCCCAGTAGTTTTACGATGCTCTCCTTGCAATAAGTGCCGTTGCGGGGTTTACGATCGTGAATTATTACCTGGTAAATTTCAAAAGCATTTAACGGGAAATGTATAACATACAATTAACTTTAATAGATTACTAGATTTTTTAAAAGTATTACTGTTTTATAACAACTCGGATTAATGTTCGATTCTTACTGAGATGGTAAAGCTAAGTGGTCACAGCAATATGAATGAGCAAGTCCTAGTGTAAAGGAATATTTAAACGATAAAAAAATCTTTCATTTGTCAGTCAGTAATCACGCTTACAAATATATAGTTTTCAAGCTGAGTTTGTTGTGGGTATCTTCTTAGACTGGTTTCGGGATTCTCGTAACCTTAGATATTAAGAAAGTTAATCACATACACAAGTGATCGCTGACACGAACCCATGTGGAATAGATAAGAAAATCCATAAATAGCGTTTATGCATTTTTTATATAATTATCTACCAAAGCATCGCAACTTGGATCAGGTGTTTCATTTGAATAGACAATTAAGATATAATAAATTGTTGCAAAAACAAATTAAGATTAACCAACTACGCCGTTTACAATTTCTAAACTGGTAATAATTCGTGACCTGTTTTCCGTCTCATATTTTCCACTTTACAAAGCAATTAAATGTAATTTGGAATGTTGACCTAATTATAGTGCTATAGTTTCATGCTATGCGGTTTGACGTGATTATGACGATTCTTTACTTAAATATTATTACCATATCGAATATTTTAATGGTGGTAATTAAATACGTTGAGCGTTGAGCGAGAATAGCACCAGTTCCGGTAGTGGACCAGACGCCTTCTTAATTCTTTTATAGCCGTCTGTGCTCTTATACCCAAGGTAGTATACTAATAATCTAGTGGCACTATAAAGGGTTATATATAGTCACCCGTTTCTTATATAATTTATTTTTTACCAGTTTTATTATTATTATTATGGTTGCCAGGAACAGGTCGTTCAGAGCGGCGGCCGCCAGTGACTCTCCTATTTTACGCAGCGAAGTTAAAATATAAATAGAAGGTACTTAGATTAAAGCTATAATAGCTTAATGTCTTGTTTTTTGAGAGAGAAGTTTGAGACACCGATGATAAGTTTAGTTTAAGACTTACTTGAAAATACATAGATATCTGTTCAAGGTAGACTGTCATATAATTTATAGCCTTATCTGCTTCGTTCTTCATTAGAAGCTTTATCTGTGAGACCAGAGTGTCCATGTCTTCGCGTGATTTCTGAGTCCTCACTTGTATATCCGCTATTAAAGTTCGATAACCATTTATAAGGTTTTCCTGGAAATCTGTTGTCTGAAAAGTTATTCAAAGTTTTTATTGAAAAAAATCGATAAAGGGAATTTATAGATTTGTATTTAAATTACTATCTTACACATATCTAGTACTCGCCTAGCGTTAATTTCAATAAAAAAACTACGTTATTTGATTTCATTAGTAATAAAACAGATAGAAATATTTTCCGTTAGAAATACAAGCCTTCGTTTCTTAACGATCAAACGAAAAAGTATCGCGTAAAACATCGATAAATGGAGCAATATAAAATTTACGATACGTTGGGAAAGGAGGCTATATGCGAACAGATAATTGCAAATCAATAAGGGAAATCGCAAAGTATTACATTTTATTACAGTAATACTTTTTAAGAGTATTCTACTTATAGTTTTTACACGCTTTAATGAAAAGTATCAATGCTTCAGTTATTTGGATTTTCCGGTTTGGATCGGAAAGATTAAGTTGAAAGCCTTTTCTAATTCATTTCTTGCTAACCTCTTATATAAAAGAACGTCATCAATTAAGAATCCGTATACATAATCCTGGAAGAAGTCGAGATAAGGCCGCCCGTTGCTCTTATATGTACTAACATCTATTAACATAATCTACTTCTACTGTTTTAGTGCAACAAAGTGTGAATAAATAAATAATATGTTAATATTGTTTATATGAACAAAAATTTATTCAAAATGTGTTCCAACAGATTGGTCAGATATTTGTTCAATAATATGCTCTAAATAGTCATTGTTGTTTATTAAAATTATTTAAGTTCTACGGAAAGAACTATGTTATAAATCAATTAGTGTGTAATGTTTAAACGTAAAGCAAATTTCTCATTTCGAAAATGATTGAACATATCTTAGTGTTATGCACAAATAGTTTTCAATGCAAACTGACCTGAATCGAGAACACGACGAATAATACAGCGATAATAAAAAATGTTTCACGATTCATATTTTTTATCTCATCTCTTTACACATTTTTAAAGGCAGCTACACGCTGCTGAATTGCCGAACGACTGGATGTTTCATTGTGCGTTGTTTACATTTCTACCTGTGATTGATACCAATTGTTTTGATTCGAGTTTGTATACATAACACATAAACATACTATATACGAATTGGGTTATTTCTAAGCATCGAATCACAGCTGAATCTGGTCGAACATATTTTAAATCAAACATATCTTAAATGCTAGTATATACATCCAGAATCAATGTGTAGGTATATGGAATCTGTATTTCTACGTATATATAAATTCAGGTGTTGGCTAAGTTTGAGTTCAACAAGAAAGAGTTCATATGTTTTTTCTGTGTTCACTTGTTTTAATTGTATCTTTGCTTCATTGTGTGAGACAGTTTATTCAAGTCAATATGAATATTTGCAAGAACACATCGACTGATCCAGTTACTATATGTTCTGTTGGCTAATAATTGTGTATATAATGCGTTGTCCACATTTTTTATAACTTATTAATTCAACGAAACAAACAGTGGGACTGTTTGCATTTTGTAACAGTAAAGAAATATGAAAATTTCGAGAGCTAAAGCGTATCAGAGAAGAATATATTTTCTTGACAGATACTATTTTAGATATCTTTGCAGAGGACGGTGTGTACGTGTGAACATAATATTTATGAGAGAATATAAATTTTACCGCAATCCAGGTCGTACGAATTTATCGAACATACTTTCATCTACCGTTGCGGGAACACAATCAGTTATATTGAAATTTGATATTTTATTGTATGAAATTAAAATGTACATGTTAAGGCAATTTCTACTGTCCACTACCTATGAACACCTAGCCAGTTACTCTGAACAAATGTTACTTTCAAGCTTTCAAAAACTTACCGCATTTCCAACAAAACATTTTTTGAGGATTGTAGTAAATAATATATATATATATATATATATATATATATATATATATATATATATATTAGTTATGATCAGGATAGTGCCTCCATTTAAGTAATAATGTACTTGTTCTTAGAGATTAAGCTCTCTCTTGTATTAAAAAGAAACACATAATTCAGAGAAAAATTATACAAAGAAAACATAAATAAATACAAAACTAGTACAGTACCAATACCAGTTAAAACTGAAAGTTTGAGTCAAATTAATTTAAAATGTAGCTGAATATGCAACGCTTTATAAAACCATTTAAAGCAATTAAAAATAAAATTAATTCTGCTAAGAGCGCCATCTTGTATACGAATATTGTTGAATCATACGTGATACTTTAGTTAAAGTTGTTCGATGTAGTTAACAGATGGAGACACTGTACATTAAGTCAAAAATAACAACGTTTATTAATTACCACTTAATTGTAAAAAAAAACAGTTTATTAATCCCAAAATTAACTTGAATTATACTTTTGATACTATGAATTTTTGAAAAATATGTTGTGTCGTGAAATTATAATTACTTCAATTTTATTATTGGTTTATTAAATACTGTGTAAATAGAAAAAGTATAGTTATAGTTTAAATAAATCTATAACAACCATATTACAGGAGAGATTTCTCTACCTGAATTTAGATAAATTATTGTAGGATCTTATAAACTAGGACCATAACGAATGTTCTCTGTAAGGAACACACCGTTATTTTTAATTTAAAACCTACAAGGTTTACAATTGGCTTAAGCCAAGATATTTACATTCATATGTCAATAATTTATTCAGACCGAGAACTATTTAAGTAAAATTTCTTTATAAACAATGGAATCACGTTGCTTACGAGACAGCTTTAAGTATTAATACTCTAGAAGGGAAATTAAATATATATCTTTAGTTTTGATACACATAGTTTATTATTTATCACGATACAGTATATGTGTTTATTCTATTATTCCAAGTTTAAATAAAACTTCATACATTATTAAGATTTCTCTGATTATTGTGCCGAGACGATATATTTAAGTAGATAACTTTATTCGGTAATAAATTTTTATTTTCTCGCTAATAACATGTGATAATATCACTTATAATATTTTTGTTAGTGTATCGTTTCATGGAAAAGAAGAACCTAGAACCAAATTGAATTGTTTGAACGTGCTCATAAAATTTTACAGTGAAATGAAACCAAACTGTAGGCTTTTTGTTACAATTCGCCTTCGTAATAAAATGGGGTCTTTTAAATCCAATGGCGCAGAAAAATGCTGAGTTAGTTATATTCGAATGAGGTTGAAAATGTATAATGAGATGCATTCAATGTAAAAATGTTTCAGTTCATGTGTTCGTATTTTTGTTACAAAAATTATCGAGCAAGTCCTATTATAGTGTTAAGGACTTTATAAAGATAACAAAAAGCTTGGGAATGAACCGACCTAAATGCTGAGATAAGGACATTTGTGAGTCGGTGATCACACGGTGATTTCTTCTCAGACCGGTTCATTTTGGAACCTTCGCCTTAGATATCAGAAGAAAATGTGTACCTTTCACAAGTGACAAATAATATTCTTGATAGCGATGTATTTATTTTAAAGCATTTAAGATAGACACTTAACTTATGCTAAGTAGATTCTAGTCTAGTAATTTGTTTGCTTTGTTAAACTTTACATTGTGATAATTTAGAACTCACGTGAAATACCTTAAAAGTTTAAATTTCAAATTCCATTGTGCGGTGCGAGGTCTCCTAAATCCGACCCTGTATGCGCATTAAATTAGCATTATTGTGGATAATCAGCATTGTTTGAGGGGGAAGCACGGTCTTTACATACCGGTCTAATGCCTTTAGCATTAGACCGGTATGTAAATAAAATGCACATTGATTACATTTAAGCACATGTACGCTTCACGGCTGAACTTTCTTATCGTGTATCAAATCATGGATAATTCCTAATAAGCCCGGAATTACTTAGAGTATGCAAAGGACATAAGACCAACGATTCTAGATGGAGCAGATGGCATCCACAGTCACACCCGACGGTTTGCTTTTTCGCAAAAGCCCCAAGATATCTTTTTTTATCTCTTTTCTTAAATTTTACGTTCTAATATACTTGGTGTGTATGTATGTAAAATTCTAGAAACTTCTCTTTTGTCCCATTGTATAAAGCATAAATTCGGTTTTAGAACTAATAAAATAAAGTAAAAAAACATAAAAAACCTAACTTTATTAAAGAAACAGGCTAGACTAGGTGAAGCTTCTAGTTGGAGGTGGATAGAGGAGGCCTATAGGCAAAAATGGATTCATTAAAAAGATAATTGTGAAAGAAAAAATCTACAGTCGCTGAATTGTGACGACCTGATGAATGCTCATCTCTAAAAATACACCGTAAGGTTTTTCATTTACACTTAATTCTGTCGAGAATAGTTACTCTCCAAAGGAAAGTTCTGAAATGAAATTTTAATACATATAATATTATTTCAGTTTTTATTACAGCGCAATTTCATGCATTGTGTTTATTTAAATTCATAGATAGCAGACAACTAGTTGTGTAAAAAGGTTTTCTTTGCAGTCGGTTTTATAAAAGCAATTCTAGATAAGTTTTCTTACAGTGCTGTAAGATATATTAAAAATGGACTTATATTCTTGTTTCGACTGTAACTTTGTAAGAATAGGAATATATATAGGAATAAGAAAATCTGTACTCAAACTCAAACTCAAAATATCTTTATTCAAGTAGGTATAAAGACTACGTTTGAATCGTCAATTTTTACACTACCACCGGTTCTGAAGGCAGTCATCTACCGAGAACCGGCAAGAAATTCGATAGCTGCTCTTTTAAAATAAACAATTCATACAAAATTGTGCTACTGACAATTAAAATAACAAAGCATTACAAAGCCTTACAAAGGCTACTCAAGAATTGAACTGTCCGGAGGCTGAGCCAATTGCCGACACATTAAAGGGATCTTTGTCCTTGTCATTGTCCTGAGGGATCTTGCAGGCTGTTTTGTTTATCAAGGCTGTAAACTAACTGAACATGAAGATCAGCTAGTTCAGCCTTTAAACCTGAATTTTTCTTAATGACAGATTGAATTTCTTTCTCATGTTCATCTTTCTCCTGGATTAGTTCGTCACACAGGGCTTTTGAGTCCTTTAAATCTTTAATAGTCATCTTGAGCTTATTCTCCATCGATTGGATTGAAGCCTTACGGGTGAGCATAGTGGTGTGACTGAAAGAAAGGTAGGCAGGTATGAGCTATTCAAGGTAAATTGTAGTATTGGGTAGGTAAGAATGTTTGGCTTTTAATAACCCTTAACTACTAGGAATTAAAGAAATATAATGGTTAAAAGAAACTACTGATTAAGTTCATGAATAATTGAAGTATTAGAATGTGTGATGCATTAATTTGTGATCAATTAAGCTTCCACAGTATGTCAAGCAGAACGAGACTAATTGTTAGGCCAGTGTGTGTTATGACGTTACTCAACACTTGAGCAGTAGTGTTTGTTTGTGTAATGTAGTTGATTTGATAATTTATTTAAGATTAAACACAATACTTCCCTGGTTTTCAGAATAAAAATTCAAAAACAAAAAAACAAAATCCAAATTCTTGAACTGTCAAATTACCAAATCGCACTTTCTTCACACAATCTTGATTTAAGCAGATTAATCCAAGTATTTTTGGTGGTCAACTAAAGAACACCTTTACTTATAAAACTACGCACTTATTTAGCTTAAATAATAAATAAAAATAATCTTAACAGTATTTTTTTTAAATGCTAGTTGACATGTCAGCTGTCAACAAAGTCTTGTACGATTTTTATATAAGTATTTATTTTTATGCTTACAAGATACGTTAGTTTCTTGTGTTTTTGTTTTACTATAATAAACATATGTTTATTATAAAATTGTTACAGTCACATAATACTAAAATTAAGGTAGAACCATGGTAGGTTAAACCATAGACAATGTAGGTATATCAAGGTATTCCAAATATACGGAGACGTTAGCAAAAAGCGTTAAGGCAAGTTATATGTGCAATGAGAACATTCGCAGTTTAATCATGTAACTGAGATATAGAGGTCAGAGCAGTAAACACGGAAATTGTGTGCGCTGGTAATGTTATTACCTTTACATTTTTCAAGATAACGGTTGCGAGCTCTTTACATCATACATTCAAAATGTTTGAATTTTATGAAAAAATTTATGGTATGATTTTTTTCTTTACAATGCCAGCATTATGGGTACTCTGCCAAACTTTTTAGATTATGGTTTGTTTTATTTTAAGTTATATTTACAATAGGTTAATATTATGAATGTTTATGTTTTCGTTTGTTGATCGCCAATCCTTGATGACTATCGTCCGGAGTTTGTTTAATATTTGTTTATTAAATTACTAGCTTTCCGCCCGCGGCTTCGCCCACGTGTAATTTGGTTAAGTATATAGCGTTTTTTAATGATCTCGACAGGGCTTTCTTTCACGGGCTAAAATCTTGTTACAATTGGAATTATATATAGCCTGTGTTACTCAGGGATGATGTAGCTTTACAGGATCGGATGATTCGGGGAAATCGAGGGCAACTTTCAAATTAACGTACAGGCAATTAATATTCTGACAATTTTATATTCTGATAGTGATCTTCTTAAGTGGATGAGCTGATGATGGAAGGTAAAACTCCTCAGCGGTTAAGAGTTGAAAGAAAATTCTTACGAAGTTATGAGTACGAAATACGTACTTGTGAGGTAATTACTTATTAGCTTGACCAAATAATAAAAGGTAAACCTCATTAACGTTAAGGATGTAGGTGGCAAAATGGATGCGGACAAACGATAAACGTCTCTTCACTCGTTTCCTTTTACTTGTTTGTATAGGTGGTGTTCACTCAAAATAATCATAGGGTAAAACGTTAATGAAAGTTTGAACTGCATGGTAGTCATTACACAATGGAGCATCTTAATACCGCGATGGATATATTTGGCCTAAGTAGAAGTTCTTTTAAAAAAACTAAGACTCAACCTCGCACACTCACTCACACAGCAACACCATTGCACACACTGATACACACACACACTAAAATGTTCGTACTTCACATAGTTCCACTTGTTCTGTTCGTGTTTTTTTTTGTTATTCTTTTTTCTGATCTTAGATTCTATTCCCGGTTCTATATTTAAACCTTATTTTGGCTTTATTTTTAATCTATTTTTATTGTGTAAACTGTTTTTGATAAGCTGTATAGGTATAAGAAATAAAAAAATAAAATAAATCTAGGTTGACGAATTTTATCAACGCCATCTATCGAGCACATTGTTCAACACTTCAACCGCGCCCGCGCGCACTGCGTTATTTGTTATTTTTGTTACCTCTCATAAGTTTTAATATTAAGATTAACTTATATTAGAACATATTTAACAATATATAACTAATCAATCAATATAAGTGTTTAAAAATTTTGAAGCAGTGGTTGAAGTAAATTTTCAATTGACCATAACTTCTTTTTCTCTTAACCGATTTTGACAAAATAAACTTTTGACAACGCTCCTAATTATATATAATCCAACTGTGAAAACCGCGTTCAAATCCGTTCAGTAGTTTTCAAGTTATAAAGTACCAGACAGACAGACAGACAGACAGACAGACAGACAGACAGACAAGAATTCCAAAAATTGGTTTTTTGGTTTCTATGACTCTTCTTTAATTGCCTCCTTTCAGTTTTTTGGAAAAATATTTAATGTACAGTTTTTCGATTTTTACTGTCTTATTATTAGTATAGATGGGTTTGTTCTCCCATGTTTCAATATAAAAAGAAAAACAATATTTGAAATTATTTTTAGTAATAGGTCAGTGTTATTACATTCTATAATGAGGATTTCATATTTTCGTATCAACACATACGTAATTACTATACAATATCTTTTATATACTACCTGTTATGTGTAGTAATAATGTGCGTCACATGTACACACACGACACACACTCTTATACAATACCAACCCTCATAACAGACTAGAATGAACTGGACTAGAACTGTGTTGGGACCACTCTTCATATTAAATGTCTTCTGGGAAGTCCCGGCAACACACTTGTAATTATTTACACATTAAACATATTTTTATCCACTATTATTCCACAAAATCTTTGAGATATATATATATATATAAGATATATATATATATATATTTATATATATATATATCTTTTTCTTCAAATCCAGTGTGAGTTTACAAACTCTTTCAACAACTTTAAACTACTAAATGGTATCGGAAGTTTTTAACGTTGTTAGGTTAGTCAAGAGATAAAATGGATGGCAAACAAAGATGAAAATTGGCAGTGGCTTATAGTTAGGTTCAGAAGTTCGCTAATTAGGATGTTGTAGCCGGATACAATAAATCGGAATGTTTTTGATTCAAACTTTTAATTACCAAAATTAATATAGAAGTTCATTAGTAAATTATGGGTCAATTTAAAAAACTTAACCACTGCTACTTCTACTTTTACGACTACTTACAAGGGTAAGTAGTCGTAAGGTAAACAGAGAATATTTAGCTTACTGAAGGCAGTAAGCTAAATATTCTCTGTGTACCAAGATAACGTGACCTTTAGAGAACGCATGTTATCCTGTTAATAATAAGTTTTTGCTCTTTTTATTGACCTTTCACAGTTGACATACGTTTTAGTCTCTAATTCCTAGAAATAGCTGGGTATTTTTGCTTATTCTCAAGACACAAATCAACCGTGACTATAATCATATCTATAGATTTACAAGAACTTAATGCCGTGGCGTATCTTACTCTGGTAGAATGTAAACGCGACCCTAGCAGTCGAAGTGACCCGACTGCTTATTTGCCTCTTGTTACATAAAACAAATATATCAAAACTACCCCTCGGTCCGTATGCTGGATTACGTGAATTAATTAATATAATGACCCTATACGTTATTGCGAAAAAAGGCGGTAAAATTACTTCAATTTACTATCTATGAAGCACATCTCATTATCTATTAAGTAACTCATAGTTTAGCCTCTGAGTTGTCTAGACTTTCATGACTTCCATTCCTATAAACACTCCTACAACCTGTTTGAAAATATTCAGGACAATAAGCCTTAATTACAATAGCAACCTATTCACCATAAGCGATACTTAAGGGAATTAATTAAATTTGAGAAGGCAAGCTTTCCGACAATATGTACGGAGCCTATCAATTTGCGAATACAAATTGGCTCGTTTTATAAAGGTGTTATAATCTTATTGATTGTACGACTTTGCCTAAATATTGGAAACGATTTGAACTATACAAATATTGGATTTGATTTACGTGAGTTTGAAATATTAAAACGAAACTTATTTAATAGATTAAACATAGCCATATAGAGTTGATACAACTTTCTGACATTTTAATTGTTTTGTATATTAACGCCATCTATATGCGCTTACAGTAATTAAACTCCTAATTAAAGTTTATACTTTATTTGAATCGAGTCGTACATGTGCGCACAGAAATTTATTTAAAAGCTATATTTCTTTACCCAGTTGTATATAACAAATTATGATGTAAAAGACGACATAATGTATTTTTTAGCCTTTCGAGTAGTTTGGTTCGAATAAGTATAAAATATTTGTTTAGCAGGCGTCGGCTTATTGTCTTACCGAGTCTTGTTATTGACAATACGCCTCAGGTTATTACGGCTATTGTGGGAGAACGGGAATTCGAGTTAATATTGAGTTTAATAATACCAATGCTTACAATAGTATTTATTGTCGTTTATATATTTCAAGCAAATGATTGGCAAATGGTGTTAGTTTTGTCATAGTATTATTGTATCGTTTATTATCCGCAGAGAAGTATTTTTAAAACGGGAAATGCATTTCCGCATTCTCCCAAAGGAGAGGGGATTTGTGGGACGTAATCCAAGCTGGCGTCTCTGCTTTTCAGAGACGGGGTAGGCAATACCCACTAAAACCACCTCGCGTAGACCTACACGACTGCATTGAAACTGTAAGGTCGCTCTTGTACTCAACTAGAGTTCACAGAGACTAACCAAAACAGTTGTATTGTTGTTTTTATTTAATAGTTTATAGATTATAAAACTTTCCACAGATAATATAAGTCTTTCAATATGAAGATGAAATATTTAACTGTTGTTTGTCATGTAAATTCAGGAATTTTTGCCCGCTAGTTTCAGAGAGCTTAATTGGTTTCAGCAACGTAAGTAAACATGATTTGCATATGCTATCTGTTTTATGAACGCGTTGTTCTCTTAACAGAATTCAAATTAGTACAATAACACAACTATATAACTACACTTTAATCACAATTAAAAGAAACATTACAACTATCTATAATATTCATAAGTTTAAATGTATGAATAAATTTGAAAAAATATCTCAATATATTTTCATCCAAAATTAAAACGATTATACAGTAATTTGACAGAATTAATGAGATGAAAAGTGTTACTACTTACAGCGGGGATGTAGCAGCATCAACAAACTAAATAAAGATTTAATAAGTTTTCAAAGGCGTTGTATGAATAGAACTGATCAGCCGCGCTTAGTTATCGGATGTTTTAATATTAAATATTTTTCACTACGCAGAATACTTAGCCTATTGAAGGCTCGTCATTGTAATAGCTACATAAGTTCACTATGAATACACAAATTCTAGGAAGCTTACGAAGATTTCTTTACAAAACTTAGCCATTGTTTTGATTGTCAACTTTATCCGCATTCTGTTTGAGTAGCCTAAGTTTAAACAAGTTGGAAACTTTGGGGATTTGAAAGTAAATGATTAAATACAAACTATGCCTGTGATGTTTAGTGAAGACTTTAAACTCACATAAACGACCTAGCTGGAGCTGAGGGTTATACAGTTATTTATTTTAATTATATATCTTTTCCACCTAGAATCGTATCAGTGATTCTGTATGTTAAAAATTTTCTTATATCTAGATTCTGGTCTGATAGGTCTCAGATATCCACTAAAAACTCACCTGGTTAACTAACATTCTTTAAGCGTGATCGCTTTTTTATATATGTCCTTATTTCAGCATTTATGGAAATGGATTCCCAAGCTTTAAAAGGTCTTTCTAAAAAAAAAGTGTTTTTTTTTGTATAATGGGTCAGGTATTTCTATAAATAATTAAATGTATGTAATATATTAAATGTAGGAAAACAGTCGTTTATTTATTAAAAATAAAACATAATTTGTGGAAAGTTTACAAATCCGATGCGTAATGAAGCATTGGGGAATCAAGCTTAATTTAAAGCCACTAAAGCTTGTGATTATAGAAAATTAATTGAAACACAACACGGCGTCGGGCTTAAGTAAATTTGAAACTCTATACCGGAAAATTCACAATACATTATCGGAAGTCACGCAAATCCGGGGCATATGATTGTATATACTTAAAGTGTTGTATATACTAAATAACTACTTTGAACAATATCTGATATCTGGTCGCGAGTTATATGTAAGTATGAATGAGAATCATTTTTATGGAAAGAAAATCTGGTAATATATATCCTGCGATTTATGAGCCGTCATGTCCAGCTGGTGGAAAGCGTGCGTGTAGATCAGTTAGATTTTTGGAAATAGTAATCCTAAGAAAGCCTTAAAAAATCTGACGTTATAAAGGGCTTAAAAAATCTAAAATTGTTTTAAATTCCCGGTTCATTCATGTAATAGAAGACGAGGTTGTAAAATTTAGTCGTTTTTCTTATTTTATTATTTATATTGAAATTTCACAAAAATTAACTCATAGATTGTCCTTATTTTAACAGGCAAAAACTCGCAACGGTTTGCCTATAATGACTATCACATACCATATAAAAAGAATCCAGTGACCATACCGAGACGGAAATTCAAGTTCCGTTTCTTTTCTACGTCTGACGTATATCATACCAGCAAGTGTTAATTTCACACTTAGAAAGAAAAATCGGAGCCGGTAACGTAATGTCACTCCTTAATAGTGCAGCTATTACCATTTAACCAACATTACTTTCATATATACTTCATTCATTCATTGGTTCACAAACATTTAACTCTATGCAAGTCCCAAATATAATATTGAATTTCACGTGTGAAATGATTAACAAAGCAAATTAATTAAGCGAAATGAATTGCATTTAGCGAACACGTTGTTTTGTATGAAAAATTGTTTTCCCAGTATGAATCGTGATGAATAATTAAGTGCCTTTACAGATAAATTACTTATGAATGATGGTTTGCATTAATTCCTTCCTTTGTTGAAATTTTTATATATATTTTTGCTCGGAAGATTGGCGTGACACGGGCTTCCTTTATTTCGCGACGCCTCAAACAAGATGTGCTCTTCGACATTTGGAAATAACTCATTCATTGAAAGAAACATTTTCGATTTGTTTTCATTATCGGAATATAAATGTTCTATTTCAAAATACAAAAGCACAATAAATATATATTTTTTAATAACATTTCTTTGAATTCAGCGGTTTGTTCTCGATAAACACTCAAGCTGTTTTCTTTGTGAAAAGACTTTTGCTCTTGATACAAAAAATGCTTCGGCTTTTGTTTTTTTTTGGTGTAAAAATCAAAGCAACGCTTTTTCTTAGCTGTATTTTTTATGAAATTGTCTCGGATAACATTCAGCTAGTTGAAAAAAGCACTTTATATGTTAGTAAAATATTGTACACCTTTAAATTTCATGGCGACACAACAATCTTTTACGAATATTCCACTCCAGTGCAGCAGAGTTATGCTCGCTCCATGTACTAAGAAATTAGGATGATCCTCGCTTTATACCTTTAATACCACATTGAAGAGGCTCTGACGGTTTAACATTCTGCCGTAGATACTACGTTAGTAACCATTTTACTTCCTTTATAGCTTCCTATAATATTGGCGATTGTTATTTTCACTTAATAAATGTGTCATGAAATACCATTGTTAATTAGAACGTTCAATAACGGTATACTGTTAAACGCTACGGAAATAATTTTCGTTACTGTTCCCTGTTGGATTAATGCAAGAATTCTGTACAAGTTTTCTCATCTTGGTCAAGAACAGTTTTAATTAACTTCGCACTTTATGACGTCATTGCAGCCTCGAACAACTCTGTGATGAAAATATATTCACTCCTTGATATTGCCTTGCCAAAGTTTCTTCATATTTGTAACATAGTATGACATATTACGTAACTCTGTTTATACATGCTTAATTATTTAAGCTACTTAAGCTTTTCTTGATTTTGTATATACAAAATATTTGTGTACTGTATTGTTCTAGTTTGCCCACTTGTTAACAAAATAACGAAGATCCGACTTTATCAAACATAACAAATATTTATATATAAATTTATATTGTAGCCTTTAAGCCCAAGGCTATAGCTTGTGTTATGGGTGATAGCAACTGCCTAAAAGGCTTGCGACGCATTCACGAGCTCTCAGCCACGTGAGTAGAGAGTTGTCTATAAGAGGCAACTTTACCTTTATAGTGATCCTTCTGTTCCTTTGCCCCTTCTTCTATAAAAAAAATAAACAAAATGATAAACATACTTAGATACTTTACGCGGACCACAGCCAATATTCATTACACAAATGTTGACCATATTGTGATCGAACACGGAACTCTCATGAATGCGACTGTTTTGCCAGCTTAGTTGTCAAAAGGCGACTCACTTATACATTCGTTACATTACTGAAACAATACGGATTGTAGTTACATAAAAGCTATAAATGTCCGTATGCACTCAAAAGCTTCATTTCAAGTGTAGTAAAGTTTATGAGTCAGTAAAGTCGGTGTTTTCTCTCAGTGAATTTAACCAATGAATTAGTTTTAGTGTCGTCCTATGACAAGAACAATTTACGACTCATTGTGTTCGTGTTGTGTCAGGAGGGTACTTGAGTAATGTTTAATTAAAAACGTTTATTATTTGGTGTGGTTGAGAAAATAAATATTATTATGAATAAATAATACTCTGTTATGGCGTAAAATGGAGAGAAGAAAAATCAGAATTAGAATACAAGCTAAATCAACCAAAGCCAATTGATTTCGACGCTTTAGAGAATTTGTCGTTAAAGCGAGTCACGTTACATGGACTTCACACGTTTTTTAATGAAATAACTACCTCCGTAACGATTTTTAATAGCCAATACTCCGTATATAACGTATATAAGTTTGGGTTTATGTATGAAACATTTAATGCTACAAAAATTAACAGCATAAAAACATACTTTTGTCAGCTGAATTGAAAACGTAGTTTTAGCGACGTCTAAAAGTGATTGTTAATACTAAATAAATATTTATGCTTTTGATCAAATCTCTCTTTTGATGTAGTGTTAATAACTGTTATTAAAAGCTCATTTAAAAGAAAAGCTTTTGTGTATAATACATAGTAAAAATGCTTATATTAACTACGCACGAGCTGATAATATATGTTTAGATGTATCGTTAAACAATGAGGGAATCGCATACATGGTTATGAATGAGAGATTAAAATGTAGATGAGTTGCGGGACCCGGGCATACGCTTATGTAAATGAGAGTTTATCTTGGGCCTAAGTAAATAGGACTTTGGTTCCCAGTTTAGAAGCAAATAAACAGTTTGCCTTTTCTACATTATATTCTGAATGACTTATTGAGGTAGTTTTGTTGATTTGTTCTTTCATGTTTAACGTATCCTTCATTATGTATTTAGATACGCTGTTTCTTATTAGCAACGTATTTAAATGGTTTAAAGAAACTTCCTGAAATCATAATTGACTATACTTTTTATGTAAATGTAAATTTGATTGTCTCGAGTAAGGATGTCTTTAGGCTGTGCGAATTTACAACTGTAACATTTTAAAATCTGTAAAATGAATCTTGTTATTATGAGATTGTAAATATGAAGTGTCACACATCTCGACATATAGAATTGATAAGGACAATACTTTTATCATAACAGATGATTTAGTTGAGACAAAGTTAAATTAGTTTTTGATTACCTACTTGAGCATACGCTACGAACATTTCCTTTTTATTCTCATACAAGGCTTATATTGTTTCTATTTTCAGTTGGATATTTCCTTAAGGCTCGATATTACGTAATTTTGACTGATTCATTATTATGATTAGCTAATTATACCGGAATTATTAGTAGGTTAAAGTTAGTTCAGAACTCTTAAATCTCAGTCTATAATTAGTTAAGTCTATAAATATAGAGCATTAATATTATTTACACTTCGTTATCAAATCAAATTTAAAAATATCTCTATTCATATAGGTACACTTATGAATCGTCAACAAAATAAGTCATAAAAAATTTGGACTCTACATTTACTGCCCGTTCTCAAATCAAGGGCGTAGAGCGGACAATAAGAACTGGCAAGAAGCTCTGCGCCACACCTTTAAATCGTCAAGCATGTTTCACAGTACGATTGTAAAGATCAAAAACCATTACACTACGCACCAGCAAATGCGTCAGTATCTTTATTAAATAAAAAACAATAAATACCTTTACTATCATCGGTGGGCATAGTGAAATAGGAGCATACATTTATGTTATAGTGAGAACAACCCGCTAACACACAGAACACCCAACCAGGCAAAAATATTAGCATAGCAACAGAAATTCAAGTCCGACCAGTCACCACAAGTAGCACCCGTTCACGAGCACGATATATATACACCCAATAATAAGTTAATGGTCTTAAACCGCTCCGCGATCTCTTCCAGATGTCCCATAATTAGGAGAAATATTATTCAAAATAATTCCCAGAGGGAAATACAAACTGTTCAGCAGGACGTGTCTTTACATTGATTAAATAAATTATGCTTAGTCCTATTTACTTTGATTTACTACAAAGTGTAAAAGCTAAATCAAATTACTTCAACAAAGTATCTTTGTGGTCGCTCATAAATCGAGATAGTGGAGAGAGTGTTCCAACTTGATAACATCTTAATAGTTCTTGCACGTTGAAACGAATTGTTCTCTGAGGTAAGTTTGATTGTATAATATATTGTGTTACTGTGATTGTATAGAATATCGTCCTTCATATATAACACTAATAAAATTTTAACAATATCTTTACCACAGAATGGTATCGATCGTTTGTGTCAATATTTGTTTTATAACCAAAGCTAAGCTATTATATATGCAAAATATTCTTAATATTAACCGAACTAATATAACTTAAAATAAAACAAAACATAACATATATTTTTGGCCGTTATCACTGTTTAAGTGATAAAGTTATATTTTTTAGTATCTTTAAATTATTTACCGATACGTATGCCAAGCTTCGTAAAGAAGAGATATCGATCACAGTACCCCACTCCGTCTACATTGTTGTCATCCCACTTTCAGACTAATATAATTGATTTATTACAATTGTGAAAAGACTAAATATTACGAAAATGCTAAGGTATACACATTTTCTATAAGATGTTCGTGTGAGTCGTTGTTTTAAGTAAAGGAATCGAATTTAGAAAAGTTTATAGAAAAAATTACGTAGTAATGATGTATTTAATAAAAGTGATATTAAAACTAAACGTCTGGGAATTCGTAATACAAAGGTATTAAAGATTTAACACTGATCTGGAATTTCTATTATTGAATAGTAAACAATTTCACTTTGGTTCAAATTACATTTCTGAATAAGGCTACTGATTCCGATAAATATTACTCGTAATATTTTATACTTCTACAATTTCAGTGCAAAGCTCTCGAGGGGTTGTATGATTCCAGCAAATTAACCATTTAACACGGTTACACGGCAAGGACAAACATCGTTAGGAAACCCGCATGCGTCAGTAGCTGACGTATCTATAAATAAATAAAAAATATCGTAGAATCAGAGGCCATCCAATGAGGAATGTATTTTAATAAGAAATAGCCCAATATTCCGTTCAATTCCCATCGAAGATTGGTTTATTACGCGTTTGCAACGAAAAAGAAATTGAAACTTATTCTTATAAAACTGTCAAAGGACCTGGAACCTGGAAGAAGTACTTGGAACACTATGTCTGTTATGAGTAATAAACCTACTATAAATAATGGTTTAGTAACAGGAACGATCTAAGTATTTTCTCTAACGGCGCAACCGAATTATGAAAAGGCGTTTCCTTGTAGATCACTACATTCACTTTGGTCTTGTAAGGATCTTTTGATATTATTGAGTTTTAATAGCCTTATGAAATATTTCATGCTCGCATTCCTCTTTAATTTGAAAGTATCGTTCGTGTTCGCTCAGATGTTATGCAGTTTATAATTTAATAAATGCCCGATGGCATTTATTTAATTAATAAATAAATACAGAAGTAATTCCACATACGGTTACCAAATTATGGAAAGCTTAAAGCTTGTCTAACTAATGTACATCATACACATGTTTTATACGGAAATTGAACCCGGGAATGTCTGTTCAATAGACCGGCACGTCAGTATATATATACTCTATACTATTAAGTAAACGCTGTTACCTTAACCAAAGCTTTTCTTACACTGTATTGATTATAAAGTGTGCGTTATTAGATTACAGCACTGGGCTAGCGTGATGGATTTTGTCGTAATAAAGTTATGAACTTTGTAAGAGTACCTTTGCCGCCGTTATTAAGTTTCTGTAGCACTTTGTTGTATAGTGTTTAATGGTCATCTTTTGAAAGACTTTGTTAAGTGTACTTCAGACGAATACTGAATTTCATAACGCTGACTTTTTTTTTAAACCTAAACTATATATAACACGCATTTTCGCGCATGTTTGCGCAGCAACTTTTTAAATTAAAATAAACACTAGAACGTATTTAATTAGAGAGAGAGGTGTATATATTATTCAAATAGAATACTAATACAATTATGAATTAACTATCGCATTACATAATAATTCTACATAGTCCAAACCTTGAATATAACTTGAATATGATAGATATTTAAATTTCATAACTCTACAGATTCCTTTTCACGGTAGTACGTTGAAAATCTTGAAGTTGTACGATAAAATCGAACGCGATTCAGCAAAATAGATTTTGTCGTCCTAAAGAACTTTTGGTAAGAAAAATCGGATAGGCCCTTATTTTAAGGTGGATTGCCGTGTTTTCTCATGGGATAGTAGGAAAAAATTATTCATGACTGATCAAAGGCTTCTAAGTTGTTACAAAAAAAGTTTCGGTAAATCTTTTTATGATGTCTCTGTATATTTATTTGCTCATAGTTTTATATTATGCGTTGATATATAATATTATTGCATGATTATGGTATTATTATGTATTAATAAGTACCTAAGTAAGTAAGTAATATTATATAACTAAGTAGACGAGAAACCTGGGTTGCAAAACGCAATTGCAGGATGTTACAGACACAGTTTAAATTACAATATAATGGAAATGTAATTATGGGAATATTAATTAAATATAAAAAAAATATGTAAAAAAATCTAAGTAAGCGGAGAGAAAGATCTTGGACCATAATGATAGCCTCTTAGAGCTCCAGCGTTAGCAATAAAAATGATTCATTTAGGTACTGAAACTTCTGAAGATATCTGTCACAAGACCTCATACTTTTACTTTCAAAGGAAAATCTTTGGAAGAAATCTAGCTTTTATCGCTGATATAACAAAGTCTAACGATCAGCAATTTTTAACAACTTTTGCAAGAGCTTTTGACATTTCATTTAACGTAATATAATAAGTTATATAGTTTCCAAATATTTGTTCAGATTTTTAACTTTTTTTTATGTTTTGAAAGAAAGAAACATTTTATATTCAGTATTTGAAGTAACGTAATGATAATTGTATTGAATATTGGATAACTTTTTATATTCTGAGTAGACTTAAAGAGTGGGTTATACGAAATTGAGACAAAAGAATACTTTTTTGCTTTGGGCATAGAACAATATTGTTAAAAGATAAGTTTAAAAAAATATACTTACACGTTATTAATATTTTTATAGATAAAATAGGTATATCGTTAATCTTTAGTCTCTTGTTTTTTTAATGGAATATCCAAATTTGAATGTACAAGCCGTGTACGTGTTAAATAATAAATATATAATAATAATAATATTTTGGTTTTCCGCACAATACCGGATGCGGTGAAAGTTTAATATTAATCCTACCAGAAATTACGAATTGGAAGGCTGAATAATCTCAATTTTCCACAGTTTTGATGTTTTAACAGTTTCCGAATGGGAGAGCACGTTAATTTTCAGGGTAAGAAATGAATTATTCACAAACTGGCAACGCTTTAAATTACAAATTTCGTAGAGTATTCATACAATTAAAAAAAAATTCGCTTAATGCCATTTCCTTTTCCGGGTAAATAATAAATATAAAGTTATTATTACAAAAGACAATAGTTAAGACATCTTAAAGTCAAATGGATGATTTACATTTAATGATAGCCATATGCTGATTATTCAGCCGATTAGAGTGATAGCCATAATCAAAAGTGGTTTTAGTCGAATGTAAAGTTAAAGTCAAAATATCTTTATTCACTTAAGTACATAGGACCATTTTAAAAGTCTTAAATCCAAGTGCTTCAACACGACCAAGCCGTGTAGAAGCAAAAACCTCGGCTTGGTAGATTTTTTTTGGAAACGATCCCGGTACACTTTTTGAAAGATAAGCTGAAACTAATTAATTCCTAAATGTTTTCATCATTAAAATAATCAGATATTTTATAAAATGCTTTTTCTAAAAGCATCTGTTTAACTACTTTTTCAAAGTCCCTTACTTACAGAGTCAAAAAATTGTTTGGGATTTGTAGGCTAGTGTATGTCAGTTTAAGCCTTTAGTCTAGTAGTCATTAAACAACAAGACAAATTAACCAAGTAGCTTTGTGAATGCCATAAGTATCGGTTTTAGCTTCAGTAGTGTTGATATTATGTAAATTGATAAGCTGTCGCAAACTGTGTAAACTTTGACATAAGCTCTGTCAAAATATATTATGTGTACTGTTTATTCATATCAAATTAAAAATACATTTATTCATGAGGAGCTCGTACACTAACGATACGTACAGTAACAATATCAAAATAGAACTTATGAAATATGTTCTACAGAACGGTTGTACAATTACTCAATTCTTCTCCAATATCATGTCATATATATAAAACAATGAAATAAAAGAGAAAAGGAGCACACGTTTTCGTTATAGTGAGAACAACCAAAAGTACAAGTTATGTATTTTAATAATACAGTCACAAGGCCGTCTTGCCTATAGTGAGTTGTAGGTATGGAGTAGGTAGTAGGTTGTTAATAAACAATAATTGTATTCAAAAGTTATGTCAAAATTCTTTGATTATGAATATGTTTAGTCAATTTAATGTGACCGAATATGGCTTTACTTAATAATATAATGTAGGTATTTGATTTAAATTCTAGGTATCTTATTCAATTTGAAATTTGTGGAAATACGTTTGTTGATTGAAACACTATACCATAACGTTAGACCAAATATTATTAAAAAAAAGTAATAACATAAAATTAATAATGTTATCTATAAAACGTTTTTCCTAAAGGTTGTTCGAATAATTCCTTTGTTCAGGATACTGTTAATCCTGGACAGTGACAAGGTTGTTTCGAGGACGCGACCATGGACTTTATATAGAATTTTCATTCGCTTTTAAAAATCCTACTTTCTCGATGCAAATGTGGAGCTTTTGAAAAGATATATGGAATGGAGTAGTTGCTTTAAGTTATGTGAGCGTAATTTCAGTCAACTGATTCCATTTTTAAAGTTGTATTTTAAATGTATAAAGATTCTGTTATTAGCATGATTATGTAAGCAATAATGTTTTTCAAGTGATTTTTACCATGTAATTAGATTAACATAAATTATTGTCACGCTTTGGCGCCTTTATGGCTCTATTTCACTGATTACAAATCCATTTATGCTATCTAACGTGACCGGTTAAAGCTGAGCTAATATGTCACAATGCTCATAAATTACTAGATTTATGACCGTAAGCCAGGCACATTTTTCACTCAATCAAATGTAAACATTTATACATTAAACCCGTAATAGCGGAAAAACACGGACTGCGGAAGCTTACCTGTGCTGAGCGTGATTTTTTCGTTTTACCTAAGGAAAGCCTCGTTTAAATAGGTCATGTTTCACGACTAGTTAAAAATGTAGTTATTTTTATACAGATTTCAGTTATATAAATACATTATAACGTTTTTGATGGGATATTATAAAAATATTACGGTGCATTCTTGACGAAGCATTGCATATTTCTGTGTAGATTTCTTTGTATTTACGCTGACCACGACGGCTTTAAACATTTGAAATGGCATTCAACTACTTAATCTAACTAGGATTAACCAGGGTTTTGTGTTCAGAATTTTATTTTACGTAGTTTGTAAACGAAATAATTAGAAATACAAAGTTTTCAATGCCTAAATGTAGTATAAAGCTTTCCCGTTTGGGGCTAAATTTTGGATATAATTTGTTCCATGCTATTGTGTTAGTTTAATTAGTTTGTATTAAAAGTTTAAATAGTAAATTTGCAGCTTTAATTTCGAAATATGTATGTCCAATCTCATTTATTTAAAATAACTGGTAAAACGTCGCAAATGCGAAATAAAAAAGAGATTAAATATTTGTATATATTATATTACGCTACATATTCTGATAGACAGCATAATTGAAACCATTCTCAAACTATAAAACCTTTAAATGTTTCAAACTCATGCTAAAAACTTTTGCTAAAAATCAAAAAGAACCCGTTCAAGATTAGTTTATCCAAACCGCATAAATATTACTCCTTATTGTCTTGTTAAGCCACGTTGTGTTGACTATACAATACCTATTATAATAAAGTAAATAAAAATAAATAATATTTGCCAATTAACATGCTAATTGCGTTTCTTAACAAAATACAAAAAAAATCGTTCTTGGCAAATGGTTCTTGTATATATGTATATTATATAACGGCCTTCTCCACAAAGACCTACTAAACTTTTATCAATACCTTCGTAAAACATATTGTCGGTACATATAATTAAATATTGTTAACCTCTACACTCATATTATGTACAAATAAATGAATAATATCGAATGCCACAACAGCAATTGCGGTTGAGGCATATTTGCCGGGGTTACGCACTATTGTGCGTAACCCCGGCAATTTCACACATTATTCACATCTCTCCCTGAGGGCTTTGAATGTTGCTAACACAGCTCCCACGTATAACGCATTGTATTGATGGTTACTGACTGTCTTACTTTTCCGTGCACAGGGTCTTAATGAGTATATATTTCTTGGTACACAAGACTGGTAAAAGAAATATAACAATTATTATACACTCGACTATTCCATCCATTATTTAACACGATTATAAATATTATTGAAACCCGCGTTGCTCTAGATATAAGAAAATTATTGACGTACACAAGTGATCCCTGATACGATTCTATATGGAAAATATATAAATAAATAATCTGAATAATCCGATGATAATAGTACGATTGATATACTGATGACTGTGTCCAAGTGAGTGAGCGTTCCCTTAAAATAGCGCCGCCCGCTCTCCCTGTCCCGGTCCCCTGGTGACAGCTAACGTTAGCTGTCAGTCCGGGGTAAACATATGAGTAATTTATTTAAAAAATTAGCTTATATTCGCGGCTTTAGTGGTAATATTATGTGTACGTAAGAAATAATGTATTGTTCGTAATGTAATTATATATACTTTTAGATTTCAATTAGATTTTTGCTGTTTTATTAATTTAATATATGTTGTGCTTTGTTTTTGTATTATTCGCACCTCTTACACCAGTCCAATTGTAATAAATTTTGTGGGTTGCCTAGAAGAGATCGCTTATTAGCGATAACGCTGACGTTGCTCTTATATGTCTCTACTAACATATATTAACATTATCTACTTCTACTGTTTTAGTGCAACAAAATGTGAATAGAAATAAATAAAAACAAATTATCCGTATCTTACTGACCACGATTTTAATATCCGTTAAATGAGTATTTTTTTGCTAACAAAAATCACCATATTTAGCTTAAAAGTCAAGTTCAATCAAAATTCTGTCTACGAATTTTGGATTATCCGTTCAATCGCACTTTGAAGAGCTTAGCACTCAGATTAATGTGGTACCGGCAAAGTAATACAATTTTTTTCTTTGCTCGTATTTCAGCTTTTGGAGGAATTATGGGTGGAAAAAATTTACGTTGATATTTTTAAGCTGTAGTCGTTTTCTTTTTAATGTTCTTAAAGTAGATTTAACGAACACAGTTTATTTTAATTTTGGTAAATTTAAGATTAAATGTCTATATCTAACTGGACAAATTGCTGATATTTAATTTTTCTCATCGGACTTAGATATACAGTATTACAAAAAAGAAACATGTTTATTTGGGCACACACACGGAAAATACAACAGTACAATAAAAAATATTACAAAAATGGGAATATTAAGCTAAATTATAGATAGTAGTAGTATTTTCAAAGAATAACTAAAATAAACATATCTAAGCCCCGGGTGTGCACTACGTAGGTACTGCTCAGGATTTGTATTAAATAATACATTCCATTTATGATATTACACACTCATTTTCATAAAATATTAATTAAAAGAGGAGAGAAAAAAACCGTTTTATAAAGGAGGAAAAATTAATGTGTAATATGAATATTATATTGATAAAAGTTGATCAAAAATTATCTTCATTCGTACGGTGTTAATTTATGAGTCGGCATCGTAAAGGAAAACTGTCGTTTCCACAGTTTCCGATATGCAGATGCGGCATCGAGTGACGTCACGCGGTCAAGTCAGAGATGTCACGTATGGCGCCCTCAATCCCGAACATTTTGCATTGCATATTAATGACCTGTGTGAACGGATTTCTGACAGAGCGATTGATTGTATGAAAATCCCTTGTAATACATTCATAAAATCTTTAGAATTAATTAATTAAAATTTGCCATTGTAAAAAAAACATAATTTTCTTTTTAAAATATAAGTCAAGTTACAATTACTGAGTTGTCATCGTAGAGTCATCGAGAAAAAGTTATAATAAACCCTCAGCGGCTCCTAACAAACGCCAAGTGTTTTGTTACTGACACTAGGCTGTGCTAATGATTTCTATCTGGTCAATGTTAACTGAAGTAACATCTTGCTTATTCGTGAAAAATTAATTCGATCTTCAGTGACCATAATAGACCTTAGACCTACACTTTTATTTGTCAGCATTGCCGAAACTATAAAAAAAGTTTTGAGTTCGTCGTCTTTATACATATATTAAAAAAAATAATGATCTATATAAAAATAATAATATCTGTAGAAATTATGCTGATTGTTATTTAATAGGATATCTTCAAAATCAGTTAGCGGCGGTTATATTGTAGTCGCCATTTTGGATTTAGGTTTTTTAATACTACTTTTCTACTTATAATTAGGTCTAGGTAAAATGCTAATTTCATAGATGACAAATTAGAATTTGTATAAGCCTAACGTTTAATATCTGTAAACATACAAAACTTTTACTAATTTAAAGTTGAAAGCGCTACTTTGAAACATGGCAAAATTAACATATTAGACATACATTAATTATAACGTAATTATTCTGGCTTAGACCCAGATAAGCCTTTTAAGTTTTCCGGAAAGCCTTAAAAAGGTACTCTAAATTACATTATAGATTAGACGTTTTGAATGTACTCAAAAATATAAGCAAACGTTTCTGATAAAAAAAACAAATATTATTGTTTATTCTACAGATTATTTTATTTTTATTAAAATTATTTCTGCAGTGGTCATTAGAGAACAAACAATACGAGGCGAAAAAAAGCATTAGCTCTGTGTTATATCATAGCGATTTTAATCTTCTGCTTTACGCGTTGTCCCATTTTTCCTTAAATTTTAATTTTACGAGCATTTCACGTTCAGTTAGATTAATGCCGGAGGCTTTGTTTACAAGCATGCGTAATGAAAATCTCATTCGGGCTCAGAAATGCGTCATTATAATCTGTTTGGTGAAACACGGTATAATTATTGTATGGTCCTCGGGCCTTGTTCTCTCAGTACTTCGTATTGAATTGTATTTGTATGGTAAAAGGTTATTAAAAGAGCTTTAAATTATTTAAAGCTCATTGACTAATATTTCCTTTTGGGGCACACAGAATACACAATATGATATCGATAGGAAAAGAACGCAGTTATTATTCTAAGGTCTTCTTATTAAGCTTTTGAAATCATTTCAAAAATGAAATAAATTTAAACCTTCCTAGTTTTTATAGTCGCGTTGTAAAAAGCCATGTTAACAGGGAATTACGTTATCCAAACTTCAGTTTATAAGACCTTATCTTATTATACTCTGTACTAAATCGCACTTTACTCCGGAGGCCTTATGACTGTAATAGCGAGTTGTTTAGCCAAACACCAAAGTAATGAACAGGGCACAACAATAACGACTTTACAATTTAACGTTGCTTTTCAATTACCGCGAAGTGGTACATTTCTTTTTGAAATTTAATTAATCTGTTATTATTCGCTTTCAAGAATTATTTGAAATTTTACTTATGTTTACTGTGTTGGCTATGGTGTATTAGTCTAAGGAAACGACTTGTTCAAATTAGAGCCTAATAAGTAATCTAGGCGAATACAAGATCATGTCTAAAAAAATAATTTTTTTAACAAACAACTTGATTTTTAATAGAGTCATTAAAACATCATAAAATTATGATTGTCTTTTTTTATTTATATACAGTTACATTTAAACAGAAAATACTATTTGCTAAAAATTCTATATGCATACTGAAGCATGTTTAATTTCTGACAAAATGTATTTTAATTAAAATATTTTCTTATGAAAACCTTTTTAATCAAGTCGAGCTTTTCAAGGATCTCCCGCACACTACGCCTAATTTTATTATCTATCTAGTTTTCTTTTAGATTCAATTATTATATTTACTAATAAAAACATTCTTAATATTTTTGTAAATATAATTTTAATACTCACTAACATGTATTATATAGTTATTGATTTCATATCTTCTAACACTTATGAGTCTTGGTTACTTAATAAATGAATATTATTATTGTTATAGCAGCATGATTTCATACAAATTGTTCTCATACATAAATGATAATGAGATTCCCCATACATCTTATACTTATTTACGTGAGAATGACAAAACAAATTTGCATAGTCTATAACACGTCACGTTTTACATTTGTTTCGTAATCTTTGAGATGAATTTTTAAAGTGTATGAAACGAAACTGTCCCATCTTATTCGATACATCTTACACAATATTTATTTAAAATATTACGAATAAAATATGTTATAATTTAATTAATTTTTATTTAGTATACTCTAAATGTTACTGTGTGTACTCGTACCGATACGATAAAAATAATTGTGAATAAAAGTGGAATGAAATCTCTGGACCCATAAACAATAGAATTATAATTTTATACACTTTAAACCCTGACAGAATATTATAGAACAAACATCACTACTCAACGGTAATAACAATTTATCGATTCTTAAACAAAAAGTTTCTATATGTGACATATTTTAGTCAGCCAGGATTAACAAAGGAGTTTTTATTATAAAGTATTTAAATTTCGAACAGGTAACACATACTCAAATATTTTCAAATAAAAAGAATTTAATTATAACGCAATAAAAAACAGATGTGTTTTGACTATTTAAGAATTGTTTACTACGATAGATACATAATATGGTGTCGAGATGATGAATTTTAATATCCAAACGCTTCAATATTAAATCTGCTTGTGTACTGAAGCAATTGCTTGCTTCATTGTTTACTGAAAATATACTATTTTCAAACAATGGTTCTGAATTCACAACATGGACAAATATGAAAGCAATTCTTTCCCCACAGTGTCACTCGTTGTTGTAATTTGAAAGAGTATTTCTATTAAATTCCATACAAAAATTAAAATGATTTCTAGGTAATTTAATACTCAAATCGAACTCCTTAAAACTACATTAATACTTAAGTAACGTAATATGAAATAATACTTTTAACATTCTTTTTTTATAGAAAATGTAATGATCCAATAACAATTTAAAACCTCTACACCTTCTCCTAATTGAATAGAATAGTATATTATTAACTACGCTTTTACATAAAACTATTTAGCTAAAATAAACACGAGCTTTAATCTCTGTACGTAATTGGTGGAAGTTGCTTTTAGCATATTGTTCTATTTATTTATGGAACGTGAATTGAATATTAATATGCATGTTTGTGTTCGTGTTAATTAAATTTTACGGTGTTGTGTAAGGGTATTGATTACAGGTAAAGCAGATATTGTTTCAATGCTATTATTTACGCCGTGAAATGAACTAGTCTTCTTTAATTCTTACTTTATAAATTCAAATTTACATTGTTTTCGTAAAACATTTTGAATCATTAAATAGTTAGTTTTATTTTGTTTATTTCTTGTGTTTCTTTGTATATAAGTAGTTTTTGCTTCCGGTTTACCAGTTCCTTTGTTATGTTATGCCTGGAGATGGCGGCCTCATGTCACTTGCTCACCTCGAACTGAAGTTTTGCTTCTGTATTTTTTATCTATATTTTATAAGTATGAGCCATGGCGAATCTGTTCGAAATTTAAATATTTTATTATAAAAACTTCTCTGATTATCCTGGCTGACTATATGTCACATAGAAACTAAACTTTTTGTTTAGGAATCGACAGATTGTTATAAACGTTGGGTAGGTCAGCGTTTAAAGTGTATAAAAATTATAATTCTATAGTTTATGGGTGTAAATAACTAAATTTATGTATGTTATCTGTTAGCACATCTGTTGAACAACGCTCCGGTGACTATGGTTGCGTTTGGTAAACGATGTCTTCACTAAGGTCTTTGTATGCTCGTTGAGCGAGTAAAGTTAAGTATTTTAATCTACTTAAATGTAACTAGCATATTGATTGTAGACTGTAGACATATATACACTTATTAAATAATTAATGTTAGTCTAGGAAGGAACTATCATAACGTCTTAACATACAAATTAATACTTACCTTATGCTTTGATAGTTAATAACTGAGATCTTCGTTTCTTTTTGATGCCGTACTTTTATCTCATGAAGGGACATATTGTGGATCGGCATGCCAAACCAAAATAAGTAACAGATAGATTAGCAGGTAAGGTACAAACAAATCTTTAAGTCCAAAGTTTAAAGTACTCCATTGTCCAAATATGTAAAAAAATGCGTTTATCAGTTAAAGTGGAATCGAAAGATCGAGGAAATCGAGTCGAGGAAAGATGATTAAAATAAAATGTAATTATGGGGTTGCGTATTTATATAACAAAAAAAACTCTTTCATGTTGGATATTATCAAATCTTTCGCTGGGCGAGTTTCGATTAATTTTATATAATAAAATTCACGGCATGAATTTTTCAACATTTAAGCATTAATTAAAAAATGTAACAATGGATCTTTGTTCGATATTGAGAAAGTATTTTTTTATACGAAACATTTGAAGCTTTACCTTCCAATTGGGGTTTTTTTGAAATTTTTAATGAGTTTTTGATAGTTGATATTTTATATGAATTTAATAATTCCATGTACGACCGATTGGTCCTACACACGGATTTAACTCGCACTAATTTGGTAGTCACGAAAAGAGAACATTACCTAACAAACAAACAAAAACTCGCAGTATATGTACCCATTGAAATCACATTATAACTTTTGAAATTTTATAGGTAAAAAGGAGTGTAATTTAATGTTTGTTCGCTGTAAGTACTAAAAATTACTGAACCGCTTTTAAGTTAAGGTCTGTGTTGGTACAGGATGAGAATATAGATGTTTATCTACAATTTATTAAAAACAATGATAAAATAAATATTATTTACACGCGTTAACCACAAACAATAGTTATATTAAAGGCCATAAACAATGTTTTCGAAATTCCTCTTGAACATTTCAGAAGCTTATTCCGAGAAATCTTGAGAGAAATGTTTCGTGAGGGTAATACTAAGATATTGTTTAAGTTTTAACTTCTCAGCTCCAAGTTTAGAGATTACCGGGGTTTTGGCATTTTTTATTTATTTAAGGAAATGTAACAAGCACATTACATGAATTGTTGAAATTACTTTATGTATCAAATTTAATCGCATTTAATTCGCAAAATATTTAAATGTTCAATACTAAATGTAAAATAGTATAGATAATGATTTTATTATATTGTCGTAATAAGGGAAATAACCGTAATTGATGGCAAGAATGAGTTTTAAATATTTTTAATAAAGGGAAAAAAGTGGTGTAAGCTGAATTTAATGAATTATAATCTTATTAAAAGAAAATTTCGTTATTAAGTATTTTCCTTAAGAAAATTATGCGAAATAAATGTTTATAGCGGCATAAAAAGTTTCAGTTATGAAATTGGCGATCGGGGAAATTAAGGCTATTATGGCTATTCATAATTTACGAGTTTCGCAGTTAATTTCTAGTTAAATTTCAGATTTATGTTATCTTAGTACATTAAGTAGTACATTTTGAAAACTTTGCTAAAAGACACATTATATACAGATATAAAGTTGGCAGATTTGTCCTATATGATTATCAATTAACAATAAAGTTCATTAATTTCTTCAATTGTTTAATGCTAATGAAAATTAACTACTGTCAAGTAGATGCAATGTCACACAGACTATACATATATAGGTTAGGAATGACAGTACAGTCAACTTAATTAAGAATTAATTGAGTGTACTCTACGTTTGTTATAGTCGTATCTGTCCCGATCGAGATCTGTCGGCAATACAATAGACAGAGATAAACTTAACAGATCATGCTAAAATACGTTTAGCGTGATATTTCTGTTGACTATCAAAGGGGAATAAACACAGACCAATGTTGATATATCTATGTCAGATATGTTGAAAATGACAGTTGAAAATGAATAAATAATAATTAAAAACTAAAACAATTAAATCATAATTTAATAGTAAAGAATACCCTTTTTAAAGCGGACTTTAAGTCAATGTCAAAGCCAGACATGGCGGTAAGAAGTATAAACTGAAGACGAAGACTATCCCCTTCCATTGAAAGGCGATCTTAGAAGAAACGACTGAAGCGCTTTAATCTGCTAATTTCCAAATAAAGCTAACGTGATTAAATTTAAGACGATTTCATCTGTTATGTTAAGTTTTAGGTTTATCAGAGGAAAACAAAAGAAAAAATTCGTTTTAATGTTTTATATAAATCCGGTTATTTATGCAGGTGTAAAATATCGCGCGATAATACTTATATCATGTGTCCTAACTTTAAAGTCAGTATGTATGAAATTACGTAACATAATTTCGTACAAACGCAACATTAGACATAACCGTTACCACTTTGGTTATCCGTGATAAAGAACACTTAAACACTTGTCGCAACTTAAAAAGCTCAAATCAAAAGGAAAACAAAATACGAATAAATATTTCAACAGTTGTTAAAAATTACGTTATATTTATGTCATAGCTTTTAATTGAAAACTCCGTTCTATAAACACTTTGTTCGGGACAGTTTCATAATAACGAGAGTATTTCGAAGTCACACTGTTGTAATAACAGGCACAGGTGCATTTTGAATTCGGATTTATTTTTTAAAAAAACTGTGTTAAGCCTCCAACTTTTGCAATGTTGAGCTTTAAGCGGAAGAAATAATAGAACCGAAATGACGGAAGACCGTTTTTGCAAAGTTTTCTCATTAACATAAATATTCGTGGACTCTCCTACAATTCGGATGAAATAGAAAAGGGAATTTGTGAAGGTCAAGTTTATTTAAATAAATGTTAATTAACGCATGTAAAAAATATATATTATATGTTTATTTATTTACGGGAAAGACAAATAACACAAAGTTAAAACTTAAATTACTCATAAATCTAACAATCGCTTATACTCTTTCACAATTATTTCTAAATCTGTCTTAAAAATGTCACATTCTGGTACAGAGAGTTAATACAACGATTAACTAGGCTAGCCATATGTTACAATTGTGTTAAGAACAGCGCTTGCAACATTGTGGTGGTCTATATAGAACCAACCAATTCATAATTACGTGTAAAAAACAGTAGTTCATGAATGCCTATATATTATTTAAAACACGTATTCAAAGGTCATGTGTTTCCTCGAAAAAAACAACTGGAAATATTAACGAATGCCATGGACAGATGCTCGTAAACGAAGTCAAAGATGTGCCATCTGTCACAGATGGTATTGCTTATCATCTGTGACATGCGTCACGAATACAGAGAAAAAATATTCTGGATTATTCACATGTCATAGTACTAACAAGTGTTTACAGCTGTGGGTATATACGTAATAAGTTTATATAATACTATGGATGTTCGTGGCACATATATTTTTAAGTACGAATTTTCAAAAGACCTGTGTTTTTAAATGGACTTGACACGCTTTAACATTTAGCATCGGGCTAATAAAACAGAACGATAGATATTGGTGATAATTTTAACAAAAATATTATTTTTTGTTATAGATAGTAAAATTTACCTTATTAGGATATATCTTCTAAACTACTATGATTTAACATCACTACTTAGTAGTACCGTTGGGAACTAGTTACTATTATACTATAACGGAAATTATTGATTTGCAAAGTAAATATTTGATGCTTTTCATCTACATCCATTTTTACGAACCTATGATACAGTGAAAATAATTCTTAAAAAGGTTCTCGGTAAAAGGTATCACATGTATTAGCTTATGTTTCTCGTATCACATAATTCTGTTGCGGTAAGGTATGAAAAATATATTTTTATGAAAGGACTTCATCACTTATTCAGCGGGATTTTCTCGAAGGAAATTTGTATATTCGCTGCTATATGCGTAGCAAATAGTATAATGATTTTTCCATACGCTAACTTAAGTCGATGGTTCCTCCTAAAAATAATACACCTTCTTGAATTTCATCTTCGGACAGATGTCCGAAGATGAAATTCAATCGTATGGTATTCAGCATAGATATGCTGAATACGAAATTCCACCCGTATCACCTCGATGTCCCTCGTTCCACCAGTACGCGCTTCGTGAGACATTTCTTACCACCACGTCGTGGAACCAGCTGCCGGTCACGTTATTTCCGAACCAATACGGCTTAGGGTCCTTCAATAAAAGGTTACTTCTTAAAAGGCCGACATCGCACTAACAAGCTCTCCACCACCGGCCTATGGACAGTGACTTTACCTTTATGGTGTTCCTCGTTGATAGTAAATTTCACGGATTGATATCATAATAATGGGCATTATCTGCCTAGGAGTAATTATAGTCAACGTATTTGAAGGAGTATTTTAATTTAAAATTATTTTTTACCAAATTCTATACAAACCTTGATTTGTGTTATCTCAATATATTATTTATTATTAAATAAATATATTTTTGCTTAGCTACAACACGTAGCTAATATCTATAGGTAATCTTCTATTTATTACTTGTACGCTATCGTATTTATTACTAAATTTAATGATTAAGTTAACACAAATACTAATATTCGTTTGACTATATTATTTAAGGTATGTAATGTATATTATGTAAGGTATATAAAACTTTAAGTGCTTAATAGTTTTTCAACTTTACAACGACGAACTTTTATACTTTTTCATTCCGTGCTTCACCAAATTAGATTGAGAGCGATGTTTGTTTTCAAACTCAAACTAAAATATCGTTGTTCAAGAAGGTCTTTATACTGACACTTTTGAATCGTCATTTTGTTCATTATGTTTAGAAGAAAGTTATCGCTCTATGTAGCTGCTTTTATAAAATATAACTTAAAATTTAACTTAAATGACAAGGTTCTTCTCAGAGGACGCGATGTGAATACATTTAAAAATAGTTTTAGTGACGGTCAAAAGTGTTTGTTAACAATCCTAAAATAATGATTTTGTATTTGAACTTAGACATTCTAAGGATTTTTTAAATTATTTTTTTTAACTATATAGTATACTTTCCCAACGAGTACACTCTTTATAAGCGTTTTAAATTTGTTAAAAATTAATTTAGTTATATGTGGTTTTGTCACACAAAGGTTTACTCATTTCAATAAAAGAATTAGATCTTTTGTGGAACCATCTCATATAGATCAATCAAAGAAAAAGTGTATTCATGTATTACCTAAAGCCAAACTTTTTAACTACCGAGATAAGAAAAAATACAAAATGTTTTTTTTTCTTTTTTCACTTCTTCCCTCCCCTTATCTTTCCACTCACACTTCACGGAACGTGAGTTAAAAACCTCTTTAAACTCTAGAGTATTTTAAATGTTTTATTAAGTTATTATATATTTATAATCTCTTCACACTAAGCTCCGTAAATAAGATTAATTTTGCAAAAATCGAAATGTATTTTGTCTATTATACGTTGTATTATATTCAGTGGCAATTACCCCTTGTAACCACAATTGCAATGGACCAGACGTGTTAACATAGTCTCTACTCTGCTCAAAGGAAGTAATTACTCCGTACTTAATGACGGCACCGCGTGCCCACACGTTCATTGATCATTCAATGCGATGCGGTGTTAAACGTCTTGTTTTTTTTATCTCTTTTTGTCTGTATTTAAACCTTAACTGATAGTACAGTTTATTGTATAAATCTTCACTTGCTTAATGTGCTATGTCTCCTCGATGGGATGAGGCGGCCACAGTGATCTTGAGCATAATTTTAGTCTAGTTTAGGTTATACTAATAAATCCTAATCGCTCAGTTCTATTATATTACAATAGACGATAGTGTATAGCCTGAATGGACCAAAATAGCTAATTGCGGGGACGAAGTTCAATCGGAACATGACATAGTTAATAAAATATGTTTATGTGTGGTATTTCCGATTTCGAGCTCCAATTTCCTTTAAAGTTCTGAATAGCGTAAATTGTTGTCTCATATTTGGAACAGGGGTAACAAAACTTACTAGAAATGGAACTAAAAATTATATGAATTGATGGAGGGAGAAACATTTATCTGTGTTTGTTTGTATCTTCTGTACAGAGGAAAATAACAATACAAGAAAATATAAAATACAGGTTATCCTTAAAGGCTGGCAACGCTCTGCCCTCGGGCAGTGTGAATGTCCATATGCGAACATTCCGGTATAGGAATACCTGCCTCGTTTGCTATTCTATAAAATTGAATGGCATTGTAATTCTGTCTACCATATTGTGCAAAAGGTTTTTTGTTTATAAAAAATTGGTAAAAAATAGCGGAAATTGAAGTCTTATGTAAATACCTGTGAAGCCTTCTGATCTGATGTCGCTGAACACGGAAATGTAAAAAATCCAGTTTTGCTTTCACAACCACGTAACTTCACCTTTATGGTGATGTTAATCGGACACATTTACAATAAAATTTATGTAGCAACAATAAACTCAGTTTTCATCTTCACATAGTTTAGCCTAAGAATTTCGTTTTATTATCACTCTTATATAACACTAATGCATTTTGCACTTTATCACTTTTTAAAGTTCCCCATCTTATTGTATTTACTTGGAGAGTACAAAACTCGAAAGCTCTTAATCTTGTTTGAAATGCAACTCTTGTTTGACTTTTATTTCTATTTATTACTATTATAGCTATTATTATATATAAGAGGAAAGTTTATTCATATCTTCTTTAATTTTTTATTTATATTTACTTAAGCGACTTATTACCCTGCTGAACAGTTTTCTTCAAAATCATAGACTTTTACATTTAATTCTAAATCTAAATATGAATTATCAGAACAATGTCATTTGTACTTTAGTCGTGTTAAAAATATTTAAATAATGTTTTTTTCAAATTTAACTTATTTTTAACCTCTTTAGAGTTAGTAACAGTAAAATAATTGAGGCACGAGCTGCTCCCAGCCATTAATCGTAATTACCCTACATTTACGCAATACGTACCACTCGTAAATAAATAATTCCATATTATACTGCCCTTAAACAAAGCTTAAATTATCGCTTTTATTCAAAGCGAATACGGACAAAGCTTTGACTATGAGAGCGGTTTGGTTAACTTTAAAATTTATTACGGTGTACTAAAAATATCTATTACATAATAAGTGTTTCCTTAATTTTTTATGCAATATCACAACCACTTCTATATTTTGACTGGCATGTTTAAGATTCTCAAATTTTACAGGCTCAACAGGAGTAGAGCATCTTCTTTTTAGAAACATGTTGGTATTAGAAAAAATATAATTCTCTTTGAATAACCCCATACATTTGCATAATATTTAATTGGACCACTATACATGAGAGATTGGACTATCGAACAAAATTTAGTTTATCGTAATTTGATATGTCAAGAAATATCATTGTTCGTAAATAATATTACAACAAGTTCCTAGCTTCGCTAAATAATTTTTGTTTGTAGCTAGTCTCAGAGTTTAGTCATTGTTTATAACTAAATCAAAAGAGAACTTATATCTTAGAGCAGTATCATTAAAATATTTCTAATTCTCATAATCATTTTCAAAGGAAATCATATAATATGGCTTTTATAATACTCGTCTGTCCCTTGTTATTGGGTCGTGTTACGATAAAATCTTTAAATTTGTATTGAATGTACAAAGTTTTATTGTTATTCGGTCATTTATGTAAGATCTTTGTGAGAGACATTTGTTTTAAAATAAATGAGACAATAGCTAATAGGGAATTTTTAAATTACTTCAGTTTTCCAAATATTATATCTATACAATAGTATATTGTTCTTATTATAAATATGTATGATTTGTTGTTCTGGGTCACAGGTAGTGTTTATGGCAGGAGGATGCCTATTGTTACTGTACAGCCGAAGTAGGTAATGAAAAATGAGAATTCTCATTGTTATAACTATTTATAACTGTGATATTAAATACTTTTTTTATATTACGCATGAATGTTTTATTGTAGCCGCGTAATATAAGCCGTTATAAAAATAGGTGTTGATTTTATCGCCTAAGATACTTAATTAATTAAAAATTGTTTCACACAAAAGAAATAAATACGATAATATCTTGGATAGTTTTAATATGAAAAGCTATTATTATATTATTGTTGTCGCAAATTATTTACAGTTTGAAATCCATGTAACGGCACTCAATTAAACTCTCTAAAGTGTCGAAATAGACGTGTCGCTAGACTACAAGCTAGCGTGTATTATTTCTCTCCATTTAACGCCCGCTGCTCTCTATAACCCCATAAAATGCATAGTTCCTTCGTGTCGTTATATAGCACTGTATTATAATAGTATAAGGAATCGACTGAAAACATAAAGTGTCAGCCATACACTAAAACAATCTCATTAGTATTTTTTAAATCCTTAAATTTTACTGACTTATCTCAGCTATGGAAAGATCTCTAAAACAATATAAAACAGAGATGCAATCTGACAAGGCTCATGAAGGGTTGAAGTGCTACTTGATTATTAATGTTTATCTTTGAAATTACATACCGGACGCTCCCAGTAGACGCATTGCAGTAGCTTAACGGGAATAACAATAATAGTAAAAAATTACTACAGTGTTAATTAACTCTGGCGTTGAAAATTTTGAGTTTAAAGTACCTTAAGCAATTAGTATAGTAATATTTAACCTTTGCTTAATGACTTATAAAGTTTATTTACAAGTTCTCATATAATTTGATTTTAAAATTATATAAGCAAAAATAAGAGATGAATGCTCCTGTTCTATATTTTAAATAAATTATACTTTGTTATTACTTATGGAAGCACAGTGCGTAAAAACTTCATTTGTAGATAACGTTGTAAGAAACAAACAGACTGTTGATTTTTGGCAGAGTTCGCAAAAGCTCAAAAACTAAAAAATATGTTTGGGTTGGTTTATAAAACGATGAGACTTTATCAGGATCATAATAAAAAAGTAGAATGCCTTCGCTTAAGCATTTGAGGCTATCACCATAATAAATGTGAAAAGGGTAAGTTTTTGGTTGAAAATAACAAAATTAGTTACAATTAAAATTCAATGTTTTGTCTTTATCGCTCTTGTGAAACTGCAAACGGGTAAGCGTGACAAAAACACAGATTTACTTTATTAAAACTGTCCCCAAACATTTTATGTGCTTAAATATATACAAAAAAGCTTATAAGATAATTAAAACACGAAACAATTCATTAGAAACTCTAAAGACATAAAAAGTTGCAAATACAATTTAAGAGTTTAAAAAATCAAGCGTCTGACTGTTAAGGTTTTATATATATAATAGAAATGTTATTAAGACAGTTTGAAGCAATTTACACATAATAATGTTGGAAAGATTCAAGATCACTTTACAGTAGTATGTAATTAACCGTAAAGCGGTAACTTCATAAAATAATCAGTTTTAATGAGTTTCGTAAAGTTTTATATGGCAAGGATATAACTTTAGGATTTATTAAAGTAATAAATACAGATAAAGAAGTTTAAATAATTGTAAAGAGCGTAGAGACTTAGCGATATTTATACAAATTATTTTTGTGTATATAAAAAATAATATATAATTTAGTTTTTGGAGTATTTTATAATTTTATTTTCAAAGATTGGCTTGAGAGATGAATGAAACCAATTTGAAAATACTTTGACCAGTTAAAAGCTCCATTAATTTATAAGTGACCAGACAGTTATTTCCCGCTGCCTTACGAATAAATGAATGTACGGACTTTAGTTCTAAATATATATAAGTGTAATTCATATTTAATTGGCGTCACTCTGTAAAGTTGCACTCTTGTTTACAGCTTAATGCCAAATTATATTAAAACTTTCATTGCAACTCAGTTTATATATTTTGTAATAAAAGCTTCGGTACATAATATCCATACTGTTGGAGGCAAACATAAATATCTAATGCATGGCATGATTTTATTTATACGCGTACATATTGCATTCCAACGGATAAAGTCGCGTTAATATGTGAAGGTTTTATTTTTTACTAAAAAATCGTTGAAGTTCCAATATTGTATATACAAAGGATGCTATATAATGGGTAATTTTTAAGACTTTGAAATCGAATTAAGTTTATTGTCATTATAATTTAAATATGACTTCTGGTGACTGACACGGCCCAGTCGTAGTCTAAAGAGGTCCAATTTGCAATGACTTTTTATCAACTATTGTTGTCTCCAATATTTGGTTTGCTTGATAGTACTGAAGTTACTATAAAATAAGTGTGAGGAGATGTTTCCGTGAGGTATTTCAACAGTTTTAATTAAAAGAATTCCAACCCAGTTCGGGTCTTTTGAATTGTCCAATTTTCACAATTATTGTCAGTTACGGGGAAAGAATGTACAGTTAATCGACATTTTGCTAAATTGAAATGTTACTAAATTGTTCTTGTAAGTAAATTTAAATGAGTATATTCATTTTTAATACTGTTTTATTTATTACTTTCAAACTTATTAAAGTTTTTATATAATTATAATAAGTAATTAATTATAATTATTATATATTATAATTATTATATAATTTTCACTTAATTGTTTAATATTTGTTTACATTGTATTGCACAGACGATAATGTTTATGTTTGTGCATATACGAGCAACGGGCGGCCTGATCGCTAATAAGTGAGCTCTTTCAGGCAACCCGCAAAATGAAAGAATATTTATAATTAATGTTGACTGGGGGTTGTGAAGTATACTAAAAACAAATATACACTCAATAAAACAGAAAAAATACGCTAATATTCTACGTCTACACAAAGGTTGATATGTTGACAATATAATGATCTTTGAGTAGCTGTAGTTTGACATATGCGTTTCACTACTAAGATAGTAAATTGTTATTTCAGTTGAATTCTGAAATGTGGTACAGAACTACTTTTTTTGCAATTTAGTAATCATCTCATTATATTCAACATGAACATCAAAGAAAACATGTTTTGTAACGGTTTATAAGAACATACAATATTGACTACCTCATTATCCAGTCAACGCCCATCTCATTAAATATTTATTACTATTAACACATTGTATTTTCAGTCATTTTATTTGTAGAAATTTTCTTTTTGGAATGTAATTTGCCTCACAATATGTAACTAAATGAGTTTTGTATTTTCCTTATGAAACGCGCAACGGTTTAATTTGATGATAAACACAAGATATACATGTATAACAACATACAATGTTGCAAATTAATTTGAATAAACGTCTATGTCTTATTTGAAATTACGTCAGAAGTGAACATTTATGAATAAGGTATTTTGTAGGATTAAGAATATGTTTACGTAATAACATTTAATATCTATAAAAATGCAAAATTTGTTTACTGTACCGGGAACGGTTGGCAGTCGAGTATGGTCACAATGACCATGCGTTGACGTTTGATATTACAACTAAAACAATTATTAAATCGTAATGTATTTATTTATTTATATTATTTTATTATATCTGTCCCCAGACATCTTATGTGCTAAATACATTAAAAACAATAAACTTATGTGATAATAAAACAAGGTTTACACATAAGACAATTAAATGGGAACTTGAGACAGACAATTGTAGTTGAGACATTTGTAGAATAAATATGCATTATTACATTTGTTTCAAAAATATAATGTTTCTGTAGCACTGTAGCAATCATTCGATTAAAATTAAAAAGCTCATACATGCATCCGTTACGTACATACATCTGTTATTAAAGTTTTATGTAAACCGTTCTATCTACACATTATCAAGCAACAGTTGTGAGATGCGTGAGGAAGTGGGGGTTGGAAAATCAATAGCTCCAAACTCCACCTCTAAAGGCCAAAACATCCCTTCTCTTGATGTACGTTTATGCCATGTATGGTATTAGCAGTCTGCCAATTGAAAAATTATTTGTACTTTTCGGACCTTTAGTTTAAATATAACATTACCAGATCACGTCTGTGAAATGTATCCGAGACAAACAGTACAGGGTGATATTATTATTGCTAAAGCGTCGCGTGAAATATATATATATTTGTTTCTATAACCGAAATTTGATAAGCTGAGGGAAGACATTTTTAAATATAATATACAAAATTATTGTAATATCGATATAAGATAACTAAGCGAATGAAGATACAACATTTAAATTTAATAAATTTACCTGGTGAAGTACCCATAATGCTGGTAGCAAACACTGTACAATCCTTGCAAGGTCTGTGAAATTTTTAGAATTTGTTTTATTTACACTCCTTTGTTTTATTTGCTGTGTCGTATAATTAAATTTGAACAGTGCCTTTTGCAAACCCGTGTAACAATGAATTAGAACGGTCCACCGTGAATTAAAGTAATTACTCTTATTCGGTATGTTTTAGTAATAATTATTGAAAGGCTTTGCTTATTAATTGTAAAACCCTACTTATACGATGGCATTAAAATGTATGCCAGTTGTCTGTCTGTAGACAGCTTATACATTGTATATATATATCTTTTCAGTTTATTTTTCAACTAAATATGTAAAAAATATAGCAACTGAGTTTATTGTGGTTATATATTTAGGTGGATGTTGGCCAAAGTTTTCCGATTTTTTAATAACTTTCATTCCGATATAAGGATAAAGTGTTTAAATATATATATTTGAACAGATGACAGACACAATGTCAAATATAAAAAGTTTTCTCTGTTGACCTGAAGCAACAGCCTTGACTTTGGTGTTTCATTTGAAATTGCGTTTCATAAGTTATTATTTTTCTTTGAAATGTTGTAGATTCTCCGACGGGATGAACATTTTTAAAGCATTAAATAAGTTTCCATACAGAAATAAACGAAATAGTTAAAATTGGTTAAATATATAATCTCTCAAATCAAAAGCCTCCATTATAAATACAAATTACTAAAGCTATTTCCTAAAACAAGCCGTAAACGATATCTCAAAGAAAATAACCCCTTTTTGCATGTTAATGCGAGGAAAAGAATTTTCCTTTTTAGTTGTAAAAGTAGGAATGGCACTAAAAACAAAATGGACACCGCAAAAATGTTAATTACACCCTGAAGCTTTTAATTGCTTTAAAATACGATAATTGTTTTATTCGCTCTTTTTCTTAACGATGATTGCAATTAAATTTATTAATCCTGAGATTGCTTTGAATCCCGGGTCATGTGTTATCTTTATGTAATATAAACATTTACTCACAAAGAAGACTTAGTTATGCAGATGGCTGTTCAATAAAATAGGCACAAAAGCTCGCCATACTGACAATGAATGGGATTAATCATGATCCGAAACCATACAAAGCACGTCTACTTTCGTTTTATCATTTTACGTCTCGAGGAAAAACCTAAAAATGTGTAATAGAGAACTGTGGGAGATGGTTTAATATAGGGAAATCAATCGACGCAAACGCCAATCGCACGCTCACTTGTTATTATTTTACACGAACAAGGCCAATTCCGCTATCAACATAATGTGTTGCGAGCTTTAATACTATTTTCGCATTCAAAGAAAATCTATTAACACTTTTCCTTATTTCAGTGTTTTAAAATGTTAAGGTAAATAATATTTTTGTAGTACTGTTCATACCGGTTCCGATAGACGAAAAGCTTATAAAGTATGTCAAACACAAGCTTGTAGAAAAATTAATAAAATAGACAACTAATCCATTAAAAGTTGTAGCGACACTGGATCTTATAAATCAAAGAACTTAAAAAGCTTTTTAAACTTAAAGTAACAAAGCTTTGCACTTTACCAACCTTATTCATAAACTCTTATAAATATCTGTATTTTTTTTGTTCTTTCCCACACAAAATACGTTTCTAAAGCCGTATCTAAATCAAAAATTGTGTTGAACACGAAACGGCTGAATTTAATTAAATGTACCTAATCAAAAGTTATTACAGTTCAATTTAGGTAAATTAACGTCATTTATGAGCAACACGCTCCCTGATAGCTTGAATAATGCTTTAATTTAGGGAACATTATCAAATTACAGTTTAATTATTGATATACTTGAGTTAAGTTTGTAATATATAGTGTTATACTTTGATATCCGCAATAAAAGCAGCATCCAATTACAAACACTTTATGTATGTATAAAATTAAAATTGTAATTGATTAATTCAGTTAGGGTTTGATCTTGTTTCATTAGCTTTAGTTCTTTTGTTCCTAACTCTGCCCGGACAGAAGAATACATCGTCACTAGAACAGAACCTATTATAATGAGAGAAGTAGGCTTTAACGCGATGAGAAATGGCTAGTAAATATTACAATACCTAATATCGAAGTTTTTCATCACAAACAAAACCACTGGCTTTTTAACTCCCTTTAATAAATAATAGTTTATCTGAACATCACTATTACCCATTTGATTTATTTTCTCTGCGATGCATGTGTATGCCATTTTAACAGTTTTTCTTTTAACATTTTATATTCATTACATTAATGTATTTATTGTCTTTATTTGAGGTTTTAATTGATAAACAATATTTTATTTTAACACATTTATTACACAGACTACGTTCATGTTACAAAGAGTGTTGCCACTCACAAATAAAACCGTATTGAGGTACATCTTTAATATTTATAATTAAATAGTCTTTTCCTTCCCTTGTCTTTATAATCGTATCAGCGGTCTTGTGTACGTCAAGGGCGCGCCGGAAGATTTTATATAAGGAATCAAATAGAGTATTCTAGAGTTAGGTTAGGTTAGGTCATAGTATCGTTTTTACCCCTTTTCGTTCCCTTGGGGGTCCAGTTTGCAAAAAAAATAATATATCAAACTTATTTAATTGCCTATGTACGTATTAGTGCCAAATTTCAAGTAAATAAACCCAAACGTTACTATGAAAAATTTCATAGTAACGTTTTTACCCCTTTTCGCCCACTTGGGGGGTAGTTTGAAAAAAATTATAATGTCAACCTTATTTATTTGCATATGTACGTGTTAATTCCAAATTTCAAGTAAATAAACCCAAGGAATAAAAAATTTCATAGTAACGTTTTTACCCCTTTTCGCCCACTTGGGGGGTAGTTTGAAAAAAACTATAATGTCAACCTTATTTATTTGCATATGTACGTGTTAATTCCAAATTTCAAGTAAATAAACCCAAGGAATAAAAAATTTCATAGAAACGTTTTTGCCCCTTTTTGTCCCTTTAGGGGTTGAATTTCTAAAAATCCTTTCTTAGTGCTCCATCACACATCTCAAGGAACCTACATGCTAAATTTCAGCTTTTGACTACCAGTAGTTTCGGCTGTGCGTTGTCTGTCAGTCACTCAGTAACGGAAGAGTTTTATATATATAGATTACGATAGCTTCTATATAAACGAAAATATGATACCAAACGTAGTTAGCTAATTTTAATTGATTTAGAGACTTTTATCTGAAATAAAAATTACAGTTTTAAGCGAAAACATAGTATTACACAATAACAACATTATACAGTTATGTATTATTTGGAAAGTTATAGTGTGATAACTTTGACCACGCTATCTGCCCTAACTTTGATTTCCCAATTTACCTTGCGATAGGAACTACTTATCCTTTGCAATGACTACGTTATAAAGTTATGTGTTCGTCAAATTCGTGAAAGCTTTTAGCTTTGAAAGCTGTGAATTTGAGATTTGGCTAAGGCACCAATAGTGAGGCTGGAAATTGTATGTGTACTCTATTTTGGTTTTAAGAAGTAAATTGGCATTTTCATGCCGTGCAGACACATAACGTAAATGTTTCTCTATTTCTTATGGTCGAAACTAGTGGCAATATGAAGAAATTTCATTCATTATTATACAAAAAAACAGGTAGTAGGCAGATTGATAATAAATATCCTTTTTACCGACATAAAGCATACAGTATATTTTATAAGATTCTCTGTTTTCCACATATATAAGAGATTTGACGACGTTTTCAAGGCCATATGAAAAGTTAAAATATTTTCTTTGTGTATTTACGCAACATCGATCATATCGGTTTTCAATAAACATCGTTCGTCTTATTTAGCTCCATTTGCAGCCTCCGTGCCAACTTGGACAGTTTAATGAACTTAAACTTGGCTGAGTAAAGTTGAAACGGTTTTATTAAAAAAAAATACAATCAGCTGGTATACACTAAATATTTTCGTGTTGATTATAGAAAATCTGGTTTTCTTGGGTTGTTTTTCTTCAATGTTATTTTTTTTATATTAACTCAAATGGATAAACGTGGAGTAGGTACTATGTGTAGATTCTATAGCATTTTCTACCTATTAAATGTATTGTTTTACAATGTATACAAATTAAATTAAAGATATTTATTTCTGATTTAGTTTGGTTTGACAAAATACCAGAATAGTGCCTCCCTTTAAGTTAAAAACTGTTTATGTTTGGCGAACACGCTCTCTTATTTCATCTTATTAATATTCAAAATACAACAGAAAATAAAAACATAATACAATACATTGCGATACATTCCTCATATATAAATGAGAAATACCTTATAAATATATAACCTTAATTATACTGTTATATATGTACTTATAAACTGTGTTATTGTGTAGAAAGTTATACATACCACTTAGAGTTTCGCATTAAGCTAGCGAATTGTCAAAGTGAATGATATAACGCATGTACGTGGTTTCAGTTTCAAGGTTTAAATTATAACTCTCGCATAACAAAGGATAAGGTTTTGCTATATGGCTTATGAATTAGTGATTAGTTAAATTAAATAACTATTTTAAAGCGATTTAAACATGTCTTTGACTAAAAAACAATAATCACTTAAGGTTAAAACTTAATTTTATTTTTATTTTATTTTAGTATATCTGTCCCAAGACATCTTATGTGCTAAATACATTTAAAACAATAAACCTATGAGATAATACAACTAGGTTTACACATAAGACAATTAAATGGGAACTTGACACAATATTGACTTAAACCGAAAGGAATTAAGTGGGACATGTAAATGGAACTTTTATTAAAAAGTTTTTCACTATTATTTCCACTATTTCATTTGTGACCATGTTTTCCGATCGTTGCATCGTTCAAAGAGAACTATGTCATCATTCAGTGAACCCGTTTGTTTATTAACTTGATGCAGTTTTCAATATTGTGGGAATAATTTAAAATTTGTATCTGTTGTAACGAAGTTAGAAACTTAAATTACTATTGCTTTTGTTAATAGGGATAACTTTTATTTTAAATACCCCTTATAGTGAAATTTACTGTTTGTAAATGGGACCGTGTCACATGAAGATTCGGCTTACCACACAAGTTCATTACACATTTTTTTAAATGTAGCCGTGAGGAAGTTTTTTATATACACACACACTTTTACATACAAACACGCTTGTAATTTAGTTCAGTCAAAAAAATGTATCGCCAACTACCAAAGTACCAATGGGTGTGATAGTTGCCGAAGTGAGAATACAAAACGAACACCTAAATAGAAAAATCCAAAAGTGTAAAATCCACAGAAATCCAACTAAAAGTCACACCAAAACAGTGAAGCTTATTAAAAAACTTAAATATTCATGACATTTATCTCGCAGTAAGTAGTGTAGATGGGTCATACATACATAAGCACTGCAGTATATAACTGCATTGCACCTGCTTTCTGCCGATTTTCACTACGAAATTCGAGTTTGTTTTTTTACTATTTTTACATGAGACAATGTGTGAAGACTTCCAAATTCAAAATTTATTAACGAATTCTTAAATAAAGGGGTTTTAAAGTTCCTATTATAATATATTATCAGCGTAACAATAATTATAGGAACTCTTGACGATTCTATTTCCGGTTCTATGTTTTAACCTTATTTTGGCTTTATGTTTAATCTATTTTTATTGTGTAAACTTTTTTTTGATAAGCTGTATAGGCTTAAGAAATAAAATAAAATAATGTAAAAAGTATAGACAAGGTTTCGTTCTTGTCAATACATCTTATGAATATTGACGATCCTTTAAGCACTATAATAAACTAACTACGATTAACTTGTCTCACTTATATTAATAAAAGTAACGTAAAGTAATAAAACATGTGTAAATGAAAGTTCTATTTTATTTTAGTTTAAAAGCCGAAGAGATTTTTATTGGCAAGGAGCTTGCAATAAATTGTTATCAACATCTAGCCTGTGTAGTGCAAATTGAACCCACTCATCACTTAAACGGTTCTATTTTTTTTAAGAATAAGCATGCAATAACTTATAATACCGTTACATATTCATGAAAAAGGGATTGTTTATTTAATTTTAACCTAACTAATATAACTTAAAATAAAACAAAACACAAATCTAAAACAAATTTAAAAAGTTTGGTCCCTGAGGCAGAGTACCCACAATTCTGGCGACATTTCCTCGCTGTATGGCGATGCTTATACGCTGAGCAAGGAAAGCACCAGCTCTTGGATCACTGGTACTGACTACCAGTCACCTACTTAATTCTTTAATAAGGGCCTGTGCACTTGCACCCCATGGTCCAAAAGTCTCTACCCCAAACGGTTCTATATATTTTGTGTGCAACAATTGTTATTATATCTAAAGATCTTTTACCTATAGTGATAATATATGCTTCTTAATAAAACAAAAAAAGATAAATCACAAAAATTACTGCACTCAATTTGGGATATTAAGCTATTGTGGCGCCCTCTACAATCAGCAGTTGCAATGTTGTCATAGATCCAGAATGGAGATAACGAAGTTATCTCGACCGCATATATTGTCTATCTCAGCCACTGTGGCCGGGTCAATCAGTGGTTTTGACTGGTTCAGGATCCTCCCTTTTCGGTATAATAAGGTAAGGTACGAAATTTACAACGTGCTTAAACAATAATTAATTGTATAAATACAAAGTTGTTTCATGTATTCATATTAAATACTAAATAAAAGTTATCTCCAAAGCTTTATTTCCCCTAATCGTAACTGTAAAGAATAATTATATAAGAAAATGACATTATCGTTAGAATACAAATTCGACATTTTATTATTTTCTAGAATCATAAAAATGTAACACAGCAATAAAGTACTTCAAAGAATGAAAAGGGGAATCTTTTTAAAACCCCATTCAATTTCGTTACTTTCTGCTATAAAGTCCTTAAGTGTTTTTAATTTATGTGAAAGATTATTCATGAGGTCTTCTTTTGATAAATTTTCTTTGATTATTAATAAAGTATACTGATTAAGACATAAATAATAATTTGAACATTTTACTTTTTTTAACTTCTTTTTACCCTACATGTAAGAACTTAGCCCTTTCCCGGGATCGTCTAGCCTGTATCTTATAATAATCATTTTAGTTCGGGTTCGTATTTAATATATTCAAAAATGTAGCATCTACTTAACTCTTATAGCTTATTTTACTAAACTTCTCTTATAAGACAATAAAACAGAATGAGATTCAATAAAAACTATCATATTAAGAATATTAAACGATGACAGAATATTTTACTTTGAATACAAATTGTCTTTTTAACATGGTTTTATCGGCGCGTATAAGAGTGATGAAATTTATCTTACAAGACACTCAGTGTCCTCCTACAAGACACTCATTATGTTGGGGACCAAAGATGAGATCGAATTACATAAATTAGGCAACGTTTATACTATGAACATCTTTGGGCAATTAGTTTTTAATTGACACTGTGCACCGATCATGTAATTATTACAATTAATACAAGACTAGACCTTAATATACTTTAAAGATACAAACAATGATAGAGTAATCAATATTTATTCAATTCTGTAATTTTATTTTTATTATTATTTTTGCACTAACAGTCAACTATTAAAAAAATAACAGACAAATTAAAAAAACAAGAAGTAGGTATATTTATTGAACAATTCATAGAAACTGAATAGGATTACTGAAAGTGCAAGTCCTTTTCCATTGTTTCTTATGTATAACTTGACAAAGTAACTAAGTACTTTAAATGAGTTAGATTCAGCTGGTTTAAGTAATTCATCGAAGGCTGGTACGTCTAAGTAACACAGCGTAAAATTTCGCACCTTCTGGCAGCGAGTATCACTCAATATCAAGTGAAATATGGCCCTTGTTTTGACATAGAAGATGTGGAAAATAGGCAGAATCCTTAATATATTATATTTTCGTAAGTGAGTGAGTTTCTGAGAAACACTGTACGCTCTGTGCCTCTTAGAAATTCGTTTCACTTAATAACATCTTGGTCGTTACGGGTACTACAAGTTAATCGAAGCGAAGGATATGTACATACTAGACACATATTTCGTTAATTTCTGTTCATTTATATATTAATAAAACATGACAAGTTTAAAAATAGATTACTTTTGGTAGGTTTAATACAAAATACTAAAAGTCAAAATGCCCTTGTAAAGTAAAACACTGTACATTGACGAATGGAATTTAGAAAATTTAAATACAATAAAGCGATTAAATACATACAAGCAATAATTGTATGAACCGCTTCGTAGCATCAATATCAGAGGCTTGCTCTGAATAATTGCCTTGAAAATTGCTAACCCGGAAACTGCAATACGAGGCTTCGATGTTCCATTTCAGTACACTCACGCTCCGAAGATGTTTGAGCGATGCTATGTCTTTATGGGTATAGTTGTGCTAATTAGTATTTCTGGTATATTTGAATTTAGAATAAACAAAAAATAAAACACTGGTTTGAATTTGAAATATTGCATTTCTCTTTGTCGACATTTGCTGCTGTATCAAAAGTAAATTAACGAATTTATCATAAACCTGATAAAAACTGTTTCTGTTTGAATATAAGAACTCATGTTGTCGTTGACTTTAACGCACTCGTCTTGCTAAATCACATACAAAAACACACCCAATAGTGTCACTTATTGAAGATAAATTTGAAGGAAGAAAATATGCATTAGGCATGCATGCATTAGGACTTGTTTAATCGATAGTTTTTATGTTATAGTACTTTATTATAGACGACACATAATATTTATCTAATTGTAAAAAACATAACTTAGAATCAAAATAATTGTTTGATACTGTATTCATTATTATACGCGTAAACAAGAGACAAGGCAAAAAAACAGAAATTAACACAATACACTTATATGTAATAGGGATTCCAATCTTCGCGCTTTCATATTTCGCTCATAAGAATTCCGCACACACTTGGAGGCTTACCAAAAAAAAAGCCGAAAAATATTGTCACATATTCCATTCGAGTATCAGTGAAAAAAGCAACCCGGCAAATCTTATATTATCAAAGGAGGTCCCATTTCTGTCAGCGATGTGTTTGACCTCAATAATATATTCCAGCTATTTACATCTTGGAACTATACGTGATATGCCTCAATCGATTTTCTACTCAAATCATATTAGTATTATGAAATGAAAGCGCATTTTTAACCGAGTTCAAAGGAAGTACGACTTTCAAGCGCATATGTAAATGAGGCACAATTCCAAAACGTCACACTGAAACATTATTAATTATTTATTTTATTTTATCCAGTTAATCAATACACATATGTTCTTTGTGTTCCCAGGTCACAAGAGAACCTGTGTTGGGAATGCCTACTCTTCCCTTAATACAATTTAGAAATATGTTGTGAATATATATAAGTATGTGTGTTATTTGATATTGAATTACAAATATCGGTTTCACGGTTACTTGCTTCATAGCATGTTCAATTTTAATGTAAATTTACATATTATTTTATGAAGGTAGTAATGGGTGTTACAATATATATCGACACAATGTATTTCATGAAACTGCTGAGCAAAGAGTAAAAGCTCCACAAAATTTTAAATCAACCACATTTTTTCGTCAATACGTACCACAATCATGTCTACATACCGAGCTTACTATGCTTAGATTCGACATATCTGAATATTAATTATGTTGTATTTATAAATATTTAATACAATTTTTTAATAATTTCCTTATGTAATACAAACAATTTACTTATGTAGTGAAGCCAACACTACGTAAGCCATTATCAATTCGCACTTTGAAAGATTATTTTACACTTAAACACTGACCTAGTTACTTATCCCAAGATAATACAAAATAATCCGATATTACACTTAAGCGCACACTACACTTAGATCATTTTTGTAAAGAAAATGTTCCTTATACGACACCACGATAGAGCCTTTTTACCTATTAAGTGTTAATTAAGTATTTTGAACTTAAAAATCTAACTAGAAAATAATAAACCTAAAAACCTTCAAAGATTTACGAAAAAAGTTTTACAACCTTAAAATATTTTACCGTTTATTTATTGTGTTAATAGCGTTGAAGCAATTTATAAATTTGACATGTATTAAGGATTCGATTACAATATATTTCTAATAACAGTACAATATTGGACAGTACCCGTGGAAGGCTTAATTAACGATAATTAAGGAACATTTTAGGCACTTGAATCTTCATAGGCTCGTGTACAACGACTACGATCGGGATATTAAGTTTAATACAGTATTGGGTTTCAGAAAAGCTCAAGATAAGAAATACACTATTAAATACTAAAATTTTATATTACACAGTGCTTTAAGTGTTATTAATAGTGTTCTTAGCTATATCATACAATAAGACCCTTAAAAAATCCTTTTTATGTTGACAAAATATTTTAAATTTTAACATCGTTGTTATTAGTACTGGTGCCTTAGAACCGCGCGGGAACAATCAAGAAAAATGGTTTAACTTTCTGAGAAAGCTATTAAAGATTCTGTCATAAAAATGCAAAGCTTTCCTACAGTGTAAAGAAAATAACTTTATTACATTATAGTTTCTTAGACTTAAAACTACGTACATAAAACTTTAACTTAAACCTAAATTAAGTTGTTTAAGATAATATATTTGGTATAAAGATACACATATAAACAATGACTGTGGTTAAGTATCATAACATAAGAGTCATTACGAGTATCATTCATTCTAGTTGACTCACTGACCTAAGGTTTGTAAACTGTGGCTTTTGTTTGCGTAGCGTGCATTGAATGTGAGAATGAAATGAGATGACACAGCGCAGCGTTCAATCTGTCCCATTTGATTTACATGATAGCCATGTTGTCGCATCCTATAAGATCACGTTACGAACGACGTACGTCTACTTTACCATTTATGCATAGTAATTCTAATGACCTCTGGAGCAGAATTTGAAAAGTAATCTACTAATGATAGTGTAGTGATAGTCTAATGAAGAAGTAGTTGTAGTTAAAGTAGTATGTCCCACAAATGGGCTGTGGGACATACTTCTATAACTACAACTAGGACTCGACTCACTTATTCGAATATAAAACTATACGCAGATATGTCATATATAAATTTATTATATATAAAAGTTTAAAATGTTTATATGTGTGCCTTATGCATAAAAACAAACAAAACATTTATTTAACCCTTTTTATTTTAGTAATTTCGATGAATTAAGCTAAAAGTAAATTCTTGTCAAAGATACGCGAAGCTAAAATAGGCCAGTACTATTATACTTACATGAAATTGCACTCGCGTACTCAAAGAACTTCGGATTTCTATTAGATAACAAAACCCAGCTGCATTTCATTTCAACTGGATAATATATTAAAATTAAACTTCTATTTTGCACATGTATTGTCTTAGCTCTATCTTATTATACAATATATTGCTTGGACGCTTTAAGTCTTAGTTAAAAATGTTAATTTTGTAAAGGATTCTTGCAATAAATGTAAATAAAAATTAAGTTTTTAGGTCCGTTTATTTAGAAGATGGGTTCACCTGGTTTAGAAAGGCAAGGTGATGTTGCCTCTAGTAGACACCCACTCTGACCGTAAAATGTCAATTTTTCTTGCCAGTTGGAACTATCTTTACCTTGAATAATTGGTCATCTGGATAATCACTAACTGTTACGATTATAAAATGTAATCTCTTAAAGTATAATAGGCAATAGATCTTATCTTTTATAAACTTGGATAAGAAGATGAAACCCAATATGTTCTACGTTGAAGTGTTCTTAAATATACAACAGTAACTTAAGATTAATGCCAAGACCTTCTATGGTACTCAAAGATAATGGGTTATAAGAACTTTTTAAAAACCCGATCGTTTCTTAACAAAATGGAAAAACAGAACAATAAAACTTTGTTAAAACATACATTGTTAGTGGGTTATGTGGAACTATAAAAGACTGGGCACAGGTAGTTAATTGACGGCTGGGTTTTACTGAGGGAGCTGGGAGCTTCTGCAAAAAGGGTGTTTTTTAGATCTGTCACAATGTTGTATATGTTTAAAGATCTGAGAATGTTAGCGCTATAAGGTACGTCTTGGTTGTAGGCGCTGTAGATGTCATGACAGGATAAATAAGTAATAAATAAGTATATTTTTCTTAAGCTAATTCAAATATTTTAATATTATTACTCATAATTTTATTCAGGAGCCATTGCTACAATGCTTCTGAGTTTTCTTCAAGTTTCTATTGAACATCTTATATATATTGTTGCTATCAGAACCATCCAATGTATTTCATATAACTATTTTTATAGAGCTTTTCTATTTGGACAAAAGTCTATTTGAATAATAGTAATATTAATTTGTCTATTAGTAGTAGATCCTGGAAGAGATAGCTGAAAAACAATAAGGCTATAAATAATGTAGACAAATGTTATTGCATAGAGTGTAAATAAAGAAATTACTTAAAAACTGTATTTCTTTAATCACTAGTAAAGAATAAAAATGTTGGCAATCACTTGTTCAAAAATTTCAAATACTTGTACATGTTACATCCATATAAGTTCCGAATGGGTTATTAGTAATAATAACATAGTCAAGCTACAACATGCAATTTGTCCGTGAACTAATTTCATAGTTGCTAGTTATTGTCATGCAAATGCTATATATTACTATATACAGACAAAACCTGCAGTTTCTATTTGATCACATTCATCATTTATCCAACTTACAGTTGATCTGAGTTTTTAATTGAAATATATTGATGGTGTACACTTTAATTTTATTTTGTTCTTATATTTTAAAACATACATATATATACATACAAAACATAAAAAGCCCAAACTTTGAAATGTTGTAAACATTATAAATCTCGTATAATTAGTGTATAAACAATATTCATGTGTATTGTTAAAATGTGGTGGATGTTTTTAACATTTTATAATTTAATTTCAAATATTTAAAAAATTTATAAGTGTTTACCTTTGTATATATTTTCTTTACTTAAAACAGTACACACGATTTAAAAAATTAGAAAACATTGCACATTTTTGATAAATTTACAATTATACTATATAAAACTTAACTGAAATAATTGAGATATATTGTATTACATTCATTTTATATACAAGATACGTAAACATTTGTAAGTTATAACAATACAAAATTATCTACATGGTGGCAATGTTTTATTCCATTTATGACAATTTGCATACATGTATTCGCTTTCACCAGTGACAGTTGTCATCAATATAAATCTTTGTCGCAACATACTTGCATACTCTGTGGACCATTAGTATTTTGACCTACATATCTTTAACATACAATTTGCAACTCTTTAACAATCTAATTTCGTAGGGTTTCGTATATGTTGCTTAAATATATTATTTTTAATTTTAATAATTAAATAATGGTCGTGTTTAATTACGAATGTTGCATTTAATGCTTATATGTTAAATGTTGTACACCAAATTGTTTTGTTGCAAAAGCGACACTTCACAGAAAGCTCTACATCGAGTTAAGTAATATTTCCTTTAAAAGTAACACTTTAAACTAATTTAACAAACGTTCACGTAATGCATTTAAAATGTGGGATATGAAAGATAGTTTAAATGCCAAGCTGCATCTCGGTACTATATTTTCTTTTAATCAAAACACTGTCAAAGGATGTCACGTTCTTCATCTTTAAACGGCAGGTTGAAATGTTGGGTCATAAAATATTATGAGATAATACAAAAAATATTAAACGTAAGATCATTATGAAACTAGACTACTTTTTAAGTTAATAATTTCGGTTGGTAATGTAAAAGCTCAAAGCTTATATCATAGTTTATGTATCCTAAAATAGCAGCGAACCACAAGTATGCGTACCTTTGAAAGCTTAAGTACCATCAGGGCCAGGTTAAAAACGGGAATTCCTGGACTTATAAAGGACTCGAGTTTGCTTCATCATAGCGAATACAATGAAGCCATTGTTTTAACTCGGTTACGAACCAGAACTTATAAGGTGACCTAGTAAGCTAAGTAATACAATGTTTGCGATATTTGTCTGTGTGCATAAAAGCGTTTTTAAAATTATCTAAGCAATTACTACGAGATATAGGGATATTTTTATATACATGTTTATGATCTGGTCTCTTAATTAACGCGGGTAAAACCTCGTGGAAATGCAAATGAGGTAGGAGATAAAACATTTTATATGTTAGTTTATTTATTAACATAACATATATTTTGAGAGACTTGCGGAATGGAACAAACTCTGTTAATTATTTCTATAGATACATATCAATACGGCCATACAGTCAACAATCATTTATCCATCAATTAGTTGAATGGCAGTGGAATTAACGCCGTGGTAATAAAATATATTACGCCAATGAGACAAATCAAATATTTATTTGTTTGAATTGTTATTTGATACTGTTATTTATATACTTAATAAGTATCAAATAGAAATTAAAGAGAGAAAGCTAAACTTATTCATATTCTTAAAACATACAGGAACGTTATTTAAGAGAATATTAAAACTTATTAAAGAGTAGACGCTTTGTTAGGAATTTAAAATTCTATATGCAGAAGCAAATGCGCATCAGGAATGTTTGCAGATGCTCACATAGCTTCTACGCATGTGAAAAAGATATCCCTGGCGGGCAAAATGCGGAGCAGCACCAACACTGTCCTGAACATGGTAGCAGATCGATTTGACCGACATGGAATTAAGAAAAGTGTGATATGTCAATGTTTAATACTACTAACATATTTTTTTAAATATGTTTACCTATTAACACTGATGAGTCTTGGTTACTTAATATATAAATATATACTACGATATGAGCACTGTATCATTACATAAGACCAATTTGTCGTATCAGTTACAGGCTAAATCGGTTAGCTCGGTATGTTAACAGCTATTTCGTTACAAAACGGACGTTTGAATACGGAACATAATGTTGATTAGGTTGTATTATGAAACGAAAATAAACCTTTTTTATAGCTAACCATCAAATTATCAGTTTCCTTGCTATTTCTCCTTATTACTGTTGCCTGGAATAGATCACTGATTTGAGAGTTGCTCTCCTAATTTTACTTGTAATATTCATTATTGCAATTTTTTAATTCAACTAATAGTAAAAACTATTTAAATATTTCATTTAAATACTTTGTTTTGGATTCAAAAATGTATATTTGTAATAGGTATATAAATGAAAATCGTTATATAAAAAAATAGAATGTTATCGATAAGCTTATATAACAAAACATTGAGAACCGCAAATGACAATTCTAAAAGTACTTAACATTTATTAAAAGGAAAGTGGAAGGTTGTTTCTCAAAGTCGAACCCGTCAGGAATATCTTACTGAAATTTTAATTATCCTTTACAACGACTGTTGGTAACAATACTGTACTGGTTTTGTGAGAAATTAATTATTTTTTTATTCATAAGAAAAGATCATCAACAATGAAAATATATGATTATAGCCTATTAAAGACTTCTACTCTATAAATTAAGTTCATTTATTTTAATAAATTAATGCAAAAACAAGATGAATGGTTGGTGCCTGTGAGTGACAGAGCATTAATTTGTTTCGGTGCAAATATCCGCTGATTATCTACTTGCAACTCACCATAAAAATCTAATTAATATCACTTTTCTAAAAAATTGGTAGACCCACGTCAAAAATTTATATGGTATCCTTTTATATATCACATAATATGCGCAGGGTAGTCCTTAAAATTATTAAAAAAATAATTTCTTGCGTCCTACATTCAGTAGAACCTTCCTAAGTTATATGCGTCGTAATTCACTTTTACTGTTACTACAGTAATGTAACTAATTTTTCCTTAATATATATTAAGTCTTTCACGGAGAGTATTTTCTCGTGCTGCAAATGCTAAAAACTTAAATCCCCGCTTTAGAATTGTAAAATTTATGCAATCCAGTTCGTAAGAATGTTGACTTAATAGAATTAGACTTTAACTCGCTAAAATTTTGCTCACTTATAGTCTCTTGAGGGCGTTGGTTTTTTTTAATAAGTTTTTTTTCAATTAATTAAAGCCACTTTGTTTTCAGATATGTAAAGTAATCAATTTGTGTTTAATTTGAATTGGTTCAACGGATGTTGACGAAGTATTAATGTACCCGCTTATAGATATAGAGCGTAACCCATATTTTGTAAAAAAATAATGTTGTTTTTTTTGGCTGATACGTTTCTATAAATTAGTATGCAAGCCAAAAAAGCTCAATATGTATGAGTACATGAAAATACACAAGTATATAACTTTATAAATAATAATAAAAAAACAGGCAGCGTTATCGCTAAAAAGCCTTCTCTTCCAGGCAACCGAAGAAATAATCAAAGAATCTAGTGAGTGAATTTATAAGGGTTGTGTAAAAAACCGATATGTTATACACGATTTATGACACTCAACGAAATGCAGGTGGTATATTCAAAAGCATTTATCTTGAAAGCTTTATTCAATGTTTATTTTATCTGACCGGAAGGAAAACTTGTGCCTGTCAGTATCTAGAATCGTAAAAGTCAGCATTTACTGAGCTGTTAACAGCGGCAATAAAAACTGTCGCGTGCTTACCACCTTTACTTTACACGGTGGATAACTTGTTGCTTCTAAGATACTGCTAGACGCGTTTAAACTTTCTAATATCTCATACAATTTAATGTTAAATATTACATTAAAAAAAAAACTTTAACTCACTTGCACGCCTCCTGGAGTTGTAAGCTATGAGCGACAATTAGCAAACCATATAAAGTGGACCTTTTATAATTAACCAAATATATACCGCCAGTTGTCTCATTTTTGATTTTCAACTAAGTGTTAACAAATAAATATGGTGTACATAAATCATGTATTATCTTCTTCGTAAACGAATATTTAGAGGACAAAGATCCCTTTAATGTGTCGGCAATTGGCTCAGCATCGGGACAGTTCAATTCTTGAGTAGCTTTACAATGCTTTGTTATTTTAATTGTCAGTAGCACAATTTTGTATTAATTGTTTATTTTAAAACAGCAGCTATCGAGTTTCTTGCCGGTTCTTCTCGGTAGATGACTGCCTTCCGAATCGGTGGTAGTGTCAAAATTGACAATTCAAAAGTGTCTTTATAAAGAACTACTTGAATGAAGATATTTTGAGTTTGAGTTTCATAATAGTCCAATTAACTGGTCTTTCTGTAAAGACACTTGCGAACCGCGATTGCTAAAAAACACTCGATACGTTTTTATGCGTAGTCTTTAAAGAGGTACATGCAACCTTTGTTTCTTTGAATGCTTTATGTTATATATATGATTATATAAAAAACCTTTAAAAAAAACAAACCTTTGAATCCTGGTAGTGGTCACATGTTTGTCGTATATTGTTCGTATTATTATGTATATTGTATTTTGTTATAGTATAATGTCTCAAGTTCCCATTTAATTGTCTTATGTGTAAACCTAGTTGTGTTATCTCATAGGTTTATTGTTTTAAATATATTTAGCACATAAGATGTCTGGGGACCGATATACTAAAATAAAATAAAATATATATTTACCATTTTTCAATGTATTTCAAAATACAAATAGTTACAAATTGTGTAATATATATATACATTTTATCTACAAATGCATTAGGTCACTCTAAGCTTATAAAACGGAACAAGAAATTGTCGGCACTTTGAGGGCTTCACTTGACAGATACTTGCTCCCAAACGTCTTGGCATTGGTGACCGCTTTCCATCATTCTGTCTATTTGTATATCTTCCTACATAAATCACAAGCCTCTTACATTGTTACGTTCAAAGGCATTTAACCTTGTGTGGAAATTTTAATCAACCTTACCATATAATATTATTTTGTATTAACGTTTAGTAATAATAATAAATAATTCAGGCGCGTGTGTACTAGGTTACAGCTCTTCATTGTGATTAATATTGTGTTATTTGTGTATGTATGTGGACAAGATATATACAGAGTATACTAATAATAATTTAGTAGGACAAGCGTAGTGCATTAGAACACACATTCAAATTATTGTAATGAGAGAGGTGTTTATCATTTAGTACTAATATCCATTTGTTCAAAATAAGCTTTACCCCTATATCGTGTTTTATAAATCCTGCTATCATAGAACAAATCCATATAAGCTTGCCGGCAACACACGAGCCGGCAATATCTATTATGAGAAGAATACGCTTATATGGGCGTATTCTTATTTGTTACTAGTAACATTTGCCCGCGACTTCGTCCGCGTGGTTTAAATACAAAAGGAAATTGAACGGAGTTCTGGTTAAATTTTTATTTTAACTTTGAATCCCCGCAACCCTTTCATATGCAATTAAAAGTATCCTTTATCCTTCCCTAAAGTTTAGTCTCCATACCAAATTTCATAGACAAAGATTTAGTTGTTTAAGCGTGACAGCGTCACATAAATACATACAGACAGATTTACTTTCGCATTTATAATATCAGTATGGATACTAGACATTTATAACGTCACTAGCTGATCCCGACAAACGTCGTTTTGTCTTAAAAAAAAATAATAAAACTGTCTCCAAAAATAGAAGTTGGCCGATTCTCAGACCTACTCAATATGCTCAGAAAATTTCAGGAGAATCGGTCAACCCGTTTCGGAGGAGTAAGGGAACGAAAACTGTGACACGAGAATTTGATATATTAGATTTACAAACAATTTTAATAATGTATCAATTTCACAATAACACCCGGAAATTAATCAAAAACTGTTATAATGCAAATACGTGGTTATGAATATGCTATGCATGCAATATTGGAATTTAATTAACAGCCAGCTAATAATGTCAATGTAAAAACCACAGATAGGGTAAATTCAACAAAATGCGTGCATATTGATTAGCATTGACAATAATGCATTGATGTTTATCACAACTTCATTAAACTAATCGAACAAACAACGTTAATTTCTATTATTTTATATATTATTTTTACATGTTTTTTTATCGTTCTATGAATAATATATAAGTAAATATATATTATATAGTTGATGTTTATATTTACATAAACCATGAATGACGAGAGATGTACATTATGTAACATTTATTACTACTACAGTTTAATACATTAAACTAATAAATACTCGTATATAAAGCTTGTTCGAAGTTCATTCAGAGCAATACAGTCCTTTATTTTTACCTCCCGTTACGTTCCCCTTTTTTATGTTTTGATTTACCACTCTATTCTTTCTTAATTACTTACTGCTTACTAGAGTCCTAAGGACGTCGGGGCATAGGGCATATAAGACCCTACTCCATTCTGCTCTGTGTGTCACCTTTCATCTAAGCTCACTCCAAGTCAGACCCATATGTTTAGATAGATAGATCGCCGCCAGGTCTGCTTGGGTCGGCCTCGTTTGTGCCGACCCTTAGGATTTCTTAAATTAACAGTTAAGAAATTACTAGTGTTTTCGGCTGCAAGTTGTGAGTCATCTAAAAAACAACCGACATAGTCCCCAGATAATATTTTGGATAGGATTTTTTCGAATTCTTTCCGACTGATCGAAGGACCACTACATGTAAGACCACAGTTACAAACAGGTTTCATTATACCTATCAATAGCCCGGTATAAAAACATTTGACTAATACCAAGCGTACGATTCTAAAAATTGTATTTGGTTTGACCTACTTTTTTTTAACTAAGAGAACCGAATCGGTGAATAATCGTATGACAGATTCCAAATTCAAAAGTAATATTTTGTTTTTAATTTTAAAAGTAAAAGGATCGTGTATGTGTGCAGTAGATAAAAAACTCTGCAAATTTGAACGGAACTTAGAGAAAGTTAGTTCAGAGTTATTGATTGTGCTTCAGCTTCAGTATTTCGGTCCGGCTGGATTTTAACGATACTATTTTTATAGCCTGAAAGAATATTCGTTTCTCCATTTTAAAGTTTAAATCCAATGGTTTTCACAAATATGTGCTTTAAGTTTACCAACGAGTTATCTCAAATAATAAATAAAGCTTTTGAAAAAAACATTTAAATTTTTATTTTAAACGGTTTTATTTTTAAAAAGTTTTTATGCTTACGTTAAAACAGTTGTGCTAGTGGAAATTGCTGTTAAACTTTTGAATTTCAAACGATAGCCCTCACAGATATAACACGACTAGGATTAGCCGGAGCTGCTCACAGCTCAGATTTGCAGCGAGCTCCCAGCTTAACTTACACTGAAGCGAACCGATAATATACGACTGAAATATAGTTCAAACCTACTTTGAATTCTGATAAGTTTCGAAAAATCTATATCATATTGTTAATATTTTATATTGTGGTTTTATATATTATGAATTATTATCTAGCACTAAAAAAAAAGTTCATGAACGAGTATGTTATTATACCAAAGATAAAAACAATATCTTGAAGATATTTTTGTTTTATTAGTTTCTATACATAATGTATTCTTATTACAAAAAGAAGAAACAATAACAGACTTCACACAGATACACACCGATTACATAATATATAGTTGAAATTAAAAGACAAAAGAAACAATGAATATATGAAAACAAAAAAAAGAAAAGTATACTAAACTAACCTAACCTAAACTTTATTAAGAGCATTATATACTGAAAGACTATTAATATTATTGCAGAATACATCGATATTATGTTTAATGATTATGCCTATTAGAGATAAATTTGTTTGTGTATATCAGACTCGTTCTTAAAAGTTTATAAAGTGTTATAAGTCCAAATCACTGATTTGGTAAGGCGTGCCAAGTCTTAAACTTCCTTTTTGGCTTTGCCAGCCAGATGTTAACTTACGAACACACTTTTAATTGAAATGAGTAACTGAAGACATTGAACGTGATTAATTTAAACCGCGAAAGTGATTTAGAACAAAATATTTAGTAATTTAATAAAACTGTAAAGTAAACTTGTGAAATAATATTAATAAATATCGTTGCCTTTGATTTGTTTAAAACTTTTGTATTTTGATTTTGTATACTTCGCACCTTTTGAACCAGTCAAGTTTTAGGTATTCTTTTATTTTGTGGGTTACCTGCAAGAGATCGCTTATTCGTGATATGCCCGTCAGTTGCTCTTATATGTATTAACATCTTCTACTTCTACTGTTTAAGTGCAATAAAGTGTGAATTAATAAAATAAATAAGCTAGTAAATGAATTAATATAAATTTTACACCTAAACTAGGCCTTTACAATATACAAAACATAGAGAATGTATTTTGTATATTTTTATAAACAATGCTACGTACAACATGTTTATTATAAATATGAATATAGGAGATATGTAATCCTATTATATACTACACCAGGTATGTTTCTAACAACAGTTTAATTGGATTTCCATTCACAATCAGATTAGTGTGAATTTTTAAAGGCATCGTATATCGGTTGATAGGGACCGAAACACTGGGTGATACCCCAGGGGCGATAAATTTTATACAAACAACCTATTTGTTCTCACGGCACGCACTATACACATTATCCTTATGTAATATGAAGATTTCCTAATTAACAAGATTTGTAGTGTCTTACCTAAGCAGGTCGGTGTTCTAATGTGATTCTTGTATGCTATATAACTATAGGAATAGAAACGTTTCAATACATTTTAATTAAAAAAGTAGCCTTATTTTCATTTTGGAACTCTCGTAGCTCTATGAAAATTATTTACGTACACAAAAGATCGCTGATACGATTCTATGTGTCTATGAAAAAGTCAACATTTCTGTTTTCTGTAATGATTTTTTTATTTATTTGTCTAAGTACAAAGAAAGGACCAAAGAAAACTTTGGATCACGTTTATTTATATATCGGTATAAACATTTTAGCAATAAATAAGATTTGATTTACATGAGTCGAATATGTGTTTATTCATAAACAAAATGTGTTTATTGCATTTAAAGATGACGCTCGAGAGCTTTTCTTAAGTACTCTGATTATAAATGTAGCTTTTATCTCTACTGATTTTGTTTTTCACAGCCACAATGTCCGTGAAACATAATCGAGTTGCCGGAAGCTTATCGGGTATAGGGCGTAATCAATTTTTACGTTCTTACCGAGTTCTAAGGTTAAACAAATTTTTAACAAAGACCGTCTTTTGTTTTGATTATAAACCCCAAGGGCTAATTGAATTTTTATCCTCAGTACTTTCGATAAGAAAATTTGAATATTGAATTATCTTTATTACATGAGAGATAGATAATAAAATACGCAATATATGTCGTTTGAATAAAGTGATCTTTGCCTCGAATCAGGCAAACAAAGGAAATGCTTGAAAGGTGATAATAAAGTAGAATTGTATACAAATGAAAGCTCTTTGTGAGTAATAATTGGAAAATAAATAACATTAATTTGTACTAGGAAAATGTTGCTTTCCGTTAATAAACTACTCAAAAAAAGTAAGTAATCTAAAATTATTATTATTTTTTTATGTAAGAGAAGGCAGACGAGCAGGCGGGTAAATTCGAGTGATGTGCCAACCACCGCCCATGGACACCTGCAACGCCAGGAGGCTTACAAGTGAGTTGCCGGACTTTAAGGAAGAGGGACGCTCTTTTTTTGTAGGTCCCCAAGTCGTAGCGGCTCGGGAATACCTGTGCTGGCAGTTGGTTCTACAAAGAGGTGATGCGTGGCAGAAACTGCCTTAAAAACGCACAGTTGTCCGCCAGTCGTAGACTAAATTCTGTATTCTGCCTTGACGTCCGGTGATGGAATTTAGCTGAGACGGTTTATATATATTTAAAAGGCCGGAAACGCACTTTTCGTCTCATCTTGCGACATCATCTTCTTCATGTGCCTCATATAAAGAAGGACAGGATATTAATATATAATAATAACCAAAAAATGTTTGCCCATCCATTTTATGTCATCCTACAAAATATAAAGAGCTCATATTGAATCCAAATGCGTATTAACATATTCCATATAAATTCTGACCTCCTTTAATAATTTAACATTCCGTAGTTATGACAGTCAAGTGATGGAGGCGCGGTAATGATCACGAAGTATAAATTAATATTTGGAGAGCATATATCGAAAATTTATTCTGAGCGCGTCTCTTCAACATATTAAATCTAAAGACTTCAGTGTGAAATATACACATTGTATAATATACTAACTTGTATCACGTAATGAGCTAGAAAGAGCGTTTTTGTAAATTGTTTCTGATTGACACTTCTATCGTTCCAATTAGCGTTTCGTAACTAATTGACGCACCAATACGGTAAAGAAGGAGTTTCCTGGTATTTCCATACTAATACGACTTAGGACTCATTAAGAAAAGAGCATATTATTTCTTAATAAAACTTACAACTGACAGAAAATGACATCCCCACAGAGTTTCTTGTGGGTTTCTCAGAGGGCGTTTAACCCATGTAAACTCATTTTTAGTGACATCATAGTCAAAGTCTAAATCTCTCTCTCTATTCAGTAAGGAAACGAAATGAAAATAATTCTACGCCGGTTCGTATGCGATCAAGCTCAGAAGAAGCACGTAAGAAACTTGGCGTCGTTGATTTTTTGTGATAATGATGGCAACATTCAAAAATTGTTAACAATCTAACTGAGAAATAGAATATGGCTAACAAGTCATTATAGCTGTATACAAAAGTACTGTAGGATATGCCTGGCGATTCAAAGCAGGGGCTGAAAGTTTCTTGCCAGTTCTTCTCGTTCCCTTTACGCCTTAGATTTGTAGAAACAAATTAATATTATTTTGACGGTTGTTAGAATGTTACATAGTTAAATTAATATCTTTTGACAATTCATAAGATACCTATGCGTGTATTTTTGATTTTATTATTTTAAATCTACCTTAAATAATATATTTAACATAAGCAAGTTTATACACAACTTACAGTCTCTTTTAATACACTCTTATATTTTGAATATAAAAAAACGAACCACATAATAAAATGTATAATCCGTTTTTCTCGATTATGAATTTTACATGCACTCAAGGATCAGTCGTTTGCATAACGTGGACTGACAAACGTGCATATAAAATGAACTGTTAGTAAATGTGAGATTTACATACGTAACAAGCTGGTATTTTATTAACACTGACGCGCGACTGATTTATAACTCTCTTTATTAAGACTGAAAACTGGAAAATTCTTTGGTAATTTATACGTATTTACATTTTTATGTAACTAAAAAATCGTACTTGTATTCTGATAAGGAGTAATAATAGGAGGGATAATTTTCAAGGTTATTTTATAATTCTATAAGAATTTTTATTTGGCCTTATTCTAATCATATATCATATATCATATATTCTGTATAATATTATACAACAATTGGCCTAAAGCCTTTGGATATTGGAATATTTGTGTTCATTTCACGATTATTACTTCTTAATAAGCAATTATTCTTACTGACCTTTTAATAATGAGGGTCTTAAAACCCTATGTTTTAGGATTTTTGTAATAAAATCACGATAACTATTCCTTAACAAGCAAGTTATGGACTATTTTATGTTTTTATAATGTCTCGCCTATACAGTCAATAGATGTTATCAACAAAATACAATATTATGATAATCACTCGTCATATCTTCCAAATGAAGACGAAAAAGGTTGATTTTCAAATCGATTTTCATGGCTATTAGGTGAAATTGCGTCACCCTGCGTGCCCTTGGGTTCAATATTCGTTAAGTGTTCAGGGATATTAAATATATATATATTATTTACTTGGGTCACAATCAGTAATAACTTAAACTAAAAAATATAATATATTTTCAAGAATTGTAAGGGTATGAATTCTCAATTCAAGATTAACGCGAAACCAGAAACATATATATAAAAAAAGATGGAAAATTTAGCTCATAAAAGTAATTGCCTTTCTGTGAAATATTTCACATTCATAACGGAAGGCGTAACGTATCTTAATCCCTCGTCTTTGGCTAAATTCAACTTGAGTTTAATACGAAATTTAAATGAATATGAAACGTAAATATATTTAGTGGTTTATAGAAATGTTCCTTTCATTTATTAGGGTTAACGTGAGAGGTACGGATTGTTAAAACCGTAATGAATTAAATAACGTACTCTTTAATCATTCGTATTTATTATTTTAAAGTCATTTATTAATTACTTTAAAATAAATTGCTACTATATATAGGTTTAAAAAAAACCGCAGCATAAAAGTATTTTTGATTGCGTGTTCCACATATATATTTGTGTATAAATGAGGTTTTGGAAACTAATGACTTGCGTACATTTTTAATGGAGCGATAGGAAATGCCCAGTCACGTACTTCCTTATACATACGAGCTCATTAAACTTATTTACTAGTAATTGACAAACTTCGGAACTATCTCTTTAGGTCAAATACAATTTTATATATATGTTATTATTTTCTTTTATATATAACGAAAAAAGTATTCCTATCGGGTTTTTCCAAGGCGTTCCGTCAGCATTGTCGACTTCACGATTACCACCCATAACGGTTCGCTTATATTTGCCAGGTTTTATTTTCACTATAAGCTGTCGTGCAGTTACAATGCATCCATCTTTTATATTGATGACATGTCCGCACTTGTTTTTCTTTCACAGCCTACGTATTTAAATAATAAGGATGACATATCACAGCGTAGTAAACTTGAAAGTATTCAACTTATGTTTTTAAACTTTATTACGACAATTAAATGAAGCCTGAACTTAATTATTCTAGTTATTTTAATACTAATTGTTGTAGTTACGCCGCTATATATAAAGTAAGAACAATTAAAAGGTATAATCGATATACTATACTCAATTTATTGAAGTTTATTACTTATTTTGATTTTTTTTTATGTAACAGGAGGCAAACGAACAGGCGAGTCACTTTGAGTCAAGTACTTAATATTAACACACAAGAATAAGTAACGTTAGCAATATATATTCAAAGTTATAATAAAGTATCTGACTTTATAACTTCCCATAATTATTTTTCAATTTAAAAGTCTATATACTATATAGATATTTTTTACCGCTATCAGTGTGTACAATAGATGTGTTTAATATGCTCAATTATTAAATGGAAAACAACTTCAAAAAAAGAACGTATTTAGCAATAAAAGAGTTTCTAATTTCTTTCTCGTAATAAGTTTTACTTGTTTTAGGAAGTTTGTTCGTTTCTTAACTATCCCCCACAAACAGTGGGCATCTCTAGCATATTATAATTTGAAAGTAATAAAATATTTTGTGAATATAACTATGTTTGAGAATTAAAAGTATATATCCAGTCAAATACTTATTGAATAGGTTGATTAGCTTTGAATTGCTGTTTTGTTCTAGTGAGAAATTTATTGAAATCAAACCGCACGTTACCTAACGATTTTGAGGGTTCGAAAATCAATTAATTTGATTGGAACTACGTGCGAAGTTTAAACTTTAACGCAAAGGGTTAAAAATTTGTGGCGTATAATCATTAGTTTAAAAAAAACTGTTGTATTTAAAGGAATTGTAATTATTAGATGTTAGTATTACAATTATAAGCTTAAATACACAAATTTCATAATGGAGATTTTGTTTGCTAATTGTGGTCCAGAATGTCAAGTCGAATTGCTGCCGGTTATTTACTTTAACTGTTTTGTTATATACTTGTCTTCTTATAGTTAATATCGTTAATATATTAAAACGCGCGTAATGGGTATTTTGGTTGAAAAGGCATACTATACCGTATGCGAATATTTAGAGGACAAAGATCCCTTTCATGTGTCGGCAATTGGCTCAGCATCGGGACAGTTCAATTCTTGAGTAGCCTTACAATGCTTTGTTATTTTAATTGTCAGTAGCACAATTTTGTATTAATTGTTTATTTAAAAAGAGCAGCTATCGAGTTTCTTGCCGGTTCTTCTCGGTAGATGACTGCCTTCCGAAACGGTGGTTGTGTAAAAATTGACGATTCAAAAGTGTCTTTATAAAGACCTACTTGAATAAAGATATTTTGAGTTTGAGTTTGATCATACAGTGGACAACAATACATTAGGTTTATATGATTCTGTAGCTTTTATAAATTTATATTTCCAGATAGCGGCAAATATTTCCGTATTAAACATATTGGTACTGTAACAGAGTCTTTAGACAGAGTACCTACAAGTGTAATATAAAAATCGTAATCTTGTTGATACAAAGTAAACGTTAAAAAATGAAAGCCTGTTAACACATTAAATTTAAACTAACGAAATGTTTACTTATACTGAGAGAAATCGCGCGATGTTGTGACGGTGTACAGGTGGTAAATGATGAGGGGCGCGGCGTTTTTGGCGTATCGAGCGACGGCGGCGGCGCGCGCAATTGCTCAGTACAAGCAACGAACGGAACTCAAACGGTCGCTTCTTTTGTTGAATGCGACTAACCGTTACGTCGGCCGCGCGGCGGTCTAACCGCCACCGCCTTATCCAGGGTCCTTAATACCCCCAGTGCTAAAGTGGACCGACTAAGTTGTGACCCGTTTAACGTTCCTCATTTTCTTAAGCGTGAAGTGTAGTGTTCTAAGTAAAGAGTTTAATTATCTTATCCCTAATTAACCTATCCTTCACCACGATACCGATTCCTCGTAATAAATCAATTAAAGGAATTACTTAAAATCGGTTTAAGTTTCCCCAAATAATTATTAAATATTTATTACGTTTGCCGATAAATATTTTATATATGATAATTTACAATATCGTGATTTATTTAATTATTGACAATTATTTCGGGCGTCAATGTGTTAGTAATGCTATTTGGGTCGAATTCACATTAAGTATTTATATAGGTGCCGCTCGCTATATTATATATAGCACCACGGTTACCTTAATTTCAGATGTCATGTTAGGTTAAAAATATATTAAAAATGAACTTTATTTCATAGTAAGCTAATTCAATTTACTTGGCAGAGCCTAGTATTCATTGATGTAGCGCTACGCCGTAGCAAGCCGTAGCATCTGGCCAAATGGCGTTGGTACGAAAGGTGTAGTTAAAAATTCAGTAGTTATTGAATTTTAAGTGTACTGTAAACGTATTCTTTAATAGAATTTTTAAAAAATTTGCTTTTCACAATAAATCAATGTATTGGCATTACACTATAAAAACGAATCACACAATTCCAGAAAGAATTATGAGCAATATACGAGTAAACGTGAACTATATAATATCTTTTAACATTAGATGTGTTCGTATTTCAGCGCGAAATCCTATAAATGTTAGTTATATTTCTAAAACAAAGCGTGCCTAACCCCGTTTTACGAACGGGCCATTTTCATGATACTAAAATATTCATCGCGTTCTTACATGAAAGCAAACTACAGACTCTGCAAATGTGTCCAGATTCTATTTACAAAGTGAAAGTTTTATTTGATTCTCACATTTTCCGTAAATTGAATACTTCAAGAAATAATTTCTTAACATAATCGCGCCTTTATCTCAAATTTAATTTGACGTTGTTCGGAATGTTCAAAGGCTCAACTTGATTGATGATCAATGTTTTGATAACACGCATACTTAACTGCTATAGGAAGAGGAAAACTGAGTTAAGATTTTCGTAGCGCTTACTCTAATGACGGCAGCGAAACGGGACTTAATTTTATATTTCTCCAATATACTGATTTATTTTTGATGCCACGGATTAAAACAATTAATCAAATAGACTCATATCAGATTTGCTTACTACATAAAATTTATATTTTGTACAACAGAAGGTTAAAAATTTACTATAATTAATGATAAAATAGGTTCTCTTGTATTTCGTCATTCAAATAATGACGCGAAAAAAGTATTAGGATAGTTGCAATTTAGAAAGGTACGTAAAACTGAATACGTCACGCGAAATTAATGCTTAGGGTAAAGGGTAGATGTTTTGGGGTCAAAGCATTGTGATTTTCAGTCTCATGAAAGACATTGTTGACGGGAAATGGTCAACATTGGTGGGCTACACAAGTGGTTATACATGTCACATACTACCTTACTCTAAGAACCTTTAGTACCTCTGAACTCAATATAAATTTTAACTATAAAAAAAAAGGTTAGAAAGAAATAAAATATCTTTATTTGGACACACACGGCACACACAATATCGAAATAAATATGAATATAGTATTACATTATATTAAAAATTTTGTAAAAGGACTTTTCGACTTTTAGAGATTCTCGCTGACAATATTTGATTCAAACATATGCATATTATGTTGTTAGTCAAATAAAATAATACATTTGTATATTGATCCTATCTTAGAATGACAGTTGACAACAACGCGAATTTAAATAACTCTGACTGCGTTCATTCGTGTCTTGTTATGTTTGACTAATGTCATTCATTTCAAAATATGAAATATAAAAAAAAATACACAGTACATAAAATATATAAATATGAATACTATGTAAACTATTTCAAATAATAAGCCATTAGTGGGTTAAGAAGCAAGTCAAATTAGTCAAGTATTTTTTAGTACATCTCATTAGCAAAAAGAAAACTGGCGTCCGAAGCACAATACCCTATGCCAACTTCCTTTTCCTGGCTTCCTTCTGCGCTTCGGGCAGCTGTTAATGAGGGCCCTGCACACAAGAGACATTTACTTTATAGCTTCATAGAAGGACATAAAATTGAAAATCGAATAAACAAAGTTTTATCCCAAATAATATATCAGCTAACGGAAATTCATTCAACTGAATACCATTTAGCTAGCAAGTTTTTCAATTTAAAATTTTCGTAGATTAAAAAAAACTGTTGTTCATGTTTTGGTTTTATTGAAATAACAATGCTACAAGTAAAATGGTGAAACTTCTGATGGTGAAGTTTTAAAACTGAGCTGATTTCGGCCGTGTGAACTCGACCTAGATTTTTAAAATTTTCATTTATCGGTCAAGATTAGGGTTCTTTGTGAATTCGTAACAGTATACGATTATACTGAAGAAAAATTAATGCCGAGACTCTGTTCTGTTTCTTTTAAATGCGAATGTAAAATAAAGTTTTCGAATATATTAAACGGTAGAACTTTTCCGAGATAAAGTTGCCGGAGGTTGCATTAAATCCTCTCTGCAAGACGCACCGCGAATAGCTAATATGAAATTTTAACTTGAGCACCATAAATAATGGAGCTTGACTATAAGAAAATATTACACCGAATTTCCTTTGCGTGCTTGGAACAACCGAAAGAACTGAAAAGAGCGCGATAAATTCTGTACGTATTTTATAACTTTTAAAAGAAAACTTGGCGTGCTTATAACGGTAATATTTTTTGGTGTTAATCTTTTGGATTGAATTAATTATTAATGATGAAGTGACTGAATATTATTTATAGAACTAGCTTTATCTTGGGGTTCTTTGAACATAAAGCTTGTTCTATAGATACTATAGAATAATATTTATCTCACCAACCAAATGAATATTCATATATCAATTTGAGGATCGGTACTACAAAAAGGATAAAATAATTCTTCGAATTAATGAACCAAACAACCAATAATAATACCAGCAAACAATTTAATAAACAGATCAATTAAATTGCAATATATTTCGCACATATTTAGAGCGTATAAATTTTTTACCAGAATTAAATTCGGTTAAAATCCACCGTTGCTTCGCGCAAATAGAACATGACCTTGTTAGCATTATATTTAATTTTTAATTAAGTACGAAACCGAACAAAACTTTCAAACTGAAAGCGTAATTATGAATAATTAATTTGTTTTTGATAAGGGTTTATTAGGATTTGATCGTGGTAAAGTATTTTTTTTCGCAAAAATATATTGTTTTTAGTTACGTTTTAAACATTGTCCTTCTTATATACCTTTAATAATTTTAAAAATGATGTATTTTATTTGTAAAACTGAAATACATTACAACAGGATTAGATACACACAAATTTTGTTCACAATTTGTTGCTACAAGACATTCTTTTAAAGGCAATATTACATGTATTTATAACCAACGGGCAAAGTTATCGCTTTTAAGCGATCTCTTTCAGGAAACCCACATTTTCTTACATGTTTAATTAAAAATGTCCGTGAAACAATCAATCAAATGTTTAACATAATTCTAATTATAGGAAAAAAACAAAGCAACAGTGCCAAGCTACATAATGGTATTCTTGATAACTTTTTAAATAGTACATCTATATCTAAAATAAAGTCTATTAAATGTGACCTTCCTAGTTACTTCCAATACCGGTCGAGACACAATGTTCCTCATTATTATAACAGTATTTCTATAATAAAATACTAAAGAATTAAATTGGCAAGACTCGTTAATGACATATAAAAAACGATCTGGGGTCAAGAGTACACTAAAAGTAATATCAATATAGGTCGGGTTAATCACAATATTAAATATTATGACTGAATACTGAATCAGGGTTTTAATAATGTACAACTATGAGTCATTCAGATTGTAGAAACTTTTTTTTTAAATCTTCTTGGCTACGGTTTGTGTTTTTAACATAAGTAATAATAATTGATTTCAGTCTTTTTTTAAATTTTGCTATTCGACTATGGGTTCTAGTTTTTATTATTCATGTGTTTCTTTTCGTTAAAAAGACTACTCAAACTATAGGAAGTTAAATTAAATGCAAAAACCTTAGTTATTTTACCTAAATGCCGTAAACGTTAAACCATTTTAAAAACCTTTCGCTTTATTTATTCTAAAATCTCATCCAATTAATATATTGATTTTCAACTTATTTGGTAAGTGAAATTCTGGTACAAATCCTGTTTTAAGGTTCAAACCAAAGGATTTTTTTCTATTATCCGAATCTTTTAATCACTTTTTTAAAAATCCGGTAGAACTAATTCAATTCAGGATTTGAGAGTCGCACAGATTCTTTTCCTTAAACATCATTTAGACTTTGATAAATAAAAAAAATATTTTATACACAATAATTGATAATAAACATTAAATTTAACGTACTGTACACATATTTCAGACGTATCAAAACTGATATTATCGACCGTTGAACAATCTTTGAAGGTGTAAATACTACATAAGCTTCATTATATTTCACGTGGGGTAAAAAGTAAAGCTGTCTGAGTGTTAAAGCTACGAAGTACTACAGAATTGCCACGACATTCACGCCCAAGAACGTAGCATTTATCATAACGTAATGCTGCGTTCACACGCCGAGATCTTTGTTTTTTATATCTATTGTATGTTCTTCAAAATTGTACACACATTTTAACTATTATTCAATTATTTTGCAAACATTAAAGTTGATAGCCCTTATTAACGCGTTAAGCGTATAAATAGTAACTTAATATTTATGTTTAACGCGAATAGGGTGCGTGTAAATTCGAGATTATAATTTGTCACGACATAACATTTCTAAGTTACTAAACAAATATGCAAAGGTTTTTTGTTTATCATATAAGTATAGAGATAAAGATAAAATTATAATATAAGTATTAAATCTTCTTAATATTGCTAATCCTGTGAGAGGAACGTATAATTTACAACCTAACCGATAAATCAATTGTAAACTTAATATTCAATACTAATTGTTTACTAATTTAAAATCAACTTGTTGACATGTGATAGAATCTTTAAGCAAAGCTAATATCAGTTTACTATGTTTTTTCAAAGACGTCGCGTCAAACCGTGCGGGTTCATTAACCGCAACTTGTTATGAACAAGTCGGCTTCGGAGTGCAACATCTGGCTCCATAGTTGAACAATTGCCAAGTGCATTTCTCTTTTCACTGCCGCTCTACCGTAATAATCTTTGGGCCATTTGTTCGCGCGTGGCGGTGTGACTAAACTTGGCACGCGCTTTCACGAATTGTCTCGGTGATTGGTGCTTATTGATGAATGTGGATATTTCACATTCAAAATTGATTTTTTTTTTACAAGTACAATGTTTTGTGAACGTATTTTGTTGACATATATGTAAAACTTACATTTTATTGAGTATACAATCCAATTAGCTTTATGCTAAACTTTTGGCAGGCTTTGGCCGAGTTCCAGGAATTTCAATCAAATTAACCACTTGACTATAACCAAGAACTTTATTCCGTTACTACATTGCCTCTCGTTTTGATAAACATCTGTTAAAGGAATATACTTTAACGTACTAATAAATTTAGTAAATTATCCTTGTCCTATTATAGCGAAGCGGTAGCATCACCTGGCATTCCTTGTCCTCACCATCCCTCTACACTGGGTATGCTTTCCACCACTGAGATTTTCTCACGTGGAATCTTAATCGAACCGTTTAGCTGCCTACAACAAAGACACATTAATAACTGTCCTTCACTCAATAAACAATAATAATACTATTTTTACATAAAAATGTTCTTATTGTTCATGTGTCTTTCAAAGGTTTTCGGTTTCCTCCACTATTGTGTACATAATCCTAATTATGTTCAAACTAGTGATGTTGTGTATTCAATACTAACTAAACATTTCGTTACAGAGAGCAATAATTCTAATTGAATTTTATATTAAACAATTCCGTCAAAGTACAAAGTATATGCAGTGTTAAAGTATATGTTATTTTTCAAAGTTAACTATAAAGTGGACAATATGCACTAACAGTGAAGTGTTAAAATGGTCTCTCTAAAAACAATCCGTGAGACAGGATTTTTTTGTGTGAAAAGTGTTAACTGTAAGATATGGGATGACTCATAGTGAAGGATGTTACCAACATACTCTTCGATCACAAGATGATGCACGAAATTCTCGACAATGCTGGGGCAGGCGCAAGCGGCGTGATGGAGGAAAACGAGGGAGGAGGGAGTGGGGGTGCCGTGGTCGATATGGACGAATGCAGTTCCCTCTCTTTACCTCCAGACCTGCCCCCCTATTCAGGTGACTACATTATCAGTGACTACATGGAGAGGCTCAGTACTCGTCTTAATATTCTGGAAACTGAGCTCAAGTATGCGTGGAGAGCATTAGATCTCCTCAGCCAAGAATATGTAAGAATGTGGGATCGATTAGAAAGACTCGAATCTTTACTCGCAGATCAACAGGGTGTTATATCAACTCTTCTAGATTTTTATACATGTCGAAGTGTAGCATCTCGAGATCCTCTTTCAAGGCTTGAAGTTATAAGAGAAATACTCGGAAATGGGACTGTTGAAGATGGTATAGAAGAGGGACTCGATATAGCCAGTCGAAATGCTGTATTATTAGACCAGGATGAAGAAGCTATGGAATCAAACGAAGCTTTTTATAGAAGTTTAAATCAAGAGTATAGGGATGATTATGTTTACGAAGAAACATCAAGACCTACATCACAGCTGGACATGATTTGGGAAGCACCTGAGGAGCCTGAAATCGATATATTACCGTCTGCTACTGGCCAAGTTTATAGCGCAAAAGATTATAAACATTATCGTGGTGTACATAATGGACCCGGTTTAAATGAAAGAGATTTAGTCCATATGTCTACATTAGGTACAATAGAGCAAATAACAGTAGATAAATTGCATGAATTAGATAGGCTGACAACGCAATTACACAAAGATTCAAGAGAGTTAAAAGACTTAAAAGCTAGACTTCTTAGTCCAGAAATTAAGATCACAGCAAAACATGACAGAGATATAGAAGCGAAGACTTTAGTTGAAGATGGGAATATAATCAACGAACAATTGAAAGGTGTATATACAGGTGGAGACAGTTGGGCTTTGAATGATATGATGAAAAGTTTTGATGAATTTATGCTTACAACACCAAAGGATAACTTAGTTTCAGATAAATCGCCATCAAGATTATCATTATCTGAATGTGCAGGTGCAGATAGAATTGTTGAGTATCTACCTAGTACTCTATCTCCACGCCGGAAATTTGTTCCAGAAAGGACTTCTACTGAACCGTATACTACAGTTACTGGGCGTTTAGCCTACAGTTCTGCTGTTGCAAATGCCGAGATAAATGCGGCTAGAGCAACTAAGTCCCCTAGCGCAATATCAAAGGATCGATTTGATTATGGTTCTGATTATCAAGTCAGTGATCTTTCTGGACAATGTTACTTTTCGTCTAAGATTTCTCAACAAAATTTGACCGACTCTTATAAACAGAGTAAAGAACAACAATCACCAACGTTAATGCATGGTATATATGATGAAGTAGCTGATAATCGACTCGATCTGACTTTTGGTGAACTTCGTAAATCCCCTAGTCCCCCGCCTCCAGCACCACCAAATGGAGGTGAAATATTTGGGCCTTTGGAAAATAATAATGACGCATTAGCAAGGCATCAAACATTACTGTCAACGGGACTAACAACCATGCAGGCAGAAAGTATGAGATTAAGCCCTAGATCTCCTAAATCTCCAAAAACATCACCAAAACACTTGAAACGAGATAGCAACAACATTGTCACAGCTAAATCGGATTCTGGTTTATCATCAATGAGTGGTTGGTCAAGTTTAGAAAAAAGTCCCGGCTCTCCGAAAACTGGCAGAGTCTCACATATTCAAGATAGTCATAAAATAAGAGTACAATCCCCGCAATCAATTCAAAGAAATTCCTATGAAGACTCAAAGCCATATTTAGAAACATTGGTAGATTCCTATGCATATGAAGATAAACAATATCAAAAAGAATACATTATACATAAAGCCGACAATTTTAAGGATCAACACAACATAGTTGACCTAAACAAATTGCAAGAGAATGTTTTTCCAGTACCGAGTCAAACTACACTTACTAATATAGGTGAATATTATTACGGCCATGATGCACCATCTATATACTCGGTAGCTGGAAATAGACAGCCAATTTTTACCACAGTATATAGCACACCAAGAGGAATGCTAGCTGAAGATGGAAATTTTTCCGAGTTAATAGATAGAAATCAAATTTTAGGATCCGATATAAAACAATCAGTTGATCCATATCCTCCTGAACCAAGTTACCATGCACAAACAGTGGTTATATCTGGAAATAATCTGAATAAGAAATCTTTGACACGAACAAATACGATGAGTGGATCTGATAGCACTTTTCAAAATGGGTATAAAATATCTCGTACGGGATACCCATCTGGAAACCTAACAGATGCACTGTCATACTATCCTACATCAAGTAGGTATGACTCGCCAAAACGTACATCATTAGAAGAACGAATGTCTTGGCAAGGTGGAAGTCGAACGAGTCCAACCAGCTCAGTAGAAACATTAAGTTTGAAATCGCATTCACTTAGTATAACGGAGCGAAAGCAATTTCAAAATCAATTACAACAAGAGTACTTTAAACAACAACAGTATGACCAACGTAATGGAAATATTACAAGTGAAACACAGAGTCATGACAAAGTAAGTTCGGACCATCAAATTAGAAAAGATCAATACAGTATGGATTCGACTGGTATTTTAGTTTCAGAATCTGGTTATTTATCTATTTCATCGAACCTTAAAATGAAAGCCCAAGACAGACAAAATAAAAAACCAAAACGAACATCATCGTTAAAATCTGCTATGACTTCAATGAGTCAGTGGTTGCCAGATTTGCATTTACCCAAAAAGCACAGATCACATTCTCTTCCATCGGGTGTGGATACCGTTGATCAGGAGCAACAGGAAAAAACGTTAAAAGAGAGGCTCCTGTCAGCACAAAGAAGAAAAAAGAAGTATCATTTAGTAGCATCAATGTCAGGCTTATTGCAAAAAGCAAGGAGAAAACAACAAGCAAGTCATCAATCTTTATCAGATCCAGAGACTTCAGAAACCGAATGGTCTGGTGGTAGATCAAGTGCTCAATCAGAAGATAGTGATAGTGTATTTTCAGACTCGATTCATGAAAATAATATGTTTTCAAAAGTTCCTGTGAAACAGAAGCAACGAAAAATAAACAGTCAAGAAAAAATAGAACAGCAACAAATGATTCAAGAATTACAGCAACACCAAGCAGAATTGCAAGGAGATGCTGATGACGAATGCATATTAGAAGAAAATGAACGCTTTCCATCTACATCTAATGGAATACCGCGAGATAAAAGTGACGATATTGACTTTCATTTTGCTAGAGTGAGTCAAATGAATAAAAATAATATACAAGACTTGGAAAAACTTGATATTGATACAGATATTTCAAACATTGACCCGTTTGAAGATGAAAAAGAAGATAACGATTCACCTGCTGCAATATTTGCCACAGTGGGTGATATGAAAAAATCTTCAATAACTTCAGAAGACTCACACAGCGATAATAATAAATCATATAGTGGAAGTTCACAAGAGTTTGCAGTTTCCCGTGCGCTAGGCAAATACCGTTTGCGTAAATCCTCATCTATTACCGATGATACTTCAGACACTTCGCCTCCAAAAATTGAAACTAGTTTTACTGATGATATCACAGATGATTCAGATAAATACAAAGATAAAAAATCCAATAAATTAAGCCCGCCTGAAGTTGTGAAAAATAATTCACAACAACGTTCAGACGAGGGCCTTATTTATACAGAACGAAGTCCTTCTCTACAAAGTAATAGAGGCGTACAAAATAAATTTCAACCTCGACATCAACAAAGTCTTGATATTCCTAATAAACATGACGATGATGACAGTCGAAGTACACATTCCTGGAGAAGTGGGTCAAGGGTATCATCAAGGAGGCAAAGCACTGAAGATAGTATTGATTCTGAAGATGAATGGTATCGCTACGAGCTTCGCAAGCTAGAAGAAATGGAGCATTCAGGCCAAGATGTAGAAAGAGAACATTTACTTCTGGAGGAACCTGAAGTAATTGAAGAAGAAGACAATGATACATTGAAAGAAAAAATGTCTTATGTTTTACGGGAGTTGAAACTTAAAACAGCTCCTATTAAAGTAAAATATGATGAAGCAAAAACAGAAGAAAAGTGGAAAGATATTACGACATTTTCTGATCTAGAGGAAAATATTGAAGACGCTATTTCTGAAAAATATTCGGACGATGAAAAATCGTTTGCCGATTCTGGCTCTGGAGAAACGTCTGGACCCGATAGTCCTGTACAAAGTGGTGACGACTTCGAAGAAGATGACGAAATGCCTCAAGCTCGACATGAACCTGTGGGTATGGAACAACCGCCTCAACCAGACGCTCCTGCCGGAAGCAAATGGAAACTGCTGAAGGCTCTCAAAGACAGAAAAGCTGAAGAAAAAACTACAGACACACCGGCTGCTACCACACCATCAACAGAAAAGGACAAAGTTAGTGCAGGTGTAAGTTACTTAATGCAAAAATTTCACGAAATTAGAGTTAAAAGTTAAACATGTAATATTTATAACGGCGATATGGCTTAAAATGTATTTAAAATACGCTCGAATGAATGATTTTTTTAAAATATTGGAAAATATGATATTAACGTATTTCTAAGTGATTATTGGTAAATAAATATTACCAGTTTCGATTCCGTATAAGCTTAAAATATATGAGCCCTGTTAACGCTCTCTCTTTAATCATTTGGTTTATATTACCTGTTAGAAAAGATACTTAAAATACTGTGGTTGTGAGTATTTATCTCTTATTCCAACTTTATAATATACAAACATCTTTGAGTGTCATTTTCTTTAACAACACTTTTATACATCGCTGTAACTTCAGCTGTACAATATTATTGAAGTTAATTTTTACAATACATATAAAATTACATAGAAAATAGGTGCTCTTAATAACATAGTTTCATACATAATATTACTGTTTCCAGTATGATGCAATAACTAGAGTAACTGCTGCAATATTCGAGTTTGCTTTAAGAATTAATATTCTTTCGGTTTCAAATCACATTTTCAACATCCCAACATTTAAAGTCACTTATTAAGTGTTGCTGATAAAGCACTAATGCTTCCACAATGTCATTGAAAGAGCGTCTTAAAATTTTTCGTGGTACAAATTCATCATCATATCATGTCATATCAAATTAATGCCTAAAATCAAATTAAATCAGGCCTGAGATATATTTTTGCGTGAAAACAAATTGTTATTTACAAAACATAAATTCATTGAGTGTCACCATTATGTAATGTAGAAATGTTACGTAGCTCAACACTTTGTTAAATTGTAAGTTGGCACTTGTGGTAGGCAAATTAGACGTCTCATATTAAATATATGAATTTCGTAGCAAATATTATAAAATGCTTAATGTTTATATGTATTGGGATTATGTGTATACAATCCTGCTTCTGCCATATGGTGTTCGCCGAATCCTATACTACGGCTGTTAAAATGTACAATTTGTTTCTTGATTTTTAACATTGTTTAAACAATTACAACAGGACAATAGTATTTTTTAGATAAATTTGTAGGTTGGTTGGTACGATATTAATTCTCCATTTCAATTGTTACTATTAATAAGTTTTATATTGATGGCGGTTCTTATAATGTTTGGCATTAACAACATTGCGATTGGTTGTATGTATCTAAAAAAAATCGACCTTTAAAAGCTATAAATGGAAAAATATTCAAATTGTTTTGATCATTATTTGATGGGTTTTGTCTAGAGAAAGGTATAATTTTAAAGCTGTTCAATATTTAGTTTTTTATGCACAGTATTGTTTACCGTCATTATAAGAACAACCATGTGATTAATTGTATTATTTTGTTGATCTTAAATAAATGTTAGGCTTTAGTTTTTTTTTGTTTTTATTAATTTTTTATGTTGCTTTTTCATAGAATGGAACTGGTGGATTCAATGAGCAGGGCGGACGAGGCAATGGGTAAGTTGATTTCAAATTATAATTATTTTAAAATTAACTACGAGTTTACCAACCACCTTTAAAGCCATGGTTATATTTATTTCAATGTATACATTGGGATTTGCGAGAGGCAAGAAAAAAAATGTGACGGTTCAATTTTCTTCTCTATTATTTATGCTGTGGTAATCTAGCTGAATATCGAGATGAGTGCTTTAAAATGACACAATGATAAGACAGACTTCCCTTTTTTTAATCATGATGGATATTTTAATTAATGTATTAAGGTAAGGTATTAATAGAATGTGAGAGAGAGAATTCAATTATTCAAAAATATATATTCCTGTATGTACTGTTTTCAAATATTGTGAAAATAATTATGTGAAAAATAATATATAACAAAACTTACATTTTAGGCACCCTGGAGATAATCCGTTTTATAGCAACATTGACAGTATGCCGGACATTAGACCGAGAAGAAAATCCATACCACTCGTTTCAGAACTTGTAAGTAACCTTTCTTATCTTGATAACCATCCCGAGGAAATTAGTTTATGTCCTTTCTGGTCGGTTTCAATTTACAAAGCCTTTGAGACTTTCCAAAGGTTGTTTGAAACTGACCGTTGATGTATATGGCTCGCGTCAACGTTAGCTTACTCATGCTTAGTAACATTAGGCGCGTAATAAATGTTTTCTTCAAGAGTCAACTTGTGTGTACCCTTGAAAGGGATATGGGATTTTACGGAAAATTCCATTTTTAAATTTTGTTCTCATTTTAAAATACTACCTGTTTAACCATGAGGACTACATTATCGAATTGAACTTGTCCCATATCTCTTTAAACAATAACCTAGTTTTAAAAACTTTCTTTGATGTATCAATGTTATTTCTTACTTGATTTTCCTTTACAACCTTGGTGGCCGTATTGATTAATGTTTTAGTGAGCCTATCATCATAACCTGGATCGAAATTTAGAGGTCACCTAATTGTAGATATGAAAAACGATTATTCCTGATTAAATTAATGGTTATATTGCATTTTATCCCCAACCGTGGACCCGCAGGTTCTCAAGGTATATTCTCTCCCAATAAACTTTCTTATTTCTGCATGCAGTTCTTATAATAGCTTTAAATATGCAGAGTGTTAAATCGGCCTAACGTTGTACCAAATACTAGGTTAATAGAGTGTGATTATTAATTGAAATTTGTCATTTATTATTTACTATTCCGTAGCACACATTCCTATCTAGAACGCACCTACTATTAACTACTGAAGTAAACATGTCAATCGGCATTTAACTAAGCCTTTTTTATGCTATTTCAAGTAGACTTCTATCGAATATATGATTGTCGTAAAGAACCAAAATTGTCTATTATTTTGTTAAATGATTGAAATGTAAACCCACAATTGTAAATAATCTTTTTGTTGATTATAACATTGTATTGGAACGTCAATTTCATTGTAACTGTTTCAATTTTAATTGGGAACAGCATGCGGCCGATTTATTATTATTGAACATCATTAACGATATTGCTTGCTTCGCCCAAAAATGCATGTCTACGGATTAACATATTGAATATTAACCGCACATAGACTTCATAGGTTTTTGAATTTAGATTATGACAGTATTGTTTATATCTAAGCACATTTTTAGTGTTTTATTAATATTTATTAAAATCATAACGCAAAGTACCACAACAGATACGGAACAGCTTTTAGGCATGCGTAGAATTGATAGTGAATTATGAATATGTTTGATTAAAATTATGTTCGTATACAGACCATGGCCGCTACTAAAAGGAATGCTGGGTTGACATCGGCAGTACATCGAGCAACACTGAATGACGAAGAACTAGTAAGTCTATGCAAAAATATTTTATTTTGATATGTGTCCAATAAAATCAAATAACACTTATAAGAGCAGAGAGATAGTGCAACTACTTTTTTTTCTATGTAATTAATATTTAGTGCGGTCCAGGCAACCTTTGAAAAAAATACCTGCACATCTTAGACCCATAAACGCATAAATTAAATCAGAAACGATAAATTCTACGGTATCATATCATATCGGTATAATACAAGTACAATAAACTAAATAATAATAAACACATACTTAACTTTTTTCTTGTTTAGAAAAATCCGGTTTGTAAACTGGTAAACATTTTGGTATTCAGTAAATAGAAAGGACAAAGACTTTCGTTTGAAATAGCATGGCGTGCTTATCGTGTGGTGAGTTTCTTGGTGAAACAGTATGAAAATTAGTTACAATTCAATTAATAGCTAATTGCAACTAAATATAAGAATCAAGCAGATTAACTTGTATGTTATAGGGTAAATTTGTTTAGTTTGAATTTTTTTATATCGTTTGTTACTACAAAGTGAGATGAGTACAATGTAGTGGATAATCCAGACAGTTTACGTTGACGGTTATATAAATTGACGTATATAAACGTCAACACCATAAACAATTGAAAACATCGGAAAATTATTTTCAGAAAATGCATGTCTATAAGAAAACTTTGCAAGCACTCATCTACCCTATTTCATCAACCACGCCCCACAATTTCGTTCTTTGGACGGCGACATCACCCACGTACTGCTACGAATGTGAGGGTCTGCTCTGGGGTATTGCGAGGCAAGGTGTCAGGTGTACCGAGTGTGGTGTCAAGTGTCACGAAAAGTGTAAAGACCTACTCAACGCGGACTGTCTACAGAGTAAGTCTTGTTTTTGCATATTAACTTTAAATTAACTACAGTTAAAAACAACATATTCTAAATTTAAACATAAAAATTGATAAAAACTCATTGAATGTATAACGTCAATAAAAATTTACGCATTCTGAATATTCAAATACTTGTTACGTCATTAAAAATAAAAAAACCAATACAGTGAGGAAGATAATGTTTGTTGGGTAGCGAAGCGCTCTCCCTTATTAAACTCAAGTTGTGTCAAGTCGTTCTCACAGAGGTCACACTGTACCCGATGTAGCTATACAATATCAGTACGGGAACTGGTGACACGTAAATTGTTATTCTTCGTTTAAATGTTCTATATTCAAATATTTACGTGTTTCGTATATTCATGAGTTCATTCACCTTTTGATATAATGCCCAAATGAAGGTAGGTTAAGTTCTAAGATGTAGTTCATGCATGAGGCTATTTGCACACGTTTGGGGTTATTCAGTGTGTATGTGTAATGAATGATGTTTCTCCATGTGTGCAATGCGCCAAAGGTTGCATGTCGATCAGTGTGTTTAACGATCAAACATCATTTATTATCGCCATAACTATCCAAGCAGCCTCAAAAGGCAGGAAGACTATTGCTGTTTCTTTCTATCGACGTTGTATTTTATTTTACTGTCTTTCCATTCTACGTCAGACCTCATATAATAGCATGATTATCCCATACTGAATCGGTGTTCGCTTCATCGGTGCATGGCTATCGGTCTACGATCTACACTGTTTTCAAAATTATTCCCTATTAGTAATTTTTAATCTCATTGTGCACATTCATCAAGGCGAGCAGTCACTCGTAAAAGTTAAAGTGAAATAGTATTAATTAGTCGACTGCACGTCATCATAGTCATAGTCTACACTTCAAAAACGTACACCCACCTCCACATCACACACCATTTGACACTACAATGTTCATTGTAGTGTGGTATGTTTTTCAAGTGTAGATTTTATCATGTAGATAGGGAACCGGTCCTTTCCCTTTGGGTGCCCCGCCCAACGCCGAAACTAACAAAATCCTGGAGTCGATTCTAATACCCTACTTTACAATCCACCGTGCTAAACACTCTTAACCGAATTGGCTAGATGCTCCAACACCTGAGGCAAATATAATTGACAAAAGATGTTGAATGTTAGCATTGTGTGCACGCAATCCACAACCTCTCCACTTTATATTATATGTGGTCTTAGTTTAAATGTGTTTCTTACGCGTCTATACCTTTAATTTTCTATCTCTTCTCTTATTGTTTAAATATAAATTGCCGCAAGTTTGAGGAGAAAATATTGATACAATACAATAAATACATACAGTATAAAACTAGGGTATAAATCGGAGTGTTAAAATTCGAAATTAGATGCAATTTAACTATGATGGCGTCGTGCTCAGGTTTGCTTCGGCTGGCGCTGCTCAAGGGCAGTGACTTGACTAGAACCGACAGTCAGTTCTAAATTTACCATTTGTATATAAAGTTGGATTCTAGTTAAGTTGTGTTCTATGAGTGGTCGTGGCAGGCTTGATTGCGAGGCGGGGAGCCCCCTGCCTAGCGCAACCCGCAGCGTTTTGAACTGTTTTTGCACCGCCTGAGCAGTGTGTTTCGCAGGGGCGGCTGAGAAGTCTTCTAAACATGGTGCCGAAGATAAAGCTAACTCTATCATAACAGCTATGAAGGAACGAATGAAACAACGCGAAAGGGACATGCCAGAAATATTTGAGCTTATCAGGTAGAACACTTATGATCATAACATTTAACACTGTAACTCTTTACAACAATAACTAATTTCTTATTTTATAGATCAGCTATAATTGGAGAGTTTTATGGTTTGAATTATTATCAATATAATTGTTATGAAGATATTTGAATAAATTTAGTAAGATCTTAGAGCGTGTTATTGACAGAAACGTGTATGTAACAGACGCGTGTTCAGCATGGAATCAGATGGGCATTCGACGCACATGAATACAGTGAAGCAGTCCGTCCTCGATGGTACTTCGAAATGGAGCGCCAAGATCGCCATCACAGGTTGGGAGTTGTGTCGTGGCTAACCCGTTTGTCTCAACAGAATGCAGAACCGGAGCTGGGCATCGACGTTCGGGAACACACACATTACATTCACAACACTAAATTGCATTGTCTTTCGTTTCATGTGGCGGCCAGACGGACTTTTAACGTCGACCCTGACACTCACATAGACAACCTAGAACAGGCTGAGCAAATTACTATTGAAGGAACTTCCAAATGGTCCTGCAAAATCGCAATCACAGGTTTGCAGTGGTCTTTTGCGGCTGCGGACCGCGTGCTCGCAAGTTTGATCTATTAGTCTGAATCTTCGCCTGATTTCTCTTTACCACCTATGCCTGTTCAAGTTAACCATTTTTTGTAATTGGAATCTTTCGAAAATCAAATCTGTTTTCGAAATATTAGACTTGAGCACGCACAGAATACGTACCGCAACTGAACCTTACCCAATCCATTCACAGTTAATAGCACTACCCATCAACACCTTTATAAAACGTAGCTTATTCAACTCTCACTGAATTGAGGAAATTCCACGAATCAACACCTTCCTTAAATTGACACAACTTATAGATACCACACAAGCAAACTTTCAAATACCACACAAACGCGAACACAATATAAACACTGCATGTTTTAATACAAGTTTAAAGCATTTTGATAACATTGCAGGATTTTAAATAGATATAAGATAAACACGATGATAACCCTTTTAATAGTACGTGAATGCATTGTATATTATGCATGTCTGAATCCCAACTCTTCTGCTATTCTATCTACTGGATTCGTGAAAGTTCCCCCAAATTAGCTCATTCCCAAGCATACCTTATGAATTCTCGAAGTTCCATTAGCATTCGCGATAATGTAGTCGCTATGTTTCGAGTTGTTTTAGATTTCGAGTTTGGGCATACCTAGTTGAAATTTTTGGTAGATTTGAAGTTAGAGTCTTTTACCCTGACACACCTTTACCGTTGGTACAATGGAAACTTGGGGTAGGTAAGTACATTAGATGTAAACATTATGATTAAGATAAACAGCTATAAAATATTTAAGTTGCAATTCGCTTTTAGTATTTTCAGCTAAGGCCAGAGAACATCTAAATCCATGTAATATAGAGTATATAAACGAATATTTAAAAGGCTACGACCGCTTTGTAATTATTATATTAAGTGTATGGGATTATTCAAAGTTATTAAAGGTGCCCTTTATTGGGCAGTTATTTGTGCCCAAGGCCTGATCGCTAAGGACAAAAGTGGCACCTCCGACCCCTACGTTACCGTCCAGGTCAGCAAGGTCAAGAAGAGAACTAGAACCATGCCACAAGAATTAAATCCTGTTTGGAATGAGAAATTTTACTTGTGAGTATATAACTTATGCAGAACTGAACTAAAGTTTTATGTTAGTAAAATGCGTAATATATTATCTAAATTACTTCTGTTATGTATTAAAATTGGTAACGTAGTATGTGAATAGAGGTTTTATTTATTTCAATATTTATTTATTTTTTAGATAATATTATTTGCTTTCCATTCAATGACGTTTTAAATTTACCAGCGAGTGCCACAATTCATCTGATCGCATCAAAGTCCGCGTTTGGGATGAGGACAACGATTTAAAGTCAAAACTACGTCAGAAATTAACGAGGGAGTCCGATGACTTTCTTGGACAGACTATTATTGAGGTAAATTATTATGCAAATTATCAAAATTTGTTTTAAACTTTAATTTATAAGCTTAAGATAACTATAGTTAAAGATTTGTTTTATAAAACGTTGCGGGGTGTCTTTCTTCGCAGATTATTGGCAAATATAAGAAAAATAATAATAATGTAGTAATTATTTTACTTTTTATTTTGTATGGTATTTTAATTAATACTTCTTAATATTTAACAAATTTGCATGGTAAAGTTTATAAATTGTTGCATTCTTCCTATTTTAAGTAATACAACACTATACTAAACAATTTGAAAAAAAACATAATAATCTGACGTCAACTAAATAAAAGTGACAAGCGACGTATAAATATTTTTTTATGACTGTATAAAAGTGTCAGTTGTCAACATGATAATTGAACTTATCTTATACGATGAATAATATCATCTCCATATTTCAATAGAAAATAAATTATCAACTGGCCTTTTCATTGTGAATGTGAAATACGCCACGACTTTTAAACTCCGACAATTCCTTTGCGACTGCAACTCGAAGATATTTAATTTCATCAATGGAAACTGGAATATAAGAAAAAGTTATTCATCGACTGAGATTGTGGACAATTAAATATTTACAAGTGTCGACCTTATTAGTTAAAGTAATTATGTGAAGATGTAACTTCACATAATTACTTATTATATTATTATACAGCGATTCAAAATTAAAATAATAATTCATATTGTTAGCTCAATCGTATCAAATTTAGAATTGGCGCGAAAACAAAAACGCGAGTGGCGCGTCAAACCAGTCCACAGACTAAACACAGAACATCAACGCATAGGATGTTGCAAATGAGTTTTGTTTACTAATATCAATCAAACAGGGAATATATATTTTTTATCATTAAATATATGTTTGTTTACGTAGATTAATGTGTATGTATAATGACGGGAAACCTTTTACACATGGTCGATTACTACTACACATGTCTGCTTACACAACGGATAAACTCTATTTATCATTTTTATTATAGCGTGTGACGTTTTGTGTTTAGTCTGTGGACTCCCGCCAATTCTTACTATTATACCATTAAGCTATAACAGACTAACAATATAAATTATTATTTTAGTATCGGGTAACTTTCTATATCTTCTCCTTATTACTTGTGAAGTTGACATATAGTGTATATAATTTAAGGATGTGTGAATACAAAATAATTAATTATGGTTCCACACGGTTCACATAATTGGTAAATATTTTTTATTATTTAAAAATGCAATTATTTAGCTACATTGTACATTTATCAATAAGATAACGCGAAAATGGTACGAAATTTAATAATAATATTAACTAAATCTCTATTTCCCAGGTTCGAACTCTGTCGGGAGAAATGGACGTCTGGTATAATTTAGAGAAGAGAACGGACAAGTCGGCGGTGTCTGGAGCTATAAGACTTCAAATCAATGTTGAGATTAAAGGAGAGGAGAAAGTTGCACCTTATCATGTCCAGGTAAGTTACATAAAAGTATACCGTATTAACGAAATGTTTCTATCTCTTTTTTCCCTATAAAGTTGACGTACCCAAATATTTGTCTTTGTAAGGATTTTACAGGCTACATGAATGAGTTCTTAGTACTTGTATTATTTAACTTATTCTTATGAGTTTCGTGAGAGTCAATGAATATTTTAATACAGCTCTGTAAAACCAAAAAAGTTATATAACAGACCATACCAAATAAACGCGAATGTTGACAGAGGCATTTCACCATACTTTTTGTTCAAAATCAAATCGTTAGCCTTTTGCCTTTTCAACGATGTTACGGCCGATTTGACCTGTCAGCGCCCTAAAATGAGTGAGCTGTAAGCTTTATTGAAAGTATTATTATATTGAGATGTACTTGTGTTAATTGAAAATCACATGTTTGTTCAGTTTATAAAGTAAATTTTCAATCATATGTAATCAACAGGTTATATTGGCATTCAGCCGCTTGGCCATAAGCCAACCACTTTTCCGCATAATTAGTGAATAACAAGCAGCTAACTACCAGTCAAACTAAGTTAAACATCGCTGTGATTTCACAGGTGCTATTCTAGTCAATTTTATTTGAAAAACATTAGTGTAGACATTTGTTGATAGAATGTGATGGTTAAGAAACTGAATAATATGTACTTTCATGTATGCATTCAGCCAATGAATTCTATGTTTCTTATAATATTTCTACCCTTTTATCATTATAAGGATTTCCTGTTTTATAAGTGTATACTGTTGTTAGATAATGAAATGTATAAACAAATATAATCAAGTTTTATGAATCACTATTATAAAGTGTATTTCCAAAGGTTATTAATATTAGAGAGCCTTCTTTAAAACGTCCCTAACTAAATTTGATCTGTATATGAAATCAAAATTAATACTAACTATTCAATACTATTCAATTGCGGACGAGTTGAATGTCGTCTCATTTAAATTGTGATCGACAATAAAACCTAGAATAAATATATATATATATATATATATTACTTTATATATATATGTATTACTTAAACGAAAATTGCTGAAAACAACGGCAATATGAAATATGACAGGTCTTATTTGATTGTGATTAGTCACCGGCATTCCTAGTTCATAGTTGGCACGCGACTTATCTCACGATATGTTTACCGCGAGTCATTTTCTTTCCCATAAAGTTTTAACGTCTCTTCAGTGAGATAGATTCTTTTTTAAATTTTCTCGGATTGCTCGGTTTTCCCCGGATACAGATTACAGGGATTACTCGGGTCGTTGTCATACGTAAAGTTACTAATAAGCGTTTGCGCTTGTATGGACGTTTTGTTGTGATAGCTGCCATGGCCGTTCTAGGTTTGCTCCTATTATAAACTCTCACCATATTTATAATTTGTATGCATAATTTATCCAATTGGTATTTGGAATTTCCACATAGACTGCTTATTCAAATATTTTCACAATAAAATAAATCTTTTAAAACATTATTTCCCATACGAGAAATAAGCTTTAGTTTCTCAAATTCTATTCAGTTTTGAGTTATTTCATAAAAGTAAATCAAGCTATAACTTTAAATAATTTATTAACTTAAAATGCTTTTAGGTTATAGTTGTTATAATTTATCACATGAAAGGTTGTTTTAATAATGGCCGGATAAAGTTTTGCGTTTTTATTTCTTGGATAAACTTGGAAAAGAATTTAATCCAGTTAGCCTGTTGGTGCGTACTGAAAATGAGTATTAAAGTTTTTACGAGTTTGAAAAACTTAATGGTAGTAAAAAGTAATTAAATTACTGAGAGAGAGAAAGTGGGTATAACATTCCAGTCCGGCGAGAGGTTTTTTATTAATATAACATTTGCTCGTACGATGTCGGAAAACATCACAGTGATACGGGTGGGTGTAACCAAGGGCAGAGTACAAATGTATGAATTGTGAAATACAGAAAAAGAGGAAATATATCCATCCCGTATGTTTCTCTCTATCTCTATTTTGGACGGCGTTGTATAGAACACCAGCTAAATAATGGCACCCTCATGCGCGGACGTTTGAATATTACAGACATTTTGTTCTATAACGTGTTAACTGCTTTTGTTAATCTACATAATATTTCAATCAGCCTTTTATACTCCTAGTATTTTTTTGAATTTATAAACACCAAAATATTTACATGCTACAAATTTGTAAAACTGTTCGAGGTTGAGCTCTTAATTTTCGTTAAGATTTACAAATATTGTCAAGTAAATACAATAATCCTAATATGTTCTGTTCTTAATATTCAAGCAAAAGTCCTATTTTTTAAAATATTAATGTGATGATACACAACAATAAATCAAAGAACCAACTAACAATACGATATTTTTGTTGAACATTAGAAGCACAAAAAAGACAATGCCCAAAAAAATTCTAAAGCAAATATTTTTATTAGAAAAATATCTCTCGATTACTTTCTTTAAGTGACTTCCAAGAAAATTCACTTGGAATACCCATTATTTTTATATCGGCAAAGTAAATACCACGTCCTCAAATACAAATGAAAGAAATGTCAACGAATAAACTTTTATTTGTCTGATCAAATTTGTCACTTAGCTTTTGAGAATTCCTCGAATGTTGGTGCCGCGTGACATATTTTCTAATAATATACCATTGTTCCGCGGTTATACACAAATGTGTTGTGCATGCATTTTATTGGTGTTTTTTTCCGTAGCAGCTAGTTTTAAATTGTTCTCGTGTACAGTACTATAACGATCTAACTTTTCTATATAAACTCTTCAATAATCGAATTCATTTCGACTCAATTATCTGACATAGAATTTTAACACCAATTACCGGTTGCCGAGTACGGATTGCAATCTCCAAAATTATCAAAACAAGGGTTTTTTTATTTCTACTAATATTGGTTTTCATTTATAAAATACGTACTTTGGAAGAACAGAGGACGTTGGTTGGACGGAGCCGGGCGTCAAAACACATATTACACTACTATTCGATTGGGAGTTTGTAATGTCCGTAATTTGAAAACTAAATGTGTTTGAATGAAAACTACATGTATTTTTTTTGATTTTATTATTATGTTCTGAGAAGCTTTACAATTTCATCATAAAATGTCTCTAAAAGCTATTAAATCTTCGTTTCGCATTAATTCTTTATAATTAGATAAGGAAATTGTCCTATTGAGGATGAAAAATGGATGCATTTTCCTCTTGCTGCTTCAAAAAATGCGATAGACACAAGCTTAACCTAATTATTATTATAAAGCTTGCCCCCACCGGGATTGTAATTTATGAGTAATGCAATTAAAAGCGGCTTGCGTGTGACGTCGCGACCTCTTTTCCGATAATTAAGGTTAAGACCAGCCGGCCTTTCAAAACGTTATTCGATACTCTTAGGAAATCTAAGTGCTGGGATGGGAATATATAGAATAAAGCAATAGAGAATTAAAGGAGATCGCTGGTTAATAACTATAATGACAGTTTATGTTCTAAATTTAAACTGAATTATAGTAAAACATATAAGAAACTCACTTAACAGATACTAAGCTTATAGCTAATTTTTCTTAAGTCATGTACACACAGTCACTGACACATATAAAATTGTATCAGTGTTATTGTGCAGAATGTTGCTTGATAAACAATAGGGCTTGAAATGTGGCACCCGATTCTCTGATGGCGTGAGCTGTAAGGCATGCAATGGGCTTTTAAGCTATAAATTATGACTGTAAATGTTTATATGTTACTTGTTAATAATAAAAAGTTACAATTAATTTATAATTTTATAGGTAGACGGCATTAAAACGATTTGATTTATTGGCATAAATAATATGAGTAGTTCCATATGTCAATACGTTAAAACTTTTTCAAAGTTTTAAATTTTGAGAAGGCGTCTTCAGCGTCTTTCAATCTATGCGTTTGGCAGTTATATCGACTGAGTTATTTAAATATTTGCCGCTCATACCTGTAAGAAAAGTAACGACGTACTTTTTTTTAAATATCAACAATAGACAAATTGCATTCATTCAGATTTGAAACAAACTGACAAAACCATAAACATTATAGAAGAATGTGGTTTATTTCATTAATTGCGGTGTAGACAGACAATTGTTCATTAAGACGTATATTACTGTAATTACGTGACGTCACAGTCCAATAGGGGTCGGATTTTAATGAAGGCTAATTTATTTCCTCACTTTCAGCCTTTAGTGAAGAGAAATGCATTTTGATTCAAGATTTGAATTTTAAATAAAGGTAGTTTAAGGAAATAGTTTTGGTAATATATATATATTGATCTTAAATTTTATTTTTTATTAGCAGTTTTAACGTTAGTGTTAAAGCCGAAACATAATTCAGTATATGATCCTGATTGACAAGAACCAGTCTTGTGTTTTTGACACTTGTTCTAATTTTTTGTGTCTATGACATACCAGTCCCGTAACAATGTTTTAACCGTATAAATATGTGTTTATTTCAACCTGGAAAAAATCAATAGGTTAAGTAATGATTTTTAAAAAAATCCAGCCAGGATTCGAACACGCTAGTTTAGTTGTCTATGCCCCTTAGTCAACATTATACGTACTTACGTAAACCATATTAAAAGGTCAAAAATTCTACATCAGACATTAAGCGCAAATTAAGTCAATGTAAACAAAGTAAAATTTGCGGTTAAAAATCGCTTGTGTTTTAGAAATAATTCGCATGCAGCACCCAGTAAGCCGTTTTAAGCAAAAATTGGCCTTTTCATTGTTACCGCAAAAAGCTGACTTACAGTTACCTCACGCCAGCTTTGAAGTAAAAACTTTGAGACACTCTCATGACTCGGCAAAAATCTCGTGTCTCAGCGCTATCACCGAGACAAATGTTTCCTCTTAACGATGTTATATATAGATATTTGAAAGATTTATCTACTGAAACACTGTCATTCTTCAACACCTTCACAGCGTCAGTTTTTTTTGTATGGTTTGTTACATTTATATATGTTTTTCATATAATTGTGATGTGACTAGATAAAATTGTGCTTTCAAGTGGCAATTATAAATAATTACACTTAAAACTTATAATGTTTTGTGTCATTTTTAAAATAACCTCATAAATTCTGTAGATATATAAATTCATCCCTAAAGTTAGATTAAACGCCTAAATTTAGCTTTAAAATAAACAATCTGAAAATGGCTTGTTCGTCATCGAATAAGCTTTATAACTAAAGTTCAAAAAGTACAAATAATAAAAACCTTATTGTCTACAATCGTTGCGGGGTTTACAAAATTATTATCGTTTTGTGCAAATGTTCGTTAATGATGTTAACGGATCTCAAACTGTAATTGATCTGAAAAAACAAATGAATTTCTATCATTACGTACGCAATCGATTATCTAACAAATAGGAACCATTTGTTAGCGAAGCAATTAATTTTGTGGCTGCGTTTGGCAATCGAGTGTTTCGTACTAACTATATTTTTGTATTGACCTGCTAAAAGTGATATATTATGGTTATGAAAACATATAACGTTTAGTATTTAAACGCTGATTGAAATTTAACAATGCCGTTCGATATATTGCATTTTTGTTTCTATAAGGGTGTTTTTTTTTTCTTCATATTATTTTTTACGTAATTCTTTTTAGGTATTAACATTACAAGTTATTTTTATTATATGGTATCGGTAAGGAGATGGTCTTGGGTTTCTTAATTTATATGATAAAAACACATTTGTAGACATTTTAAAATGTACTGTTTTTAATAAAATAAAGAATAATATAATGTGTTGATCAATTGAAACGCCGAATTTCATTAGGAGACGGAAGCAGTAGACCCCAATCACTGGCAATTTACATTGTAAATATTCATTAGATGTTTCATTTACGGTTAGCTCTATATTCCGTTTTTGAAATTACTGTGTTTGTGAGGTTTGTTTGATAATGTCCGATTTGCCATACCCCAGTGTATTAGAATTTTCAACTCAAGTATACATTCAAAAGTATTTTCTTGAAAATAGATCTCGTTGATAAATCGCTTTTGGTATAACGGAACGAACAATATTTCGTTAAAACTTTAATTGTTCAATTAAATATCAGGCCGTAATTCAAGTACAAAATCATACAAAACGTTATAACTGTTATATACGCAATTTATTTTTATTCAACTATGAAGATTTATAAGAAAACACACAAAAATTATTTATATACCTCAATAACACGCGGTAGTCATGCTATTGAATTGTAGCTTATATGACACGTTTGTCGGTTTACCATAGCAGTGCCATCTATTGATAACTTACTCAATCCAGTCAAAAAGTATCGACATCTGTTAGAATCTTTTGGAGTTAAATAATAGATAAAAAAGTGAAATAGTTTGCAATAAAATAAAATTGCGACTATAAAAACATCTAAACTATCCTATATCTCAAGTTGGACCAGACCCCTCACGGTGTGCCAAATTCAATTTAAAATCGGTTATGTAGTTTAGGAATCCATCGGGGACAAACATGGTGACTGGAGATTTATATATATTAAGAGAACCATAATCAACAGTGACACTCGTGTTTTCTCCCAAATAATTATACCCAATGAGATTGAAACAAACTAGGTTACTGTGTCACTTATTATACACTGTGCCTTTACACTTGTCGTGTTACCTACTCCATTATTTACGAATGAAATGACAAAGTAATGTGTTGCACGAAACAATATTCGATAGATTGAAACTTTTGTGTTGAATTTTTGAATATTTATTAAAATAGTTATATTTCCTTTTTAGTTACAGTTCAGTTGTTCAGTTTTTTGTATTTGTAATATTACACATCCTCCTTTTACTACTCCATTAATATTTGTTTATAACGCAATAAAGGTATATATATATAATATTATAATTAATTATATCTCACTCTGACATACTTATTTAATTTTTTTATTACCTATATGTATTCGTGTTATGACGTTAGATTTTTCTATAAAAACTTTATATTTATCTTTTAGTTAACTGCGTTAGTTAAATAACTAATATATAGTTAACTAACTAATATACTTACAAAAATTATATAATTATAAAGTCAATACCAATTTTATGTGTTTCTTAGTATTACCTAGAATATCGTTACACAAATATGTGCGAATCTGAGGTATCTATCTTGCTTCCAATAAAGTAAACGAAATGCTCAAAGATGTTTACACCAAGGAATTGAAAAATCCGCTTTCCACACGGCGTCTGTATCGTACCGACCCAATAAAACTAAGCCTCTAGATAATCTTTTAAGGAAAATAAATGCGAGTCATCCCTCACAGTCATAAGGCGTCTGAGCTCTTTATGATGAGAAATATTCATTTTATTAGTGGCATAATGGAAAATAGGCTAACGAAACCTGCTGAATAAACAGAGATGAAACTATTTCAGCACCGGCTTTCAGTATCAAAGCTTGTAAACATAATTTGTTGTTCTACGAGTTTGAAATATGAAAATCTTTCTACGTAAATAATTAGGTCGTGTTGGACTAGATTGTTGGCGCCTCTCAAGCTTGAGGTTGTGTTTGAAGCCCTGGTTTATTTGAGAGCAGTTCTTTTATATCTCCTATTTCTCCTCGTCTCTTTTCTCTCTACTCTCTCCTAACTTCTCTTCCCCTACATTTTACTTAAAGTACTGCAATACAGCAGATACCATTTACAGGTGTTCAGGCGTCGTGTATAGCTTTTTAATGACCCGCCATGCCATAAAGAAAGTGTGTTTTCACGTGCGTATTATTGTCAAAAAATATATTCTACACAAAGTTGATATAGGCCATGGTGTACAAGTGATTATTTAATATTTAAAATAATTTTACTTAGTTTTCTGTTAAAATACTTTGCTAGTCGATATACATTTTTTGTCTCAGGATATTGCCGTAACGTTTAATGATTTGCTTTGAATAGTAAGAGAACAGAGTTATGTGTAAAATATTTAAAATACGCTGCAGCATACAATAATTATTCGGTAAAATGCAGGTTTTATTCTATCAGCATCGTAGTTGTTATAACCCAGTAATTAATATAAAACAGTCAAAATTTGAATAGTTTGTTGTAGTTCTTCCAATAATCATAATACATACACAATATATATGTTATCTGTAAGAGAAGGAATTTGTCAATTTTATCTACTCTACATTTAGTTTGGGCAATGATTCTGGGGAGTGTAAATTGGAATTAGTTTCAAATGAAAGTGGCCAATGGCGTGACCGACTAAGATGATTTATTCAACAAAATGTGACGTAATACATAAAACTACGTCAGTTTGTTATTGGAAACTTGTTTTGATGTTATTTTTCATATCCATGGCTGATATCAAAATCAAATCTTATTTATAGTTAAAATGTTAGTATTCAGTAATGGACGAATATTTGCTAATTGGCGTGCAATTTATAGTTATTTAGTGAAATAAATTATATAAGACCCATGTACCCACATATAAGAAAACTAAAATGTATGTCAAAAAAAAAGGATTTATTTTTTGTCGTTTGCATATACACTTGTCAGATGAGCCACTTATTTATAGGTTTAAATATCTGCCATGCTGTAAGGCCACAAAACGTTACGTTATTATTTATATAAGGTATTTAATTAAAAAATCTAATTCTAATTTTTATAACACTGTATTCTAGGTTTGTTTGAATTTAATTAGAGACCCTACTAAATCAGGTTAGGAATGGTATAAACAGGTAACGCCAGTAATTAATGACTACCAAAATGTCCCTGCTACAGTGAAAGAATTAATGAGGATACGTGTTTCTTGTTTTTTTATTAAATTAAACCTTTGCTCTTTTTTGCCTTATACCTAAAGTATTCTGAACATAACATTGTGACCTGCGAAAATATCCTAGTCAATATGACATTTTTTTTTACTCTTACACTGGTTTTTCTACCGGCTAAATGGGTTTTCCGCTCACGCATTCTAGCCAGACGTTTTGCAGGAACGGTTTTGCCACACGCCCCTAGGACTCACTTTTCCTACAGTTTCCATAACTTTCTCATGGGATAGTACATTGTTAAGTGATATGAATAAAATAGAAGAGCTTTCTATTTTTTTGTTTAAACAAGAACTTTATAGAGTTACAATACAATTTATAAACGTCAAAACGATAAAGTTTAGTTTTTGACAGCGCCACAAATTACATGTACAATTTGATATATGAATTCCACTCGATGCATGTTCGTAGTTAGTTTCAAACACGCTTTTAATAAATCGATGTATAATTATTGTTGTAATTTTCATTTTACATTTTACATCTCTGACCAAGAGTAAAATTATTTCAGGCAACTACTATTAAGCTCTAAGATTTAACGTACTTGACAGTTATTCATATATATCTTTAGATTTACTACGTTTAATATGTATAATTAAACATAAAATTGGACGTGTCAGAATGTATATAAAGCCTTCAATGAAGTAAAGGCAATACGTTCATTTCATCAAAAAAAAAATTCCTCAAAGGATAAGCCCAAAAAGTCCTTTGTGTAACAATTCTCGGATGTTAACGTTAATAACGGAATAATTAAGTGACGTCATGTCTAATCTTTTCTCTTACAGAATATTTAATTTGTTATTCTGTAATTGAATATTTTCAAATAGCTACATTTAGTACATTCATTGGTTACATATTCATGTGACGTCATGATTATACCTTATTGTTCTTCAAAATGTACTTCCATGTTCAGAATAAACGGACGATTGTGTGTCACAGGTTATTTTCATTAAATATGAAAAATCAGTATTGTTATAACAATTTGCTGCAGATGTCGGTTAATATTCCTTATTTTTTTTATTAACCTAAAGTTCAAGGAAGGTGGGCTTCAATGAACCAGATGCCAGTGTCCAAAAGGCTCGTAGTCACATGTTTAATCTATTATAAGTAAAATTTAAAAGTACTCAGAAATTCAAATTTCGGACAAATGCTGTTAACTAAATTAGGTTTCTAAATTACTTTAACAGAGATGTTTTTTATTAATGTTTTCCAACTCAAAAGAACAAGAATAATCATTAGCGAGACTTTTGAAACTCCCCAATTATTTGCGAGTTTATTTTTATGAAATGTATTTTTTTATAATAACCTACAAAATTAGTATTCAAGTTTGTCTCGTTCCTACAAGATACACAAATGGCGGATACTTGTTGTTTTTAATTATATTTCGGAGGTCATTACCTATTCATATTTAAATTGCTTTATAAAAACCTGTTTAGCCGTTCTATATAGATGAAATCTGCATACGAATTCATTGCGTTGGTGTAGACAATTAAGCTTGTCATATATTAACAATGTTTAGTTACTCTAATGGGCTGGTAAACCTTATGGATAACTTTTAAGCTGTTAATAATTATGTTATTTTTCATATTTTTGTCATAGGTAAGGTAGGTTTTCTATATGTTATTGTTACTAAGGCAAAGCTTTCCACGAACTTAACGAAACATGTACTCAAAGGTGACAATAAATATTCGCAAATATTGCTCATGTTAGCACGTAAAAGTCAATACCAAAAATCTATTACGTAATTATATATGATATGTATTTTTTAGACGGTAAAAAGAGTGTCACAAAGAACTTAACAGTTAATACAAAACGTTAAAAAATACACAGTTCTTACACATACCAGTTGAATGGTCAAGTGTCTTTTCTGAATCTCTTCATTGCGGCAAATCGGCGAACCGTTATAATGCCATTATGATTGGTTAAATCATCTATGGCTTACCAGTGATTAGCTCAATCCACTTCAATATATACGAGTCTATAATATTTGTCTATGAGACAAAGCAATTATTATTACCTTCATTACTAACCCGAACAAAAGAGGCTTGCACAGCGTATCTGCGGACATAGCTTTTGTTTGCGAAAAAGATACAATATTGAAAAATGATCACCATTATTGCTGATGCGATGAATCGGAGCGATAAATTTGCGATTGACGATTGATGAGTTTTAAGCGTTCCTTAATTACGGTTCGAGTTTTTGACGTTTTGACAAATTTAGAAAAAAGCGGACTTTCTATGTTAAAGCTTGGTTATTATTTATCAATTATTTTGTTATTTCTGTATTATTTATGCTATAGATTATACAAAAGTTTGAACAGGCAAGCAATATATGAACTATTAGTATTGTTACTAATAGAATATTGGCCTATTTTGGCCACTCTCCACCATGAATTCGTTAGAAACAAAAAATCAAAACAGGCATAATTTAGAACGAAACATGGAATGCACGCATCGTAAACTAACCAAATGCAACCTGGGATGTGATGTGATGTGTGTGATGTAGATCTGGGTCTACCAAAGCTTTGTGTACTAGATTATTATTATAAAGTATAATTAAAAAAAATGAAGTGTTCCAAGTCGGTATTAAGATATTGCTTAGTAACATAGACCCTTTTTAAAATCTGTGTATACAATTTATATTATAAGACCCAAACACAATGCACGTACGTGTGTATTTAAATAGAAATAAACTTGTAAGTCAAACCATTTTCATTTGGTTGTTTTCATTTTGTATATCAATAGTGTTGAGCGCTAGTTTCCTTTATCTAATGTACTGTTGATAACAAAAGCAAGAATGAACAAAAGTAAAATGCGAACATCATTAGTCGCTTTGAAACTTTCGTAAAGCAAACGTGATGCGGCTTTTTCTGTTTGATGTTTGAGGGTGGACGCAATAATTTAAAACAATGCTATTATATCTGGGAATAAATTCTAAAAAATGTTGCATTAAAACAACTGCCCGAAGTATTTTATATTTAAATAATTTTCTATATGACATATAAATTGGATCTTGTTAACTGTTAAGATTAGTTATCGGCTTACACGGGCTTCTTAGTTAAATAATATCTTGTATATTCTAACAAAGACCCATGAACTTTACAAATAGTCAACTTGGGTTCAAGACCCAGTTTAAACTTTAATACGCTAAGTATATAAATATGGAAGCTGGATAATCTGTATTGGGGTTCGTATTATCGTTAAGGCTGGTAAATAGTTTCGAGAGGGAAATGCGGCGATTTACGTGCTTTGATTTAAGTAGTGATCTAATAGATTAAGATCGATCGAGCGAATGTTTTGTTCTTTAGTATCTCGTCCGTCGGACTGCCTGGAAAATTTTAGTTTAATATGTAGATATATAATGAATAAATGAATGATTTGGTATATAAAAATTTAAATAAGAAGTTACATCAGGACCGTTGTGACTTGGAGCTCTCTACAGCGTAACTGCAATGCTGTTATATTTTACTCGAATTGACCCGCTCGTAGGCCTGCTCGTTTGCCTTGTGATTCATAAAAAAACATATATTTAATAGAATTTTATTTCCTACTATTAAACGCTTGTATTACTTAAGTAAATAATACAAGCGACTGTTAACTGTCGATCGACGGTAACTTTGCCTTTATGGTGAGCCTGCTCGTTTGCCCCCTCATCCATAAAAAAAGCGATTTTGTTTACAAAAATTTTGCTTATATTTTTTGAAAACGGACTGTTGATAATGATCACTGTAGCTATTGTTTTTCAAATTTAACAAACGATCGACGTTGTGTAACGCTCATATTTAGATTTAACCTTTGAAAATTGAAATCTCAACTCCTTTTGTCATTTTGTGGTCCAACAACAAAATTTTGAAAAAGGTGTATAATCCAGAAATCACAAACCTTTTGTAATATGAAATCAATTTACGTCCGAACCACACAGATTTCCCAAATGAATTCAGCTTTGTTATGACTCCGAATTGAAATCGTTGCTTCGAGTTATGACGAGTTCAATACACGCAGATCGTTTAACTTTTGTATTTGAAATATGTTATGTATTTCTATGGAAAATTAGGTCTGGGAATACACTCTGTTTACACAAGATATTTAAACGCAGAATATTTCCAAAACTTATACATAATAAAATTAAATTTTTATATAGACTACACTTATATACCATTAATTTCCCATTTTTTACATAAATATGATTCTAGATAAAATCATATCAGCAATTCCCAAGAACGTCTTTGATCAAGGGGATTAATGCCCGTAAGGTATATTAGATTTTCTTAAGTAAAAAAGAAAGTGAACTCATTTATTAGCACACACGTAAAATGTGACACCATAATAAGCAAATTAACCTAACTTACAGATAATTTTGTATTGTTAAAAAAGTATTAAATAAATGTATTCCTTAAATTACCCGTTTATCTTCCAGTACACATGTCTGCATGAAAACTTATTCCACTACCTGTGCGAAGAAAATGGCGGCGCTGTGACACTTCCAGCAGCTCGCGGTGATGACGCATGGAAAATCTACTTCAACGAAAATCCTGAGGAAATCGTCGATGAATTTGCAATGCGATACGGCATTGAATCTATCTACCAGGCTATGACGTAAGCTACCACAAATATATATGCTGAAATAAATCGGCACTATGCTTCTCAGATTCGTTTACATTCACATATTTAGTAGTTGACTGTTCGTAACAGAATAATAAATCTCAACCTTGTTAAAAAGAACAATTTAAACTCATCTGTAATATATTTATTCAATCACACTTGAACAGTAGAAGTAATTGGTGTTAGTGCATATAAGAGCAACGGGCGGCTTATCGCTAATAAGCGATCTCTTCCAGACAACCCTGTTTGGGTTGTTAAAAGAATACTTAAAATACAATTTGACTGGTTCAAAGGGTGCGAGGTATACAAAAACACAACACAACATACAATACATTAAGTAAAACCGGAAATCTAAATAATTATATTGTAGACAAGAAATGCTTACGAACAAGTGATTTAAGAGATGATAGCGAGGAGGCTGATATAATAAAGTATCGTTAAAATTCAATCCGTTTTCGGGATTTCATTATTTCAATAGCAACTGGAACGAATCAAGATTACGGACGTGAAGGTGAAGCGAAGTAATACGTATTACCCGATTTGTTTGGGACCTTCCTATAACTAGCTTACCTTTGGGCTATTCGTTTATTTATTGCAAAGTTTATTTTCCACATCAGTATGTAACTATAGTCTTGTATGAGTCCTATTGAGACACAAAAACCTTATTAATATATAAATATTTGTACATAATAATCGAGTTTCTTGCCGGTCCATCTCCCTTAAAATTGACGATTCAAAAGTGTCTTTATAAATATCTACTTGAATAAAGATATTTTGAGTTTGATTTAAAAGTTAATATTTTTTTCAGACATTTCCACTGCCTATCGACGAAGTATTTATGCGCGGGAGTGCCTGCAGTTATGTCAACACTGTTAGCTAATATAAACGCGTACTACGCTCATACCACTGCTTCGTCTGCCGTTTCGGCGTCTGACAGATTCGCCGCTTCAAACTTTGGGGTAACCTATCCTGTACATTAGACGAAAATGGAATAAGTCAAACATACAAAACCTTTTTGATACCGGTTAAATAAAACCGGTCTGTGACCTATTAGTTCGAATCTAATATTGTGAATGGTCAATTGGATTTAAATTTGAGAATAAATATGCGAAGCCTTTAGCTAATCTATTTCTTTTCTATTTCGTGTTTTGAGTACTATAATTAATTTTAATTTGCATGAACTCTTTGATATTTAATAAAAAATATATTTTGCTTGTATTCGGGTGTTAGGCAGTCTCGTATCCCAAGATTTTGAATTTGAGAATAAATATGCGAAGCTAATGTTTTTTTTTCTATTTCGTGTTTTGAGTACTATAATTAATTTTAATTTGCATGAACTCTTTGATATTTATAAAATATATTGTGTAAAATGTATTTTGCGAATACAAGCAAGTGTTAGGCAGTCTCGTATCCCAAGATAACCCTAATGACCTGTACTTAATTAAAATCAATCCGTTTTATTACACAATTAGCAATCTAGATTATCTCAGCCATATAATTTATCTGATACAATTATGAAATAAGAGAAACCAATTCATTGTTAATTAATTCATATTTAATGCAAATTGACGATAGTTTTTTTGAATATCCGTAAACGACAACACAGTTGTAATTTTTGAATATCAAAAAAAAATAGTAAGTTCGAACCGAGATTCGATTGCTTACACCATATTAAAATTGTGTTTTAAATATTCAATTAAAATCTAATTTACGATATTAATTGTGTATTGTATGTGTTACATGACGTAATCGGGTTCCAATAATAGTTATCCTTCAGTCACTAATGAGTTAATTAAGCCGCAACCTTACCAGAGTTTTACTCAGATAAAGTGTTTGTCTGTAACTGATGTATATTCTATATTAGCTTTCATTTATGAACGTCCAACGATTTAATACTGAGCTCTGTGAGGTATGCAACTTTGGTATTCTGTTAGACTCTAAACGAAAATTACAAAAGTACAATAAAGACGTTTGCTTGATTAGATTAAAAATCTAATACATTTTTTTTATAAATAAGTATATTACACTCAGCAATTGTAATATCTGATCCTGTGCTCTGTGTTATCTGATCGTTAATGTGATTAAACTAAACAAGGAACTGAAACTTATTGAAATGTTCATAATACTCAATGAAAACTAATCTGAAAAGTGTTCTCAAAGTTAATCCATTTATAATACAGAAAGAAAAGTTCGTGAAACTCCTCGACCAACTACACAATTCACTACGGATCGACCTTTCGATGTACAGAAATAATTTTCCCGCTTCGAGTGCGGAAAAACTTATGGATCTCAAGTCGACTGTGGATCTCTTGACTAGCATAACATTCTTTAGGATGAAAGTAAGTGTCATTTATCCCTATTTAAATAACAGAATTGCGATTTAATCTCGTATTAAGCAAAATCTAGATTTTTCTAGTTTCAAAAGTGATTTCTGTTCATAAATTTCAAAGTGTCAAAGTCAAAGTCTTTTTATTAAGCAAGGTACAAAGGACCATATTATTTTAAATCTTAATGTTTATGCCTGTTCTTACGCGATCAAGCTGTGAAGAAGGCAAGAAACACATCTTGGTTATTTTTGATGATCCTAATACAATGTGTTTGGAGAATAATTCCCAAACTATCTATCTACTAAATAATCAGATATTTTATAAAACACTTTTCAAAAACAAGAAGAAGAAACTTCTGTTTATCTACTTCTTAAAATTTCTTTACTGACATAGTCAACAAATTGTTTGTTATAGAGGCGTACGCATTGCCCTAATGAACTACCAAATTTATGGAGCTTTGTAGTGAGAACAGCAAGCTTATCCTTAATTCTCGTATTGTTTTGAACATATTAACTTTATCCTGAGTCATCTATATAAAGTCAGATATGTATAAATATGTATTTGGTTAATTAGTAATATATTTCCTTAGGTACAAGAATTGAGCAGTCCGCCGCGAGCCAGTACGGTCGTTAAAGACTGTGTGAAGGCGTGTTTGAGGTCGACGTACCAATTTCTCTTTGAAAATTGTTACGAACTATTTAATAGGGAGTTTCAAGTATGTATCTGTAATGATTTTATTTTTATAGCCACAGGTTGTATCGAACAACGAACACGCGATTTCTAATCCTATAAAATTGCATTGAGCTTGATTTGGTTATATAAGTATTACATTTGATTGCAATATATAAATCAACTTTGCCAAGATCAATTTAAACGTCATAATATAATTACAGTGTACACTCTATGTAACGTCGATTAAACAACAGACTCTCTAAAGCGGCGAAATCAATTGGCTTTGGTTGATCTATTAGCCTGTATTCCATACAATGATTTCTCTTATCTTCCTTGAACGACCACTCCCTATAAGATCATAAAATGTTTAGTCCCTTCAGTGCCGTTATATAGAGTTTACACTGTAATTTAAAAAATATATACCTTTATTACTAATCAATATACCATACTTAAAATTTGTTGTATCTAGAAGCATCCATGCATATTACAAATTAATGTCCTAGGTTTAGGTTCTAAGTCCAGGATCTATTTGACGCAACCATAGGTTTAAGAAACACAAAAAGCTACACTGTACTGTACTGCCGTTAAAAAGCTTTAAAAGGACTAAAATATGCCCTGTGAATGCTATAAAAAAGTTCCTTCACATTTCCAGGTTGATCCAAACGAAGCAAAGAGAGACCCCTCGGACCATGGACCGCAGCTTGACTCTGTGGACTTTTGGCACAAGCTCATTGGACTCATAATATCTGTGATAGAGGAAGATAGAAATAGTTATGCGCCTGTCTTAAATCAATTTCCTCAAGAGCTTAATATTGGCCAGGTAAGCGAATGAGAAAGTACATCAAATAAAGTTTCTGTCCCTTTCTATCACAGTGTTTTTAAAATTAATCAGAAACGGATGAAATAAATAATAAATTTTTAAATTAAATTAGAACTAGAACTTTTATTTACTTAATTTTATTTACATAATAGATGTAAGCTTCTCTTGTTAGATATCGTTAACATTCTAATTCCCATAAATGTACATAAATTAAATATTGCAAATCATGATAAACATATTCGAGTGTAAATTCCATATAACGTCAGTCGATTTAACGACAACCTCTCAAACGCGTGGTAATCGGATTTGATTGGTTTAGCTAGTACTCCATACAATAATTTTATTTTGTCTATTTAACGACCAGTCTCTATAACGCCAATAAATCCAACTGTTTACACTGAATTTCTAAAATGTTATTAAAATCAAACTTGAAATACTTGATAAAGGTGAAAAAAAGTTTTTTTTCAAAACTCAAATACACTTAATAATGTAACTCGTGAATATTTAATTTGTTTCCAGCTATCGGCAGCAACGATGTGGTCCCTATTCGCTGTCGACATGAAGTACGCTCTGGAAGAACACGAGCAGCATCGGCTGTGCAAGTCTTCCGCGTACATGAACTTGCATTTTAAGGTAATTAAGGCTTTGGAAATTAAATTCAGTTTTTCAACCTCATAGATTTTCGATATTTTCTATACGAAAAGGGATGTCTTAATTGCCTAATTTATTTATTAACGGCCGAAGCCAAAAAAAAACAAACTTATTATTTTTATACATATGTTAGCTTACTTTTACATTATATGTTTAACCCTATTTTGGCTCTGTTTTAATTTTTATCATTATATAGTCTGTATTATTGTGCTGTATGGGTTTGTTAATAAAAAAAAATATTTACGGCTATGTTATTTTTTTAAATCTTTAAAAAAAAAATATTTTATAAACCTTCTAAAATTCTCAATATTGGTGTAAAACTGATGAGATCATTTCAGGTGAAATGGCTGTACACAGAGTACGTTAAGGACGTGCCACCATACTGTGGTGCTGTGCCAGAATACCCCGCCTGGTTCGAGCCGTTTGTGATGCAATGGCTGAATGAGAATGATGACGTCTCTCTGGAGTATTTGACTGGAGCCTTCAATAGAGATAAGAGAGACGGGGTTAGTATACAGTACATCACCACTTGATATGAACTACTGCATCGCATTTGTAAAATTAGTGGTATAACTTAAGACAGGGAAAATACACATTAAACAATGTATTAAATTCAAATATAAAGTAAACTTAAATTTGTGATTTATTACAAAATATCCGTTACACGAAAATAGATGTTAAAATTTACAAAGTGATAATCACTAAAATAAAAAAAGATAGCATGAAAATGAAAGGGGAGATGGGTATGTAAAGATAGTGTGTAAAAAAGGTAGGTGGGGATAGAAGGATAGCGTGTACATAAAAGGGGAGATGGAGAAAGAAATATAGCGCGTAAATTAAAAAGAGGGATTGGGATAGAAACATAGCCCGTAAATTAAAAAGGTAGATGGAGATAGAAGGATAGCGTATACATAAAAGGGGAGATGGCGAGAGAAATATAGCGCGTAAATTAAAAAGAGGGATTGGGATAGAAACATAGCGCGTAAATTAAAAAGGTAGATGGAGATAGAAGGATAGCGTGTACATAAAAGGGGAGATGGCGAGAGAAATATAGCGCGTATATTAAAAGAGGGATGGAAATATAGCGCGTAAATTAAAAAGAGGGATTGGGATAGAAACATAGCGCGTAAATTAAAAAGGTAGATGGAGATAGAAGGATAGCGTGTACATAAAAGGGGAGATGGCGAGAGAAATATAGCGCGTATATTAAAAGAGGGATGGAAATATAGCGCGTAAATTAAAAAGAGGGATTGGGATAGAAACATAGCGCGTAAATTAAAAAGGTAGATGGAGATAGAAGGATAGCGTGTACATAAAAGGGGAGATGGCGAGAGAAATATAGCGCGTATATTAAAAGAGGGATGGAAATATAGCGCGTAAATTAAAAAGAGGGATTGGGATAGAAACATAGCGCGTAAATTAAAAAGGTAGATGGAGATAGAAGGATAGCGTGTACATAAAAGGGGAGATGGCGAGAGAAATATAGCGCGTATATTAAAAGAGGGATGGAAATATAGCGCGTAAATTAAAAAGGGGGATTGGGATAGAAAAATGTAAATCATGGTTTGTGTTTCAGTTCCAAAAGTCAAGTGAACACGCCCTCTTCAGTAACTCAGTGGTAGACGTGTTCACCCAACTCACGCAATGCTTCGACGTGGTCTCCAAACTCGAGTGTCCCGACCCCGAGATTTGGAAGAGGTATATGAAGAGATTTGCGAAGACCATCGTCAAGGTTCTGGTCGCGTATGCGGATATCGTGAAGAAAGAGTTTCCGGAGCATTTGAAAGAAGAGAGAGTGGTATGCCTTTGCCATTATTTTTATTAATAAACTACTAAAATACGGGCACCAAAAAGCGATTTAAACTTGGTGCCGGGATTGTATTATTATTAATTGGAATAGCTACTTCTTGTGTGTGTGTGTGTGTGTGTATTTTACATAGTTAAGCAGAAATGACACTTTGTCAATAGTCTGTGTGAAATAAATTAAATAAGTATTTTAGTCAATGTATTGAATAACTTATTATAGATTTTTATAAAGCTTTTTCATACTTCAGGCATGTATCCTGATGAATAACATTCAACAACTCCGCGTTCAACTGGAGAAGATGTTCGAAGCGATGGGCGGGAACAAGCTGGAACGAGATGCAGCTGACATCCTCAACGACTTGCAGCAGAGCTTGAACAGTACACTGGACGAGTTGGCTTCTATGTTTGCTATCAGGTAATGTCATCTTATATAGATTCTTATGAGAACTTGAAAATTTCGTAGTTGTTGAAAAATTCGTTAATTCATATTATTTATTTGAAGTTATTAACTTACATCGTTTTTAATACAATTTTTATAGTTATAAAGGGTATTGTATTGTATAATAAAATTACACTGATTAAAGTCTTGTGCGATTCCCTCTGAATTCGTTCGTTATTGCCTATTCAGCTGATCTTTCAGGATATTTGGAAAAATGACTATCAAATCAAAAATGACATTATTCATATGTTTACCTTTATGTATCGTTGAAAATGTATAGAAAAATGTGATATATTAATGTAATATTCATTACCTATACAAACACTTCTATCTACACGTTTTTTACAAACACGCACACACAAATTACAGACTTACACCCACAGATTCTACCAATATAAACTCAAACTCAAAATATCTTCATTCAAGTAGGTCTTTATAAAGACACTTTTGAATCGTCAATTTTGACACTACCACCGGTTCGGAAGGCTACCTACCGAGAAGAACCGCAAAGAAACTCGATAGCTGCTCTTTTAAAATAAACAATTAATACAAAATTGTGCTACTGACAATTAAAATAAAGCATTGTAAGGCTACTCAAGAATTGAACTGTCCCGATGCTGAGCCTTAGGCTAGCTATAGGAAGCTATAGGAAGAGTTAGCCACTCACAACACAGTTTCCCAAGTATGGGGACTATCGCTTAAAAAAACAATTTGTGCATATCGATTGAGAAATGTTTTTAATTCAATAAGATGGCGGAATTAGGAATTATAGATTTGGATGAGTTCAATGTGCTTTTGTTTTAACTCTTAACAAAATTGATTTCACAGCCTCGAGACGCGTATAACTGCGAGTGTGAAGGAGTTGGGCGAATTACTCCAGAAAGTCGGTGGCGGTGCGGCCCCTGGACAACCGCAGCCACCAGCTCACCATGAGGCTGACGAAGTGCTTAGGCCTCTCATGGATATTTTGGTAAACCTTTGTAGTGGAATTTTTGAGAACATACAAGAAATACTTTAGTGAAGAAAATATATTGAATGCAATTTTATTTAATGTAATTTGTGGATTGTATTGACATATTTTAGGATGGTTCATTGACGATGTACGCGGAATCCTGTGAGAAGACTGTACTGAAACGTCTACTGAAGGAGCTGTGGAAGATTGTTATGAAGATACTTGAAAAGACTGTCGTTCTTCCGCCGATGACGGACAAGACGGTATAATATAAATATTGTCCTAAATCCTCAGTACTTTGTCGTTAGTATACATCTTTCATTACGTTTTTGTGTTATTGCTGTCTTCAATCTGACTATCATATTGGGTTAGACTGATAAGCAACCGTTTTAAACAATGGTCCAATTTAAATACTTTTGGCATGTCTTATTATAAATCATTTACATAACTTTTTAATTGATAAATATAAAATTAAGAAAAATTCAAGATTTGATATGAGAAAGACGATGATGGTCTGCATGCGGCAGTAAAGTTATTGTCGTCACTTTGTTTGACTTCTCACTAAGACTAAGACGTTTAAATTGTTAGAAGGCCGGCTATGCACTCCCAAAATGTGATAGTCTATGACATTTTGAGGTGCTTGAGGCACCTCAAAAATGTGTCTCCAACCCATGCTTTAGAATTATTAAAAACAAATGAAACTTGATGTAGAGAATTTACTAGTAAATCCGATAATTATAATCCTATTTGTACTATTTAATTTCGATTGGAAGTAAAGCGTATTTAGCATGCATCAATAATACAAAAGCCTTAAAGTATTAATTGTTGTTTTTTTATATTCATAATTATATATATTAATAAAACTTTAAATATTACATGTTGAATGTACTTTGTACAAACAAAAATTAACACGCGTTAATCAAATGGTTTATTACATATAAATCAAGACCCAAACAACATCATATCAATCCAACAGATGATGCTGAAGAATTTGACGAACAACGCCAAGAACTTGGCAGCGAACGCAAAGATCGAAGATATGACGCAGTTGTTCAAGAGTACAGTTGGCAAACAGGATGTGAAGCACGCCTTGTCCGGCGTGATGGACATTTCCAAAGAGGTATCACTTTTTAAAGAGCATTAAAACCTATAAATAATACATAGTAAAAAAAATAACTCAAACTGAAACTGAATATAACTTTATTCGAATCTTTAGAATCGTTTATTTCTACACTACCACCTACATTATTCACAGTCAAAGATAACACAAAGTATATAAAAACATTTAATTAATAGAAACTACTAACACAATATACTAGTTAGTAGCTTTGCCGGCGACATAGTCTGCGTGGTTTTACAAAGGAAATTTGGAAAATCGATTCATAAATGTCACAGTTCTGGTGAAATTTTTATACAAACCTTCATCCCTTATTCCAAGACCTTCAACCGTCCATCCCTAAAGTTTAGTCTAATTCCATACCAAATTTAATCGAAATGGGTTCAGTAGTTTAAGCGTGAAAGCGTTACATACTTTCCCATTTATAATATTAGTATGGATCATCTCATGGATCATTCAATAACAATCCTACATTGACGGTAAAGAACGCTCATATTAACAGATATAACGATTATATTTTTTTTAATCTGCTCTATATAAATGTAAGAAGAAAGTAATTTAAAATTTACGTGATAAAAATGTTAAACTTACAGCACCTGTCTGCTGAGAAGAGTTTGACGCCAAAGCAATGTGCTGTTCTGGACGCGGCGTTGGACACAATAAAGCAATACTTCCACGCCGGAGGGAATGGCCTGAAGAAAACGTTCTTGGAGAAGAGTCCCGAACTACAATCTTTGCGATATGCTTTAAGTTTATACACGCAAACCACAGATACCCTTATCAGAACGTTCGTTACGAGCCAACAGAATCAAGGTATCCTCTCTCTCTTCTATGTTTCCTCACTTCTTCTCCTCCCTTTCCTAACTCTATCCGCGTCATGTCCTATCTCATATCTCTTTCTTAACTCTTTATTTTCTCTAACTTCTCTCGCCTCTTTTTGTCCTCTCTGTTATCGCTCTCTAATCTCTCCCTATGAACAGTGTGTTTAGAATGTCATTAATAGAGACGTGTCTTATGACTCTTATTGTTCTAAGATGCCGCTGTGGCCGAAGAGGGCAGTGTGGGTGAAATTTCCCTCCAAGTGGATCTCTTTACGCACCCTGGCACCGGTGAACACAAGATCACTGTTAAGGGTGAGTTATCTAAACACTTCTATTCGTTACATATAGTTGCAATGAACTATCATTTTAACACTTTGTTACATTGGTACTTAGATATATACTTAGATATATACTGAGATATATACTTAGATATATACTGAGATATATACTTAGATATATACTGAGATATATACAGAGATATATACTTAGATATATACTGAGATATATACTTAGATATATACTGAGATATATACTTAGATATATACTGAGATATATACTTAGATATATACTGAGATATATACTTAGATATATACTGAGATATATACTTAGATATATACTGAGATATATACTTAGATATATACATATAATAGGCAAATGTCATGTTATTTTCTGAGTATATTGTTGAATGTGTGTGTGTTATCGTAGGCGTATTGATGTGCATATGTCGCTAATATTGTTAAAATTTAGATTAAAAAATATTCTGTTTTAAGGTAGGCTACCTTATAGCTATATTATACCTTATTTACAGAATGTTTCTAATAGAATGATACATGACACTATGATATTTGTTTTTTTTTAATTATATTAAATGATTTTCAGTTGTGGCAGCTAACGACTTAAAGTGGGTTATACCGAGTGGTATGTTCCGTCCGTTCATAGAGGTGAACCTTATTGGTCCTCACCTCGCCGATAAGAAGAGAAAGTTCGCCACCAAATCGAAAAGTAACAACTGGAGTCCAAAATTCAATGAAACTTTTCATTTGTAAGTTCATTCAGAAGATAAATCTTCTAATAAGACATACTTAGAAGTTGTAGACCACTTTATATAATTGCCTCCTTTCAGTTTTTTGGAAAAATATTTAATGTACAGACATTCGATTTTTACTGTCTTATTATTAGTATAGATGCAGGCAACGCACTCACGAGCACCCAGCCATGTAAGTGTCTATGGGCGGCACCTTTATGGCCTGGACATCTGCCCGTTTGCCCCTTCTTCTAAAAAAAAAATCAAAATAATCAAAAAGTTCTGAAACATCTTTTAAAATAAGCATATCCTTGTATTAATATGAATATTGTTGATAGTATGGTGAGCGCGACCGAGCAATTGGAGCTTTTTGAACTTCACGTGTGCGTTCGAGATTACTGCTTTGCGCGTGAGGACAGGTTGGTGGGCGTGGCCGTCATGCGTTTATCCGACATCGCTGAACAGGTAAGCTGGAGTATTCATTTTAATATATTCATTCATCTTTGCTACGAAATTAATCTAGAATAAAAGCATATATTTCATTTTATAGAAAATAAAAGGTTTATTCAAGTAGGTCTTATAAAGAAGAAGAACCGGATCACGATAGCTGCTCTTTTGTAATATACCATTTTCATTATCACATTTTTCGACTTAAATAATATCTGTAAACGATTTTAACCACCATTCTTTGTCATAGAAAAACGAAAGTGTTAACCGAATGATAACACGAGTGCCGGATCGGCAAAACCAAATGGCTGATTCCGTAAGTGGCTACGTCCAGGGTGTACCATCTGTGTTTTTATATTATTTCTGTGTTGAATCCTCTCTGAATGCAACCTCTTGGTAGATACTAGAAGATGTCTGTTGTTCTGTTTAGTTGACTTCCTTCGGTGTGGCTGCCGCGAAGATGTACCCACGGCTTCTGTAACCTTCTTGGTAGAATTAGAATCTGTGTCTATACTTTCCTTCGATGTTACTCCGTCTCCATACAAGCCTAACCTCTGACTGACTGTCCACTTTTGTTCCAAAGGGGTCGTGCGCGTGTTGGCTGCCCCTCGGCACCCGTGTCAAAATGGACGAGACCGGTTGGACGATACTGAGGATCCTCTCGCAGAGGCACAGCGATGAAGTCGCCCGTGAATTTGTGAAGCTCAAGTCTGAAATGCGAGCTGAGGCCCCAACGGGAACTCCGGGACCCACGTGAGCGTGCGGTGACACCAGCGAACATATCCACTCTAATTGGCGACTGGGCATACCGGTTGTGATAACTTATCAATATTCAGGTGATTTTTTTACGTGGACGACGATCGATGCTTCGGGGCGCTCCGGCGGTTACCGGTCAGGGTCTAGGAACCGTTTTTGCCAATTAAACTGCGTGGGCCTCGTAAAAGGTTGTTAAACCGGGGCGTGTCAATCGCCCCCGGGATTCGTTTCTGTAAATATTTACGGTGTTAAGTTAACGCGGACTATAGTAGTAAATAATTTGCACAAAATCGTAAAATTAGCGAAAAAGACTGACCGTAGGCGGCCGGGCGCTATGTCCATCGACTTTTAGGGATTCGATGATAGTTTTCTCCTCGAACTTTCTCTCGCTATAGAAAATTTTACGAAAAAAAAAAACACGTATAAAGCAGATATTCTTGTAGATTTCATTATTACATCGATAGCGACGTTATACCGCAAGATTTCTATAGGCATTAGATGATTCGTTGAATACCTAAACGCGATGGGCACATGCTATTAATGTACTAATCTGTTCATGGACCAAAATGTCGTTAATATGAATGCATACCTTATACTTAAATCAACATTATTTATCTAATTAATCATCTAATCGTTATATCTGTACAGTTAGTATAATATGGCCTTATGTGAGTTTCCTTTGTTGATTCCTTGTGAGAAAATGGACGGCAAACAGGCTAACTGATTTTAACACTCGAAAACGTTTGAACACAGACTCAATGTTATTGAACGTGTTATGTTCATCTTTATAAAAATGGTTTAACATTTTCTTCGTCTACGTCATACTTTTCTCCCTTTATATACATGTATTGGTGTGAAAATGTGCATATAGCTTAACATATAGTAAACTTTGAGGAAGAGCGTTTTCAATTGAGTCAAAAACCACTTAACCTGTTCAGAGTGTGCTCGTTCCGAAATTTAGAACTTTAGTGAATGTTCAAAACTGTTCGAGAAATGTTGATTTAAATGTTTGTCATAGCCTTCCCATTTCATTGTATTGAAGTTATATGTAAATAAAATGTTAATACGCGTTCACTTAATCGCTATTAATTTACGCTTGAACTTATATCTAAATAATCCCACGTCCTTTTGTATAAATTATTGAAAATTGTGATATTGTTATATCTAAACGGTCGTTAACCTTTCATAGTTCGTCAGTGTTTTTGTTCTAATCGAATCGTTCGATGGGGATTGTAAGCTCTGAATTAATTTTAAAGCTTACAATCCACTTAGCTTACATATATTATAGTGAAATGTTTAAAAGTATATAAGACATTCAGTGCTCAAATTATTTCTTTTTTGTTTTCTTTTTGTCGAGTTATTTAGATCACGGTGTTTGGTACACATAATATTATAATATATATTTTCAGTACCGCTGTTAACACGATTACCTCAAATTGTATACGACAACTTTGTTACCAGTATTAATTTGGATTTTATATTGGAGGGTAAATCTACAAAGAAATAGTCCGCTTAACGCTTACGACTTAATAAATACTTTACGTTACGTCAAATCAAAGATCAGCTTTATTTTGTTAACTCAGTTAACATAACAAAATAAGTTTTATTATGTTAACCGAGTTTTGTTATAACAAACATACAACATTAAAAATATTGGATTCAAATTTCCTAATGAATCGATCGTTTTTTGTCATGAAATCTAATTAGAATTTTTCTGGACAAGACTTAAACCCATATAGGTGGTATTGAAAATATATAAAAGCACCTCATTCCACCACGAAAATTAGATTTTCAACTAATTATAATATTTATCATGGATTACATATCTGTAGATTGAGAAACATGCCGCGTAGGCCTCTCAATATATTTACGTGACTTATTAATCATTTAAGTATATTTTTTTTGTATTTACGGAACGCGTGATTTAATTATCAATATTGCCCACAATTGTATTATCTCCAAATAATATTTTGTGAAAATTGATTAATTAAATCACTAGTTGTCTTCAAATTCGACTGAATCTTTCTATAATAAAAGAGTCGATTTCGATATTTTCATAATTTTTTTACAGCACATCACATTAGACTAGACACAGACAGATATATTTATTATTTTTCAACTTCCGATTCTTCCTTAAACATTGTACCGTATAGTTTATAGATTGTTCCAATTTTATGAAAAAGATATCGTTTAACATAGCTAAAATTGTTATAGTGTTTGTCACCAGATTTGTTTCCAAGTGTTTTATTCTTGGTACATTAGACATTTCCGTAGTTAAAGTAAATGAGTGGTTAGATTTCATATAATTTTAATTAGAATAATTTCCCTTTCAGTGTACAACCTAGCCCGTGTCACTTAACATACAAAAAAAGTAAATCGGCTATCCATATTTCAAACAGATCAAAATTTATCAATAGATTATCGTTAGCGTTTGAATAGTAGAAGCATGATTCGATTTTTCGTTTAAAAAAAAAGTACGCACAGTGTCATTCATTATCATTGCCATGACAAATACCTTAACCAATTGACAATATTTCGTAATTATTATTTTTAAGGGTACGATGCTCCCGCATCTTGTAAGTCGGTTACGCTCCAATTCTAGTATTAAATCACTAAAACATTGCATATATCTTTGTATAAACGCATATATGTAAATGTTACATGTTTAAACACATTATTGAATTTAGAATTTTTATGAAAAAAAAATAAATAAATATCCGTATTTCAAATATAAGCTTTGGTTTCATTTATCCCAAAATGTTTTATGGTATATAAAGTTGTTTTTGAATTGTTTTGGTATTAATTATTATTAATTGGTTCCAATATAATGCAATATTTATTAATAATAATATTTCTAGAATCCGTCATTAATTCCTCTCCTTTGAAAACCTTCCTACACCTTCGTATGTAGATAAAAAGAGAAAATAACCAAAATGTGTAACGAAATATAAAACTTATTTATGTTAGTTTTAAATTAGATTATAAATGTATTGTTTCTCCACCAAAATTGTGAACCGAAAAATTTCAATACACTTACTAAGTATAGACGCAATAAACTATAAATACCAGATTAACAGATGAATGCTTCTTGAGTGCAGTAAATGAACTTTGGACAAATCGAGTTTTGGAACTAGTTCGAAGCATTACATGACTTTCAAGTGGATGCCTGCTCTTGTGGCTGACAATCTGACGTTTGAACTTTAACTATTATACTTAGTCTGGCCATAAATACTGTTACTATTCAAAAAAAGAAAATATTACGTTTGAATTTGGAATCTGTCATTTTTATATGATTGCTTGATGTGTTTTCTTATTTTCGCGCCATTATATTGTTAAATATTTTGTTATATTAAAATGGAGTGGGGTGATAAAGAGAACCGAATCGCTGTGATTACATAAAGTAGGTATGGAGAAAAGTGCAATTTTTAAAACCCTCTTGGTATTAGTCAAATGTTTGTTTACCGGGCTATTGATAGGTACAATGATACCTCCTCTGTTTGTGACAGAAAAAGATCTGGCCGTCCACGTACCGTTCGTGTGAAAAAGGTGATTAAAGCAGTTAGGGAAAGAATTCGAAGAAATCCTGTCCGTAAGCAAAAGATTTTATCTCGGGAGATGAAGATAGCTCCTAGAACCATGTCGCGTATATTAAAAGATGACTTAGGACTTGCAGCCTATAAGAGACGTACTGGTCACTTCTTAACTGATAATTTAAAGAAGAATAGGGTGGTAAAATCCAAACAACTACTTAAGCGGTACGCAAAGGGAGGTCACAAAAAAATTTTGTTTACGGATGAGAAAATTTTTACAATTGAGCAGTATTTTAATAAACAAAATGACCGTATTTATGCTGGAAGCTCTAAAGAAGCTTCGCAATTAGTATCAGAGTACAACGTGGGCATTATCCCACTTCAGTGATGGTTTGGTGGGGTGTTAGCTATGAAGGGGTGACTGAGACATATTTTTGTGAAAAAGGTATTAAAACGTCGGCACAAGTTTATCAAAATACCATTTTTGAGACGGTAGTTAAGCCTTTAACTAACACCATGTTCAATAACAAAGAATGGTGCTTTCAACAAGACTCGGCACCGGGTCATAGAGCTCGATCCACCCAATCTTGGTTGAAAACTAACGTTCCGGACTTTATCAGTACTGAAAACTGGCCGTCGTCAAGTCCTGACCTAAATCCATTGGATTATGATTTATGGTCAGTTTTAGAGAGTAAGGCTTGCTCTAAACGCCATGATAATTTGGAGTCCCTAAAACGATCCATTCGGTTGGCAGTGAAGAATTTTCCTCTAGAAAGAGTTCGTGCTGCTATTGATAACTGGCCTCAGCGTTTAAAAGACTGTATTGCAGCCAATGGAGACCACTTCGAATAAACATTGTATATTTTTAATAGTTATATATTGATGTATTAAACTAACTCACTATGAAAGGAATAAATGTTACGTATAAAAAAAATCGTGCTTTTCTTTATAACAATATTTATGGCAAGACTAAGTATATTAAACTAGCTTTCCGCCCGCGGCTTCGCCCACGTGTGATTTGGTTAAGTATATAGCGTTTCTTAATGATCTCGACTTTCTTTCACGGGCTAAAACTTGTTACAATTGGAATTATATAAAATTATGTGTTACTCAGGGATGATGTAGCTTTACAGGATCCGATGATTCAGGGAAATCGAGATAAATTTCAAATTAACTTACAGGCAATTACTTTTCTGCAAATTTTATATTCTGATAGTGATCTTCTTATGTGGATGAGCTGACGATAGAAGGTAAAACTCCTCAGCGTTAAAAGAAAATTCTTACGAAGTTATGAGTACGACATACGTACTTGTAAGGTTATTAGTTTGACCGAATAATAAAAGGTAAACCTCATTAGATTAAGGATGTAGGTAGAAAAATGGATGCGGACAAATGACAAACGTCTTTTCACTCGTTTCCTTTTACTTGTTTGTATGGGTAGTGTTAACTCAAAATAATCATAGGGTAAAACGTTAATGAAAGTTTGAACTGCATGGTAGTCATTACACAATGGAGCATCGAAATACCGCGATCTATTGACTATATTTGGCCTAAGTAGAAATTCTTTTAAAAAAAAACTAAGACTCAACCTCGCACACTCACTTACACAGCAACACCATTGCACACACAAATACACACACTCACACTTAAATGCTCGTACTTCACATAATATACTCCACTTGTTCATGTGTATATATATATTTTTATTTTTTTTTTTCTGTTCGTGTTTTTTTTTGTTATTGTTTATTCTGATCTTAGATTATATTTCCGGTTCTATGTTTAACCATATTTTGGCTTTATTTTTATTGTGTAAACTTTTTTAGGTTTAAGAAATAAAAAAATAAAATAAATCTAGGTTGATGACGAATTTTAGCAACGCCATCTATGGAGCACATTGTACAACACCGCACCCGTGCGCACTGCGTTATTTGTTATTTTTGTTACCTCTCATAAGTTTTAATATTAAGATTAACTTATATTAGAACATATTTAACAATATATAACTAATCAATCAATATAAGTGTTTAAAAATTTTGAAGCAGTGCCTGAAGTAAATTTTCAATTGACCATAACTTCTTTTTCTCTTAACCGATTTTGACAACGCTCCCAATTATATGTAATCCAACTGTGAAAACCGCGTTCAAATCCGTTCTGTCATCTGTCTCCTGTTGGCTGTGACCTGTCTCCTGTTGGCTGTCATCTGTCTCCTGTTGGCTGTGACCTGTCTCCTGTTGGCTGTCATCTGTCTCCTTTTGGTTGTCATTTATCTCTTGTCATCTGTCATTTGTCTCATGTCGGCTGTCATTTGTATCCTGTCATTTGCCTCCTGTCACCTGTCACCCGTCACCTGTCACCTGTCACCTGTCATCTGTCACCTGTCACCTGTCACCTGTCACCTGTCACCTGTCACCTGTCACCTGTCACCTGTCACCTGTCACATGTCATCTGTCACCTGTCATCTGTCATCTGTCACCTGTCACCTGTCACCTGTCACATGTCATCTGTCACCTGTCATCTGTCATCTGTCATCTGTCATCTGTCATCTGTCATCTGTCACCTGTCATCTGTCACCTGTCACCTGTCTTCTGTCATCTGTCAACTGTCACCTGTCACCTGTCACCTGTCACCTGTCACCTGTCATCTGTCATCTGTCAACTGTCATCTGTCACCTGTCATCTGTCACCTGTCATCTGTCATCTGTCATCTGTCATCTGTCATCTGTCATCTGTCATCTGTCATCTGTCATCTGTCATCTGTCATCTGTCATCTGTCATCTGTCATCTGTCATCTGTCATCTGTCATCTGTCATCTGTCATCTGTCATCTGTCATCTGTCATCTGTCATCTGTCATCTGTCATCTGTCATCTGTCATCTGTCATCTGTCATCTGTCATCTGTCATCTGTCATCTGTCATCTGTCATCTGTCATCTGTCATCTGTCATCTGTCATCTGTCATCTGTCATCTGTCATCTGTCATCTGTCATCTGTCATCTGTCATCTGTCATCTGTCATCTGTCATCTGTCATCTGTCATCTGTCATCTGTCATCTGTCATCTGTCATCTGTCATCTGTCATCTGTCATCTGTCACCTGTCATCTGTCATCTGTCATCTGCCATCTGTCATCTGTCATCTGTCATCTGTCATCTGTCATCTGTCATCTGTCTCTTGTAATAAGTTAAAGCGTTTCTAAGTCGGCTTAAGTTCATATAAAAACTAATGTTGAAAAACGTTTCTTTTTTACAAAGATGTATTGTAATTACATAAAAAAGGAGGGATAATGACTATTTTTTTAGTCCCGTAGTCAGGATCCGATGATTCAGGGAAATCGAAGGCAACTTTAAAATTAACTTACAGGCAATTATTTTCCTGTCAATTTTATATTCTGATAGTCATATTCTTATGTGGATGAGCTGATGATAGAAGTTAAAACTCCTCAGCGTTAAAAGAAAATTCTTACGAAGTTATGAGTACGACATACGTACTTGTAAGGTTATTAGTTTGAAATAATCATAGGGTAAAACGTTAATGAAAGTTTGAACTGCATGGTAGTCATTACACAATGGAGCATCGAAATACCGCGATCTATTGACTATATTTGGCCTAAGTAGAAATTCTTTTAAAAAAAAACTAAGACTCAACCTCGCACACTCACTTACACAGCAACACCATTGCACACACAAATACACACACTCACACTTAAATGCTCGTACTTCACATAATATACTCCACTTGTTCATGTGTATACATATATATTTTTTTTTCTTTTTCTGTTCGTGTTTTTTTTTTTGTTATTGTTTATTCTGATCTTAGATTATATTTCCGGTTCTATGTTTAACCATATTTTGGCTTTATTTTTATTGTGTAAACTTTTTTAGGTTTAAGAAATAAAAAAATAAAATAAATCTAGGTTGATGACGAATTTTAGCAACGCCATCTATGGAGCACATTGTACAACACCGCACCCGTGCGCACTGCGTTATTTGTTATTTTTGTTACCTCTCATAAGTTTTAATATTAAGATTAACTTATATTAGAACATATTTAACAATATATAACTAATCAATCAATATAAGTGTTTAAAAATTTTGAAGCAGTGCCTGAAGTAAATTTTCAATTGACCATAACTTCTTTTTCTCTTAACCGATTTTGACAACGCTCCCAATTATATGTAATCCAACTGTGAAAACCGCGTTCAAATCCGTTCTGTCATCTGTCTCCTGTTGGCTGTCACCTGTCTCCTGTTGGCTGTCATCTGTCTCCTTTTGGTTGTCATTTATCTCTTGTCATCTGTCATCTGTCTCTTGTAATAAGTTAAAGCGTTTCTAAGTCGGCTTAAGTTCATATAAAAACTAATGTTGAAAAACGTTTCTTTTTTACAAAGATGTATTTTAATTACATAAAAAAGGAGGGATAATGACTATTTTTTTAGTCCCGTAGTCAGGATCCGATGATTCAGGGAAATCGAAGGCAACTTTAAAATTAACTTACAGGCAATTATTTTCCTGTCAATTTTATATTCTGATAGTCATATTCTTATGTGGATGAGCTGATGATAGAAGTTAAAACTCCTCAGCGTTAAAAGAAAATTCTTACGAAGTTATGAGTACGACATACGTACTTGTAAGGTTATTAGTTTGAAATAATCATAGGGTAAAACGTTAATGAAAGTTTGAACTGCATGGTAGTCATTACACAATGGAGCATCGAAATACCGCGATCTATTGACTATATTTGGCCTAAGTAGAAATTCTTTTAAAAAAAAACTAAGACTCAACCTCGCACACTCACTTACACAGCAACACCATTGCACACACAAATACACACACTCACACTTAAATGCTCGTACTTCACATAATATACTCCACTTGTTCATGTGTATACATATATATTTTTTTTTTTTTTTCTGTTCGTGTTTTTTTTTTTGTTATTGTTTATTCTGATCTTAGATTATATTTCCGGTTCTATGTTTAACCATATTTTGGCTTTATTTTTATTGTGTAAACTTTTTTAGGTTTAAGAAATAAAAAAATAAAATAAATCTAGGTTGATGACGAATTTTAGCAACGCCATCTATGGAGCACATTGTACAACACCGCACCCGTGCGCACTGCGTTATTTGTTATTTTTATTACCTCTCATAAGTTTTAATATTAAGATTAACTTATATTAGAACATATTTAACAATATATAACTAATCAATCAATATAAGTGTTTAAAAATTTTGAAGCAGTGCCTGAAGTAAATTTTCAATTGACCATAACTTCTTTTTCTCTTAACCGATTTTGACAACGCTCCCAATTATATGTAATCCAACTGTGAAAACCGCGTTCAAATCCGTTCTGTCATCTGTCTCCTGTTGGCTGTCACCTGTCTCCTGTTGGCTGTCATCTGTCTCCTTTTGGTTGTCATTTATCTCTTGTCATCTGTCATTTGTCTCATGTCGGCTGTCATTTGTATCCTGTCATTTGCCTCCTGTCACCTGTCACCCGTCACCCGTCACCTGTCACCTGTCACCTGTCATCTGTCATCTGTCACCTGTCACCTGTCACATGTCATCTGTCATCTGTCACCTGTCACCTGTCACATGTCATCTGTCATCTGTCACCTGTCATCTGTCACCTGTCATCTGTCACCTGTCACCTGTCACCTGTCATCTGTCATCTGTCATCTGTCAACTGTCATCTGTGAACTGTCATCTGTCATCTGTCAACTGTCATCTGTCATCTGTCATCTGTCATCTGTCAACTGTCATCTGTCATCTGTCATCTGTCATCTGTCATCTGTCATCTGTCATCTGTCATCTGTCATCTGTCATCTGTCATCTGTCATCTGTCATCTGTCATCTGTCATCTGTCATCTGTCATCTGTCATCTGTCATCTGTCATCTGTCATCTGTCATCTGTCATCTGTCATCTGTCATCTGTCATCTGTCATCTGTCATCTGTCATCTGTCATCTGTCATCTGTCATCTGTCATCTGTCATCTGTCATCTGTCATCTGTCATCTGTCATCTGTCATCTGTCATCTGTCATCTGTCATCTGTCATCTGTCATCTGTCATCTGTCATCTGTCATCTGTCATCTGTCATCTGTCATCTGTCATCTGTCATCTGTCATCTGTCATCTGTCATCTGTCATCTGTCATCTGTCATCTGTCATCTGTCATCTGTCATCTGTCATCTGTCATCTGTCATCTGTCATCTGTCATCTGTCATCTGTCATCTGTCATCTGTCATCTGTCATCTGTCATCTGTCATCTGTCATCTGTCATCTGTCATCTGTCATCTGTCATCTGTCATCTGTCATCTGTCATCTGTCATCTGTCATCTGTCATCTGTCATCTGTCATCTGTCATCTGTCATCTGTCATCTGTCATCTGTCATCTGTCATCTGTCATCTGTCATCTGTCATCTGTCATCTGTCATCTGTCATCTGTCATCTGTCATCTGTCATCTGTCATCTGTCATCTGTCATCTGTCATCTGTCATCTGTCATCTGTCATCTGTCATCTGTCATCTGTCATCTGTCATCTGTCATCTGTCATCTGTCATCTGTCATCTGTCATCTGTCATCTGTCATCTGTCATCTGTCATCTGTCATCTGTCATCTGTCATCTGTCATCTGTCATCTGTCATCTGTCATCTGTCATCTGTCATCTGTCATCTGTCATCTGTCATCTGTCTCTTGTAATAAGTTAAAGCGTTTCTAAGTCGGCTTCAGTTCAGTTCATATAAAAACTAATGTTGAAAAACGTTTCTTTTTTACAAAGATGTATTGTAATTACATAAAAAAGGAGGGATAATGACTATTTTTTTAGTCCCGTAGTCAGGATCCGATGATTCAGGGAAATCGAAGGCAACTTTAAAATTAACTTACAGGCAATTATTTTCCTGTCAATTTTATATTCTGATAGTCATCTTCTTATGTGGATGAGCTGATGATAGAAGGTAAAACTCCTCAGCGTTAAAAGAAAATTCTTACGAAGTTATGAGTACGACATACGTACTTGTAAGGTTATTAGTTTGAAATAATTATAGGGTAAAACGTTACGAAAGTTTGAACTGCATGGTAGTCATTACACAATGAAGCATCTTAATACCGCGATGGATATATTTGGCCTAAGTAGAAGTTCTTTAAAAAAAAACTAAAACTCAACCTCGCACACTCACTCACACAGCAACACCATTGCACAAACTGATACACACTCACACACTAAAATGTTCGTACTACACATAGTTCCACTTGTTCATGTGTATATATATTTTTATTTATTTTTTTCTGTTCGTGTTTTTTTTTTGTTATTGTTTATTCTGACCTTAGATTATAGAATCTAAGGTCGGAAATAGGCCGGAAATAGTTCCGGTTCTATATTTTAACCTTATTTTGGCTTTATTTTTAATCTATTTTTATTGTGTAAACTTTTTTTGATAAGCTGTATAGGTTTGAGAAATAAAAAAATTAAATAAATCTAGGTTGATGACGAACTTTATCAACGCCATCTATCGAGCACATTGTTCAACACTTCAACCGCGCCCGCGCGCACTGCGTTATTTGTTATTTTTGTTACCTCTCATAAGTTTTAATATTAAGATTAACTTCTATTTAACAATATATAACTAATCAATCAATATAAGTGTTTAAAAATTTTGAAGCAGTGGTTGAAGTAAATTTTCAATTGGCCATAACTTCTTTTTCTCTTAACCGATTTTGACAAAATAAACTTTTGACAACGCTCCCAATTATATGTAATCCAACTGTGACAAATCCGTTCAGTAGTTTTCAAGTTATAACGTACCAGACAGACAGACAGACAGACAGACAGACAGACAGACAGACAAGAATTCCAAAAATTGTTTTTTTGGTTTCTATGACTCTTCTTTAATTGCCTCCTTTCAGTTTTTTGGAAAAATATTTAATGTACAGATTTTCGATTTTTACTGTCTTATTATTAGTATAGATTTGTATTACTTCAAGTATCACTAATATTTTATGTAATAAAAATTAGCGAAAGTAATTTTAACTTCAGTTCTGCAGTCTGAGGATATTTAGTAGCATTAGCTTAGTCTGAAGCTATTTTAGGCAATAAAATGTAACGGCTACATCAACTTCTAATAACACTAACCCTATATAGCTAAATAAAGTTTATTGAATAGTAACTATTCTATAAAAACTACTATTTTTGAATAATGGACGTTTTCCGTTTTTGTATAAAAAATAATCTTACAAACCTAAACAGTTCTTGGCCTAGGAAGGAGTCCCACTCATTGAACATTTTAATTAAAAGACAAGTGTTTATTTCGTATTTACCTAGCTCCTAAATATATTCCGGTTTCCTTCCTTGCGATATTTTACCATAAGTAAATCCAGAACACAGCCGCGATTCGAAGACACAATTTCAACGCCTTTACAACTAGGCCAGTATCTTTTTCACATATGTGAAGTTTTAAACAATACTTTGTTTTATACAAATTAACAAACACTTAAATGCATACAACTATTTGCAGCACATTCCCTGTGATTCACAGGAACCCTTTCACAAAATTCCAACACACGATCGTGCATCTATTTAAATAATGGAACGTAGACACTACGTTACGTTACGTCGTCACTACCGAGGTCAGGCTGGCTATTTAAAAACGTCATTCATTCATGAACCCTCTTCAGCATTTCAAGATTCTTCGTTACAGTGTGTACACGTCTAGTGTTGTGATTTGAAAATGAGTGGAAATTTCCTTACAATACCGAGCGATGATTCGATACGACGCCGTTCACGGGTAAGGCTTCATTGTTTATATAAGTTTTAATTGGAATTAATCGGATTTTAAATGATGTAACGGCAGTTGAGGAACGCTGAGTAATTCTAAACAACAAAACGATAACACTTTTGAATGACCTAATCAGTATAATTTCAATATTTTCCCTTTTCGTCAAATTGTATAAGCAATAAATAAACCTCAATAACAACTGTGATACACTGAATGAATAGGTCAGATAAAATTGAATTTTTATTCAAAAATGACTTGTAAATAAAAAACGCGAGTATCGAGAAGTCATTAATAGTTAGTTATAAACAACCTTTTAAGCCAATATTTGTGTGGAACGTGAAGTTTTGCGTGCGCTAAATTTAGTTTTGCGACCTTAAAAGCTCTTAAAAGTCGACGGGCGTTCAGCATTCGTAAAACATAAAACGACAGTTTGACTTTTTCTTTTGTTTCTTTTAACCTCATATTTTCAAAGGAATTCAAAATGTTTATATTTAACAAAGGAATATTTATGTAGATATGTTTATTACAAAAATGTTTTTATTGATCTATCCACACTTTGTTGCACTAAAACAGTAGAAGATAATGTTAATAGACGTTAGTACATATAAGAGCAACGGGATCTTATTGCTAATAAGCGATCTCTTTCAGGCAACCTATAACAAATAATCAAGTTATACGTCAGATTATGACCGTTCGTTAACCCAGCGAGCGACAAAAGGCTACTTTTATCATATTTAATATTATAAAGGGTATTTTTTTTTCAAATAAAACTTACCTTATAATAGTTTAAAAATGTTCAACGAGCAATAAAGATATTAAAAAACGTTAGAATGAAGGTTTAATATTAACTGGATAGGAGCTTTTATATTAGTTAAACATTCTAGAATGATGTATTTTTATTTTAAAGCGTTATTTTTTTATTAAAAATAATTATATTATCCAGTAGCAGTAAAAAATATTTAAATATTAGCACTATTCATTATTAGCGTTGAAAAAGAGGCTTAGGAAGGTCAGGAGTTAGCTCTAATGAAAAATTTTCAGTCAACAGCATTTGGTGAAATAATAAGCTTAGTAATATGATAAGATACTAATATACAAAAAGACATAAAAATGTAAATCTGAAGTATGTATGAACTTTGATTTGGGGAAACTATGCTTAATTGCTATGCTACTTACGTTTCGTACTTATAAAGTAGCTCAGCTGTACTGAGCTATGCTAATAAAAATAAGTTTATTTTTTTGTGTTTGTGCCAGTGATTGTGGAACAATACTGAGAATGATTTATACATCCATATCACGTATAGAACCATAGACGGAACGAAAAAATATTTTCCCAAAAGTCGAATCAATAGAACGAAAACAGGAATTCCAATTATACGTAGCCAACAATTCAGTGTCAGGCACGGTTAACGTCATGAAACAAGAATGCACGCGTCATAAGTATATCCTTGACCCATCTGAAATGGATTAACAACTGTTTATCTGCCGCACTGAAATAACAATATTTCTGAATGAATGTTAAACAAATTACATTAAGGTACCATGATATAATAAAATTTGTAGATTTCATAAAGTTATTATTATAATTTTGGATTCCTAATTAGTTAAACAATACTTGGTATACAGTTTCATAAATTGTAAATTGAATTAATTAAGAATGTGATTTAATTAATAATATTTAAACATTAAAACCAAAGCTTTAACCTAGATATCAATGCTTTAGTACACAATACCACCTACTTAAGAAAAAGCATGAAACAAACAGAAATCATCAGAGAATAATCTATTCTTTATTGAGTTCTGAATAAAAATAACGTTTACACGGCGCTCTAGTTGTCTCTAGATTAATCACCCTATTTTTAAATATCGTTCCGAATGTGCTGAATCTTATATATAAAATTTCCCTGTCACAGTGTTGCTTGACCGATATTTTTTGTATTTTCGAAATTAAAAAATACATACACCCTCAAAATTTTACCCTGATCGATGAATCATCAGCATGATCAATCATCATTTAAATAGTTATTCGTCTACACTAGAAATTACTTGGAAATAATTTATTTGGCAAAACAACGTTTGCCGGGTTAGCTCGTATAGTTAATTATTATATATAGTTTTTTATAAATTCGTTTCTCAAACTCAAAATATTAACTCGGAAATTACGGCTGGGTGTATGGATATTAAAAACCTCGCACGGACAGTTACTATGCGTGCAACGCGGGCGATCTAATTTGCTTGCTGATATGGCATTCGTGTATGTATTACGCACTCTCAATGATATCGCATTTGAGACGAATTTGTTGTACTGATGGTATTAACACGGCAAAGGTTATATATGTATTAATATTAAGGATACCATATTATATTGCATAAAGCTTTGTTTCAATAGAAAAAGAAAAAAAACTCGACACCGTATTAATTGTCGATTTGTCGTCAATTACAGTTTATGGTATCGTCAGTTAGTACATAGTGAAACAAGAGATATTAGACTTACAAGATTTTGACTAACAAAAGAATAAAATAAAACAAAAATAAAATATAAGTACGGGTTTAGAAAAAAATACATGAATTCTTATGCTTACCGTTTAATGGAGTAAAAATAAATGCTTTTAAAAAGCAATTAAATGATGAGCTTAATTAAAGCTACATTGGAGCGTAACATACTCGTCCATGTAGCCTTTCACGAAATTAACGAAAGCTGACAATTTAAATTTTAATGAAAGCTTCCGTACAAAGTTTATTAACACGGGCAAGGTCGACAGTTCAAGTTTTTCCCTTTTTAATCTAAAGCCCTGTTGAGAAATGAACGCTTTGAAGGTTTATTTACCCCACGGCAAAAGGCAATTTGGAAATAAGTATAAGCATATTGAGAGCGATTAAAATTTTAAAAATATCTTCACTTAATTTTAATAAGAACTGTACACATTTTAATTACACTTAACGGATTAAATATTTTATTTTTCATCTCAAGAAAAAGAAAATATTTATTCACAAAAAACATGAACGTTCGTATTTTATGATTAAATTTACATAACCAGACTATAGTGTGGCTATATAGGTTATATATAGCTCTTCCATCAGACATATCGTTGAAATTCCACCCCACCACTCCTCCTTTTCCGGAAATCCGGAGAGTGTCCGCTATAAAGCTTTGAAACTGACTTCTCGATTACATCCGATCAGCCTCCTCACTTTGAAAACCTTCCTCGAAAGCATTTATTGTCCATAAAGTATTTATTTTAATTTTTTTGATTTAAATTAGCAAATTTTTCCTGTTTTACTTGATTTAATCTGTTTCGTTTTGTTTTTTTTGCACTCTTCACACCTCTGGCAACAGGCCAATTGGTGCAAGAGGTAAAAATGCATTGTAAGTATTTTTTTGTTGGTTGCCTGGAAGAGAAGCTTACTAGCGATAAGACCGACCGTTGCTCTTGTATGTACTATTAAGATTATCTATTTCTACTGTTTTAGTGCAAATTGTAAATAAATAAATAAAAAACCCACTCATACCAAGACTAATTAAGTAATGTAGACTTATATGTTATGGTAACCCCTGAGTACGGCTCAAAGTCTGTCATGTACAGTTATTGCATTTAAAATTGTGAAAGCATATCAAAGTTTGTATATCGCAGGAGATTTATATATACTATATATATATGTATATATATATACTATATATATATAAATCTCCTGTCACGATATTAGTCCCCGATGAATTCCTAAACTACATAACCGATTTTAAATTAAATTGGCACACCGTGAGCAGTCTGGTCCAATGTGTCATATAAGCTACAATTCAATAGCATGACTACCACGTGTTATTGAGGATAAAGTATAAATTAAATTTATTTTGTAGTGAACGAAATACCGCGGAATTCAATTATTTCTACTGTTTTTAATAATTTATATGGCAAAACAACGTTTACCGGTTCAGCTAGTATACTATATGTGTAAAGTAAGTTACCACTATAACCACAGTAATAATATGTGTAAACCATGTAACGCGTCACTCGATTTAGCGACAATTTTTTTTTTTTTTTTTTTTGGAGGGGGATCTCGCTGTTGGCCAGGAGGCCTTTACAGCTCAGCTCGGGCTGGTTGGCGAGCTTAGCTCAGCCGTGACAAATTTGGTTTGCCGTGACTTGCGCAAGGGCGTCTCCTGTGAGACTCGGACCTCGGCTTGGGCTGTCACGGGGGGGACTAGCCTGAGGGGCTGGACGGAAGCTCACTGTAGGAGTGAGCGACACTTGAAACAAGGGACCACGCCTTCGCCGGCGAAGGCGGTTTTTAACCCTAGCTCTCCTATCTGATTGTTTGGCCGCGCGGGCGGCATCTAGTGTGTTATTAGCTACAGTTTTAGCGACAAAGTTTCAAAAGCGTCGAAATTCTTCGGTTGGTTTACTTTGTATTCCATACAATTATTTTTCTTCTCTCCATTTAACGACCACTGTCTATACACACAGTCACTTCAGTATCGTTATATACAGTTTACACTGCATACAATATGTACAAAGTTGTATTTGCATAATTTTAGTCAAAGTTTTATTATTGAGTTAAAACCGAATACTAAGTTCACGAAGATTAAAGTATGTGAAGAGATGAAAAAGTCCAGTCTGAATATAATTCTATATTTTATGTGCATCCTTTTTATTTCTTTTAACGTATAGTTTGAATTTTTTATTATTACTTATATGCAAGGTTTTATAAGATCAATAAGTATTACGCTCTCTTCGTGTTCAAAACAAGTAGATTATTACTTAAATGGATTCACTATCCTGGTATTATCAAAACTAAAAAGCAATGAATATACATATATTTTTAATATCAATACAAATTGAAGATTCCATTCGTTAAATGCGCCATTCACTCATTTGCTGTTTCGATAATTGTATTAATAGCTGTTATAATCTGATAGCACAAAATCAGTTCATTTGTGCGAGAGGGAGCAAGAGTTCATATAATATATATATATATATAATAAAATTAACCACGTCTTAATTAACTGAGAACACTTATAAATTGATGTCGGCGAGCTGCTTAGCCACTCTCAGTAATACTTTAATATTTTATTTCTACAGTTGCTAAATTACAGACATTTTATCAAGCATTAATTGTTTTACAAAACGTACGGAGGATTAAGAATACGCGGTTCATCACGTTCATCATATTATTTAATATATAAAATTCTCGTGTCACAATATTCGTTACCGTACTCCTCTGAAACGTCTTGACCGATTTTCATGAAACTCTGTGTGCATAGTAGGTCTGAGAATCGACAAACGTCTATTTTAACCGTTAGTGAGGTTGTCCATCCTTCACATTTATTAAATATTAAATTTATAGGGCTAAACAACGTTTGCCGGGTCAGCTAGTATTGTATAAACCCATATGAATACAATTTCAAAATGTTGTTCTGAACTTTAAATTATTTCATACACCGGACTCGGTTTGCACCGAAATGAAATAGGAATTGTGTTGAATTACCTAAACTATGCGCGTTATATATTTTTTACATTACAATTTCGTCACTATCAAAATTGATTGACTCTGTTATAACAAAGGCAACCCTTACACAAGTACTTGGTTATAAATCAAACGTCAAGAAGCGAAAATGTAAATAACTAATGCTTGTCTCTTTCTGTCACGTTGTGTTTACGCTGTGATGAAAAGAGACGCATATACATAATGAGCTAATTAATTAGATGAGTATATTCTTGTAATTCAATATCATTTGTTCAATTCAAAATGTCGGCTCAGGTTCAAATCCAGGACGATTGGCAATAATTAGGTATTTAAAACTTATTTTTTTGACGATATAAAAATAAAACCATTTGCTATGGAACCAGTTGCCGTCGTCACGGTATTTTTTAAATTAGTTCTAAAACATAATGTATGGCTTTAAGTTTAAAATCTCATTCTTAAATATATAAGAAAAGAGACAAAAAATCAAAGAATGGGAACAAAAATAGTATACTAAACTAGCCCAACCTAAGCCACATTTATACATCACGTCTAAATAAAAAAATATCTTTATTCACATAGATACCTATGGTACACTTAGACATCGTCCAAAAACAAAAATTATAAACGATATGCAACAATTTCATCATGCATCGGCAAATGCTTTAATATCGATATTATTTATATATTACTATATTATTATATAATAGATATATTGTCTTATGACAATAAAAAATAACCTTTGCTATCATCCGTGGGCATAGCGAAATAGACGCACACATTTACGCTGTGAGTAAGAACAACCCGCAAACACACACCAGGACTAATCCAGGACAAAAATTATTAGGTAAAAAAATTATTATAACAACCATGTTATTGGTTGTTATAACGTGATGGTTCACGTTATGTATCACAAAATATATCGATATTATTATTTCCAAACTAATACGACTCAAAGAAAAAGGTCCGGCAACGCACTTACATACTCCCAGCCACGTGAGTGTCTATGGGCGGCGACTTAACCTTTATGGTGAGCCTCTTGCTCGTTTGACCTCTATTCTATAGAAAACTTTGTACGTAAAATGTGTGTTACAGTGTGAATTGTAAATAATTCAAATGTTGATTCAAATGCGTTTTTTTATGTACAATCAATTATTTTTTAAACCCTTAGGTAATAAATGAGTTCAAAATAAGGATTAAATCCCAGTGATTAATGTGAAATAGGGTCGCGGAGTCGCACTTTGACTTAACAGTATTCTGGGCTAACAAAGACAAATTGCTGCGCGAAGTATTACGTAAATTTTCTTCAGTTCCTTCCCCCTAATGAATATGAGTTTTCAAAGGAAATTAATATGTATAAGATTTTCAATATAATAATTTGTTTTAAAAACTTATCATACGAAGAATATCGTTGAAAATCTCGATATTAAAGGTAATTGACTGTCATTTTAATTTTTTCATGTGCACGACCTTTTTCGGTTTAAATTGTTTTTCAAATCGTTTTTATAATAAATTTAATTACATATCATTTTTTTTAAGATTTTGAAAAATCTATTTATCCAATTATCTTAATCATAAAAATGTTTGTGTATACATTCCAGCATAGCTTTGACCCAAAAACCAAGAAATACAAGTTTCATCTCAGTTTGGTCAGAGTATATGGTCAGATTGGTAATTTAGATTTAAGACTATTCAAAAACTGCATAAAATTATTTGTATTGACTTGGAAATCAATTACATTTCGTGTCTTGTAATTGTGTACTGAATACGATTCTTTGCATTTCTTGATCAACTGTATTTTCTTACGAAAACTTCGTCGTTTGAATAAATGATACAAAGAAGAAATATCTTTTGGTAACATTATACGAATACTGAGCTGACCCGGCAATGGTTGGTTTACCATATAAATTATTTGTAAGTTATTTCTAGTGTAGACAAAAATATCTAATAAAAATAGGGGTTGGTGATAAATGCGTAAAAATTTAGGGTACATACTACCCTAAATTTTTTAATGCGACATGAAAATAAATATATTTAAATTTTTGAAAATATTGTCTTATCCTTATCACGGGTAAAAAAAATATGTTAGCCGACTTTCAGACCTACTCAATATACCCACAAAATTTCACGACAATCGGTGAAGCCGTTTCGGAGGAGTACGGGAACGGACATTGTGATACGAGATTTTTATGTATTAGATTTACGTTCTTCTTTGTGTTAATGTGATCCTAATATTGTATGAAACCTACCCACACTCGTTCTTAGATATTTCATATCGCGGCATACATAGAGAAAATGTGTTTAATAAATCCTACCTTGTAAAGTATGAAAAATAGTTTTAGGTTAGCGCCTGTTAGGCCTTATATAAATCAACTTTTGGGATTTGTTGTGACATATTATTAACAATAAAGGCATATTTGCTTTGAGGCTTATATCAAGGGATTTCTTACTCGTATAATATTTTCATATTTTTTACCATACTTTTATTATAAAGTGTATTATAAAATATATTATAAACATCAATTTATTACGTAGAAATCTAACTATCGTATATTTATAATCTAGCCGACGTACGATTACCCAATTAAAAATAATCAAATATCCAGCTTATTTAATGATACTTGATGCTTAAGTTTTTTATATAAAGTTATTTACGATCTTCAAAAGAATACAAAATAACGTCATATATTAATCGCCTTATAATTATTCAAGTACAGTTTTATTTCGCGAATACATTGTTCATTTTGACATAAACTTCGATTTCCCTTAGACAATTTGATCTTCACGGGTACCAAACAAAAATATTCTGAAATATTCCCGAAGCCTTTATAACTAAAAGTATGGAGTCCATTTGTTTATGCCCAGGTTAGACCTGGATCGCCGCATTTGTCTACACGAAATTTGTGCTATATTTTGTGAATCTCTTTTTCTAAAGCCAATTTGATAAATATATCCCGGCGCGCTATTCTATTGTACGTCGCCACTTCTTTGCACAAACAAAGCTATAAATAAACCCTTGTTAAACAAAACATATGAATCACATTGGCAAGTAGCAGTTTTCTTTTATCACAAAGACTGCGCACGATTCACGAGATCCTGTTAGGGACAGCTGGTGGCAAAGTGCGCTGTCTTAAATACCGAATACTCTTCAAACATGCAACATATATTTTTAGTATTAAGCCTTTTTATTTGGAAATAACAATTATCGTACAGAGTTAAAATTTTACTCCGCGTTTTCTTTCAGTTTTAATAAAATGTGTCGACTAATTATTAATGATAATTATCACCTAGATAACGTTCAGCATCTAATGGCCTAATAATCTATAATATATGAATGTGATGTGACATATTTTTAATATCTTACAGAGTTCTTCCTTGACGGACTTAATTTCGGCGTTCGACACAAAAGCGCAGACGCACACAGAATTACAGAAAATCACAGCATTTAGCGGCAGCTTCGACAAGAACCACAAACCGACATTCTCAAAGGATGAATACGGCAAGTGAGTTGAGTTATTATTTAGGAATTATGTTACACGTTAACAACGACATGTTACATCCATAATGGCAAATTACATAGGAGAACGTCTCAAATGTATTTCTTAATGTAGACATTCACATTATGTATAATTGGTTTCGATAACACCATAAAATGCACAGTCCCTTCAGTTTCCGACCAACGCTAATGATAATTAAACAGAGGCCACAACCAACTACTACTAAAAAAACTCGTGCAAACAGCCCAATGATCCGGGCTAAATATAATATAATGAGTATATATTGGTATTTCCGAAAGCTTTTCATAAAACTTCTGTAATAAATATATATCAGAGTATTGTAATCAAATACCTTACAGTCTAGACAGTTTTTTTGTATTAAAATAGAGTGTGGGCTTCCTCGTTATTATCATTTATTTTGGACAATTTCTCTCCGAATTGATAATACAACATAAACAAAAGAGCGTACCAATCCCTAAAAGGTCGGCGACGCACTCACGAGCTCCCAGCCACGTGAGTGTCTATGGGCGGCGACTTCACCTTTATGGTGGGCCTCCTGCTCGTTTGCCCCCTCTTCTATAAAAAAACATCATGTTAAATTAATTACGTCATAATTTTGTTTATTCTCGATAATATTAATTCGGATTGATGGGCTATGATTAGCCAAATAAATTATATATTTAAATGATTAGTTTAGAAGGTTGAAGATGACTTCTCTGTATATCGTAACTATGTATTCTAATTACTTACATACTAAGTAATTTTTTATGCAAATAAATATTGGGATTTGCTACTGTAAGTATAGAAACTTACCGTTATTTAAATACTATAAATTTAAAACTGGAAACTTAAAAAGGTACAATACAATCGTTGAAACATATTATAAATAAGGCTTATGTTGTAACCAAATAATAAAATGATTGTATAATATATAATGTAGGATGTTAATTTGTTAAAATCCATTAAGCTTGTAACATCCACAATATATTAAATGAAAGCTTAAACATTTTCACAAGATTTTAATAAAACGTTAATGTTGTTAACGAACATCTGTTGTTGCCAATCTTGTAGCAAGATTCAAATAAACATTCAAAGGAATTCGCTTTTCATTAGTTCAGAATTCAGATAACCAACATTCCGTGAGATTAAAATGGTTAAAGTGTACTTTCATAACGCAACTAAAACATTCTAGTTTCATTAGCTCTTAAATCATTTTGTGAGATTGTCAATTAAAAAATAAATATCGTTGCTGCCAGGACATTCTTTACAATCTCATTTTGTATGATAACTAGCTTATAATAAAGGGGGCATGATATTAAACGATAGAATTCGAAGCACCTATATTGTCTAAGCAAATTACCAGTAAATTAATTACGTCATAATTTTGTTTATTCTCGATAATATTAATTCGGATTGATGGGCTATGATTAGCCAAATAAATTATATATTTAAATGATTAGTTTAGAAGGTTGAAGATGACTTCTCTGTATATCGTAACTATGTATTCTAATTACTTACATACTAAGTAATTTTTTATGCAAATAAATATTGGGATTTGCTACTGTAAGTATAGAAACTTACCGTTATTTAAATACTATAAATTTAAAACTGGAAACTTAAAAAGGTACAATACAATCGTTGAAACATATTATAAATAAGGCTTATGTTGTAACCAAATAATAAAATGATTGTATAATATATAATGTAGGATGTTAATTTGTTAAAATCCATTAAGCTTGTAACATCCACAATATATTAAATGAAAGCTTAAACATTTTCACAAGATTTTAATAAAACGTTAATGTTGTTAACGAACATCTGTTGTTGCCAATCTTGTAGCAAGATTCAAATAAACATTCAAAGGAATTCGCTTTTCATTAGTTCAGAATTCAGATAACCAACATTCCGTGAGATTAAAATGGTTAAAGTGTACTTTCATAACGCAACTAAAACATTCTAGTTTCATTAGCTCTTAAATCATTTTGTGAGATTGTCAATTAAAAAATAAATATCGTTGCTGCCAGGACATTCTTTACAATCTCATTTTGTATGATAACTAGCTTATAATAAAGGGGGCATGATATTAAACGATAGAATTCGAAGCACCTATATTGTCTAAGCAAATTACCAGTAAATTAATTACGTCATAATTTTGTTTATTCTCGATAATATTAATTCGGATTGATGGGCTATGATTAGCCAAATAAATTATATATTTAAATGATTAGTTTAGAAGGTTGAAGATGACTTCTCTGTATATCGTAACTATGTATTCTAATTACTTACATACTAAGTAATTTTTTATGCAAATAAATATTGGGATTTGCTACTGTAAGTATAGAAACTTACCGTTATTTAAATACTATAAATTTAAAACTGGAAACTTAAAAAGGTACAATACAATCGTTGAAACATATTATAAATAAGGCTTATGTTGTAACCAAATAATAAAATGATTGTATAATATATAATGTAGGATGTTAATTTGTTAAAATCCATTAAGCTTGTAACATCCACAATATATTAAATGAAAGCTTAAACATTTTCACAAGATTTTAATAAAACGTTAATGTTGTTAACGAACATCTGTTGTTGCCAATCTTGTAGCAAGATTCAAATAAACATTCAAAGGAATTCGCTTTTCATTAGTTCAGAATTCAGATAACCAACATTCCGTGAGATTAAAATGGTTAAAGTGTACTTTCATAACGCAACTAAAACATTCTAGTTTCATTAGCTCTTAAATCATTTTGTGAGATTGTCAATTAAAAAATAAATATCGTTGCTGCCAGGACATTCTTTACAATCTCATTTTGTATGATAACTAGCTTATAATAAAGGGGGCATGATATTAAACGATAGAATTCGAAGCACCTATATTGTCTAAGCAAATTACCAGTTGTTAATTAAAGAGAATGTTTTTAACGAAGCGTAATTTCTATGATCATCTTTACTGAATAATAGTTAATTGAATTGTCAAAAATTATTAGCACTCTGGACTTGAAGTGTCCGAAGCGTATAGGTACACACAGACCACAGCTAACAAATATGATAACTCCAATTGATTGATACTAAGAATGTTACGGTCAAAATTGGCAGTCCGGCGCGGTGGTCGCATTTCGCCTACCTCTTGTTCCTACAAGTACCAGCATTTTATTACCTGACAGATGAACTTGCTGTCTATTAAACTTATTATCTAACTAACTACACGTGACTGAAAATAATTTCTCAATGAAAATAAAATAACGAAAATATATAAGATTATCGTATGTATCTAACTACATTTTTATACAAATTGAATCCGTTAAATTCAGTTCCATCACCCTTTAATACGCGGCAATATTTTTTTGTATCGTTTAGATAAGTATTGTATATATTATATTGTTCAGTATAATTTATATATATAGTGGTATTTTAATACATAAACATGTATTCAATTCTTATGTGACATTATGTGGGACAAAGTACCACTATAAAGTTCATTGCGCTTATATGATTTCAGAGCTTTCATAGCATTTGTGTGCTTCATAGCTTTATAAAGCTGATATTTAACAATAGAGAAAATGTTAGAGACATTATAATTGTAATATATGAAGACATATATTGTAGCAACATTCTAAGCGTACTAGTAAAACTGACGGACACAAAAATATCTATCATATTAGATTTATATAGTATTTATATAGTGTGTATGTATAGTATATATGTAGTGACACACAAAAATATCTACAATATTAGATATATAGTAGAACACTAAGCAATCTTTGCCTTTTTGTTTTTCTGGTCGACTGCAGAATTATTTAAATTGCGGTAATGGTTACTTATCTATACTAATAATAAGACAGTAAAAATCGAAAATCTGTACATTAAATATTTTTCCAAAAAACTGAAAGGAGGCAATTAAAGAAGAGTCATAGAAACCAAAAAAACAATTTTTGGAATTCTTGTCTGTCTGTCTGTCTGTCTGTCTGTCTGTCTGTCTGTCTGGTACGTTATAACTTGAAAACTACTGAACGGATTTGAACGCGGTTGGATTACATAAAATTGGGAGCGTTGTCAAAAGTTTATTTTGTCAAAATCGGTTAAGAGAAAAAGAAGTTATGGTCAATTGAAAATTTACTTCAACCACTGCTTCAAAATTTTTAAACACTTATATTGATTGATTAGTTATATATTGTTAAATATGTTCTAATATAAGTAATTCTTAATATTAAAACTTATGAGAGGTAACAAAAATAACAAATAACGCAGTGCGCGCGGGCGCGGTTGAAGTGTTGAACAATGTGCTCGATAGATGGCGTTGATAAAATTCGTCATCAACCTAGATTTATTTTATTTTTTTATTTCTTTAACCTATACAGCTTATCAAAAACAGTTTACACAATAAAAATAGATTAAAAATAAAGCCAAAATAAGGTTAAAATATAGAACCGGAAATAGAATCTAAGATCAGAAAAAAGAATAACAAAAAAAAACGAACAGAAAAGATTAAATAAAAATATATATACATATGAACAAGCGGAGTTTATTATGTGAAGAACGAGTATTTAAGTGTGTGTGTTTATCAGTGTGTGCAATGGTGTTGCTGTGCGAGTGAGTGTGCGAGGTTGAGTCTTAGTTTTTTTTTAAAGAACTTCTACTTCGGCCAAATATATCCATCGCGGTATTAAGATGCTTCATTGTGTAATGACTATGCAGTTCAAACTTTCATTAACGTTTTACCCTATGATTATTTTGATTGAACACTACCTATACAAACAACTAAAAGGAAACGAGTGAAGAGACGTTTATCGTTTGTCCGCATCCATTTTTTCACCTACGTTCTTAACGTTAATGAGGTTTACCTTTTATTATTTGGTCAAGCTAATAAGTAATAACCTCACAAGTACGTATTTCGTACTCATAACTTCGTAAGAATTTTCTTTCAACTCTTAACCGCTAAGGAGTTTCCATCATCAGCTCATCCACATAAGAAGATGACTATCAGAATATAAAATTGTCAGAATATTAATTGCCTGTACGTTAATTTGAAAGTTGCCCTCGATTTCCCCGAATCATCCGATCCTGTAAAGCTACATCATCCCTGAGTAACACAGGCTATATAAAATTCCAATTGTAACAAGATTTTATGATTAGACCGTGAAAGAAAGCCCTTTCGAGATCATTAAAAATCGCTATATACTTAACCAAATTACACGTGGGCGAAACCGCGGGCGGAAAGCTAGTTTTCTAATATGTCTAAACAGAAAACTTCACTTTTATTAGTCCTCACTCGTCTGAATTAGACGAGTCATTAATGTCTTGTCACCTCTGATTGATTAAACCTGACATAGTATGAAGTAAACGATACATAATCACCTCTATCTTAGTAGTCAGAAGGTCCGAAGTGGCGTACTCTGTTCTTTATGGAAGGGGCTTGGTTCTCTAATATCGCCACAGCGTTTATTTTTTGTCAAAAGCTCAATTTCGATTTTATGATAAATTTAATATGATATCTTTCTGGCAACAAACTCAGCTGGTTACCATTTTTTTCACTTTGATTTCTTTTTCTTCTCATATTTATTTTATCACTGTTTCATACAGATTCAATAAGTATCAATCGACTTGCAATATTTAGATTGGCTAGCAATAACGCGCGAACGAATTTCCAATTATTTGATCGCAATTTTGTTAAAATCAATTTATGTTTCACTGGTCCAATACTTTTGTGTTTAATACTAACAATGTTGACATTTAATAGAACTTTAGCGGAAAAATGCCTAATTTGTTGTTTGTATAGAATTAGTGGTGAGCGCTTTGTCAAGCTTTGTCACATAACAAAAACAAATTTATTCAATCGAGATTTTAATGTTTATTTGTATTCAATTTTCGTATTCCAATTTTCTTGATGTTTTTCCCGTGTCTCCTACATCACGCTCCGCCCTGACAGCTCCATCCATCACATCCAGTAATTACAAAGCGTGATTCGTGATACTTGATAATAGTATGTTTTGCGATAAAGATTTACAATTTATTTACTGCCATGTGAAAAATGTCTATGGGCGGTGACTTCACCCTAATGGTGTGCCTGCTGCTCGTTTGCCCCCTATAAAAAACAAATTAAATTAATTAATAATGTTTATGTATGTATAATGAAATTATTGGTTAACAATGTTTACGTAAAAATGTTAACCTAAAATTAACATAAACTCATTAATACTCAGATTAAACGTTTTGATTAATATGTTATTTAATATACGGTAAAGTTTTTAAAAAATTTCAAAATAAATGTAGTACATACATTAACCAGAAAAATATTACTTTTTACTTTATTTAAGCATGGACTTTTTTAAGGTACCTATTTTATTATTTAGTGGAAACAATGAAAACTAGTGAAATATAAACAAGAGTTAAAAGAAAATAGAATTTTATATTATTCCTTTCTAGACCTATCCCCGGATCGAAAACGGAGCACAGAGGAGCGGAGGCACAGGCAAGAGTATGTACAGAGATGAAGGAACTTTGTGAAATTATCAACGAGTACGGAAAATCTCCGTGCAAAGGTCTTCTTCCGCCAGAACTTCAAGGCGCTACAAAAGTTATCTCGTTCGGCGAACTTTTTACGGTAAGCTTCTTGACTTTAATCTTCAACTGTACAATATTAGAGCTCTAAAGTTCAGAGTTCATTTAAATATATAGAAAAAATAAATTTAAACGATAACAGAATACATTTAATAACTGCTTTGAAATCCATAATGCGTGCGGCATTCATTCAGTGTATCGCGATTTGTATAAGCTGAGAAAAGCTTTTTGGTTGGGCTTTCGGGTCGGTGTCTAATCCAATGGGAACAAATACGTCGATGTTAAATGTGTTACATATCTACATTAGATATAAGCCTCATTATAATTAGATATAATATCTTGGTTGTTTATTCCCGTCAGACAACCCCTACCCTAAATATATCCTTTAAATACGTCATCGTTTTCCACTCAAAAAGCATTCCTGATCCAACTTCCAAACACATACGATGTCACATACTTTAAAGTACAAACCAAATAAAGTTTTTTTTTCTAAAAACTCTCAAGTGTTGTCACTGCCCGTAATAAATTTGGCGTTAAAGTACTAAGTTAAACAATATAGAAAAAACCTTTTACTCCTTACAGTAAACATATTACTTTTATTATTCTTATTAATACATACATACACGTATTGCGCTACCGGCTGTCAATTATATTACCGGGCTGCTGGTGATTTAATAATATTTAATTGTAATATAAGACCTTTTTTATAACTAATGATATTACTTTTACATATAGGAGACAACTTATTATAATAAATCGTATCAATTTTGTAATTACTTGACGTTCTAAATACGTTTCGCTAAATATGTTAACAGAGCACGTCTTTAAATTAATTTTAACAAAATTTTCCACTAGAGCTAAAATCATTAACGCCTATTAATATTCGTTGTGTCACATAATATGAGTGAGAAATGCGTTGGAGCATTAAATATACATATCTTAAAATATCCTGATGTTTATGCTAAACTTCCTCAGTTATATTTCCGATCAATAAACTTGGAGTATTTCTTAACCACACCGAGCATCGATTGGGAGAATTAAAATTGTTATTTTTATATTCAAAATTGAATGCTTTTTAATATATAAAATATACAAACAAATAAATAAATATGGAGCGATAAACTTCATATATTTAATCTTTATTGGACATTATGTATTCATAGATATGTCTCTGCCAGGATCTTACTCCGTTGAAGTAGTTAATAAGACTGATCCATCATTTTTTTTTAAATATATGTGTTTTAAAATTGTCACCACATTTTGTTTTCTTGAAATGTTAATTTAGCCTAAAATATTATCAAATTAGTCCAGAAAGACATGTTCATAATTAATAAATAGATACAACCATTTGAAATAAATTACTTTGATTTACAGTGATCGATGGATAAAAACTTGTATTGAATGTTATTACAAAATTAAAATTAAATTCGCAACGGAAAATTCTTCAAATACTTTTTCAAGTCTGTTTCGTATAATGTAAAAAAAACCACATTTCATCGCCAGCTCTTCTGTAAACGATACTGTTCATTTCGTTAATTTTATTAGTCATTGTCCGGTTTTTAAATAAACGTCAGAAATCAATGCGACGGACAGTAATGATCTTGGCACGTGCGCCCGTGAGACACACGGAAAATATTTCAAGATCTTTTACTAAATTAGACTTAATGTTTCATGTCGTTAACATGAGTAAATTAATATATAATATAGATATAATAAGATAGTACAAAGTACACGAGTTTTTCCTCCAACTATCAATTAGAAATCTTATGAATCGTCAAAAAAACGAATACAAATATTTGACGCAACATTTATAATACTGTCAGTTACCAAATCAAGGGCGTAGAGCGGATTCGAAGAACTGGCAAGAAACTCTACGCCAAATTTCCAATTGGATAGACTTTTGAAAATTTTGTTGCAAGTGGTTGTTAAAGTGATTGAAGAATTGAGTTGGTACCTGGCAATCAGTACCGGTGACCCAACCTGACCCCAGTTGGTTACTCGCTCAATGTAGAACCATCGCGATGCAGCGAGGTAATAACAACTTTATCGGTACTCTGCCACAAAGAACCACCTCTTTGATTTGATATTAGTGTTAAAGTTTAATTTGTTAATTTAAGTGAAATAAAAACAAGTAGCAACCCAACTTGTTTTGGGTCTAAGACGGCTTACATCCCACTCCCACAATATTATTTTCACTTGCCAATATATAAAGCTATATTATGCGACCTTCTTTCGAAACACTTAATTGTTCAAAGCTTTCGCTAATCAAGCGAAGGTTGAGAGTTTGAGACAAATTCACCAAAAAGAATTTTAAAAGTGTTCCTTTTGTAAAAGAATATTATTTTTTGAAAATATCTACGGGTTCGACATACAAAAATTACGTATGATAAAGTTTTGACGGCGTACGTAAAATAAGTCTACGCGTGATTTTATTCAAATTCAAAACTCTTCGATAACTAAATTATCAATTCGACGCGAAAGCAAAATAACTGAAACAGATAACTTAGTTGTAAAACGTAGTTAACGAAGCGGATCGTAATGACTGTTTAATTTGTTAACAATATTAATGATTTAAGATTTCATCTATTGTATTAAATTTAAGAATATAATTAATGTTTGAGCACACGAAGCTTTTTAGTATTACCGGTTGACTGAACTTGAAGTGTATTATCAAACACATTTTCTCTTTTTTTCTAGTCGTGATTTATAAATAAGTATTAAAATTGAAATAAAACAGTTTGTGATTTAATATATTTTTATTTTCTAAGGTATCTGTCCCTTGAATTAATTTTCATCCAATATGCAATTGCAAATTCTATATTGTCTTTGAAATCAGTTCAAGTGATTCGTGAATATTTCATATTACCACGGTTAACGTACTTTATGATTTCTAATTCAACTATTTATATTATCAATTTCGCAAATAATTCGTTTGCAATGAATGAATTTTTCAACATTGAACACAAAAGAATTATAGAAACCCGACGACAACAGTGGAGACCATTATTTGACAACATCTAAGTTCGATGTTCCAACCACACCTGGTTCTTTGTTTTGATGCGCTCCTGCTCTTTGATGTGTGATTTTTTTCTACTAAGGTAACTTTAATGTCCTATATTGTATAAGCAAATGTTTCTACTTACGAGATCGGATATATTTATAGAACCTGGTACACTCTGTATTAAGGATTGGTGACCAAATGGATCGTCAATTATATAACATAAATTTTCAATACCAGAGAGGAACCACTCTCATATTATATGTATATGTTACTTAACTACGAACCTTATATATAATATTTTTCGGATTTGAAAAAAAAACTGAAACAATAAAATAAATTTAAAAAGTTTGTTCCCTATGGCAGAGTACCAATAATGCTTGTGACATTTCCTGTATCGCTGCCTATACCAGCTCTTGGGTCGCCGGTACTGACTACCAGGTCTTCTTAATTCTCTAATATGCGCCTTTGTACTCCAAGAGCCAAAAGTCTCTTACAGGAATTATGGAGGAAAGAAAGACTCTTGTACTTTAACCCTTTTGTTTTAATATACTCTGAAATATATTCATTTATACAAAAAAAATGGGTTCGAGTCGGTAAACAACTAGCGGGCCGTCTGAAAAGCATTTGGATCACGTGACGTCGCATTCCGCTTCCGTCGGCATACATCATTCCGACATTAAACTTGGCATACATTCGCTCATAATTAGCAACATCGCGCCAAGCCGAATTAGGTAATGGCCTCTGATGTCTGTAAATAAATATTTCTAATTAGATACGGTTAACGTTTTATAAACTCTAATATATTAAGAATTGATTTGTTTGTGATTTCTTAAGTTTCAACATTCCCGTCTTGTTTAAAAATAATTTCAATATTACCTATCAGTTAGTTACAAAAAATATTAACATGCTCACATAGGGACAGTGTTAAAAGTATCGGTCCATATAACAATATTTCATAAGGACTGAAAAAAGAATCTAATTGAGTATCTCGTTTCCTCCATTTTCATACACGCTCTTCGGGTATGTGATGCTAACGACCTGCCTTTCAAAAAATCCTGAAATGATCGACAAGGTTACCTTTACCCTATTTATTCATTTCATGTAAATAATTTAATTAATATAGTGACTTTGGTCTTTTTATAGTCAAGGCACGAGCTTCGGAAGCTATCTTTTATAAAAAAGAGGCACCGAACAAACAAAACTTTGAGTTATTATTGCGAGAACATCTCTATTTCTAGATTGTAAATTCAAAATTATGTGTGAGTGCGTGTGTGAATCTAAAGGACGTCGGACGTCGTTATGTTTGCACAGATGTTAATCTAATTATTTTGAAATATAAAATTTATTCGTTACCTTGAATATACTCCGATATTTATCTTTATTTGTTTAATAATTTTTCAAGTATGTGTTTATTGTATGTAATGATATCGTGAATTGTATAAACATGACTAGGTACCCTAGCCAGCCTACTCTAAGCTATAAAACCGCGCAAATGTGAGAGAATTTCTTACACAGTTTTACAAGTGTATAAAATGTTCGATTTTTGATCTGTAAACTTTAATTCAGTTTACGTTAATTAAATTCCAATCGTTCGGTTCTATATACCCGGTAGTATATTAAAATTAACCTCTAAATATTGTAATAATTTAATATATTTCTGGATATTAAATCCTGTCCGTATAATAAAATTTGCATAAATATTTCGATAGAACTGCCGCAGGGAATATTATTTATATTCCCTGCGGCGGGTCGCCAGAGATATTTTTTAAGCGTTGTATTATTATCCAGATTATATATTTATGACATATTATAAAATCGTTTTTCACGTTTTAAACTCAGTCTGTTTAAATAAATTCACGCTAGATCGAAATAACTTGTATTTTATTTTCTTCAGATTTTAGTTTTTAATTATTCAATAATTATATATTTTAAGGCTAAGTATTTTTTTCCTGTGGCAAGCAAATCGTAAGCAAACCGGTCTGTCACATATCCAAGAATGAGAATGTCAGGTTGAATAAGCTCATCAACTGAACGGAAATAGGATTTTATTACAATAGATTACAATATTGGATTATTAATAACTATTGATGCCAAGAAATATATACAATTTTCACTATTAGAATTAAATATAAATTTTCAGAACGATTGGTTGCGATATGAAAGTGTTTATAAATATTGTATATTTTTAGTTTGCGTGCAACAATTTCAATATAACATTTATTTTTCTTTATTATACTAAAATTCTTTGTTTTGATTTCAGATATACACTGTTATATCCGATAAATTGGTCGGCATTTTACTAAGGACGCGAAAATATCAACTTACTTACTTCGAGGGTGAAGTGTTATTCCAAGTAAGTGGCACTTTATAAGGCTTTCAACGCATACTTCTCCTTTAAAATTATTGAATTAAAATTTGAATTACTTTAAAAAATATTGGGTGCTAATATCAAAGTAAAAAGAGGCATGAAATCAGTTTATAAAATAAATAAAATCAAGTAACTATGGAGATAAAGGCTTTTTAATAAAGTTTTATGTCACTTTTGGTATATAATATTAAAAACTGAATAGTACCATCTTCGTTACTGCATTTTCTCTTTTGTTCAATATTGAAATGAGATTGTTCAACCGTATGTAAATAATTAAAAAAAATGAATTGAAATATACGCAAATTACATTTATTTTACATTATTGATCATCAATCATAATCACAGGTTACTTAGTGTTAGCAACTTATCTATATTGAAACTAGTTCAATCAAACGCCGTAGTCATAAATCCCTTTCCAATAAAATATTTATTATAATTAACATAATTGAATGTAATTCGGTGCGCTTAGCGGTATCACATACTCACATATGGTCGCCTGGGTTTGTCTATACAAAGGCTATCCTAGCTTGTAAGTAACGGTTACTTGTATTTGTTATGTATTTATTTATTTATACAGAAACGCGACGACGATGTGCCCGTGTTCCTGATGCAATCAATATCGGATATAAGATCGTATTGTGATAACAAAGCCCTTCAAGCAAGAAGATCTGTATCACCAATGCCTAATTAAATGCACATATTATTTCTAATAGCCTAAGTTGTATGTAACGTGTGAAGTGTAATAATGATTCCGCTGTACTTAACTGTTTACATTTGGAACTAATTTTACATTAGAATTAGAACATTTGGTTAACATAACAAGATGTAGGATTTATTTAAGTTAATATAAAATGTTTTGGTTATATTTAATTGAAATATAAATAGTAATTGCGCACATACTACGAGGCATAAATCGTTTGTCAAGGTTTTCGATAAATGTGTTTTATAAATAAGCACTCGTAAGCTCTCTTATTGCGAATTAAATATTTCGCTGAGTCAATAAAAATCTAATTGGAAGTAATATGCGTATAAAGAAGCACTTATCTTATTTGGTAATGATATAAAATTATTTGTTCGTTATTGCCTTACAATGCTATTCTGAGTAATTATTGTATAAAATGCGAAATTGATGTTTTTTAAGATAATTAGTTCTCACCAATTACTGTATAAATATAAGAACTGTTCAAAATTAATTGATGATTTATTTAATGTATTCTAGTCAATTAAATTAAGTCATTATTAGTTATTCATAGGCGTTTTAACCAGGTAAATATTATAAATCTCAAATATTACCTAAAAAATTAGCCATGTTGTCTCAAGAAGATTTTTAGCCCAAAACTTAATTTCGCTCCTTGAATGAAAAGTTTGAGACGATTTTCTGTACAGGAGTAACGTTATAGTTAAAAAAAACAAAAGTTAATTTGATTAATCTATGAAAAATAGACCATTTTTTTCCAATATCACATGTTTTTTCATAAAAACCTTGTTCTGTATTCACATATAAATATTATAGATGCAAGGAAATAATTAAAAATAATTCTGGCTACAAGAGCCAATCAAACTTAGCTGGTAACTTTGTAGTTAACTAAGAATAAGGTTATTCGAGAAAACTTTTTATTAAACTTCGTAAAGTTAAAACTATCATCAAAGTTAACCTTTACGAAGCCGTTACAAATCAAGGCGAATGCTTTTTCTCTTTACCATATGAATTTTTTATATTGTTTATCTTGGGTTAAGGTGTCATTGCAAGTGCCATCTTTGTAAATAGGTAAGTTAGTGTGTAAGAAATATATGTTTGAATACCTTGATTTTTTTTATTTAAACTCTTGTGTATAGCTAATACACACACACACATAAATGCTCGTTCTTTACATAATATACTGCACTTGTTCATATGAATATATATATATTTTTATTAATTTTTTCTGTTCGTGTTTTTTTTTGTTGTATTATTTTTTTCTGATCTTGCATTCTATTTTCGATTGTATGTTTTGACCTTGTTTTGGCTTTGTTTTTGATCTATTTTTGTTGTGTAAGCTTTCTGTGATAAGCTGTATAGGTTTAAGAAATAAAAAGTAAACAAATAGCTTTTATAAATTTGTAATACTGACAGATTGTGTCAAAAGATTAAGTTTGCAAATTTCGACGTAAAAATGAATATACGTTATATATTGGATTATATTGGAGATTTGAAATCTTGTTTTCTTTGGAGCAAATTAAATTAGGATAAATCCTAAGTAGGATAGGAAGAGAATAATTGCTAATGCAAAAATGTACGACTATTGTATGATAGTTATATAGATAGATTTTTTCATATTACTCATATCCAAGTAATACGATTGCAGCTGGAGCATGGTGTAATGGTTGCAGACCTCTACAACCATTCTGTAAAACATACTAGGCCAGTTCGTCACTTCAACTCTTGGTTTGGGAACTGTCATTTAAAGTTAATATTTTCAACATGAATAAACTTATTTTGTTTGATAATTTAAAAATGAATAAGTAGAGTTAATAAAAATCATATTAACTCCAAAAAAAAAACTGACGATCGAATTGATCTTGTCACGGCTCGCATAATGACAACAAGCCGTGTAATAGAACTTTAAGCGCAAGTGACATACGACCTATTCTAGATAGGTGCCCAAAGGCTCAAAAATAGTGTTTGGCTCCTTTTAAACGTGTCTAAATCAAATATGAAAAATAAACACAACCTTCCATTAAGTAAAAAAGTATATTTTCTGAAAATTCTTACATTTACAACATTTAATTCGAGCAAATGGCATACATACCATTCAATAACATTTCACATATTCGTACATAGAACCCTTTAACCGCACTTATGTGGTACCCATCTCAATCATAACAAATATTTACACATAAATCAATATTTCAACAACTATTCATATATCTTTATCAAGAACACTAACCTTATTTAAATACCTTATATAAATATGCATGAACTTTATTATTTAGTATACAATCTTATGCATAAATTAAAGTTTCTTCAACTTAAACATAACTGAACCACGGACTGTGATAGTAAATCAATATAATCACAATTCATTGTTCTTTATTACAATTTCGTCATTTTTGCAACACAACCCGGAGACATCAAATTGTTAACAAATGGCCATACCCTTCACAAATATCCTACTCATTAAGTTTACAGCACCGATTCGATTGTAATGTAAATACATCGCATGCCTTGTCGTGGCGATCACTCCAACAAGTTTGCGGGATGGGGTCAGTGCTCCCACTGGGAACGATCAGTGACGTCTCTTGGTACATACGGGGAGAGTTCTCATGTTTCTGCAAACGTGAAATTTAATTATGATAGGGCATTGACTTATATACATTATATACATCGTATCGATGAACTTTGTAATATATTAATACCACTGTAATTTAAAAAAAAAAACAGTTAAAAATATAACAATCGCCTGCTTGATGGTGACAGAACAGACTGCACTACATCTCATATTGCATTGTCTGATGTTTTAAAGATGCAAAGAGCTTAATAACAAAGAAAAGTAAATAATAGTTCTACTGGAATACGAGCCAGAAGCCGTATTCAACGTTTGGCAATAAATCTACGCGACTATAGCAGAGGAAGACAATGAAAGGAGAATAAAAAAAGTCGTAATAACAAAACAGGATATTATTGTATTAAACATATGTATGTATTATAAAATAGGATACAAAATGTTTACAGGCACTAAAACATCACTAGGGGTGATGACGGGGGGAGAGACAATCGACTAACTAGCCAGGTTATCACGATTATAAATACATTTAGGGGTGATTTAAACAGTAAAGAAATTTAAGAAAAATTAAGTTAAACAGAAGCTTTTAGGAAAGCGTTTTTTGTGTTGTCATTATTATGAGGATGAAAAAGTTTGTGATCGAATTTGCCTAAGCTTAAAAGCTATCGAAGGCGTGTTTTTAATATAACTCGCCGATTTACTTGGAGTCCAGTAACATTTTTTTAGATACGAAATTTTAAATAAAAATTCAGGCGAATGTTTTCAAACGAATTTCCACTCCAGTAAATGGCCAAAGTAATAACCGCGTGCGGTTTGACATGGTTCTGTGTATGAGGTATCTCAAAAAAACAATTTCATATTTAATTGCATTGTAAAAATATTTGCGGCATAAAAAGTAACTTTAAAAGTATTATAAAGGAAAATTTTATTAAAATATGCAACATATATATGAAATATACGTTATTAAAATCATAATATACATATGAAAACTTCTTCTCTATTTGTATATATATTTATGCATAATGGAGAATGACCGTTTATTAACAATATAAAATAAATAAATGAATAGTTATAATTATATATCTATATGTAGAATACACGATAAACCATCGAACATTAAAAATTTAATTTATTACTTTTTATTAATTATTTTTTCTCTATAAATATATAGATAACAAAATAATAATAGAGAAAAGTTACAAAGAAGTTTGTATATCAAAATATAAGTTTCAAGTAGGATTACTACGATCGGACGCTTACCCGGGATTAAACGTAGCAAACTTTATACATTTATGCCCTTCCTTCAAAACAAATTAATTATTAGATATATATATATATATAGCGTCGTAGTTAAATTGAGCCAAGGCACCCGCATGGGATCAACTTGAAAATAAATGAACCGTGCACTCAAGAAGAGACTTTAAACTATATAAAAACGAATATATATAAGGGACGTAAAGTGTTTATCAGTAAAAAACTATACTTACATACCTTTGTTACCAAGATACCGCCTTGTGATTTTCTGGTAAACGCCGGTGCAGTTTTACCTATAAAGCTAAACTCAGTTAATTCCCCTGATATTCAAATAAAATATTAAACAATTCTAGAAGACAAGACTCCATTTATCCCTTCTTATACGGTTCAATCAACTCTATAGTTCGTACGCATTATCCCTATGCAGCGTGTCTCCAAAGTTTTGGATTGGCGTTTCTTTACCACAGACTTAGTTAAGAACATCAAAGTGTTTACTTTTTCTTATACAGTCCTGATTTAAGTTTCGTAATAACCCGTTTTGTATTGCTAACAGAAATGAATAGCTTTAGGCTATGTTAGTTAATGATATTGGTATATATAAGTCAACACGCTTAGATTTAATATAATACAGCGAAATCAATATAAAACAAATTAATATGTATGTGCTGGCCATGACCGAGACTCATAAAACACAATGGCTTCTTCTAAATCATTATTTTTATTCGTTAATAATGATTTTTTTATAAATAAATCCTAAAAAAGATTCCATTCACATAGATTGTATTTATAATAACTCATGATAAATCAGAATTAAACTTACCGTCACGATTCTCATCGTGAATACATAGAGCCTTTCTTAAAATCATTTGAATTATATTCATGTCCAGAGTAAAGGATCCATATACGAGTGGGTCCACACACGAGTTGGACACTGCCATTATGAAGAACAGATCTTGGATACGAGCCGACACATGCATGGCTGATTTTCGGTCAAGCATATACCTGGTTTGAGCAAAACTATATTATATATGTATATTTAGAACTAAGAATATGATAGTGTGTACATTAGTTTGAATTTGGAATTGCTGAAAACGTATGAGGTTGTTACTTTAAGCCTATATAAGAGAGTTTAGTTCGATAAGAGAGTGATCGTGTTTTTCAATTTGTACAGTACCGTCATAAAACAAATATTGTTTATGAACAATTAATAAAAGAAGAGGCAAATTTTAATTATAATTCGATTACATTCCTGTTTGTATATGGCTCTCAATAAATGACTATAAAACAGGATCCTGACCCTTATAGAATGTATGCGAAAACACGTGTTTCAACTTAGTAACCGAATTCTGTTTGCAAACTCTATTGAAGTTAGTACCAGGGCTTTATTGAATATAATTGAATTACATTGTTCTTTAATGGAATTAGAATAATTTTGGTTGAGAGACGAAGTCACAAGGACGTACAAGTGGCGTCTGAAACTTCAACTTTTATTATTTTTTTGTGTTATCTTTCATATATTTGTTTATTTATAATTTATGCGCGCTTACGTGTGTGAATCAGAATGACCAAGGATAGAACTGAGCCAGGCCTTAACACTGCTTATTATTTTAAGTGTGTGCTATGGAAATATTTATTATTTATTTCTTTTCAATTATTATTTTGTAAGTCAGACCGTTATAATTATGTTCAAATACTAAACCCATACTAAATTGTCTGGCGGACAATTTTACCAGAAGACAAGAATTCTATATTTAACGTATCGTTGATTTTATTTATATTTTCATATAGAGGGGGAAAACGAGCAGGAGGCACATCATAAAGGCAAAGTTACCGCCTATAGATACTCACGTGGTTGTATATTACGTTAGGTTACGTTTCTGTAAATAAGATAAAATATCTCACGATGTTTCCTTACAAATTAATAATATTACATTAATAATTTTCTGTGATATATGTGAATGTAATTGTGGTGAAATATCTGTAGACTTGCGATCTATATTGTATATATATATTGTATGTCATATATTGCGATATATATGTGTAATTTAATTAACAACTTTTTATCTCTTCACTAATAATTCTACTTTATATTGTCACATAATAATGTCCTGCCATGCTCATGCCATGCCACATAATAGACTTTTGTTTCTGAATAAAGAAATCTTTATTAATTGAGTTTGAGTCCCGTTGAGGAATCATTTGAAGTGACTAAGAGATGAGATGACTAAGATATCTCATTATAATCATGAAGTTAACATTTTGACGGAAATGTTTGAAAAAAAATAATATACTTACCACAGTGTCATTGTTGCATATGGCAACCAACAGCACGCAAAGACAGTAACAATAGTTACAGTCATTCTTAATGTTCGCCGACGAGCCCTTGCCAATGGTCGCTGATCTGATCTTCGCAATTGGATCCTGCTTTGATCAGACTCCACACATTTACCTATGAAAGAGGTAATATTAAATAGATTATAGATACTCTAACTATTGAACGTCTAGTCGTCTATTAGTGAAGGGCACTAGACCGCGTGTCAGATCTCCAAGGCGCTGGACCGACCAGATCAACTCCGCAGTTGAGGGCGGTGTATGAGTGCTCGCGAATGTCAGCGAACCAAGAAGGATTGTGGACGATAGTGAGGCGTGTAACTTTCAGCTACCCAGTCCACCGAGACTTCATGATGGTTACGACTCTGCCAAGAGCGTTACGAAAAAGAAGAGATAGAATATTACTACGACATAATAATCGCTAAATAGCGGTCGGAGGTGGCTTAAGCTTAAGCTTGTAGTAGCCCAAAAGTCATGAGATCAAAGCTCTGTTTGTATTCATTTTAGCTTTGGGTTTTTGGTCACAAAACATCCTAAATCTCTAAATAATTAACCGTAAATTCGAGTCTCGGACGCTTAATTTGGTATATAAAATCTATATTTACAAACTTAAACGAACATTAAATATTAACGTCCGTCGATATTATTTTTCTTCGTTTCTTAATAAGCGGTTTTTTTTAATCCTTACGTAACCATACCATACAAAAAATATATGCATCGAACATATATAGATTTACCTGAAAGACATGTTTGGTAGTCAACAGATGATAGTAATCATATGATTCACATTCCCCTATCTGTATAGAGAAATTATAAAAAGATCTCTATTAGAGATTATATGGATCTGTATGGCGATAAATTTGCTAATAATGTCTAATAATAACGCAAATTGCATAGCCAAAGGTCTAAGATACCCACAGCGAACTCAGCAGGAAAGCTATTAAATTATAATCTAGAATATACCTATTCAATAGATTCCCACCTACTATAGGTTATCAACTCATCGATTTACTCTCTTATGCTGAAGACATATACCATATGTGTTACGGACAACGAGAATGGTCAAATCGAGGTCGGATCGAATAGCCATAGGCGGAGCTGACAACCAGATGTTGAAGGAGCTAAAGGTCAGTGGGGTGCGAACTCGGCGGGTCGGGGCATCATTGTTTAGTTATAGAGCAATAGTTTTAAGTATTGAATTGTTAAAGATAGATAGATTTACGCTGTGGTTCCGGGCGGACGTTAGTTAATAAGCTTGTGTTATTGAATAATCTGGTGTAACTTGTATGGCACCCTAACGTCTTAAGAATAAGGAACGTATTAATCTCTCCATCGAGTTTCATTCAACCCCCATATGTAAAAGGGCTTATTTTCGTAACTAGCAGGGTATTGTTCCAAATAAAACCAATAGACCAATATAGAGTCCACGTTTTACTTCTGTATTGTTTACTTCTGTCTTTGTTGTTGGTCGGTGTAGTGTGTATTTGCGGGTTGTTATCACTATAAGGTAAATGTGTGCTCCTATTTCGCTTTGCCCACCAATGATAGTCAAGGTTATTTTTTTAAAAGGTTGTTTTTGTCTCATATAATAAAACCCATTCGCTGGTGCATGGTGTCATGGTTGCAGATCCTTACAACCATACTGTAAAAGATGTTTTGGCAATTTAAAGTTTGCTGCGGGTTCTTCTCGTCTGTTATACACCCTTGATTTGGGAACTGGATTTATAGGCCTACCATAGTTACCTATGTGAATAAAGATTGTATGTATGTATGTATGTGTGTATTACAACTAAGATTAACTTGTTAACTGATAAATACACACCTGAAATGTCCTGAGCGTTCTTTGAGATTTCAATGAAAATGCACGCGTAGCACACAGTTATAATTGCTAGGGGTATGAAATACATTGCTAATAGACAAGCGACGTTATATGCCAACTCTTGATGTTGATTTGAAAATGCATCGAACGATACACACTGTTCGAAATCGGGGACCGTAGGATGACGCATTACTCGAAAGACGAGGCTCTGAAATGTATTTTATATGTCATTTGGGATACATATCTATATACTTAGTCTTGCCATAAATATTGTTATAAAGAAAAGCACGATTTTTTTTTATACGTAACATTTATTCCTTTCATAGTGAGTTAGTTTAATACATCAATATATAACTATTAAAAATATACAATGTTTATTCGAAGTGGTCTCCATTGGCTGCAATACAGTCTTTTAAACGTTGAGGCCAGTTATCAATAGCAGCACGAACTCTTTCTAGAGGAAAATTCTTCACTGCCAACCGAATGGATCGTTTTAGGGACTCCAAATTATCATGGCGTTTAGAGCAAGCCTTACTCTCTAAAACTGACCATAAATCATAATCCAATGGATTTAGGTCAGGACTTGACGACGGCCAGTTTTCAGTGCTGATAAAGTCCGGAACGTTAGTTTTCAACCAAGATTGGGTGGATCGAGCTCTATGACCCGGTGCCGAGTCTTGTTGAAAGCACCATTCTTTGTTATTGAACATGGTGTTAGTTAAAGGCTTAACTACCGTCTCAAGAATGGTATTTTGATAAACTTGTGCCGACGTTTTAATACCTTTTTCACAAAAATATGGCTCAGTCACCCCTTCATAGCTAACACCCCACCAAACCATCACTGAAGTGGGATAATGCCCACGTTGTACTCTGTTTACTAATTGCGAAGCTTCTTTAGAGCTTCCAGCATAAATACGGTCATTTTGTTTATTAAAATACTGCTCAATTGTAAAAATTTTCTCATCCGTAAACAAAATTTTTTTGTGACCTCCCTTTGCGTACCGCTTAAGTAGTTGTTTGGATTTTACCACCCTATTCTTCTTTAAATTATCAGTTAAGAAGTGACCAGTACGTCTCTTATAGGCTGCAAGTCCTAAGTCATCTTTTAATATACGCGACATGGTTCTAGGAGCTATCTTCATCTCCCGAGATAAAATCTTTTGCTTACGGACAGGATTTCTTCGAATTCTTTCCCTAACTGCTTTAATCACCTTTTTCACACGAACGGTACGTGGACGGCCAGATCTTTTTCTGTCACAAACAGAGGAGGTATCATTGTACCTATCAATACCCCGGTAAACAAACATTTGACTAATACCAAGCGGGTGGAGGGTTTTAAAAATTGCACTTTTCTCCATACCTACTTTATGTAAGGCAATCACAGCGATTCGGTTCTCTTTATCACCCCACTCCATTTTAATATAACAAAATATTTAACAATATAATGGCGCGAAAATAAGAAAACACATCAAGCAATCATATAAAAATGACAGATTCCAAATTCAAACGTAATATTTTCTTTTTTTGAATAGTAACAGTATTTATGGCCAGACTAAGTATAATAGGTTGGGGTAAAAGTATTTTCACTTTTATACATCTTTTGATAATATATCTAGTTATACTATTTTTATCTGATTTAGGTAAACAAAAGTTTAATTTTTCTGATTTTTTTTTGATTTGATTCCAAATTCAAATTTGCATACGTGATTCTCACTTGATTTTCAAGATGTCATGAGGAGTCTTGAAAAATCTCAAAAATCATTATTAATCAAGGTTAAAAATGTATATCTATCGATATGAATATCAATTGATTTTTGATTTTACAAGAAAGGTTCAAATTAAAGAAAACAGGACGTTTAGGAATCTAGTCATTACGTAATCTTTAAGTTTCAATATCAAATTTTTATGTCAAAACATGTTTTATTAATACGACATTTTTTAATCGTTAAAGGAACATTATGAGACATAATATTTTGCAATGAGAGTAAATCTTTTTACTCAACACACTATCGAGTCTCTAATTAATTTAATTTTAAAAAAAGCTTCATCAGAAACTTATTGGATTATAATAACATGAAGTGACAGTCTTGTTAATTTATTAGTTTCTATACAATAAGCACATTTTTGCAAACCGTTTTCAGATGCGAAAACACTCATTATAATATTCAACTCTACCGCATAATGACACAATGAAACAATGAAACATATACGTAGCATTTTCATTGTTTGTAAATAATTAGGTACGTCATTTAAGCGGATTCATTAAAATCTATCAATTTAAAATTAACTCCCACAGCAACGTTTAATTACTCGATACAAATTATTAAAAAAAAACCACTTTGCCATGCCAATAATAAATAAATCCTTATTTGTTGAGTTTAGAACATATTTTTCTTATAACCATTAATTTTCCAATCATCTTTAACTAAATTGCTATCAATAAAAATTCTTTGAAATTATTATTAAAATTATTATTCATAAATCAGTACGACAGCTGGAGTACGACCACCAGTTCGTTTACGGACATAGAGATTGATTAAGGACTAATTAATTAGTTAATCTAAATAAAACTATGATAAACATATAAATAATATGAAATTAATAAAATAAAATCACTCTACATAATTACGCTTTTTATAAAAAAAAAACAATAAAATATTGGTTTAGGATTTGTTTTTTGTGTGCATGAAGTCGTCAGACGAAACAATTTAAAGCATATTATCACATGGTATGTATTGATCACAAAAAATGTATATTCAAATATAACTAAACAGTGTATGTTTATACACAAAACCTACACACAAACATATAAAACAGATGTGTTAGATCAGTGGTTCCCAACCTTTTTAGGTGCGCGCCCCACTTTCGATATTCTAAAATCGAAAATGCCCATCTAACCCCTGCAAAAATAAGAAAATGTCCCCCTAACCCATGAAAAAATAAGAAAATGCGACCCTTACCAATGCAAAGATATGAAATGCCCTTAACTAGAGGAGTAATTTAAACAGAAAGAAATTCAAAATGCCCCTTCCAATTGCCAAATTGCCCCCCGGGGGGGAGTACGCCCCACGTTAGGAACCACTGTGTTAGATAGTAAAACAGACACAAACATGTTTTACCGATAAGAGAAAAGCAAACACTGCACAAACGCAAACAAATTCACGGAAATACACATCGTACAATACAAGTTTTTGTGTTAACAGAATCAACGCTCAATCTCCGAACTATACCTGAACGCAGCCGTTATTTCAATATAATCAAATAACCCTCATAAACCTCAAATAGCTCGCAATTTGTTTGACGTTAAACAAAATACCACATTTATTTTGACACTGAATATTACTTTCTATAAACCTTGATTAAATTGATCAATCAATATATTCTCGTTGTATTGTTGATAAACGTAGAACAAATGTACTATTTAATTATATGAAATAATGAAGCTTATTCAGTTCTGATTATATTAAATTAACTGTAATTATAAAGTTTAAAGACGACGTTTGGGGTCACTAGAATAGTTTGAACATTTAAAATTTTAATTTCAAATAGAAAATTTAAAACATTTTTTTGACATATCACTTAATAATTGATTCCACATCGATAATGAAGGTAGACAATTATGTATAACTCCAGATGTGCCAGAAATATATGTTATACTTATATATGTATATACTTATATATGTATATATGTATATACTTACTTGTGGTGCACTGCTTAAGAGCGCAACCATCCATGCAACGGAGAGCATCGTTTTACTTCTTTTTCTTGCTATTGCTAACCGAAGGGGATACAACACAGCAAAAAATCTGTAAACAAAATTTATTTAACTACGCGCTTAAGGTAGGTACAACTCTTTAATTTTATCAAGATTTGAGGTATGTTTGTATATTTGATATAAAATCTTTAAAGGCTTATATATTTTGATAATTAAAAAGCGTACGATATTAAATAAAATCAATAAACGCCATAAATAACAAAAAAATATACCTACACAATAATAAAAGAAGCCATAATATAATAAAAAAGTATCATTTATGTACTTAATTAATTGCTACAAAACAATTAATCAATATTAATCAAATAAGAAACACTTTGTGAATTCTTTGTAAAGATTATAACGAAAAAGTCGTTTTATTAAGACATCAAAAGAATACAGAAATAAGTCGTCAATATAAGTTCTACTTAGACCTTGGAGAAGCTTACAAAATACGCCAATTAATATAATATTTACTTCGTAAATTAAGTGAGTTAGAATATCAAAATTAAATTGCTAATAACGAGGAAAAAAATAACAGTGAACTTTTGTGTTCCATTAAACAAATCCCTGTTAAAGCTTATAAAAATATCTGTTGACATCCTAATTAAGCTAATTTGTTACTCGAACTTATCCAATATGTTGTTAAAGTTGAATGTATACCTTAAATTTCCTAATGCCATCACATTAATGTCATAGTTTTTTCTTCTTAACGAACGTCAGTTTTGCTTTTGTATATTAAAATAACCACGGCTTATTGGATTATAATAACATGAAGTGACAGTCTTGTTAATTTATTAGTTACTATACTATAAGCACATTTTTGCAAACCGTTTTCAGATGCGACAACACTCATTATAATTTTCAACTCTACCGCATAATGACACAATGAAACAGTGTCTTATTTTACCGTCACGTAAATTAAGATACAAGAACAAGATACAATAATTGATTCGGTAAAACTAGAATATCATTTTATGTTCTAATCATAATGTCAATAAAAGTTGTTATAAGCAAAGCATAATAAGCATAACTGGATCTAAAACAAATTTAGCCAAAATAAATACCTGTCTAATGATATGCAGACTAAAACATTTGAAGATAGGTAGAGACCAAAGGCTCGAAGGACCAAAAAGAATTTGCAGGCCCCATTACCTGCCAACCAGGCATTCGTGGTCCGCCAACCGATCTAAAAATAAATATATATATTTAAGTATCTTTTTTTATTGTGAGATAACTTGCCTACATTTAGACAAATCATTTAAAATTACTATCGCCTCAACGAATAGTGTACTTATATGTCACTTAATTTACATAAATATAATATATATTACTAGCTGATCCCGGCAAACGTTATTATGCCATATAAATTATTTCTAAGTTATTTCTAGTGTAGACAAAAAATAACTGGCGGGCTTATTATTTATATAATTAAATGAAAATTGATCGAGCGGGAGCGGGAAATTACTAAAATGTCCATAAAAAATAGGGGTTTTTTTTTTATAGAAGAGGGGGCAAACGAGCAGGCGGCCCACCATAAAGGTGAAACCGCCGCCCATAGACACTCACACCCATCCAAGTACTGACCGCGCACGACGTTGCTTAACTTCGGTGATCGGACACATTCCGGGTCCGACAGCCGTCCAGTGCGGTTGTGTTGCGCAGTTGCTCCCGCCATTTGACTTGTCGAGTGGCGTGTTCAATTGTTCAGTGCTTAAGCGCTGGGTGGTTATCCACTCAGAATTTTTATTCTAGCCCGACGCAAGCTGCACCGAGGTCTCCCCGTCTGCCAGGTCCCTGGCGTTCGAGCGGCATCCGAGCAGCAGTGAAGTTTATGATTAACGCGGGTTTACCTGCGGTCGATCTTCCAACCACCTAACGGTGCCAAACGGTTGGAATCGATTAACGCTTAGGCGGGAGTGTTGTTCGAGGGCAGCACCCGTGCCTTTTTCAAGGCGCGTTAACCTCGCCTGCTTCCATCAAGTCCCTGTGTGTGGGCGGAGCCTCTCAGTAGGCATTGCCACGGGGCGTAGGTACTCCAACTGCGCTCTAGCCACCGTCTGCACACACAGGGTCCACTGTTGGACGGGTCCCAGTCGCACATCCGTGGGGGTTCAGCCATCACGACCCCCCCACGGGCTGGTTAGGTCAGCGACACAAAAAGTCTCGTCCGCTATCACCAGCGAAGACTTTACACCTAGGGAATACATAGCTTAGGTACTCACACGTAGGTTTAGGTACACACTGCCAAGCTGCGGGCCTTAAGCTTCGCAGATGGCGGACACCGAACGCCCTCCCGACTACGACTATGCAGCGGAAGACGACAGTGAGGTAGAAGACCTCAACGCCGAGCTAGCGCGGCACTACAGGCGGTTCTACGTCTTCGTGCAGCGACGACACCCGGCGACTGTCCGCCTTTGGAACAGCCGGTCTCCCCTGGGATCACGGTCGCCGTCTCCCCCGCGTTCCCCGACCCCAGAGCCAGAGCCAGAACCTATGCAGCTCGGACCTGCATACGCTTCCGCGCAAGCACTCCTCGCGCGCGACTCCCTCCCCCCGGCCCCCGCGCAGGCCTCGCGCAATAGTCAATTGGAATTGTTGGTCCCCGCGAAGACCCAAATAACCGAACCCTCTGCGGCCTCCGCGCAGGCCCCGTGCCCTTCGATCCCCGAAATTCCCTCCGACAGGGAATCGCGAAAAAGCAAAAGAATGCTCGATAGTGACGACGACCAATCAGAGGCCGGGCGCTCAGTCGCCATGTCATGTCAGTCCGCAGCGTCTAATTCAGACACTGACTCCGATTCCGACGGTTTCAAGACCGTACAAAACCGAAAAAACAAAAAGAGGCGTGCTCCCAACACCCCTCTCGACCCTCCTCCTAAACGGAACACGCACCCAGCTTCCCAGCAGGCTGCGGGTTCGAAAACCGCGCCATCTCCCGCCCCTTATCCCAAGCCCGCGAAACAAGATCGCACTAAAGCCCCTCCCCCTGTTTACGTCAGGGACAAAAGTATTTGGCCCTCTCTGTCCGCCTTGATGGACAAAAAGTCCATCACATACAAGGCGAAAATACTGCGCGACAACATCTGCGTGCAAGTGTACGACCCCGCCCACCACCGTTTTTTAACCTCGTACCTTCGCTCAGAAGGTATAGGAGGCCACACGTTCCCTCTTCCCGAGGAACGAGTCCTTAGAGTCGTGATCCGAGGCATTCCCAAGGAGATCGACTCTTCTACCGTTCAATCGGATCTAATAAATCAGGGATACCCCGTGAAGGAGGTATTCCGCATGTTACACAGCAGCTCAAAGCAGGAATACGACATGGTTCTTGTCGTCCTAGAGCTTTCAGCGCGCGGCAAAAAGATATTCAACCTCAGTGAGTGTTGTAAACTCTCTGGGCTTAAGGTGGAAACACCTATCAAGCACTCATACACCAGACAGTGTCACCGCTGTCAGTTGTACGGGCACGCGGCGCGCAATTGTTTTGCGCGTGCGCGTTGCGTTAAGTGCCTAGGCGATCACGGGACCGCCGACTGCACACGGACACTGCCATGCGCCGAGCCGCCTTCCTGCGTGCTTTGCGGGCAACAGGGCCACCCCGCGAGTTATCGCGGCTGCCCTAGGGCCCCCAAGGCGAGCGGAAAGGGAAGCAAGCGCGTGCCAAGGTCCGGTGCAGAGAAGCGTCCTCCCGCGCCCCCCAAGGAAACTTACGTCCCAGCCCCCCCTCCCACTATCAACCCGTGGAAAGCTCCACAAAATTCGGCGGAAGTGCCTCCCACTAACCCGCCATTGCCGGCGGAGCCCATAAAACCTATTCCTTCCCTTATGAGTATCCCAATAAGGAAACCCGGCCCTCAGATGCCCCTTCCCCCCGCCACTGCGACGACGCTTACGGCTCACGCCAGCGAAGTCCGCAGTGCGGTGCACCTAGCCCTCAGTGTCATAGACGCTGTAGACATCGACGCCCTGCTAGCGTTTAAACACTCGTACAGTGCGGCTGACAGTGTTGACGCTAAGTTGGGAGTAATTATAGAAAACGCCGGACTCCTTAGTGCAGTCCGGAAGTTTGCTAGGCCATCGTAAGGCCTAGTCGCGACATATTTACACAGGTACGCCACGCCTTAAACCGATCCGGATGATCACATCACATTAGCTAGATACAGATTTGCGCCGCCCGCGCGGCTAATTCCAATTAGAAATGTAGGTTTTAAAAACCGCCTTCGCCGGCGAAGGCGGAGTCCCTGTTCAGCTTCGCTCACACTTTGTGAGTTCCTGATAAGGCCCTTCAGGTCAGTCCCCAGCCCTGACGGCCCAAGCCGAGGTTCGAGTCTCACAGGAGACGCCCTTGTGCTAGTCAAGGCATTTTATTTAGTTTTAAGTCTCGGCCGAGCTCCCGCTCGCCAACCAGCCCGAGCTGAGCTGTAAAGGCCTCACGGCCAACAGCGAGATCCCACTCCAAAAAAAAAAAAAAAACATAGACACTTACGCGGCTGGTAGCTCGTGAGTGCTTTGCCGGGCCTTTAAAGGGGAGAGGGACGAGGGAAGGGGTAAAGGATGGTCACCGGAAGATCTCACTCACCGAACGAAACGCGAGTACAAAATGAACAAAGTCCAATTGCATCACTTTACGCCGGTTTTCTGTGAGAGAGTGGTATTTCTCCGGCCGTGCCTGCCCATTCGGCTGAAACTCTAAGTAACAGCATAGCACTCCCACTCAAAAAATTGGGTTGATGATAAAAAACTAAAAAATTAACGTTATATGTATTTTTAATGCCACGTTTAAAAAAAACAAAAATTTCTTCACAAGAATTAGGGTGAACAACACGAATCACTTCAAAGTATGAAGAATACATGTTGGCTAACTCTCATACCTACTGAATACGCATATAAAATTTGGTGGAAATCGGTCAAGCCGTTTTGGAGGAGTACGGTAACTAACACCGTGACAGGGAAATTTTATAAATAAGATAAGAATAGGGGGCCTAATAAAAAAGCTCCGAGTGTCCGAGCAGCGAGTGATAGGTCAGACGGATTTTATATAAAATATAAAAATAATATTAAAACACAGAATAGATTTGTAAAATAAAAATTGTAGCAAAACTTTTATCTTCATTCAATGTTTAGCTTTATTGTTTCTTAAGCTTCTTTGTCGGCACGTCTTAGTAAAGTCACATTTGAAAATTAAACTAAAAAAGGATTCAGATTCGCTTTGTGCAATGTTAATTCGATTAAAGTTTTCTTTGAGCTATGAAAAACTTTGTACCTTCAGCAAAGTAATTATACGTGTGATTAGTTTCTGTATGAATTACACGAATTAATTATAAAGTGAAAGCAAGATTAGATATCAAAGTTATGTTTATTTAGAATGAATATACAAATTCATTTAAGAACAGACATTTTTTGTCGTAAAATTGATTTAAAAACATAATTAATACTTATGTATATAAAAAGTATAGTATTTGTTTAAAAAGTAACTCGATATTGTTTGTAAGTAGTATTTGACAAATTTTCATAAATAAATATACGTATAATAAAAATTAAATGAACAAATTAAAAACTTAAAGTAAAAACTAAAATAAATTTAAAAAGTTTGGTCCTTGTGAAAGACTACCCATAATGCTTGTAATTTACTTGCTACATCGTGATGTGTAAATGATGAGCTGAAAACATCAGCTCTTGGGTCACTAGTACTGACTACCAGACGCTTACTTATTTAATAAGACCCAGCGGTGATACCCCAAGGTCCAAAAGTCTCTACTTCAATAAAAATTGGAGGAAACGGGTACGGTGATCTTTTGTTTTATTTCTGCCTGCTCTGCGGCCGCTACAGCTTTGAGACAAGGAGAAACCGTCCGTACGTGGCATCCCAAACCAAAAGATAGTTATGACTATAATGATAATGCTAATCACAAGTTTCAAAAGACCATTGTAAGGTCACTATTGGAAGATTTATAATGGCGTTAAAGGTAATGAATAATGCAATAACTGTTGACCAATAAAAACATTGAAAGACAACACAAATATGAACTATATATCACACGTAAATGTCCCATTTACTCTTGAGTATGGCTATTAATCGGACCTTTATAACCTGTAAATAATATAATTCAACTTAGAACATAGATAAAGATATAAACCACGATATAAATAGTCTGTTTTCATTGAACATTAACATGTATCTTAATGCGAATTTTAAAAACAATTCAAATATATAAACAAGCGTAAACAACTTGTCAGAATAGCATATATTTACGACTTGATTATTTAATCTACTGCCATACTAAATATGCTGTATTTGAAGTAATCAAAGTCTTGTATAATTGTGAACAGAGCCGATATTTAACCAATTTTGGCTCAATGTAGCTTACTAATGAAACCCAAAATTAATACAAAGGATAATTAAGCATTGTTTCAATCTGAACTAAAACTGCCCTCGTGGTCTGAAAACAGATTATGTCTATACCACGCTTGAATTCTAAATTCATATTTGAAATGGAGAATAATGAGTCACTTATTATAAGATGAATATATTCATATTGCTAACAAAGATTCATAAATTCTTTGAAAAGCTTTGTCTTTTTGCTTGGGATGAATCGAGTGGGCCAAGAGATAATATTTATTTTTACTACCGTTTAAACATTTGTAGTGCAGCTATAATATGACGACGTCATCAATTTTGAAGCCCCCTAAAGATATTCTCTCGACCGCTACGCTTATGAGAATCTCGACCCCACTAGGTACCTTGGGTTCGAATGGGTCTTTATTTTTTGGTTGAAGAGAATGCATTATACGTTAATAATAATAATAAAGCCTTTTTTACTGCATTATACATTATACCTATTAAATTTTCGATCTTAAACTAACATGACCAGTTAACTTATAATTTAATATTGTTTGCCAATGGAGCAAAACTCTGATCTAATGTGAAGCGAGAGTTTCGTTTGATAGCTACAGTTTATTCGTTGCTTGTAAACAGTAAACATAAATCAGATTTTATTATTTCTATTCGATAACTTCTTCTAAAATTTATATGCAAGTCATATTCGTTATCTTATAAATCGTTCGTTAGGGTTCTGTTTTTTGTCAAACATGTATATTCTTTCAATCTGACACAATTAGCCATTTGCATCAAAAAGTCATACACTTAACATTTACTTTTTCTCAACATTGTCTACTTGAGCTAGTGCCACAAAGCGGAAATATAAATATACGTTCTAGTCCCACAGAGGTTAAAAGTGTGTAAATACATATATACTTAAGTCTACTTTGGACAAATATTTACTTAATGAAGTGGTTATTAATCGCCAAAGGCGCGGTTAATAAGATTACATTACTGGGCATACATGCATATAATGTATGAAATACTACGTCCATTACCAATATGTTTAAATTAAACATCAAGTCAATATTAATATATTATACCAAGTGTATTTTAATTTCATCATATGCTGAATGAAGTTATGTTTATTATGTAGTAATTGGAAATAGTTTTATATTTATTAGTACTTAATTACATATTGTAAAGGATAAATATAGTTATAAACTCAAATAAATATATTTCACTGTTGCAACGGCCGCGGGTGTGTGCCAACTGGGATACTGCTCAGGATTTGACAATTAACAATAATATAAGCAGCTTATTAACTTAAAATCCGCCGAGCCCACAATTCGCTAACCTTTATTTTCCAACGGGTAGCCAGATTTGCTTATAGCTTTAAAATATTTTACATTTAGAATTATTGCCTCGAGGAAACTTAGAGCCTTTCTTTATCAGGGCTATGCGATACGGACTAGACTCTTTAGAAATAAACTCTGCAAAGAAGAATTTAAGTGGGTGCAAAAGTTATCTGATCGCCTACGACATGTTTACAAATAGCTTTTTAAAAGTTGGACATAATTTTAAATACACACAATGTTTATACAACACTGCATTATTGATATTTCTTATTCCGCATAACACAATATATTCATTCAATTGTCATCACAGGCAAGGATTCAAGAAAACAAAAATGTGTTATTGTAATATCAACACATTTATACATATTTAATTTTATGTTAAATATAAACAGACAAAAGTACTGGGTAACGGTACAAATAATGTTATTGACAGAATTTAATTCATGTTAAATTTTTGTTGGAAAAACAAAATGTTTTTTTTTATTAACTTATTTTTAGCCGCGCTATGTTGCATTTAACAATAATAAAAATATACAATCAGTCCATTGAAGGCAAAAAAAATTGCCACAAATTGTGACGTTACAATTTTTTTGTTAGACGCATAGTTTCTGAGATATTGCGAAAAAAGTGTTTTTCATCCCTCTTTCCACGAAGGCAGTCGAGCAATAGGGGTGGCGACCCCACATACTTGAAGTTAGGTTTCTATTGACCCACCAAACACGTACCAAACATAAAATTGCCCCCAAATATAAAATGCAAATGCAGACCTTTTAATAGGCGTGCCCAAAAACTAATAATTTATTTATTATTACAGCAATCATATGCAATGCCTTAAATCTATAATAATAATGAAACATACTTAACCTTTAATGCCACAGCGGCATAGTTTCTGAGAAATGTTTGAGTGTTATTAAAGAGCCCGCTGCTCGTTCCAAATGGTAAGCTTTATTTTAATTGTGTTAATAGTTAGAGGAGTTCTAGTGTTTCTCTTGCACTTCATCGCCTACTAAGGCTATTATTATGATAGAATCAAATTGTTACTAAAATTCATATTGGTATATAAATTAAGACGAGCTTTTTGACACATTTTAAACAAAAGAAAAAAACAATAGAAAGTATGGATATAAATTTAAATAACTTAACACTACACAAACAAAATACATAACATAATACAAATAAATAAAACTGACGTTTGTGTCAACAGCATAGGTCGAAGAAGAAGTATGTATCTAAAATACTGTTATTGTTAATTTTGTATCAATAACAACTTAACGGTAACGACCGAAATCGTGATGTCACACTAATGACACACTATTCATGCTAATGTTATTTATGCTTATACAATCCCCTGTTCCAGCATTTATAAAGTATCCATACACTTAATGATATTAAAATCCAACACTCTACCGTCAGGTGTTAAATTAATATAATAGATATATCATGAACACAAGAATCTGATTGACGTTTTGTAATGATATCACTACAACAAAATTTGTCGGCAAACTTATATCTCATTATCCTATGAAACTTGACATGATTGATGATCAAAGAGCAATCAAATCATTTCGTATAATATATTACGAAATGAAATAATGTAGTTATTCTATACCTAAACGAAAAACAGCCAATAAGCTCTAGTCTCGTTGATTCTTAGACTCGTATTATAATCAAAACTTAATTAAAAGCTCTTGAATACAAACTAACATTACCCAAACTTGTTAATTCTTTAATGATGTATTGTTTGCTTTACACGTTCAAAGTATAAGTTTTGTAATAAGGTTTAAGAAATTCTTACTTGGAGTAGCCTTGGCAAACGTTTTACAATAGGTGTGAGTGTTTGTCTGATTATCAAAGTTAAAAATACATCTGCGAAGCAAACAAGTTGAATATAAGTTAATTTATATTTTTGTGTATGGTTATATGCATAAAGCTGTAAACAATGGTTTCTGTGTCATAGAAAAAGTAAAAGGTTTTATATAAATGTGAACCTTCTTGTATTTGCTATGCTAATAATTTGTCCTGGTTTAGTCTCGGTGTACTGTGTGTTTGCGGGTTGTTCTTACTAGAATGTAAATGTGTGCTCCTATTTCGCTATGCCCACCAATACTAAAGGTTATTTTTATTGTTTTTATTTAATATATATTGTCGCAATCGTTGGTGCATTGTGTAATGGTTGCAGATCTTTACAACCGTACTGTGAAACATGCTTAGCGATTTAAAAGAGTGGCGGAGAGTTTTTTGCCAGTGCTTCTCGTCCGCGATTTGGGTACTAGCACTAAATTTAGAGTCATTTTTTTTTTGTTGACGATTCATAAGGGTACTATAGTTACCTATATGAATAAAGATATTTTTAATTTGTATATATTCATTACCATTTGTCGAAGCTTTACACCATGTTTCTTGATTTAGACTAGATTTTATTTTAACTAAAATAAAACAAGTTTTCACATACAATTTGTTAGGTCATTAGATAATTTGAAACATACCTCTAATGGGATCACTATAAACGTTACAATCAAGTCAGCAACAACTAAATGGGTCATCAACAAGTTAACTCTGGACTTCCTTCGCCTCGAACGAATCAAAGCTATAAAAACTGCAACATTACCCACTGCACCAATAATAAACAAAACACTGTACATTCCAACAACGAACTCTTGTTCCGCAGTAGGCACGGAATCCACAACTTCAGTGGTATTCATTGAGAAATCCATATTAAAGTAATCCCAAAAATCCACTGTTTTATTCATGTTTAAAATTCACATTTCTAAGAAAAATTATTACTTAACTAAGTTATTATGTTAATATCGACAACCGCGTAGAGCGTCTACGAAGCATAAGGAGTCTACGACGCGTCCGTTTGTCGTAGCAGCGTAGCAAACTGTGAACTGATGCTGCGTGGTTTGAGATGAAAGACAACATTTGAATTTCATTCAATGGATTTGAATATTATGCCTCGCTGCAATATTTATTTATTTATTTAAAAGATGAAAATTAAACATAAAACTTTTTTTTAGATTAAATTAAGTTATTCATTTTGCGATATTTCAATCGTATCATGTTTCATAAATGTAAATTATTATTCTTCAAAGACATTCTAATCAAATTTTAGGAAAATACAGCCTTTTAATTTCGAAGAAAACCACATCTAATTTTTGGTTGGCTTCGCCGGTCAATGACAATGCCGGATGTAAGTGCCATTATTTTGGTAATATGTTTATAAAAAAACTCTTTTCAAGTTAAATTGCATTTTAAATAAAAAAGTAGAAAAATTAAGATAATTCTTCAACAATTAAAAGGTTCTTCTTTGTCAATTATACAGCAGTCTTTTTTATGTAACAACTTTTCAAACTCTCATTTGTTTTTTTTACGTAACAGGAGGCAAACGAGCAGACGGGTCACTTCGAGTGATGTGCTAACCACCGCCCATGGACACCTGCAACGCCAGGAAGCTTACAAGTGAGTTGCCTGAATATAAATTTAAAATAAATACTGAATGAAACACGTACAAAATAGCAACTCCGATTAACACTCTTGGGCATTGAATATTAGCTCTAAGTATAATTGCTTCAATAAATTTTGCAGGCATTAATTTTTGAAGTAAAAATTGAACATCATAAAATTTTCAAATCTGGTTTAGTGATTAGAGATTTATAAAACAAATGTACAACTCACTATGATATAAAATATTTGAATAAGTTAACAGAAATCTATGCTAGCCGACTTTGCATATGCTTTTTCGAAGAGACCATGCCCGTTGTCCGTAACACATATGATCATAATATTTGTGCCATTAAGCCTTCTTCTAATATTATTCAAATGTTTTTTATAATAAACAACTCTTTATTATTCCCTCTCTAAGTGATATTAGTTTAACAAATAGAATATTATAGACTTCGTTCAACAATTTAATTTACAAAAAGACACACAAACACAAAACATATAAACAGAATTTAGATTGGAATAAATTTGTAACGGACACAACTTTGAAATTAATGAAATATGAGAGTTAAGCCTCACAACGTTTCAGAGAGGATTTATTTACCCGATTATTCAAATGTTGACAATTAAACTTTATTAGACCCGTTCATACAAAACATTTTGCCCCTACCCTTAATGAATAACTATGGTATATACTTTTATTATCAATAAATAAAATACTTTTACGTAATTACACATTACTGAATTGACGTCAGCCTCAATGAAACAGTGACATGAATCAGGCTTTTGCGGGATTAGTAAATAGTAGTTTTGTAGCTGTATACCTCGATGATACTTTTTATTCAGGCACAAATGACGGATAGACAATTACTTCCGCCATCGTCAGCGTTAAGCAGAACAGTACCCAGCTGTATTTGGGTAATAGTAACCATTACCACCGCAATAGTTTTCAGTAATAGACAAAAACCTCTTGCAAGCTCAACCTCAAGAACAAGATACGGACAAAACTCAGTCTTGTATCGCGCAGCCAGAACTTACAATAAATCCTATCTGTCCTTGGACATATTTGGTCTAAGAAGAAATTAAAAAAACAAACAACTAAGATACAACATACAACATCGCACACTCACACACACAACAACACAATTGCACACACTAATAGACACACACACAACAACACAATTGCACACACTAATAGACACACGCACACTTTTTATACTCTACTTGTTCATATATTGTTTTTGTTCGTATTTTTTATTATTGTTGTTTTTGATCTTAGATTTAATTTCTTGTTCTACGTTTAAACCTTATTTTGGCTTTGTTTTTTATCTAATCTTTATGGTGTAAACTTTTTTGATATGCTGTATGGGTTTAAGAAAAAAAAAAGGATACCTCAAATACCGTTAACATGCCCATAAGCATTCGACTAGCACCTGCAAATTGAGCAGTTACAACTTAATTTAAATATCCAATAACTATTATTAAATTATTAATAATTATTTTCATGCCTCAATGCAGTGAAAGTTTCAATCGTTTCATATTTTAAAATTTATGTTATTATTTTTTAATTTATGACTCTTAATATCCTGTGAATCCATAAGTATAACCGGTTCTGTCAATAACAAAAAAAAAATTGTATAGATTATGTTATGTTTTGATGTTATTTACAGCAAAAACCTTCGGCGAAACAAAGACAATTGATAAGTATATCTACAAAGCAATATTTTTAAATGCATATCAGCTTTATCAATTCAATCATTTCAATTATCAATTATTACCAGTGTTCCATCGTACGTCATCGTTGCCGTGATTGTTTGTAATACAGGAAATTGAATTAAACATATTAATATATTCACCCGTATATTTCTTCTTTGTTACCAAATGGTGAGTTGATACATATTTAAAAATACTTTATTATACATAAAACCGAATTGTTTAGAATTCTATATTAAAATAATCGCGAGGAACACGTGCAGTATTTTTACTTAGCATTTAAAATATTACAAAGCATTGTAACAGATTGTGTATGAAATATTTCTATTGAAGAATATGAAGATAAAAATAGTTGCTTATTACGTTATTTTGTTGTTATCTCTGGTCCATTCCTGGTATATATTTTTTATAATTTCGCAACAAATATGTGCAATTGCACTATATCATGTTTTAAGGCAACACAAACACTATACACACACATTTTCAAATAGATACAAATACACACACACACATATCTAGGATACTACGAACACACAACCACAAATTTTACTACAGCGAAAAATTGATTAAAAATTTATTATGCCTGAAGGAACCTTCGTTAGTTCGATCATTTTATATTTTGATAATGTGTTGATAATGTTCTATATGATTGACATCAGAAGATTGTGCACAGTACTTATTTATTTTTATATATAATGCCTGCTTCCCATTGGTCTAGACAGAGACAACAGGTTTCCACTTGTTACGAACTTTTGAAACCATATCACCACCTCAGCGCTTAAACTAATACAAACTTATATAACAAAATACACTACAAAACTTCATTTCTAAAACCAATTATATATATATACATATATATGTATATAATAATAATAATATATAAGGATATATATATATAGCCTTAGTCGTTCACCCTCCAGTCTCTTTCAATATGCATTATACGTCCGTGTGTACGTTTGTGTCCGTATATTGACTTGCCTATTCCCAAAATATCCTGAATCTTCAAAACACGCTTCAAATAATAATATTATTTTACAGTAAGATGACGTAACAAATACAATGAATCCAAAATTTAACGACGCACAAACGAATAATGAGGATGGTGATAATCTGAAATATTCATACGATGGTATAAAACGTAAGTAAATTAATGTATACAATAATGTGACAAACGATAGGTTTTCATAACAAAAACCCTAAGAAATAGAAAATATAAAAATCAACTGTGTCAAGGAATTCAAAGCAGAGATATTTTACGCTGTTTTATTTCGTGTTGGTTTCATTTTATGCACGCAAATACATGGCATTATTACGTGGGCTTATATTACGTAGTTATTTTTATTCAAAACTCATAATTTTTATGAAGTATGCTTTGGCAAACTCTTTGCATACAGTACATTTGAACATGAGAACACGAGAAATTACTTTTTATTAGGATATATAATTTGACAATATTGAAAGTTTCATTCAATGTCAAACTTTCCTCTTGTTACCGATAAAGCTTTTTATTTGCAGACAATTTGTACGGAATTTATTATTTGTTGTATTTTTAAATTACCACTGCGTATTTGGTGCAACACAAATATATGAACACGTAGTTTGTGAGTGTATTATGTTTACATTTAATTAACGATAACGGAAGGAGAGTTTCTTGCCAGTTCTTTCATATTTTCATATTCTCATTGATTTGGGAACTGACATCTTAAAGTGTACAAATCCCTAAAAGGCCGGCAATGCACTTATGAGCTCCCAGCCACATGAGTGTCCATGGGCGGCGACTTCACCTTTATGGTGGGCCTCCTGCTCGTTTGCCCCCTCTTCTATTAAAAAAAATGTAAAGTCATTTTTTTTTACTTTTTGTGGTTTTGACGATTCATGAGTATTCTATAGTTACCTATGTGAATAAAGATATTTTCGATGTCTAGCTCAGTGGCTATACATGAAGTTTTTATTTTATTTTTTGTCTTAGTAACTAAAAAATATTATTCTTCTTTTCATACTCATACTTCATATGATGTGAAGCTAAATTGACATTTAAACATCCTGTTTAATATTTAACATTTGTATATAAAATTACTTAGGTAAATTTTCGATAAAGCTTTTGGCATCTAAAAATAACTTAAGCCAATTCTGACAATATATGATAAACCTTTGTGAAAATAAACTTCTTTTTTACGTGAAAGCTTCTTGAAGTCCAAGTGTTTTTTTTCCATTTGAATCGTAATTAAGTTTTCACTTTTTTCTATTCAAACTTATTCGACTTTTTGATTCTTTATTCAAAATAGATAGAGACATGATCAGCCGCGACGTCTTTATAGATGGTATAACTTTCAAATTTCGTACCACTGCTATTGTTTGTGGCGTTCAATCAATTTTTAATTATAAATTTCAATCGTACTGATTGATAACTGTTTAATATTTATCATTTTCAGATTTTAAATGGTACGAGCATATAATACTCAATCGGCCTCTGAAGGTCTTCGTTGCTTTTGCAATAACTGCTGTATTAGTTCCGGTGATCTTGTACCAATTTCACTTCATACCAAGTGGAGGCCCCCAACTATCAGTTGGGTCTTGTCTGATAGCACAAACGTCAAGGTTGCCTTGCGGCTTCGGTAACGTATCAAACGAAGAATGTCACCAACAATGTTGTTACGACGTCCAAACTGGCTTCTGTTTCCATCGTCTGCCATCCACATTCTCATACATTATGGATGTACCATGGTCCCAGTACATCGATCTACACCCACGAGTTTCTACAATTCCCTATAACTCCAAAGCCAGCCTTACTAAACTTCGTCTGTCGATCAATGAAATGACAGCAACACACCTAACTATAGACTTCTACAACGCGAAAGAGCCTCTCAGAGCTGGACAAAGATTATTCAATAAAACATATTCATATGTCGTCACCTCGCCTGAACTTAATGTAGAAATTAAGGGACCGCAAGGTACAATATTTAATACGATCCGTGGTCCTTTAATCGCATCTGATGGCATTTGGGAGGTGACATTTCAATTAACCAACTCGACAATGTATGGTTTAGGTGAGTTACCATTAACATCCGGTACTACGAAAGTTATTTACAGCAACAGTGATTTAAGTTCAATACCATTGATATTTGCAAAATACAATGGATCATATCATGGGTTGTTATTCGATATGTCCGCCCCGACTGAGGTTATGGTGAGAGCGGAAAATGATATAATAGTAAGAAGTTTAACGGACTCTGGCCTAAGATTTCATTTGTTTGTGGGGCCAACACCGAACGATATAATGAAGGATGCCATGAATTTAATCGGTTCTAATTGGAAACTTGAATATTGGATGTTGGGCGCCCATATTTGGTGAGTAATAATAATTCGTTACGAATGCTTAATTCTATTAATTAGTTTATATTTAGTAAAGTGTTATGTAGGTGAGCAAATAATTTACATTTAATTACGATATAATTTATAAACAATTCTTATTCCATTGAACCAAGAAGACTTATGTGAACGTTTACGTAACAACGTCTCATAAATAACGGTGTGAGTTGAAATTAATTAAGAACCCGATAACTTATGTTAACATAAGTAAAAACGACATAGCTTTTATTAGCTGAGCCTTTCGTACGACTCGTTCACCCCCACGCTATGGAAGCTCGTTCTCCGAACCAACACGGCTTTGCTTTCGTTAAGATATGCGTACAATCGCAATGTTTCATTAGCACTCAGTAAGTGTTTGTGGGCGACCACTTAACCTTTGTATAATCCAATTTGACAATAGTAATTTCAATCGTTATAATTCTAAAATTAAACAGTGACTAAACTCGTAAGTTTATCAGACTGCTATCAGATTTTCAATTATACAAATTATATGAAATTGCACATGTGAATATGTTAGTTACTTTGTATTCATAAATAAGAGCTGGTATAATAATGTATTATATTAAATATATATAAATTTTTTTTAAATAATTTTCAGTGGAACATCAGATAATGATCTAAATGGTTACATACAGACTTTAACAGCAGCTAAAATACCATTTGAAAGTCACTGCGGTCACAGGCCAATTGTATTAGCAAGTAATCGGTGTGAAGCAACTGAAGAGAAAAACTTACAAGATGTTGTAAACGGTGCTAATTTAATACGACAGGCTAACAGGAGATTTGTTCCACATATTTCCCCCTATGTACGGTTTGTTATATTAAATAAATTCTACTTAAAGTATATGTAAACAGAAATGTAATATTCCACTTTCCTTTTATAAAAGACTATTTAAACGATAAAAAAAGTTGGGAATGAATCGCCCTCGCTGATATAAGGAGAATTGTGAAATAGTGTTTACGCTTAAAAAATATATAACTGAGTCGGTTGTGGATCGCCGATCGGTTTATTTTTGAACCTTTGTAGACATAAAACAAATATTGACTTACATAAGTGATAGGAGATATAAATAAATTGTTTTAGAAAGTCATCGACTGATCTGATCTTTCGATTTTAAAATTGTTATTAAGTACTCATTTCCAGTTAGAAATAATGAAGATAAATACATGATTCAAAGCACCGTTCTCATATAAACGTCGCTTAGATTTAGTTTTAATTTCAGATTAGATATAACGAGGATAAATATATGAATACATCTACAGCTTGTTCAATCTTACCCGAATTTGATTTATTTATGTACCACGATCCCCGCACATTTGAAATTTACAAAGGCGTAGTTGATGAAGCAAATGTAATGTACCCCGCCTACGACGTAGTTACGAGGCATTTTTTGGAGAGATTATGGCCCTTCACGAATAAATTTGACGGATTAATAATTGAGAATAATTGGCCCCTGGATCAATCTAACAAATCGGATCAAGATCCATCACCGTATTTAGCTTATTACAATGAGGTAAATATTTATCGTTTACTTTTGTTTTTAACCTGCCTTCTGATAATTTTTTAAATTTTTAATATAACACTCTTAGAGATCGCTTATTAGCGATAAGGCCGCCCGTTGCTCTTATATGTACTAACATCTATTAAAGTCATTTGCTTCTAGTGTTTAAGTGCAATAAAGTGTAAATAAATAAACTCTTGACACTACTAACTATAATATAATATACCTTATTTTACGCTACTTTATGGTGGTAATGTGAATGACGATTCAAAAGTGTCTTTAAAAAGATGAAGATTTATAATTGTAAATATTAAGACGAAAAAGATATTTTGATTATATTTGAGTAAACTATATTAAAATATTTTGTGAGATAGATAATTTATACGGCTTTTATGTATTTAACGCATGAAATATCCCGTGCACGAAAGGCTTACGCGGTAGTGCTTTTAAGCTTCTTTTGTTAGTTAAGCCCACGGCAAATACCAACAATACGATAAAAATATCATTTAATACTACCATATCGGTTATATAATTCTAAGATTTAAAGGTGAATAGAATATTTGAAATAAAATCACGGATTGCACAATAAATTTTCCAGTAAATCTGGTAGTTATTTACACAACATAAAATTGATTTCGTTTTGTCTGATAATGTTTAATATGTCTCCCGTTGTTCGATATATTTTAGGCTTTAATTGCTTTGACCATAATACGCACCTCTTTTAGTCGTTTACTTCTTATTCAAGGTGGTATTATTTACGCAATATTAACTTATGCTTTCTAATAAATTTGATTAGTTACTTATTAAATCCTCTTTGATAAAGTAACAAAGAAAATCGATATGTCTTTTAAATTATAAATCTCTGAAAATCCATTCATGGATATAAATAACGATACTTTTATTGGTTAAATTAAGTTAAATTAAGTACTTTCTTACCAGAAGAACTGGTAAGAAACTCTCCGACATCCTTTAAATCTCCAAGCGTGTTTCACAGTACGGTTGTAAATATGCAATGCGAATGTTTCAATATCTATATTATATAAAAACAATGAAAAATAACCTTAACTATCATCGGTGGGAATAGCGAAATACGAGCACACATTTATGTTATTCATAAATAGTACAAAAATCTTAAATGTACGACTTTGCGACTTGTTTTTATAAATTTTAAATGCTTTTTTAATTATTTTTTAATATTATAATCAAAATAAATTAACAAATAGTATATGCATTTCAGCATTTTGAAGCCGCTCTCAGCAACACGCCAACATGGAATATGTCACTGCTTGACAAAAAGAAATACTTCTTTAAACACAATACATACGGTCAAGAGTCTATCAATGCCATCATGAACATGACTGGAGGTGGCATTGTTCCAGCAGTCAGTAATCAATGGATGAATGGAAATGTGATGATAAACAGACAGAACATCGATGCACTATGGTTAAATCTTCATAGAGAACTAATTCATGCGTCCCTAGGAGGAATATCAGGCCATTGGCTGTGGTCATCACCGATTTGTGGAGACACCGATAAGTACTTCCCCAACAACCAGACTGAGCTTTGTGCTAAATGGTATATGGCATCTACATACTTTCCGTTGGTCAGAATCGACGCAAACAGCCCATCACGCGATCCGACAGCATTTAATGGTACATACAGGAATCAGATGATCACAGCGTTGAACAGACGGATCAGTTTCATACCATACTTCTATACCGTACTGCAAAAAGGGCCATTACTAAGACCAATGTTTTATCAGTACCCAAGAGCTGATTATTTCGAATTAACCAATTCACAGTTCTCTGTTGGTGATGATTTGTTAATAATACCAAATCTTCACGTGATGCAGAGTTATGTACATGTCACTATGCCCCCGGGGACATGGTACGAGATATGGGGTGGTGAGAGAGTTAACGTAACGGAGGGTGAAATTGCAACGTTGCCCACTTTAAAGTCAGACTTCTTGACACTCATACGCGGTGGATCGATTATAGCATTTCAAAATGTGAGTATCTTATAATTTGATTATATGTGAGGAACGAACGAGCACAATTATCCATGTCTGTAATGTGTATCTGATGTAAATATAATACATGTGATAATTAAGTTATTGGTATATACACTTTTGATACATCTAATAAAGTAATAATGACTTTCAGGAAATCCATGAAACAGCTGAAAAAACAAGAAAAGAATCGTTATTTTCAATTCTCATTGCGCTAGAATGTCTTAACGCGACCTGCTCAGCCTCGGGAGAACTTTACCTATTACCAGGGCTCACCCTCAATTTCCGCGCTACTCACGAAAAATTGTATGTAACCGCTGTTGGTGATGATTTTTCAACGATGTGTAACTTTCCCAATCACGACATCATGGAAGACGCTGGTAACATCAAAATTTACGGCCTCGATGCACAGTTCAATAATTATGATACATACAGACAATTTGATGAATTCATTATGTTCTGTGATTTGGAAATGGAAGATGTCATCGAAGTAGATTTGATTTGATTCGGTGAAATTTAAACGTACCAAGTTTCAATTACATCGTGTTTTTTATTCATTTTTATTATGAAATTTCAATCTATGTAATGGAATATTTTATCGAAAATGCAATGCTGGTGAATTATTTTAATTTCCACGATAAAATAAATGTAAATATAATTAACTATATAGTATTATTTCACTTATATAACGTCAGCGTTGATATAAAATGCGGCCGTAAAATAAGAATTAGTTAACTTGAAGTTCAATATCAAACACAATACTTTACGCAGCCGTATCGCTAAAATATTGACTTATGATGAAATCTCACTGTTTGTTTAGTTATTTGAGCGTGATTTGGTAACAAACAATGTACTATATGGATGAGATACGAACCGACCTAACCTCTGCTTGAACTTTGATAAATCAGAACAAATATGAAAACAAATCATTTCGCTATCGCTCTACGAAGAACGGTGTAGTGTAATCACTTGCATCAGTTACTCTCATGAAATCGTCTGGAGATTACCATACTGTAGAACACACTAACGATAAAACATTTGGCACAAAACCAAGGATGCCAAACATCAAAGTATTCACCGGTAGTTCACATCCTGACATCGCAAAGAAGATTGTCTCAAGACTAGGTTTAAGCCTGGGCCGTGCCACGACAAAAAAATTCTCCAATCAAGAAACAAATGTCGAAATCCAAGAATCCGTTCGTGGTGAAGACGTCTACATCGTGCAAAGTGGATGTGGTGATATCAATGACAATCTAATGGAGTTGCTCATTATGATAAACGCTTGCAAAATTGCGTCCGCTTCCCGTGTCACCGCCGTCATCCCAAGCTTCCCCTACTCGCGGCAAGATAAAAAAGAAAAAAGCCGAGCCCCAATTACGGCTAAGCTGTTAGCCAATCTCATATCCGTATCAGGAGCCGATCACGTAATTACAATCGATCTACACTCGTCCCAAATTCAAGGCTTCTTCAATATACCTGTCGATAATCTTTACGCTGAGCCGGCAATCACAAAATGGATTAAAGATAATATATCCGAATGGAAAAGCAGCGTTATGGTTTCACCAGACGCGGGGGGTGTTAAAAGGATGACCGCCATTGCTGACCGGTTGGATATCGATTTCGCGATAATACACAAAGAAAGGCAACGATCCAACAACGAAGACTCGACCGTTTTAGTTGGTGATGTGAGTAACAGGACAGCGATCATGGTTGACGATTTAGCAGACACTTGTGATACTATTGTTAAAGGCGCCGAGAAGTTACGTGAAGCAGGTGCTAACAAAATATACGCGATTCTGACCCACGGTGTTCTCGCAGGGAACGCTATTGATAAGATAAACAACTCGTGCTTAGAGGCTTTCGTTGTCACCAATACGATTCCACAAGACAAACACATGAAACTTTGCCCAAAATTGCAAACTATGGATATTTCCGTGATGCTAGCTGAGGCAATACGACGAACTCATTATGCGGAATCAGTTTCTTACCTTTTCACGAACGTACCATACTGATAAAACGACAGTCTATAAAAAACGTGTTATCGCGTGTTTGCAGTTGTAATTATGACTTATCTCAATAAACTACCTATCATTTCATATCTTAATCCGAAAACAAAAGAGAAAAAATATTTAGAATGTCTTGTAGTAAAATAATATAAATTTACTAAAATAGTTTTATTAATACGAATTTTTATAAGCTGCTAACGCGACCACCCAATCTTTGGGTATTCTATTATTAATTAAATTAATTAAAACACAATATGTTATAAAGATAATAAAGTACCTAGTATAGGGGTATAATTAATTATGTTACACAAAAAGTAAAAAAAAAAATCAAATCTGTTTTTATACACCCAAATGAAAATGAATCCCAAACCTACGTATAGAACAGATTTAATCTCATTAGAATATGAATTGTTCAATAATAAGGTGATTTTTTATTGTATATTATAAACTTATAAGTATCGATTGGTCTTAATATATTACTGATAGAGAAAGCTCTTTGAATTATTTTACACCATTGGGTAAAGTCCCAGAGGTGAGTTGATAGTAATAAGTAAACTTGAAAATGCCTTTTCCAAAACTTTAAGCACAAGGGACGTAGATATTACATTCTGATTGGTTATGACATTAATTATTGTAATAATTATAAGCTACGTCACTTTTGTTCGCCTTCTAAATCATGTTTTGTAATAGCAACCTACACAATTTGCACAATCACTAAAACAAGAGATATCTCCAGTATAATTTTTATCATACACCTCTAACATTTTAAATATCTAAAAAAAATTACATTTAATAGTTATTGGTTCAGGGGGCAAGCAAGCACATTAAGCAAAATACTAAGTACATTTTCTCCTTGTAATACTAATAATTTACACTAGAGTTTTAATAGTCTAAATTGATTCTTGAAAAATAAATAGCAGGATAATTAGGTTATGTAGAACGTATAGGTTAGTGTTTTTACGAAGTCTGTGGATATGATCGGGATCTGCATTGATGTGTCAGTGATTTATACCAGAAAATGTCATTGTCAAGGAATATGTACAATGTCCATCATTACATTAATAAAGTTATAAAATATTGTAAAGTCTGAAGGTGAACTCTGAAGTCTGAAGTATGAGCTCATAGAAGAGTATAGATAGAGATTTGAAAATGTAAATACACAAGACGTGGCGTACAGCGAACTATAAACAAACCGATGTTAAGACAGAAAAGCTACATTTAAATTACTGTAAAAGAAAAGTGCTATAAAATGGCCCAGAGCAATTTACTAGATGTAGTTCCAGATGAATTATTTCAAACTTACTCTATTGCTGAAATTGATCAAATACAAAAGAAACTCCAATATGAGGTTGAAAGGAAAAGGGAAGAACTTAGAGCTATGGTGGGGTAAGTATTGGGAAATTAAATTTTAAATTAATTCATATTTAATCATTTAGTCTGTGTGTCCCCTTCGCAATGTGTCCAATTCGCAAAACACATTTGTGTTAAGAAAAGAGTTAAGACTCTTTCACGGTTTTCTTAAATTAGAATAATCTTGAATAAAAGTTAAGCTGTTGTTTTCTAATACAATGTGAAGGTTTAGCATCCTATTTAGTTTTATAAGATAGATCTTATACATTTACAGTGAGAAGTATAGAGATTTAATACATGCAGCAGACACTATTGAAGAAATGAAATCAACAACAGCCGATACACTGACACACATAAGTGATATGATGGCTATATGCAAAAACCTACACGATACACATTTAGTTGGTTTTAAAATTCAAGAAATTCCACCTCTAAGCAAAAGGTAAGATTTGTCAAATGATGTCATTAGTAGGGTGGGTTTGAAACCTCCAATAAGGCATGGATAGAAACAATGTAACTAATATTTAAGAAATTGTGACAAATATAAAGTGAGTAATAACTTCCTATATTAGACTGAAAGTACTTGCAATTGCGATGTCCAGTTCTGCAATCATTTGGTAGGTAAGGCTTAGTTAGCCTCTTACAAGCTTGGTGTTCTCAGCAGGACGCGTCAGTATTTCACATCAGGCCATCTCTTGCAATTCTATAAAGTGCAAATTTGGTCTCATATGGAGTACTGTTCCCACCTCTGGGCGGGAGCACCCCATTACCAGCTCCTTCCATTTGATCGCATCCAACGCAGAGCGGCTGGTATCGTCAACGACCTCATCCTTTCTAATCGGCTCGTAACATCAACGACCCCATCCTTTCCAATCGGCTTGATCTTTTGGCTCTGCGTCGAGATGTAGGCTCCCTCTGCATCTTCTACCGCATTCATCATGGGGAGTGCTCATCCTTAAAGAATTCCTTTTCCTTAAAGGCAGGCAACTCACTTGTAAACCTCCTGGCATTGCGAGTCTCCATGGGCGGTGGTTGGCACTACACTCGAAGTGACCCGCCTGCTCGTTTGCCTCCTCTTACATAAAAAAAAGTGCTTGAAATTTAATGCTTAGAAAGATACATTCTTGAAATTAGCTTTTTCAAATTACAGGTTGGAAAGTGTAAACCCAGTCCATCAGATATCTGTACAGATAAAACTACTAATGGAAATACCAGAAAAAATATGGAAATGTATTAACTGCTGTAATTTTGTGAATGCAGCCCAGCTATTTATTATGGCCAGACATATTAATACTGGTAACATAAATAAATTATTTATTTTATTACATACATAAACTTTTATAAAACTATAACTATTTATACTACTTTTATAACTCTTTAATAAAACTATAATAGATATATTGCATATCTCCATATACACAGTAAAACATATGCTTTATTAGTAATTGTAAATTGTACTTTTTCTTATATATTAATTTAAGGCTTACAACTTCAAATCGGTAGTAGTGTTGATCCAACAATGCGGTCATTACAGCGACTTGCAAACAAACAGTGGAACTCAATTGGCAACTTGAGTCAAACTATTACAGACATGTGTGGACAGAGATTACAAGACGTTGACATTACTGTTGAGGTCAGTTTATAAATCCTAATACTATATAAATTCTATTACGGTTGTTTATTTATTAGAAATTCTACATTTCCAGATTGCCTGTTCGTGTCTTCTCGGCCTTTACCTATTAGATTCCAAACCAATGGTGGATTTATTAAATACATTGATAAATTTGCATAGTAACAACAGCCTGAAAACTACACTACAATTTGATCTTCATAAAATATTAGAGGGCGATGTGAAATCTCAAATAAAAAGGAAAATTGTTGATGCAACTAAGATTGTTATGAGAACGGTGGAATTGATATTTTCCTGTTTTGTTGGTATGGCACGCTGGTTTTTATTTTAAATCTTTTTAGATTAAAGATTTATTTATTTCCTTATTTTTGTAAAAAACTATCTTATTTCAGAGAATAATGGAGGTGTAGTGTTGGAAAGATTAAAAGAGTTATATAGACCTGACTGTATGCCTTTGTTAAATTTGGTCCAATTCAGTGACGCCAATGCCTTAAAAATTTTGCCATCAGCCATATCCAACTATAGGTAACTTTAATTATTCAATACTCATACATAAATGAATTAATTGTAGTAACCAAAGACAATTTAAATTAGGTTGACGTCGATTAAGACAATAGAGGCACTGACAAGCGATGAGATAATGCAATGCGTACATACATGGAGTACCTCCTTACAGAGTTATATCAATGAAAACGTGAAGGTACTTTTGCAAAATATCAACCGTGTCAAAGTCTTGCATGAGATACGGGTGGAAGCTTTCAAAATTGGTGAGTTTTTTTTTTCTTATATATATTTCCTGTCATTAAATAGATATACATAAATTATCTTCTATCCTGAATTTGATATATGTCAATTTTATATGTGTTTGATTGTGATATTAAAATGGTGTGGGGTTAAGTGAACCGAATTGCTGTGGTTATAATATACTAGATTAATGTAGACCTTAAATCTAGAGCTATCTAGAGCTAGAGAATCTAGATCTGGTCAAATGTTTCTGACAGAAAATGATTCGGCGTATTGTTCCTATGATTATGTTTACAAGTGCCATACTAGCCTATTAAATAGATTTTTTTATTTAAATTAAAATATATCATAAAATAAAATGCAAACATCTGTTCCAATGTTTTCAGAGACACCACAAAACTGGAATGTCATATGTGAAAAATTAAATATTCCGTCCGTTCACATCTGGGTCAGCCACTTCCAGCCGCTGCTCACCGCGAGGGTCAAGTTGATTGTTGACGCACGTTGGCAGAAGATATATGATGCGTTCAAAACACAATTGCTAATTGATTTAACTAAGGTATTTCAATATGGTCTATGACCATAAAATTATAATTAGGTTTATATGTTACCATGGTAACGATAATATTTCAAATGAAAAGTATAGAAAACAACATCCAGTATAATTGTATGAATTATTCATAGGTATCATCAGAGAGCGAAGTGGAGAAGGAGTCAAATATAAACTGGTTCATATGGAAGGACCTGATCGGGGAGACCATCATTGAATCGAGGAGCGAAGTTGTTCCAGTCATGAATTCACTCATGAGAGGTATTTGCTTAATGGCATATTACTATAAAGACCATTAATGTAACTGTATTTAATACACCAGTCTAAATTAATTAATAATATTAAAAAAGACAAATAATACAATTAATATTTAAATTAAAAAATATTCTGAAAGATAGATAATATATACACAAGTATAAAAGTAATATTATTTTTGTAATGAAGAGTAAATTAACGGCAGCCATCTTTAATGAAATTCTAGGAATGTACCGTCAGGACCGTGGCTTCACACCGAACATGGAGAAGTTGTGTAAGGGTCTCGAGGATGAATTGCAAAGACTGTTGGACGATTTGAAGGAATACTTATACTTGGAGAGGAAAAGAGATAGACTGATGTCACTGTACGAGGAGGAAGAGAGATGGGAACAGATGTATACAGACACAAGTGATATTGAATTGTATTTGTGCGATGCGGCGGATAAGTACATTGGGAGGTTAGTCTTAAATATAAATATCAATTGTATTTTTTTAATTTGTTTCATTACATAATGTATACTTAAATACACATAAAAATATAAATATCAATTTTTTGAAATTAATAATTAAAAACATATTTTTTTTTAAAGTTAAAATTAAAAATAGAAATGCAAAGAACTGAATGGACACAAAAAATATTACCTGAACCTTATTAAGAGCTTTATGGAAGATGGAAACTAATATTTATTATTATTTCCCGATCCGCTACGTCTTGGGGACCTTCAAAAAAAGAGCGTTGCTCTTCCTTAAAGGCCGGCAATTCACTTGTAAGCCTCCTGGCGTTGCAGGTGTCCATGGGCGGCGGTTGGCACATCACTCGAAGTGACCCGCCTGCTCGTTTGCCTCCTCTTACATAAAAAAAAGTATTAATATTATTGAAGAATATATCTATATATCTACATTATTATTAATGATTAAGAGAGAATTATGGGCTCGAGATGATCTGTGATGATCTGTAAATTAGAATTGAAAAAATATATTTTTTTTTATAATAAAATGTTTAGTACTGTCTTGTATAATTTTCAGTATATTAGTATACATCAAAGCCTGTTTTGAAGAGCCGACACTTCAATCGACCGAGTTACAACGAAGAACAACGGCCATATACACGGCACGGTTCATTCAGGCGATTCCCGTCCTTATTCCCAATGCCAGACGGTGCTATGTCCCCGAGAGCAGTTTGCTGGTTGAGGACACGTTTGGCAAACGTTGGGCAACACTGGGCGATGTTTTGAAGGAGAGTTGCCTGTATTGTTGGGGCAAATGGCTGGATATAGTAATACATACGGTGAAGGGTTTAACTGATGGGCTGCCTCAAGGCTTTACTATGGAGGAAAATATCGATTATTTAATGATGGTGATTTTTTTTTATTCATTTGTGCTTTCACGTTTTGAATGGTTATGTACAGTGTACACTCTATATAACGACACTCATTGTAACGACACACTCTAAGCGTCAAATTGAATTGGCTCTGGTTGGTTTGGTTTGTATTCTATTCTGATTTCACTTCTCTCCATTTGACGGCCAGTCTATAATGCCATAAAATTCACAGTCCTTTCCGTGTCGTTATGTAGAGTTTACACTGTATGTGCATTTAAAATTTTACAATTGACAATTAGCCTAAATAACTTACAAAAATACAAATAACTTCAATAAAAATCAATTTTTTTTTTGCTTTGATAATGTTGGTGAATGAATGTTTTCAGCAATGGGACGTAATAAAAATAGAGGAAAAATACGACGACGGTACAGCCATCGAGTCGACAATAAAAGTACCAGCTGGGCCCTCACTCGTACTACAAGAGTATTTGTACGCGCTGAGCGGACTTCTAGATGACGTCATACCTCATACGCTCCCCGTAGAGATCCACACGTCCTTCATTGACAGTGTCACGTCCGTCTCGTTCGCTCACTACAATACTGTTATAAGAGAGAGGGAGACAGATATCAATCAGAGGTGTGCGCTTCAACTGTTGATGGACGTGCGGCACCTGACAATGCTATTGGTGCCAAGGGAGAACAAGAATGGTATGGAGCTGTCGCAGGAGATTTGCGAGTTTTTGCGACAGAAGATCGATCCGTTTGATTATGACGTCTTCTATCCGTATATACAGATGAATTTGAAACGGTCTGTGCAAAGGGTGCAGGTATGTGAGTTTTTATCAAAATTTGTCCGTCAAGTAATGTTAAATACATTATAAAACATCTATAAAAAAATTGTATTTTTTTCACATTTTAAAAGAATATTCAAAATCAAAAATATCTTTATTCACATATGATCGTCAATTTTCAAATAAAAAAACTTATAAAAAACGGTTTTTTTGCAGACCCTACTCGGAAGCTTAATCCTCCACCACGGTCAACTGACAGGCATAATTGGTACGAAGCCAATAACGTCTGGTGGTACGGGGGATAAAGCCCCAAATATTCTTGCTCCAATTGACACACATTGGTTCTCAATACTACCTGTGGCCACGCCCTCCACGCCCCACAAAAAGCAGGATAAACCGGTGAGCATTTGCCATAACTCCATTTGGATCATTGTCTTTTCTTCTATAAAAAATATGACTTAAATTAAGAATCATTTTTATTCCTTACTTAATTATTTTCTGTAAATTACCTCAAAACACATAGCATATCATAGCATATTATGTTATCATAGCATGGTATAGAAAAAGAATCATGACTGGTTATATAGTTATTTTATGGACAAGAGACCATAGATATAATCCTCAGAAGCCTTCGTACGTGGAAAGCATCGCGTTACCATGGTAACGGTTCTATGCTTTTATGTTTTGTGTTGACTTCCGGCAAAGTGATTTACAATTTTCTCTATGAACAGGGCGACGCGACAACTTAATTTTGGTATGAACGTGTGAAATGATGTGTTTTTGTTACTATTCAATAAATCAGATTATAAATGTTTGTAATAACTATGCATGGTTTTAATTTTTTCTGTTTTAGTATTATATCAATTGATTATTTACACATACGTAATAATATAAATGCTTGTTCATTTGAGGAATAATTCGGCTAGTTTACCCCCCCCCCCCTCTACTTTTCAGCAGCTTACGCTTCGGTGGAAAAATAGTGTCTTTTCCATTCTGTGTTTAATTTTTGTAGAAATTTTTTTAAATATTTATTTTTGTATGTATAAACTTGTGAATTGTGTGTTTTATTTGTTTTATTCTGTTATATGTTTTATACATTTCATTTAGTTTATATATTCGGGCCTGTGTGTCTACGGCAAGTGTACTGAGCGCACTTTTTTAAATATAATTATATAAACTCAAACTCAAAATATCAATATTCAAGTAGGTCTTTATAAGGACACTTTTGAATCGTCAATTTTGACACTACCACCGGTTCGGAAGGCAGTCATCTACCGAGAAGGAACTCGATAGCTGCTCTTTTAAAATAAACAATTAATACAAAATTGTGCTACTGACAATTAAAATAAAAAAGCATTGTGCTACTCAAGAATTGAACTGTCCCGATGCTGAGCCAATTGCCGACACATTAAAGAGATCTTATATAATATATATCATTAATTGTCGAGTAAACGTGTGTAATGTATCATTCTTTTGCAAGTACTGGTTCAAAATTAAAAATTAACATTGTCTCGGATATCTAAAACTACCAGTTTAAATCAGCAGAAAAAAGCATGTAATAGAAATTGTTTTTACAGACGAAGAAGAGACAACAGTCAAGCCCGAATAAATCACGCTCGGAGCTTTCCGATGTGATGACAAGTTCTATACCCATCAATTTCGCGACCGCGCGATCCGGCGCTGCCTCCTTCTTCAATTCGATGACGTCCGATTGGTTTAGCGGCTGAACGTGATGAGGATTCTCGCAATATAATCTTATACATTGTAAACTCTATGTAACGACTCTGCAATTTATGGCGTTATAAAGACTGATCGTTAAATGGAGGGAATTATAAAACAAGCTTAACCAACCAAAGCCAACTTTATTTCGACGGTTTAGAGAGTTTGAGTTAACAGAAGTGACGTTACATCGAGTTTTCCATTGTATAATAATTGTAAAAATTACTTTGGAAGTACTAGGCGCGAAGAAATGTATTGGATGTCGTTGCATTGCATTCCCAATCTTATTTATTTACTATACATCTGAGTTATTGAATGAATTATTGTCCGTATCGATTTCATGATAAGATAATATTCTTATCGATGATTTTAAGCTTTTCAATTCTATAATTTTATGTTTGAGACGTAATAAATTATTGTAAAATTGTGTCATTGAATAAATCTTATGAATATAACCATTATGATTAAATGTGTTTTTTTATTGCCTCACTAGTGTCTGGTAATTAATGAAATAATATAATAAAAATATTTATTTACATGAGATTACATAAATATCTTAAATTAAAGCGTACTTCCTTTCTTGCCGGTGTTTCTACTAAGTCTGACATTGTCATAGCCGTCTGCGTATCCACCGAAGTAATTGCCACCATTTCTTGAATAGGGCCTGTCGTACCCGGTTTTATATCCGGCTTGGTAACCGGGCCGATTGAAGTCCTGGTTTCCGTAACTGTTTTGGTAGCCGGGTCTGTTGTACTCGTATCCGGGCCGGTTCGGCCGATATCCTGGAAAGGATAATGTAATTAAAAACTGAAATAAACTAATTTGATCGTTGTAGAAGTCAAGTACCTACAGACGAACTCGTTTTGTTCAAAAAAAACAAAAATAACTTTCAAAGGTCAAAGACCATAATTAGATCTTTTTTTATGTAAACAACGCAAATAGATATTATAAACAATTTGGTATTGTGTTTTCCTCTACAAAAGGTTAAGGTGGCAACAGCCCATTTAACTGAGAATTTAGTACATAAAGCAAACAAGATAATTAACGCATAATTTCATGAGCTCACCCATTTTGCTGAACACTATCATTATGTTAATTAAGGCGCTTAATGTTACAAATACGTTAAAGCAAACTTACTCATTGTATAATTAAAAGTTAATTTTTTCTTTGATGGAAACCTCCTTTGAAAATGAGCCTAGAATTCTTTTTGACTTGCTTCGAACTTAAACACAACACGAGTTTTAAATACCGCTGATAACATTCGTTGATATTTCCTCTACTTCCGGCGCTCATTACAATAAAGTCATAATACATCCAATAAAATTTAATAAGGGTTTATCCTTATCTTTAAAATATAGCACTATGTCATTTTTATTTTCGTAATCATGACGAATATTTACATACCTAGTAAATCACAATTGTCCCTATAATAATCGTTATTATGTTGTTACGCTATTGTTATTACGATTGAAACTTCCTGCTATTATGAGTTTTCCGGAACATTTGAATTTGTACATTTTTTCACATACATTTTAATTTTCGTCAAATTCTTTGCCACGCAACATAGTGTAGTACATTCCTATTTATAACTATCTTGTTCATGAAATATTCTAGGTAAACTAGAACTTAAGTCTTGTATTAATTATTTTTACTCTATTTGCTATATGTAAGATCACCCGTTGTTTATAGATTATTCTTGTATTTAATTAACTTATAAAACAAACTTACCTCCAGTAACGCCTGTGTTGTAACCTGGGTATCCGTTATAACCCGTGTTGTAACCGGTATAGCCTGTGTTGTATCCGTTATAGCCTGTGTTGTATCCGTTATAGCCTGTGTTGTATCCGTTATAGCCTGTGTTGTAACCGTTATAGCCTGTGTTGTAACCGCCATTACCGGGGTTGTAACCTGAAATATGATTGAAATTGTACAACTTTCAATATTAATAAAAAGAAGCAATTTCTCCATTAAATGACCGCAGATTAAAAGTAACAATATTTTACAGGTTTATTTATTGGGAAAAGTTTGATATTAATATCTTTTGAACAAAGCTGTCACGCATTAGCGGTCACTTGTATACAAAAAAGTGCCAAAAGCTTAATTTGGGAGCACGTCTGGGGCCATCTAACTTTTTGACCGATCTTAGAAGATACCAAAACAAACCCAACAATATAAAATAATACAATAAACAAACAAAAATTCTTAAAAATAAATATAATTCTTTAAAATAATCATAATTGTTTTTAATTAAGAATAAGTCAAATGCAACATTTTTTAATGGCTATTAAACAATTCGTGGTACTACTCTTTTATGACTCATCGTTAACAATCGATGAGCGAGAATTGTTATCGGTTGAATAAATTGCATATCTTAAGGCGCCTCGTAAATAAATTTCAAGGGTACAAATTGAAAACAATAGGTCTATTGAACTGAGTGCATTATTTTAAGCGTTTAAACGCGATGGGAATAATTAATTTATAAACAAAGGAATCGATAAGGAAATGAGATTCATGCGAGAACAATGTTTAATACTGAATCTGTAAATATTTGAGAAAAAACCCACCAGTTTAAATGTAGTCTGTTAACACATACATTGAACAGCTTTAAAAAAGTGTTAAGTAAAGTTTCATAAGTTCACCAAAAGCTGTTTTTAACTATAATATATGCTTTAGGTTATACCTAAGCATATATTATAGTTAAAAAGTCATTTTTCCTAAGTAGACTTTACGCATGTAATTATTACATAAATCAAAATAAAAGTAGTTTTATGGACGACTAAATACTATAATATATACAGCTGTCATAATACGGTAAAAGTAAAAAAAATATGTTTTATTTAATTATCGGCTTTGGTAGTAAAATTGTGTACTCGTTGGGTCTAAAGTAAATACATAAATTATTTTTTTTTCATATACTCAGATAAAAAAAATACAAAAAAAGTTATATAATTTTAGAATAAAAGCAAGTTTGAATTACTACTTACATAGTGGTTGTAGTGCTTTTCGATAATTGTGGTCAACGACATCACAATCTAAATTGCAAATTAATTAAACTATTTAAATATGTTTAAGTGTTTTTAAAAACACTCGCGTGGCACTTGTTTTTAAATAGAAAAAGGTTCTATGGTGAAAAGGTCTTAATAGGGAAGGACTTAGTAGCCTCGATACACAAAAGGAATTGACATATTTATGTGTCTTGTATGAATCAGAAATCCTTGTATTAATGCAACATCTATCGGACTCTGTTTGATAATTTGTAAATAATATATAACTAAAGCTTCTGCCTGATTAAATTTTTCGCTTTTCCACTTTTCCAAAAAAATCTATATTTTACACGTTTTTACATACCTCCTACTCCCGAAACGCCACCTTGATATCCCGGGTACGAGGAGCCCGAATATCCGGGGTACGTTGAACCTGAATAGCCATTAAAGCCTCCGTTTCCGTAGCCAGGCTTCAACAAGCCGTAGCCGCCCGTGTTCCGTGTGCCAAAACCGCTGGCCTCGCTCAAACGCTGACCCCACGTCACGGTCAATAAGCATAACAATAAGATGAACCTCTGTAAAAAAAAAAACAAAATAATTATCTATGCTAATTTGCATATATCCTAAAAAGGTTGTAATTGCAATCTTATTCAGATGTGAAAAAGACAATGTCGATTACGCATCCTCGCCTCTTTTTTGTCATATATATATACATATATTATATACGTATATACATACACACACACATATATATATAAATATATCTTTATTTACGATTATATTAAGCTAAGTGATTTAAGTTCTAAAAAGTTGTATCTAAATATAGAACTCTGTATTTTTTTAAAGCAATTCTATAATCTTAAGTACTTACCGCGAACATTTTTGTTCGAATTTTGATAAACACTACAACGTCCAGTCAAGAGGCTGAACTCAAAATGTTGTGTTGTTTTAAGATGTGTATGCCTTTATATTGAGACGGCAGGTAGTGGTTTTTACGTTGCCTGATAGTAGTTCTTTATAATTGATCATTGTTTAGGATTCATGACATCACACAGTGAAAAGCTGACTTATACTTACTTTGTATGAAGACGAACACCATTTGTATTAAAAACTTTTTTTTTAATTTGTAGGTTAACAATAACGCTGAATATTTTTAATTTATTGATATTTTCACACGTACGTCAAACGGATGCCTGGATTTCAAATAATCTATAGACATAGTTTTGCAAGGTTACCAACAGAAGTTTATCTTGTAAACATTCATAAAAATGTGATCAATAGCTTATATACAAGATATATATATTATATACAAGTGTTAAATTTAGCCTAATCGACTTAAACATAAACCCAAAAAAACGCAGCCTGTAGTATATTAGCCATAGATAACGAGCATTCCCGCCAATTCTATTTATAAAATTATACTAAACGTAAAATATATAATTAAAACTGATTTTCTTCTCTTTAGAAAGCTCAGTGAAGCCATGTAGACATAGTATGACTTTCAAAATTGATTGATAGTAATCCTATTTTTAACTTTGACATCGTATGGTTAATTTGAACGAAACTTTGAAACTAGTCCTTTACATAACCCCCTTTCAAAAAATCACATGAATAAATATTGTTCTTGATACCTGCAACTGTTTTGAACTTAAATATTTTTAAATAATATATGAAGTCTATTTACGGCAAGGATAACAGCCAACACAAGGATGGAATATATAAACTTAATGGCATAATTCTATTAAGTGTTCGATTTGCATAAGGCTTTGATATTGGTATCATAATTATGTATAATGTATCACTTATCGAGGTGAACTTAAGGTAATCTAAGTGATAAGTGAAGGTACATATATAAACACACGTTTATTAACGTCTTTCGTTCGAGTGTTTAATGATGTCTCTTTCTACAATCGCTAATGCTCTACCGTTTGTAATAATAGAAAACGCATTTTTTTATGAAGCAGGGAGCAAACGGGCACTTTGAGTGAAGTGCCCCTGGCTGGCTACGTGTGAGTTGTCGGCCTTTAAGATACTGTCTCGGGAATACGCTGGCAGTTGGTTTCATAACGGGGTGGTGCAATTTGGTAGCCAAATCTATTTGGGTCAAACGCTCGAGCATGTTTTCTAGACTCTTTCATTGTAGTCAAAATAAAACAAGATCACTGTTGTCATGGCTTCTTTTTTTTCCGGTTGCCTGGATGATATCGCCCTTGAGCGATAAGTCCGCGATAAGTTCTTTCTTATAACTTAGGGGGACCGACGACTTTGCGAGCTCTCAAAAATACAATAATTATGTCCCGAAGGAGAAATATCATCTATCACAGTATTGTTAAGTTGTTATTATTTGTTTATCAGTGTTTTATCCCAACCTTCATAGGCTTAAGACATTTCCGTTAATAGATTACCATTTTAGTATGACATACATTGTTATATATTACATAATTATAGTGACCATGACCTATGACAACATGAGACATTTTTACCGAACAGTGAAAGTTGGTGACTTTTTAATGTCGGTCAGACAAGGGCCTAATTTTGTATTGTCCTCAATCCCTTTAAATATAAATGATTTAACAAGAAACATACTGAATTTTCTCAATAAATTTTAAGACCGTGACTATTTGTTTCACATATATACTTATGTAAAACTACTAATTTAAAAATAACAATTTTATTCGATCAACCTCACTTATTCTATCAATTATTTAAGTGACTCACAAAATGAATCATTGAAATAATTATAACAATTGTCTATGCGAATCAAATTCCGTTACTCATTTACTACTTAACATTATTATTATTATTCCTTTGAATAATATTATGAAATAATTAACTTTGTATGGGAAACAATATTCAATTGTGTGAGAGCCGTACATATTCAAGAAAAAAGATGGTCTATGCTCGGAACTCAAGACATAATGAAATATGTTTTTTTTATAATTGTCAATGCCAAATAGACTAAAAAAATGTTAAACTGTCCAAAATGTATAGAAAATTGAGATTAGATAACGATTTTTTTGTTATAAATATTTATGTCATGCATTTGTGGCACATTAACTATTAATTTTCGGTAGTTTGTTTAATCACTTAGATTTAAGACGATTCAAAATGGTCCTATGCACCTTGAGTGATTATTTTGAATTTGACTTTATTATCTTAATAATAATAATTTAAATATTTTCTTTCGATAAACTTTATATTTCAGTATTTTCATAACATTAACATAATATACAATGACTTACTGTATTAAAAGATTGGGACATACTTGTAAAAGCAGATAACCAAGACCTTAATGCAAATCCTTGGGGTGAACCCCACACGTTGGCCAATTAAGTATAATAACCTAATATAAAACCCGAAGGTTCTTGACAAATATGGCCCTCAGTTAATTGTTTTAAATGATATTTATAGAAAATAGTTTAACAAAACATTATTGACTTAAATACAAAGGCTTTATTCACCTTTGTTACACTTTATTTTAATAAGTAATATTGATAGGAGTTTTTATAAATTAAACTACCTGAGATTAACAATTATCATAGCATAGCAATTCTTGAAGAAGCCAGCTACGCACTTAGGAGGTCTCTGGCAGAGACGGCAGCTTTCTGTTTTAGACTGTAGAAATAAAAGTAAATATTATATTTATTTATTTATTTGCGGCCGAAGCCAAAAAACACATACAAAAAATTTGAACTTAAATTATACTTAAATCTAACAACCTCTTATATTCGTCCACTATCATTCCTAACCCTGTCATAAAAAGTCACATTCTGGTGCGGAGCTAATGAAACGATTCATTAGGGCGATCATACGCGGAATGGGGCTTTGCCGGCGTAGGCTTGTTCAAAAGCGTACCTCAGCCAGCAATGGATGCCCCCTGAGTCGATAAAATTATCTATCTTGCGAGTTTTCACTATAACCTAAATGTGTGCTCCTATTTTGGTATGCCCAACGTTGATAACAAAGGTTTTTTTTAAATTTAATATAGACATTGACGCATTAGGTGGTGCGTGGTGATGCTTGCAGATCATTACAACCGTACTGTGAAAAATGCTTCGCGATTTAAAGGAGTGGCGAAGAGTGTCTTGCCAGTTCTTCTCGTCCACTCTACGCTCTTGATTTGGGATCTGGCACTAAACGTAGGGTCGAAAACTTTTATAACTTTATTTTGTTGACGATTCATAAGTGTACCATAGTTACCTATGTGAATAAAGATATTTTTGATTTATCTTATTAAGTTTTGTATTATAAATGTGGTCAAGATAAAACAGTCACAAGGATCTTTACATAATAGGAAAACAATATTGCTTATTCGGATCTAATTGTATAAGCGAAGGTAATATATGACGGACAGACAAAAGAATTGCATTTTGTATAGCTAGCAGCAACAAAGTGATATCAGTATTATTATCAAATTAATTAGACCTTGCGGATGAGGTCATTATGGATTTTAAAATGTAAACAAAGAACTTGAAGGCACAGTGAGAGACATATTTATTTAGTTCTTTTTAATATATATTTCATAGGATTCTATGCTAGAAGGAACATGAGTTTTATTTTTGATCTTAACCGACATTTTTTGTGATTTTTTTGTTATAAAAACTACCGGCCTATTGTACATGCGTGTCTATGTTTCTAGATGAGGGGTGAGAAACCTTTTGGACCCAGATATTTTTTATTATACGATTTCAAAATTATATGCTTAGAAATAGTATATTAAGCTTTTGTTTGTCAACTGTCCGGTAAAAACTAAATTATTACAATTATTTATTTATTTTACACTTTATTGCACTTAAACACTAGCAAATAACGTTAACAGATGTTAGTACATATAAGAGCAACGGGCGGCCTTATCGCTAATAAGCGATCTCTTCCAGACAACCCACACGATAAAAGATTGATATTGAGTCCGAAGCTTTTACTCCACGCCGATATAATGGCTAGCTCCGCATTTAAAGTCTCAATGGTAAAGGGAAGGTGGTCAAGAGTAGATTGGGCGTAAATTTGAAGGTCGTCAGCAAAGAGATGGAAAGACAGAGATATACTAGCAGTTAAGGAGTTAATATATATGGCAAATAGAAGAGGAGATAGCACGCCACCTTGTGGAACACCTGTTTTCACCAAGCTCCATTGGGACTGATTATCACTCGTTCTAATACATTGACGACGTCCCTGAAGATAACTAGAGAACCAGCTTAAAGCGGGCTCAGAGATTTTAATAGAATGGAGCAACTCGAGTAGAATTTTAAATTTATAAATTATATAAGGCATATTTGTAGATTATTCGAAATTACCACGAAAACTAAGTGACGTGTAATCAATTGAATTCTCTGCAAGTTAATCCAAATAATTATTGGTTATATATATGATCAGATAAGATTATTATATGAATAATGCGCAATCGGTTATTGATAAAGTCTATAAAAAATCTCTGAAACAATTTTTTAACAGTCAAGAACAAACCAATTTCACGATAAACAAACATTTATTGGGAGAGAGAAAGTAGACTTTTGACTTTGACTTGACTTTAGACTTTTGTTCCTCGGGGTACAAGTGTATAGGCGTTTATTAAATATCAAATAGGCGCGTGTTAATTACTACTGACCAAAGAGCTGGTGCTGTTCTCGCTCAGCGTATAAGCATCGTGATACAGCGAGGTAATGCCAGCATTATGGGTACTCTGTCACAAGTAATAAACCTTTTAAATTAATTTTCAGTTATATCAATTGTAAAATCTTATTATAACTCAACTAGCTACAGTAGATAACTCAGTTACGTTATCAATATCAATAGTTTCGGCCACTGTATTCAGCGTTCGATAACAGATTAAATATGATTATATGTGATTCCGTGAATCGTAAACCGGATATTTGTTCGTGATAGTTTTCAATTATTTGTGGCAAAGTTTTTGTTTGGTATCGCAAACGATTGTTAAGTACCGCACCGCTACCGCACTAAAGATTTAAGTTATTATGTCACATGTTAAATGAGTGCTCTGCGCCATAAATTAATATGATCTAGGAATGTTTTGTCAAACACCAACCGAATTTAAGATTTAAGTTATAATGTGACATGTCAAATGACAACTGTACGCCATAAATTAATATGTTGTGGGAATGTTTAGATTTGTGTCACGGCTGAGCTAAGCTCGCTTCAACAAGCTGAGCTGTAAAGGCCTCCTGGCCAACAGCGAGATCCCACTCCAAAAAAAAAAGTTTAGATTATAAGTTTCTATAAAGTGTTGGTTCGAAAGAGATGAACGGCAGAACGTATTCAGCATTTATTTTATAGGACCTCCGGTGGCGACCAACATAATTCGGTTGTTAATACATGTTAGTTAATAACACAGCTGATGCTTGTTAGCTATATTTTCTTCGAATAGTTATTAAACACCTGACACACTTTCAGCTTTAAACGTCTACCACTACGTCTACAACTAGTTACCAAGTATGTGAAAAATGGGTAGGTATCAGAAGCTGTTGATACTATTAATACAAGGTAAGGATAGATTAGAATCTCTACTTTGAATCTGATAGGTACAAACGAATAACGATTGTATTAATCGTATAAGTTTTGTGCCTAAAGACGGTGTGCCTATCCTTACCATATGCCTTGTCCATGTATAGATCGTCGGTGCGGTTTATAATAAAAAAGCTTTCTCTAAGTTATATTTCCATATATTTATGTTGTAAAAATACATTATATCAACCATATATAACATTAGAAAGTTTTGTTAGATTAGGATTCTTAGGCAAAAGCTCTCATAGCTTACTAAGTTTAATTATATAAAATACACAGGTACAAACGTATTATTATATCAGGTAGTATATTTTTCTATAAATAAATGAATGATTACTTCAATGCTACTGTCAAAAGAGTGATAGGTATATTAACGAAAATCATTAACAACAGTTGGACAGTTACTACTACTTTAAGAAAATGAGGTACACTTCGGGCAGGGCTTTTATTAAAGAGGTAAGCCAATTAAAACTAAATCAGAGATCAAAATTAACTACGCTAAATATGTCAATACCGACGGGTTACTAATCTTTTCAACGCGCGGTATTACCATTGTTCTTGGTAAATCATCAAATTCAGGCAATATTATTATGGGCTTACTACCTCTTCTTATACCTAGATAGTAGAATATAACTGAAACTACTAAAATTAAGATAAATATTAAAAATACTACCATTGTTATTGTAAAGGCGTTCCAAAAACTATACGTGTCTGTTAATACAGGGGGGTTCGTTGGTTCAGTCGATTCTAATGTGCTAGTTGATGGAAATGGTATATCTTCCGTAGACAATGGGGTATCTTCGGTAGTGGATAGTGTATCTGTGGGAGTAGAAGGTATTTCTTCTGGATTAGAAGGTGTATCTGTAGGAGTCGACGGAGTATCTTCTGAAGTACAAGGTGTATCTGTAGGGGTCGAAGATGTATCTTCTGGGGTTGTAGGTGTATCTTCTGGGGTTGAAACTGTGTCTTTTGGGGTGGAAGGTGTATCTGTAGGAGTCCACGAAGTATTTTCTGGAGTGGAAGGTGTATCTGTAGGAGTCCACGAAGTATCTTCTGGAGTGGAAGGTGTATCTGTAGGGGTCGAAGATGTATTTTCTGGGGTTGATGGAGTATCTTCAGGTGTTGAGGTTGTATCTTCTGCAGTTGTAGGTGTATCTTCTGGGGTTGAAACTGTGTCTTTTGGGGTGGAAGGTGTATCTGTAGGGGTCCACGAAGTATCTTCTGGAGTGGAAGGTGTATCTGTAGGAGTCCACGGGGTATCTTCTGGGGTGGATGGAGTATCTTCAGGTGTTGAAGGTGTATCTGTAGGGGTCGAAGGTGTATCTGCTGGTGTTGAAGGTGTACCTTCTGGGGTTGAAGGTTTATCTGTAGGAGACCACGGGGTATCTTCTGGGGTTGAAGGTTTATCTGTAGGAGTCCACGGTGTATCTTCTGGGGTGGATGTAGTATCTTCAGGTGTTGAAGGTTTATCTTCTGGGGTTGAAGGTGTATCTGTAGGGGTCGAAGGTGTATCTTCTGGGGTTGAAGGTGTATCTGGAGGAGACCATGGGGTATCTTCTGGGGTTGAAGGTTTATCTGTAGGAGTCCACGGTGTATCTTCTGGGGTGGATGGAGTATCTTCAGGTGTTGAAGGGGTATCTTCTGGGGTTGAAGGTTTATCTGTAGGAGTCCACGGTGTATCTTCTGGGGTGGATGAAGTATCTTCAGGTGTTGAAGGTGTATCTTCTGGGGTTGAAGGTTTATCTGTAGGAGTCCACGGTGTATCTTCTGGGGTGGATGGAGTATCTTCAGGTGTTGAAGATGTATCTTCTGGGGTTGAAGGTATATCTGTAGGAGTCCACGGCGTATCTTCAGGTGTTGAAGGTGTATCTTCGGGGGTTGAAGGTGTACCTTCTGGGGTTGAAGGTGTACCTTCTGGGGTTGAAGGTTTATCGGTAGGAGTCCACGGCGTAACTTCTGGGGTTGAAGGTTTATCTGTAGGAGTCCACGGTGTATCTTCTGGGGTGGATGTAGTATCTTCAGGTGTTGAAGGTGTATCTTCTGGGGTTGAAGGTGTATCTGTAGGGGTCGAAGGTGTATCTTCTGGGGTTGAAGGTGTATCTGGAGGAGACCACGGGGTATCTTCTGGGGTTGAAGGTTTATCTGTAGGAGTCCACGGTGTATCTTCTGGGGTGGATGGAGTATCTTCAGGTGTTGAAGGTGTATCTTCTGGGGTTGAAGGTTTATCTGTAGGAGTCCACGGTGTATCTTCTGGGGTGGATGGAGTATCTTCAGGTGTTGAAGGTGTATCTTCTGGGGTTGAAGGTTTATCTGTAGGAGTCCACGGTGTATCTTCTGGGGTGGATGTAGTATCTTCAGGTGTTGAAGGTTTATCTTCTGGGGTTGAAGGTGTATCTGTAGGGGTCGAAGGTGTTTCTTCTGGGGTTGAAGGTGTATCTGGAGGAGACCATGGGGTATCTTCTGGGGTTGAAGGTTTATCTGTAGGAGTCCACGGCGTATCTTCAGGTGTTGAAGGTGTATCTTCTGGAGTTGAAGGTGAACCTTCTGGGGTTGAAGGTGAACCTTCTGGGGTTGAAGGAGTACCTTCTGGGGTTGAAGGTTTATCTGTAGGAGTCCACGGTGTATCTTCTGGGGTGGATGGAGTATCTTCAGGTGTTGAAGGTGTATCTTCAGGTGTTGAAGGTGTATCTTCAGGTGTTGAAGGTGTGTCTTCAGGTGTTAAAGGTGTATCTTCTGGGGTTGAAGGTTTATCTGTAGGAGTCCACGGCGTATCTTCAGGTGTTGAAGGTTTACCTGTAGGAGTCCACGGCGTATCTTCAGGTGTTGAAGGTGTATCTTCTGGAGTTGAAGGTGAACCTTCTGGGGTTGAAGGTGAACCTTCTGGGGTTGAAGGAGTACCTTCTGGGGTTGAAGGTTTATCTGTTGGAGTCCACGGTGTATCTTCTGGGGTGGATGGAGTATCTTCAGGTGTTGAAGGTGTATCTTCAGGTGTTGAAGGTGTATCTTCAGGTGTTGAAGGTGTATCTTCTGGGATTGAAGGTGTACCTTCTGGGGTTGAAGGTGTATCTTCTGGGGTTGAAGGTTCATCTGTAGGAGTCCACGGCGTATCTTCAGGTGTTGACGGTGTATCTTCTGGGGTTGAAGGAGTACCTTCTGGGGTTGAAGGTTTATCTGTAGGAGTCCACGGTGTATCTTCTGGGGTGGATGGAGTATCTTCAGGTATTGAAGGTGTATCTTCAGGTGTTGAAGGTGTATCTTCAGGTGTTGAAGGTGTATCTTCAGGTGTTGAAGGTGTATCTTCTGGAGTTGAAGGTTTATCTGTAGGAGTCCACGGCGTATCTTCAGGTGTTGAAGGTGTATCTTCTGGGGTTAAAGGTGTATCTGTAGGGGTCGAAGGTGTATCTTCTGGGGTTGAAGGTGTATCTGGAGGAGTCCACGGGGTTTCTTCTGGGGTTGAAGGTTTATCTGTAGGAGTCCACGGCGTATCTTCAGGTGTTGAAGGTGTATCTTCTGGGGTTGAAGGTGTACCTTCTGGGGTTGAAGGAGTACCTTCTGGGGTTGAAGGTTTATCTGTAGGAGTCCACGGTGTATCTTCTGGGGTGGATGGAGTATCTTCAGGTGTTGAAGGTGTATCTGTAGGGGTCAAAGGTGTATCTTCTGGGGTTGAAGGTTTATCTGTAGGAGTCCACAGCGTAACTTCTGGGGTGGATGGAGTATCTTCAGGTGTTGAAGGTGTATCTTCTGGGGTTGAAGGTTTGTCTGTAGGAGTCCACGGTGTATCTTCTGGGGTGGATGGAGTATCTTCAGGCGTTGAAGGTGTATCTTCTGTGGTTGAAGGTTTATCTGTAGGAGTCCACGGTGTATCTTCTGGGGTGGATGGAGTATCTTCAGGTGTTGAAGGTGTATCTGTAGGGGTCAAAGGTGTATCTTCTGGGGTTGAAGGTTTATCTGTAGGAGTCCACAGCGTAACTTCTGGGGTGGATGGAGTATCTTCAGGTGTTGAAGGTGTATCTTCTGGGGTTGAAGGTTTATCTGTAGGAGTCCACGGTGTATCTTCTGGGGTGGATGGAGTATCTTCAGGTGTTGAAGGTGTATCTTCTGGGGTTGAAGGTTTATCTGTAGGAGTCCACGGCGTATCTTCAGGTGTTGAAGGTGTATCTTCAGGTGTTGAAGATGTATCTTCTGGGGTTGAAGGTATATCTGTAGGAGTCCACGGCGTATCTTCAGGTGTTGAAGGTGTACCTTCTGGGGTTGAAGGTTTATCTGTAGGAGTCCACGGCGTAACTTCTGGGGTGGATGGAGTATCTTCAGGTGTTGAAGGTGTATCTGTAGGGGTCAAAGGTGTATCTTCTGGGGTGGATGGAGTATCTTCAGGTGTTGGAGGTGTATCTTCAGGTGTTGAATGTGTATCTTCTGGGGTTGAAGGTGTACCTTCTGGGGTTGAAGGTTTATCTGTAGGAGTCCACGGCGTAACTTCTGGGGTGGATGGAGTATCTTCAGGTGTTGAAGGTGTATCTGTAGGGGTCAAAGGTGTATCTTCTGGGGTGGATGGAGGAACTTCAGGTGTTGAAGGTGTATCTTCAGGTGTTGGAGGTGTATCTTCTGGGGTTAAAGGTGTACCTTCTGGGGTTGAAGGTGTATATTCAGGTGTTGAAGGTGTATCTTCTGGGGTTGAAGGTGAACCTTCTGGGGTTGAAGGTGAACCTTCTGGGGTTGAAGGTTTATCTGTAGGAGTCCACGGTGTATCTTCTGGGGTTGATGGAGTATCTTCAGATGTTGGAGGTGTATCTTCAGGTGTTGAATGTGTATCTTCTGGGGTTAAAGGTGTACTTTCTGGGGTTGAAGGTTTATCTGTAGGAGTCCACGGCGTATCTTCAGGTGTTGAAGGTGTATCTTCAGGTGTTGAAGATGTATCTTCTGGGGTTGAAGGTATATCTGTAGGAGTCCACGGCGTATCTTCAGGTGTTGAAGGTGTATCTTCTGGGGTTGAAGGTGTACCTTCTGGGGTTGAAGGAGTACCTACTGGGGTGGATGGAGTATCTTCAGGTGTTGAAGGTGTATCTTCTGGGGTTAAAGGTGTATCTGTAGGGGTCGAAGGTGTATCTTCTGGGGTTGAAGGTGTATCTGGAGGAGTCCACGGGGTATCTTCTGGGGTTGAAGGTTTATCTGTAGGAGTCCACGGCGTATCTTCAGGTGTTGAAGGTGTATCTTCTGGGGTTGAAGGTGTACCTTCTGGGGTTAAAGGAGTACCTTCTGGGGTTGAAGGTTTATCTGTAGGAGTCCACGGTGTATCTTCTGGGGTGGATGGAGTACCTTCAGGTGTTGAAGGTGTATCTTCAGGTGTTGAAGGCGTATCTTCTGGGGTTGAAGGTGTACCTTCTGGGGTTGAAAGTGTACCTTCTGGGGTTGAAGGAGTACCTTCTGGGGTGGATGGAGTATCTTCAGGAGTTGAAGGTGTATCTTCTGGCGTAGTCGGACCAGGTGTTGTATCTTCATAAATATTACACTCGCCATCGAAATTTGGTGGAATATATCGAAATGAATCGATTAATACGATAGCATTAGAATCAGCAATTCCCAACATTGTTATCTGGAAGAAGTCATCTGTCATTCGAGTTGCAGTAGAAAAGGGTTATAACTGTGTTGTATGATAAAATTAGATGAAATGATAATCGACACAGGGCTAAGATTGTTATTTTAAACAGGCATTTCTTTCTTAAATTGTAGCCAGAATTAGTATTTTTGCATATTGAAGGAGACTATAATTTTTTTTTTAAAAACCTGTTTCAAAATTTATTCGATTACTCTAACGTGCAGATTTATTTTTCAATTTTCGGGATGAACACATGAAAATAATGTTTTCATGTGCGATAAATGAGAACTATAAACACACACTAATACACACACACACACACTTAAATGCTCGTACTTTACATAATATACTGCACTTGTTCATATGTATACATATATTATTATTTATTTTTTTCGGTTCGTGTTTTTTTGTTTTGTTGTCTATTTTCGATTTTATGTTTTGGCTTTGTTGTTGATCTATTTTTGTTGTGTAAGCTTTTTGGAATAAGCTGTATAGGTTTAAAAAAAAATTAAATAAAAATAAAGTTCTCACTCCATTGAGAGACTTAAAATATGAGAAATATCTATCATCTATTAAATCACGTATTTAATCATATTTTCGTTAAAAACAGTAATTTATTTATAATGGGCTTGCTAACCATACATTTATATTTTATTATTTGCTTTGAGTCACTTACAAATCCTTTATAATTGTTTGGCCCAGTGAGACTGACACTGTTTGTGTGCCACCCTCGCTCAAGGAACCACAAATTCCCCACAGATCTCACACCATCCTCGACAATTTCGTTCACCATCACAAAAACTTCATCACCATCATTAATTTCCAAATACGCAGTCACTTCCAACACTCCCCTTTCAGACATTGGTATAGCTATTGACGACATGCAACTGAATGTATCACGCGGCGTAACGAACTGTAAACTGTTTGGGTGAGGGCTGGTAATATTAATATCCGCATAGTTCTGAATCTGCCACATTTGTTGGCCAGTACACAAATCATGGTCTTGATTGAATACACTGTCGAAATTTGTTTCAAAATCATAAGTCACGCAGCTCAACACACGGGGAACGATTATACCGAATAGGTACAAATATTTTAACATGACTGGAAACTACCAGAATATAATATCACTAGCGTCTGACATTCGTAATGACTAGAGTACCGATAAAATATCGAAAAACATATACTTATTCCATATCGTAATTAGACAAGAAATGTACAGTGTAAAAATTGGATTTGTTTTCCGTTGTTTAAAGTCATATAAATATTATAATGGTATGTATGACAGAGGCATTAAATTAAACAAGCTTTCAATCGGCTAAGTACCATGTATCTTTATACGTGAGTATTTAACCTACAGACCCTAGAATATTAATATTATTAAATTTGTTACCATAAAGAAAAGCTGTTTATATCATATTATTATAATTGTCTCTTATTTTAGGTTTTTTATCAAGAGCAAAGATCTATTTTTTTTGTTGGATATTCCTTTGAACTGATGAAGTAGCGTGAAGTTTTATTTATCCAATATATAAAATTCTCGTGGCAGAGTTTTCGTTCCCTTACTCCTCCGAAACGGGTTGACCGATTCTCTTGAAATTTTCTGAGTATATTGAGTATATTTTTAATTTTTTTTTTTGCAAAACGATGTTTGTCGGGATCAGCTAGTTACGTCATATGGTTTTTTTCATGCCCATCTAAAGAGTCTGACACCCAACAAAGCGTATCCGCTCGTCGATTTCAGCGTCCATCTTGCATTATATATTCTGACCAATGGTCTATGTTTTTATGTTAAAAGTTGACAAACAGTTTAAACTGGGATAAGAATGTGTGAGACATTTTATTTACTTCATAACTATTTATATGTGGATATGAATTAGTTTACATTCCTCAAAGACTTTTTGATCTGTTAAAGTTGCATAATCAGTTTAGTTTACAATACTTTTGAAGTGACTTTAATTGTATTAAATAACTTTTTGTCGTCTTATCGATGAATCGACGATAGAAATCTCACTGGAAGCCAGATATCCACATCAAAGAACAATTACCTGCGTGATTATGATCATAGATAAGATTATATAGATAATATCTAGATCTTTTTAGTGAAAGATTATTTTATATTTTTATATACATGACGCGATAATGACCGCTCATATTATATTCGGATAAAGTTTGTTTTGCCTTAAGATTTATCGACGAAAAGTCATTTCGTTCACTGTAAGGTACTTTCATTAATTGATTTATAACAATACTAGTAGGTTTTGGCCGTGACTTCGTCTCCGTGGTTCAAACACAAACGGAATTTGGTAAATCGGGAAATTTTATACCTTTTTTACCCGGTTAACAATGTCATACGCCATCTTTTAGGCAACAGAGTCCGTGGAAAGTACAAAAATTATGTCAAACCTATACCACCCATACACTCTGAAGAAGAAGAAGACCGTCGGAGCGTTAATGTGCAGCTAAAGAGCTTCCAGTCTCTTAGAAATGGCACATAATCTAATCTATATGATTTCACAGAGAATAGTGAGCCAATAGAAGTCAATAAAACTCCTATATATATGGGTGTTTCAAAATAAACTGGTCTGAGACCCAACAAACTCAGCTGGTTAACGATGTGTATAATTAAAATTGCACTATAGACTTTAAGATAGTGTTGTATTGATAAAAATCGATCAGATATTACCTGAGCTAAGTTTTATTGTTTTATTTTATTTCACTAACTCATACAGCACTATTGTGCTATTCTACAGATTACATATTAAATATTAAATTAAAAATAAGGCCAGTATATTAAATATAAGATATTAAATAAAACAGTAATCTAAAATATACAATAATATGACAAAGTAGGCAATTATTTAATGTGAGTGTGTATTGTGTGTGTTGCTGTGGGAGTGAATGAGTGAGGTGGTATCTCAAATAAGTCACTTTTTTGTCTATAATATGTCCAAAGACATAAAGGATTTTACGTCCTGACGCGTACAACGTATCGAAGTTCATTAAAATAGAAGTGTTGATAATTGCTCAGGCATTTTTATACATAGTGTTATATTTTGCGGATACTAAAAAGATAAGATACATTATCTACAATGTATTGGTAACTGGCCGGTCTGAAGGCTCCTGTCTAAGGTCGATGTGAGTCGAGTAAAATTCGTTCCCGCGCTTCGGTATCGGTGACGTCATAGTTTTAATTGCAGCTGCTAAACATAGATGGCGCTCCGTTAGTAAATCTATACTAATAATAAGACAAGTAAAAGGTAACGAGTGAAGAGACGTTTGTCATTTGTCCGCGTCCATTTTTCCACCTACATCCTTAACTTTAATGAGGTTTACCTTTTATTATTTGGTCAAACTTAAAACCTCACAAGAACGTATAACTTTGTAAGAGTTTTCTTTCAACTCTTAACCGCTGAGGAGTTTTACCTTCCATCATCAGCTCATCCACATAAGATGACTATCAGAATATAAAATTGTCAGAAAAGTAAATGTACATGTAAAGCTACATCATCCCCGAGTGGTAGGCTCTATATAAATCCAATTGTAACAAGATTTTAGCCCGTGAAAGAAAACCCTGTCGAGATCATTAAAAAACGCTATATACTTAACCGAATTACACGTGGGCGAAGCCGCGGGCGGAAAGCTAGTTTTAAATATATTGACTCGTGTAGGCTTTTTAGCGTATAACAGAGATTAAATACGAGACGATTATATGATATATTCATTATTTTTTTTAATTATTTAATGAATCAGGAGTAAGAAAGTTATGTATAGTATATTCAATTATTCCTATTTGAATAAAATTGAGATTTGATTATTTTATCAATTTTTTTGAACGATTCTATAACTAGATTTTTTATAGATAGTCCTTAGTGGTATTATTACAAAACGAAGACTAACGACAGTCCACGGTCTAAAGAGAGGTTTAACGCAATTTCTTTTTACAAAACGAAGTTTAGCACTTAAATCATTTTTTACATTATTTTCATTTAAGTACAAACATGATAAACAAATTTTAATTTATTTCAAAGAACTAGGTCTATTTTGGCATTCTTATAACATTGCAGTATTTTTTTGTAGGGAGTTAATTATTTTTTCTGTTACTACAATTACATTACAGTTTTGTAGGCTTTCAAGAAATGAGCCTCGAAGCGTTACAGATATTTGGGTGGTGGTTAGCCCTACCCCTAAGTGGTGCCTGCTTGTTCAACAAAACTACTCTAAACAATAGGTATACAGTATTTTCTTAACTTTTCGCATGTATATAGAAATAAAAGCTTTCAGAAGTTCAAAACGCGTTTATTTCGGTTATTTTGAATCTGACGTTTTGGGCTCCTAAATATAATTTCCAGGTGTGCAACATTTCATTTTATTAATATACCAATAAAAAAATTCTATAGGTAATAAAAACCCCACCACTTAGGGGTAGGGCTAACCACCGCCCATAGATCTGTAATGCTTCGAGGCTCATTTCTTGAAAGCCTACAAAACTGTAATGTAATTGTAGTAACAGAAAAAATAATTAACTCCTTACAAAAAAATACTGCAATATTATAAGAATGCCAAAATAGAACTGGTTCTTTGAAATAAATTAAAATTTGTTTATCATGTTTGTACTTAAATGAAAATAGTGTAAAAAATTGGGGCTCATCCCCAAATCGCCAGCGTTGTACTCATAAACGTGGTGCTACTTTGCTATTTCACAGTTCTTGTGACAGTCGTTAGCTCAATCGCATATTGCATATGCTTAAACAAAGTCTGATATAAAACAAACACTTGTCTATATTGAAATATTACAGTACCTATTGAAATTTTTTAGCTCCTCGTCATACCTTATGTCCCCTCGACGTGTTCACTCTAATCTGACTCATGAATCAAATCAGCTCTTTGATTCCAACTCTTTTTGCACACACAAAGCTGTCCTGGAGAAAGTCACAGACGTGCGCTAAATGTATAAAACATTTCAATACCAAGCGTTTTTTCTTATGAAATGAAAATAAAAGTTATGCAAAAAAGTTATGTGAAAAAGCACATAATAGGAAAACGCGTCACTGGTCTTCGTGGTATACCTTTTTAGACCATTCCAATTGCATCAAAAGATAAAAATAAAAGTATTGCCTTAAGCAAGTTATTATGTGTTGTATCGATACCGATAAAAAAAGGATTTCTGTATAGAATAAAGATTATTTCATTGCAAATGAACACATAGTTCATTTCACAGCTGAGGACGCGCAGTGAACTTAGTCTTACATATAAACTCAGTTTTACGTCCAAAAGTAAATTTTGAATGTGTAATTTAAATTAAATGATTCAAGATGATATCGTTAAGTGTACTGAAGATATTTGAACGACGCCACTAGGAGTACTTGACATTAAGGAGCCACTCGATAAGCATTTTGAATTGAATATAAGTTTTTTATTTTACAACTCAGTTAGCATCAACTACGAGTCTAATATAGTCGAACTATAGTATAACGAAAAGGGTAAGATTGAACCTTATATAGGATGTAGGATGTGGTTTAGAAGTTGCCTCAGCTTGTGATTCTCTAAGCCTTTAATTAGAATTTAGTACTTCGTTACGGACAGCCGGCATGGTATTTTAGAACAGGCATAGGCGAAGTTGTCAACTAGATGTTGGAGGAAATAATGGTCAGCGGGGTGCGGTCTCGGCGGGTCGCGGCATTATTGTTTAGTTATAGAGCTATTGCTCTATAACTAAAGTTTTAAGTAATCAATTGTATAAGACAGATAGATCTACGCAGTGATTCCCGACGGACGTAAGTGAATAAGCTTGTGTTAGTGAATGAGCTGGTAAAATTTGTATGGCACCCTAACGTTTGTTAACTAAGAAAGGAACGTATTAACCTTTGCTTCGAGTTTCATTCAACCTCCGTAATAACTTAGTTTGTACTTTAAATAATTTTTCTTTGTTTTGTTGTGTAATTTTCGTTTTTATCATAATTTGTAAGTATTTATAAGCAATGCATGTTACTCTACCAATAAGTTAAGTGCACAAATATATGTTGTATTGTAATCGTGTTAAATTTATTAACACGCACGCACACATGCAGACACACATATAATTTCACACTTCAGTAACTATACGAGGAACACCATTGTATTGTATCTTGTTTGTATTCATTATATTGATAATATAGCATAAGAGACAGATCGTGTTCCCTTAACACAATTCTCTGCTTAAGTAATGCCATCATCCTGGTTATTATTCAAACCAATAAGCAATGAATACATTTTGTTATTGTATTGATATTGCACAAAACTTGTGTAATTAGTGGTTTAAATTTAAATACGCCCTTTATACCGCCCTTACCAACATGACAATTTGTGACCCCATGCTACCCATTGGATAGACCATAGAGTTTACGTTACCAGTGTAAATTTTAATTAACGAACTCCCCCCAGTCTCCAAAGCTTACATTAAATGAACGCAAACATTTTCTTAGTACTCACATATCCCGTAAAATTCCTTGAAGTGGCCCGCAGTTCCATCCGTACCTTATGCCAGCCCGAATAAAAGTTTGGTGTGACTTTAGGGCCCAAATGAAACTCTCCAGCTATAGTATCACCACCTACGTTTTTAAATTGTGCGTTAAGCATCATCATATCAGCACCACTCGTATCCATATACGCGTTGAACTCTATAACACCTTCACCGCTCATCTCAAATGTGAAAGATGTCACACAACTGTGCATTTGGTTTGGCGTAATAAACTTCGTGCTGAGATTATGTGGTGGATCGATGCCAATATGCGAATATGTCTCGAGGTTCCACATTGGTAGGCCAATACACATACCGACTGTGTTTTTGAACGTGTCGCTGTAGCCATTCTCGAAGTTATATGTTAAACACGCGTGGCACACCCCAACACAAACAGAAATCACAACATATTTATACATCATCACCATACGTATTAAACGTTTCAGTTATTCAAATTATTATCACGGATAAGATATGGTGTACCTACGGAATATTGATAAATACCAATTACATTGCTAATTCTATAATAAAACAACATTAATTACTGTTTTCAATTAGTTGATACAATCTATACACGGGTATGTATGGACTTGTGAATTATTTTATACATATTAATTCATTATACAATAAAATAGTGAAGCCTAAAAATTGTTGTAGAAATTAACGAAAGATTTCAATTTAATTGTGAATAGAATAGCACTTTTACGCACTGCCGGAGCTGTGGAATCGGCTGGTGGTCGTCTCTGGTAGATGCGACCGGAAATTTTTGAAAAATGCTGAAATGGGCGTTGCAGGCTCATATTTCCCCATATATTACAAAAATAATTAATGTAGAAGCAAGCTTGAATTCAAAGCCTTTTAAAATGTATTCCACAATTGAAAGCTACTATGTAATTTATTTCTTTTTATAGAAGAGGGGGCAAACGAGCAGGAGGCCCACCATAAAGGTGAAGTCGCCGCCAATAGACACTCACGCGGCTGGGAGCTCGTGAGTGCGTTGCCGGCCCTTAAAGGAAAATTAGGAAATGGAGAGGTAGGGGAAGAGGACGGGTTTTATATGGATTATATGGTTTTATATTAATAATTCTAGTCTAATCTAAGTTTGACTCAATAAAGTATTTGCACACATGATGGATTGTTATCTATAACTTCGTATTTTTTTTTTAGAGGTTAGGGCAAACGAGCAGAGGCACACCTTAGAGGTAAAGTCACTGCCCATTGACACTCACGTGGCTTCGAGCTCGTGGGTGCTTGGCCGGCCTTTTACTAAATGGTACGCTATTTTGTTCAAGAACCCTAAGTATTGGCACACCGACAATAAAAAAAAATATATCGCTAACACCAATCAATTATGTTTTAACGCTTATCTCGCTTGACATTAGCAAAATCTATTATTAAATTATGAATTCTTTACGAAATTACGTCAACTGGCATTTTAATTGTTAAACAATCGTAATCTATATAATATTCGTTAATTGAATAGATATGCTAGACAGAGTCATGTTATCGCGTGGCCGTGATTCTTAAGCCAACATTGAAATGATTTTAAAACTCTACATTAAATATCATTTATTTGTGACAATTTTTATAATTTTAATAAAAGCCAATAATCGCTTTGCTTACATGCGCGTATAAACGAGGATATTTGTAAAGCACTTGTTCACGATTACAATTATAGATAGCTCAGTTTTTTGTATCTTTGCCGAACGGTAACCCTCTAGACCGTACCACATTCTAAAAGGCCGGCAACGCACTCACTATCTCCCAGCCACGTATGGTGGGCCTCCTGCTCGATTGCCACTTCTTCTATATAAAAAAAGAAATAAAGAGCTTCGTATGGGAATTGAGGCTTTTGAAATGTTGGCCACAAGCTGGTTTTAAGTTCACCACCTTGAAGTTGGTTGGTTTGGCCAACAGCAATAGCAAAATAGATCTCATATGACCATGTTCTTCGGCATGAACGCTTAATGCAATTATGGGAAAGGTTGGAAGAATACGTGGTTATGAGGTTACCAGGAAGCTGATTGCCAACCTTCACTAGTTGGAGACGCACTTAAAGAAGTAAAAATTGACGCTGAGCAGGAGAGACGGCAGGTATATTTTTGTGATGCCTGCCCTATTTTGCCTCCGGCAACATATTGCGCAGCCGTTTACAATTGGTATCGACGCCATCTATCCTTGAGGGACTACGTAGACCGATTGTCAGATTTGACAGTTGCACATTTGGAACTGTCAAGTAATAACTTGGGGATTAGTGTGGAGTGGCAGCACTGAGCAACTACGTCATCTGGAAGTGACAAGCTTTTTGGCATCCAGAGGGAGGGGAGACAAGACCGTCACATTGAACGATTGGGGCGGGCACTGTTGTATTGGACAGTGCTGAGGTCGACACTCAGCGCTTAACGTCCCGCGTTCCTAGAATTTATAATCGCGCCATATCTTTGCCATCATGGCTCATGTGTGAGTGATTAAAGAATTAACGAAGGTTTTGTGACTATTCTTTCCATTATCACAACCCACTGGATTCCACGTTATATATTTATATATGTAATTATATCAGATATTGAAAATGTATCTTCCTAGAAGTGATAATTGAATGAAACAATGTTGTCTGTATAAAAACTTATAGAAAATAAGAAAACCATTTTGACGTAACTACTATGGTGGGACAAATACAGGTGTGAAGTGAAATAAAAAATGTTCAATGTAAAATAACATTTTAATGAAAAAGTACATTCATAATTTTATGAAAACATTTTAGATCTCTCGAGCGTGTATTTAATCAAATTAGACATAAACACAATTCAGTCTCTGCAATTACACGTCCCTAATAAAAGTGGCAACATTAAAATCACTGGCAACACCATAACATATTTAAAAAGTAACATTCAAACAAATCCAATTTTTTTCACTGAAAAGTGCGCCGAATCGTATATATTCGCTTAATCAGTCTGTACAGTTACATAAAAAATAAATTCTTCAATTTTGATTACACCAAATATATCGTTGGATCGGGTTGCAGCCGACAACCTGTCAATTGAAGTCGACCAACTGTCAATTGAAGTAGACAAACTGTCAATTGAAGTAGACAAACTGTCAATTAAAGTTGGCAGTCTGCCAATCGAAATCGACAATCTGTCAATTAAAGTGGGCAGTATGTCAATTAAAGTGGGCAGTATGTCAATTAAAGTGGGCAGTCTGTCAATTAAAGTTGGCAGTCTGTCAATTAAAGTTGGCAGTCTGTCAACCGAAGTAGACAATCTATCAATTGACGTTGAAAATATGTCAATCGAAGTTGACAAACTGCCAATGAAAGATGACAATATGTAAATTGAAATTGACAAATAAAAAAGGTTGAAAACGTTTATTACAATATTGCCAAAAATTTATGATACATTGTGGATTAAAATGTATTATGTACAGTAACAATGTTTTAAGTGCTTTCTGGCCCGTTCACAGGTATTTCGAGTGATGGCTATATTTGACATTTAGCGAATAATCAATTTAATCACATGTCAAATTAAACAGGAGAAATGTCCTTACAAGTGTCAAACGGCCGTAAAGAACGGCCATATCTTATCAAGCGAATATTCATTCATCAAAAAGATATCGCTGCATAATCAGACGCAAATAAAAATATATATTTTAAAAACGTAAAGATGTAATTACAAAAATATTGATAATTATTGACTGATATTGTACCGTTTACTAAAAACTAATGGACGATTTTGAGAAATTCAGACATTTCTACTAAAACCGAGAACTAAATGCTAAAACCCTGCTATACTAAGGATTTCCTTGGTCGTTTTAAAATTATGTCACGTGCTTCGATATAGTCAACCTAAGGTCGTCTGTCGAAACCATTCGCACCACGATGAAGTGGACCCTTCATCAAATTGTCTATGATTCTAGACTATTCTCAACCGCACGACAATTTTATTCTGGTGTACATAAAAAATCCATAGACAATCCGGACAAATAACAAAAATAAGTATATATAACTTGTGCTTACCCGTCTTAAATACACTTAACTGGACCTCACTTAACCGTGAACTCACTTCAGTACATAACTTCGTAAACTGTCGCTTTTTTATCACCAGAGCCCGTCACAATGAATTTATCGTCTGATGACACGTCACAACTGAGCACCGATGACGACTCCTTGGACTGAAATTTTCATTTTAATAAAGTCAAAATATATGTATTCATTAAGGTACATAGGACCATTTTGAATCGTCTTAAATCTAAGTGATTCTACGCCTGTTCGTACGCGACCAAGCTGAGAAGAAACAGGCAAGAAACTCGGCTTGGTTTTTGATCCCAGTACTCTTTTTGAAGAAAGGCTGAGCTGCTAATTCATTCCCAAACTTTTTCATCATTTAAATAATCAGACAATTCATAAAATGCTTTTTCCAAAAGCTTCCGTTAAACTCCTTTTTAAACTTACTTTGGATTTTGTTATAGAGGTACACAGTACACATTGAATTTTATGCCAAAACGTTAATTAAATGAAATAATATCGATTTAAAAAACTTGCCAGTTTTTTCTAGTCCGCACTACGCCCTTGATTTCGGAACTGACAGTAAATGTAATTGAGTCAATTAAAAAAAAAGACCTACATAAAGAATATTTAAAAAAATATATAAATTAATTCCTCATCTGTGACTTTTAATAAGACAGATGGCCAAATTAACTTTCAACAAGTTTTAAACATAGTATTGTGGTTGGAAAAGTACTCAGTTAATGAGGTAGCATCGGGACAGTTAAATTCTTTAGCCAATAATTTTGTGAGTTTAATTTGTGTAAGTTTCTTACCGGTTTTAATGGGAAGATAACCGAACCGGTGTTGATGTATAAAATGACAATTCAAAAGTGTCTGTATACCTCAGATGAAGATATTTTGAGTTTACATATATAAAAATGTATTTAAATACACCTTTTATTTTTCATCTGTATGCATACATTAGTAATTATTTTATTTTTGGTCAAAAAATCATTTTTGTCAAAATGTGTGTTGTTTATAAAAATATTTACCTGGAATATACTAGCGCCGTAGGGCGTCCTCCACGCGTTGAGTAGGTTGTCTTTGCCAGTGGAGACGAACCACTTCCCGCTGGACGCGAACCTTAGTGACAGGACACACGACTCGTGCAGCACCAGTTGGTACCTGTCGGGTTTGCCCGCGTGGAGCACCTCCACATGCGAGTTCTCCATGCCGACGGCCAACCAGGACCCTGGAATACGCAGGGATACAGTACATATTTATGGTTTTTTTGGATCTGGTCCTTGCAGCACGGCGAAATGTTTTAACATACATTGAAAAAATAAAATTATAATTGGGAACGACACATTTACATTTTATTTAATTTATGGTTTCTACGTGTATTTGGCAAATTTTGCCGCCCATATTGTTAATCAATCATTTTTGCGATAATTATGTTTTTTTTTTGTATGAGTGAAAGTGACTTCATCTTAAGGAGTTTCGGTACAACCCAGCAATGGTCTCTTCGCTAACTCCCCAAGTGGCACATTCAGTTAATAAGGTCACGTGACATTTCGCCAGTATTTTTCTTTTTGACATTTACAGTAATTTTAGTAAATGTAAAATGTTTTTTCCCGTTACCCGTGGGACAGTATCCCAGCGAGAATATTTGACTGGAGAAGTCGTGTTGGTGCAGTTGCCTCCCCTCCCTCAAGTCCCAGGAGCGCACTGTGTTGTCTAATCCGCCCGTCCACAGCCTGGTACCGTCCGGGCTTATGTCTATACAGGATGCACCATCCGTGTGACCTAAACAAAAACTTCATTTCAGCTTTGCTATAAATTCTAATATTAAGGTGGATTAATTGTCCTTTGCTTGCTTAATTCTTTCGTTTAAATCTACTTTATTATGTAATATAACATTTGTCAAGTGAGTTTATTGTATTGACCAATCAGAGCAGCGCTTCGTGTACTTAAGCGCCATCTTGATTTTTTTATAGAAGCATGGGCAAACGAGCAGGAGGCCCACCATAAAGGTGAAGTCGCCGCCCATAGACACTCATAGGCCTTTTAGGGATATTGTACGCGCCCATATGAAATATAAAATGTTAAGAAAGAAGATTCTGATATACCTTGAAATTGCCTAACTAATGTTTGATTATGAAGATCCCAGACCGCAATGTTCCCGTCGGAACAACAGCTGAAGCACACCTGAAATTAATATTACAACAAAAAGTTTTAAACCGATTTAATAAATATCTGCCTTGTAAAGCCACTGACACAATTTTACTAAAGAAAAGTTTACCTTATTTGACTTTTAGGCCAAAGGTACTGTAATTACTTGACTGGTAACAAACCAACCAATAAATAAATATATAATGATTTTTATTAAAATTACGTTCAACATGAGTATTGAAAATCGTATTATTTTGTATTGTTACCTTAGAATCAGGGCTTATAGCTAGAGCGTAGCAAGCCGGAGCTGAAGAAGTGAGTTCTGCTCTCATCCGAGGCGTCGGAGAAGATAAGTCCCAGATAGAGAGATTGGATGCTTCTCCTCCAACGAGTAACGTCCGGCCATCCGGTAGGAGTTTCACTGATCTGATGTAATTATCTCTTTGCTGGAATGATATTAGAACAAAACGTAGGGTAGATGCATATTGATAATTAATAAAACTAAAAACAGATGTCGCTTAAATCAATCTAAAAAAAGTAATATTCAGCATCTTATAAAATTATAATATGGCTTGTTGAAATTTTTAGTTTTTCGTTTATTGATTAATACGTTCAAAAAATATAATACACGTTACACGAGAGGAATAATTAATATGTGCATTCGTTGTAAAAGAAAATTATAATTAAATTATCAATAACAATTTAAATCTTATATACAAAATGTTCGTTCCCGTACTCCCCCATAACGTGTTGACCGATTCTCATGAGATAGTACTCGAGGTCTCAGAATCGGCCAAAATATTTTTAAATGTCCATTGGTGTCAACCCCAATTTCCAACGCATTTTTTCTATATATATGACAATACAACGTTTGTCGTCTCAGCCAGTAAAAACATAAAATTTAGATTAATACAAGAATCTTGAATAAACCCGCACGCTCACCAAACAATCCAACTGCGACAACGGCTCCAGAGTGTTGGGCGAGCCGGGGCTCGAGATATCCCACAGTTTGACGCAGCCCTTTCCACCTGTGTACGCATGCCTTGCGCTATTCGTCAGTGATAGGGCAACCGCACACACGACTTCGCCGTGCGGCAATGCCGCTACTTGTCTGGCGCCACGCGGTATACCCGGCCCAACGAGTGCGTCCGCGGGAAAAGGCACTGGTTGGAGCGGACCGCCGCATGTATGGTATGAATAGGCACTGGAATATTATTTCATATATTTTTTTAAGAGTATATGCTTTGAGTTGTACTGTACGGATTATTTATAATATAATACGAGATTCGATTGAAATTCAATAGGAACGTTTAATTTCAATAGATGGCGTTAATATAAGGAAATGAATTTAAATACAATTGTTGAACCGATGTGGCTGTCTCTCGCAGGGCGTCGAGATGTGTAAATAAAAAGCATATAGCCGTTAAAGTTTTATTTTAATCTAACTTTAAAGTAACAATAGACAATTTTTTTTACATTTGAATTTATATGATAATAATATCTTACGGTTTAGCAGGCGGCATCCCATTCGTTCTATGGCCGTCGTAGGGTAAAGGTGTCCTGTACGCGGCATACGGAGGGAACGCATACCTTCCCGTGGGGGTTGGAGCGCGGCCCTTACCGCCGGGCGTGCCTGGTTTTTCCTGTAATTAAAAAAAAACCTATCAAATTACCGTTTTTTAAGACGAAAGGGTGCACAGCAGACTGAGTAAAATAATATTTGTATGATTAAAAAAAAAGGTTTTATTATATCTTTGTATATTTTAACAACTCACGACATATATTACATAATTATCATTGAAAAACTTCTTGAAGAGGGGGCAAATTTCCATAAAGGTGACGTTGCCGGCCTATATTGTTACATTTACATGAATCCACGTTACTCACATCTTTCGAACTCTTAGGTGTCGATCTACTGGATGAAGATCCAGATCTCGAAGGTGGCCTTGGACCGTTCTCTGTCCTCTCGCCATCCTGAACTCTCACACTTGGGGACCCTCTCTCTTCTTCATTAGCTACATCTACAACTAAGTCCTGATCACTTTTCTCAGCATCGCTATCCTGAAATTCATACCACGTATCATTAGTGAAAAAAATATTTTTTAAGTCTGAGTTAATGAGAAGTATGTTTATGCCAGCCATACATTATTTCTAACAGTAACTTTATTAATAGAAATACAGTAGAATCCGGATATAACGACATCCAAGGGACCGGGTGACGTACAAAACGGACGAAATATATATAAATATAATGAGATAGGAAACCAAACATGATTAAACATTATAGTCGTTAAAACCGGTTGGTCGTTCAAGTGAATTCTACTGTATTTAAATTTTGACTAAAATCAAGTGTTACATCGTTTAATTAATTTCCGTATTAAAAGTAACCCTAGTAAAGAAATACACATACACTAGACACAGAGACAGGTACCTTGTCTTCTTTGCGTCGTTTCGCGTCTAACGGCTCCGGCTCGGCCGATCGCGGTCGATATTTGTGTTCGCGCTCGTGAGGCGATACTGAATGACGCTGGAAACATATTTACACAAGTTTTATTTTTATGTGAATTTGCAATAAAAGACCAAAAAACCTAGTAAACTTTTATCTTAACGTGAAATTGCAAAGACCAGAAAAAATACCAAAAAACCTAGTAAACTTTTATTTTAACGAGGAATTGCAAAGACCAGAAAAAAAGGCCAAGTCAGTCTATTTTAATACCTGTTGCGCCATAGCTCGTGAAGAAAGCCGGTCATCGTCCCTGGGTGGAGGTTGTCCCGGTAATAAAGGAGGAGGTGCTGGTCCCGATAACGGAGGCTTTACGTCCGAAGGCGGTGGTAGCTCCACCTGCAATTTATTCCTATATCACCTTGCCTTCTACCTTTCTGGATACAATGTATGTGCGAATTAACTTTTAGGTGGACTTTACTAAATATCATCTATACTTCAAATTATAAACGCGAAAGTATGTATGTTACGCTTTCACGCTTAAACTGCTGAAACGATCTCGATGAAATTCAGTATGGAGATAAGACTAAACTTTAGGGAAAGACATAGACTATACTTTTTTATCGCGAAAGGGTTGAAGGAGTTGAAATAGGGGTTGAAAGTTTGTATAAAAATTTCACCAGAGCTCTGTCTTTCCCAATTTCTTTTGTATTCAAACCACACGGACGAAGTCGTGGGCAAAATAAATTTAAATAACACTGTGTTACGCATAATTTCTGTAAGTAAAAGGTCTAAGTTGTTTTAGGATTACCTTATGAGCAGGAGGCGGTAAATGTGGCGCTGTGGGCGGACCAGCTCCGGGAAACAGAAGCCCACCAGCGCCCAGCAAAGCACCGGCGCCCCCCACACCATGCGGAAGAGATGCCGACGCGTGAATCTGTTGCTGCAACCAACGCCACTATCAAACACTGATACGTACCAATACCGACATTATAAGAAAAGATTTCTTTGACATAAAAAAAATGATAAAATTGCTGTGAGTTTAATGTTACTACAATATTCTGTACAGAATCCTAATTTTGGGAAACCGAGACGTTTCTCAAAATACAGTTTTCCGCAAAACTGAAAGAATTGTACTACGTTCTTCTTCTTTTGCTGCCAACACCAGCCACAATAAAAACATTATTGGTTTAATTTATTTTTGTCTTATCCCATCAAACACATACATTTACCTTCTAAATGTCTACATAATACATATATTTAAATCAATCTAATTCCATTCATTTAAAAAGAAATATTCCGTCTCTTTCTGTCATCAGGTCTATATTCTATAACTAGATAACCCGTCGAACTTCGTAGCGCCAAACGGTCAATAAATCATGTTACCTTTTAGTTGAACTAATTCAGACTTTGATGATGATCCAAAGATATAGATAGATGTAGAGAGATACGTTTAGTCAAATAAATTAGACTGATTTAATAAGACTAAATCAGATAAGCCTAGATTATAACTACTTGTTGATAGTAAGCAAAACATTAAATTATTACGAAGCGAATCGAGTGCTCTGTGCTAAACTGTGCGAATTGTGCTCGAGTTAAATGGAAGTAAGAAAACAGTTTTACGAGTATGTCGTTATCGAACATAAATGGTTATATTAATCGAGATATTGATTTAAGACCGGCATTAAAATGTAATCACAATGAATAAACTATACTAGTTTGTCATTGGTTAATTGAAAAAGTACATAAATTATGCCTTGCATGGATATATATGAAAAATTGTTAATGTGTAAATTGAATAAAAAATATAATACGTTGTGTTTGTTGGCAGATCAAAAGATCTCGGTCTACTTTCGAAAAATTTGAACCCAGTTCTCAATAAGATAATTTATATAAAACACTTGCTTGACATACACAATTTATGTGGGAAATATATATTAAAAAAATAAATTTGACTTATTTTGTTTAAAAACATTGATTGGAAGTCAAAACAATATTGACGATATAAAAAACTAAACAATTAAAACAAAACCTTCAAAGCTGATAATCAAATGAAGCTAGTCAAGCTATGTGTGCTTAAGGGATTACGAAAAAGCTTAAGGTCTTATAGATAATATTGACCAAAAAATTTAAGTTTATTAGCGCTAACAATATCTAAGATTAAAAAATACTTTATTGTATTATTTTTTATAGAAGATACGGCAAAAGACCAGGAGGCCCACCATCAAGGCGAAGTCGCCGCCCATGGACAATGTGGCTGGAGGCTCGTGAGTGCGTTGCCGGCCTTTTAGAGATTTGTACGCTTTTTGTATAAATTAAGATAGGAAAAGTATTAAGTAGAATATAGTGCGCTCAACAAAAGCAGATCCCAGAAGTAAACTAACCTACTGCCATGTCATTCACCTATGCAGGGTTGCAAACCTTATTATTAGGAATTATTTTTGCTAATCACTATTTAAGGAATATTAAATTTTGTTAAATTATATTATAATACAACCTATAATTTATTCTCAAAGGTATATTGTCCTGAATATCCCAACCTGACTGATAATAGTCGACGTTGACTGATGGCAGTTGAAGAAGAAAGAAAAAGGTATATTTATAAATTCCATGGACATCCATCAAAATAGGCTTGAAAGCTTGATATTTTGTTATTTATCGTAAGGTTTGCTTCAAACTATATTATATTTGTTTTTTGTCATTTCAGTCAATATGTTCAATGTCATTATCGTTTTATCATTCCCTATTGATTAATAAGTTTTTTTTTGTCAAACGTGTTATGAAGCCTACATTATCTAAGCCAGAATGAATAAGATCTCTATGAAAATGTTTCTAGTTCATACAACTATCGACACAAAATGTTAATCACAAACGAAAACCAAGCATTTTAACTAACTTACAAGCAGTTGCTGCAATCCTTGCTGTTGTTGTTGCTGCGGACAACATTTAAGAAAAATCTTTATTAATTTTTGTATCATCTAACCTGTGTGCACACAGTAGCAGTATACTATTAAAAAACTCAAGAATATTGGTATTAGTTATTTAAATTATTATGTTGGAACTAATATACCCAACACCAAATATTACTTTATCGAGTCTTTAGCTAGGTTTAGTAATTATTTTGTTTGTATTCACAATGATACAAACAAAAAACTTACCCCTATAATAGCATTAAGTTCAGACATAGTGACCTGCTTAGCTCTTTCGACGGCGGATGCAACTTGCTGTTGGTGTTCTTGCGCAAGAAATGGCAGCACTTGTCCTATTATCGCGCTCAACCTCTTTGCTATTTCCGTCTGGAATTTAACATTTGTAAGAAGAATTATATGAGTTAATTTATTTTAATTAAATGTGATATAAAAATTATTTTAAATATTACAATGTATGTCTTGTAACAAAGTAGAAACATTGTGCAATCAAAAACAGTTATAATCACTTTAGAGCTATTAAGGAACTGGCACACTATAATCTTCTAATAATTAAAAACAATTTCTTATTATTTTATTTATTTATTATAAAATGCATAAGAATTGTATAAACTATAACTGTTTAAAATGTTATTGGTTATAATTATTATTACAGTAAAATAAAATGAATAAGAAAACCCTGATATCTAGTATAAAACTTATGTACATACTTGCTTATGCATTTCAACATTAAGGCCATAGGACATCTCATAATACTGAAAGTGAAGAGAAATGATTATTTATAATAAATATGAAATATCACAAATCTTAATATGTCAGATACACACCATAACGTAATGCCTTTGCATCTCAGTTTTTTCACTAGCTAGTTTTTCACATTCTAATTTTAACCTGTAAAAATAATATATAATAATTGATTTTCAGTTAAGATAAACTAAGCGAGTTCTATGTTCATAATAATAACAAGTAGAAACAATGTTATTAACAACTAAGGACAACAGAAAGATTTTTACATCTATGTAAGATATAAATTTATTAATCCTGGACATGTTAAAACTACATTTTATATGTTAGTTAGATAGGCCTAATGTTACTTACGTATGGTATTGTGCTTGTAAAAAATTAAATTCCTCTTTTATTCTCTCTAATGTATCTGCTATTGTAAACTTTAATTGTCCGGCTGATGGCTGTGGACCCTGCAATAAAACTATGACATAAAAAGGAATAATACAACTAGGGATAATATCAAGTAGTCACATTGATTCATAAAAACCTCTTAAATCCCCCAAACTTGTAATGTATACAATAAAAATACAAACCCGGATGGCAGCGGCCTGATGCCGCGCTGGTGTAGGATACATGTTAGTATCAAAAACACGCAATCAAAATACACATAGAATATATTGTCTCAACTCGCAACACACTGTAGCAACTCGGAAACTAGCGGCATTTCCTTAAACTTATGCTATAAAGCACTAAACACTTTTCCGTAAGAATTCACTAAGCACAATGATATGCACAAACATTTGATAAAAACTTTCACAATTAAAACCATTATCTTAACATTTGAATTACTAAATAACGGCTTAACATTCGTTTCATTAATATAATACACATATTAATCGATATTTATGTGTGTATCCATATTACCAAGGCTATTTTTCACCTAGACTATTGAGAAAATAGCTGATATTTTTTTTTCTTCAATAAATCCACGCCGCAATTTTTAACTGTCACTCATGCATCATTCACGTACGTTAACAAATCATATTTGACGACCTTATGTTAAGTGCCAAATTTGTTTCATTCGCTTGTATATGTCAATGTCATAATTTATCCTATAAAATATGTTGTTTAACCCTAAAAAAGTAAATTCAACGACAAATAAATCTGTCAATAATTCAAATTACATTTTCCACATAGCTAATAATAATATCCACAATTATTCGAACCTTTTTTGGGTTATACCCTTCAGTATATGTATGTGTTTAAACTATATTTTTGTGATGCCTATTACCTTATTATAATTTATCAATGAAGTGAACAATGTATGTATAGCTGTATGTATGTATTACTTTAAATAATATTTGAATCTTTTTTGGGTTTTATTATAGATTATATTAAGAAGTTTTATTAATTTAGAAAATTTTAGTTACCAAAGCTTAGTCTTACCTACAGCATAGATAACACAGATCTATTTATTAAAATTAATATACTTTTATGAACATATTTATTTTTTGTTTTTACGAATATATTTACCTTTTACTCTGTAAATACTTAAAAATGGAAAATTATAAGTTATTTAAAGATTTATGTAAACAATAAATAGATTTTGGGTGAAATAACAAATCCTTTTCTTTTTTAATATAGTCTTCATATAGGTCCTTTAGAAATCCTATTAACTTTTTTACATTGATAACTGTATGAAAAATAATTTGATACTTCTTTAGTTTATCGAATATAGACAAAAGCTAGAATCACAATTTTATTTCTAGATATAGATGTAGTATAATATTTATATTATATTTATTTAGCGTATTTTAATTTTACCAGAATTAAGGTTAAGGTAAAAGCTGGCAACACTGCAATATCGTTTAGCATTTACATTATATTTAGTTAGCAAATCATCTGTGCAAATCATTTTGAGTTTTGGTGGCAGATTGCGGACGTCGCGTAGCTGCCACTGCTCCATACCGATAGTGAAAATAGTGCAGTGGTTCGTATTCGAGTGTTTGAGATCCTTATTCTGGTTCCTTTGTTTATAACGCAATACGGAGTATGTTCCGATGATTATATTTAGAAGAAAGTGCTTTTCCTAAAGTGATATTACGTTGGATGAGTTTTACGTCGCAAAGCGAACCACCATGGATTTCAAATCAACCGTTGTGAACACATACAATGCTGCACGAGACGGAAATCTAACGCGTTTAAAAGTAAGTATTATTAACACTCTTAGTTTATGATTGACTTGTCATAAGTATAATATTCTAAAAATGATTTGCTAGTAAAAACTACGTGCTATCGTAAAATTAATCGTATGTATCATGCTGTACATTTTGTCTGTTTTTAGTAGGACCATGTTTGATAAGAAAGTATAAGTGCATAGTGCCTATGCAAACATGGTTACACCTATATTTAAAAAAGGCTTATAACCTAGCTGAATATCACTACAATATGTTGGCTTTATGTTTTTAGTTACTTTCATTTCCTTCATGATAAAATAACCTTATCAATTGTGAAGAAAAGGCATGAAATTGAAGGCACTCCTATTAATATGGAAATTATTAATTTTGTCAAAGGAGACTTTACAAATATTTAATTTAGTTAATTTCATTTATATATTTAAGGAACCATAACCTAAAGAATTCAAGCAACTATTTTATTAATGCAGTACTCTATATGCAATATTAATAATTTGATATCTAATCATCGATTAAATATCTATTGACAATCGGTGAATTTCCCAATACTATGTTTCAATTATGTGTATATATGTATACAAACAATTTATAATAAAGATTTTAATGTCATATTATATAGATGTCAAGGTACCAAAATAGTTATTTTCTTGATTTTTAACAATGAATATTATATGAAATCCTATTTCAAATGAAAGATATTCTTTGTTCTTGATATTGAATATGCCCGGCAGCAATTTGAACTTAAAATAGCCTGCACACTCATTGCATATGTGCTACCATTTTGATATAATAAGCATATAAAATGTCTTTCAAATGTTATGTCCATGTAAAGAAGCACATTTACATTATGTTCATAATTGAAAAAAAACAATATGTCATATATATTGACAATATTGGTTAACAAATTAGATTAATGAAAATATATTGACTGGAAACGTAAACAACTCAATTATATATAAAAAATCTTTACCTAATTTAGGAATATGGATTTAAGGAGTTTTAAGTTATAAGATTAGTTTCAGGTAGTAACTTATAACAACAGGTTTTCTTATAAATATGAGAGAGTATGAATGAAATTTTTCTTTACATCTCTCGACAAGCCATACTATCAGATACAGTAAATTTTAGACAGTGCAGTATGTACATATTATGGTAGTTCACAAATGTTTTGTGTAATATTGATCAAATGTATTGCTAATATTAATATAATTGCGCAATGTCTAATGTTGTAACTGTTCAAGCATATTTCGGCAACGCGATTACGATATCTGGTACGACGGCGAATTTAGCAACTCAAAAATTACCGATAAGCGATATAGAGGCCATATTTATCTTTATAATTAGTTTTTACTTAGGTTTTTACTCTGCCACAAGGACTAAACTTTTTAAATTTGTTTTAGTTCTATTGTTTATTTTTCCATGTTTTGTATTGTAATTAATTTAATAATTACAATTGTTTTAAATGTAGTTTTATTAATATAGTTTTTATCTTACAAGGACCAAACTTTTTAAATTTATTTTAGTTTTGTTCGGTATTATGATTATTTTAATAACTACAATTGTTTAAATGTAGTTTATTTAATATAGTCCTTATCTTTAAGTCTGGGGTATTTATTAAGGAAACAGAGCATTGTTATCTCTATACATAAAACATCATATTTAATTTAAAAATAACTCTGTACGGAGTGTAGTGAGTTAAACCTAATACAACCATAGAAGCATTGTAAATAGTTGATAGACTTCAAATATGAAGATCAGTTATGTTAATAGAACATAACATGATCTTATTTTTTTATTTTATATCTTTAACCCATAAAGCACAATACAGATAACATATTCATGATAATAAATACTGCTTAATAATGACTAATATAATAACATTAACCAACACAGAATAGACAAATATAGAATGATATGGTGTTTTGATATCTATTAGCAATTCAATGAGCTTCACCATTGTTTCATTATCTCCTCAATAAAACCAAAGCTCTGTAGGCTCACTTTTATTCTATATTTAAGGGTTGTTTTAGCTACATACGTCAGATATGTTACAAATAATTCCTACATTTTAAATGAAGAAACTCTTTTTACCTGTAAATTGTGTATTTTTTTTTCAGTTCAAATTTAATTTACATATATTCAATGTGATGAATTTGAAAAATATTTAATTTGTAAACAAGTTACTCCATGATCTCAATAAGAACTGATCTAGCAGGTTCCTATGGCAACTATGTTAATTTAATACGCGAGACGTCTCTTATCTCCATAATAATTGCAACACGTACTGTAGAGCTCACTTAGTATTTTTTTATGTATACGAAAATCCGTGTTTAGCGGACCTTTAAATCTTAAGATATTTTTTTTGTAATTAATTATATACATATACATTTATTGCATAGAAATGCTGTTGAATATATGTATTAAAGTTTCTGTAGAAAATCTACAATTATTTATTGTTTCTACATAGATTCGTATCAACGATCACATGTGTATATCACGAAAGTGTCTGAAGAGGCGAACTTGATACGAGATATCAAAGAGCACTCCAGGATTATTTTCTTCAGACTAAAGCTAAACGGTTTTCAAAGGTAGACTGCTCTGTGTAGATGCCCACAACAAACTCATTGATTTGTATTTAAAAGGACGACGTATACGCCTTTCAGTTATAATCCGTCAAACGTATCAAGTTACTTCTTCCTCGGTCTAGCTAATCAATAAATTATTAATGTTGATATTTTACGCACGCGGAAGTCACGCTTAAATCATTATACCATTTATATTCTATAAACAAGTGTGCATAAACGAATGGAATAGACGTCATTATCTTTTATCACAGTGCAAAACATTGTTTCTTACTGGATTCGATTTAAGAGTGATATTTAAGTAATGTTTCGAACACGAACACTTTGGATTACAAATATTGTATGGAGACGTTACCTTGCTGGTTGGTTGTCAAGATGAACCGCGCATTCAAGACAATATTTTTAAAGATTGTTCAAATTCGATTTTTTTAAAGTTTGGGCAAAGGAGCCAGAGGGTCACCATAAAGGTGGAGTCGACGTCCATGGAAACTCACGTTGGCTGGGAGCTCGTGTATGAATAATAATGAATATATGTGTCAACCTTGAGACTATTAATTGTATTCTGAAATAACATTAATATTTATATTTTCAAATGATCGTAATTACCTGATTTCAATTTTGGTATTAAATTCTAAATGAAAACACACCTAATCTGAAAAAATACATGAGTGAGTACATACAAAGGTCGTAGAGCACACGCGAATTAAAACTGGCAGATGCAATCTGAACGCGCGTTTGTTTGACCCATAAAACGTCGAAAGCTTTATTAAATAATCACAAACGTCATTTAAGTCTCTAACGATTTCAAAAAACGTTGTGTTGCTCTTGACTTTTTGCCAATTTGAGAATACATATATTAATTGAATGGATTTTTTTTTTGCGACACAGTGTTTCATTGTTATTGTGACGCAATGCTATGGGATTTCCTGTTATTAATGAATATTTAGGTAACAATTAGGTGTGATAAAATGTTACGGTCATTACGTGTCTTGATCGTAAATAACTATATGTCGTATTGAAGTTTTATTATTTTATAACTCAATGTAAACAAAAGTTTGAGAACGATCACAAGAACATTCACAACGTCGTTTCCTCGTTTGTAGAGGCGAAAAAAAATTCAGTCAATCGTGTAACCTCTATAATTATAGTAAAACTTACGCCATACTTATAAATAAAAAAAAAACTGTTTATATTATGCAAAGCAATCGTTTTTTACATATTATTTAATTACAATTCGATCGTGTGAGTATAGTTTGAATAAACACCTGATTTTGATCAAGAGCGTCACTAATCTCTTAATACGTTGTCGGAATGAATAAATTTAGAGGACAAAGATCTCTTTAATGTGTCGGCAATTAGCTCAGCATTGGGACAGTTTAATTATTGAGTAGCCTTACAATGCTCTAGTTATTTGTACTGGTCATGTAAGTAACATAATTTTATATGAAATGTTACTTGAATAAAGATTTTTTGAGTTTGAATAGCGTCGACTTTCGATTGTTTGCACGCAACGCAAGTTTTTCATAATCATTGTTGATTTATACTTACGACTCTCTGAATGGATTCGCGTATTCAATTTGTGTATGCATTTTTAATAATCTTGCCTACTTACGGTTATATGTAACTTGGCTTACGAAGTGTTTCGGAGATTAACATCGACATTCAGACAGTTGACAAAGTGATCTACTACAGAAATAAATTATATGTTCTATAAATAAGCTATCGTTTTAGTCATGTTTGAAATAATGAAGGAATTTAATGTCATTCTATAAACGATGGTGGTATTCGTGTAGTGTTTAACGGGCGTGGCTTTCTTGGATTAAATGCTCGGGGAAATATTAAATTACCGGTTCCTTCTTCAATACTTCTTCGCAGGCTGATTACATTGAAACGGTGAGGTATTAGAATTCTTGTTGTCATCATTATCGGTTATTACTGTCAACTAAACAAGCATTTAATACCATCAATGCCCACAGCACACTGTCCAAAGGATGTCTGATAAAATAAACAAGAATCAAAAGGTCCTTCAGTAATTTTGTGATTCGTCCAGGCGAGAATTATTTATAGCTAGCTTATTAGCCAGTAGCAACCCTACATAACATGGACAATAGTTTTGTAAAAATAATAACTTGTGCAAGGGCTGAAGATCAACTATGTCTCACACACACACACTTAATAAAGCGGGATGTTACATGTCGATATAATATGATATAGTTCTGTATGTATATATGTAATTCATATTACGTGAAAGTTTACCTAATACTATTGTTGATAATTGACTGTTACAACATTAAATTTAATACTAATACCGAATTTTTGGTTATTGCCGTGTCTAAATGCGATTTTCGCTTGGACTATTCTATGAAGCATTAGCATGTCGGTGTACAATGATTCTGTTTTGTACTGCATAACAGAATGTGTAGACTCGACTCGATATTCATGTAACACTTATGAACGTCCAAAGAAATATAATAATGTAGTAGCCGTTCCAGTTCATAACTCTAAGGCGAAGGGGAGAAATGTCAATAAACTCATCGTCTATTTAAACGAATCGTCAAAATGTAATCTGCTCATATTAAAAGTTTGTTTGAACGCCCTGATGTCGGGTATTATTGGGACAAACTGAAAAGTCATAGTTTGATGGTCGAGTAAAGACTAGCTCATAACTGTTGTTTTACTGAATTGGTATAGAGCAGAGCTTCTTAAACTCTTGTCATTCACAACACCATTTGTGATTTGCGAGGTCCCATAAAAATATATAAAGAAAAATAAATAATTATTTTTTGATGATTGGGTAACATATGAAAAAATATCGTTTTAGAATTCGTTTTGAAGCATAGAAAAACCTAAAATAAAAAAATTTGCACATACAATTATAAAATGCTTAATTTGTGACATTAAAATGTCTCGACCCTAGAAATTTATTACGCGACCCCGTTTGGGGTCGCGACCCACAGTTTAAGAAGTCCTGGTATACAGCATAATACCAATATCTGGTTAAAATTAATCTCACGAGATCATCGTATGGAACTATTGCAACGTATTTTAGTCATTAGGGTCACATGTATTGAGCGTAACACGCGTAAAGTTAAATTACCGTAAACGGACATGTGCGAGCTGTTGCAGGACGCGATCTAAATTTATATATGAAAATTTCCCAAAAAAAAAAAATGTCTCTATAAATAAATGTTGGCCGATTCTCACACCTAATCAATATGCTCAGAAAGTTTTAGGAGAATCGGTCAACCCGTTTCGGTGGAGTAAGGGAACGAAAACTGTGACACGAGAATTGTATATATTAGATTGATTGGCGTTGATATTGTTAATAGGAATGTGCCTAGGGTTATTTTATATGTTTCACATAGAGTCCTACCTACCTACGTTAATTACTTTATATATCTATGCCGACGTGGGTTTCAAAAAAAACCGGTCTGAGGTAAAACTCACAACGAACTCAGCTGGTTAGCTATCATTTTTTTAAGCGTGACCGTTTCACAATACTCAGCAATTAGGGCGCTTCATTCCCAAGCGTAAATCGTTTAAAATAGTCCTTTAGAATGGGATTTGCTCCACAATTTTTGTTTAATAAAGTTTTTGAATGTATCAAAAGACAACATTGAAAAATGCGTATATGAATTGTTATTGTTTATAAAACTCTTATTGCTTTAGTCCGTTATATTACTGTCACTCGTGTGACTGCTCGCGAAGGCTTTGTATGAATTTGTTAATACTGTTCGTGAAGGATGATTTGAAAGTAATTAGTTGGACGTTAGATTCGTAGTTGGTTACTCCTAATCAATGTGAAGTCGTTATTGACCAGACAGATATTACGTTGTTTTTGAGATATTTTTGAAATTACTTTTAATAATAAACACTGCATTAATGAATTGATACGTCATACACTATTAAAGTATGAATCTCCAGCCAGCCAGCCAGTTCTTGAGTTGCAGTGAAAATATATATTTTTTTAATAAATTTCTTATCCTGTTCGGTAAGAACTCGGTTCTTCCCCGTTTACGGATTTTACCAGGATCGTTATAACATACTTGAATTGTAATTATTAAATCAAATTGTTTTTGTTTATCAAGTAATCGTGCTGTATACAATTACCAGTAGACCACCTGCCATCCGGCTGCGGTTGAGACAGGTGTACTAACCTGTCAAAAACTGTTACCACCCGGAAAGTTGGCTTAATATTTATCCGTTTTAGTCAAATGTTCGTAACATAAGACTTGTTTGCAAATATCAATGATATTATAATGTAAGGAATATTTGACTCAAATCTGATTCATAACAATTATAGTTCTAGAAAACAATGTTACATATTATACCCCCTAAATCTTAATCAATTAAAGTGCTATTTTAGAAATTTGTGTTTTAGAACGGAGATATGTTCAGGAATCGATTGGAAAATCGGATCGGTCGCATCGTTTTTGTCTGGAATTTCACGTTTTAAATTAAAAAACGACAACCAACTGTAACGATAGCTTTTATTCACTTTTTTCATTTCTAATCCCTCTGTATATTTTGTTTGTACTCTTTGGCTGATAAAGCCAAGTTATAATTTAATTGAGCTTTACGCACCGTTGAAACAGTCATGGGTCACAGGAAAAAGGAGCAAAGTGTTGGTCTGGTTATTATCTGGGTATTTAACTAGGTTGAAGTATTTAAAGTTTAAATTGGATACAGGGAAATCGAGGTCACGATATTACAGTTGCTGTAATAGCGTTTGTAGTGAATGAAAAACAGAAATCTCTCAAGAAATATAAATATCCAATTTAAACTCGTTAAATATATTATTAGCGTAATAAAACGTCATATTGGCGTTATCATATATAACGATAGAGGTGTCTCCGTAGAGGTTTTTTTAAGGCGTGGCGTCTGCATTGTCGACTTCACGATTATCACTCATTATTAAAACAACACTTCTCTGATTTTTCGCTAGGTTTTTTTTCCACTATTGGCTGTCGTGCAGTTACAATGCATCCATCTTTTCTAATAATGACATGTGCGCACTTGTTTTGCTTTCACAGACTATTGAAATAAAAAAGATGACATTTCATAGTTTAATAGACTTGAAAGTAATCAACCTATGTTTTTTAAGTTATTGTAGGACAATTAAATGATGACTGAACTTAATTACTCTAGTTATTTTAACACTAATTGTTGTAGTTTCGCCGATATGTATATATGGGTAATAATAACCTTTTTTTTTATTCGTAAATTTGTGCTATGAAATATTATTTAGTGGATGTGCATGTATCGAAGAACATGGTATTTTCTAGGGTTTGAAGGATGTATACTTTTTACAAGCGTAAGGCAGCGCTTACGCTTTACCATATTGTGTGTACCCACATGTCGATCAGAAAGTGGTGGTTACCAGTTTAACTCATCAGTTTGAAGTTAATAAGCGTCAATTGTCTTGGATTTGATAAATTTTGCGTTTATTTGTGTACTTTACTAATAGTATATTTTTGTCTGCAAAATACTTGACCGATTTCAGTAAACTAATGTTAATACTTAGCAACAATATGATTTCGTATTATATCAGTATATAAACTTATGTGCTTTCTTTACACGGGGTTTATATTTGTCTAGTAAACTTAATAATTGTAGAATATATTTGGAGCGGGCGACCATATTATACACATTGCTAAAGAGATAAAACAGACGCCGGCGCCGTCATGTCATGAGTGGTGGTTCTATTCCGTGGAAAAGGTGTTTCTTGTGCAATTATGTTGATGAAATAAATCTATTCATAAGTTTAATAAATAATATCCTTCCTTAGCATTTTGTACCTCAATTTTTTTTGCATAATCTATTATGTTAAATCTACTAATCTTCTCAGTCCGGTCTACTTTGTAACTCTCGTAGGCTTAGATGGAAAATTAAATAAAATAAAAATATCTGAAATGCTCACTTGAAATACCTCATCGCATTTGGTATAGGTACTCCGTTAACTGATTTTATGTGGAAAATATATAAGATTATATTAAAGTCATAATTTTAGTTTTTATTTAACTTGATACTTGCCTTGTTTTTTTCGAATGTGAAATATATTTATTTATCACACTTTAATTATTTAAACGTTTATTTTCAGTGTGTTTTAAATTAATGTATTAATATATAGTGTTTATTTTTAGAAGATATTTAATATTTGATAACTATGTACATATATAATCACTGGAGTCTGATGTGTTTTAAATGCTAACATTAGTAAGAGCAGTCGCAATAGAAATCTAGAAATAATAAGTTTTAACATCGGTCACTATATGATAGATATTTGTCATATAATCTGCACTATGTTTTCTCTTTCGATACGAGATTCTTTCAACTGCCTTTTTTAACTCTCATGATCCAACTTTTAACCTTTATTTTTCTCCAGGAAAAACTTGTAAGAAGCCTTTCGTTGCACAGACCGCCGCAGGCTTACACTGTACACTGTAGTAGTGTACATGTACACTGTACGGCTTTCTAAGGCTTGATTTTAGCTTGCATCTTAGTATAGTAGAGTAAATTAGAGCGTCATCTCCATAATGACCAAGCTGACAGAGCAGGATTGTGGTTGTCGCGAGTCGTTGACTTTTTTTTGTGTATAATGTGCATGCATCCCCAATGTGTACACATTAGGGGTCAAAATCATGATCTCAGTTACACCGCCCGACTAACAATACATAAAAATATGTCCTTAATCTTGACCCACGAAAATGAGCGTGCAGTTAGCTCATGCGCCATTTATTTTATGGCTGTGTTTACACGACTTGCCGGAAAACCGCTCGATTAACCTGTTTTAATGTAGATTGCCATATAAAATCGTGGAATTCACCTTGATTATTGAAAATGGCATCGATTATTATTGTTTTTAATGTCATAAGTGATGCATCGATACATTTTTTTTAAGTGTCGGTTTAAGTTAACGATATGATTTATTTAAAAAAAAATTGTTCCCAAAAGAATAGGGATTGTTCCTGAAAATTGAGAACAATGTCATGTTGTGAAATAAATTCAAATTGTACGATACGATATGCATATTTAAATGAATATGAATTGTTAATGTGTGGTAATTTAATTGTCTGTTTGTATGATAATGTTTTGTTTCTTAATTGAACTTGGTGCTATGCGAATTGTTTTCGGGTCATGGCAATTAGATGTAATTAGTGAACTATTCACAAGTTGGCTTTTATTGATACGTAAGTTGTAAGTTTGTTTTTAAGGTATTGTATACAAAATCGGGGATAGAATTCAATTTTTGGAAGATTCAAAAAGGGTGAAAAAATAACATCAACTTTATAAATTATTAAATCAAGCATTTTGTTATTAAAGAACATTCTCAATTAGCTATGTAATCGCATTGCAAGCGTACAAAAAACATACGATTGAATTGAGTACCTCCTTCTTTTGAAGTCGGCTAAAATGAAAGCGAATTACGATTGTCGTTTGTTTTACCCACTTATCTACTCGCGACGCCTTTGCATCCTACGCTAAGAAAGTGTTCGATTTACGCTTTCCATTTGTCCATTAGCCTCTGACCCAAAAATAATTTGGTTGGCTCTATTTATGTATTTAATTAAATGTCAGTTGCCTCAAACGCAAATTCGTATACAAATAATTGTCACATTTGTGAAAGTGCAACGTAGAGCTGTGTCAATGTGGCTCTCAACATCCTGGCTTTAGTTAATAACTAATTATAATAAAATGCGCGTATACCTTCCATTGCGTACAATATTTATCAGTCATGGTAAAGGTTGAACTCCATCATGCCAATTATAAACTCAACCTCCATGCTTCCTTGGACTCTGTATCATTAGGCTTTTGCCAGCTTACGATGTAATGATTTTTTAAAGTTACCGCTCGAAGTAACCCATTTATATATTATATATATTAATATATTTATTTTTATTACAGGTAAGTAGAACCAAAGATATCGAGATTGGAACAGGAAAATCAGGTAGTTGTTGACTTTTCCTTATTTTTCGCACTGTGACGTTGCATAGTATAAGATTCGACGTACAACGTTTAATAAGAGCACTTACGTCATTCTGATTACAAACTATTGTATACATGATAACGTGCATCCCTTTGTAATTTATTTGATTTGTAATTGTGAAAATTAAATCTCGTATTATTTTTTTTACTCAGCACATTAGCTCAGATTACATATTAATGATAAGATAAAAACAAAGCCAAAATAGGGTTAAAGAGAATAAATAATAACAAGAATATGACCAAGTGAAGTATTTTATGTGAGGAACGAGAATTTAATGCGAGTGTGTAATGGATGGCTGTGAGTTCTATAGAGACATGAATTTTGCTTAGCTTAGCTGTTGGTTTATTAGATATAATTCTCAATTTACCACTCTACCGTATGGCTTTCGTTTGTTTGATTGAAAATAATCGGTTGTCGTCTCTAAGATAGTAGCGTACAATTCCCTAAAAGGCAACGCTCTCACGATGCCCAGCCACTTATTGGGCCACCTACTTGTTTGGGGACAAATATATATATATATATTATCGATATAAAAAAGAGAACAGAACTAAATTTGATCTACCAACTTGTTGGTTCAAATCTGAGAAAATGAACGCACGCATAGTAAATAGTATTTATTAATTCAAGCCTGTTAGGTTTCCATAAACGGACCGAGCGATTTGTCCGTATCGCACACATAAGGTCATGGCATGTCGCGTTTGACACTTCCGTGGTCATGTTAATGTCCTCGTGGTTTATAACACATAATTGTATGTTTTAGGTAGATTTGTTTTAGATATGAACAAATTCCTTATCGGTCTCAAGTGTGACATATTTTTGATATCGAATTGAAGGTTATAGAAATATGTAAACAACGTATGTGGTTAAATAATTTAGTTCGTTTTGACTATAGCGGGATAGTGCCTCGATTTAAATAACAATCTACTTGTTTTTGGAGAACATGCTTTCTCTCTCTCTCTTATTAATCTTAAAAATACACAAAATACAGTACCAGTATTAACAGAACATACCAGGCCATGTTCTTCGGTCGCCGGGAAAGGAAGGCTAGCAGAACTAAAAAGTGGTTACGCATTATTCGAGAATAGGCTACTTATGACTTTAAAAAGCTTAAGTTGGATTGAGATAGCATGTCCCGTGTGTATAACACGTCTAGTGTAGCCGCTTTAAAATTTTCTAAGAAATAATTCCTTTCATCATTCTTACCAAGCACGCAACCTGTATCGGGCTTATAAAGAGCCATTGTCAAGGAACAAAGTGGAGTGCAGTTTTTTCACAATCGCAATTCGAAGTGCGTGACCGAATAGTTTCCATTACAATGTAACTAAGAATAGCGGTATTTTGAATGATCAGTTTTTATACGTCACCAGTGAAACGAAACTGTGATAATTACTATTAACTTTTTTTATATACAGTGCTATTTATAACGGCAGTGAAGGGACTGTTCATTTTTTGTTATACGAGAGTAGTCGTTTAATGGAGAAATGAAAAGTCATTGTATGGAATAAAAGCTAAACCAACCAAAACCCAATTGATTTCGACGCTTTATAGAGATTTTCGTTAAATCGAGTGACGTTTAATTTGGACTGTCTATGATGATTTAGTATACAAAATATTCATTTCGGAGTAACTGATGGTTGTTCTGATTTTGGTAAGGCATAAAAAAAGTCTGTATATATATTCTGTAATAAGTCTTTTTAGCGAGTATTTTTTAAAACAAATGGCGTACGGAAGCTCTCGAAAGCATTTATCGTCATTTCCCTTTATATTTTCCAACAAATGTAAAAAATAGTAGGTTTGTATTCCATTGTACCTTTTATATGTATAATTATTGAAATATACGGACATTCTTAACATACAATGTATGCTTGTAAAACATAAATGTACTTAAAGACATTAGATTAAGCCATATAACCTCAAAAAGGACATTGACTTACAATACGGATGTGACTTCCGTAAGCCTTAGTATTCCAAGATTGTGTTTCCTCCTTGCATACCTTTTGCCACTTTATCGATTTATTCAAACGAAGAGCTCCATTCTTTGATTAATCTATTTAAGATTTTTTTTATATGTAAAAGTGTTAAAAAGGTTCAGCGGATCAGTTAGGCTAGCGAAATCCGTTCGTCCTCGCCCCAGATCAGAACTGTTATCTCTGACTCAAACATTTAGTTAAAATAACTCACATGTACTTGAAATTATACAGTTTAGAACCGAATTAGGTTAGAGCACGCAATGTTATTTTTAGGATAGGAGCTTAACTTTGTAGGGACAAAAAGCATGAAAACAAACAGAGCAAATAAGATTTTTTTTTATAAAAAAATACGTTACATTAATATGCATATAACCTCTTTAATTTTTAATTTAGGGCAAAAGATTATATGAGCAAAACCATTTGCTACAAATTTATGACTTTACAATTTTTTGTAAGACATGGTTGGACATGGTTTATGAGATGTTACGAAAGTAGTGTTTTCACCCCTTATTCCAAAATGGCGACTGGGGGACAATAGGGGCGACCCCACAAACGTAAAGTTAAGCTTAAGCTTCCATAGACACACATGTCCCTAAAATAAAATTGCGTAGTGTTCGTATGTATTAAGAATAACGCTTCAAATATATGAAAGATATTTGAAACCGTTTTAAGAGCCTTTGTTTTATTTGATAAAAAAATTAACCGAACAATTTAAACGAGGCCGCTCAAATAGACTGACGAATTGGTTAAAAATTGTGCCATTAATCATCCTTTACCGGAAGCACGTATTCGTTCCATTGCACTGTCGTTAATTGAGTTTTTCTGTTGACCTTATTGACATATATGTGTTATCGGATGTATCGGTTTTATTATATATATTTGTTATTATACACTTCGTTATATATTACAGAATAAATGGAATGGAAACTTGGTAAGGATATTTTCGTGGCGCACAAACTTTTTTATGTCAGAAATAATCTTTGATTTCACAGCAATTTTTTTTGTTCATACATGATTTTTTTTACAAAATGTATTAAATACTAGGGTAAATACAAATTAGGACTATTAATTAAATAAAAATACTCTTTGAAAGTCACTATATATATAATCTAATGTACTCAAAATTTTCGACTGTACATTTATTGCTAATTCCCAAATCAAGGGCGTAAAGCGGACGGGACGAACAGGCAAGAAGCTTTTCGCCGCTCCCTTAATACGCCTTGTTTCACTGTAAGCTTGTTAATATCTGCAACCATTACACCATGCACCAGCGGATGCGTTAATAACTATATTAAATAAAAACAATAAAAAATAACCTTTACTATCATCGGTGGGCATAGAGAAATAGGAGCACACATTTACGTTTGAGAACAATCCGCTAACTTGTAACTACATCTCTTAACTACTTTTCACATTAAATATAATTATTCTTGAGTGAGACTATCTTTAACAGAGTAATTGTACTAATAGATAACAATAATTATTCGTAAATAAAACTATTTCTAGAATAGAAAATTAGGTTATCGAATATTAAATTCATTTATTTACATAATTATTTATCGCAAAGTTCAAGAACGCAATTTAATGATCCGCCGGTTTTTTATTTATATTATACGTTATATATGTAGTTTGTATCAATCATGACGAAATGGATTTTAATATTTTTTTATTCACGTAATAATGTGTCGTTCCAATTAACCTTTATATGAAAGGGGTCTAAGCGTCATTTTCTATTTTAAAATTGAAATGGTTGAATGATTTTATTCAATATCACATGGTACAGAAGATAAGACTAGAAAATCGCTTATAAATGGCATGATTTTTTTATCTAGTTTATTACATTAATGAAAATATGTTTTGGTTGGAAGGTCGTGATGGTTGTTCATAGCTGTGTATGTATTTTTTTTATTAACCTATTTGTTGTAGTCAGTGTCGGCTAAGCGTGTCTGAACTGGACGATCATGCGTTCGAATCCCGGCTGCATCAAATGATTATTTTTGTGTCTAAGTTGTGCCACCGAAAGCTTTTTGCTTCTTTATCGTACCTATGCCGTAAGAACAACTAAGCCTACCTAACTATCGTTATAGAACGTGTACGAAAAGACATAAGTTTATTACTTTATTAAATATCGTTAAATTCTATTTATACATGTGATTTTCTCGAGACAAACAAAATGTCGTATGATGCAATAAAGGAAAATTATTGTATAACTGAAGTTGAAGTTATACAATTAATTACGATGTATATTTTTCTCTTAATAAAAAAATATAATGTCTCAAGTAAGACTCCACGCTACTTCCTGTGTTTGTGCATGTCTCTTCCGAGGTGCACCAAAACTTGGAAAGGTTATAAGGTGTTTGCGTGTGTGTGCCAACACGCGTTTTAATAAATAAACTACTCTTGTTTTCTACGGCACCGATATTAGACGATTATGTCGGAAGTGTTCTGACGAAATTGAGCTGACGTAAGTAGTGATATGTTGTCATAAAAGTGTATGGTACAAATGGATAATACCTAAGAGTTTCATAGAGTAGCATCTGTGGATGCTTAATGACTATTGCGGGATAAATATTAACTAATAAAACTAATGCTCCTTCAAGAATAAGAGCGTACCATTATGGAAGGCTGGCAATACGCAATCACGAGCTCCCAGCTAGCCTCCTCGATAACCCCCCTCTGATTGATAAAAATATATTTTTGTATGGTATTAAAAAATAATTAAGTCAAATTTAATTTATTATTGATTTTGTACAAATTGAAGCTGAAGTGCTGGTGTTTATGCATATAAACACCACGGCGTACGCACGTACGCCGTGAAAATTTTGATGATAGGTCCAAGCAATTTTTATACATTATAAAATCGTGATTAACAACTAATTGTTTTGATCTCGACGTTTGAAGTCTTCTGTCTCTCTTCACTTCACATAAATAGACGCGAGAGTAAGTTAGTTTTAGCAGCTATAATGAGTTTATTTATTAGCGGGAATGTAATATTTATATAACTTAACGAATACAATTGTGTCGTGCATTAAAAGTTCTAAAAGCTCATGGGCTCTCTATTTAATATCAAGCAAGCAATGCTTCACTGTGATCTATCTGAAAGAAAAAAATGTCGTTCAATTACTTTAATATGGAAAAAATAATGTTGTAGTTATGTAATCAGTTAGTATAGAAAATCGAAAAAATCTCTAAATTTGACAGAAGTAAAATCTTGTATGGAATACAAGCTCAACCAACCAAGCCAATTAATTTCGACGCTTTAGATAGTTAAATCAGGTGTGTTATATATAGTTTACAATGTAATATTACTAATTTAAAGTGTGCAAATTAACTGTTCAGTTGAAACGTAATGTGAATAAATTTTTTAATCATCGTACTAACCGTATGATAAACTAGTGATTTATAACTGAAGGAAGAATACTATATAGTCGACGCTGAGCATCAAACAGCCTATCGGTATGTCGAAAGTCAAGGGAAACACCCGTAAAACACGATACTCGATTGGTTTTTCTATCATTAAGTCTAACAAGTTTTTCAAATCTGCAATGCGATTTTTATCTGAAACAAATGTGTTATATTACTATTCTCTTAATAAAACAAAAGAATCAAAAATCAAGCATAAAATTAATAAAATACGCATACAATTAAATAACGATAAGCAATCCATAAAAAAAAACAAAACATGCCATAGCATTTTCCAGGCAGTGAGGAATAGTCTAGTAGAATGCAAACGCGACCCCAGTAGTCTCCATTTGCGGAATCGTGGGAAATACCCGAGGAGTGTTTTAGTGGGTATAGCTCACCGGTCCTCTGAGTAGCAAAAGCTTCTTGGTTAGTGAGTCCCACATATCGCCGTGACTTCGGGTTGCGGGAAATGCATAAAGCATTTCCTCCTCCGGTTTTCAAAATAAAATAGAACAGCGCATAAGCAGTAAAGAAAATATAACATAAAGTATATTTTTTTAATTCAACCTGTAGATATAATTTTTTGTTCGACTATGCTTATTTTCATCCTCTCTTGTTTCTCAGCGATATGTCCCATTAGAATAACAGGAAATAATAACAAAGCGTGGTTAAAAATCGCTCTCCACGCTAGAAATACGAATTGTATTATTGATACAAATCTGCCTGAAAGCTAATAGATATGTTAAATGAATTATTATGTGGTTAGTTTAATCTGGTTTTCCAAGATTCGGTTAAGTATATTTACCATAGAGTTTAACACGAAGAATTCGATCAGAATTGTGTCGAAGAATACAAATGTTATAAGCACGCTCATCTGAAAAATATATAATATTGTTTATAACAATAAATTATAAAAGCTCTGTTCTGAACTTACCAAAACTGTTATGACCGATGAAGCTTGCTCAAACTGATCAATAATCTTCATGTATACATGTCTGTGATGATGTACTTGAAACACATTTTCACTTAAATTTGTATAAACTCCCTTTTCGAAAATCTTCACCCGACAATATAATAGAGAAAATATCAAATATATGGGTAACCTTTGTAATTCAATCGTAAATCTTATCATGACTGCTAATATGAAAAATATGAAACTCATGTACGCACTAGAAACGTTTACGTAAAAGGCTGCGAAGTAAACTGTATGAAACATAATAATAAACGCTAATACGATGTTGAATATTATCTGATGCCTCTTGAACAATCGCTTCGCGTAATTGGTCGAGTCGGTTATTTCATTCGATTCACAGTACAGAAAAAGGTAACGGTCGCCGGTTATCATCGATAATAAAACTCCAGGCACAACACAGATAAACATGGACAGAAGTCGAAAAGCTATTAGATAAATGGCCCCGCTGTTGATTAGGCTGATTACATAAAAGTATAATTGCACTACGATAGATGCTAAGCAGTAGACTTTTAGTAACCACCTATACCCATAACACTCATTATAAATACCGAATATCATTCGCGGTAACATTATAGGTTTTAGGTTGTAAACCCGTTTGGTACACATTGCTAACAACGTCTGAGTGGAAGTGACAAAGTTACGCGTTTCTCTAATTATTTATTCCATACACTGATTGGTATCAAAAATAAAGCGTGTTTTAATAACCTTATATCTATGTCATGAAAAGTTAATTGTTCTGAAATAACAACTGTAAGGTAATTCCAATGTATAATGGTATTAAAAAATAACCGACCTGGCATACGTGAATTGCTGATTCAAAGTTAATTTGATGAAACTGAAGCGGTATATTTTGTTTTATGTGTAAACCTAGTTTTATTATCTCATAAGTTTATTGTTTTAAACATATTAAGCGCATAAGATGTTTGGGGACAGATATAATAAAATAAATAAATAAATATTAGGCTATAGATTGTGCTCTGTGGTTTAATGTATGAGGTTTATAGATAACTGTTGTTCTTTTCGCTTTAAACCTTAGGCTCACTCAGCTATAATATGTATGTAAAAAACTTTTATTTATATGTTTGGTTAGTATATAGTACCCATATACTATCTGATACGGAAGCTATGATTACCGATTGAGTGAATCCCATTGAATTTTTATTTATTTCTAAACGTCACGGGAGATATAAAAGAAACCTAAAAAACGTTTGCGAATGAATCGCTCTTAATGCTGATAAGGATATTCGTCACTTCGGAAGTTCAGCACTATTAAAAAAAAGTGATCCAGCTGAGTTTATTGTGTGGATCTCTGACCTCATTTTGAAACCCTCGTAGCCTTAATACGGTTCTTTGTGGAACAGGTAGTAATACATTTATTATGTAACATTAGTTTATAATATTTAATGGGATGGAACAATTTAATTCATATTTAGAAATAATAATACTGCATTAATATACTAGCATTTTATTCAGTCACACAAGTTAAGTTAATAATTATAATATATAGGTGAGCGAAGAAGCATAAATGTCAACAGGCTTAGTGGGCGTCACAAATCACTACACTATCATGAAGAGCAAGGTTCGATTCCGATCTCACTGTCAACAGTCTACCACTGAATCCGGTCAAACGCGATGGTCAATGGTTACCCAAAGACCAGCCTTATAGGCCATTGAAATATTACATTTGCATTGCATCTTTTAGCGGCAGCAATTTTATTTTTGGAACGTAATTGGGGGGGGGGGGTCAATGAAAGGTTAACTTCAAGTTTGTGAGATCGCCACCTTTGTGAAATTGGAGTGAAATCACTTTTTTCGCAATACCTCAGAAACTCTGCGTCGTACAAACAACTTGTAATGTCACAATTTGTAGCAAATTGTTTTGCTTACGAATATGTTAAAAAGTAAGATATTTTTTATACATTTTACAAAAATTGTAGTGTCTTTAAATTGTAACATTTCAATGCCGCGCAGACCCCACTCAAAGCACTAGGTCAATAGGCGAGTCTCTGTTACGATTGTTCGATACAAACCTATTTCTAAATTAAAAAATGTTTTAAACTATCAAATAATTAATCTGAGATGCAATTTGTTTTGAAGCGATGAATTAGGCTGAAACATGGTTTGTGGAATTCGACGGTGGAATTTTGCGAGCAATATCATTTATTTTATTTCCGAGTTCCAGAGTTTGGCATGTGTTGTGTTAGTTGTAACATAAATATTAAGAAATTGATGCTTATTGATATATACTTTAAGGGGAATCGTAAATTTAACGGTATGATACTAAATACACTAAATTCCATTGGATTCACGGTAAAGTATGACAGCAGTTCTCTCAGTTTCGCCTTTTGTCTTTCATCTGGAAAAATACGCAAAATGTTATAATATGTTTAAGTATTTGATTTGTAGATGTGATTAATATAACATTATTTATCTTTTTAATAGAAGTTTTTTACCAGATGTTATAATTTTGTTGACGATACGAAGTTTCATTTGATCCAATTCGTATGAGGACATTTCGAATAAGGCTCCGCATGTGAACGTTACTAATAAATTATATACTACTCTAACGGTTGTTGTAAATAATGCAGCTGCAAATCCTGAAACTAAACGTAATCGCTTTGTTAGGCGTTCTAAGTACGATTTTTAGAAAGACTAATTATTTATACTACTAACAATTAACCGTACTTACGTGTACGTTTTTAAATTAAATTTATTAGTATAAAAAAACAAATTACTTTCTCCACTTGTTATCAAAATGATAATGCGATGTTCGAGGATAAACATGTTCATAATTCCAAAAATAGCGAAAATCAGTATCTGCAATTGAAAATACATTAATGTTTGTTCAATGTATGTAAAAATAAGAGTACAAACTGAATCATCGGTTATAAGTAAAAAACTGTATTACTTGATTAGAAAGCGAATGACATTATAGACAAACGTCTACTGACAACTAAACTGAAAAACTAATTGATATTCACCATAATTTTTACAAGAAACCCAACATCATTGAAGCGCTTTTGTAAAGCATCGTATTTGTCTGTTATCTGTTTCACGTCCAGATTTACAGAGACGCTCAGTTGACGATTAAAATATTTGCTAAAGATTCTGAATCGCAACCATTGGAGCACAACTATAAGCAAAAATGGCAGGCGGCCCAGGTCTAACACGAAACGCGTTAAGGTTGGTATAAAACGATTGATATTATAAAGGCAATTTACAATGAAAGTAACGAAGCACAAAGTAACGTACACAATAAATATCTTTGGTATTTTTGAATATGTATTGTTATTTAAACGATTATCGATATGTTTGTCGAATGTGAAGAATTTAAAAAGATATTTGTCCTCACTGTAAAATGATACTAGGAAGATAATAATGAGTTCTATAGTACGCGTGTACTGTAAGATTAAACGGTCGGCCATGAAGTTATACTCCAGATAAAGGTAAAATATAATGGAGAAAGGTAGGTATTTGAATAACCGATGCCAATTCATAGCTGTTAAACCACTGAAACCAAACAAACTGCGAATGTAAGCAATTGGTTTTATGTTACACACTAACTCCATTTTGGTTTTTCCTATTACACTTTCACTGTATACAAACGATTCGCTCCGTGTCTTAGAGAATAATACGAACAAAGGACGTATCATTACTTAAATATATTGGTATGCATTTAATATGAGTGGTTTTTTATCGTATATAATCTGGTGTGTAATAACTGTATGTACGACTATTTAAAACAAGTGTATTTTGATTATAGATTGCAGTTGAATCACGAGTGCATGTAGGATCCAATATTACAATGTTGATCCGATATTTAGATAATGGCAGATTATATACTATGGACTAATTAACGTAAAACTAATATTTGGATTTTTTTTTTGTTTGACTTGTAGGCTGTATATTGTTTAAACTATAATGGACAGAGTTATATATCCTTGACTCTTAATCTATCAAATCAAGAAACGTCTGGTAATGCAAACATTACGATAGATAACCATTTAAATGTGCTCTATGCCGAGGTGGAATTGTAATATTATTAGGTGTAAGAATATTAATAATCAATACTGTACAAGGAAGTGTTAAAAAATTATTACGTATTTACAATTACCTTAGTCATGTTTATTTGTCTTGAATTATACAAATCGTCAATTTGAATGTATAATATGTTAATTGAATAATCCATAATAAGTATAATATAGTCGTTGAATGTACTTCTTTTATTATCTAATACATAAAATTCTCGTGTCACAATGTTCGTTACCGTACTCCTCCGAAACGGGTTGACCGATTCTCCTGAGATTTTGTGGCCATATTGAGTAGGACTGAAAATCGGCCAACATCTATTTTTAGAGACTTTTTTTTTGCTAAAACAACGTTTGTCGGGATCAGCTTGTTATTTCGTATGCGGAAGAGGGTCTTCTTTGATATTCTTTATCATAATGTAAAAAATGCGACGAACGTCGACAGATGGTAGCGTTTCCATCTATAATGTTTGAGTAGCAAAATAACTTTATTCAAGTAGATTTTTCGGTTTGGTAGGCACCCGCCGAGATGAGCCGGCAAGAATGTTGATGGCTGCTCTCTTCAAATACTAATGTATATTACTTACTCACACAACAAATCAAAAATAACTTTATTACTGACAAATCGACGAAATATTCAAAACAAAATTACATTTACATAATGGACATTAATTTTTTTTAACCTAATAATATTCTTTAACTGTAGTAAGTAACCCTAAATGGTGTCTCCTAAAGGCTAACAGCCCTGGTAATACAAAAATATCCAATCGATTGTGTATAAACAAATAAATCTGAATATAATCCTGTCATAGGAAATCAGAAATTACATGACGCATTGTAACTGGCATTAATATACGCGATTGGAATTGATTTTAACAAGATGCACGTGATTGTGAGATTGCATATATTTATTGAGTATTATTTATACACACACGGTCAAATACTTATTAAAAAGTGATATAAATAAATGAAATCAGCGGATATTTTCACATATGAATTACTCTCTATTGAGAAATTGGATTAAGAAACGTAACAGTGCAATATCATCCAAACAGTGTTGATTTATATTCGCTATACTGTCACGACTCAACTATTTAATGAACAAAGTTAGCGGATATTCTGCGAATGCTTATCGTCTTATATAAGTATTGCATTTGTCGCGATTTGCTTTCGTTTGAACTACGTGATGTGTAAAAATGATTTCTATACCAACAATTAGGTTGCAATTGGAATATTAAATTGTGTGTGATCTTCCCTCATTCTATTAAAATTGTGGTCACAAATTGATTTAAGCGTGCCAGGCTATATTTGCATGTGTGCGAATGTAGGCTCGTTTACTAATAGATTTCAATATGTCATTATGCGGAAATTAATTGAAAAAGCCTACTATGATAAGAATGATTACATCACGGATACAGCTGCTTGGTAATTAATTGCTCTGGTTTATACATTTTTTTACTACGTCACTGCAGTAAGGTAAACGCAGCCATCAAAAATGACAACCGCACTTAGATTCTTGTGGGTTCTTTTCAGAGTTTTAGTAATTCCAAAGTGTTTAATAACAATCTTAATTGAATAAAGGATTTTTCAATTTAAATTGAGATTGTATGCAATTTTAGAGTTATTGGGTATAGTCATTGAATCTAATATATAAAATTTCCATGTCACAATGTTAGGTACACCTCCGAAACGGCTTGACCGATTTTAACCAAATTTTATATGCGTGTTCAGCCGGTCTGAGAATCGGCCAACTATTTTCCATACCTCTAAATGATAATAAGGGCCTTTCACCCTTAAATTTTTGGACGAAATTACTTAGAAATACATTTTTTATATGACAAAACAACGTTTACCGGTTCAGCTACTAATATCTATATACAATATATCGCTTTTCAACCTCCTACTATATTTATGTTAACTGTTTCGTATGTGTTATGTGAAAATATATGAATTAATTCAACATCGTAGTGTTATTCACGTGTTCTTCGTATACGATGTGAAAATCGATTCAGGTGTACACGCTTCTCAAGGTCGTGTTTTGTTGACTTTGATTGATTATGTTATATTCTTTAAGTATGTTTATAGCACTAGTTGTTTTGAATATATATATATATATATATATATATATATATATATATATATATATATATATGTTATATTTTATATATATATATATATATATATATATATATAAAATATAACATGTTACTTAATATTGAATTGGAAATTTTTTTTATTACTTAATAAAAAATATATCATTTATTAGGCCAGAATTGCTAGAACTGTAAAAAAAATAACTGCTTAATATATCTTCTTATCTTAATATATATATATACCTGTATGTATAGTCATAGCGATTGAGTATATCTATAATTAGTCGAGTCCTTGACTATTTATGTTTTAACTCAGCTACTATTGTATGCTAATCAACTGGTTTTAAATATGTATGCTCTGTGAAAGGTTTTTGTTGTCAAGTATCCGGCAGCTGATGACTAAAGTGGAAATACGTATTTTGTTACAATACTTTTATTGGCGGAATAATCTATAGAAAAAAAAAACAAAATTCATATTATTTCAAACCATTTAGGATAATATTAATAACTTTCTAAAAACCACCGACAAACATTGTCTATTTTTATTTTATTATATCTGTCCCCAAACTTATGAGATAACACAACTAGGTTTACACATAAGACAATTAAATGGGAACTTGAGACATATTAAAATGTAAATGAATAAATAAACATTTTGGGATGAGTGGAACGTTCTTAATAAACATATTATTTGTTCATAAGAGAAAGGGAAGTTCTTCAAGGCCAATGATGAATCTGTGACGGAAATAACTACACAATATCCTTTATAAGGGAATAAAGGGTAGGTATTTAAGGTCACGTTCCCTTTGTTAAGGGAAACAAAGATTTGTTTTGTTTGAGTATTTATAGAATTTGGTTGACGTTATAATGTTATATACATATAGTATAAGTACCTATGTAATGAAGCCGTATGTATGCTTATGAGGTATTTATGGAAAATCGCGGTCTTCTTATTGTTTATACTTTATTCACTTCAGTTTAACGTAATCAATAATGTATTGGGGTTAACCAAATCCAGTCATCATGTGAATTACTCCCGAGTGGATTTGCTCCCAAGTGGTGTCAGGTGTGATGTATATTTCTTTTTAAATTTATATAATGTATCGCTAAGGGCTATCCGTCTGTTTGATTGAGTAAGAGTAGAAATTCAAAGAATGGTAATAGATATATAGTTATAACCACAATTTAATTATTAATTAAGGCGATAGTGTTTTTTTTAATTAACACCAGGGATGTGTTCTAGAGTCCTGAACGCAACGACAGGATTCAAAGTACGTCACTACAAACGCGATATTTTTATATTGTTTAATTTTTTATATCAATTCCTTGAGAAAAAATGTAAAGTTGAATTATCTGAATGGAGTTACGGGAATTTATAATTATTATCTTAAATTAACAACCAATATAAAAACGATTTCGTTTCGCTTGTTTTACTGTACGAAGAATAGTTTTTTTATGTGGTCCGCGCGTGTATTATACCAATTAATGTGCACACTATTAGTGATTCACCAAAAATGCTCACCTTCCATATTTTAAAACAATTGAGATATTTATAGAGCGCCATATAGTTGTAATGCTATATAATTTGACGGCATATTTTCATATCACTTATCAATAGTAAACAAGGTAATTAAAGCTTAATTTCGCCCCGATTATCCCTTTCTATAGATGTGTTGAAAATCACTGCGCACGTTCGAAACAAAAATACATATGAGAAATTGCGAAAATAAATAGATAACCTTTACTTTGCTTCGATAAGGCACAATTACTAATATGTTGTAATAGTGAGACAAAAGATAACGAAATGCCGGTCAAAGTCAGTTCTCACGTAAGTGAGCGTTGCCTAATTCACATAAAACGACGACGTTTCGCTGTGTATTTTAATTGTTGTAAAATTAAGAGCTATTCAAAACGACTGGTTTGTTTATGGTGATGGTGAGGTTTAATGTTACGTAAGACTTAAATTAGTAAAGCGTGTGATTCTTGTGCACTTAGTAACCGGCATACGTAAAAAACGATCAAGAAAGCGGCGGCGTAGTTTAAAACCTAGCCTTATATTTCGTTTTCTCCTGTAAACGTAATGTGGCAAGATGGGGCAACGCTTTCGTCTGTCATTTATGAAATCAATCCGTAGTTTGATAGACGATGCTTGAAAAATGCTTTCATATGCATTTTTAACATGAACTTTATGTAGATATATTTCATAGGATTCTTGATGAGTGGTGTTACATGCCCACATTAGATATAAGCATAACTATAAATAGATATAAGACTTTATTGTTTATTACCCACAGACAACCCCTACCACAAATTCTATCCTTTAAATACGTTATCCTTTCCACTCAACAAGCCACATTCCGGGTCCGACAGCCGTCCAGTGCGGTTGTGTTGCGCAATTGCTCCCGCCATTTGTCTTGTCAAGTGGTGCGATCATTTGTTCACTGCTAAGCGCTGGATGGTTATCCAATCTAAAGTTTTATTCTAGCCCGACTCAAGCTGCACCGAGGTCTCCTCGTCTGCCAGGTTTCTGGCGTTCGAGCGGCGTCCGAGCAGCATTGGAGGACTACAGTTTATGACTAAAAGCATTCCTGATCCAACTTCCAAACACATACATTGTAAAATACTATTAAGAACAAAACCTAATAAAGTGTTTTTGTAACAGCTCTCAAGTGTTGTCACTGCCCGTTACAGTGGCGATTATCGTCTGCCGGTTTTTTACGTGAATAATCCAACAGAACGATGATTTTGAATTGAAGCACTGGCGTGATCTCGTGCGATTGAGATTCATTAATGCGTTTGGAATGATCTCAATACATTATTTAACTGAAAATTTAAATTTAAGGCCACACCGCGACTCGAGGATATTTTAAGAGGCAGTCAGTGGTTTAAAAAAAATGTTTTAAAAAACGTTGGCAGCACGCCGGTCGTAATTTTTTATTCTATCAATGAAGTGTGGATCGTTTCACGGTTTAAATGCATGCAAAAATAGGCGGAAAGATCATTAATGAATTTTGAAAGAAAAATGAAAATAATTATTAACACACTGTGAACTGTATATAACAACACTGAAGGGACTGTGAGTTTTACAGCCTTATAGAGAGTTGTCTTTAAATGGAGAGAAGAAAAATCATTGTATGAAATACAAACTAAACCAACCAATTGGATTCGACGCTGTAGAGAGTGCGTCGTTAAATTGTGTGACGTTACATGAAGATAACGCTGTATATTAAATTAAATTTTGAGTGGTTTAATTACGTGCACGCATCGTCGCATCTCTGTGAATGACCTTAAATCTAAATCTGTCTTATTATTATCTCGAATAAGACCTTTTTTAATCGTACTAAGGTAATTGGCGCTCGATTTTTTATTTGTCCATTTTATCAACTATGCGGATTCATATAAAATCTTCGTATTTTTCTAGATGTAGACATGTTTGCCATGTTAAGTCTAGTGTTTTGAATTCCTTATGTATTTGAAACAATACGAGAATTATAAAACTAATGTTAGAAACGTGGGATGATATATTAAAATAATCTTTGTATTAATTATATCTTATTCCTACTATCCACCTAAACAGATATCATAAACATACATTTAATTAATTCGAAAATGTCGCGCAGCAAGAACCTATGTGTCCTTAGATATATTTCGCCTAAGTAGAAATTCTTTCAAACAAAAACTAAGACTCAACCTCGCACACTCACTCACACAGAAACACCATTGCAAACACTAATACACACACACACACTTAAATGCTCGTTATTCACATAATATACTCCTACTTTTTGTTATTGTTTTTTCTGATCTTAGATTCTATTTCCGGTTCTATGTTTTAACCTTATTTTGGCTTTATTTTTAATCTATTTTTATTGTGTAAACTTTTTGTGATAAGCTGTATAGGTTTAGGTAATAAAAAAAACAAAGCCTTTATTTAAGATATTTTATTGCTTCGATATGTCGTATGTAGAAGTGTGTAGTACCTTTATTCATTAAAGTTTAAGACGAGTAAATATTTGTTTATATGTCGGTTTGACATCGTGAAAACTATATTCAGAAACCTGTGAACGGAGTAATATTGAGTTGAACAATAACTCACATGGCATCAAACATTTCTTAACTTCTTAAAATTATTTAAGATTAATTGGGAGAAAAAATAAATTTATAGTATAGTACGCCGGATTTAATTTAATTACTACCACAGACAATTAAGTCTATATTAATATTAGACAGACATGTTTTCTTAATGGTAGCGTCTCATGGTCAAACGCTTAGCTCATATAAAAAAAAACAGAACAAATGCGATTCGGATACCGTACAGAACATTTCCACTATTAGGCTAAAACTAAATCGTAACTGACCATGGTAAGTTGTTTGATAAAATTGGTATACTCAAATTTAAAATATCATTATTCAAGTAGGTCTTTATAAAGACACCTTTAAATCGTCAATTTTTACACAACCACCTGTTCGGTAGGCAGTTGTCTAACGAGAAGAACCTTCAAGAAACTCAATTCATTCTAAATGAATCGTCCACAGTAGATTATTCACATATCTCATTATTCTGGAAGGTTACAATTTTAAAAATAATTTAAAGGTGTATTAATTATGCCTTTTGAAAAAAACAAAGGATTTTGATTAACATACTGACCGTAAAAGTTCACAAACAAAAAATTAATAATTTAAATTAAGACATTTTGTTTATAAATATTTAGCAAAAGTATATTTTTTTTAACTCAATTCTTATTTTAAACTCATTAACAAAACTTTAATGGTCATTTAGTGACGTCAATTGAAGGTTCTTGTTGATTAGTATATTTATGTATCTCCATATTGTTCGGTCGGCAGCTAATCAAATGTAAATCCTTACATATGAAGTATCCGGCTTAGAAAACTTATCTTCAGTCCTGGCCGTAATAAAATTGTCATGTATACGACAAAACTTGAAGAAAACAGCAAACATTCACAGAAAGGCTTCAATGCATCATACATTAAGCCTTTACTTATGTAATAAGATCAGCTTAAAAATATCATGTAACCTATTAAATGTCAAAAAACTTCGGTACATTAAGGCATCTTGCAAATTTATAATGTTTATATTATTTATATGTATTTTATAAAATTACAATCTAGAATCTAGATTATTGTCTTAAGACTTATGAGTATTTGAAATCAAGTCTAGTTTTTTAGAATTTAGCATGAAATACGCGCATAAATATTATGCGACTTTTTAATAACACTAAAAAAATTTAAGTTTATTTTATCAGAAATTGTTTATGGTAATTTTAATATATAAGTGAACTTTTTTTTACGGGATTGGTACGTAGTAAAAAGTAGATATATAACTTCGCACGGTTTGTATGTATTAGTTTAAATTCCCTTATAAGGACGTCTCTGTATGTATGAAGAATGAATTCTTTGAACCTTAACCTACACTCATTAAAAGCTAAATATAATCGAATGCATAAGTTAGGCAGTAGAAATGTTATGTAAAGAAATGGTGTTCGTATTGCTGAAAATAAATAGTTTTTTTAAGAATATTTTGGAAAAGCAAAATTCATTGTACTCATTGTACTCATTTTAAGGAAAACACATTTTTCCTTGTTTTCCTAGAGTGTGTATAATTACAATGTCATATAAGTACTATGTATGTAGAATATATGCTATATGTAAAACCATAACAAAGATCTGAAAGAGAGAGAGAAGTGCAAAAGTAATAAGAGATAAAAAATGTAGAAGAAGCGATAAATAAAATGCATACGCAGTCGGATACAGCCTTTTATTACTACCTACACTTAAAACTAATGACTGTTAACAGAGATATTGCACAAAGTGAAACGGTATTGTTCGAAAGTGAATTAGTACGTTCACGAATGATTCATAAGTGAAATTTAGGTTCAGAGTTAATCAGACGTAATGACGCATTTCATTGTTATTAAGGCCCATTTTTTTTTGTTAAATTTAATTGGAACAATTAATTACTTGTAACGTAAATAATATGTGTACTTGCATTATATACGTAATTTACTTTTTATTGGTTTAACGGCACTAATTTTAAATTGATGAGCTTGAACATCGTTAGTACTCAGCCAGTAGTGTATAAAAGTTGTTTAGAAATCTATGAAACGCGCGTAAACAGAATCAGGTTTAAAGGTTATGTCAAGGGTAGACGAAGTTTGTAGCTCCGCAGACACGGATTAATCTCCGATCGAGACGATCAATATGTTGGGCGTATTTTTGTGAGAGCCTTGAATTTTAAAATTTCAAATATTTCTGGTGTGGTTTATCAACACTACCCCCTGTACTGGGTGATGATGGCACCCAAGAGTTTGGTGATGAAGGATTTGGATTTTAAGGTGATCAAAACATATAAGATTGTAAACTTAGGCTCATTACAAATTCCAATTCTCACGCCAATAGACATAAAAACAGACGTCTATACAGAGTCTTAGTTATAAAGGCTGTAGATTTGTTAAGGTTAATTTTGTTTGAGAACTAGACTTTATAACAAGGCCTTTAGGTCATAGCCGATCAATACATCTAATAAACACCTTCCATTTTTTTATTATTTTTCCGATACGTATGTACCTTTAAGCGTATTTTTTGAATATGTAGGCTTGTAATGCACGACACTGACGCCATATTAACAATTACTGTAATGAATAGTTTCCCGACAGCCATTCGTATTGATACCGATCACGCTTAGAAAGTTAGTTCGCTTTCGTTTATAGAATTCTAGGTCGTTTTAAAGCACTTTTCAATTGTGATTATTTTAAGTAAAATCCTATAGGACATTTTCTGTTGACGAAATATTGCGAATTTTTCTTTGCTAATGAAAAATTAGCGCCTTCTGTTTTAATCTTGGCCAATAAGACTGCACGAAATTTGCTTGTATGAAAACGTAAAATTGTGTGTTATATGTAGTTTACGATGTTCTTCTTTTATGCCTTTTTAATTATGTAAGTTACATATGAAGTTGATTCAAGTGAACATTGAAATGACATGCAGAATTTATTAGGCATAAATCTGCGCGACTTTCACATTTGTATTGTATTAAAATCTTTAATCATATATCACGGTCATTCTGTAATCATATATAAAATTAAAAATATAGTTTTGTATTTAAAAATAACAGAGACTTTAAAGGTTTAAGTCTAGAAAATCGACATGTTATGTAACCGGAAGGCTTATAGAAGTATCACAGATATCGCCTGTGAAAGGGCCTGATTTAGATATTTCGAAAGCTGGAGCTTTCGTTTCGAAGTCGCAACTTTCAATAGCACAGCAATATATTTGATTGGGTAATGTGCTAGGTTCCTTGTTTTAAGGGGTTATTTACACGTCGATGTTATTTATCGACTGGTAAATCATTGTTTATTCAAGTATCATACTTCAAACCCAATCATGATTTTCATAGAGAAAATTATGATTGGGTTAAGGGAGAGATGAGATTTGCTCTGATTATAAAATACTGCTCGGAAACGCGCGCGAGCTTTCATACTCGCGCGCGTTTTTCAACTTCACTATTTTATGATATGAAGCCACGGCCTCTGTGTTTTATTTCAAACGAGTTGGAAGTATCCAGGATAGATTGTGACGCCAATTTATTCTCAGTGTGAAAAATAGTTAGGCGGCTCGAGCGTTGCGGTGCTTTAAATTTTCTAAAAGACGAACACCCATTGTATTTTCTGTGTTTCCTTTTTTTGTGTATATATATGTTAATATACTGTCATACAATATGATTTAAAATAATGTTATATAATGATTAGATTAAAATGTGAATGTATAACCGCTACAATTTAAATATTTGGTTACATAATTGACGGAAGAGGAAACACTGCATTAACTCCTCTGGCTTATAAGCGTTATGATAAAATTTAATAAGGTTTATTTGAATTATTATCTTTGAAGGATTGTGGAGGTGAATTTAAATTATATTCAGTTTGTTGTTTATCAGATTGTTATCGTTACAATTAGAATCAACAGCAGTTTAATTAAGTTTTATTGAAATACTTATGAAAATGAATAAAAACTTAAATATCCGGCTTACGTTTGTTGCTAATGGCTATTCTGAATTGTGAGAAATATATTCTCGTTGAGATCATGTAGGTGAAGAAAGTGTCAGAAATAGCTATTACAACAAAAATATTACTTGTTCAAAAGGTATTCTATATATTATTAGGTATTATAATTGACTACAAAGTTAATTGACTGTTTCTCGCCTTAGTAAAGTGCATAAATCGTTTGTAGGCGTGAGCATACGTTTTTATAACAAAGTCCCAGCGCGACGTATAATCAAATTACCTTCTAATACATTTAAAACGTGTGTAAAGAGTATTTTGGTTGAAAAGACATAGACTATACCGTAAACGAATATTTTCAGCACAAAGATTTTAATGTGTTGGCAATTGGCTCAGCATCGGGACAGCTTTGTTCCTGAGTAGCCTTTTATTTTAAAAGAGCAGCTATCGAGTTTCTTGCCGGTTCTTCTCGATAAATGATTGCTTCCGAACAGGTGGTAGTGTTAATGACGAGTCAGTGTCTTTATAAAGACCTACTTGAATAAAGATATTTTGAGTTTGAGTTTCACTATTATATAAAATCGTATGTGAAAATTGGGGTTTTTAAGTACTTTGAAACATGGTAGAGGTCATCACAGCGGAAATAGGCCAAGAGTGACAATAGCTCTAGCATAAAACTAATATTCTAGAATGAAAAGAAAAGAAACTCTACAATCCTATATCAGAATGTAACTCATTAATGCATACACCATACACCACCTTTAACAGTTATAAAGTCTTTTGTTTTGTTGAGTTGAGCGAGATAAGCACTTGGATAAAATTGAGTAATTATATATGTGATGGATTCTTATTGAGTGAGGCTTATAGGTTGCATTGGGCATATCGGCGCCATACTGTTTATGTGAAGTCGTAGTTGTTTTTCATCTTTTACGTAATAAACTTGTGTATTGACGCATTTTGATGATATAGTGCCTATGTTTTTATCTTTATATAATAACCTGTACATAGGCGACATTTATATTCAATAAATAAGTCGCATAGGATGGCTCTATGTAATAATTATATTATGTGAAAATGACATAGTTCCGTTGTTAAGTGAAATTATTTTTCTTTTCATATAGGACTGTTGTGAAAGGTATCAAAATTGGTGACTCATTAAAATATCTTTGAGTTATTTACATGGAATTGTTATTATTCCAATTAGTTTCTTAAGAGAAATGCACGTATGAGAAAAATGGGCAAATTACGTTGGTATTTTTCTTTAAATTAAAATGTAATTTCCATATTAGTTACACCTTTTTTTTTGCGAAAGAAAGCAGTGGCATTAAGATAAATTGCGTTGCCTCTGCAAATTATTATTGTTGGAATTCGACAATAATTTTAACGACCAACATAATGATTACAGACATTACTAAAAGCTGTTGTTTACTTGGAATTTTTAAACTGACTAACTGACAAATGTTTTATATGACAAACGTTTATGGCAAAGATAACACTGATCTGTTTTGTGGGTTACCTTTCTTGTGTTGATAGTTAACTTAACCATAAATACCAGTTCAATGTCTCGATTGGTTGTGATTTTACGCGTAATAATATTAATAAATCCTTCATATATAGTCGTATACATAGTCAAAAGAGAGAGGTAGTTTTGTTAAGTTGTATTTTTATGATGAAGGTTAACTAGTTAAAAAAACTTATTTACGTAACAATAAAGTTGAATACTTTATTGTTACGTAAATAAGTTTACTAAATCAAATCAAATATAACTTTATATAGGTAACGTTCATAGCCGACGAGAAGAGCTGATAGGAAACTCCACCATTCCTTTAAAGAGAATAGTATGTTCTACAGCACAGTAGAACTGCAAGAAGAACGAAGTAACCATTACATTTTTTATATTTTATCTCCTAAATAGTTCATTTTATTCGAACAGATTGGAAACCGTTACCGTAATATGTAAAACATAAAATGGTAAAATTTATATCCACAGATGACGATACAATATTAACATTGTATGAACATGGGTATTCCCAATCGATATTTACAATGGTGAGGGTTTCCTTAAGCCCTACAAGTGTCTTGTGTTTTTATACGCATCGACTATGTCCAACGATGGAAAGGCGATAGAAAATGACGCAATTACATTGTGTAACCCGAGTGAAAGAGGATTCTTGTAGTGTTGCACTCGACACGGAAGCGGTTGGTTGTCTGTGGTTCGACTATCGGTACATCGCGTTTTCATAATCAATTGAATTGTGTTTTCGTTAAGGACCCTTATAAAGTGCTCCCGCATACACCTTGTGTATTGTATGCCTTATTTTTTCGAAAATGGAATAGCTAGTTTCGCATATTCGAAATTCGAATTATTATGTTACTGATAGTAACGGGCAAAATATTGTGAGTAGTTTTTTTGCGTTAAATATCAGATTGAATTTTTTTTATTAAAGACGAGTTATAAATGATTTTTCTTATTAAAAGTTACATTAAACTAAATCTAAACAAAAACGTTTCGAAATTGTTCATATAATGAGCACATTGCATTTAGCATTGCGAAATGTGTCGACACAAACACGATTGGGTAGAAAGTGCAACCTTACTCGACCGTTAACATCTAATGTGCATTTATTTGTTTTTGCATCTGTTTATATTTATCATAATTTAAATTGTTTTGTTTCAATTGGATGAGCGGTGTATGAAGAAATTGATTCTGTTTGAATTGGTATTAAAATACGTTTTATGCTACATATAAATATTAAAATAAGTGGATGTATGTGACTGGGATAAAATACAGTGTAGTCAATATTTTCTATGTAAATTTTAATACAACAATAATGTATTAAAATTACGGTACTATACGATACCGTTATTGAAACATTTAACGTATAATATTAATAATATTTAACATTGATTAATAGATAATCATAAATTAATTATTTTTAATTTAATTTTAATTTAATTTAATTAATTTTAATTTAATTAATATTAATTTATTTTTAACTATTAGTAAATTACTCACTTAAGTATTAAATAGTTAATAATTATCGCTAAAATAGTCATTTGTTTATGGTAAACGCAAATAAAACAATTTGATAATAGCTTTATTAATTATTAAAATACATACATGAATACATTAAGCTGAAGTATTCTTTGTTAAAAAGTATGAATGCAAAGTAAACCGTTTAACAGTATGCTGAGATTTACATACAAAATTATTAGTGTTCTATTTAAAATATCTTATGATTCGTATAAATGGTTTGTTAATACTGATTTTATACAATAATCGCGCGGTTGCCCTCAGCCGAATTGGCACGACCGGGGAAATACCATTCTCTCACAAAAACACCAGTGTGAAGCTATGACATATATCATCCTGTTGCTCTCGCGTGAGTGTGCTTTACACAGCTTTGCCCCATGCCTTCCCTGGCATCAAAGCTCTGAAAATAAAGAAAATACACGGGTTATCTTATATAGAGAAGTGGGTTTAAAAGATAACGTGACTCCAGTCAAATAGTGTCACGTTTATATAAAAGTTTGTTTTAAACATTAATGAACACACGCTTTGAAACATTGGTTGTGATTAAAATAGATTTCAAATGTTGCCCAATTAATATAAAGAGCCGATTAATCTTTTGAACGTACTTTTTGTAGTATACTTAGTAGCATCCTTCGCTAGTAAGGAACAAACATATTATTGTTTGTTCCTTACCACTTCACTTCCTGTTGTTAACAAAAAAATGTTTAGTTAACAGTTGCGAGGACAATATTGAATTAGGCATTTAAGGTCACACGATAATAATCTTATCTTCATGTAAATTAACATATTCATAAAGAAGTCGAGTGTTTACGAGTCAATAAGTAAATGTTTATCAGCAAGTCGTCAGATATTAAAGATTTTTTTTTAAACATATGAATATATGAATGAATACAAACGTATTTTTTTAACATATGCTTTGCAGTACACGTGCACGACGACATATTTAAATGTATAATTTAATATCGTGTGTCGCACAGTGAGTGCAGATGTTGCACGAAATTCATTCGCAACTAGTTAACTCACAACTTTGAAAACCTTCGGACGTGATAATTGTACGCGGCTTTTTTTTTTTAATTTAAATTTTATTGAGTGTGGAAAATTAACTGAAAGTCTTAAGTGGTGATTATAAATGAAAGCGGTTTTAATTATAATAAAACTGTACGTTACAAGTGATCGTTGGGATAATGTATTGTGATATTGACGTGTGAAGTAATAATGTCGGGTGGTGTGTGGGATCTTATGGACTTGATGCCGACGAGGTGCAAGTGGATTGAGAGGCTTCGACGCTGCGGGAAGACCCTGTTGAGACGTCAAAGGCGACTCCTTAGGAGGATAAGAAAGGTATTTTGGCCCTCTTGGTCCCGTACGCCATATTACCAGAAATTTTACCGTGCTACGGTTATTTGTTAACATATCGATAATTCAATTCTGATTTTGGAAAATCTATTCTATTTTTTAAATTTCAATGTCTACTTAGCAATGGAAAATTAGCATGTTTAGTCTGCCTGTATTAATGTGTTTTTAAGTAACCTTGATTCGAAAATGGGTAGATTACATGTTGTGTTATTAAATAATCACACTTCGATATTTTAAGAGCTTAAAATTGTTTTTGTTTACTGTTGTGTCACTCACGAGTTCCCAGCCACGTCAGTGCTCCATGGGCGGCGATCCTTATGGTGTTCAACCCCTTTATTATATAAAGGTATTCCTTAACGTTGTTGGAAATATTATTCCAGTATACATATATACGTCGCGTTGAACGTGTTTGAATCGGTTTTAAACTACCTTATTGTATTTGGTTCACATGTATCACACACGCGTTGTAATAGTTTACGTTTATATCCGTTTTGCATTATGTAGATTTTATTTATTGACATTATGTTGAACAAAAAAGTAGGTATTTTTAGTACATACTGAAACGGTTGGCCCTATCGCTGATATGCGACGGTGCTAAAGGTTCGAAGAATGAAAACAAAACATACATTAAAAAAAATAAATAAATAAATAACTATAAGTTTATGGTCTTTTTTTTAAAGAAGAGGCCCACCATAAAGGTGAAGTCGCCACCCATGGACACTCGTGTGGCTGGGAGCTCGTGAGTGCGTTGCCGTCCTTTTAGGGATTTGTACGCTTTCTTTATATCTTTATAAAATTCTATAGGATATTTTTATTAATGAGTTGCCCCATTACGTGTCTGCCACTTTAGAATGTTACCTCTATCAGACAACGACGCCGTCTTTTTCCGCGATATGCCATACGCGTCGTTAAGTATTATTCCATTATTTTTTAGTGTCGAATAACATTAAATTTTATATATTTAAAAGACTTCGCCACCTCGATTAATCGTATTGTCAATGAGGCTATCACGATTTAATATAACGATCGATTGTCGTAGATTATTACAATATTTTTTGAAACTCAACACTTTCGGTACTTTTTATTGAGTGTATTCTATAATTATCTATTGTTGCCATACAAACATATGTGTATGTAAGTATATTTCTCGGTAACTATGAACTTATAACCCTTAAGTACTTGATGATGACCGGTACCTTAGTGAAGTACGTTGATGAGAAAGAGTGGTAAATGCCCCAAAAAAGTATGTTAATATGTTGCTTAATATTAGACCATGCAGGAGTGTTATGATTTATATAAGCAAAATATAAATATATCGCACGCACCTTTCTACATGGTGTTTTAATTGTGTAATCTGTTGTTGGGTTTTTAGTAGGTCGATGACCCCAGAGGAGATCAGTGACGCAAACCATACGTAACAGCAGTATGTTTGACCTTTAAAATATCCAGTTAATTTTTTAATACACTGCATCATACAAGTCCGTTTTAATCTACACCTAATCAGTAAGGCATTTAAAGATGTTAAACCTATATACAAACTCAACGAATTATTTCAAGTGCCAACGTGACTAGAGATCGTAGAATAATATTAACTACAGCCCTAGATGGGTCCCATTTTTGTGAATAGACAAGTGGGTCAACCTCCTGGCGCCTGACTTCCTTGATTCTTCATTCTATATTCCCCATGTTAGTCTCACTGTAAAGGCGTATATAAATTGAGCCCAACGACCTCACGGTTGATTAACACTGCTCTGTTATTAGAATACGATATGTATGTATACAAATTTATTTAAAAAAATATAAACAACGTTCCTTTGGATATGTTTTTACATCCGCATTGTCATCGATGTTATTTACAATGAAATTCCGTCGGAAGTAAGAGTTTTAAAGGCCTTCGGAGTCACCCGAATGAGTTAGTGGTAATGAGCGTTCAGACGTCTCAGGTACTGCTAACAGTGTTATACGTCAGACAAGTGTTCAATATAATGTACGTATAAAAATATTCATAATCACTCGCGATCCAAATATAAATTATATAACTAAGAAATCTGTGGCAAATTTGTTCTAACTCATTTTTATTAGTAAAAATTTGATACAAATCTTTTAAAAAAAAACTAAGACTCAACCTCGCACACTCACTCACACAGAAACACCATTGCACACACTAATACACACACACTTAAATGCTCGTTCTTTACATAATATACTGCACTTGTTCATATGTATATATATATTTATTTATTTATTTTTTTCTGTTCGTGTTATTTTTTTTGTTGTATTATTTTTTTCTGATCTTGGATTCTATTTTCGATTGTATGTTTGGACCTGACCTGAAAATACAACTAGCACTAGATATCACTCAAATCATATATTAGTTGACCTGAATTTCCGGTTTAGATTTATTACAAGTATGCTAATACAAGGTATTGAACTCGGGACAATGATAATTGTCTAAAGACAATAAGTTTCGAAACAGACGCGTGTCTTTATTAATTCGATGTTTCTTGTAAAACATTTAGTTTCTCATTGTGAGTGTTGGAGATTTGGTCCTATATTGGTTCGTAGTTTGTTTTATTGCATGGGTGTTATTAAGACTCGAGAGTCAATTTAAAAGGGACGGCTGATTGGTTGATTATTGTTGAACTTAAATGTGTTGACGAATTTAAATTTAAGATATTTAAAGTTTTCTTGCAATTAACGTTTATACCGATTCTCATCAAGTATTATTATTTTTGTTGATTCATTTAAGTGATAATTGTTTGGTTTATAATTGTAATAGAAATTTAATGATCCAATAAATGTTGCCAATTAATTGTGGATTCGATTCAACGGATGGTACTTTCTTCCTGCGAATATCGCAGACCGGTCTATTTTGGAACCCACCTAGCTAGCAGATATAAGAAGAAAGTTAAACACTGGATTGCTCACTTCGATCACCTCTCATCGCATTGGGGCTATTCAAGCACTTTATTGACGTACACAAGTGCTAATACTATTATATTTGGAAAAGATATGAATATTATTTGTTAGTATGAATTTAGTACATGGTATTGAAACTTTCCCGGGCTATCCAGATAGATATAATGTTCGTTGGGCTCTGTAAACATTATGTAACGTGCCATCGATTACGTCGTTGCACGACCTAGCATGTTAGCTTGGTTAGCTCTTTCCAGCAATTTGAATAAAGAAAGCGCTTGTGGTAACAATATATATTTATCCCAATTAATTTTTATAATGGACGCTGAATATAATGGGCCAAGAACAACAACACAACAAACCTATTAAGCCCGCTGGCCAAAGTTAAATAGGTAGTATTATGATTTAACAAGGGAAATATTTTTTTAATAGTACCAGGCAAGTATAAAAACCAAAGAGACATCCAAAATGAATTTGTATGAATCATTCGTGTGGGTATTGAGTGAATATTGTTAGAAGTGATCGCTGTGAAGCAATGTCTTGCGACATGCCTTCACCGAGCAACCGGCGCCTAGTTTATTAGCTCGATTTCTCTTTTGATTATAAAGTTTAATTTAATAATATAGCGAGATATATTATATTTATAAAAATTAATGGTAACCAGCTGAGTTTAATGTGGGTGTCTTCTCAGGTTTATTTTGAAACCGACGTACCCTTAGATATAAGTAAGTTATTGATACAAAAGTGATCGCTGAATTCTATATAGAAAAGATATCAATAAAAAAATATTTGAAGACGTAGAATCAATTGACCTATGTATCGGTAGACACATAAGATAAGTAGAATTAGCCTCGTTGCGATGTTTTTATTTATAAAACAGCTGAGGATCTTCGTACTCAACTGAAAAGTCGTTCAGTTAATTTTGCATATAGTTTCTCGTTGTATAGTTCCCGTTACAGGCTTTGTGTTCCATTCCGTTAACCTTAGTTAACCGTATTGAGAAGCGCGAAGAATCGTGCCAATACTTAATTGCTTTCTCCACGACAAAGACTGACGAATTTTCTATATAAAAGTTTTTGTGTCATTGAAAATTTGGCCTCCTTCTTTCCAAGCTTGTCGCGTACGTAACAGACGTAGAGACGGCAAACTAGATATACGTGATAAATAATATCAAAGTGTGTCAACACATACTTAACAAATATCTGAAAATACTTAATAATTTATTTTCCCATTTCAGGTGTACCTTCAGAATTGGCGCTCGGACGAGCTGATGGATATGGTGCTGGGTTCCAAAGTGAGCGGTGCCACACCGCTCGTGATCGCTTGTCGCAATGGCCATTACGATGTAGCCGAATATCTCATTGAAAGGTGCAAAGCGGATATAGAACAACCTGGATCAGGTAACTATTGCTACAAGTAAATGTATGGAGAACTGTAATGTTTAACTATTATACAAACGCTTGGCATATATTAATTATATACATAAAGATTTCTAACACGCACTATGGGGTTTTTATCAATACGAAGGCATGAGTTTAAAATCTACGTCAGTTCCAGTATACACAAACACTATCCAGAGATAACTATAGGTTTATAAACACTTAAAATTCTTAAGTCGTTCAAATAAAACGGGGCTGTTAAAACATAGCTGTCTCTTTCCTTATCTAAAAATTAAAAGAGGATAGTTATAGTTCTAACCTTTTTCTCCTTTATTACAGTATTGCGATATGGTATATGTCAATGCACCCGGTTAACTTAAAAAATAAGTTAATGTAAGTAGATCTAAATGAAAGGTAACACGGATATGATCGTGACGTATCAAAGATCAATTTCCTTCCCAGTCGTTTCTTAAACGAGTCTGCAATATTTTTATAATCCATAATATTACACTGTACATTCTTTATTACGTCATTCGTTGAGAGATTATTTTATATCATAATGAATACATTTTTTTTCTTTATACAATATACTTCGTTTAAATAAATAAAGTATACAATATGGTATAATCTTTTTATTAAGTATGGTGTTAAATATGCTATTTTAAAATCATATAATAGTTTAACGACACTGCCGGCTTAGGATGACCTATAGTTGCTGTTATGTAATTTTAGCTGTCGAGTTACTGAAATCCAATTATCCATGCAGTCTGTGCAACTGTCAGGAAATGTAAAAGGGGTCGAACAAAATTCTACTACTAATTGAAATTGTTATAGTGTTGCTACTCTATATTTATAGTATCTCATAGAAGCAATTATCTTTATAAAGTTTGCTTCGATTTTCGAAACTTTTAATATACTTTAAAGTACAGTGTAAAGTCTATGATAACAGCACTCATTTTATGGCGTTATAGAGAGTGGTGGTTAAATGGAGCGATGAAAAATCCATTGTATGGAATACAAGCTTAACCAACCAAAGCCAATTGATTACGACGCTATTGTCGTTAAATCGAGTTACATGGAGTTTACACAGTATTTATAGAAATTATTAATCATATTTCGACAATAAATTACGTGTAGCAGCATTTTAAAACGCTAAGATGACACACGTCATAAGAGTGACAGGAAATCTTGTAAATGTTTATTTGTTAAATCAACTTTATATTCAATTCCAGTTACATTTGATGGTGAGACGATCGAAGGCGCGCCACCGCTATGGTGTGCAGCGGCTGCAGGTCACCTGCCCCTGGTCAGGTTGCTGGTTCGCGCAGGTGCGAACGTTAATTCAACAACGAGGACTCACAGCACACCGCTGCGCGCGGCCTGCTTCGATGGACATTATGATATCGTTAAATTCCTAGTCGAGAATGGTGCAGGTATGTTCTTATGAGCGAATCGATGAGAATAAGCCTTTAAGGTGTTCACAACCGAGCGTTAGTAGTAAGCAAGCGAACCGTTACGGCTTATGCCTTCAAGTAAAGTGCGTACCTCGCTCTTAGAGGGCGGCAAAGCACAACGGACAACGTAGGCGCCCAAGTGACCATGGGCGGCTGCGACTTTACTTAAATTGACCAGCATTTGCCTCGTGCAATATAAAAACTTTCCATTCTACAACTTCTATCTATATTTCAAAAAAGGTTGCAATTCCGATTTGGGGCCATCCTTTTTATTGTTAAAATCATTGCATTTAAGTACAGTGTCTGTTTCGCAGATACGTCTACTGTAGATATATATATAGATATGATCTGTGTATAGTTATTTTTTCGTCTTGTTTCAAAGAGACATAAAAATTAATAAATATTTATTTCAGATATTGAAATAGCTAATCGACACGGCCACACTTGCCTCATGATAGCGTGTTACAAGGGTCACATACGAATCGCTAAGTACTTATTGTCATTGAACGCCGATGTTAATAGGAAGAGTGTGAAAGGCAACACTGCGTTACACGATTGCGCCGAGAGTGGCTCCCTTCATATATTAAAGATGCTCTTAAGTCATGGTGCTACGATGGATGTTGACTCGTACGGTTAGTACAATTATTTGGTTCAATCAAATGTGTTTTTTCACGGCCTACGAATATGGGAAAGGCTTTGAATGGATACTTGTGTAGACAGGAAACATTTATTAACATACGCTTAATAATTAAGATTCATATTTGTTTTTAAAGTCTAAATCTTAATTGTGTCTCAGTGATTTACGGCACACATCAAATAGTCCGCGCCTATTAAAAGAACTGCATTTTAGATTCATTTTAATTAAGTGTAGTTGGCATGGCTTAAAAAATATATTTTACCATCTTTCAGGCATGACACCACTCCTAGCGGCGTCAGTAACCGGCCACACCCACATAGTAGAACACCTCATTAACAATGAAAACGGTCTTGTGACGAGGCAACAGCGCATTGACGCGTTGGAGCTTCTGGGTGCGACGTATGTTGACAAGAGGCGAGATATGGTTGGAGCTCTCACCTTGTGGAAGAGAGCTATGGATGACAGGTAAAAGAAAATATTTTGCTGTCGCTATGACAGCTCAGTACAGGCTTGGTGGCGAGCTAAGCTTAGGTCTCAAGTGTGTAATCTATGATTCAGAAAAGATCTAGGTTAAATCGTATTGGTCTTTGATACGGATGTTTTGTTCGCTTTGACTCAATTATAGTGAATGTTGAAACTATGATCTCAAATAAAGCTTAGAAAAACTTATACAAAGTTACGCTACTGTAATGTAATTAAAAATAGTCGACCTAAGCGAATTTAATCTTAATATATATAAATCTCCTGTCATCATGTTCTTTCCCGATGGATTCCTAAACTACATAACCGATTTTAAATTAAATTGGCACACCGTGAGCAGTCTGGTCCAACTTGAGATATAGCATAGCTTAGATCTTTAATTATAGTCGCAATTTTATTTTATTGCAAATTATTTGTCTATATAATTTATTGACAGTCACAATTATCTGTTAACTCCAAAAGATTCTAACAGATGTCGATACTTTTCGACTGGATTGAGTAAGTAATCAATAGATGCCACTACTATGGTAAACCGACACACGTTTCATATAAGCTACAATTCAATAGCATAACTACCACATGTTATTGGGCTATGGTATAAATTAAATTTATTTTGTTGTAAACGAAATACCGTGAAATTCAATTATTTCTACTTTTTTAATAATTTATATGGCAAAACAACGTTTGCCGGTTCAGCTAGTTATCTTATAAAAATTGTTATGTTAGCTGTCATACTTCTAGTAACTCGACTTGGCCGATTTGTCACGTGTTTTCAGTAGGTCTGAATGTCCGGTCGTTAATTATTAATCACGTGATGGGCCGCCTAAAAAATCTTTTTGATATTTTATTGAAAAAAAATACACAAACTTGGATTCATGGATTTACTGCGCGCCCTCTATGATAAACCCATAGAAACTGGGGTTGTCAATCTGCAGTGATTAACGTCAATTGAATTAATCTCCGTTTTTTAAGTAATTTATTAAGTCTTGTATTGGTACCATCAATGATTTTCTACGCTTAGCGTTCGATAACTTCACACTTACAATACTATGAAAACCCCAATTCTATTCCAGATTTCCCACAGACGGAAGTGACCCGTTACCTAAACCGAAGGACATTCCACGCATCGAGGCTTACGACTACGCCGTGGAGCCGAGTAACGTTCAACAGCTGGAGGAGTTGTTGGCTGACCCTGACGCCATGAGGATGCAGGCCCTTGTTATCAGAGAGCGGATATTAGGTACGAAGTCCTTGCCAACTTATCGTTTCAGCCATTTTGTTTCCCTTGTGTTTGGGTATGTAGTGTGTGAGAGTTGGCAGATCAATTCGGCAGTCGTTAACAGTTATAATTAATAGCGTCGTTTATCGTATTCTCTTGTTTGAAAAGCTTGTATTTGCGACAGATCCAATCGCAATCTGTCATTTTCAAAACGCGTACTACCGATTGAAAACGATTTCGTCTGTTTTTGACACCCAAACAAGGATTAGCGTTAACGCTTAATTTGGGAATTGGCATTAAATTTAATTGTAGTTATTGTTTTTTTTAATTCTTCGAAGATAAATAAGTGTTTAGGAATATTTTGATTATGTTAAACTTTGTCTATGGTTGGTACCTTCAAGTTTTATAATTCAGGTCCTGTCCACCCCGACACGTCATATTACGTGCGATACCGCGGTGCGGTGTACGCGGACGCCGGCCGATTCGCCCGCTGCAGGCAGCTGTGGCACCACGCCCTCGACATGCAGAGGGCGGTGCTGCCCCCCCTGTCACCCCTCACCCAATCCAGTCTGTATAGCTTCTCGGAATTGTTCTCGTATATGCTGGCCGAGAGAGCGCGTCCGCCTTTAAGAGGTAAACTTCTTAATTTATCATAGATTTTTACTTTGACATACAGTGACAACTCTATATACTCTATATTGTGGTTAAATGGAGTGAAGAAAAATCATTGTATGGAATACAAGCTAAACTAAACAAAGCCAATTGATCTCGACGCTTTAGAGAGTTAGTCGTTTAATCGAATGACGTTAAATGGAGTATTTGTGATTTTTTTGTAATTTATTAAAATGTTCATTATTTTTTTTGTTCGTATTGCGTTTAATTCCGTTGAAGGTCGAAGGTTAACAATATTTATTGGTAATTACAGGTCGAATCGTACCACCGGTGACTTTTGAGGACATAGAACCGGTTTTCACAAAAGCTATTTACGAAGTGGAGAGGGGGGTACAACTACTGGAGGGGAAATTGAAAGTCGATAGGGAAGCAACGCTCTGCACTCTACAGAGAGTTGTTATTATAGGTGAGATTTTAAAGATAAGTCCGTTTAAACGAAAGACATAAACAATTTCTTAAACCGATAATTAACCTTTTTTTCATTGTACTTCTCGGGAGCTATTTAATTTGCATTTTATTATTATTTGAATAACGAATTTGATAAAAATATAGAGGCATCCTAATACAAGTTTCACATATGATACTTACTATCTACATAGTCAAATCAAAATCTTCTCAAGGCTTAAATCTTAGTGATTCTACGCCTGTTCGTACGCGACCAAGCTGAGAAGAAGCAGGCAAGAAACTCGGTTTGGTTTTTGATCCAAGTACTCTTTTTGAAGCAAGGCTGAGCTGGTGCTAATTCATTCCCAAACTTTTTCATCATCAAAATAATCTGACAATTCATAAAATGCTTTTTCGAAAAACTACTTTTTTGAATTTACTTACTGTAAATTAACCGTAATTTAATATGTAAAAAAGCTCCTGTATCTCTCTGTGTGCTTCATAAATGATTTTGGTAATTTTCAGCATTACACTTGGCAGCCTTGATGGCCCGGCTGTTGGAGGAGCCCGATGTGAGCCCGGATGTCGTCAGTCAGATACACCGGGCCGTGTATACACTTGTCAAGCTTGATATTAAGGTGTGTTTTTAATCCAAAGTGCATATAGCCTCAATTAGAGACTTATTCTCTCAAGTACTGTTGTCGAAGTAATATACAAATAATTCAAAATAGGTTTACATTAGTATCTTAGAAGCTAGACTTAAGGCACAAGTGTAGTAGTAGCATTAAGGTAAGAAAAAGTACAGAATACATAATACAAATAATTATATATAAATATAACGTACCAAACATACTAAAGCTAGCCAAGAAGTCACCAGGGCGGTACTCTCCGGCCAAAATTCAAGCTACAATTGTTTTTTCCTTATAAGATAAGTTTGCATTGACTTTTTGCCATACTTTTAATACCGTGGTGCATGGTTTAAAACATTCCGTAAAAGTAATATGAAATCTTCAGTAAACCGTATATTCCAGCAGGTGCGTCAGGGTCGTTCCGCATTGCACGTGGTGTGCGCGGCTGAGGTGACACGTGCGCGGGGCGGAGCGCCCTGGTTCGAGCACGGCCAGCCGGCGCCGTCGCCCTCGCTCGTGGCGCTCATGCTGCGGCTGGGGGCGGCGCCCGACGCGCGAGACGCGGACGGGAACACGCCCCTACATCTCGCTTGCAAGGTATGTTGTCGGCATAGATTCAGATTGTTCTAGAAAGTAAATATATATACATACAAAGTAAGACTACTTTAAAATATTTAAAGGCGCTAGGCTCTCGTTGATTGTAATTTATTATTTTATTTTAAATTATAAAAACAAAAGAATTTTTTGTGGCCTTCAACGCCATCTAGTTATAAAGGCACCGTTGTCAAGCTATATTCTGGTACTACTGATGACATGTTTCCATGCCAGTTGGTGCACCTGAATCTCTTGACCAAACTCAGCAGTACCCTTGTCCAATGTTGGTAGTGATGTCTCCATCTTATCTTGAATTAGTTTCTCGGTTGCTTCCAAATCGAGAAGTACTTCGCAAATTTAATTAATACCCATTAAGGGATGAATGTGTCAATTATTATTTGGTTGTTTATCAGTTAAAAATTAACATTCCAGTTGGACCCGTGCCCCGCGGAGGTGGTGAGGCACCTCCTGTCGTACGGCGCTCACGTCGACACCGTGAACTACGAGGGCGAAACCCCATCCGAACTCCTCAAAGCGACGAACCAAAACCTGTCGGCAATAGTCAACCCGCTCAAGTACACCACACTGAAATGCCTCGCCGCGAGAACGGTCAAGAACTACAAGTTGCCATACAGACATGTTGTGCCGCAGTGCCTCCATTCAACAGTTATCACACATTGATTCTCTTCTGTCTCTTTCTCTTGCGAAAGATTTGTTGTAACATTGGACATGTATATCGTTGACGGTGAGTTCATTTTCCGAATTTTCATCACTCTCTTGGGACTATTTCGATTATGGAGCTCGCTTATTTTGTATTAAACTTGACAATTATTAAATACCACTTGAATTATGGTTTTTTTTTGTGAGGAGACGAGTTGATTTTAACGGGCATTGTTTGCAACCGAGATTTAACATCGACGTACATGTTAAGACTGGCTGAAAATAGTGATGCATCCCTTTCTAACACTATTAACTGGATGGGGACGGATGATCTTGACAATTAGGGGTTTTTGTAACATATTATTATTTCGCATTTAAACCATTGTGCCAGCTTTGCCAACGACACGTTTGGGTATGCCCTTTGTATAAGCTTTTTTTCTTTAGTAAAATCGTTTTTTTTTTTAATCCTAGCGTTTCGTTTACATGGCATACTAGTCTTTTTTTGATATCGTAGGGTATTTTTTTATTGTATCGTTATGTTAGACCCTCTTTTACACCGATAATGTGCTGACCTAATTGTATATTAAAATTATTTTCCAATGGTGTAACGGCGGTATCATTGTATAAATACTGTAAGTAGGTAGATTATTAGGAATTTGATTGATTAAAATTATATTGTAAAAACAATGTTTAAACATTTTGAACTGAATTATTTTGGCAAATTATATTTTAAAAAGAATGTGTGTATTTTCTCGTAGCATATATTATAGTGTCTGCGTGATTTTATTTTGAAATTAAAAGTGCTTTAAATAAGTGTCTCTATTAATGTCTACGAATGATGGTAGTATCCTCATTTAACCTATCGCTTTTCTGATATTGAAATTGGAATTTTTTAAAGTTCAGTTTAATAGTCTGTAATGTTTAAATGGACTTGTCACTTTTTATCTATTAAAAGGTAAACACATTTTGTTTCAATAGTTTTAATCATATCAAAAGATAAATGTTGTATTACAAAATTGTACCGATAATACATACAATTCAAATGTTAAATATGATAAAATGTTTGAAAGCAAAGGTTAAAAGAAAACTTGAATTGTCAAGATTCCTTAAATCGTTTAACTTTCAATAATGTTTTCAATTTATTTATAATAAATAATAAATAAAAATAATAAATAAATTGTTCATTGGATATCATAGAATCAACAACGAATGGCCCTGGAAGACTCCTGAGAAGAAATAAGTCTTACCTACCAGACGAACGGTAAACTTGTATTATAAAATTAAAGTCAAAATCTTTTAAGCATCTCGGCCTGGGTCTAATTCTCGTTAATAAAGATTCGCTACAGTCGCTGAAACGTCTTGAAAATAACTAAATTAATAAAATGCGTTTTTATTGTAAGTATATTTTTAGAAAAAATTTCTTGTCATGAATGGTAACCCTCTCCCTAATAGTCTGTGCCTAGTTCTAGCTTGGTCTATGTAAAGGGTTTTCCCGAAATATTTCTGTAGTTCTGTGAGGCTGTATCTTTCACAACCGTACGATAACTATCGTAGACATGCGACAATGTCATACGATATACGATAACATATTAATATCGTACGCAAATTGAAAAACTGTTACACTCCACTGTGGTTACCTTTCATATGCTTGGCCTTCTATATAAATAGGAAATCGATATAAATCGCACAAAACTCTACTTTTTTTTCGATTAATCGACGACGACGCGATAATTGAGGTGGATAGTGCATCGCATCAGGTCACCTACCAGACGTTAAACATTTGGACCCAAAGGTTCGATTAGGTAAAACAAAATAAGGTTTGAAAAGTACCACATTATGAAATGTACCACAAGTGAAGCTCGGTTAGTAGTTGTGATGTATCTGTATATGTTTCCTTTATAAATAAATAAATAAACTACCATATCTTTTAATGTTACATTAAATGTAATGCATACACATTATGGGCATTATTTTAAAAAGTAATTTTGTTCTGTGTACGATATGTCTTTAGCTGGTACGAGAAGTGGGACGCATATGCCAGGTTTGAATATAAGAATGCCACTTTGGATCAACATAAATCGAATAGTGGGAATCTTCAGTGGGAGTGCCATGCTGCTACTTAGAGTTTCAGCCAAATGGACAGGCACGGCCGGAGAAATAAGCACTCTCTCACAGAGAAACGGCGTAAAGTGATGCAATTGGACTTTGTTCATTTTGTACTCGCGTTTCGTTCAATGAGTGAGATATTCAGGGAAAGGATGGGCACCGCAATCCTTTCCCCTCCCCCGTCCTCTTTCCCTACCTCTCCATTTCCCAATTTTCCTTAAAAGGCCGGCAATGGAATCACGAACACCCAGCCGTTTGAATGTCTATGGGCGGCGACTTCACCTTTATGATGGGCCTCCTGCCTGCTCATTTGCCCCCTCTTCTATAAAAAAAAACCAACATTTATTAAATGTATATGTATGTCAAATTATAATATAACTCGATCTTCCGCGTAACGTTATTAACATCCTTATCATAATTATGTTTATACATTAAAAAGTGTTTTATGTAATTAATCAACGAAACTAATCTAATAAATAATTAAGAGTGTTTTGTTAATTACTGATACGATTTTTTTATGTTGTGAAGCCATAGATTGCTTCTAAGCTTGGTCAGGCTAAATTACCTAAAAATGCCAATAACAATTACACTTTGGAAACGGTGGTATTGTGGTATCTTCATGCATCACGCCTTAAGAGTTTCAGATGCCAATGAGAGATCCCAAACAGGGCACAAGGCGGATATTCTGCGCCTCAAAACAGAAGCACTAGGTACGATAATCTAAGCTCTAAGTCTGTAAACTCAAAGGCCCCATCAATAGACTAGGACACTAGTTGAAGCGCCTGCATGCCTGATTAAACCAAAACCATCCTGATTACTGAAACAGAAATGATATGCAATTGACTGAGTGGAATGGTCATCCATTAGGTTCTTCAAGAACCCTCGTAGCTCTAGATATAAGAAAATAATTGACGTATACAAGTGATCGCTGATACGATTCATAAATGAAAATCGTCTCTGTGCCGATGTGGGGCCTTAGGACTACGTTTTATTTAAAGTACAAGCAATAATGAATTTAGATTACAATTAATTCACTAAAAAAACCACAGAATACATCACTATTCACAAAGAACCCTTGGATAAAGTATAACAAACAACAGTTGATATTGCTATAAATTTTTCAGAAGGCGTTATACATTCTAATCATACACTGTAAACTCCATGTAAAGTTACTCGATTTAACGAAAAATTCTCTAAAGCTTCGAAATCAATTGGCTTTGACTTACATTACATAGAATGATTGTGTCCACTTAATGTAACTCTATATAACGCCATAAAATACACAGTCCCTTCAGTGTCGTTATATAGATAACAGTATAGTATTTTGTGTCTTCAACTGAATTAACTTCACAACTGTTAATTTCATGCTACAGTTCAATGTAATAAATTAATTGTTTTTACTTATATCATATTAGGTACAAGAAAAAATTGTGCCACCGATCTGTTTGTCTTTAAACATTTTAGAAATTTACGTGAAACTAAGCACTTAAAAAACAGATTTGATTAATAATGTTACGCGTAAAAATGTCATTTAAAATGTGTCTATTTTCACACTTTGTTTGCAACACAAGAAAAGGTAGTGATTTGTCAAAATTAGCGGTGGCGCGGAATAACAGGGAAAGGAACGAAACAGTCTCGTTATCCGCCCAACGCCTGCACCTCATACATTTTTATGACTTTTTATATTTTATCCACCCATGTGGTGCACTGTGAGAAACGACCTGTTTAGTTTTAGAAATGATGCCGGTAGATATGTTTTTTTATTATAATTTGATACAGTTGTAAAGACAAAATGGATGTTCATTGACAAATCACATTCAAATCTTAATATAAAAATTAAAAAGTTGAACCTAATTAAGTGAGCAAGTATTTTATCAGACCTTCCTTTATTATAATAAAATGGATTAATAATACTTAATTTATTTATGACATTTAACAATACACAATTTTAATATAATATAAACCTAAAGTTATTATAACTTAAAATAACACAAAACTAAAACAAATTTAAAAAGCCTTGTGGTAGATTTGGGAGATTGCATATATATATATATTTTATGTTTTGCATAACATGTGGTAATAAATGACTATAATAAACTAACCAAAAAATACTACATAAAATACAATTAACAAGATTTTAAGCCTGAAGTGCATTCGAATCACATTTATTAATTTATTCACACTTTATTGCACTTAAACAGTAGAAGTAAATTACGTTAATAGATCATACAAGAGCAACGGCCTTATCGCTAATGAGCGATCTCTTCCAGACAATCCACACATTTACAAATTTATGCCTGCATTAATTCAAAAACGTTATACAATAGACAAGACAGTCCAAGATTGCAATAATAATATATCTTTATAGGTTTTATTCGAGGTATATATAGCCATAAAGAAACCGCCCCTTCAAATTCCAACGTTCTCTTTGAACGTTTAATCTACCATGAACAAAGCACGCTAACCCTAAATCGGCATACGTTACCCGTGATCCAAATGGACCCATTGAAAAAACAACGCACGCGTCCGTTCCAATAGAAAGACGTCGTTAAACAAAGAGATTATTGTACAGCGCTCCCGTGCGAGCAGTTATTGTATGGCCGAATCGTGAAATTCTGAGGGAGAAGCTTAAAAATTGCGAAAATTACACGCATCACAGCGCAATTGTGACGATAGGGTTGTTTTTATTGCGATTTCCAATCAATTCGATAGTTGCCACAGCAAAAGATAAAGATCTTTTTAACGATGCCGCAAAGAGTTAATTGATGCTACAATAAATCACTATACAATCACACAAATTGACGATGTTAAATCCTAAAGTCCATTGGACAGGCTTATTCAAAATAACCCAACCCAACCCGTGTTATTAATAACGGCAGCATATTACAATTCAATTTGAACGGACCAGCGGACTCGGGCGTCCATAATCTCTCAGTAATCCTCAACAGATAAACTGAACACAATTATATTAAAAGCAGACATGAAATTCGCAAATCCAACAATCGATGTTAAATCGTTCTAAACGCATTGTCAGCTTGTTGTGTAATGAAATCGAATTTTCTTTTTGATGACTATTGCTCGGATTATTTCATATCATATTAACGGGTTTATTTTGTTTCTTTAACAAGTTCTTCATCTTATTGTGATGGTGATCGCTCGTTGTATGACTTATAACAGTTTTTAGTTCGAATTTACGCGTTCATTTAGAGTTAAGTCATTGAGTGAGCTAGTTAAGAATATACCATAAATACATTAATATAATATGTTTTGTTTCTTTTTTTAATCATTAGTCATTTTATGAATTCGTATAGTATTAAATAAACTATTGAGTGTATTAATATACATATATTCCGCTCTGCTTTTTCTGATAGCGTAGTTTTTCTGTTGATCATTTCTTCTCATTTGAACTAGCATTAAAATTCATTTTTGTTTTCCATCTGTACCTTAAATATTTTTTGGTCTTTAATTTTTTTTTTATCAGACGTATTTTTCGATTTAACCAAACCCATTTGTATTTTAAGTCACGATCTCTGTATAGATAAGCAAATACTTAACCACTAGACAACCTTAATATACTCATTATCCTTTTTCTACAAGTAATCAAGGGCTTCCTTAAAAGGTGCCTTATAAACCTCTTCATGAACGAAATCGCTTGTAATTACTCGCAACTCCTAAGTGAAAATGCTCTGAAGCGACAAATAGCATTACTCAGTTACCTTAAACCGATTACACTCGATACAATTCTGGAATATTTTGACTATATCTTTTGTATGTGTTTACATACTGGTGTGTAATATACATAATTCTTAAATTTTATTATTAATCGTTAAAAGATTTCCTTTTTAATTACCTTTATATATCATACAACTAAACAGATTTTTTAAGTTAGCATTATTTATTTATAGAGTTTCTTGCCGGTTCTTATCGGTAGATGATTGCCTTTCGAACCGGTGGTTGTGTAAAAGTTGACGATTCAAAAGTGTCTTTATAAACCCCTACTTGAATAAAGATATTTTGAGTTTGAGTTTATACATCTCGTTCGTTATTTTTGTTTATATATTATATATAAGATAATATAATATTTGTAGAATACATTCTTGCTGGCATCATTAATACACTCCTTCTATTTAACTTGACTTCTTTAAATATCACCTGCTGTGTATTTAATTTTATCTAAGGGTATATTAAGACACATTACATATTATCATAATACACTTAAAACAACAAGGAAAAAATTCGTTGTTATTATATACGAGAAATCGAAGTAGAGAAAGGCAGGTAGCGGTATATTTGTTAATTAATTCCGGCACATTTTCAGCGGGTATTGTCTGGGCGGGCGGGAGGCTACGCTGGGCGGAGGGAGTCCTCGTTTTAACTTTCCGCGCCGCTGCTCGTACCGTTGCTCCTACTATTGTGTTAACATAATCGACATTCCTACAAAATATCCTCAAAGTATAGACTAACATATATTACTAATGTATATATATATATACTGAATTTCACCTTAGGACATCTAGGCAGAATACGAAATTACCATACGTATCACCTCGATATTCGCCGTGAAGTCACTGCGCGTTTCATGAAACATTTCTTACCACGCACCACCACGTGGCGTATCACACGTAAAAGAGCGTACCACTCTCTTAAAAGCCGGCAACACATTCGCGAGCCCCCATCCACGCGAGTGTCTATGGTCGGTGACTTCACCTTTATGGTGTGTAAATATAGAATCATTTGATCGAATTGAAGCAGTTTTCAATCGAGTTCCAACGTTAGTGGCAGTTTATTCAATTAAGTAGAGGTTGGGTAGAGCCTTCGCACTTTTAGTTATATCAGACGTCGGGAACGGTCTAAATACATTGTTTATTTGCATTCAATTAATTTATTGTATACAATATTCTTTTCAACGCTTCAAAGTACACGATAATTGTATTGAAAAACTAGATGTCGCACGTAGCGTTACGTGTGTATAATTTCAATGATTCAATGCAATCAGACAAGTTAATATGATTTTCATCTGCAACTATCTATGGTGCCAGCATTATGTACTCTGCCACAATAACTAATAGTGTTTTAGTTGAACTTGTTTATTTAAGTTTAATAATTATTAGTTTATTTAATTAGACTACCTTTATGATAGGCCCTATGAAGTAATACAACTTGACAAGTCTGTATTATAAGAGGGAACTGCTGTGTTAAAGTGACAGTACCATGCTGCAAAACTGGCTTCAGGTGATACAATAGGTTCATCTTGTTCTTCATTCTTATTTATCCTCCCTCTTTCTTATCCCTTCTATCCATCAAAATCCCTTTAAGCCCCTTAACTTCACATAATATTAAAAACTATTCCTTAAGCGGCCAGCAACACACGTACAAGATTGGCGTTGCTGATGTTGGAGGTGTGATTAAACGAACCATAGACAACGAATGTAACATGATACGGCCTTATTTTTAAAATGTCTAATATGACCCTTACAATGACCTCCAGTTTCATCAAAATGAGGTTATTCTATCTACCAATTCACGTTTCAACGTAATATTATTCTAAAACGTTATTTTAATGTGGCTCATTAGCACGGCATTAACAGAGAAAAAACTTTCTAGTCTTTGTGAATTTCATCAGACTGTCGTATTTTTCAAGTTATTATTACATTAATCAACAAATAATTCTTTTATCGTGTGGGTTGTCTGGAAGAGATCGCTTATTTAGCGATAAGGCCGCCCGTTACTCTTATATGTACTAACATCTGTTAATGTCATTTGCTTCTAGTGTTTAAGTGCGATAAAGTGTAAAATAAATAAATAAATAATTATTCATTGTAATAAGCTTAAGTTTTTAACCATTCATTACAATAAAAATAAGATTTCTAATTTATATTAGAAGGAATACTCTTAGAAGGATTTATAATAGAAAATATCGCTTACTAATAGTCGCAGCATTACCTTTATATTATTATGTATAGATTAAAACTACAGGCAAAGTATGCAGAATCATTATTTACAGAGCGCGGCACTGAATTTAAACGCTGCAAAATTCAATCTGTTTATTAAGATATACCTAAGGGTAAAGAAACCGACCAAATTATCTCTTGCGAGTTTAAATGATCGCTTTATCCCTTATTAAAGCATATATGTGTATGGGTATCAATGTCTAATTCACCACTCAATCACTCTTGAATTAAACTGTTAGGGATTATGCCAATTAAAATAAATATTGTGCGGTTGCCTTTTTTTTAATGTTATCGGTAAAAATCCTTAACTAATTGGTCTCGGGATTTAGGTGATACATAAAAATGATGAAGCGTTTAAAACGATCGGGATACGGACCATAATTGCTTACAAATTTATATGCAGGTATTATGAACGGCACGTGTCTTGTTTTTGTATGGACGGCTTATAATGTATTTTTTTTTAATATCAGAACATGTAAAAGGTGATTTCAATACATTAAAGTAGGTTTTATGTAAATTATTAAAAGAATGCAAACGCGACCTTAGAAGTCTGTAGAAACGTGGGATGCACCCGAGGAGTGTTTGAGTGGGTATGGCTCACCTGGTCCTCTGAGTAGCAGATTTTTCTCAGTGTGAGTTGAGCCCCATACCGTGACTTTCAGGTTGCGGGGAATGCTTTTATTTACTTTTTTTAAGTACTGATACTTATGAGTCTTGGTAAATTAATAAATGAATATATTATTATTAAAGAATTTCCTCCTCAGCTATCACAAAAAGCATAACTTCGTAAGGAGCAATGATGACTATTAATGATGGTAGCGGGTAGCGGGTAGCGGGAAGTGGGTAGCGGGTAGCGGGTAGCGGGAGGCGGGTAGCGGGTAGCGTTTCCCTAATGAGCGATTTCATCCCGGCAATGGACAGAGAAAGGTACGTTAGTGACAAGCAGCACTTAATTGTGATTAAATCGAGGAACTAGAAACCCCTTAGCGGTTTTAATTGCAAAAAAAATAAACAAAGATTTGTTGTTATGATATCACTACTTTTTATACAAAGAACAAACACACAAAAGTTGCTTTACGCAATAATTATTAACAAAGCGAGGGTCGGAAGGTTCGATAGTCTATAAAATAGCGGCGTGACGACACTGGCTCATTATGTCACTTTTAACATCGCCACTTGAGTAGGGATGGGAATTGCTTATCGATAAAAAAACAAATATTTTATTATGTGAATTTTGCTAGTTTTTTTTTTGTTAAATTTTTTATGTGATAACATTAATTAATATTGTTATTGACAATGCTACTGGTATATTGGCATTGAATGTTTTTCCATATTGTAATCCGTGACAAAACCTTTTTCAAGTATTTGAGAAAGTATGGTGCACGGTGTTTTGTAATTTAATTAAAAATTTATTGACAAATATGAACCAAACCATGTTAACCGTGTTTTAGGGACCAAACATTTTAAATTTGTTTTAGTTTTGTGTTTTGTTTTATTTTAAGTTACTTATATTAGTGAGGTTAATATTCAGAATATATGTAATTGACAAATATTCATTTTATTTAATAATAAAATTCAATATATTCTGTGATTAATTAAATAAGACTAAAACACTAAAACTTGTTTTATTACAAATATTAGTTACGAAATTTTAGAGTTATATCATTTATCGATATTGTTCACATCATTATATAGGGGCCTCAACCCTTGCTTAATTTAATAATTGAGGGCTAAATCTTCAACAGACGGCGCATTTATCAACACCAACAGATTGCTATCGCGGTGATATTTCAAGTTTTTATGAACATCATGTCATGGGGTTCTTGATTTCATTGTTTCTTTTTAAATATTTTATTTGTCAAAATAAAATCTAAAAGATATTAAAATAAAATCTTTTTTCGGAATGAATATTTGTACAATTGACCTAAATAAATGTTGGTAATTTTTAAAAATATTTAAATCGTTATTTGAATAAGCACTTTCAACCATTATCGTTACTTAGTGTCTGTTTCTATTTCTCTGTTATGCTTGATACATTAAAGTCAAAATATTTTTATTCATTAAGGTACACAGGACCATTGTGAATCGTCTTAAATCTAAGTGACCTCTTCGTACCGCGACCAGGCTGAGAAGAAGTACCGCATGAAACTCGGCTTGGTTGTTTTTTTTTTTGGAACTGATCCAAGTACCCTTTTTTGAAGCAAGCCTAAGCTGAATTCCTTTTAAGAGAAAGTCCAGTACCCAACAAACTTTTGAAAAGCTAATCACTGTTCAAACTTATAAATACCAGAGTTGCTTTAAGCATCATCTTAATTGGTAATAAGTGGAATTAACAAACATACAATTAAAACTATTAGCCAATACAGTAAGTTCAAATTAATTAAATCTCTTTATTAGTATTCAAAGCATTGACAATCATTTTAGAATATGGCCGTAAGTTTCACATATAACATGTGTTTATAGAAGATTGAGCAAATGAGCGGGAGGCACACAAGAAAGTCCAGCGTTACATATATTTTGTCTGATAGTTGTACTATTTTCCATATTAATTAACTATATAGTACTTATATTTCTCATTGCATCATTATATATTATGCTTAATTATCTATTGTCAGGAATATAATACATATATAATTTGCAATATCAACCAAACACAGTAATCATTGTCATAACAGTTATATTCACTAAAAGTAACTGTTTAATAATAATTTAACAAAAGTACAATCAAGGAATAACACTTATGTTTATCTCGTTTGCCAATCGGACCCAGAATGGCCGCTTACCACCGAAATAACAAAAGCTATCGAACATTATTCAAAAATGCTTCTAATCAATTCATTTAACCAAAAAGAGGTTCTAATGAATTTATTTCACAAAAGAGGTTTTAACAAATTCATGTATAATCATATTTGAAGATGTGATAATACATTATATAACATCGTCTTACTATATGTAACATCATTATATTAATATGTATCATATTAATATACATATAACAAGTGCATTCTTGTAAAGCAGTATTTTCAACAATTAAGAAGAGATAAATTGTGTTTGGATCTGATACGTAAAAGGTATCGAGAAATCAGTTGTTTTGTTAATTTTGTTAGGTTATTTTGATAATTGAAGCAAGGAGAGCTTGTAGCGGCGTAGCAAATGTATTGTTTTTCTTATATCTTATATCATTTAAGTATCTCAAGTCTAAGCTCCCTTGTAAGCTTTTAATTTAATATAAACTGACAATTTAAAGATTTCATATTGACGCTTCCTATGAAGCCAATGTTAAAGATATTAAAGTGCCGACGGCCACAAAAAAATTTTTAATTGCGATACTGAATTTTTTGGTTTTAAGTTATTTTCATTTGTATTTTCACACAAATATTCAAAGACCTGTTGAATTATCTAAACAATAATAATAAAATTGTATCAGACTATAAATCCATGATTGGCAAAAGAAAAGTGTCATTCCAAATGATATTCTTTTTTTTTTATAGAAGAGGGGGCAAACGAGCAGGCGGCCCACCATAAAGGTGAAGCTGCCGCCCATAGACACTCACGCGGCTGGTAGCTCGTGAGTGTGTTGCCGGCCTTTAAAGGAAAGGGGAGAGGGACGAGGGAAGGGGAAAAGGATGGGCACAGGAAGATTTATTCTCCTCCTATACATATAATGCATATATTCTATCAAGAGTAAATAGCCATATACAAATAAGAACCGAACAAAATGAGCATTTACATGTACACCATAAACAAAACAGACCACGAGACCGCACAATCGAATGGCACGTTAATCGAATCAGTGAATTAATGACATAGTAATTTCAATCACAGCATTAATTTGTCGCTTTAAACAACCCACCATTCGCCCAATCGATATATGCGACGGCTGAGGCGTCATCGGTAAATAAGGTTCTACTCGAGTTGGGGTTGGTCAGGTTGAGACGATGGGCGTGGCCTTGTTGCGGGGCGTGGCGCTGATTGGTAGATGGTATGAGGGGTGAGTTTATTCAGTATGTCGATGTAAGTGACAGTGACAGGTCATGTTTTAATTTTTCTTGAGGTGTGTGATTGAACTTAGGTGTAAAGTGGATAAAGGGTGAGTTATTTCAAAAATGTCAAAAAATCTAGATAACGGCATAACAGAGTTCGTAATTGAAAGTAATTATAACAAAATAGTGTTTTTAATTACATTAAATTTTAATAGAAATTAAATATTATAATTTAATTACGAAAGTCTATTTGTTTGTCTTAGAAGAATTACAGTTTAATAAACTAAACTTGAATTATGTATAACTTTTATGATATTCAATGGTAAGTTTTTTCGTAATTTTTGAGTAAATCCAGAACTGAACTTGATATATATAATAATTTTTCAATATTTTCGTAGCTAACGTATAAAACATTATCCCTCTGTTACGGTTTGTTAATTAAATAAAAGTGAAAAACAATATTTTCCATATCAATGGAATGGCCTTTACTCTGTAATAGCAAATCCATCATAAAACTCACAAATTAATAGATTTAACGGTTTATTTCCATCTAAAATACCCGTCTTAAAAGTACACAGATATATCATATTTATTTAATATAAAGGTCAAAAAAATAATACAATATTAATTATTTCTTAACCTTTAAATTTATTCTAGTTAATATTAAGTTATTTAAATCACCTTATGATATTATATTGTTTTTTTTATATACTCTAGTTAAGCATGTAAAATTTTCGTCTAAATAATCGGTCTGCTTTTTTGCTTAAAAATGTACATATTGCATTATTTTTTATCTAAACTTAATTCAATAAAGTGTTAAACAATAAATAATTATTTCAACAATTAAAATGATAGGTTAGTCCTCTTCTCAGACAAGGAAGGGATTTCGCATTAAGAGTTTAAATCCAAAATCATTTCTATTTGCTATTATTCATTCATATTTATTTCTTGATATATGTCACTGTAAATGGCGTTAACCACAATAAGATGAAAGGCTCCTTCCATCTTCCGTTCTAGTATACATAATTTGTTAACGTCTGCTTTAAACTGTATAAAACATGTAATAACAATTAACAAAATATGTGTTCTTTCGATAGATTATCTATTGTTCCTCTTGTAATATTTTACATAAGCGTGAATTGAAAACAAGACACAAGATTTAATTTGTTCCCCTCAAATATGGACGTGTTGTTTACAGAGCGGGGCTCCCCTGGGCTCGTAATTGAAAGACAAACAGGGGCGGGACAACTCATTATTATAACATTAACTTAATTCCGCTTAGGCGATTATTTGTATGACTCTTGCGTTTCCATTTGAATCAGATTTCCAAATTAATTATTAATGTTCATTTTGCGAGAATGACAGTTCTTTTTATATATCAGAGCTCCGTTTAATTAATTTGACAGAGTTGTACCAGGGTTACAGGGTAGAAGTTCATAAGCGATATACGAATGCATTAATTTTAAAGAGATTTTGCAGAATTTAAAATACGGGATATGTCCGTCGGCGGCGGTTCAGTCTTCTCACGTCTCATAATGTTATGATTGTTCTATTCATTAGGAGATTGAAGCCTGTAGGCTTGGTAATTATATTTGTTGCTTTTCTGTCAATTTGTCTCCTTTGGAGTCGAGGCTTCTAGACCTTGGGGCAGTGGCCGCTTATTTAAGAATTGAGTAGGTCTGGCAGTCAATACTGGGGACCTGCTTTTCTCGATGCAGCGATGAACCCATATTGTTTTGTTTATTTAAGTCTTATTATATATATTTAGGTAACTATATTGAACATCTCACTTTCATACATATTCCTTAAGGCCTTAATGTTATCAAAATATTTCATTGGCAACATTCATACAAATAAAAGCAAACAACAAAAGTCAATTTTATTTGTAATTTTAGCGCAACACAAGTTAAAACACGACAAAACTTTAAACACAATAAAAATGTATAAACATGCAAATTGACGCTGATTTTGTTTACAAAAGTAATTGAATAGCTTCGCGAAATGACATTCGCAAGTTGATTTTCATGAAAATTACTTTCTACTCGGCATTAACTCCGCACCCTAAAAACAGAAGATTTGCCTAATTCGTTCGTGATTAATGGACACTATACACGTCTACCATAATACTAAGGTTTTATATTAAAGTATAAAACTAAATTCTTATTTCTAAATTAAAACAGATTGATTATATCATAAAGGCCGGCAACTCACTTGTAAGCCTCCTGGCGTTGCATGGCGTTGTCCATGGGCGGCGGTTGGCACATCACTCGAAGTGACCGACCTGCTCGTCTGCCTCCTCTTACATGAAAAAATATATATATATATTGTGTTAATTACTTCAAATTTTAGAAACATCTATTGGTCGAGAAGGGATTATATGTTATTTTTTTTTAAATCCCGTTTTTTTTATTTAATTCAGAATCCAATACTTTTATTTAATAAGGTACATAATATTTTGAATAGTCTTGCATTTTAATGACTCTAAGCGTACGCGTCCACTGAGAAGGAGCAGACAAGAAACTTTGTTGTTTTTATCCTAAAACACTATTTTTGGAGCTAAGTACTGACTCTATATAACATCTAAAGCGATATATGGTTTTCAAATAATCTATACCTCCAGGTTTAAAAAATATAATGAAGCTATACAAACAATCAATTATGTAATAATATAACTTTGCGTTCAAGTTTTCAAATAAGACGAGAAGCAGGTTGTAAATAATAAATAACATTATTAACCTGTAAAATCTCTACAGAAGTTTTTGTGCAGGTGTTTGATTTTGAATTAATTCACCCATCTCCCCCCTATTTAGTTCCATTCATGGCAATACTTATACATAAATGATGATAGCAACATCGCTCCATTAAACAAACTACCTTAAATTCTAAAGCAAAATTAATTCAATACCCGCTGTATTTACCCTGTACTTTGTTCGTATAATTGGTGTCGACGAGCGAAGACAGAGACTTAATTTGAAGATTAATATTTAATCCGTTTCGGATGACGAACACTCCTGTTTAACTTTCAAGTATAAATAGAACTCGTTCTATCGTCGTAAAGTCAATGCATGACATTATTATGAATATAGGTATGTATGTATGTATGCGACGTCATATGTTTTAAGGCTGGTACAATATTGTTATTGATGGGATCGAACAATATAAAATGGAGAGGTTTAACGTTTTAAAATAGCCATAAAAATTTGCGTATTGTAACCATAATTAATGTTCTAGAAAGTTGACGTCTCATTTTAATTAATATTAAAGCCTGAACTGATATAATTTGTTTTTTAGGCAAATCAGTCACTACCTACAATATTTGTGTTATGGGATTCGATCTATATAAAATAAAGAGGCTTAAAGTTTTAAAACAGCCTTATATAGTATTTTAACCAAAAACGAATCTCCTAAAACCATTACGTAACTTTTTTGCAAATAATTTCAAAGCCTCAAGCAATATAATTGATTTTAAAATCACAATATGGTCATAAATTGGATCAATAAATAATTCAAGCTGAGCCACGAACTATCTAACAAACGGTGGAGCGTAACAAAGTAACAATTGGGGGGCGAACGGGCACAACTGGTATCTTATATAGAGTACCCTCATAGGGACACTTTCATTGAATACTTGAGAAATGATCGGATTTTAGTGCGACCATCATTTAAATGAAATATGTTAACATTTATTCGATTGTTAGATACATTTGTGTGTTAGAGTGTGTTACACAAGTGTTGATTTATGTAAATGTCATTTTAATTGTCATCTTGTTTTGACTATAGATATATATAGATTATTTACAGTATGTTGTGGGTATCTGCTCAGGCCGGTCAGGAAAAAGTTAAAGATTTCAGTGAATAGATCTCTCTATACTTCATACTAAGTTCTTTTTTCCATTTTTTTTTGTCAAAAATATAAATATACTAGATTTTAATATTATGAATGTTAACAAAATGAAAATATACATTTTTTTAAATTTAAATGAATTATGTGAGATTTCATTAATTACTTGATTGATACAATTTAGTCCATGTAAAAGTTATTATTTCACGCAAGCAGTTAGAGACATAGTTTTACAGACGCATAACTTGTACCTATATTTTTGCTTTTATCTCCAATAATATAAAAGTATATTCACAATGGTACGTTTGAGTCAGTCGTCCCCTTTATTTTGGGATTATCCGCAGAAATGTGCAACATGTCAATACTACGGTTGGCGGTTTGTTGACGATTCGGCTTGTCCACAGCTTTTACAAGGCGAGATCAAAACATGCTCTGCTATCTATGGACCGAGTAGCTTTGTGTGGTCATTAAAATTTTGTTGTTTATCTGTGTTGATCATTTAACTCAACTATTAGGCACTGGTTAGATTGGTTTAGAGCCACTATACTAACTATACTTATTAGCATATTTTCGTATGTAAGCGGCAGTTTGGTATATGAGAAAATATATAAGATAGAAACAAAAAAGTTAACGAAATCAAACTCCTATATATATTTATATTTTCTTTATCATTATTCTGTTTCGGAGAGAGAGAAACGGAATAGATTTAATTGGTTTATTTTATAAAACATTACACTATTTCCCATAAAGAACGGACGACTTGAAGCCTCTATCAGCGTAATCTTCCATTTTTCTCATAGTCACAAACGGGAATCCCTTCTGTTCTGGTAGCACCATCGGCTTCGATTGTACAACCCGAAAACCACCTTTTCTTGTCCAATCATTACCACCATATTTAAAATAGTAGTGTGTGCATAAAATGCCAAGTGTAATGAGTCCTAATTTTCCCGTAATATAACGATAATCAGCCGCTCTATTCTCACCTAAAACACCAGTTAGGACTCCGAAGGTAACATCAAGGGGCATGCGGTATATTCGCCGGATTATATTGGTCCGTTCCCTCCAATACTCCTCGACAAAGACAGGCTCGTTTGGTGATAGGATTTGATCTTTGAGCCACTTCTTCCGCCACTCTCTCTCTGCTTGTGTCATGCCGATGCATCGCTCGCGTTCTGAGGCAACGCGGCCAGCGATCGGGAATGGTTTTACACCAGCCGTTTGAGCCATAGGTTCGTGTTTGGGATTTTCTCATTGACGCTTGACTGACAATGTCTGTCAATTGTTTTTTTTTTCAGCAAAATGAAGTCGCCGCGTGCCGGATTTAAATAACGATTCATTTGAATTAAATTCGATTATTCTGTATTGTATATTTCTTAATCGTATAGTTATGATTTATATTTTTACATACAATTTATTAATTCGATTTTTGCACAAAGGATTGACTTTAAATGGCTACGCACATGTTTTCAAATCCTCAATAAATGGACTATACAATATCTTAAGAGATATCAAGAGTTTTTTAATTCGAACCAGTAGATCTTAAGATTAGCGCATTCAAAGATACAAACCCTTCTATATATTATTAGTTTATTTATTTTCATTTTATACATTATATGCCTAAGTAAAATGTTTTATTAAATTTTAAACAGACTTTAAATATTGTTATTCAAGTACCATAAAGTATAGATGTCTGCAAATACGATTAGTTCCGTAACAAGTGTGCTATCCTCTCGGGGAAAGCGGGGTTAATGGTAGCATCCCATATGGCACTTGTAAGGGATAATTATGTATCGCGAATCAGTAATACTCACAGTTGGTGCGGAAAATACGATGTTGAAATTAATTAATCCGTAGTAGTGATTTGTGGAGTACACTCCAATCAAAATCACTTCATAATAATAATTTTCATTTGACTAGTACGAGTTGGAAAATGAGGGAAAATCTTATAGATACAAGAAATATAGTTTACCATAGTTTTATATTCAAACCAGTAGCACATCCGCGACTTCGTCCGCGTGGTTTAAATACAAAATATTCTAATCTATAATTTTATACAAATATTCATCACCTATTTCAACCCCTTCATCCTTTTTCGCGCAATAGAGAGTATACTTTGTCCTTCTCTAAAGTTAAGGCTATCTCCATACCAAATTTCATCAAAATCAGTTCAGTAGATACATACACAATTACTTTCGCATTTATAATATTTGTATGGATATGTGTTGGGACGCTTCGGATTTCTCCCGGTTTCTTTATGATAAAATCATTCCCTGCTAATGCTGGCTGGGATTCGAACTCACAACACTTTTAAACCACGCCACCTACTACTGTTAACATTGATCCAACATTTATTTCGTTATTTAAACCGATAAACGTTAGTCTTTAAATGGTTTTTACTTAGCCATACATTGCGACTGGATGGATGGATTTGTCTTTTTAATTGTTTGTATAACCACTCATAGCTGTACGGTACGTGGATGATTTTTAATCATCACATCTGTTGATAAAGTTAGCGCCGTTATCTGCCAATGAATGGATTATATGACAAATATCAAAACCTGAGTAAAAAGTCCTAACCCATACAAATGTAGTATAGTAGTGAAATCTTTAACTAAACTACCAATTAATAATACGTACTGAGGCTGCGTATACTAAATATTAAAATCTCAATTATTTAAATTGCGTCAAAAGAAATAATTTATTTTCGTTACGCCACAATTCTGTCCCCATAACATATGCAATTATTAATGTAATTATGTGTAATCAATTCTGTGCGCTTGCGACCCCAACAAGTTAACTGTTCACGCCCTTCGATATGGTCACATCTTTAACGTTTTTTTTTTGGTTCCTTGCAATTTAGTAATCTGTGATTTTGCGAAATATTTTAGATTAATACTCTAATTTCCATAAGCATTTATAAATCGGATGTTTCCTTTAATGTGGTTGTAAATCTCATAAAAACATTGACACTTAACTGCCCGCCAAGATTTCGTTGGCTAGTGATGGCTGGCCTTGAATGTAATTGGTTTGTGGGATTATTTTTATTTTAGAGTTTTCATTATTTATAACAAACACTTCCTAAGTAATTGTTATATATGTATATGTCTCTTTATTGGTTCATTGTCTGTGATGTCCTATGTAATGCTTAGGGATATCATTTTAAAATTTATTATTAAAAAGTAGATATTATCTTAAAGATATATATGTGATCCAAGAGCACATGCTTTCCTTGCTCAGCGTATGAGCATCGCGATACAGCGAGGAAATGCCGCCCGCATTGTAGGTAATCAGCCACAGGACCAAACTTTTGAAATTTATTTTAGTTTTGTGTTTTGTTTAATTTTAAGTTATATTAATTAGGTTAATATTAACAATGTTATAAAAATAGAGTATAAATATTAATAAAATAATATTATCATAAATTTAACTGATATATCTTAAATTAATCTAAAATTAATAAATAATTGTTTAATATTCTGATGCAATAACCCCATTGGGCTATAAGTACCCCATTTAAAAACTCCAATGATTTGTTGACATGTTTTGTCGCTTTTAAATGAGTCACTTGAATAGAGGGAGTTGAATTTGAAAGATCATTAAATATAAAGGCCATTTTAAAAACTGAGTTTTAATTAATAATTGTACGTAGAACTGATATTTGGTTTATTACACCCGTACGTACGGGGCTTATTGTAAGTTAAAAACTATACCTACCCCGTTTTATTACTTAGAAAAAGAAAAGGATAGATATAATTTTAATTTCTTTCCGTGTTCACAAAGTCATTCATACTCAAATATACACATTTATTATCTGTGTTTACTTATTTAAGAAATAATAGAGTTTAGACTGCTTTGAATCTGTTCCTCTTGGGCTGTCAATGACAGTTGTCACAATTGACATATGACTTAATTTTGCCAATTTTGAATTTCGAATCATCGACAATAGATGATGGTGATAAATTACAAAAGCGCCCTCGACGTTACACCCCCTTATAAAAACCAATTGATATTCGATACAGTATATTCACACGTAGCCTATTAATTTGTGTAAATGATCCTTTGTAGGGAATCACACAAAAATTGCAAATAGTTTTATTGCGCGGCAAAAATAATGTGTGTTATAATAGGTTCATTTGTGGTTATTTATATCTGTAGGGAAATATATGTATCACCCAATTTTGGTCAAAACGGTTTTACTCGCAATATTTTTTGTTGGTAATGTGTAATTGGTTATATTTAAATACAAACTAAAAGCTTATATATCGTATACAGTGTAAATTCCATGTAACGGCACTGGATCTAACGACATATAGCGTCGATTTGTCATTTGGGATTTGTCATTTGTTACTTGTATTTGGTTGGTTTAGCCTGTATTCTAAATCAGAATTTTCTTCTCACCGTTTAACCAAAATTCTTTATAACGCCATAACATCTAAAGTCCCTTCAGTGTCGTTATATAGAGTTTAAATCTAATTTTAATAATTGCATATACTTCATGTAACATTAGTCTTAAGCCCTTGGTGTAGTTTGTAGGAGTAACTAATAACTGCTATAATTTTTTAACAAAAAAATACTTAAAATAAACGCTACATTTGAATTACATGACAAAGACTAGTCGTAAAATGAAGTGTATCCTTTGCCACGACATGTTATTCTGACACCCACTTGCTTGTGCATGATAAGTATATTTGATATGAATATTTGTATAACTCTCTTAAAGGATGGAGGCAACGAATCTGGCTTTATCTCCAAGGGAGACCCTCAAACCTCGTCCTGAACATAAGTCTTTGGACCTAAACAGCAAACCGAACCAAGTAAGTACACTAACCACTTTTGCCGCTTCCCCACAAGAGAATCACAAAAAGAGAGTTCAAATAGAGAGCCTACGTTTGTCATTTAAATTTTTAATCATACCCTAAATATAAAAGTGTTTTAAAATCTTAATCTCGCACTAATGGAACATTATTAACATTGGTAATGAAATTAATTGCACCAATTCATGGAACTAGCCCGTCACCGTATTACTCAACTAATACACTAGCGGAGATCTTAATGTTCTGGTGAACCTCCAGCTCGTTTCCCTTCTTCAACATCTTCAACTTCAACAATCAATTCAAAGTACCTAAGCGCTTGTGGTGCACTTATAATAACAATTTTAACATAACTGTATCAGAACATCTAAGATCAACAGAGGAAGAGTCCAAAGCGTCGTATGTTTTCTTAATACAAAGTGGTCTTCGACAGGTAGGCACCGTTCTCCTGTATGGCGTCCCAATCGTCTCGTTGGTAATTGAGGGGAACGAGCGTCTTTGTCTCGCTCAGATATCGAACACACTATTAAAGCAGTTCTCATACAATGAGATACATAACAGACGGGTTGCGTTGGGCATCACCTGTGTCCAATGCACTCCAGTTCAATTGGAGATTCTGCGTCGGGCTGGAGCTATGCCGGTCTCTTCCCGACGATGTGGTAAGACTTTTATATTATGCAAAATTGTAATGGTTATAACTTGTTCAATAAAAATAATTTCCGGTCGAAATAACTTTATTGCTATTTCTTAAGTTTTGTACATACAAGGATAACGTTACCATTTAATATAATACATTTGTTGGAGAAGACGCACAAAACATAAATCTCATATATAAAATTCTCGTGTTACAGTTTTCGTTCCCTTACTCCTCCGAAACGGGTTGACCGATTCGCCTGAAATTTTCTGAGCATATTGAGTAGGTCTGACAATCGGCCAACATCTATTTTTTAGAGACATTTTTTCATTTTCTTTTTGGCAAACGACGTTTGTCGGGATCGGCTTGTTTCTTTATATATAAATGAGAAAAGCCATATTAGTATTATTTGTGTGTTTTGTTTATATGCATATATTGTTTACATATGCAGCCCTTTTTTATATGCACTGGCAATGGTGTGTGGACTACAACCGAAATATCAAAATTTACAAACAATACATAGAAAGAGTACTTAAAGCTAGGGATTTCCTGTACTCACGGCAGCCTGAGAACAGATCAAAATACATGCCTGCAATTTGAATTTTTTAAAATTCTATTCAAGGGAGCGTTAAAACCTATATTTGGTATGCGGAAACAATTGAAGGTTACCTATTCGAACCAATGATATGCATGTGTTAGCGTTACATATATTTTGTCTAATAGTTGTACTATTTTCTATATTAATGAACTATTTAGTACTTATATTTCTCATTGCATCATTATATATTATGCTTAATTATCTATTGTCAAGATTATAATACATATATAATTTGCAATATCAACCAAACACAGTAATCATTGTAAAAAGTAACTGTTTAATAATAATTTAACAAAAGTACAATCAAGGAATAACACTTATGTTTATCTCGTTTGCCAATCGGACCCAGAATGGCCGCTTACCACCGAAATAACAAAAGCTATCGAACATTATTCAAAAATGCTTCTAATCAATTCATTTAACCAAAAAGAGGTTCTAATGAATTTATTTCACAAAAGAGGTTTTAACAAATTCATGTATCATTATATTTAAAGATGTGATTATACATTATATAACATCGTCTTACTATATGTGACATCAGTATATTAATATGGTATATATTAATATACTGACACATGCGTCGGTTACTTATACGCCAATATTCTGAAGTATTTCATACTGGTATAGTTAATAGTTTTATTTAATAAATTATACATCCTATAGGTATGATAACACGTAGAGAAGCAGAGAGGTTGTGTAAGTCATTTCTGGGTGACAACGCACCACCTCGACTGCCTGATGACTTTGCATTTGGTGTTCATCACGAATGTGCTTGGGGCTGCCGTGGTGCTTTTCTACCTGCTAGGTAATATTTCATACCTCATCAACCAGGTTCTTTTTATATTAAGTCCTTGCGTTTTTTCTTAAATGCACTGCGGAAGTTGTGTGTATGTGTGTAAAATCTGTTTTGTATTTTTTTGTGCTAGATCTGTCTGTGTTGGAACTTATAAAAATACTGTGTAGTACTTAATAATATACATTATCAACAGAGCACAGCACATTTGTTAACCGTACCGAGAATCGAGTACAATCATCAAGGCCTACTCACTCATTGGACTCGAGATTTGACAGTGGTATAATGACAGACTGACATTAAATTATCAGACTAACTATTTATTATTTTAACGCCTTGTTAAGTTAGTCGTTAGTAAAGGCCGTTAAGATATTTTATGTCCGAATATATTTATTTAGGCTATTTTATTATTCACTGTAACCACAGTGAATTTAAAATGAAAAAAACGCTATTAATTAAATTGGTATAGGTTATAGCGTTCGTCCACTTAAAAAAATCCATAGGGAATTAAAAAAAAATAGTTTTATGTAGATACCATGTAGTCATTAGAATCCTTTCTTTAGATACAACTCGTCCCGTGCCAAGTGCATCAAGTGTACATACTGTGGCCTCTTTTTCTCGCCGAACAAGTTTATATTCCACTCTCACCGAGTGGGGCCAGGTGACAAATACATTCAGCCTGATGCAGCCAATTTTAACTCCTGGAGACGGCACATGAAGCTCAGTGGCAATCCACCCGTGGAAGTGGTACACGCTTGGGAGGATGTCAAGGCGATGTTTAATGGTGGTACCAGGAAGCGGATGCTCTCTGCTGCTAGGTAGGTCTTATAACAGTCACTAGAATTTATTTACTTTAGCGCCCTCTATTATTACGTAACTTACTGAAGTTTTTATGTAGAATATTAAAGAAATTGAAAAATGTTTGATTTTCACAAAAAAAATTGTGGTACATAGGCCTTGTAGGCCTACTTACATTGTAGGCTCTAGGGCCAGTGTTTCCGTGTTATGGGTGGTATATGGTATATATACATAATACATTACTTAAGCTTCTTCTTTAATCATAGATTTTTTTGTTGAGTTGATTTAAAGGTACTACCTTTAATCTTCCACTCTATAGAGAAGTTTGAGTTGATAGAGAACGGTTCATTATGTTTGAATAAGTGCAGCTTATAATTGTGCCACAGAAGGTTGCCCATTCGCAGGCCAGAGGAGAGTGAGGCAAAGCGCGTACCAGCGAGTCCACCAGGTGCGCATACTGCTGTGCCACGATTAGCTGATTATGTGTGGGGGGCGAGGCTGCCTCTTCCTTACGCTCTGCCATGGCTGAAGCCCAGTTTATGGACACCAGGTATTAAAAAATACTTATTCTGGTTTTTTTTTTTTTTTAATATAATACCATAAGATAATTTTGTAGGGGCGTTAACAGCGCTAAGTGGTGTTGGTAGTATGGAAGAGCCGCGCGCCTTCCGTCCTGTCATCACACATAGGCTTGACTCTCCGCAAATATCACCTCTTACATCACCATCGCGATCACCTAACAGGTATTTCGTAATTTTAGTTAATTGTGATGAGTAATTAATTCAATGACAACTGCTATTTTTCAAAATATTTGTTAAAAAAAACTGTGTCTTTTACTTTCTTGAAACGATGGAGTTGTATGTCATTCAATCCAGAGACAGAGAGTTATTATTACTTTGTGGCCTTTATATTATCGTGATTTATTATGCATATAAAAAATTCAATTTCTTCAAACATTTTAGCAGGTCACCCATAAACAAATCCCCAAACAGTCGATCGCCGATCGCACTTCTATCACCGTCCCGCTCACCGCTACGATCGCCGCTCCGCTCATCGCCTGCTCGGTCCACGAAGAGCGACCGCGACAGCGACGAGAGCGTGGACATAGAGACCACTGAAGATGACCAGAATAAGGATGCGGTAAGTCTTATATATAAAACTAGAGAAAAATTTATGTTTTACACAAAAATATACAAAATACAAATTCAACCTTCAATTCTTACCATCTCAGTTGCCATATCACATTGAATATAGTAAACGCTCAGTTGCAATTTAATACCTAAGTATTGAAGAAATCGCATTATCCACTCCCCATTCGCATTCGAGTCAAACCGCCCGAGTGCGATCCAATTTAAAAAGTTGGAGAATTTTTCCAATCACAAACACGAGCAGCGTAATCTGCGATTAGAGTTGTCTTTTTAAGTTACTTAGTGGTTCCTTTCAATGTTATCGCAATTCACATCGTTCATGGCACAGATAAGGAATTATATAGCCGTATAAAAGTCAACCTAAAGTCATGTGATATGTCATAATACCTATAATGGTATTCTTATTATAATAGTTTGCTCTAAATATATAAGAATTTCTATTAAAAACCATTTAGGGTCTATCGGTTTAGAAAACTACTCAACTACTACAACAACAAAAAGTCTCGTTAAGCCATTTGATTACTTAAAGATGGATTGACTATTATAGTAAGACCTTTAACTAATGACGATACGATGATATATTAGAAGTGAATACGGGACAGGCAATTTGAATAAGATATATTAAGGCAACGCACTCACGAGATTCCAGCCACATAAGTGTAAATGGGTGGTGACTTCACCTTTATGGGGTGCCTAAGTCTAAAGGAGTAGGTATAGAGGTATACTAATTTACTTAAAACTCACTCCAAAGATCCATTTTCTACATATTTTTCCATTTATTTAAGCTTACTTGAAAGTTAACTTTTCATTATAACAGTTTAACCAGATTATTTAGATGACTGTTAACCTGAACATAATAATTTTGCAGAACAGAACAGAACTAAATAATGTTGGTAATGGCAGAATGCATCTAAATGCTATGCACGCCGTAAACTGTGTAATTACTGCCGCGAATTCAAATGGACTTCATTTCGCCTTTAAATAAGGGAAAATGTTTAATTTACTACCAATCCGATTCCAAGGGACCAATTAATTGGGGATTTTCGTCGCGTGTAATTCAACTTTTTATTCAGTTCCGTATTCAAAGCCCAGTTCGAAATGTGACATACATAAATGTCAAATGTGTCGACATTTCTTTTTAATACTGATGTTACATAGTTAAACATAAGTGCATGTTTCGTAGTTGACTTTAACTAAATATCAATAAAAAAAAAGTAATTGTTATAATCGTGTTGTAAATACGTAATTTTATTATTTAAAAATTACATAAAGAAATGCAGGTACCTACTCACGTAGACCATAGACAACATTCAGTAATTTACTAAGGATTAACCTAATTAAGGCTGTAATCGATGTATTTACCCGTTAGGGAAAAGGCGTCAGAGCTTCTCTAATGATCGACGCGAACCAAGTAATTAAAATATATAATCCTTTCAAAGGGTGAAAATTATTTGATCCAGCCTTACATTGATTGCTACGTGTCATTAAATATACAGTGTGTGTATTATATTTATACGATTTCATTTAATTTTCATTTAAATAACTTATAACTAAGTATTTTCGCAAGCAGCATTTGTGGTTTGAGTAATTATTTTGACATTTAGGTCTGATGGTACTTACCTTTAATTAATATGTCTAAGCTTACAACCCTACGAATTGTTTTTTGTCATTGTGAAAGCTCGATTAAAAGCTTTTGGCAATACTTTTATAGAGGCCAATTAGACTTAGGTCATTCAAACTGTACGTTTGATTTGAAATCGGCTTATCTAAATCGCTGAAGGGGCTTTTAAGTTATTAAACAGATTTGGATTGTTATAAACTAGTTCAAGCTAACTGTGTTTGGTTGGATTTCATTTGTTCTTGTTATTATAGTCGTCTGGCTCGAAGGACCAAAAGTAACACAAAGCTGGGCAATTTATAGAACGTTTGTTTGAAAGAAAAGAAAACACGTTTATTTGGATACACACACGACAAATACAACAACACAATAAAATAAAATATACATAAATATATTATAAATATTAATTTTTAAGTATATTTTATATTTAACTAAAATAAACATATTATAACATTGTTGCAACGGCCACGGGTGTGTGTTTGTATATCTTTTACAATAAACAATTCAGAAGTCGAAAGTTGATATTCCCATTTTAAAATTGTGTTTAACATATGAAAGACAAATTATTATTAGTATTTATCATAAATTTTACTTGGTTAAATCATACCATTTACTTATCTTATCAGACTCAATATTTTAAACGAAATTCTTGTTCCAATATATTAAAATTTAACCTAACTGTCTGAATTGCAAATTATAAATATCGCTGAACAGTTGTTGTCACAACTCGACATCCCGGACCACGTATAGGTAGAGTGTTGGCGCACACATACACACTTGTGACGTCTATTATCTCTTGATGCACCTGGGAAGAGACTGCACAACACAACGTAGCATGAGGTTCTGTCTCTGTTTATAATAAAGATGTATTTTGTGAATTGAACTAAAGAATTAATGATTACCCTTTTTTTAAATTCAATACTTTTAACATTATCGAAAAGCTTTTTATTTATGGAACAATAACATTGATATAATCGAATTAAGTACTTTTATAGAGATTACAATCGCGCGTGTCTCGTTCAAATTAAGGCGTGGAAAACAAACATACTTCACTACCGACCCACAGTTTACTTACCTTGGACTTTACAGCGGCTTGATGCGACAATTTAAATTAGATTCGTCCTTTTTAACAGTAATTAAATGGTCATGTTATATATACTTCTCTTAGCAGATATGCTCTCCTGGTATATCGAGTAAGGTTGGAGATGAATGTCTCTATAGGAATTGTTTATTAAAATCTTTATTCATTTACTATATAATATCATATGTATTCTATTATAAGTATATTACATATATATTACAAGCTATATAAATTTCTCATCACAAGGGCTAGAAAAAACAGATAACTCTATATATATTATCATAACTTTGAAGATTTCTAACGTTATTTTATTATTTTTAACGTCATATATTTACTGAACGTTGTTACACTGTGGAAATATGTGTAGTGAGCACACTTTAGACGATTTACCAAATTAAAACTCGATACTTGATATCATTTTGTAAATATGCGTTGTTTCACGCTATCGATTTATGTGTGAATGTGGGGGTCTGCCAACCCCCTAACACCCCCATATTTACGTTTGTCTGAGACATACATTTTTCACCTTTTACCTGTATTAAGTGTGAACATGAGACAATTTATGTCCGGCTTGACAGACGATCTCTCGAGAACCGTACCATTTATAGAAACAAAAAATATATTTATTACTTTTCAGTTTTGACAATGAATAGTGCCTCCATTAAAGTAATAATTTACTTGTTTTTTTGGAGAACACGGTGTCCTATTGGTCTTAAAAAAAACTAGAAAATACTGTATATATACAAAGAAAAAATAAATAAAAACAAAAGCAGTACCTAGTTACTGTAGTGATATAGTGAAAAAAACCCTATATATATGTAATTTGTGTAAATGGTTTATATATATATATATATATGAAATTAACGTCAAGATGTGTTCATAACATGGAAATTTTATTCTGATACACGCGTTATTCAGAGACAATATTACTATGTAAGATTTAAGGTACGTTTTGTAAATAACATTATTACGTGTGCGTGACAACGACCAGTGATTTATAACAGCATCAAGTTGTGCAATTGAATCGTTTTGTCGGATTTTCGCAAAGTATCTATTAAGTACGTGCTTGGTTTACGAAACTTGTATCTCAGGCAATTTATATATAGGCTATGTTACTATGTATAGACAGTAAAGGTGATCGATAAATTTAAAAATGGAATCTGTTTTTAAAAGTGTTTGCAATATTGTCCTTTTATAGGCTATATATAATATAGGCAATTTATATAGAAAAGTAAATCTGATTTGAGTGATTTTTAAAAAGGGAATTCTGTTTTGTCTTTTAAATTTTTCATTTTATTTCTGTCTTTTCTCATGTATTTTCATGTTTTCCTTCGTGAACAAGTCTTACATTTATGATGTACACCCATGATTCGAACAAACTGTTTATCGGTTAAGATACTTAAGCCAGAAGTGTTTAATAAAAGTCCAATAATAAAAATAGATTTCAATAAAAATCAGGAAAATTGTTTTGATAAATAACATTTAATTCAAATTGTATGTAGGTAACGTATTACGTACGGAATAGCAAAATATCTTTTGAACGTCAAGTGGTTTTATAAAGAAAAATGTTTAATAAGCTACTACGTGGGTATGTAGGGGAGAAGATGGGGAGTTTCATTATAATGAATTAATCTTAAGTGCATTGAACTTTCAACAATATTTTTATGTAAACAAATATTAAGTCGTAGAAATACGATTTCCGAACGATAGTCCGCAAAAATTTATATACATTATACACTATTAATATATAGACTTGCGTCACTGTTATAAACTGTTCATCTCCAGATTTGTTAAATTAAATGTGGATTAAACTAAATTATTCCAATTATAACACAAATGATATAAACATACGAGACATTATGGAAACTGTTTTAAAAAACAAAAACTGACTTATCTAGAAGGCGTCAGTGCGGAAATATGCTGGCCTACAGATTCTCATAAAATACAGCATATGTAAAAATAACTATTATTAAATCCTGTACATGCTTGGGTTAGTGGGTAAGCAAAGGGCATACAACGCAAATCGATCGCCGAATCATCGACAATGTTTTCGGTGACGCGAATTAATGTCTTGATGACCTATGGCGGAAAAAGATTCGAGCTGGTAGCAGCAGCGCTATTGCGGAACGTTATGCGAATAGGCTGTATTGTTCCATGAGGCAACATGTCAGAAGAACAATGTCGGTACTTAAATCTTATACAGCATATTCCTTCAACTAGGACTCATACATTAAATATTAAGGTGTAGGTTAAACTATGGGACGTTGTAAATAAAAAATCAATTGATATTGTAGCTAGAAGCGGTGGTAATTGAATAGACAGTGCACAGATGACACAAGCGTGTCCCGCGGGACTTCTCGGCGCGCAGTTAATTACACGCTCCAAGAACAATAATACAGATTCGCAATTTATTATTTCAATTATTAATCATTTTTAAAAAGTCAATTATTTTATGTGTAGTGACGATTTCTAACGTGTCTTTATTAAACTAATTGAATAAAGATATTTTGATAGTTTAGGTTGAGTGTAAGATAATTGCAATATTGATTTTGCGCCAAAGTATATACGTATTAAAATTTATGATTGTTTACTTAGATGTTTTGAATGCATTGCAATTAAATATCACAAATGCTTTGGTAGATTTTTTATTGTGAACAAATTAAAAATTGTAAATGCAACAAATTTCAATTTACGATTCCAAAAACAAAGTTTTATTTGAAAAAGTTGAACAAAAGCTATTGTTTCATACTGAAACAAGTGAAAGTGCCATGTGGCAGACGTAGCCTACTTTATTATTTGAACTTCCTCAGAATGTAACATTTTTTTCAAATCTAAATAGGTCAGTTTGGTATTTAAAAAAATAAAAGATCCTAAGCATGTTTAATTAATTTGGATAACTCATGTGCCATATTTTAGTTTTTATATTAAAAACATGACAATTGACAACATATGAAGTAAACGACACGAGTTTAAACTATTATTTTCATTTAATAAAATATATTTTAATTGTTAGTTCCGAAATGATTCAAGTTAATCTGATTTTGACGGCACCATTAATTAATGAAAATCAAACTTTTTTTTTAAGGTTGGCAACATTTTTAATACGATGCGTACTCATAAACCGTAACTTTGGTTACAAATGCCGATGTGGCATTTAGCTTTTTTATTTACCAACCTCATTTGGGACTGGGAGTGGCGTGATGACATTTGAGTCAGTTTTATAGGCGCGTGCGGAACATTAATTTTGCCATTCGCAATAATATTCTGTGTAATAAGCCATCTGATACAATTCAAAAAAAAGAAGTCGCGCCACCCCTCAACACGTTAGAGTCGAGGCAGACATAAGACACAATTAATATACTCTATGAAATGTCATTACCTTTGTAACAAATTCATTTGTTGGGCAATTATTTTGTATTTTATTCACACTTTGTTGCACTAAAATAGTAAAAGAAGATAATGTTAATAGATGATAATAGGTACATGTAAGAGCAACGGGCTTATATAGCAAATAAGCGCTCTCTTGCAGGCAAAAACTATCACGATATTATAAATCTGACGCCATCTTGAAGCCATCTTGGGCGTAATAATTGTTGAGTGTTACCAATCATCAATAGTATTAAAATATATCGATGAATTAATATTTGCTTTTTTTCAAATAATTGCCTAAAGCTTATACATAAATAAATACCACTTAAACGTTATCTGAACTACTGAAATGATTTTAACCGATACGGTATAATGGCTCTCAATCTTTCATTTTTATTTAATAAATATTTATTATTATTGTCATACCAAATACATTTGTTGTATATATTGCTTTATTTAAATTCAACCAATATGAACTATATACTATACTATGGTATATTATGACAGCGTCACTGTTGATCCGCCAGCCACAAGATCGCATTCGATACGGACTTATTTTGTCGTTCACTGATGGAATTTAGAAGGGCATTGGTCTTATATTGTAAAATTAATATAGTTTTGTTTATTTTATTCTATTACATTAAGATAATAGAAATAATATATAAATATTTGGGCAATTGAGCAACAGAAATGTTTAGAACCTTCCAACCGTCATGTGAGTTGTTAGTTAAGTGACATAATTATAGTTTCACCGTGTGCTGTGACGTGTCCGATTCGATTTGATAACGGTATAATATCGTGACGGTAATCGAATTGCGCTGTCTATAATTATTGTCAATGGCTCTTTATTTATTCAAATGCTTTCATAACTTTAACATTAATTACTAAGGGAAATTGGAATTCTACTTTTGAGTCCGATCCTTTTTAAAGTTATAAAAAGGGTCATGAGATTGTATATCTATGTGAATTGGCTTAGACTCACCTCTAATTGTTTTTATATTTTTATTAAACCTTGTTAATTTCTTTGCTATTTCAGCAATGCACGTGGCCATGCCGTGCAAGCACAGCTCGAACGGAGTGTTGGAGTACGCTGGTGCCGAAGGTGGAACGCGAGGAGGAACCCTGGAGGCTGCCAGACCTTCGGCCGCCTGTACATTTCTTGCACGACCGAGGTAAGATAACATAGATAATATCATTGTTTTAAGCAAAAACTGAATATTTAAAAAAATTATAGTAATTCAAATCTGCAACTTAAGCCTTTAAGCCACTTGACATAATGTAAATGTACTAATTAAAATTGCTTTGAGTTATTTAAACCCCCATCATAGTTTAAAAAACATGTACCCATATAAATTTTAAAATGGAACTCATTCTGTAAGGCAACCTGGCAAGTATATCTGGTCTGGCGATTTCCTAGCTAAAAAGTCATTGGTAATGGTTTAGTTAAATCACCAATACATCAATCAAAATGACCCTCAAAATGCCTTTCTTGTACCAGGAATGCTATTAATTAGTTTATATTATTATTGTTATGTATGTCTAAAATAAACATATATTTACAAAAAATAACAATTTCGATAATCATCTATATTTATTTCAGACCGCGATAACTGTGCTGCATGTGTTGCACCTATCCCGTTGCTCCCAACTACACCAGCTCACACCCACTAGCAGCTATATAAACATGAATAACTTCACGCTAAATTTGTAGAAAAATTATTTATTTTAAGACTTGGTCGCTTATTAACATTTTTAATTTAAAATAATTATAAGCATATAAAAATACACCTTCAATGGCTTCTGTATTAATTACTTATATGGCAACATCGAAGCATCTAGTTGTCAAGTTGTAATGATTTTAAGTGATAAAAAAACTCTACATAATATTGTAAATAATATTGAATTACATATGTTATTAGTATTTTCTAGTCACAGTAATCTAGTCGGTCATTATATAAAAATATACAATTTCTTATTGACTAATGTTTATTTTTAATAATTATAATAAATCTGTAGTTTGTAATTGTATATAAATATAATTCATCATCTTATTAGCAACATAGAGTATATTTAATTTTAATTAAAAAATTATGAGATAAAAATAAAAAGCATTTAACATATCCATAAACTAGTCAAAAAACAAATATTATTATTTCATTAGGATAATTGCAATATCTAGTCTATTAGTCTAGATTTTATTTTATATCTTGAGGGTTGAATGTATAATTTTTACATGCAACTTATTAAGCAAATAGATAATATTGTCTACACATATCATGTAAATAAAGTAGAATTATGTTAATTTTATGTATCTTATTGTAGATTTTATGATTAAATAAATTATTAAATATAAATCTATATTTTTTATTCTCTCACTTTTAGGTCATCAAAATATATCAGTTCATTCAATGAACCTAATTAAAACATAACATATTATACTCATATGTTAAGTAAGGCCTGTATTCCAAGTCGTCACTCAAATCAATGATCAACAGATTCTTGATCTGAGATCAAAATTGACACTCAATCGGCTGTCTTATTGTAAAATGTCATTTGAGTGGCAATCAGTTGATTCTAGATTTAAGTCAAGATTTAATCTACAATCAACAAAGAGTTGCTCTGTGTTTGATTTGAGTTTGCTTTTTAATATAAAGAAAATATTGATTTCGTTACACGCTGTGTGATTGAAAAACGCTTTAATTATATACTTCTCCTTTTTAAATACTTAAATACTACTTATTTTTTAAGAGCATTTAATTTTAAAGAAGTAATAAAAAATACTTCAAATAACGTTTTCATTCAATTTACAGTGACAAAAGGAAAGATAATGCTATAGGGCTAAATAACGTGAAATGGAATTTATAAGCCTTAAATAACAAATCCTATTTACCTCATAATTTTATTATTTGTTCCAAATTATTTTATTTTGTATTTGAATTAACTTCAACATATTGGCAAAAAACATTTAAAATTAAATAAAGTAATAGGCCATTCATTCAATCACATTTTTCAAAAAGACAAGTAATAATTAACTTAGAAAAAGAAAAAGGTATGTTAACATATTGTTTCATCTGTTTAAATACCAAACACTCTCTTCTCTTCGGTTTATTAAAATTTTGTTTTAGGACAAGTCAAGTTTATGAGCAATAATTATTTGATAAACTACATTATGGAAAGTGGGTTTTATGTTCTTGTATTTTAATAAGCAAAGCTACTTAATAGAAATACTACTACCATTCAAAAATGGTTTGGATAATATAAAAAAACAATAATGTCAGTGTTGAAGTGAGAAAAGGTTACATGTGTATATAAAACAGAGAGCATATAAAATCATGTGAGCTGCACATGATAGAGATGTAGAATCGACAGGAAAGAAATTCAATAGAACTATTCAAACTGCAAAGAGAAGAACTAACAGCCGAGTTGGCACATACATTGTGCAATATCAATATATGAGTATTTTAATCTAGGAGACAAAATTGATACCTAATTTTTATGCCGGCACCATATTGTTTATTTGATAATGTATTTGTTTTTAATAAAGATATCCTTAGTTTGTGAAATCTTTTTCTATCATTCCTAATTAATAATTCTTTATTTTTTTGATAAGACAACGGAGCAAATAGCATTCAAATAAAGAGTATCGCTATTTTATGCCTCTATTATATATGCCTTTTCGTAAGCAACAAAACCTTATTTTTTTTCATTTCATTTGAGACATTCCATAAATCCAATTTTTAAATGTTTGTACTATATTGTCCTACTCTTCAGAGTCACTTGATGAAGAGTTAATTGTAGTTAATAACTTAATAGCTTGTAGGTAAAACCGCAACCTGAAATAATATTAAAGATATAAAATAACTGTTTGAAAATCAGCTATTTTCAGATCACAAGATATAAAAGTTATTCAACTTTCAAGTAAGTAAATAATTGAAAGGGACATATGAAGATTTATTATTTTTGTAAGCTTCAAGGTGCTGGTCATCTACAGTGTTTAGTTTTAATTTGAGTGCAGTCTATTGCACCATCAATATTTCTTGTCATTAAGATGTTTTCTTTGCTCTGAAAACGGAATTTTCTAAGATAACAACTTCTATAGAATATTTATCAAATTCATAATTATCCTTTTAAGAATTATATCAGATATTGCTTGTTATGAACGAATATTTTAAACATGCAATGAATTTAGTATGTTTTTCTTAACTTACTTGAAAATGTGCAGAACTTGCACGATTTGTGTTTGAACAATTTGGAAAAACATTTTGCAAGAACTATTATCTTCTTTTAAAAAAAAGGAGCCTTATAATATATATCAAAAACCTTTTCGGTATGTTATCCAATCTTTCCTCGTCTTCAATCAGATTCAGGTCAAAAATCTGTTATAAAAAATATCTATTTACTTTACAAGTTCGTGGATTAATTAGGAATGGCGGAAATAACAATAGATATTTGTAATATAAACTTAACAAACTTACCGAGAAAACTAGAAATACAACAATGTTGCACAGACAATCAGCACTCTCAATTTAGCAGACTCAATTAAATCTGTTCATAAGCGTAGATCTCCACTTGATTGGCGTTTAAAAATAAGGCGTAGTGTCGATTTTTTTTATCGTTGATCCATTCAGTGTGGTTCGATAAACCGAGCCAAATCTGCAATCAACAGTGACTCAAATCTCCAATCAAGAGGCAAATGAGCGTTGATTGTCGACTTGGAATGCAGGCCTTAGTATATGACAATCGTTTAACAATTACAATATAAAAATTGCACATATTATATTGTAACAGACACTTACATATTATCTGTGTCTACACGCAAAACACTGTTAGACTGTGCTTACATCTTGACAACATATTCATTATCAATGTCAATTTGATGACATTGTCGAAATTTGTTGAGTAATGTGGTATGACGTTGTCAGTTGTCAAATGTCAGTTAATGTTTCAAATGTTACTTTCGACAGATTTGTAAGTTGTCTGTCTTTTTCTGCTCCCAAGTCTTTTGAGAGGTTGGTTTCGTGTTTTCAATCTATTAAAATCTTAAAAAGTAAATAATGTTAAATCAATTCAAAACGCATTATTATTTAAAATGGCGTAATAAAGTGATTTGTGCCTTTATTTTAGTCGAATCGGTGTAAAATTACATATAAACAAATGTAACCTAAAAGTGCAACACTTGTGTGATATACGGTCTCTATTTTTTCAGTAACAAAAATGGGTCGTTATTCTCGGGAGCCTGACAATGCTGCTAAATCATGCAAAGCGCGTGGATCAAATCTCCGTGTTCACTTCAAGGTAAATGTTACAATCCTATGTTTACACTCTTTCAACTAAATTGCCTTACGTAGGTTTTTTCTTAAACCCCTGTATTTTAAAATTTCAGAACACATACGAAACAGCAATGGCTATTAGGAAGTTGCCTCTTCGTCGTGCTGTCCGTTATCTCAAAAATGTGACAGAAAAGAAGGAATGCATTCCATTCCGTAGATTTAATGGTGGTGTAGGAAGGTGTGCACAAGCTAAACAGTTTGGAACCACACAGGGTCGGTGGCCAAAGAAATCTGCCGAATTCCTCCTCCAACTATTGAGGAATGCTGAATCAAATGCTGACTACAAAGGCTTGGATGTTGACAGGCTTGTCATTGATCACATTCAGGTAATTTTAGTTTCCATTTTCAAATTATATTTCAATAGTTTAGATCAGAGTTACCTTACCATAGTTTAATATATATATTTTTTTAAACTAGTATATTATAATCCTATTAAACGCTGATGTATAGTTATAAATTAGGCATTCAAAAATCTAATGGCATTACTCATACAGTCATTTTATAAGCATATATTTGTTTAACTTCTACTGTTTTATATTCAGTTGAATTAATTGTAAACATACTGTGTACAACATTGCCCTTTATTGCTAAATTAAGTAGACAGTCAATATGTTATATTCTGGTTCAATATATTGATAAAACTGTACTAAATGAAATTAAATACTATATACATTACCCCATCCTTATATATTATAATAATGTTTAATTATTAAGGCATAGATATGTCACTTGTGTGCTAAAGTCAGAAAACTGTTGCCTTTTTTTGCTTGACAGTTTACACCTATATGTGTTAATTGTTTTCGAAAGGCAGAAACTATATGGTGGACAATATTACACGGAGAACATTTATTTTTCTCTTAAATTATTTCCATTAACATTTATATTTTATTACTAGCTTTCCGCCCGCGGCTTCGCCCACGTGTAATTTGGTTAAGTATATAGCGTTTTTTAATGATCTCGACAGGGCTTTCTTTCACGGGCTAAAATCTTGTTACAATTGGAATTATATATAGCCTGTGTTACTCAGGGATGATGTAGCTTTACAGGATCGGATGATTCAGGGAAATCGAGGGCAACTTTCAAATTAACGTACAGGCAATTACTATTCTGACAATTTTATATTCTGATAGTCATCTTCTTATGTGGATGAGCTGATGATGGAAGGTAAAACTCCTCATCGGTTAAGAGTTGAAAGAAAATTCTTAGGAAGTTTTGAGTACGAAATACGTACTTGTGAGGTTATTACTTATTAGCTTGGCCAAATAATAAAAGGTAAACCTCATTAACGTTAAGGATCTAGATGGAAAAATGGGAGCGGACAAACGATAAACGTCTTTTCACTCGTTTCCTTTTACTTGTTGGTATAGGTAGTGTTCACTCAAAATAATCATAGGGTAAAACGTTAATGAAAGTTTGAAGTGCATGGTAGTCATTACACAATGGAGCATCTTAATACCGCGATGGATATATTTGGCCTAAGTAGAAGTTCTTTAAAAAAAAAGTAAGACTCAACCTCGCACACTCACTCACACAGCAACACCATTGCACACACTAAAATGCTCGTACTTCACATAGTTCCACTTGGTCATGTGTATATATATATTTTTTTTTTTTTCTGTTCGTGTTTTTTTTTGTTATTCTTTTTCCTGATCTTAGATTATATTTCCGATTCTATATTTTAACCTCATTTTGGCTTTATTTTTAATCTATTTTTATTGTGTAAACTGTTTTTGATAAGCTGTATAGGTTTAAGAAATAAAAAAATAAAATAAATCTACGAATTTTATCAACGCCATCTATCGAGCACATTGTTCAACACTTCAACCGCGCCCGCGCGCACTGCGTTATTTGTTATTTTTGTTACCTCTCATAAGTTTTAATATTAAGATTAACTTATATTAGAACATATTTAACAATATATAACTAATCAATCAATATAAGTGTTTAAAAATTTTGAAGCAGTGGTTGAAGTAAATTTTCAATTGACCATAACTTCTTTTTCTCTTAACCGATTTTGACAAAATAAACTTTTGACAACGCTCCTAATTATATATAATCCAACTGTGAAAACCGCGTTCAAATCCGTTCAGTAGTTTTCAAGTTATAAAGTACCAGACAGACAGACAGACAGACAGACAGACAGACAAGAATTCCAAAAATTGGTTTTTTGGTTTCTATGACTCTTCTTTAATTGCCTCCTTTCAGTTTTTTGGAAAAATATTTAATGTACAGTTTTTCGATTTTTACTGTCTTATTATTAGTATAGATAACCACTCCACTATTCTGTCTTGTTTTTTTTATGTAAGCAAAGTTGTAGTGGATTTTAGTGAACTCTTGACATTCTCATGTCACAATGTTTGTTCCTTTACTCCTCCGAAACTGCTTGAGCGATTCTCATAAAATTTTGTGAGCATTTTGAGAAATTTTTTTTGGCAAAACAATGTTTGTTGGGATCAGCTAGTTATGTTATATAAAGCATTTTCATCCATATTGATAAACAATACTGATTGAACCTATTACCCAACTCTATTACCCATGAATGGGATAGAGGGCATCTACAGTGATCCACCATTGGTTTCAGTTTTAAAAAAAAGTAGTATTTTGGTGACAATGACTTTAATATTATTACTTATGTTTTGTGCAGGTTAACCGTGCCCCATGCCTCCGTAGACGTACATACCGTGCCCACGGTCGTATTAACCCCTACATGTCATCTCCATGCCACATTGAGGTGTGTTTGAGTGAACGCGAGGATGCAGTTGCCCGTGCTGCTCCCACAGACGATGCGCCCGCTAAGAAGAAGCTCTCCAAAAAGAAGCTTGCCCGTCAAAAGGAAAAGATGATGAGAGAATAGAAGTTTAAGGGTTAATAAATGACTAAACAACATCCTGTCTTTTATTTTCCAAATTTTATAATATGTATGCTTTATATTATTTGTAAATTACAGAAGTTAAATCTTAAAATATCATGATTATTATTAGTCTTCAATATAAAGATTTTATTAAGTAGTACCAGTTTAGTGCAATTATTTTGAAATATTTAATGAAGCCTCTTGAAAGTTCAAGAAAATTGTTAATATCCTCAGTATGATGGTTTTAAATACAAGCCATTAGTAACTACTCAGGAAATTAAGTTTCCTCTAAAATCCATTTTATTTATTGATTTTTGTTCTGAGCATATGACCAGATTGATCAGCCATTAGGTTGGTTAGTCTTTGTAAAGTTGGTCTGTTGGGGTTAACAGTTGGCCTGGTCGGCTACGTTATTTTGAGGCTACATTATTGGTCATAATTTAAGTGTTAAACGCATTCATAGTTAGACCTACATTCTATAGTGGGATAATCATAAAATATATACATTTTTGGATCTTTTGCAGTTAGTAAGATTTAATTTAGAAGCGTTGTTATTGACACCGCTGCACCCTAAAGTCTTCAAGATATCTTTCAAGACCACTGTGGAGAGTTAGAGAGAATGTGCCGCCTTGTCGCCTGCTTTTTGTGTGTGGAATGGTTTGCTATACTTCCACAGTAAGAACTTTGTTGTGGTGCACTTGAATATCAGGTAAATTATGTTGGTATGTGTTCCTTGGTTGTAAACTGAAACTCAATATCTTTATTCAAGTAGGTCTTTTTAAAGACTCTCTTTACCGAGAAGAACCGGCAAGAACTCAATAGCTGCTCTTTTGAAATTAACAATTAATACAAAATTATGTTGCTGACAAGTCAAACAAATAACCATAGCATTGTTAGGCTCAAGAATTAAACTATCCCGATGCTGAGCCAATTGTATAGAGCTTTATACATAAATTTGTGGATGATGATAAGAATTGAAAACGGAAGAAGGAATTTTTCTTCAAATTTGTAATTTCAATCTTTTGAATGGATCTACTTTACCCTATGGACTGTTCTGTCAAGCGCTGTCAAATTACCAAGATCCAAGTTGACAGTTCACTAATCATACGATCCGTTAGTCGTAAAGCGTATTCTTGTGAGAAGTGAACGTCTAACAATTCGTATCTGTTATTTGACGCTACCTACTGTTGGTAAATCAATTTTGTCATGGCGCCGTTGTTACTTCTTACGTCCCGTTAAACGTGATTTACTAATACGATTCGTTTTTTCATCAAGTGTCAATACAATGTAAACTAAGAAACTATTATATCAGCAGAAACCGACTGTTAATTACCCAATACCTAGCATGCTTTTAAGCATTTTTAACTTACAAAGCCTAAAATTAAATCTAATGATAAATTTATATTGCCATCCGTATAGCTTTAGTACTGTATCATTTTTTTTATAATAACGGCGAAACTTAGTCAACAGAAATTCATTATTGTACAAAGAAAAAACAAAATGTATATTATTTGTCTTGTTTTAAATGTAGAAAAAGTTTTACCTAACATATTTCAATAGTGCTAGTGGGGCTAAAATAACTAAGTTTCATTTATTGGTGATTTGGCGTTCTCAAAGTGGATATATTAGAATAAATTAAGATTTCGAGATGTACCATAAACACTATTTTTATAACAATAAATGATACGATTATGATCTTAGTGAAGTTTGATGTAAAAAGTAGGAATTACAATGCTTGTATAGTGTGATAAGAAGAAACTCGCGCTAAAACTGTTTAACCCAAGTAAATCGCTAACTTTTTCAGTAACTGCAAATTTCTAATCAAGATCGAAGTAAACATGGAATATGAACTCGTAAGTTCTTATAAATGAATAGAAACTTAATAAATAGGTATTTCACATTATAGCCACTGCAGATATTCTATCTCACATCTGATTTTCATTATGTTTAAATTAATAATCAGATTATATAGTTATTTAATATTATATATAACTGAGTCACATAAGTTGTTAACATGAATCAATATGTAGTGCACAAATTAAAACCAATGTTTTATATTTCAGAAACATAAGAAAGCAATGTCAAAAGAAGAAGTCAACATGTTATTAGATTTAATTGAAAGTAAACCAATTATAACAATAAAACAAACCGATGCCACGACTAATAAAAGTAAGGAGGAAGCATGGTCAATGTTAACAGCCTTTTTCAACTCTCGAAACGGTGCAATGCCTAGAAGTAAAGAGCAACTTAAAGCAAAATGGGACAATTTAAAGAAAGCTGCTAGGAAACGGGACCAGGACATAAAGATGAATAGCGAAAAGGTGACAAAAATTCAACATATAAGGGGACTTAGTACATGTTTGAAATAAATATTTATTTGTCAAACAGGTGTAATATTCTACCTAATGCTTAGCTCTATAATATCTCTAGATGAATTCATTACAACATTGTCAACTTCTTAATTTAAATTTATTCCTCTCTATTTTCTTTTCTTGCTTATCAGTTTAAATCAACTATTTCTTTTCAGATGGAGGGAGGTAGATCAATCTTCATTCCACCAGATGAAGTGTTAGATAAAGTGATGCAACTGCTTAAATCAGGCCACCATGTTGCTGATGGAAGTACAAATGTGGCTGATGATTCTGAAGGTTGGTTTTTGATGACTTCCTTGTTTTTTAATTATGTTCAACCAAAACCTCTCTGGAATTTTTAAAACAATGAAAGATAACAATATAATATGCCGAATCTTAAAGTGTTCTTTGTCTTTTGTGAAGTTTTAGTACAGTTATGGTATTTGTGGTAATACTAAACCAATTTTGGTGACCCACAACAACTTAACCTCATTTGACTCCAATAAGATTTCAAATAAATTTCGGGTGCTCCAGAAAATTGTATGGATAATAGTACAAGCAATATAATACCAAATATAATATGGGGACCAAAAAAAGGTGATAATAATAATAAATGTTCTTTATCACAAATGATTATGCTGTAATAGACAGATGAGTTGTTTTAACAATGCAATTAGTATAGAAAAAAGGCTGATAAATATTAATATGCTCTTAGAGATATCATAACATAGTTGCCTTTGGGGCTTAAATCAAGTTAAATATTATGGGAATTAGGACGCTTGCCAATGTTTGTTTGTACTAGATTATCTTATAAACAGCTGGTTCGAATTAAACTATGCATTTTTTTTGCAAAAGTTGCATGTACACACTAGACTTTTTTTAATGTTGTTTTATTTTTATTTAAGCTAAGAAAAAGAAACTAAACAGTTCAGTGGACTATGTCAGACAGGCAAGAGATTTAGCAATAAAGAAATATTATGAAAAGAAAGTGGAAAAGGTTAATTTAGAAATAAAAATACTAATGTTAGAATATGAAAAGAAAAAGAATGAGGTAAAAACAGAGACAACGAGTGAGTGAATGAGTGATGAACGAATGAAATTCGAATTTTGAAAACATCAGAGGTTGACAATTGACGTTTAAGTGGATGTCAATGAGAATAAAATGTAGAGGAGTGAATCTATGAAACGTTACCACTAAGCGAAAAATGGATTGTCAAAGTTTTTATAATAATAATTTGGCGCTGTGACGAAAAACGACATTGGTAAATAAATATGCAGACTGAATTATTTTTTTTAAATATCGTTAGTATTTCTACATTAAAGTGTTACTTTTCTGACAATTTTCAAATTGTACTAAAATCATGTTTCCTGTTAAGTGAAGGTTATTTATATACGTTGTAAAAATATCTTAAACAACTTCAAGTTATGAGTAAATCTATTTTTCTATTTTCCATTGTTTTATTTTCTATTGGGCTTCAAAGTTTCTATATATCTGCAGATATGTTAAACGGCACGTGGTTGTCATCAGTCAATTCTGTATTCATCATGGCTGCCGAGCTATCGTGGGTAGGCGAAGCACTAAAGCCTCCAAGGTAATTATATTCACAAATATGAACAGAATTATACTTAATTGCCACCAAAAAATATGACTCGTTTCTGTCCAGACCAGTTTAGACCATATCTACATAGTTTTAAATGCGCACAAAAGTCGACGTTTGTTTTAAGTATTATATTGTATGATACATATATATTTTACTTAAAGTATGTAATTAAGAAAATTTAAATAATTTATTGGCGTAAGGTGAGATTCACATAAAAATATAAAATCATGTTACCTTTGAATGAATCAATAAATTTCATGTTTCGTTTGTCGTTTCAGTCATAGTTTTTCAGTGATATTTGGTTTTCGAAATCACGATGGTAAATAAGTTTACGAATATAGTTTTCCAAAATATAATTTTGTTCCGCTAGCCTCTCCGCATTCTCGCTGGCTTCTATCCGCTTTCTCTTTTCCACTGTTATTTGATTCCGTAAATCGTTGTTTTCCTTTTGTAAAGTCTTTATACGATTTTCGTAATTCATTACGCGCGATTTTCCGATTTCAGCTCTTGAATATTTTGTTTTAGTATGTTATTCTTTTCCTGCAGCTCGATCGCCCTCATCATCTCCTGATGCTTTTTATCGGTGGCTTCTAAGAGCTTTGCCTGTAACTTGCAGTTTTCATCGACCAGTTTACCTAGCTTTGATTTAAAGAAATCGTTATACTTATCTTTATTAAACTTTGACTTTTGTAATTTCATAATCTAAATCACTTGGAGAATTTTTCTAAAGCATTATAAGCATTGGATTATTATTATGACATTGTCAAATTGACTTCCGGTAAAACTTTTTGGTTGTTATGTTTTTTATAAAGCATAGTTTATAAAAAACTAATAACTTCTTCAAATTAAAATTACCCCATTTTTAATTATAGTCGCGTATATTGATTGACTAAACCAAATTTACTACTACTTAACCGCTTTAATGCGTATTTAAATTTTGAATGAATGACTTTTTGCTGTTGTAAATATGTTTGTAACACACACTTAAAATAAAATATAAACTAGCTATAGCTGAGTTGGTTGTATCATCTCAGACCAGTATACTTTGAAACCCTCATGAACTACTGAAACCCTTTAAGTCTGAGTTATATGAAGAGAATTGAACAATGGAGTCGATACATTAAATTGAACTGTTCAGGCACCTTGAGGTACAAGTGATCACTGCTATATATGTGGAAATGATATAAATAAATAATGCGAGTACGGGTTTTAAACCACAAAGTGTTTGATTATAATAGGAAAGTGAGGTCCAAGACGACATAGATATATATTCTTCAGTTGTATTAAGAGTTTTATGAATGGCGCACGCGTGTTTTGTGATTTCGTGCATTGCCACGCTTCTCATAAATGCTCTTGGCGATCCCGCTTTGGCGCCGTCCAGGAAAATGGAAGCTAAAGGTTAGAATAACTTTTAGTTAATTTACAAAACATGTATATAACAATTTTAATTTAGAATCTAATGTTATAACATCTGTAAGCTTGGATAGAACGCGTTAAATCTGTATTTTACTTGAGAAATAATTTCTCTTGATTAAGAAAATAAAATTAATATTCAAAACAGATAAAATACTTTTGATTTGTAGGCTCTGTAATGAGATTAAAATATGTGTTATCGTGTTAGCAATTGTAGTTGAGTGACAGCCGATTCGTTGCGGCATCTTTGATCGGATCAGCTGACCTATAAACCTAATGCACTTATGCTAAGTGACGACAGGATCTCACCCTATTTTTCATTGCAACAAATTGTTTACCGTTATTTTCATTAATATTTTTTATGTCAGTTTTGTGAGGTTCGATTTAATATCATACATATATTTTTATATGTATTAAGTAATGTATGCTCTAGAGCAGGTGTGGGGTAACATTTTTAAAATATTTTGGCTGCCGCACACTTTCACAAGTTAAGGTTTCATACTTTTAAAAATTAAAAAGAAGTCAAGTTAGAAATAATTAATTCGTTTAATACTTGGCTAATAAAGCAAAATAAAGCAAAATCATTGTTTACTTTTTTAATTTTGATTAATATATATTTACTTTAAACTATGATATTAAGATATATATATGGTTCGGCCACAGTATAATTACGACAGTTATATGTTTGTATACTATACTATACTATATATATATATATATATATATATATAGCTCTTTTTTTTAATGAAGTCGTATTTTGCGTACCTCATTGAAACCTCATATAATCACGTCCGTATACAAATAGGCACAACATTACATTTAAAAATGTATTGCATTGTATCTTATTATCTTTGTTTTTAATAAAAGACAGCGTGCTCTAAACACTAAACTAAATAAGCAAGATTATATTTACGGAGGAAAAAATGTCACTCTATATATATATATATAGTCCAGAACGGTCGATCTAATTCAATCTTAGCTATTTCCAAAATAATTATTTAAGTCTGTAGTTTACATAATTGGAGATGTAAATATAATATATAATTATAAATTAATCAAGTAAACGCTTATAACCAATCTTAACTCTATGACCGGTTCATTGTATTAACCTCCAGACAGAAAATAAAGTTAACAAGCATATATTGCTGCTGAGGGTTGCGTAGGACCTAAGTTCAAAGGGTCATGTTAAATTAAAAATAATAAAAGTCAATTTATTTCTTGTTGTCACGTTCTGATTAAACAGGCATAGATCTGTATAAAGAATTATGAATGATTTTTTTTTGCTCTGTAGATATAATCTTTAAAAAATATTGCTTATTTAGTTTAGTTTGTCAATACAATGATGGTGTTTGGAGAGCACGCTTTTTTATTAAATACAAATTTTTATATGTAATGTTGTGCCTATATGTTTTAACTTCAAAATCGTTGAACACTAATACTTAGTTTACACTAGTTCACTCCGAGCCCTAAGATGAAAAGAACCCACAAGAAAATCAGCAGTTTTTACAATTATCTTATTGCAAGTACATATTATTTTAGTGAACTTAAATTATTAGTAAACAAATTTTGGAACGGAACAATTAATAGTTTAGAATTATTCTTAAAATAACCAGATGCTCTGTACCCAAAAATATGGTATGCAGGTCAGGTCAGGTCAGTGGTCGCTTATTACATAACACAAATCACATCGCTACCGCGTCCTAAAAAGGAACTTCCTGACGCTCTCGGCTCTACCCACCACAAATGAACCTATAATAATAAATTAGGGTCAATAAGTTAGATAGTATACGATCTTAACGCTTCAACTGCTCATGGGACTATTGGATTAATAACGCGTCGGTATTCTTACGATGATTCCTGCGAATATTTTGTAGATATTCTGAAGGAGAAAAAATATTAATTTTTAGTTCGATCGATTGATTTAATGTGGGTCAAATAACGACACTATAATTAAAAAAGTGCCACAGTAATTACTAGCTTTCATCTCTACAATTGAATAAATACATATAATCCGATCTAATTCTGTATTGGAGAAAGAAATATCGGTGGGATTTTTTTTAACTTAAATTATCAAAACTCTTGTATTGATTATTCTTATGCAATTAAGTTTGTATTTTCGGTTTAACATTCCACTGTACAGTAACTCTATCATTGAGACTATTGCGTTGTTACTTCGTCCTTTTAAGCGGTTGCACACCTACGTCGAACCGGGAAGTGTCGGTGATAGAGCAATTGTAAACAAATTAATTTGTAATACAATTTATGTATATGACACCTGACATATTTATGGTCTATTTTGTAATCAAGATATCGTTTCTTAAATTAGAAAAGATATACTTGTAACTGGACTTGTCCTTTATATTACTACAGTTTAAACATTTTATTTATAATACTGTCAGCCATCAGGTACACACCTAACACCTACCTACACAGAAAAAGGTAGGAATTTAAACTGACCCAATAATAGGCTAACACAACATACGCTGTATTTAATAAGTCATAGACAATGAGTAATGACGACGAATAACATAAGAAAGAGGAGCTTCAGCTTATAAAAATTAACTTACGAGACCAGCTTTTTATAAAGTTAATTAACACCCAAATGGAGGTAGTTATAAAAATATTTAAGTATCTGTAAAATTCGTTTGGAGGGTAAATCAGTTGTGAGATTCCGGTAATGTCCACGTTACTTTACTGTTACGTATACTTAAGTGGACAGTTAATCCGAACGGGTACATAAAATGCATTGAAATAGCGAATGTGAATGACGAAAACAGTGTTTATAAACCAGCTGGTATTTTTACAGGATGTGCTTGAATGAGGTTAAGTTAAAAAGTACTTAAAGCCGACAGGAGCCGTCATACTGTAACGTAAATGTGTTCTATTTCACTGTGCCCATCGTTAGTAAAGGTTGTTTTTACATTGTTTTATATATGAATATTGACGCATCCGCTGGTGCATTGTGTAGTGGTTGCAGCTCTTTACAGCCGTACTGTAGAAAATACTTGAAGTCGGCGGAGAGTTTCTTGCCAGTTCTCGTCCGCTCTATGCCAATGATTGGTAAACATGCAGTAAATGTAATTAAACAATTTATAAGCGTTACACAGTAAAGTTAGTATAAGGTATGAATACGTTTTGGAGACCTGGAAATTTTGAGTGTTTGATTTATATGTAAACACACATAAATAACGCGTAATATAATTTCCTCCGGTTTTTCAACAATGTTATATAGATTGCTAAATGACATAACACCACTGACATTGTGTGTCGATGACTTCCTACCTTGAACCAGGAAGTCGGGATAGGTCGAACCCTTCCTTATTGCACTAGTTTATCCCGTATTATATTCTTGTTACATTACAACAATTAGCAACGGCGAAATTAGTTTATTTTAGTTATTTTTTTTATATGATTGTCATACGGCATACTTGGGGAGTAATGCTTTGGATACTGATACTATATTTGTACGTATAGGATACTGTTAGAACTACCTATAACATGAGGCAAAATGCTGATGTGCTGTCATAGCAATAGGCGTCAACTCGCTTTGCCCATAAGTAGGCTGCATAAAATAAAGTCAAAAACTTTATTAAGCAAAAATTGTTGTCCGGTCTTATGCTGAGATAAGTACCTGTTAAAGTCAGACCGGTCTATTTGGAAAGTTCGTAGTCTTAGCAATAAGAATATGGTTATACAGTGAATATTCCAGTCACTTGGATACCTCTGATCGGATATTCCTTCAGGCACTATTTTGAAATGTTTTGAATTAAACTAATCATATATACATATAATATACTTTTAAGTTAAAGAAGTGTTTAAATTACATTAATATAATTAGCAATTGAAATGTAAATAAAAAAATAATATTAGCTTCAAAGAAAATATTTAACAAGATGCACTTGTTACAGAGCGGAAAACTCAAGAAAAACCTATAATTATTAGAAGAGTACCAAGTGCTTATTTCTACCCATTTAGTCTGTGGCCATTACCCAAGTATCCAGTGGACGGTAAATATTTTTTCCATTAAAATTATATCCGTTTAATTCAGTTATTGGCAGACCTGTGTTTTTCTAGTATTAATTAAAATGGTAATAAATTTCTGGTTTCAGCTAGTGAAGATTACGATTATACCCGAAGTATAAAATATGTACAAGTGAAGAAAAATAAAAGATAACACATTAAGCGAGATTTATTTGTAAGGATAAATGTACTGAATAGATTGTATGAAGTAAATATTTGTAAAAAATTCGTATTTTTTTTTTCGTTATCATTTCTTTATGTGGACGTGTAGACAGTAGCTGTGTTGGGCAGACAGAGCCATGCAACACTATTTTAAAACAACTTCAAAAAAGGGAGGTTGCTACCGCACTTCGAAAATTGTTAATCAACTTTTTAATAAGCATATTGTTTCAGTTGTTTTTAACAACGTCAACGTCATGGAAAATTACTTAACCCGCGTACTGGATAATAACAAAACCCGCGTTCTGGATAACAATAGTGTTCTACAATTCGGAGTGCGGTTATGTAATTTGTATTAGTATTTGACGTCAGAGTTCGCAAATATGTAACAGGCGAATATATTATTATATATATTCATAGTCGCGCCATCATTAGTCTTAAATTAATAATTAAGTTTAAACATCATTTAATTGTCCTAAAATAAGTTTAAAAACATAGGTGAATACTTTAAGTTTGTTAATATGTGAAATGTCCTTTATTATTTCAATACGATGTCTGTAAACACGTGCTTGAACACTATAAATAGGGATGCATTGTAACCGCAAGATACTTAGCCACGGTTGAGCTAAGCTCGCCAACCAGCCCGAGCTGAGCTGTAAAGGCCTCCTGGCTAACAGCGAGATCCCCCTCCAAAAAAAAAAACCACACGACATATTCGCGCTCAGGCCGTTGTACGGAACGGACCTCACTTCAAATAGTGAAATAAAAATCTTGGAAAATATCAGTGAAGTGTTTCTTTAAATAAATAAGTGGTTATTATGACCGACTCAATCGTGATGTTGGCAATGCTGATGCTACCTACGCCTTTCAAAAATAACCCTACAGAGTAGTGGGGACGGCGGTAGCCCTATTGAGATACTCTCTTCGTTATATATAATAAGAACCATATTATATGTTTTTTCGCCTAACGCCTTGTATTTGTGTGTAGTTTGATTTATTATTACTTGTATTACCATTTCTTTCGAATGTTTCTCAGTAATGCTAAACTTGTAATTTATGAAAATGTGCAATTTTTAATATTTATGTGTGGGTGTGCCAGATAAATATTAACTGGTGAATATATAAATATTCACCAGTATAAAGAAAATATAAATATTAAGTGCTGTTACTGCACACAGTAGATTCTTAATGGTGGTTTAAATATACTTTATGGAACACGAAACACTGTTAATTGAAGAGATGGTTAATTTGAAGCCATCCAATGCATTCGTCTGTTTAAACATTTTAAGATGTTTTCTTTTTTATTTCCAGTTGCATGAAAGCTAATAAATATGTTGCGGTACCTGCGACGAGCTGAAAAGTAAAAGAAAATTGTGTTAAATAAAAGAAAAACAAATCACGTGTCATGGCCAAGTACTCAATTTAAACTGTAATTATATAAAACCAAATGGAGCGGGTGTACACGAACTGTAATGTTGTTTGTAAGTACGAATCATTGTTGGATGATGGATTTGATTCTTCTTTAGTTGTCAAGTTATTTACATACTAGAAGAATTATCACGTACATGTTTAAAACTAAATATTTTTTTCAGTCTTAGAATATGAAATCTGAGACCATCCATATTGAGGTCTTGTGCCGAATAAACAATGATTGTACAAAATTGATCGAGAATACTTTAAGTTACTTATAACTTTTATTTGTTTACAAATTAACGATTGAACAAGTGTTGCCTTCCCTAGGTTTAGTGGTTATTTTTAACCCAACCACTGTAAATAAATAACTTTTGAATTGTCTTAATTGTTATATAAAAATTATGAACTATATTTTTTTCTAAATCAAATTGTGATTAATCTATTGTTTAACAGTTATATGTTCGTTACCTTAGCAACTAAACCTCTATTCAGGGTACAGATGTTAAATGGCGAAAAGGTTGGTTGACGAAGCATTGTCAACCGGTAAAATAAGTGCAGCTCATTAGACATGCCGGCATTCTCGTGATATTTCTTCTTAAGTTTTGAAAGTAAGTCTTGTGTTTTTTCCATCTGAAATATTTTACTACCTTTTTTAATTTCACGTGGCTATGTATATAATATTTTAAACTATCCATAAGGTAATAAATAAATAAAAATTTGGTCCCTGGGGCAGAGTATGCTTCATACACGCAGCTTTTCCTCTCTCTATTGATGTGAGGTACTATGTGTGTAGAAAGCACCACCTCTGAGGTCACCGGTACTGTCTACCAGGCGCTTACGTATATCAATAAATGTATTGATAATATTTAATAAATTAAGTACGGATAACGGTAAGAAATTTATTCCCTGTGTTATGGATCCAAACAGAACTGTTATAATTAACTGGATTGTCAGCACTTAAACCAGTTCCTAACGAAAAGAGAAATTGAACTAAGATTGTACCTGGTTATGAATTTGATGAGGTATCTCGCAAAAAATCCATAATTTTATTATAATTTCAAAACACCAGACTATCTCACACATGCTTGAAAATAAGAAGTAATCTAAAAATTAATTAATATAATTTAATAGTTTCTCTGTCTGTATCTCTTTATCATTGGTATATTTTGAAGAATTTAAAAAAAAGTAGCTGTGGAAACATAACATAATACCTGTTTTTGGATCTTGTATCGCCATATTTTTACATCCCACCCAGTATGTACAAGAAATTCATCCAATAAAACTGTTAAGAGGAATTTTAATATCATATTGGAATCGTTAGTTTTATATTAAGTAAAGGACTCACCTGCATCCAGGTTGTAGGAACCAACATTCAAATGAACAAATTTATAGGACCTGACCATCAAACGTAAAAGGTTGCCCATAATAAAAAATACTATTTCTGTCTCTGCTGTCTCAACGATCGTCCTAATGACATCACTTATAGACATATACGAATGAATCAGTTTCCGAAGATTTTCAGCTGGGTCACCGAATTCTTGGGCTAAAAATGATTTATAAGTAATCAGTAAGAATATGATATATAAAGCAAAGACGATGTCATAAAATGTATATTCATATATTACATATGAATTCATTTTGACAAATAAAACCTCTTTTGAGAAACAAATCAATAAAACCTCCTTTGATAAATAAGTTCATTAAAACCTCTTTTCGACTAAATTAATTTATTAGAGGCTCGTTTGAATAACATTCGATGGTTCTGTGATGTCTGTGGTAAGCGGCTCTTCTGGGTCCAATTGGCGAACGAGATAGACGTTATTGTTATTCCTTAATGATACTTTTGTAGGATTATTGTTAACCAGCTAATTGCATTAAATACAATTAATACAAATAAATTAAATCAATCAAATAAACCGAGACCGCGGAACATCATCAGAATTGTAACTGTCATTAAGTGCCAAGGGTGTGGTTCGGACGCGTACATATATTTAATATAGAATAAATTAACTATACTATGAAAATTATTTGTAGATTTTCCTCGCTGCTATCAGCGAGCTGCTACTATTAGCGAAAGCATTAGAAGGCTTGCTTTACTAGATTATTTTTAATAGGAATCGGGCATTACCTTTATCAAAACGAGATTCAATTAGGTAATTGTTACGTAATATTATTTTATTTCCCGGGCTGTTTCTTCTCATCTCTGAAACAAATGATACAATTTAAAGTAAACGTTGATTTGGGCGCAGTACCAATTTGAGATGTGTTCAACTATATTTTTTGTATTAAATAGAATCTAAATAGTCTAAAATTATTTTCAAAATATGTCTTTTTTTTTAAATTTTACCTCACCTGTTTTACGCAATAGCCTGTTGAGCTCATCATTCATGATTTTTGTAGCTGAATGTATGCGAATCGTAACGAAAATAAATATAAAACAATCTAAAGCCATAATCAACTTAAAAAATATATCTATATTTAATTTCACCAATATTAACACTGAAACAAAAATATTTCATATTTACTACATACAAACTAAACTTAACATAAAAATAACTGAATGGGCCAGTAACTCTCCGCAACTCCTTTAAACAGCCAGGTATGTTTTTAATGTAACAGGTGGCAAACGAGCAGGCAGATCATTTCGAGTGAAATGCTTACCGCCACCCACCTGCAACGCCAGGAAGCTTACAAGTGAGTTGCCAGCCTTCGAGAGGAATGCTCTCTTCTTGATGGCCCCCAAGTCGTAGCAGTTCGGGAATACCTGCGCTGGCAGTTGGTATGTTATACAGTAAGGTTGTAAAGAGCTGCAACCATTACACCAGCGAATGGGACATAACCTATCTCCTAACTGAGATATTGGGGAAGCTACCTGAATAGCCTTAATATCATTTGTGATATGAATATTGAAGTATTTGATTTTTTATAATTCATATGTAATAATATAGATACAGAAAAAATACTTACATAACGAGCAACGCGTAATGTTAAAACAATTATTCAAAATTGTTACAAATGAAAAAGATAAGATAAGTGTTAAGAAAATAGTCATCAATTTACATCTGATTAATTCTTTATTCCCTGTTTTCTTAGTTATTATTAACTGGAAAAAAATACTTTCATGCACTTTGGTGTACCAATGATTGATTGGTGATAAGTTTTTATATCACATAAAAAATTCACAATATTTTATCATTATTATATATTTTTTTCAATAAAATATAGTAAACATATTAATTTATAGTAGTAAATGTATTTATACATTTAAAAGCTTTTACTGACGGGATATATTTTTTAAGTTTTTGAATCTTATAGATGAATTTCTTCGGCGAAATGATCACTTTTACGGATTACCTAAGTCCAGCATTAAGTTTCTAGTCTAATTGAAGTAAAAGACCGACCTTTTCAATCGTTTTAAGACATAATAACCAGGAGTAAGTGCGAGTTGATGCATTCCAAAGGGTGATGTTGGTTTGCACCATGCCAGATATCTTAAATATAAAGAGCATTAAGAGAAATGATTGCTTGGCTTTTTCATTTACATTGTTCACTGTCTCTATATACAGTGTGAACACGAATAGAGCATCTGAAATATGTTTACTTTATAAGAAAAGACATACTTCAATAAGTTCCATTAAAAAATAATGAGTTTATTATAAAAATAATATGTTTCTAAAAAAAGATAAAGAAAAGTCGTTAGTCATGTTAGAAAGCTTAGAAAAGGGATTAACAGTTTTTGTATGAAAATTATTGATTAAATAAATACGTACTTAGCCATGGTAGTAAAATAAGTAGTCCACAGTATTTTAGCCACGGTGAGAGTCTTGGTTCATCTTTCATTGTATATGGGAATAGACCAACATAACGGGAAATTTGAGCCACAAATTTGAATGCGCCATGGTAGCCCCATTCTTCTATTTTAGAACCCATATTTTCTGGTGATACAATAAAAATGTGGTGGTGAGAACAGTTCTACAAAAAATATATTATAAGTATTATTGACCCGTTTAAAATTAAATTCGTCTCTTTTCATAATAATAATAGGACCGAATTAGGTATTTATTAGAGGCATCAGTTTTATTGTACTGTATGTAAAATGTTTAAAAAAAGTTTTTGCTAATATAATCCATAAAAAAGTATCTTTTTAACTTATAGCTTCTCTATTTTTCATTTTAAGGCAACAAAGTTAAATAAACATATTTGTAGGCAACACAATTTGCTACAAATTAAGACGTTACGCACAGCTTCTGAGATATTGCGAAAAAAGTGTTTTCACCCCTTTTTCCAAGATGGCGGGGCCAGGGGACAAGAATGGAGACTCCACAAAATTGAAGTAGAGCTTCTATTGACCCCCTAAACACGTCCCAAAAAATTGCTTTAAAAAAGGCCAGTAAATTTTCAATGGACTTTATTTTATAGTTAGAATTTTATTTACAATGATACTTAGCGTCGGCTATTAAATTCTCTCTAATTAGAATTATTATTTTTCGTATTAGCTTATGTAATATTAACCATTATCTGATACATAGTTACCTATGTAGCGATATATGTAGCTTTCCGTAGCACTTCTCGAAGCCCTTCCCTTAGCACTGCACTATGTCTACGCAGTGTGGCTCAGTAAAAGCTTTTCCAAGGCAATAAATCTTCTTTAATCTATGTATTAATAATTATTCGAAACCCTGTCCCTAATGTACAATTAATGAGTATTGACAAAAGTGATTTTATCTTTAAGTTACTTTAAAATGATTCATGCTTTACATGTAAGTTCAATAAATAATTTCTGTTATTAAATTGAAGGTTTATTAAAATTTAATAAAAACGAATAAATGTATTGTGTCTTTGATTTAAACACTTGTATGTGTTGAATTTTTTATTAGTCCAGGTGATGTATATTCTACCACCTTATTTATAATCACACATTAGTTTCAAGCTGACGTACACGTGACTTATTGTGACAATTGACATTAGTCGCTATAACACGAAGTCAGGATTGAAATAAATCGTGAATCGATACAACTTAATGACCTTTCAGTTTCTATTCGAAATACTTTTAATTTTAATTGCATGCAACTTAAATCTTTACGTACTGATTAGTTTGGTTTTGAGTTGAACTGAATTTTGTGCTATAGAATTCATGTTATGAATGCGAAAAGGGCGGGAAATAGCTATTGATTACGCATGCGCATTAAAAAGCCACCGCTACCATATCCTTGCGACTTTCATTCCAATTCGCCGTGAATTTCCAGCTAAGACTGGTTGAAATAGTAAAATTTCATCTAGCCTTTGCAATGAAGTTGGTTTTTTTGTGGTTACTATTCAATACGATAAATAACTGTTGGGGTAAGTCGTAACAGAATACTAATTTAAATAAATGTAATAAGACTACTAAGATTTTCATTTATTAAATATTTATATTAATACATTCAATGTGATGTGATGTTATGTAGTTAAATGAAATGGGTTTGTTACTTTTTTTATTAGATGTGTATATATATATTTCTTTATCAGTCAACTAAGACCAGAGTGTTACAAACCGTATATAATTTTACACAAATATTCTTAACGAATGTATTGTATTAATTGAGAATTAAGTCTAAAAAAATGTGTTATTTTACCAGTTCTATAAATTTTTAAACCTTAAACTCTTCTTATAGGTGTAAAACTTCTAGAAGCTAACCCCGATGTTAAGCGGCTTTACGATGATTTACTTAGTAATTACAATAGGCTAATACGTCCAGTAACAAATGTGAGCGACATATTGACTGTGCGACTTGGTCTTAAGTTATCGCAGCTTATGGAAGTCAATTTGAAGAACCAGGTGATGACAACCAACCTATGGGTGGAGCAGGTAAATTCTTAATTATATATCATGTAGGTAATTTTCGTCATTTACTTTATATATAGTTTATACTAAGCAGTCTTGTAATATGAATGAAAAATATCATTATACATTTGCTGATAGTTGTAATAAACATTTTTTGGTGGATTTATAAAACTTGACAATTATCTAACATAAACAATAATATATGTATTTAATTCGTCAACGATAAAGATAGTTAAATGTTTATCTAATTTCACTTTTTTCTAATTCTATCATAAGGATTCTTCCTCAATCAGACATATTTATGTTCAGTTTCTCTGCTGGCCTTCTCCATTTATCTATCTTCCCCACATCGTCCTCCAAAACTAGACCCCTTTAAAATCATATGTATTTTTTACTAGCCTTTCTAAGGGAGACTTGGAAATTTTACGTTCACGCTTAGGCCACGTTTAGGGGTTGTGTTCTCTTCTGTTCTCATAATGAATTTTGAAAACTGATGTCATCAATTTCAGAAATGGCAGGATTACAAGTTGACCTGGGATCCGGCTGACTATGGTGGTGTTGAAATGCTGTACGTACCATCTGAACACATTTGGCTGCCTGATATAGTGCTTTATAATAATTGGGATGGTAATTATGAGGTATGTTGTTTATGTAAATTATGTACTAAACATGTAACGAAGTGTGATTCTCTATTCTGTTACATAAAAACATAGACTATAGTTTGTCTGCGTAAAATGTCTATTGTTACTAGTAGTTAATAGGTACATATAAATGTGGAAACAATAAATAATGATGTATACTATAGAGTATAGATGATGAGCATAATATCTATGGGCAGAGTTTCGTTATCAATTTATGAAAAGTAAATTTTTGCCCTGTTCTAATAAAACAATATTAATATTTAATTATATTAATATTAAATTAAGTACTGGCCACGTCTTTACATGAGGAATATTTATGAAATGCATATAATTTACATAATTTACGGGTCTTTCAAAAGCAGTTGACAGTTATTTGACAAATGACTGATGAATGAATGATTCAAATTTCGCGCCGAAACACAGAGACAATTAGCAACCACAGACCAATGATTGTATGTATACATCTCTTTTCAGGTTACACTGATGACGAAAGCAACATTAAAATACACCGGAGAAGTTAACTGGAAGCCGCCAGCCATTTACAAGTCATCTTGTGAGATTAACGTGGAGTATTTCCCCTTTGACGAACAGACATGTTTCATGAAGTTTGGCTCCTGGACTTATAATGGAGCTCAGGTAATATTAAATATAAAAGTACCAAAATACCTTAAACATTAAGGTAACCTTAATTAAATGAGGTAGTTTATCGGTATATTGGTCAATGAGAATAAACCTCGTCCCTTAAACAAAATCTGGCCAAGTTGGAATGTCTTTCTTGACAAAGGCTCTCGTACTTTTAAATAAAGGCAAAGCTGAGGAATTAATAAGATTCTCATAGGCTTTAATGTATAATTTAACCATTTCAGGTAGACCTGAAACACATGGATCAATCGCCTGGCAGTAGCCTGGTGCATGTTGGTATAGATTTGAGTGAGTTCTATCTGTCCGTTGAGTGGGATATACTTGAGGTGCCCGCGACGAGGAATGAGGAGTACTACCCGTGTTGCCCTGAACCATTCTCTGGTGAGAATGTTTTATATAAAAGTTAAAAATTAAAAAAAATATATTGACTTAAAAATTGTTTTAAGACTTGATCTGCTTTAAATGTACGTCTAAATTTACGTAAGTTACGTTACGTTAATTAATTTTGGCATGTATTTCTGTTATGATTGATGACTGCCGAGCTTCGTTAATACGGGATTGGTTAATACAAGACACATTTTGAATGCGCACTTTATGGATTTTTACATAGATTTCATTAAATTTGTAGCAACGACTTTCATATGTATTGGTTAACGTAAACATGTGTGGGTTGCCTGGAAGAGATCGCGCGATAAGTCCACCTGTTGTTATATGTACTAACATCTATTAACATTATTTAATTGTGCAACAGAGTGTTTATAAATAAATGTCAATAATATTAATTAAAATAAAATCAGTTTATTGACACTTAAAACATAATGATATTTAAAAAATGTTTTACTTACATACCTTTGTGATAACCTGTTGGCGTTTACTGTTATTCAATCTAAATGGTACATTATTGTTAGTTCTAAAAAAAAAGCGTACAAATCCCTAAAAGGCCGGCAACGCACTCATAAGCTCCCAGCCACATGAGTGTCCATGGGCGGCGACTTCACCTTTATGGTGGGCCTCCTGCTCGTTTGCCCCCTCTTCTATAAAAAAAAAAAAATCTTGTTGCAATGAAAAGTTAACATAAGTAGTTAACATGAGTCCGTCCCTGTATGTTTGCGGCTTGTTCTCACTATAACGTAAATGTGTGCTCCTATTTCGCTATGCCCACCGAAGATAGGTTATTTTTCATTGTTTTTATTTAATATATATATATTATCGCTCGTGCATGGTGTAATGGTTGAAGATCCTTACAACCGTACTGTGAAACATGGCGATTTGAAGGAGCGGCCAGTTCTCTTCGTCCCTTCGCCCTTAGAGAACTGGCAGTAAATGTAGTGTCAACTTTTTCATCTTTCACGATTTATAAACGTACCATAGACCTATATGAATAAAGATCTTTTTGATTTGATGTTCGGTTTGTTTCAGACATAACGTTCAAACTGACAATGCGCAGAAAGACACTCTTCTACACTGTGAACCTCATCATTCCGTGCGTGGGCCTCACATTCCTAACCGTGCTTGTGTTTTATCTCCCATCAGACTCGGGAGAAAAGGTAATTGCGTCGTGACAATTGGCTATCGATGTTTTTTTTTTGATGTTTGTCCAAATTACCATGGTGGAGGCTTGTGTGTCAGTTGTATTACCTAATTCAAAAGTAAACCATTCAGATGAGGCATTAAAGATGTTAGACATGATAAAACTAGAAGGAAAAGGCCGGCAACACATTTGTAAGCCTCCTGGCGTTGCGTGCGGGCGGTAGTTAGCACTTCACTCCAAGTGAGGCGGGTCACTTGGAGTGAAGTGCTAACCTGTTACATAAAAAAAAGAACCAATTCCTTTGCTACTGTATACTCTTCCTATAAGGTAGAGAGCCTATTAAAATTAAAAGAAAATGCTTTGTTGGATAATGTAATATGGTGTTCTGAATGAGAATCGGAAAGTAGTAGTTTAAGGCTATATAATCACGTAAAATATAAAATTATAGAAGCATGTAAAGGGACAAATGAAAACATGGAAAAAAAAATGGTGCCCTTCTAGTTCTTTTTTTATTTTAATAGAATATTGTAGGGTTTAAAGCTGAGATTAATTTAACAAAACTAAAAACTGACACTCAAGTTCTACTTCAAACTTTTCGTCACGACCGTACAGAATAAAAGACACCAAATCAGTAGCATTCAATTGTTGCCACAGAATAAAGATGAAGAGAATAAAGATCTGTTTAAGTTTGCACTCCTGATAAAATATTAATTACTATGGACCAATAATACAAATTAAAGGGACAAGGATTATTTGGAATAATATACAAAATTGATACGTATCGTGCGTTTTATACTTCTTACACATTAAAATTTTTGTAAAACACATATAAACATGGGAGAAGCTTGTATTTGTGTGGTTGTTTAGTTAACTAAGTCACGTGACAAATTATGTTTCAAACGACGCTGTATAGGATTTAATAAGAAGTATAAAGCGTATATGTTTTGGTGTCTTTTAGTATCAGAAATAAAGCCGAGCATGTTCATTCCATATTCCCATCCATTTCCATTCTCTATTCCATATAGAGTCTTTTTTGATTCATTAGCTAGTTTTGTGGATGTGATCGCATCATTTTGTACCATTGGGCTTATCATTATTGTCTTTCCATGTCTAATTGTAATCTTATAAATAACACGTGAAATATATTAACTAAAAATTGTTTAATTAATAATGTAAATAAGGACATGTCTTATATTTATCGGAACTAAAAACGATTTGCGCATACACAATACTGTTTGTGAGTAGTTTTTTACACATTTTGGTGTAATAAATAATTGTTACTACACTATCGCCCGTACAAAAGTGTGTAGTGACAAGTCAAAAAGTGTAAAAAGTTTAATTTTTATTTAAAGCATGATCGCTGCAAACTAAAACGTACGTAACCTGTAAGTCAAAAGTGTTTCCTTAATGACATTAAAGAGCTGTCAATTCGATGATTTTTCAACCCACCCTTAAATTATTCAAAACAAATATGAGTCGATAATTGTTTTTATTAAAGAAAAACAGTTTTATATAAAGATATTTAAAAGAAATATATCGTTAAATCTGCATGGAAATTGATATAAAAGTTGTTTTTTATTATGTTTTTCATATATCTCTTATTTTGAATAAAGCGCGTCACTTTAGTTCCGATAAAAATATAATCTCAAATGGAAAGACAATAAAAACAGTTGACAATAATTCAAAAAGGACTTCTCTCCTCTAGATTTCGCTCTGCATCTCCATCCTGGTGTCCCTCACAGTGTTCTTCCTCGGTCTGGCCGAGATCATCCCGCCAACATCCCTGGCGATCCCCTTGCTCGGGAAGTATCTGCTTTTCACAATGATCCTCGTCTCTCTCAGCGTGTGGGTCACAGTATGCATTGTTAACGTCCACTTCAGGTAACGTTTCTCTCTCGTAGATATCGTTAAGCATCTCTATATTGGTATCATTGACGGTGTTCTTCCTGCTGATGGCGGAGATCATACCGCCGACGTCGCTCGCGATACCATTGTTAGGAAAGTATTTGCTGTTCACCATGGTTTTGGTATCACTAAGCGTATGGATGACAGTCCTGGTGCTGAATGTGCACTTCAGGTAAGTGCAATTCAAATTAGGCACGGATTTTGCTAAGACTTTGACCCCCTTTGGAAGATCTACACGGTTTTTTTAGTCGAATGAAACAATGAGAAACACCAATCGTTATGTAGACTAATGAAATATCTAGCACAGAATGCATACAATGGCTTGCTCATAAATCTTCCCCTTTTGTTACATGGTATGCGATAACTGTTCAAAAGCATATAACTTATTACACAAATATTCGTTGGTAAGCACGTGTCGTTAAATGCAGGATTATTTTCAAAGTGGCTTGCTCTCATTTTATACTTTGAATAATTTGGATTTAAAATCATTTCGGAAATCTTTACTGGATTGATGACTCGATGTCTTGAGTGCGTTTGCGGATTTCGAAATATTGTGATAAGACTTAATAATAATAGTCTCGTAGCTCACGCTAACCAAAAATAACTTAAAACATCGAGTTCAGTAAATTAAGAGATAAGTTCGCGTTTAAATCCGGTGAAATCTATTTATTTAGTAAGGTACATAGGACCATTTGAATCGTGTTAAGTAACCTTACGTCTGTTCGTACGCGACCAAGCCGAGATGAAACAGGCAAGAAAATCAGCTTGGTTATTTTTGCTGATTAACCTAATGCACTGTTATTCAAGCAAGGCTAAGCTGGAACACATTATTTCTCAAACTTTTTCCAATCTATAATTTATAAGATGCTTTTTAGAAAAGCTTTTGAAAAAATATTTAAATGAAAGATATTGATAAACAATTATTTGATGTTTTAATAATAACATTGAATATACATATATCTAAACAACATTTAATTATGCGACACGATAATAAAACATATTTATATTGCTTTGCGCGAGTTTAAATTTCGTAAAGTTGTCTCCATGCTCATATTTGTTTGTTTATAAAATTACTAGCTGATACCGACAAACGTCGTTTTGCCAAAAAAATAATGTCTCTAAAAATAGATGTTGGCCGATTCTCAGACCTACTCAATATGCTCAGAAAATTTTAGGAGAATCGGTCGACCCGTTTCGGAGGAGTAAGAGAACGAGAATTATATATATTAGATAACTTATATTATTAACTCAATTCATATAAAATCTATATGAAAATTCAATAACAAGCTATGTTTTGTGTGTTCAATTCAAAACAAATCTGCGTTCAGTGTCGAACATAAAAATTAATGAACTAAATAAATTTGCGTAGTTTACGCGGCTATTCTAATTGCAACATAAATCCAAACCTCCATAGTTTCATTTGGTTGGAGTAGAGACTCGTAATCGTTTTCCAATTTACTAATTTTTATTTTATTATATCTGTCCCCAAACGTGTTAAGTGCTAAATATATTTAAAAAAACAATAAATATGTAAAAAAACATCAAACAATTAAATGGGAACTTCAAACGACTTATGCATGTACCATCACTATTATATAGTATAAAAAATTGATGTTATAACACAACTAGGCTGCTTATTGCGTATTTAATGTATCGTAATGATTCGTGATTCAAACAGATATTTCAAGAACACATAATCTTAGACTTTTTTATTAATTTGAATGATGTCAGTTATTATTTAATTTTCGTATGTTTTTGTGCGAGGATTGAGTACTAAGGGCATTATTCTTATAAAAGATATATTACATATACAAATTAAGCATTCGTATCAAATGTGAAATCCTAAATAATATGGTTTAACAATTGGCCAGTCTATTGGATAGGTGACGTGAAAAGTCACTTTCTACGCGATATTGTTTTATTATGTAAAACATTCCTTGAAGTACAGTACCAGTTTATAGACATCATTTATAATATTTGTCTAGCATTTATTCTGTTTATGAAACATTATACCCAATAATGTGGCTAACATGCAGGAATAACGGCAGATTTTGTGATAGCAGCAATTATCACAGGCATAATTTGTCGTGAACAGCCTAACGAGGTATTACTGTGTATTTACGTTTAGTCCAAGAGCTGAAACGTTCGAATTGCCGGTTTTTACGTGTTATTTATTATCGTTAGTGACGTTTATAAATATAGTGTTTTTTTTTAAAGAATATATAATATATATAATATTACGGTCTTTTTTTGGTATAAAATAATGATTTTTTTTATTAGTATCTGTTATTTGCGTAAAACAAAACGAGTCGCAGACAGTGATGCGAGACAGTGAGACAGTGATGACATCGATAAAGATGATAAATAAAGATGATAAAGTATAGCATCTGTCACGAAAATAAACAATTCAACTTTATACATGCAAGACAAATAACAATGCTGCAAAACACTCGAAAGACCGCATTGTGAAATAACGCAATATAATTGCGCTTATATCCAATATTTGTATTAATGTGTTATAAACGCAAGTAAAAATATTATAAAAGTAATTTAGATTGTTGGCTCTTAAACTATTTAATGATACGTTTATAGAGCGTGGGCGTGACGCTGAAATAGAATAATGATTGTATAAAACACAATGGTTTTGTAATTTTGACACCAAATAGCCGTGCTGTTGTTTAAAATATAACTATGGGTCATAAAATGTTAAGGGCCATTTATTAGTCTATATTCTAAATTGAATATTTTTTTGTCTCGTTGCCGAGTTAGTTAGTTATCAGAGTGGTATAAATTACACTAACACGACTACTATAATTTAACATTGGAATTAAAGTACTAGCGTTATGTAGAATAGAAAGAAATATGTTTGTCTTTTATTTACATATCGCGTTAAATGGATTGTATGTATGGATTTTTTTCCATTTTAAATAATGTTGTCTGTCTGTATGTATGTACGAATCGATGTTTACCAAGTCAAAAGAACCCAAGATCAGGTTTTACCTTGCATTTTGTTAAGCTTAACTGCCGTGCTTAGATAGTTTGTTTGTCGGAAAATATGCATCAAACTCAAACTCGAAATGTCTTTATTCAAGTAGGTCTTTATAAAGACACCTTTGAATCGTAAATTTTTACACTACCACCGGTTCGGAAGGCAGTTATCTACCAAGAAACTCGATAGCTTCTCTTTTAAAATAAACATTTAGTAAATAATTATGTTACTTACATGACCAATTCAAATAACTAAAGTATTGTAAGGCTACTCAAGAATTACACTGTCTCGATGCTGAGCTAATTGCCGACACATTAAAGGGATCTTTGTCATTTAACATGCTCAAGAAAAGTTTATATATTTTACCATTGAATAGCTATTTAACATTATGTTACACAGACGTGGCAATACCAACAGCGCAGGCTGAGCTAAGCTGCAGAACCCACTCCGAAAAAAAAAACCAACAGCTATTGAGTATTTTATATATCGTATAGTGATTATGGTTTGCACAACATTTTGATGATAAATCATTTGCACTAGGATCACTGTTACTTTATGTATCGGTGTGAGTATCTTTTTTGGTGGAACCGTTTAGTTATTCAGGTTTTTACATAGTGGTTAAGAACATGAGTAGTTAGTTAAGAGTTTGTTGACTATTGACAACACTAACACTGCAATATATTTTATAGGAGATTGCATGTTTTTTTTTAATGTAACCCTTTCCATCACTTAAGCACTTTGGAATGTTTGATTTTAAATTTGGAATTAAAAGACATTTTTCGTAGGTCTCCCTCAACACACACAATGTCTCCGTGGATGAAGAAAGTGTTCCTACAGTTCATGCCGAAACTCTTAATGATGAGGAGGACCAAGTACTCGTTACCGGACTATGATGACACCTTCGTTTCCAACGGTTATACTAATGAGCTGGATATGAGGTAAATATTATGATATTTTTTATACTTTGTTGTATAAAATAGAAAACTCAAACTAAAATCTTTATTCAAGTAGGTCTTTATACATACAATTAAGAATCGACAATATTTATTAGTTGAACTAAATAATGTTCTTAGCTAAGAGCAATGGACGGACTTATCGCTAATAAGCGATCTATACCAGGCAACCCACTAATAGTATTCTGGCACAAACAGTCAACTACTAAACATGTTCCTAACTTATAAATAATATAAGTGTGTTATAGAGTTGTAATATTTTCTATATTAAATTAACTATTGATTACTCATATTGGCTCATTGCATCATTACATACGTTGTTATATTTTGTTAGGATTGTAATATATGACTTGCAATATTAGCCAAAACACAGTAAACATTATCATAATAATTGTATTTAATAAATTTAGTTAGTTAACAAGAATTGTACAAAAGTATCATTAAGGAATAACACTTACATCTATCTTGTTCGCCAATCGGACCCAGAAGAGCCGCTTACCACAGACATCACAGAACCATCGAACGTTATTCAAACGAGCCTCTAATAAATTAGTTTAGTCAAAAAAAGGTTTTAATGAACTTATTTATGAAAGGAGATTTTAACAAATTAATATACAATCATATCATTTAAAATAAAAAGCCGAAACGAAAATTAAAAATGTACATAAGAGTACAGATTTGTGTGCAAAGGGTTAGAGAATAATTACAGCTTCTTAGTATTTGATTTAGTATAGAAAATAGAAAAAGATAAAAATTGTCACTAAGAAGCGTTGGCTAAAAGTTAGATTTTATGACTGGTTAAATGCGTTTTTAAAATCATTCATGTTTGTCAATTTCATAAAGAAACAAGTGATTTCTCAAAGGCTCTATGCCGTGCGATATCCGCAAAATCCGGTTTTCGCGAGAGTCGAGTCTGATTAATCTGGTTTATACCGGAACGGACATTAATTTACCGGTGCATCGCTCTGTCTACGTTTGCTTTTCGTTTGTCTATTTTGTGCCGGCGTTAAATTGAATATGTACGTATGGGTTTGATTAATACGAATGTTTTATTATTAACATCAGTTATATTAATTTCTCTTTGTTTTCATAAATAATAATAACAAAATTATACTAGATATAGATTTATTGAATATTGTCCGTGGTTTGTAAACACATAACAAATCATAGACAGTATTCCGGTCAGCAAACCAGACTATGATTTCTGAAACTCATGTAGATATTTTTTTTCCTTATTTGCACATGATTTATTCATTTTGTATAAGAATTTTGGTCATTAAACAAGTATATTGCTGGGAAGAGAGCTTTTTGTAACGTAGAGATTTGTCCGAATCTCGAAAAAAATTTCAGACCTTTATAGCAAGGTCTGACGAAGGGTGGCGAAAGGTATCTAATTACAGTTCCTGTTAAATTAATAATGTTAATATGAGAATTGTTTAGTTCCACGTCGGATTTCCTATTAAAATCACTCGATTTTCCATAAGGAATATGGGTACTGAATAAAAAAGGCGTTAAACGAATGTTGTCATATGTCACACTGATTCAAAAAAAGAACACAGGTACCATGTCAGAAAAGGTTCATTCAAAAATCTAAAAACATGAAGGTTCTACGGTCAATTCAAAATACCGGCAATAAATCGCAATTTGAAGCCCCCCCCCTATTATTTTATGTTTGTGTAATACGAGTGTATGTTCTTTATTAGTGTTTATGTTCCACTGTTGTTTTTTTTACTGTTAAATGTGTCGTCAAGCTCGTCTTAATTTAAAGAAATGTATTTAAGGAAGTGTTACACACTTCCTTAAATGAACGCTTTAATTCATTTATTAAATAATTAATATTTGCTTTCTCTGAAAAAAAATTCATTATTACCTCTAGTTATTGTTAGTTTTTATTATTATTAAATCTTATAACTTGACATTAAGAGATCGCACGGTATTATTACAGTTAATTAAAAACAAATCATGTAAAATTAACCAATTTAAACGTGTAATATTTATCATGTCCGTAAAGTGAAATGTTGTGTTACGGTTTGGATATTGCGTAATAATTTCCAAGTTTAATTTCAACGTATATTCGATTTAGCATTTCAATTAACTCATTTTGTCTGCGGTTGTTTTCTTTGTATTATAATGTTTAAGGTTTTCAACGTAATGGAATCTGTAATTATATGCTTTGTTTAACTTTATATTGAAATTTTATATTGATTTACATTTTATACACTACTGCTAGTCTCGAACTGATTATGATTTTCATTTTCAACATCTTTTGTCTCACACATTGTTTTCATTCTTCTTGAGACTTGGCATTACTCTTAGATTCTTCGTTTGCTTGTTAATTATTATTGTGCGAAATCTCTAAAATTTAAAGGAAATAACATTACTTTAAAGTTAATTAATCTGTTACATTGCATACCGGTTTTTAATAAACGTTACATTTTTGGAATTTGAGACAATTGTTTTTATGACTGAAATTATACTTAATATTATTTTATAAGGAACCATATCTGAGTCGCGTGGTTCGAACACTATTGTTCACTACTAGACAAAATTAATTGTTGTTCAATTGTTATTAAAAAGGCATCAATACTCCCTAACTAACTCTCGATGTTGCTAGTAAATAAATTTGGTAAAATATCTAATTTACGTTGGCAACACCAAACTCTTTTATCTATTTAAATTACAGTAGAATAATGCAGTTCATGCCATGCCATAAGAATTTACAGTGGCAATGAACATGGCCTATATTGGAAAGATTTTTAAGGACCACACGATATATATTCAACTTTTATCTTTAGCGTACATCTTTACGGTCATAGAAAAGTATTTTGCGTGTTCTCGCATTTATCAAGCGCACGTGCCGTTAAACCTTGAACCCTAATACAATATTAATATGGCTCGTTATAGCACGCCACTATGTGAAAAACTAATATTCGTTTGCTGAGACGAATTTAAAAGGTAAAAATTTACATTTAAATTAGAATTAGGTAACCTACTTTACATGTTAATATCAAGATTTTAAAAATTTATGTTGTAAACAATTAATTTTACTTAGTATTTTTATATATTATTATATAATAGCTGAGTCTTTTCATTATTACTTTGTAAGTTTATATGGTCGATGAATTTTGTTGAATAGTACTTTTTTTAGAAGCAAAATGTATGCTGAATACACAAAAAAAAAGAAAAAACAATAATAGATTTTAAACACCATTTACATTAGATTAAATGTTGAGTCTTGAGTTTATATACAGATTAATAGACTTACATAATGAAGAAACCTTGTATTAGGATAATGCTGATGGAATGAGTACTGCGTCTTAGCAGCGCAATCCCGTTTGCCCACCTATTTAAAAAAAAACAACTACTTAAAAGATCTGAATTACCACTATAGAACCTAGTTTTATTCTATAATTCTAAAAAAATATAAAACTCCGTATCTCAGATAATAGAAACAATTATTTTTAGTCGCGACAGTCTGACGGATGGCTTTTCAACTGGCAAAGATGATGATGGGGATTATCGAAAGTCACCGGGACCTGAAGATGATATGCTTGGGGCAGGTGCTGATCAAAGACCATCAGGTATGCTATGTTGGATTTGCATTGTATATATGAAATTTGTTGTTGTCATTCCTCGTCTTGTCATAAGTTGACCTTTATTCTCATTCTAATTTGTACTGTACACAATTATAGAAAATAAAGATTATAATTATCTCTTTAAATATGTTATATATGAGACATTAAATGTAATTAATTTGTGTAACTTTTTAATTGCTTAGATGATGGTTTATAAATGGAACATATTTCAAATGTAACCTCAAGTAGATGTAAAATAACGAACATAAAATATAGTGGGTAAAGGGCAAAAGGCTTTTAAAAAAAGTAAATCAGGTCGTCGCTCTAATCTGTGGAGCTTCGTAGCGCGATCCGTAGCATAATCACGTAGCTGCTACGAATACAATGTGTCTACAAACACATTATGATGTTATCCAAGATTCTAAACAAATATTCTACGCTGTCCGTTGTCCTTTGAAAAAAAACGATATTTCACTTCAATTGACCTAAGATCATTGGACTAAACATAGGTGTTAAAAGAAAGAGTTAATAAGTATACATTTTTGTATATAGTGTATTAGTTGAATCAGAATGATACGATTTAGATATTGCTTATAACAAAATACAAAATAACTTAATTCATATCGGTAAATATAATTTGACTTTACAATTACTGCAACTTCCCAAATCAAGGGCGTATAGCTGATCAAATGAACTGGCAAGAAAATCACCACCACCTCCTTTAAAATATCAAGTATGTTCAAGTATGTTCTAAATTACGGTTGTTAAAAGCTACTGCCATTACACCATCAGCGAATGCATCTCTATCTCTTAAACAAATAATCAAAATCATGTTGTTTTTAAAATATTTTGTTTTACTAATGATTGATATAATTAATTAGTTACATTTTCAGAAATAAAGTTTTTGTTAGTTTAATCAAGCTTACGTATCCCTTATAAAAACATATAATTGTATTATTTTCAAATAGTGACGGAGTCTGAGAATATGTTGCCGCGCCATTTGTCGCCCGAAGTGGCCGCCGCTTTGCAGAGTGTGCGATTTATCGCGCAACACATTAAAGACGCTGATAAGGATAATGAGGTATTTATATTCCTATATCGTTAATACAAACATTTATTTTTTAAAAGCAGTACTGCTTAAAATCCATATGATTAGTCTAATTTACGATCCACAGGAATAAGCTTTGATAAATTGTAACAGGAATAGCAAATTGGTCATTAACAAATCCCTCCGTTGTCCAATTACAATTACTTTAATCCTGGGGAAGCTTTAAAGTTTCTCAAATAAAACTTGTACAATAAACTTTCTGATAACTTAAAATGGCTTCATTCTTTCCTGAATAAGTAGGTCACCTTTGAACTTTGCAATGTAACATTTCTACTATTTTGAGGGACTTTTAACAAAGAACAGTCTTTTGTAGAACACAATTATATTTAACGCGACGAGATGGTGTCTACGTAGTCTTAGAAGTTTAACACTTCTGTCACACGATTTTATTAAAACAAATATTATGCATTGTATTTAGCCAAAATAAACCTTATTAGAATCTTAACTGAATTATGAAGCCTTTGATAAATCAATTGCTTCTTATGTGAAAATTACCAAAGTTTTAACACGCCCGTAAGTACCTATTAGCTGAGATGAGAATGTTCGTCAATAAAACTTCTACTTCCCTTTAAATAAGTTTATATTGGCCTAAAGCGTAACGATGTACATATAGGGTGTTACATACCAATTTACGAACTTTTGAGGGTTTAATTTTATATGTAAAATGATAAAACTCAATATAAAGGGAACACGTTGGAAATTCTCAACTCAGGCATATTTTTTAACAGAACCAAATTGTTTTTAAAAAAAATATGACGAACTAACAGTTATTATTGCTTACGCGAGTACTACGCTGTAAGTGAAGTGTTTTCATGTAATAAAATCAATGCAAGATTGCTCTAGTGGTCTGAGGCAACAATGGCGTACAATTATAACAAAAGTAGTTATACATAGTTAGGCAGTTTATGCCTTCATGTTGTATATATATTTTAAGTAACTTTTTGTAAAACTTGGACACACATTGCTAAGCTATGATAATACATTTAAAGTTTTTGAATGATGCAAATATTATGAAATTTCTCTTAGTTCAATATTTAAAATAAAATGGCTCGCAATTGAAGTAGTTAAAGAAAACTTTACAACAGAACGTTTAAGCAGTGCATGTTCTTGAATTCGAACTTAAAAAATGAACTGAATTTAGTTGAGAGTGCTTGAAGAGTTTTGCTTACTTAGTATGACGTGCGTTTGAATTATAGGTACGCTTGCACAACTTTGTTTAAGTTCTGACAAACATTGCTTGTTTGAATGGGGAATGATTTAACGAAGAAGTAATTTTATTTTGCAGGTTTAAAAATACCTTTAAAGCCTTTTACTTATATTAAAGAGTTTTTATACCTACTTTATGTATTACATCTGTCCCCAAATATCGTATGTGCTAAGTATATTAAAAAGAGAATAAACTTATAAAACAAGCTATACAGACAAAACAATTATATGGGAACTTGAAACATTAAGGAGATAAAACATAATACAATATATATAATAATAGAAACAAGATACAACATACATGTGAACACCATCAGGATTTAAAGGTTTTTTTAAGGTGTTTAAAATGCCTCTACGAAAGGTACTTTCGCGGAGGATGTTTTTGTGTACATATTTTTTGCTATAGATGGGATTGGATTCTTCAGTTCATTGGATTAGTTTAAAGAAGAAGTGTTAAGATTTTTTTTATTGTTGGTGATTTGGCTAAATAATATTTAGAGGATAATTAATATTTTCAGGACAAAGGTCCTTTTAATGTGTCAGCAACAGCTCAGCATCAGTACAGTTTAATTCTTGTTCTATCCTTACTTAGTAACTTTTGTTATTTCAATCGGTCGTGGACATAGTAACATAATTTTGTATGAAATGTTAATTTTAAAGGAGAAGCTATCGAGTTTCTTGCCGGTTCTTCTCGATGCCTTTCGAACCGGTGGTAGTGTAAAAATTGACGATTTAAAAGTGTCTTTATAAAGAATTACTTGAATTAAGTTATTTTGAGTTTGAGTTTGAACTAGCTATCAACCGTGATTTTGGTGGTATTAAGGTTTTTTTTAATGTATATATTTCGAATATATTATAAAAGACACATAACTAAGGCGAAGCTTTTAATATTAGCAGCATTATATTGAAGAATCTATAACATCGTTAGTTTTGCCTAACGTACTGTATATAATATTTTCAAAACGAGTTTTATCAAAAGATTCTTCTCTTACTTTATATAGTATTAAGTAAGACTGAGTAGTGTGCATATGAGGTTAAGTTCATGCTTTGGTTTGTCAAGTGTCGACAAATGTGGCGGGCCCATATTGTTTATCGCGATCAGTAAGATTTGAGGGGTTATTCTAAATAGTTGCTGATTGGACGTTGTATCACGCTCCACAATACCTAATTTTGTCGAGCGATATGTTTTGTAATAGAAAGATCCAGAATCAGTTAGAAAATACAATTCAATTGCAAATCTACAATTTCCACAGAAAGATGTAACTAAGTTATCAATAAGGGACATTTATATACAGACAGTTCTATTTCGTGTTCTTTTCGACCCAGAAACACATATTTTTCTTAGACATCAGTTTTCTAGGTGCTTCTCATAATTTATGTTCTTTGATATTCTACTCCTTTGTATGCACCTTTCAAACTATAATAACTCCTGTTTCTCTATATCAGATATACGTTAAAACCGGTTCTTTTCTTTTATTTAATTTGATTTCCTTAATTAATAATATGTGGATTGGCAACATTATCACGATACGTATTGTCAATACAATTTTTTTATACAAACTTTATTTTTATTCTGTTATCTATTATTATTATTTAATTATTTTGTTGTTCTAGTTTCTTATTTCTACTCTTGCCTAGAAGAGATCGTTTTCAGTGATAAGATCGCATTTCGACATCAGTTTCTCCTTTTATCTATACATACATTTTATATCATATAATTGTTATTAGTATTTATGTAGTCAATTGTAATGTTTTAAAACGCAAGAAGATAAAAACTAATAAGTCTTAAAGGAGATTAATTTACATTGAGATTTCCTACCAAAAGCTTTATAGAAAGCTATTGCATACAGACCAGAATACAAACATGTTGACGAACAATAACCATTCGAATAAAGTTTATCTCGAAAAATATATGGAAATAGAAAATTTTGCAACATTGTTAGGTTATTTGTGTAAAATACAGATGTTACATAAACACTACGATAAATTCGTTCGTATCGAGTCGACAATCAGGACGCAGCAATATCAACATCAACAATGTTTGCACGTGTTTGTCCAACATTTCAAACAACCCCTATACTTATATTGAGAAGAATTATGTTTCTCTCGGGTTTGCATTGTTCTGTGGTATTCTTTATTTGAAGCATGGATTAGAACAGGGTGGTAACACATTATAACTGACACGCAGGAATGTTGGTTTATTTTTTTAACTCTCTTTTCAATATTTTAAGCACGCTTTCTTTTGTGTTCTTCTCAACTGATGGCGGTGCACCCTTACTACGTTGGCTGTTCAACCTAATTGAATAAATCATTTTTGTCTTGAATACAGTTTAAATACTACCATTTACTAGTTTTTTGTTTTCACTACAAAAACACGTATTTTGTTTTGTTTTAATGCCGTAATTCAATCTGACGATGATGCGTTCGTGTATTCGAATATCAGGGTGACAAAGGATCCATAATATTCATGGATAAAGCATCAGATATTGGAGTTTTTTATTAAGTTGTAAATAATCAAACTGGATCGTTTGTAAATTAAGTTTTTTCCAATTCAAACCACTTTTTGAGTGGGAGTGCCATGCTGTTACTTAGAGTTTCAGCCGAATGGGCAGGCACGGAGAAATACCACTCTCTCACAGAAAACCGGCGTAAAGTGATACAATTGGACTTTGTTCATTTTGTACTCGCGTTTCGTTCGGTGAGTGAGATCTTCCGGTGCCCATCCTTTCCCCTCCCCGTCCTCTTCCCCTACCATTTCCTAATTTTCCTTTTAAGGCCGGCAACGCATTCACGAGCTCTCAGCCGCGTGAGGGTGTGGGGGCGGCGGCTTCACCTTTAAAGTGGGCCTCGTTCTCGTTTGCCCCCTCTTCTATACAAAAAAAGAAAAAAAAATTTCTGACACAATTAACATCTAGACTAGACTTTTTGATATAAGAAATTATCTATATATTTATGTTAATATATGATTATTACAGGTGTTCATATGCTTCAACTTCGTCATTATTCACTCGGAAGTAAAAGTATTAAATTTTAACGCCTGCAGAGGTTTAAATGTATTAAAAGTTATGAGTTTACATATTTGACGAGCGATGATGAATTTATACTTTGATTACAGATAAAAATGTATTCTATCATTTTTAAACATACCTTTAAAAAGAAGAACATTAATCAATATGAACTTAACAAGGTTAAGCAATTAATTGTTTATTATAACAGAAGTACAGGCTTAACTTATTACATGATTTTTTGCCCAACATTATTTCAGTATCAAAATTTGCTTTAATTTTTTGTATTTTATTACATATATATTTGAAAAAAATCACACTTAATAACCTAACTAAGTATGATGTTGGCGTCATTTCTTCGCTGTGTCGCGATACATGTATTAGAATCCAAAACAAGATATCTTTGTTAAATCTCTCCCATATTGAAATATATTAATATCATCATATGTATGTTAATATTCACAATTCTTGAGTAGCCTTACAATGCTTTGTTATTTTAATTGTCAGTAGCGCAATTTTGTATTAATTGTTTATTTTAAAAGAGCGGCTATCGAGTTTCTTGCCGGTTCTCGGTAGATGACTGCCTTCCAAACCGGTGGTAGTGTAATAATTGACGATTCAAAAGTGTCTTTATAAAGACCTACTTGAATAAAGATATTTTGAGTTTGAGTTTGAATATATGTACATAATAAAAACAAAACATACAAAAGGTATCTTTTGTTGGAAATGTTTAATGTGATAACAAATGATTTTGAAATTGTCCTTCGAAAGCAGTACAATTTGAAAACTAGATCTTTGTATGAAATGCGCAAAACAGTTGCGACTTATGGCCTAACATGACATTCAGTATTGCGTAAATGGTTTTCGAGCGTTATCGAAACAGGAATTTAACTTATTTAAGTAAAGTTGTCATTGAAGTACATATATGGGTTTTATGTGTCTTTTAAAAAACAGTTGTTTATTTTCATATAATAATACGCGAAATCGAGGAAGTTTCAAATAATTTATTACTAATTATAACCAATGAATTGTATCATCTCACAAACGACAATTTTTTTTTCATGTATAAAAACAAAAAAGTTTCATAAAGAAAAATATTGTATAACATTAAGGATACAATACAATACGATATAAATATTTGCTGTCAAATAAAGGAAAGACAAAAGCATTAATAGAATTACGTAGTTATTATTAGTATAAAACTGTTACTGGATTACGCATTTATACTTTAATACAAATCGTGTTTAAAAACGATATTGTCTGTCATATGACATATATAAACTATAATACCAAAACGTGAATGTCATCTATCGTCTTACATTTTAATCATTTTTTAAATTGGAAACATTCCAGACCAAGTATCATACCTAGCAGTACATCAGCCAGTATTTAACTTGTATATGATACTCAAGATGTTATTAATTAAAATATTCTGTTCCATAATTACACGAGTATGTCGTTAAATATTCAGGAGGCATTAAGGGATAGAAATAGATCGTGACAGTGATATCATTGTTAATATTAGCAATTAATGCTCGCTGTAAGCCGTTTGACGTACTTAATGCGTGATCGTAAGAGATAAACACGTAATTTGTAGGCGTTAAATAAATCCTAACATGTTCTCGGTTTATTTTAGTAGCGATTTAATGTATTTGTTTATTCATTTATTAAGAGAACATAATAACATCTGAATTATATTAAATATTTGAAGTTATAGCTGCTCCACCGACGTCTCGCAGAGTTCATTAAAATCAGAGTAAATATAAAAAACGGAAATCCGGAAGACCGACCTTAATTAACATCTCAAAAATGGTTGTGGGCAATTTTGGCATTGGCCTAAGTTAAGAATTGTCCAGAATCTTGTACCAGCTTTTTTCCTATAAAGGTAATATTATGTTAGTATATCTAGTTGGCGTTGCTGGTGTCCATGGGCGGCGGCTGGCACATCACTCGAAGTGACCCGCCTGCTCGTTTGCCTCCTCTCACATAAAAAAAAAAAGTAATTCCATGTAGTATGCCGGTCCGTACTAAGTGCGCTCAGGATATGTATTTTCCAAAGATAGATGGTGGCTTCGGCTATCGCATTGGGCCTGAAGGGGATGGTCAAAATGAGCGGCTCTCAACTGACACTTTTCAATCCGTTAAAGAATATAATTTGTATTAGATGCGATTTATCTTAACCGATGCTTGACAAAGTCAAAGTCACAATATCTTTATTTAGTAAGTTGCTTAGGACCATTTTTCAACGTTTTTAATCTAATTCTACGCCTGTTAGCGATTAAGCTGAGAAGACTCAGGCAAGAATCTTGAGTGGGTTGATTTTTGTACGTGAGTCTATAATGCAAATTAATACGTTAAGTATCGGTTAAGGAATTTCGACATCAAATTAACCTAAACACACATTTTTTAATAATAATTAACTAAAGATCCTTATGGGTCGAGTCGGATTTTCCCTAAATATTTTTACACAATTATACGGATCTAAAAAGTGAAGGTTTTTAATATTTAACATTACCGCTTTTATCTGTGTTAATATTAAATTCGTGATATCAAGTTGACATGCATTTTCGATTATTTTGAGAGTTGTTAATCGTTACAGTCATTATACTAATGAATGCTCTACAATTTGTAAATTTATAATTTTTATTATATCTTTTCTATATGGAATCGTATCAGCAATCACTTGTGTACGTCAATAATTTTCTTCTTATATCTAAGACCAATCTCGTGCCACAACATACCTGCCTTCATTTAACCTTTTTTTGATTACTGTTTTATATATGTCCTTATCATAGCATTTAGAGCGATTCACTATTCGGTTAAATAGCCCTTTACACTATAATAATACTTGCTCAACTATTTTTGCTTTATAAAGTTTTAATTGATTAAAAGATATTTGGAACTACGAATGGAAGTTTTTTGAAAATGCATATACGTCTCGAGAAAAAATTACTACTTTTATGGATTAATTAAAATTAAATTAGTAAATTAAACATTTACCAATTTAATTATATATATTATACCAACATTTTTATTATATATTATTTTTTTATACGTGTATAAGAATGCCCATAACAATCTCGGTTCTCGGTACCAATCAGTTTTTAAAGCGTGCTTACAAACATCCATATCACAGAATTTAGGGCGACTCATTCCCAAGCTTATTTATTATGAGAGTAAAAAGTTTTGTCGGAATATGGTGCTGATTTATTGACTACCATCGATCAGAATTCCCGTCAAAGTAACTACATTGGCATCTATCATAGTTCTACAGTTATTGATTACAATCAACAATAGTTCTATTTACAAATGAAAACTAGGATCCTCACTCGCATGAGCCTTACTTGAACTTAGCCTAATTTAAATGATCCTATTGTTATATAAATCTAGGCTATAGAACGAAAGAAAATACGTTTATAAGCACACACACATGGCAAATACAACAGAATAGGTAAAAATCAAGATATTCAAAGTTAAAAGACAAAAAAAATAACTTAACTTACTGCACAAACATATGTTTAGCAAATTCATTAAAAATGTTACAAATATATAAATATATAGTAATATTTTAAAATATAAACTACATATTGCATTGTTACAACGGCCGCGGTGGTGAAACTGGGAAATTGGTCCACCAAACCACTGATTTTTAGCAGCCTCCAAAAGAAGAGAGGAGATTAATGAAGTATGTTTAAGTGGAAAAGACATCTATTACTTCTGTTTTCATTTTTAAGGTTTTAATAATGTGTGCGATTTTCATGGCATATGTAGGTAGACTGCTTTTGCAAAAAAAATCAAATTTGAAGATGCATAAAACACCCTTAAAGTTTTAAAACGTTAAAGAGAAGTTGACGTTGTCTACGTTAATCCGAGTTACAAGTCCGAAGCAGTGCTTTAACTTCCAAATTAGTTTAAACGTAAATAACTCTAAGTTTTTTAACTTGATCCTTTATAACATCGAGTTGGTCCTTAGAAAATAAGTCCGAAAACTTAAAGATTAATGATTAAGCTTGCTTTGTGATCGTGTTTCGTAGACCGTGGTTGTGCATACAAATTGTATTAGATTATTTTTATATATAAGTTCTAAGTGCAGCGTTTAATCGGCTTCGTCGTAAACAATACCGATACATTAAAAACGACATCTATCGGTTTTGTTTTCACGCAAACAAAATAGACACATAACAAAAACACAAAGAAAGGTATTTGATAAATATAGAGGCATCCATCCATCTAATACATGTTTCACAGATAATATATGCTATATACAAAACAACAACCCACGGAAAGAAAAAAATAAAAACTATACATCAAAAGTGTATGTAACATTTAATCTAATATATAAAATTCTCGTGTCACAGTTTTCGTTCCCTTACTCCCCCGAAACGGGTTGACCGATTCTCCTGAAATCTTCTGACCATATTGAGTAGGTCTGAGAATCTTCCAACATCTAGAGACATTTTAGAGACATTTTTTTTTAAATTTTTGCAATACGACGTTTGTCGGGATCAGCTAGTAACATATATATATATATATATATTTAATTTAATCATTTAATTTGTTACATTAAATTATTTTACAATATATAGGTCACTGCCTCCACACTAGAATTTCCTGTGTCGATATATATATAAAAATTTAATACATGGCGCTAAGTTTTCGCGTTTTCATTAACGCGTAATTGCCATCTGTGGTGCTGTATGGGTTGTAGAAATAAATTATAATAACTCAATTATTATTTTTATTAAGGTACTATAGTCAGAGCGTAATAACGTAAGTAAGTAAGTATCATGTATTTCCTCTCATGCATTTTAAATATATATAATTTTATGTCCACATAGTGCTTACGTAACACATTCGTCTAACAAGAAAAGACATAATTGAGACCACATTTACGAGAGAATCATTAGTAAAGCTCATTAACTGTAACGAGAACAAATCAGCACATTTAAATTGCGGTCGTTGATACTGTCCTAAGCTATGGCTCCCACGGGATATCGTTGGTTGGTTTCTTCTTAACGTAGTCAATGGGTCATGAAACTGTTTAAATTTAGAATATCTTATGAATTAACAAGCGCCTATATACTAAATAGAGAAATAAAATATATTACGATTCATTAGAGACTGCTTACACACACTTTATAGAGCCAGTCTTGGGTACCTTTAAGAAGTGAGCGTAACAACTCAAAGAGCAGCGCCATTGATGTGCCACTTGCTTATTTGCTTCTTCTATAAACTAATTTATCAAATTGACATCTTAAAATCTACAGTGCTTAATTTTTTTATTTATATTTATTAGAAATAAAGTTTTAAATAAAGATCTTTACAAGAATCGACTAGTTTCGAAGATGGAAAACTAACTATAATTTTTCAGGGAAACCGGAAAATGTTTAAGTCGAGTTATAGAAGTGTCCAGTAGGTATTCGATTAGCCTTAAAGACAGTTTCACCATAAGTTTTTTTACTTTAAAATGTCATGATTAAGTTTTCTTTTCATATTTTTGAAACTGAGTGTTTAAGAAACTCAGCATGCTACACGCCATTAGTATCAAGACACAATAGTGAAGACTAAAATTAAAATGATTGAATTTACAATTTATGTATTGTTTAGAAGAATCCACAAATAGCTATATCAATATTTCATATAACACAGTAATGACTATACATTTAATTTAGTAAATTTTATAATCTATTTTTAAACAACGAACGCTCTACAGTTATTAGCTTTGTGATACGAGATTGCAGTAAAATTACTAACTAGTTTCAAAAGAGCAATCTCTGAATTCACAAACGCGTAAAGTGCGGTATAATAGGATCATAGTAGAAATGTTTAGCAAGACTGAAATAGCTGTTAAGCGATCATAACTAACGGATTCGAGTGTATTTTGGGTGAATTGAGAGAGCGCTACTATTAATCTGAGTGCTTAGAAATGGTTATTATTAAATCGAAAACTTCATTATTCGTAAAGGTATCTTTTTCTACTATAAACATTAATAAATAATTGATCTCTATATTTACTGCCAGTGTACAAATCAAGGGCGTACAAGTTTTATGAGTGGGAGTGCTATGCTGGGAGTTGGAGAAATACCACTCTCTCACAGAAAACCGGCGTAAAGTGATACAATTGAACTTTGTTCATTTTGTACTCGCGTTTCTTTCGGTGAGTGAGATCTTCCGGTGCCTATCCTTTCCCCTCCCCCGTCCTCTTCCCCTACCCCGTATTTCCTAATTTTCCTTTAAAGGCCGGCAACGCACTCACGAGCTACCAGCCGCGTAGGTGTCTATGGGCGGCTTATATAAAAAAGGGCGTAGAGTAGACGAGGAGCACTGGCAAAAGAAACTCTCCGTCTTTAAATTGCCAATTATGGGTCAAATTGTGAATGGAATCGTACTGGGGATTGAACCTGGAACACTCTATTCGGCTTTCGCCAATCGAGTCAAAAGTTTATTCCATTTGCTTTGTTGTTTATTATTTAGTTACGTTAAATACGAGAAATATATATTACAAGTAATGTCTATAACTGTATTATAAAGTAATTCATGTACACATTTATGATCGCTATAACTTCAATTTCAAATATCTACATTTGATTAAATTATATTCTTTCCTGCGTCATTATCCTCCCGCTCCTATACAGTCGATCTTTTTTTAAAGTTCCAGTTTCTAAGAACGTTTGAACAGTCGGCAACTTATAAAAACTTCAGCCGCCCGACAATGGCGCCCTTAGTAGAGAATTTAAAACTTCAATATTAGACGTAGAATGAATTTGTTATGTATTTATGAAGTCGCAAGACCCGCCGCAGAGACCCAACAAAAGCATGTAGGCACAGTTTGCAACAAAGTTTATAATAGCCTTTCATGAGACTTTCTTAAAATGATTTTTCTTTCTTATTGTTACTAGACTGGTCTAAACTCTAATAGACGTGCACTTACGCACTCTCCATTGGTTTTGTGGCTTTGCGATTGTAAAGAATATGAAACGACAGTTTTGATATAATTATTGGGTTGTAGATAATAATAAATATATTTAAAACAATTAGTATTTACTTAGTATCACAATATACACAGAGGCCTTTTCTATTTTAGAGGTCGTTTCCTCTATATTAGAATAATGCAAATGAACTGGGATAACTAAACTATCGAGACACAACATTTAAACAAAATTGAAAGAGATTTGTTATTGCGACAATTTGACTTACGGTCCACGGAGGACCTTCCGACCATTCTGGCATAATGATAAGTTAAATCTTATAGAAGCTTGTATCGACAGATACGTATAATACACCTGGGAAGAGACTGTACACCCACGATACAGGAAATATCCTACTGCGGAGTCCAGCTAGAAATTATAGTTATTTTTAACTATAATTTCTTGTTGTCGAAATATAAAACTGAAATTAACTAACCCTTTACGAATCGAGTTCAAATAACTATTAGCGAGCTTTGCTCAACTCTCGGAAGCACTTTTGAATTGGGGCGGATCGATTTTTCACAAGAACAGGCGTCGATTGGCGAACCGAATTGTTATTCCGAACACGTTTTTACGTCTACCAGATAACCGCACTTCATTTTTGGAACAGCTATATAAATAGCACTCGGAGGGCGTATAAATTTTAAAAACCATCAGTGAATTAGAAGCGGAAACCGGAATTTAGCGATAGCACTTAACGTTCATAATAAGTACGCCATTTTATATAATAATAGTCCACTTCCAATTAACGTAGCGAGTACGGCTAGTGAATCAACATTAAAATGAGTTGCGCTAACGAGAGGGATTTTTTTATTCTAACATCCATGTATAAATGTATATTTTTATCCGTTAAAATTAAATGCTTATAGTTCTGATATATAGTTATGATTTGCCTCGCATTTGCGATGTATTAATTCAATTCATTCTTTGACGCGAATATAATATTCTAAATATGTTTTAAGATTCAGGATTCAGGAGAGATGTTTAAACTTTCGATTGACTGACGATCGACGATCGGTCGACGGACGAGGGTTACAAAGCGTTGTCTTATTCAAAATCTATTTAGTTATGATAAACGAAATTAACTTTATTCATATTACACATATACCTTTTTACACATATGAATCATCGGAAAATTAAATTCACTGCCAGTTCCCAAATCAAGGCCGTATATTAGATTAGAATAACTGGCAAGAAACAACGACATCCCTTATATCTCCTAAAAATAATAAGATTCTACACGGTTGTGAAGAGCGCACCACTTTTTAAAAGGCCGGCAACGCACTCGCGAACTCCCAGCCACGTGAGTGTCTATGGGTGGCGATTTCACCTTTATGGTGAGCCTCCTGCACGTTTGCCCCATCTTAAATAAAACAACACTAAATTCTTAATAAAAAATCTATTACACCATACTCTAGCGAATGCATCAATCAACCTTATATACTTATAAAAACATGCAATGAAATATATTAAAGTACTCATAGTCTTTTCATAGTGTAAACATTTGAATCAAAGTGATGAATATTATTTTAGTTGACAAAGTAAACTTATAATATCATGTAGCACTCTCAAATTAAATAATGCATTATCGGAATATACAGAACCTCAACGTTCATTTCAGTTGATTGCTTTTTCAAACACAGTTCCCATGAGCTGGGTATCGGCGTAAACACGGATTCCCATTCGCCACTAACAGCATTTGAGCCGGATTTCCCTCATATTATAGCCACAGACCTAACAAACTGCTTAGAACGCCCACTCAAATATAAACCTTATTGGGATATTATAAAATACATTTTGCCGTGGTCGAAACCGATCGAATGGATTTTAGGGCTTAGGAATTGCGAAGGAATGGCGAAGTTTCTAGAAAACGTTAGACTTGGAAGTTGTATTTCTTATTATCTAATCGCGGATCGCTTGAGGTAGGTCTGTATTTATTAGAAATAACCAATGCAATATACAATTAATTAGGTCAGTTACTTACAACATTTTTCAAATATCGGATTTGGAATTCGAAATATAACATTTTAGTTGTGATTAAGCGTTGTTGTCTCGCATTATGCATGCAACGATGTTGTGTTTGTCGTCCTGTTGGATCCACCTATTTGCCAATCCCATTCGATACAACCGCTTAAGTTCTGGTCATTCTTGCGCTCGTAGGAATACTAATGACCGTCAACTTAGCCTTAGTCTATAATGGGAAATGTTTTCCTTATAAGCGTATCCTAAAACTTATTAGATGTCACCTAAGAATATTTATGTCAATATCGTATCGTCAAAGTGTCAATATGAAGGTCGTAAAACTCGTGAGTCTCCAAGGCACAGAGTCCATTATGAGATCTGTGGTAAGGATATTGAATTTCATTCCACTTAAAGCACTTTCAGATCCGTATTGCTCCCACAGAGTGCATTTCCCTAGAGAGTTATATGAAATTTATAATTCTAATTTCAAAAGATATAAAAGGTGTAATGTAAGAATGTATTTTTATTTATATACATTTTCCACACAGTATAATCGATCACTTAGTACGTCAATAATTAAATAATATTTTTATTTTGAATTAACAATCTCATTTTTTAATCTATAACAATGGTCATAATGTGATAATTCTGACGTAATATAAATATTTACAATATAAAAACTTTAACTAAGTAACTAAAATTTTTTTCCGGTTTTACTTAATTTAGTGTATAGTATTAAAGTACAATTCGTAGTTATGTTTTGTTTTTGTATTTTTTTTGTATACTTCGCACTCTTTGTACCAGTCTAATTGTATTTTAAGTATTATTTTATTGTGTGGGTTGTCTGGAAGAGATCGCTTATAAGCGATAAGGCTGCCCGTTGCTCTTATATGTACTAACACCTATAAACGGCATTTACTTCTACTGTTCAAGTACAGTAAAGTACAGTAAATAAATAAATAACAAACAAAAACAGGTTTTGTTGATATAAATTGACTATTTGAACTAGACTAGAATTATTAATAGTGAATATTTATATCGATATAACATTTACAGTGAATACAGAATATAAATATTGAAAGAATTTATAAAAATCTTTGTTCCTTTTTGATTAGATTTTGACTTCGTGATTTCCTTTGATTTTATTAAGTGAAAGCTATTTATCTATTTATTCTATATATGAGACATTGTCATTATTTAATTTATACTAAAACGGGACATTTTTAAACAACCACGTGGCCGGTTCGGATCAATTTTACGTGTGTAATTTTTTTATTGAAATTTTGATGAATTCTTAACATCTGAACGTAAAAGTGTTAGGAAACTCGTATGTCCAGTGTAAAAATGGTCAGTATGAAAATTTAATCGTGGCATAAAACGTAGAAAGATAAACGTAGTATTCTTCCAAAGTGCATCAGTTGCACTCTTGAAATGCCTTTTGGGAAGACATTCATTCTATATGCGATGCTTACTTGAATATTTTAACGCGTTGTGCAATAAATTGCGAATTGTATTTTGTATTTATAAGTAAACGTTTGGGACTGTGATGTATTTTTTCTTGAAACATTGCGCCGTAGGTGGGATCCAGTTTTGTGAAATAATTAAAGATCCTGTAAATAATAATAATATGTGTATTTGTGCCAAAAATATACAGCATTGAAAACCCCAAAGAGCACCTGTGTTGTGGGCATTGATTACATACAAAAATCAGAGAGAAAATTAGAAAAAAAGCCTTTTAACATTATAATTTAAGACCAAATATTACAATGTAGTGTGTGTGTATTATATAATGTATATAATACACACAAATAGATTCTTCATTCTTGTTTTCCACAAAGATTTAGTTTACTCAATTGTCACAATGCTAATTCTCTGATATCCGGTAACTAAAAAGATTTATTCGCGGTAGTCTGCTCAACCAGCTATTAATTTTCCCATATATTAAGAAATTTATACTATAATACAATTTAACCCCGAATTGAACTGGACAAACACACTTAACCACATACAAGCGTCAGAATCAACATACATAATTTAAGGATTAATCCAATGTTTACTTTCAATAATTTAATATGCCAACCGAACCATATCTGACGCAAACACTCACCACTTGTCACACAAATATGATAAACCACTAATTTGAACAACCAAAATGTATTTTTGTTGATAACACTAGTTGTGAACTGTATCATTATCGATACTTCCAAACCATTATGACCTTTATGGTGTGAAAACACTTCTATAAAAAAAACTCACGAGCCTCAAGCCCTATGAGTGTACGAGACACTATTTAAAAATACTCAAAAATATCGTACTAAATGAAATTAGTATAACATAAATAAATATCTCATAGACTAGTATTCCACTTATGTTTTACCAAAATGAATAGTGTTTATAAAGTGTGCTCGGATCCCTTGAGAGCGTGCACTCACTGATTTTGGCTAACACAGCAACGCTTCGTTGACTTCAACTTTGACCTACTGAGTATTCCACATGGAATACTAGTGCCATTAATTTATACTGTGGCCGGTTTCTCTTAATTATTTATCTACATTTGAAAATTGCCAGTGCTCCACATATTGTAATGTATAAAACTGATAGATTTATATATAAACTTTTTGAAAGTCTATAAAACCAATAGGCTTAGTAGTTATTTCATACTTTTTTTTTAAATATGCAACTGACTGTTCAGTATTTTCGAACCAATACGACATAGGGTCCTGCAAGAAGAAAACTTATTCATAAAACATTTCAACGCCCATAAAAGAGCTTATCGTAACATTAGTAAGGTATGTTTTTATTTGGTTTTACTAATAACTAATACAAATTGTAAATGGTACCAGATAGTTCAGATTTTGTCTATCTCTGTCTCTTGTCATATTCAAATTCTGATAAACAATAAATCTATAAATTTATGGACTCAGCTTTGGTCTGTATACTGCAATGCGATGAATGCCAACGTGCAATATTTATCACATGGCTACAATTTGATTTGGTAATTAATCCATAAGGTTGAAAATCCAAACATATTCTTACAAAACAATACAGAAAAGAGCGTTTTCAAACAGAAGATGCAAGTAAATTGAATTTCTAAGGTAATAGAATAATGCCTTGTTTTGTAACTATATTAGTTTTACTTGGATGCAAAAAGTGACGTAACGAGCGGGCCTGAACTCGGAAAGTTCCCTTTGAAACCTCGTTATGAACTGCAATACTTTTATGGAATTTACCGACCGGGAAAGAAATTTCATTTCACATTGATATTGGTAATTCAGTTCTAATGTTGGTAATTTTCCCTTTAAAGACCAATTGAGAGTATCGTAAACTATTAAAGCGAACGGCAATTTTAAAGATCAGAATCACAATAGGGTATATAAAGTTTCTCCATGTCTGGGTTTCAATAGTTTTAATTTTATTTACTATTTTTTCTCTGTATTATAGCGGTTTGCTTATGTTTGGCAATGCAGTCTTTTAAATCATTGCGTGTGGTAGCGTCAATGCGTCGGTTTGTCCCTTTCCCTAAATGTTTCAGACTTGAATATGAGTTGCGGTGCTAATATTTTTTTCTAGATTTGCGGGTTATTGTCACTTTCATTTATTTAAATATTTATATTTATAAAGATATTTAATTTATTAATGAAATTATCACAAGGCGTATAGGTTTAAGAAAAAAAATCAACCCAGCCGAGGTTTTTGTCGAATTCTTCTCAGTTTGTTCGCGTACGAATAGGCACAGCGTCATTAAGATTACTGAATAAAGAGATTGTAACTTAGAGATTGTTACGATGTAACTTTTTTAAATTTAACCGCAACGTGACATATGGACCAATTCTTTAAATTTCCTGATCTGTTAAAGCAGAAATATATAATGTACATACATTTGAATAAGACCAGGAAACTAGTCTTTTCCGATACCTTGCCAGAACTATCAATTGAGTTAACTTGCTTCTTTGACTTTTATCTCAAATAGAAATCGTTCGAAATTTTATATTCCTGTTAAGTTTTCTTTTACGTAACACCTTATGGGGGGTTCAATTTGTAATGCGAACATAGACAAAGATTAAATACATAATTTAAGTAACACAAGTTTGTCTAAAATAAAATAAATAGACGAATCTATTCACAATAGTCGACAGCGACTAGCGGTAGATCAATTCGATTTTATTCTTTCTTTTCTTTTATTACTTAAGCCGACTATTTTGCCGACTCTCTACTTACCTTTCGTAGAGGCATTTTAAACACCTTAAAAAACAAACCTTTAAATCCTGATGGTGTTCACATGTACGTTGTATCTTGTTTGTATTTTTATATATATTGTAATTTGTTTAACCTCTTAAATGTTTCCAGTTGACATATAATTGTTTTGTTTGCATACCTTGTCTTATAAGTTTATTGTTTTTTGAATATATTTAGCATATAACATGTTTGGGGACAGATGTCATAAAATAAAAATATATTACGTTACAAACTCCATCAAAGTATTGACATTGCATTAACAAAAAATACATAAACTGCTAGTATGTATGACTATACCATTCTTGGACTATGTATATACATACATAGTCCAAGACATTTGTGGCTGCACAAAAGTTTGTTTCTCTATAGCCAACATAAAACATATTAAAAAAGGAAAACCAACAAAGCCTTATATTTTCCATACAAGCAAATGCCAAATTGCTATTTTACGTCCTTTGACTGCGAACACCAAAGTCCTTTAGTTTTCATCAGCGTTACACTATCGCGTGCCTCATATACTGCACCAGGAAATTACACGATAATACGAAATCACAAAAAGCTATTCACGACGGGAAATAATAAAAATATGGTCAGATATGGTACAAGATTTCAAATGCTTTTTTTGAGTGGGAGTGCCATGCTGTTACTTAGAGTTTCAGCCGAATGGGCAGGCACGGCCGGAGAAATACCACTCTCTCACAGAAAACCGGTGTAAAGTGAACCAATTGGAACATGTTCATTTTGTACTCGCGTTTCGTTCGGTGAGTGAGATTTTCCGGTGCCCATCCTTTCCCCTTCCCCGTCCTCTTCACCTACCCCTCCATTTCCTAATTTTCCTTTAAGGGCTGGCAACGCACACACGAGCTCCCAGTCGCGTGAGTGTCTATGGGCGGCGACTTCACCTTTATAGTAGGGATCCTGCTCGTTTGCCCCCCTCTTTTATAAAAAAAGAATGCTTTGTGTCAAAGATTTTGTCACATCAATTTAACCGTATGTATCCCTTTTAGGCCAGTAGTAGAGTTATCTTTGGTTTTATTAACAAGTTAGTTGATTCTACTGAAGAATCTTAGTAGTCTGTACAACATTGGATTCAAAAAAGCTATCATAGATATAGAGATTTTCTCCCTTAGTAAAGTTTATTATATAATTATGTCTGTGCAGAATATTGTGATAAATATTAGGTAACATTCCAAACTTTTATTAACTAGAGAAAAATCGTATGATATTTATAGAAAAGCTTTTTTTCCGCAGGTTGTTGAAGACTGGAAATTCATGTCTATGGTACTAGACAGATTTTTCCTCTGGTTGTTCACCATTGCCTGCTTCGTTGGCACATTCGGGATCATCTTCCAATCACCTTCCCTCTACGATACACGTGTTCCTGTCGACCAGGAACTGTCTTCTATACCAATGAGGAAGAACAACTTCTATTATCCAAAGGACGTTGAGACAATTGGTATTGTGTAGATAAGATTAAGCCTATATTTATGTCTTTAAGCGAATTTAAATACTGATTCTACTTTATTTACGGGTTTATCTAACATATGGTTAAGTTATTTGTTGTTTTTTATTATTTATAATTATAAAAAAGCAAAACAATCATGGCCACGGGCAAAAACCACTAGGTTAACTTAGTGCCTGGGTTAAGACACATACAGTTTACAGACATGTTAGCGACATATCACGTCTAACGGTGGTCACCCGTTAAATAATATTTCAAACGTATAACAATTTAAGTAACGTGTATTCAGCTCACAATATTCATGATAAAGTCTAATACATTTATGTTATAACTTCAAAATCTTGTCTAATAAGTTGTATTGAAATATTAATTTAAATAATCAAATTATATTCAAACTTTTTTGATTAATAAATCATGATTTGTTAAAGTGTTGCTACGATTGTAACCTACAATTTTAGTATTAATCATAAATAATTCTCTTGATGTGTCAAAAATTTATTATAATAGGTAAACACATAAACCCCCGTTAAATATGTATAAGACACCAATATTATGTATGTAATAAGTAGTTTTAATAATTGTGTAGACCTAACGACATCCGTTTACAAGGTATTTATAATTATTATGTATGTAAGCATTAAGGCTGTGAAATTTACTTATAGGTTAAGATTGAGGTTTTACTAGGTTAAGAGCACATAATATAATCTATTATCAATACTGTTTTTTTATTTACCTCAAATTGACATAGTGTATAGACCTTACTTTTATTTTAAAAAATATTGGTGACTCAGAGTACGTTGTGGCCTTCAAAGATAATTTAAAAATTCTAAAATACAATTATTAAAATAGTTGCCTTATTTTGACAGAATTCTATATGTTTTATGCAAAAAATTAAATGTGACTAAGAATTACATTAACTGTCAGTTTCCAAATCAAGAGCTCTCGCAGAGCGAACAAGAAGAACTGTAAAAAACTCTCCGCTACTTCTAAATCGTCAGTCAGGTCTTTGTAAAAAACGGCTCAGAGATTGTATGCTTTTTCAAATTAAGCCTAAAAGAATTTCTTGAAAATTATTATCATGACTTACCTTAAGTTATATTTAGACACACTAAAGTTTCAGAGGTTAAATAATTCAGTAATAGAAAAACAATTAAACTTTTTAATGTTTGGTTACAACAAGCTGAGTTATCATATCGAAGAGGCTTAAGGGGCAGTCGGAGTAGTACTTGTCACAGTCACCCCGCTGCCCATCTGCTTCGGCCTCATAATATATATCATCTATCCCTTCTTCTTTTGACGCTGAAGGTCTGAAAACGAGAAGATTAATTAAGATTTTTTTAATTTATGTATACGTAAGCCTTAGTTTGCAAGTGCACAAAACGAGTACATTTTTTAGTATTTATCGGCTGATAAAGCTGCTGCAATGAGGAGATAGAAGATACAGAATATGTGTGGTGTGGTTGGATAATTAAGATAATCAAATCACAATCTTCAGATGCAGAGAATTTGTATGTTTTTCTGATATCAGAAAAAAAAAATTGATTTCTATTACCATAAGAATATAAGTAGCTGTATATTGTGTTAAAAATCAACAATGAGAAAACTATCGCGGATATGACATCATTCATCCTCATTCGCTTATCATAATAAATAGACAAACGTAAACTCTAACGTAACTTACGTGAAAATAATATGCATGATGTGACCCAAGAGTCCGTTGTGATGTAACGGAGTCTCTGCAGCCTCACAGATGTTACGTAACAAACAACCTCTTCCGTTCATACCGTTTCTAAAATTGTTGAAATTAAAGTTAAAATTTAATGTATAAGGAATAACTAACAGTATAACTTTGCTACTGGCAGTTTAAAATGGCTTCGCAGTCGTTTTAATGGTGACATTGTTTACAATTAAACACATGAGTCTAATGAATTAGGAGAAAAACAAATTATAATATATTATTTATTATTTTTATAAGATTTAGATAAGGAAAGAGCAAAACAATATGACAAAAAGGCGTAGTCGTTATTTCGTCGTTCAATTTCAAATTTACTTTATTTAACAATTACTGTCAATTTTATAAATAGTAGAACCTGAGATCTATTAAGCTACTAGTGTAGTGTTTATAATAGTTATTATAAGTAATACCTCGAAACAAATACAAACTAACTGGATATTATGACTGACAAGTACTTTTTAATTGCTTCAATATCGAAAGCGGAACTGGAACAAAGTTTCACAGAAAAGTTCAGTTTTTACTGGAAACTATTATTGGATAAGAAAATTCAATGCTATTTCAATCATTCGTTTAATACATTTTAAAGTACTCACTCTAGGAATTTATTTTCTAATACTGTGTACGCCAATTCCCTTGTTATACTCCTACTGTGACGGGAAACTAACTGAAATATAGAATATATACCTTAAGGATAAAGAAACATTCATTATAAGGTTATGTGATTAATTTGTTTAATATACTTGTTATGTTATATTCCATAGGAACGTTATAACAGCTTTGGTAACCCCTTTTCGTTAGTTGATAATGTAAGACGACCTTATTTATAAAAAGTACATATATAGGTAAGGATTAAGGTTTTTTTGAAAGTCAAAGTCAAAATATATGATATATAGGACCATTTCGAAACATCTTAAGTCTAAATGATTTACGCCTGTTCGTAGTAGTTTTCCATATTTGAGTAGTAGTTTTTAATTCAATATATAAAAAAGTAAAAATAAGCGAATTTAAAAATAGAACGTTCCTTACCGGTAGATTCGGGAAGAGTACTTCATCAATTTCAGTAATGTTGGTAACCACTCCATAGTTCGACTCGAAGTTATAAGACACAAAGACATTTTTATCGGGAATATCCAGGGGAACAGCTATTGCGACGAACGTCTAAATTAAATTTATAAATATTAATAAAAGCTTAAAAAGTTAAGACACGAAAATACTTTAAGATAAGAACTTACGCCATATAAACTAGTCGGTGGAAATATAAGGCCTCGTTTTTGTACATGGCTGTTAACGCAAACAAGTGCTCTGAAAAAGAAAATTACATTATTGATTTTAATAATCTGTGTGTTTGATATTTTCTATAATCTATGCTTTAAATCTGACACATGAAAATAAACAAAAACCTTTCGTAATAAAGCTAAAATATATAACTTCTTTGGCACAATGGTTACTATGCCGAACCGCCGAACAGTGGGTAGAGGGTTCGATCCCCGGTACATAATGATGTGCATACTTGTTCTGTGATCTTGTTTTGTTTTATTTTGTTTTTTTTGGTTTTTTTACATATAAAAATAACAAGCACAAGGGTATTAATTGTGTGTTTGTAGGTTCGCAACAAAATAACAACACTTATAATAACATTGGAAACTTTATAGAAAGAATACTAAAGTATGCCCGGTATGACATTTAAATTTAAAACTGAATTTGCCGCAGCCTTAACACGAACACAGAAATACATGGAATAGTTTCCCTATTTCCATGTTTATTTTACAGCTTAAAGAAACTATTGTAAAGGTTACTTATATAACTTATAAACCTAATTGTAAATACCTCGCTGACATTTTAAATTGTTTTTTTTTTGTGATGAATGACACTGCTATTCCTTTTACGAATTTAGTTCTCATACAGAAATGTTTTTGTAATTGAATTCTTGATTAAGCGAATATTCGGATATTTTAAAAATGTGGGTTTTGATACAAAGAAAATGTTATATTATTAGATTACAAATTATATCTTATTTATTGTCAAATTGTGGTAAAAAGGGTTTTTTAAATTAAACAAAATCGCAACATTTGCCAATTATTGGCATAAAATATATACCTTTAGTCAAATAAACTATATAAGACCCATTTGAGGACACATATAAAAAAAAACAATATAAAAAGTATATAAATATGAACGTATTATAGATTGCTTTTATATTCAATTAACACATAACTCAAACCCCCTAGTCAAAGTACCACCCATAATTACCCCTTCGTTTTTTTTATTAAGAAAACAACACGTTCAGCTTTTACAAAGAAAACCATTCCAACCTCTGTGGGTAGAAAGCCTATTTTCACAAAGCACTTTGATCGGAATCAATTCACAAAAACAACAAAGCTTCAAACGGTGTTCGATTTTTAAAATATTTCACTTGAACAAAGATTAACTTACAGAAATAAAACAATGTGGCGATACATGTCGAATGTTTGCAAAGTACGTTTAAAATTGACTTTTTTTGTGCCAACCGAAAGACATTGTGATATCTGTACGGTTAACTAGTGAGATTAATACTTATACACGGAACAACAGTGCGACGAAAAATGCTAGAGTTGCCACTTCCCTTCGACCCGTGCAGATTGGCCCGTTTTCGTCCAATCGAGATCAGCTGTTCAATTTCGTAGTATGAATCAACTACGGTATATATTATACCATTTTATATATTATATATATAGCAATTATTAATTTATTGTTATTCAAATCTAACAGACTACTTATTCAGATAATGGTCATGGCTTAATAGCATATTAGAACGTAAGCGGCGGAGAGTTCCTTGCCAGTTCATCTCGTCCGCTCTACTACGCCCTTGATTTGAGTCGATTTTTTTTTGTTGACGATTCATAAGTGTATCTTAGTTACCTATATGAATAAAGATATTTTTGATTTTTAACTATTAGTTGGGTTTTTTTTTAAATCATGAGAGCATTAAAGTGGTGTTTATAACAATACCACACATTCATATGTAAAAGGATTTCAAAGCTGTATATTAATCTGGAACAAATAATTATTACTCATAGGTTTAAATAAAGTTAGAGGTTAATACTTATGAACTTAAATGCAAAAAAATGTCTCGCATCCACTTTAGTCTAGCGAAGAATAATAGAGGTTCCGTTACGTGACAATGAGTTGACCGCAACCCGCACTAGTTTGGATGCTAATTGTTCCAGAATTGAGACTTCTGTCATATCACTTCGGTGATAACTGGCCAATTGATACTGTACAGTTAGGAACTACTTTGTTCAAAATATATACAATATCTTGTATGTTGAATATTTTAATTGGGTTAATTAAAAAGACATGAATTATGTGTATTCCAATTATGTCATAGTCTTATTGGTACTGAAGTACCACTACTACGAAGTCAACAATGCGTCGGTTTCATACCTTGGCTTATTTTTACTGTCGGCTTAAAAGACCCAGTCCTACCAAGTCCACAAAACGTTGGTTAATACTTATATAGAATAGAACCGACGCAAAATATATGCTACCAATGGTCAAAAATATTCTACTAAAAATTTCATCGATAAATTGAAGGCTCATCAGAAGAGGATAAGCATGTAATGCTACTTGCTACTCACACATTAAAACTTCTATGACAAGAATTTAGACAATCATGTATATGTCATAAATTTGAAATAAAAGTTTGGCCTTAGAGAGCCATTGTTTAAATCGAAAAGTAGGAGCTGACCTATTAAACCGAGTTAACAGTCAACTTTAACAGGCAAACATGTAAACAAAGAACGCTGATTCGTTAATTAATTGAGGTCGAATCGTTGTTTGAAGGTTTCAATTGTTTGCGTTTAACTATGCCGACCGAGTATTTATATAAATACTGGATATTAATTAAATGATAATGTTAATAGTTAGTAGGTTAGCCTGGTTAGTACTCAAGAACTAGTCTAGATCATCGTATGAGTGTCGCGATACAGCGAGGAAATGCATTATGGGTTATTTTACTTGTTTATTTAACTCTTATTATTATTTAATTGATGAAATAAATAATTAAATCAGGTTAAAAGATAATAATAAAACTAAACTTAATACAATCACGTGACTATTTTATGGACTTTAAGGTGTCCCTCCTGCTGGTTTGACGTCTTCTATAAAAAAGCTCACATAGTTTTTTATTTAAGTAAGTTTAATTATTCAATTACTAATTCACATTCGCATAACTAATGCCAACTTATTAAAAAAAATTGGAGTAGTTAAACACAAATAAAACCTTCAAACAACGAAATACAGATGTCGCCACTTTGACAATGCAACAAAAATGCATACTTAAATTTCTTGATTTTATAAGCCTTAATTCAATTTCATATGTTTAATTGTTTTATACAGAATAAAAATAAGAAATATGAACAAAAAAAACCTTAATTAAAATGTGAGCGGTTTATAATATGTATTGCAACCCATTTATGTAAAGGTTTTAAAAGCTAGGCTGTATCGCGAGCAATTTACTGCCAGCAAATATTTACCACCGTTGGCTTTGTGAAAAGCGAAATTTTGATTGCAACGGATTGTTGGGAAAGCTCGTGCCTTGTTGATCACTGTACAGTAAATCCAATGACGATTGGCAGCGAACAAGAAAACTTTTTCAAACATTAATTAAGAAAAATATTGGAATTTTACTATATAAACATAATAACAGTCTTATGGTAGAACTCAGACGTTAACCTACTTAAGAATCATTGTTAACAACATAGCGTGTTGTCTATGACCTACATATATATTTTTATAGTAGGTTTATATTATTGTATATTTTATAGAAGGTTTACTACTATAACTATAACTTGATTTGATAAACTATAATTTTCTCCCTTAAAGGCCGGCAACTCACTTGTGAGCCTACTTGTGTTGCAAGTGTACATGACTCGAAATGACCCGCCTGCTCGTTTGCCTTCTGTCAAATTCAACCATACTTCTTGAGATAAAAACGATAAAACAAACAAACTTTTCAAACTGTATAAAAGTTTATTGAGCTTACTTTTAATATAACAATAACTCTGATTTAATATAATATGTTAGTAATACATGTGTAAATGAGGATTAATTCTATAGTATAAACAATATATATTTAAACTAAAAAAGATATATATTCTAGCGGACTCGTGGTACAGGTATCTTCATAGTATGAACATTTGTCCTCAAGGCCCCAATACTCAGCTTCATAATAACAATCTTCTATATCATCTTCAGACATCGATGTGGAAGGTCTAAAAACAGTGTTCATAAGAGCATATTTTCAAAATAATATAAAAAGCCCTTAAATTAATATAAATACAATATATTTTTTAATTTTATTCATTTATTTACACTTTATTGTTGAAGTGGATCATGTTTGTTAATAGATGTTAGTACATATAAAGAGAAACGGGCGGCTTTATCGCTAATAAGCGAGCTCTACCAGGCAACCCACTATATATTCTCGTAGTTAAAAAAGATTATAAGATTAAGAGGGACAGACACCTGCGAGGTGCCAAAAACGTCACCCATAGACAAACGTTTTTTAACAGTTGTCTGCCAGGTTTTGTTCACGTAATGTGTTTAACTAATGAAAACTATATCATATAAAACCTCTTTGATTTCTTACATAAGTAAAAAAAAGCTAACTTATACTTGGCCTAACTTTAAGTGAATTAATCTGTAATTTTATTTGAAAGTAAAATAATATCTTGATTAACAGAGAGTCTCAAAGTTATTTACAGAATTTTAACCTCAGCCTTTCCAACAAACTTTTCCGATAAATATAATGACTTCGGAATTCTGAACGTATAGCAGCTACTTACATCAAAACTTATATCGACAGAGCTACTTACGTAAGTAGGAGGTGAAGCAAATCGCCTAGGATGCCGTTATGCAGAAAATGCGAGGTGGCGTTCTCGCAAATGGCTCTGAGCAGGCAATGCTGTCCCGGGTGGCCGTAGCTGCAGGCAAATATAGACATTAATCACTGGAAAGAAGCTTTTAAGTTGCTAGCTTACGTTACAAATAGGTGTTTGCAGGTGTTTTGAATGTACTTACAATCTATAGTATCATCAGTTCTTTGATTAATGTCTATTATACCTTTGAAGACTAATATTATAATCGTAATCATTATCTAATGTTTTGACCGTGTCGGGTGCAACTAAGAACACATTTTTTTTAAATTTTCACAGGTAATTTCGACCGAAGCTTTGATCAGGCTTTTCCATCCTCGGTTCTCATATTGAAAGTGCTAGTTTTGAGGGCTGCGAGAGGGCCGAATATGACCGAATGAAGGCCGAGTAGGATCTGCAGTAAATTATAGCTGTCTTGTTATATATGTGTATACCTGTTGGATGAAGTTATTAAACAAATAATACTCGGATATAAACATCCAAAAATGTTAATCTTTATTTGTGTGTAGCCTTCGGTTCGTGGTTTCCGGTACCAGCCGTTTCTTCTGGTCAAGAAACCTTTTCAGTTGGAGAAAATGCATACCTCACCTTTTCCACAAATTATGACTAAGGAATATATTAATTTAAAATTTTCACTCGACTCGAAAACATCATTAAAAGCTTTTACTTTTGTGTGACGTAACGAGTTTTTTAATAAGAGGGCGTATGTTGAAATCACAAAAATAAATTAACGTAATATGAATGATTATGCATATTATTTTAAGGCTATCTAGGAAATTAAGAATAAACTAAGTATCTGTCAACAAAGTATAGACAATACAAGACATACTACACTAATACATGATTATTGTACAATACAATACATAATGATTATTATAACAAATCAGTATTAGAATTAACCTATACAACACGACAACTAGAGGGCGGGTTAATATGTCAAAAGTTTTGTCATTGTGTCATTTGTCAATGTCATTGTAAATTCGCCTTGTTGTTCAAATGTTCATCTCGTTTAAAAATGTCTATTGAGTATAGATCATTAACTATTTAATTATTATTTTTTTATTGCAGATTCCCATTTATCAGGCCTAGTAGAGATCGCTTCAGCGATAAAGCAAGCTCGCTTTTTTCCTCTGTATATTAATATTCTAAGTTTATTTTTTATTTTTAGTATTACATTTTAAGTTAATATAATAATATTATTTATGTATGACAATGCTTTATTATTATTAATGTCTAAGCTATTGTTGTTAATGACACGCTCTAACGTAATCAAATAGCTTGGGTACTAAAACAAATGTTAACATATTTACACACAAATCAAAATGTGTATGTTGTGGTGACGTCAAAATCAAATTTGGAACACATAGATGTTCAACACGATTCAAGCACACATACAAAGGTTGGCCAATAGCAATAAAATCAGATTACCATAACCAAACTTGACAATTTAAACAATCATAAACATATTTCAATATTCGAATCGAATATAGTTCAAACAGTTTGAACAATGATAAGTTTTAATGTAGTTCATTCATTGGATCGTCTACAATTGCTACAGGGACGTACCCTAACTTATGTCACAGTCAAAGTAAATATGTCTTCTATGTGTTAATATAAACTACTCAACCTAGTGCTTAGCTAGGCACATCCAAATTTTCTTGTCCCGTTCCTATCCTGTTTAACCACATTAATCCCAGTATTTATTGTCTCCCTTCCTTTTATTATTTAATTATTACTTTATGTTTCCATTTAAACTTTGTACCCTTAAATTGTTAACACTTGGCGCTGTGCAGCGGTTTGCGACAACTGGGGGCTGCTGAAAATCAGTGGTGTGGAATACTATATTCCACACAAATCCTGAGCAGCACCCCATTTGGCGTACGCCCGCGGCACTTGCAGCAATGCAATGTGTTTATTTTTAGTTAATTTTAATTTTGTACTTATAATTTATTGTTATGTTGTGTGTGCCGTGTGTGTGTGTCCAAATAAAGGTATTTTCTTTCTTTTTAAACATATTATTGCTGCATGATATTATTTTCTATACATTCGGATTATATTAGCGACACAAACACTCACATTAACATGCACGCACAAAGCGTAATAGAAGACTAGACACACACAACACACGAAATATCCTTGTGTGTATCCTAGTTATGGTTTTTGGAAATAAACTATTTTGTATTTATATTTATCATATTAATATATTATTATTATTATATATTGTATTATTTTGTTTTTATATATTATCAATCGGATGGTTAAGATATGTTATATAAAAAACGTATGCGTGTGAACACACAAAACTCCCACCGCGTATCAAATGTCGCTGGCTACTTGTACTGTACCGTTCAAATCAGTAGTTCAATATTCTGTTCAGTATGTATTATGTTTGGTTTAATTTAAAATGTATGGTCCATATGGGCAAAGTTTGGTTATGGACGTACCTAGTTTATAACAGTTTATAACAGTTCATAACAGTTCATACAATAGTACAAAATGAAGAAAATTTAAATTTAAATCGATAGCTTTCTTTTAAGTTAATAAAGCAAAAGGTTTCAAGCATAAATTAAGGGTTTAATAGAATAAGATACGGCTCTGTTACAGAGATGAGTGTATTAGTCCTTATTGCCACGAAACGACGAGGCTTAGCGCGAAACTCATGTGTGGTTTGAGACGGAACTGGAAATGTAATTGGTTGGTTTGTTGCTATAATTGGGACTTAGTTAATCGTGTAATCAATTTTCCATTATAAATTTACCGAAAATAGCTACCGTACTTGTTCGATATTGATTGATTTAATTGATATGAGCGTAAATCATGAAATAACTACATTTAGCACGCGTCTGAATGGTATAATTATTTAACATTTATTTTAAATATTTATAAATGATTTTATTAAATAACAGAATTGTATTGTTGACGTGTTTTTGAGCCCTTTCAACACCTTCGCTCGTTATAAAAGGTTATCTTTATAAATTTCGACATGTTTCTGTTAAAGTGAGTGAATTATAATTCATGCTAAACACTTAAGTTGATTGGGGTATTTACAAAACTTACTTATCCAGCATGCTCTCTATAGATGTGTAGAAATATTTCCTCGTAAATATATTCCCTGTATCAATACTTCTACGTTGATTTCGTTTGCTGATCTGTAAATTTAAACCAGTATAGAGTATATAATATACAAAGGAAAAACACGCTTTTTTCCATAATGAAATTTGAACTCACCTCAACATCACCCAACAGTGGTTCAAACCAAGTAGCATTATCGACAGTGTAGTAGTTTGCTTCAAAGAACCACGCCACACTGACAGTGGCTTCTGTATCTATGGGCACTGCTACTGTTGTAAATACCTACCAAATCTTATTATAAGCTGTCACATAAAAATCACAGAAACTTAAGTTAAATAATTTTATGAATAGAAAGAACTCTCAGTTTCCGATTTGGCACATGCCCTAATTTAGTTAATCTTTATAATTACACTTTACTGGAAGTTATATAAATTTTATTAGACATTAGAAATTATGTATATGGTTGTTTTGTTTAGTTGCTTAAGTTTTTTTTCTTAATATTGATCAATTATGAATATCATTTATATCTAGTACTCACCCCCCACTGTGTAAAAGGTGTAAATATGAGGTATCTTCTCTGTCTATTGTGCTGTGATTGCATTCCCTGAACAGCCACGTTCAAGCTGTACATTCTAAAACACAATTAATACACAATCATTGCTAAAAAACACAAAATCGTTCAACATTGATTTTAAGGGTGTATTTCAAAAAATATACAACAAAGTGTATTTAAATTCATTGATATTAAATATACCGAATTAGAAATTTAAATTGTTGCAAATTGCTTAAGCGTTGTTAAATAAGCCTGCAACAATGTAACCTACACTAGAAAACAACTAGTCCACATAACGAGCGATAATTCAAAACGTCGCCAAGAATTTGACGAGCCGTATGCTTCTATAACAAAATAACTGTTACGTAAGCCTATGTAGCAAGTTAATTTGAATTGCTCTTGCATTTTCAGTCTTACGTTGATTTGTTGAGGTTCATACTCCCACGAATAAGACTTAGTTTGAAGCTAGATTTGACGTCTAATGTGAGCTTAGCGGGATCGTGTAGATCATCCCCAATGTGCGACAGGCTTTATTTGGACAAGGAATTTCAGATCCGTTAGGCAAGCTTGTGGAACGGTTTTGAAAATAGCGGTTTTCACTATTGGAGTATGTATTTAGAGACTTGGAATGTAGTTCGTGACGACTTTGTTAAGTCGTATGAATTGGAATGAATATTTTATATCTGGTCGTAATGGTTTGAATGTTTCGGGTTGTTAAAATAATTGTTTTAGCTTAGAATTATTTGGACTTTTGGTCCATGGAGGAGATTTTAACCATCCAAACGTAGAGTTATCTTATTGAAACAAGTGTTGGCACACATCCGTGCACAAACACAATCAAATATAACAACACACATAAAAACTCACAATAAAGTAAATAGCCTGTGTTCCTCTTACTTAAAACATTATTTTTTTCGTTTTTGATATGAGTTTTTATTTGTCTTAATATTTTTTTTATAAATTTGTTCCTAAACATTACACATATTACAGACAATTGCAAAACAAGGACCAAAAAAGAGACATGCAAAACAATAACTTAGGAACTAAACTAAGCAATGAAAATGTAAAATATAATGATAACAAAAAATACAACTAACCAACTAAAAATTACATTTTAGGCCAGCCATCAGTAACCGTAGAAATATTCAATTGTTTATTTTTTATGTCATTGATTTTGAGGTGACATTTTTTGGTGAGACCTTAGCTTAATAGTGTGTGAAGACACCGTTACGTCTCATAAATCGAGGACGAGAAATAACTTACGTTTATTAGTTTTAGATAATCCATTGCTATCAACTTTATGTATGATTTTTCCTCTTGATTAATGTACGAGTATACGCATTGTCACATTTGTAATATAAAACCATAAAACAAATGGATGTATTTGTCATGTCCACGTAGTTATCTGGTGTTGTTCAGGAGAGAGGACACCGAAAAATATCATCATAAAAAGGACATAAAAGAGCGATATACGGAATTAGAAGTGAATTTGCACAAACATCACGGCGAAGAAATTATGCCATTAAATACTTGTTTTGTAGTGTTTTTTTTTATATATTTCTCATGCTTTTTTGTACTTACTATGTGGGTGTGACAGTAAAAAGGTTTTAGTAATATATTATTAGAGAATATTATATTTAAGTCTGCGAATGATGCGAAATAAACCGGTCTGAGAAGATACAATAAAAACAGCCAGTTAATGAACCTTTAAATATTTTACTTAATACCTCGAGATATGTTTTGAGGTTCAAGGTGAGTTAATAAAACATAACATAAAACAAACACTCATATCTGTTACATTTATTTAAGGTAATAAAGGCCAAAGAAACAGAGGTTAAAAAAAACTACAGGTTATAAACTGATTCTTTGACATAAACCCTTTCACAGATAATTAAAAAAAACAGCTGCACATAGATATAATTCTAAAGCTGACTTACGTCAATACGGTGAATATTCAAGGTCAATTCTTTATTCAATTAAGATGACTAAACACTTTTGAACGTCACCAAAACTAAGTTTACATGGGCTCACTGCGAGCCAACAAGAAACTGAGTTGCTATTATATGGTGGTAGTTTTTATCTTACTGCAGTGATTAATTAGTAATGATTCAACAATTCTTACCAAGTAGCAGTATCCGTTTATCATACGCGTTTTCAAAGAGATAATTTATTTACAAGACAAAATACTAAAACAAGTGTATAAGTGTATTCGTTACTAATTATTTTATAACAATTATTTCAGCTAATATGTAAGTAATAAAAGCCAAAGAAACAGAGGTTAACATAAGCTGAGTTGCTAATAAAACAAGTGTATAAGTGTTTTCGTTATTAATTATTTTATAACAATTATTTCAGCTAATATGTAAGCATTAATTATTTCAAGGTACATGGCGCATTGCTGCATTTTGCTAATTTCATATTTAGTTTCTAGCTAATTGCTGGGAGCTACGATGTCCGTTTATTTTCAGCATATTTGCAGAGTTATTTAATTTTTTAGCTCGTAAAGTACAAAATATGTTGAATCGCGTCATAAAGATAATAATTAAAATGTGAATGAGAATGAAAAATTGTATTTAAAAAATTCAATTTGAGAATTCAATTAAACTTATGTTAAAATATCATATTTCATTATTCATTTCAGCATGGATAATTTATTTACGTTAAAAAGGTATTCATTACAAACAAATAACATAAACTTCAATAATAGGTAGTTAACGGTAGTTGTATTTGAACGTAAAAGGATTGCGAAGATAAAGAGAATCAATATGGTAGTACGGAGCTCTTAGTTTAAAATCAATCAGTACTATCAAAGCACTAGATTGTGAATTTCAGCAAATCTAGTCCATGGGTCATGAACGAGCCCGATCCAAATCGTTGTGAAAACATAACGGTTCATTAGCCCCGAGGCGGAGGCAAACACTGTATATTTTATCTTACACCTTATTCACACATCAGCGCGCCCGACGTACGCCCAATCACAAGTAAAAATGTTGAAAAAGTTGCTTATAATCAATTTGCTAGGCGTGTTCTGTGACGCGACGCGCCAAAGAAGATACTTAGTTTATCCAGACGGAGGACCCGCCAGGGCACAGGTATTTTTTCGTGTAAATTTACATTTCGATTTAAAGTTAAGTAAATGATGTTTTCTTTTACCGGATCCGGCTTAACGAAGCACTGTTTTTTATTCGTAAATTCAAATGCAATTAACTGGGACGCTCCCGGCCCGCTTTGCTTAAGTTAATTTTTTATTTAGCTTCGATATTTATTCTACAATCCCATTGGATGTTAAAGAGCTTTTAGTGCTTTGAATCGTGATGTCTGATTACTTTAATATACACATTTCATTTATATAATTTTGATGATTTGTGATATAAATGGAATGGTTGGAGTTTTTGTTACATTAAAGCATCGTTTATTTGGACTATCTCCGAAAAGTTGTTATTATTCAGTCGAGCGTAAAATATTTGTAACAAACCACCCCTTGAAATAATACAAGCAATTTATGTAAAAGTAAATACTTTATAATGTTCCTCAGAAAGTCCGATATTACTTTTCACTTTTGTTTGAGGTTCAATTTTTAATTAACTTGATATTTGTTTTTTTTTCTGTCTTGCTCAGTCTGTATTCTTATTAAAATACAGCTTATAAGTATCGTTACATAGGTTATTAAAAACTCGATAACGCCAACAAAGTATATAAATTCTCAAAGCAAACATCCTTAATACCCACAGTCTAAATTTTGGTACCAAAATATTTTCATAAGAGAAATACAAACATAATTGGGTTTCGATCGATGGTAAATCCGCCCAACAACTGTTTTATGTAACACATTGTAATAGTCAATTAAGGAGAACGCAAGAAATGGTGAAGGTTCTATTTGATTAGTTCCCGAAAGCGGGATTTAGTGAATCGGAATGATTTAGGTATTCACTATAATCATGTAAGCGTGATTAAGCACTATGGGGATAATTAATACTAGTAATTATCTAATATTGGCAATCAAAAGCTCCAACTTTATCTATATTAATTAGATGTTTAATGTTTGCATTACATTTGAATATATTTTATCATTGTTTTATTTTTAAATGATATTTTAAAATACTTTTATCCAGTGTATTTTTACGTATAATTTTAGGAATATATGTCGTCTTTATCTTTTATATAGTTTAGTGGTTCAAATATACAGTTGTATTTAGAAACTTTTTTTGGAAATAATTAATTTAAAAAAAGATAGATTAGTAATGGAACGAGGGTTTTACAAATGCATCGATATTTAAATCTTTTCTCCATTTACAGTTAATTGTAGGTCTGGGTGTACCAGTGGACTTAAAAGAAGCTTCAGTAACAGTTGGTACTGTAATAAAATTTCAATATGATTTACCAACAAACAGTTCAGAATATACTAGTCGTATATACGGATTTGCTGATACAGTATCAAGAGACATGGACAGTGATGCAAAAGAAGTTGAAAATGCCAAAGGAATTAGTAAAAACGATTTAAGAGATGATAACGAAACACTTGTAGACATAACATTTGATGATAGGCGACGGAGGGCGCTCCTTTATACCGAAGGAAATCTTATACATGATAATGATATAAAAACCGAATTACCTTTAGATGAGGCTATAAGGCGACAGGAATTAATTGAGAAACAAAGCCGTCAAGACGTAGAGCCACAGAGAATGAACAGATGGGATCTGTATAAAATTATCGAGCATATGATAGCAAGGTGAGTACTTTCAAAGACTTTATCAATGTTAGTAAGATAATAATATTTCATAATGCCGCCAGCATTACGGTTACTCTGTCAGAAGGACCAAACTTTTTGTATTTATTATATTCTTGTCGTTTAATTTGGTTGTACATACAGTGTAAACTTTATATAACGACACTAAGAGGACTGTGCATTTAATGTTTATATAGAGTCGTTCAATGGAGAGATGAAAAATCAGAATGAAATACAAGCTAAACCAATCACAGCCAATTGATTTCGACCCTTTACAGAGATTGTCGTTAAATCGAGTGACGTTACTTACATTGTATTCTTACGGGAGTATATTAATTACTACTTGTATTATGAAAGTTATATATTAACGAAGAGATTGCATAAAAATATATCTCGAATTTGGAAATCAACGCAGGTGTAAACTTCGAATTGAGATAGACTTATTCAATGCCGATGGATGTATGGTTTTTTAAATGTTGTATAGTTTTAATCACCAAATCACCACACACAAAAGCATACCACTCCCTTAAGGGTACGTGAGTGTCTATGCAGACTTCTCCTTTATCTTGTGACTTCTGCTCGTTTGCTGACACTTGTATAAAAAACATTATAAGTTCTATTGTTATTCAATATTTTATATAAGAATTTGAATAATCTCCATCGTTCTTTTTGTAATCACATACGACACGCGACGTAAAATATAGTAAAGTAAATGTGCAAATAATGCTCGCACTATATTGGAAGATGCTGAATAATTTTCTACATAGTTGTTCATTTCTTCAGAACTTGGCAAAGTCCGAGTACTGTTTAATATTTTGTGTACATTGTTCGTCAAGTTGGGCTCTGGAGCGGTTGACAAACAATTTTAACTTACTCCAACACAAAGCGTTGAGATTCTTAATACAGATTTTGTTAGGTATTTATAACGGCCTCGTTATTCTTGAAAGTTAAACAGTATAAATAATGTTTATTTATGTCTGATTTGTGTCTGTCATAAAATAATTGAAAAGTCTATGATAAAATCATTTTTATCTATGATTCTATATTGTCATGATATATGACATATATCTAAATCACGGAAATGCTTGGATATAAATTATTCTAATCCAAGTTTTGTTTGTAATTAATTATATCACTGCAGTAAAATAATTGTAATAAATACTAACCCCGATAAGTTTCTTCTACCTTAGTTTTAGTGACGTTCAAATGTGATTGTTAACAAATCAAGAATTTTTGACTTTTCTATGAAATTATTTATAGCTATGTTCACAATACCCACAACCTACAAGCCTTTATCACGACTGGGTGTCAAAAAAATTATCATTGAATTCTTCATTAATCAAATCTTATATTGTATGGATTTATATTTTTTGCAATAGGCTATTATGGAATTGTAACCTCAAATCAGCTTAAAGTTCGACGCAACTTTTATATTATTAGAATACAATTTGAAAAACATCGAAGTCCTCAAAGCTCCTTGGTACTTGATAATGCAAACTTAAAGCCCAATTAATTTTCAGATACGGCTATTCAGGTAGGCCATGCTTGCTGCGAACCATATGTGAAGCGGCTGAGGTGCCTTTTACCTATGAAAACGGTTTGCTCGGCGAAATTGGCCATATTTTATTCACGTAAGTAGCTAACTCGGAATAACCGAATTTTCTTTAGTGCTAGGGTCATACAAAATTGCTATTTTGTATGAAGTATCTAAAATGTGCAAACGTTTAATCAAAGACTTAAGTCAGTTAAATATAAAGTGTATTTAGCGTTTTATAAGATAATATTTCTTAGATTTTTCTAGAAGCTAAAATATATTATTTCAATTTTGACAACCCTATAAGTAAGCTATGATGTGAATTTTGAGAGTAATGAACAAAGCTGTATAAAGCTTGTACGTAAATATTTTATAGCGATGAAAAATTAAGGATCATCTAGTGTTCATACTTTATTACTTATAAACTATGACGCCAAAATAACGAATGTGTTTCTTGGTGAAGAACTTTACTATTAGTAGAATTATAATTATATTAATACATATGACAAGTTTACTTATTTTTTTGTCTATTAAATATAGACAAAAAAATACTCAAAACTTGCTTCAACTATGCAAGCAAATATAATAAAGAAACTGTCATATAAAAAATGTTTAATAAAAATATGTTATATAAAATTTGATTATATCGCGATAATGAAAATTAGTCCAATTTCACTAATTGATCTTAATCACTGCAGTAAGATAATTCATTCTAAACGACCACCAGAAAATGACAACCCCACACAGTCTCTTGTGGTTTCTTCCGTTACATATATACTGTATGTAAACAATAATTGAATCAAGGAATTTGAAATAAATTTGAATCACTGTTTATATAAAAAACCACTCCATTTAAGATTTAATCCCACTGTAATGTTACTACTATAATTAATTAAAAGCTAGTGTACTTCGTAAAGAAACTTGCGAAACTTACTTTAGGTGCAAAAAAATTATCTACACAAGATACGAATTAAATAAACACAAAAAATTCTTAATATTAACCTAACTAAAAAAAAAAAAAACACAAAACTAAAACAAATTTAAAAAGTTTGGTCCCTGTGGCAGAGTACCCACAATGCTGGCGGTATTTCTTCGCTGTATGGCTTACACGCTGAGTAAAGAAAGCACCAGCTCTTGGATCACCGGTACTGACTAACAGGCGCCTACTTAAAGTCCAAAAGTCTCTACCCCAAATAGAAAAAAAAATAGTTTGAGGAAAGACTTTTGCACTTTGACCTTTTCTTTTTTTCCGCCTGCTCTGCAGCCGCGCCAGGTTTGGAGCTTGTGACAGGAAGGTGGGACCGTGCTTAAGTGTCCACATAAGTGGCATCCCAGACCATAGCCCTTCCCATACTCCATGGGATCAAAGTCATTCCATCCGGAAAGAAATAGTTTGACCGCTCAAAGTTGAGATTGAGAGTCTTAAGTTAAAAGTTATTTTTTTTAATTTTTCCAGGCCTTCAACTACTACGGATACACTATCGCATCACACTGATAACGAATACCACGCTGCGGAAAGACTTGGTCGGTCCATCAGCGAAGGGAACTGTGAAAGTTTATTCCCTGAATGCGAATCATCAGTTTTGGACACATTCACAGAAATTGGAATGGATACTCTGCATAAGTTTGGATTATATTAATAATAAAACATATATTCTCTTATTTCATTCCATTTATTTCGTAATTCTTAGCAATATTATGGACAGTCGACGTATGAATGTATGCGATTTGACATTGAAAGTTTGTTAGAGCTTTTTTTGAATCTGAGCCCTGTATGTAAATTGGAATTGTCTTGGAGTTGAATATAGGAATGTGAGATTTACGGACTTTAAAAATGCGTTTATGTAAGTTAAATTCAACCTGACGTTTCGGCTCCTTTCCAAGCGCCGTTGTGGAGACTGGTTAGCAACTTATAAATTACTAAGCACAAAATGTGTGTAAATTGTCTAACATAAGAATTTCCTAAACGTTTCATACTCTATTTATTTATTATATTAATATAAATATGATTCTACACATTATATAATACAATTAGAAAAGGACCAAATCGGAGACATATACATGTATAACAATAAATAGGAACTAAACTAAACAATAAAAATAATGAAAAACCACCAAAATAAAACTAGCCGACAAAATCTTGGCGAGGGGTTGAAAAATTTAAACTTACCTAATATAGGATATTAGTATATAATTTGCCCTACATTTATTTTATTATTTACATTTTGTTGCACAAATATAGTAGATTTAAATAATGTTAATAGATGTTAGTACATATAAGAGCAATGGGCGGCCTTATCGCTAATAAGCGATCACTTCCAACCCACGTAAAAAGTTAGGTAACCATTACAATATCCTTCAAAATAATTATCACTTAGTTCATTTGTTGACAATGATTTTTTGAAAAATAAGATTTTGCATTTATTTTAAATGATTTTATTAAGTTCAGTCTTTTTGTATACTACTAAATACATCGATCAATGATAATTCACATTTGTGAACGTAACAGTTTTCACCCATTTTCCCGTCATTGTAGGCTTTTACATAGGGCCTGGCTTCTATCACGTCACTTTCAGCTATGTCATTTTCCGGACTGAAAATCACAAACATTAGGAGTCCATTTTAATATAAAATATCTTTTTACTGATTTTTCAGAAACCATGACTTTATTTAAGGTGCTATATACATCGGAAACAATTTAAAAAAAAACAGTTCAATTGTTTCTTGAGACGTAAGTACAGGAGCTTGTTACAGAGAAGACATCGTTTAAATATAGTAAGTGAGTGCTAATACAAAAAAGAAAATTTTCAATTAATTTTGTTAAAAATTAGAATATCGTTAAGGCTAATCAAAAATGATGACATCATGCCTACACGCTGATCATTTATCACTATATTTTGCAATAGAAGAAACCTTACTTCAGTACAAACGTGGCGAGCTCATACAATAAGTCGTCTTCATGATGAGAGTGCAAAGGTTCAGTTCCTAATTGGCATAACGCTTTCAATACGCAGGCTGTACCGTTGTAGCTAAAACTAAACATCATTTTTGAGTTGTTGCTTATTCTAACACAGATTATACTATACGTAATATTATCTTGCTATATATAATAATTTTGCTCCTAAAAATTTTGCATCTAATCTTTAATTTCAAAGTGATTTTATGTAGGATTGAGGTGGATTTCTATGTGTGCGATTATAGTATATTGTTGCAATTTTTGACCGTAACAATTTGGTGTGTTCAGTTAAAAAAATACATTTTTGGACTGAAGCGCCTTTGCTTCTATACCTCTCAGGCTTTATTAAATATGTCCCCAAACATATAAAATACATGTAACAACTATTCGGGAACTTACAAGCTGCGTTATACAGATCTATGTGATCCGAATTTATGTAATGAAAGTCGCAAGATTCCACTAAGCATAGCGTATAGCGTATATTTTCTAAGGGAGGACAGTTAGAACATAATCAGGATACTATAAATACAGCAAAATAGTATGTAACTGTAAAGAGACCGTATAAAATTTTTACAAGGTTTTTTAGACGACTCAGCGTCGATATTCTATTTGCAGAGCCCTATAAACGTGACTATATAATTATATATACTAAGGAGCCATTAAACAAAATAAAGACCTAATAAATGGTTACCGTAGATAAAATAAACAGGCAAAATGTTGAGATAACGCCGCGTAAAATGACTTGCACACTTTAATTTGATTGGCCGTCTCTTTTGAGCGCGCAAACGCGTTTCATTGGACAAACACTGATAAATTATAACAAATGGCACTGTCAAAATGGAAATTGACGAAAGCAATTTATCTGAAAATTGTTTCCTGCAGGACGTATCGCATTGTCAGAATGTAATAAATCAATTTTGATAACTTTTCGCGGGCTTTTTATAAACGGAAATAATGTTCGTTTGGCTAAGCGTTGAGTGTTGTGAATATGAGTTGTAAAGGCGGAAATCTCTGGGGGTTACTGTCACTAAAAATATAGGTTGCTAGTAGCTTATTCTTAAGAATAAGCTTAATCTTTATCACATTATCTGCTTGTTACCATGGAAACCAAATACCCATAGATTATAAATATAGTTCATACATTTTTCATCAGTTGCACATTTCAGGAGAAAACATTTCTTTTACTTAGCCGAAAATAAGCTTAAGTGTAGATAGCCTTTGATTCAATACCACTCATATATTGATATGGTGAAATCGATTGAGCCCTACACAGGATCCTAGTGTTTCGATGCTGTGTATATTTTCTATATGTATCTTTTATTTAAACAAAATATAGGATTGCACACAGAGTTAAGCTGAGCTATGTAGCTTGGTTTTAGGTGCAAACTCAACTGATAAGCACTTTTTATGAATACTATTATAATATACCGACCATGAACATCAAGGAACTCACATCGGGTTCCTGTGTTTGGTAGTCTGGCATTGTGACCATTGCATAGCACGATACGTTTAATATATTTTATCTTACCCAGAGGATTAGATCCATTAAAAAAGGGGAAAACTTCATGACTGCTAGCTTGATTATTGGATCACGTGATTGCATTCCTAACAAAAGCGTATATCGCAACAATATTTCGTTTTATAAAACATACAACATAGTGGTGACATTTAAACATAAATAGTCTATTGTGTCACTGTCGGTCATATACTTACAGTTGGTCTCTTTTCCCATATTTTGTTCTTTTTATTTTATCTTTTATTTTAAATGTGTGTGCGTGTGTTTTTTCATAACTATTATATAGTTTTATTAATAGTCACTATTTTGTTTGGCTGAATTTTGTCTGGTAGGTATGTGTACAGATTTAAAAAAAAAAACAAAAAAATACGAGCTATAGATCAGTATAGTATAAAATTTGTTTAAAAATACCAGCTAATAATTAAAATAAAAAATACATACCCAGCCAACATATCTTCGACATATTTATAGAAGTGGTAAAGCTTCGCATCGCTCTCATAATCATTTCGTTTCTTCCTAGTTGAGCCCACATAAGCATTGCTCGCTTCAAATATATCTATTGGTATTTGACTACGATTCCATGGTAACTGAAAGTTCGCCTGAAACGCCCAATTTACATTGATGGTCTTTATCGGAGTAGGTGTGCCAACTCCAATATTAAGCTGAAAATAATGTATAGAATTATAAGCGTTAAGTTTTCGGTGGAAGAGCTAAAATTCGTTGCACATATTTTGACTCGTGACATAAAATACGAGCCTGTCTCGACTGCAGTTTGTTCAGAGGTTAATACAAAATGTTCCACGTCGGAGGTAAATTCGATCAAGGAAGCGGAGTACATCCTTTGAGGAGGTAAAATGTTTAAGATACGAAGATACATTAGCTTGTTATGTGGTCAATATTTAAACCAATAGATTTTAAATTGAATTAATACAATTTATTTGAATTGAACTACGGTGGACATTGCGGTGATTGAATCTTAATGCCTAATTTAAACTGTAATTTCTATTGAAAGTTAGTGTGTTTGGTAAAATTGGATAAATAAAAATTATGCGAAAAAATAACGTTGTTAACATAGAAACAGTGGACTTTTTAAACGTGTCTAATTGAGTTCAATGCACAATTTATTAATTTCCGCCTCAGTGACTTAAAACCTGGTTTTGTGCGAGAGCGACCCAAGAGCCCTTTTACTGCGGTCTTGTCTACCCGAGGTGGTTTTAGTGGATATCACCCACCCTGTCTCTGAATAACAGGGACGTGTACGAGTCCCACAAGCCTGCTCCTTTGGGACAAGGGAATAAGGAAATGCATTTCTACATCTAACTTACTCCATGGCAAATTAATCCAGTGTTTTGAATTAGCCGTGCCTAATAATTTTCTTAAGATAGTTAGTAGGCACAAAAATATATATACACAGAAGGCCATGGTTAGCCAATTTAATGGTTTAATAATGGAGCATTATTTTAATAGAAATTTGTTATAAGTAAGTAGTTTTTAAGTTACTTACCTGAAGTACCGAAGAGTTTGGATAAAGTAGCTGACGTCTGCTTCTACTGAACACATCATCGTGGTCAACAACGTTAATACTACTGCAAACTATTATTATTAAACTGAATAAAATGTTTATAGTTATAAAGTGAAAGCTTATCAATTCCATGATTTTTACAAAGGTTTAATATTACAATTCATTAGTATTGTCGAAATTTATATTCACAAACAAATTTAAATTTGGAATGACGTTGAGAATTTTCGTGCTTGTTATAATGTAGCGATTTACAATTAACGTATCACTCTAAATTTCGACAATAAGTGAAGATTTTAGGATTTTAACATGTGAAGATTCACTTTGCATTTGAGTGTCAACTACTCAAATGTCACGTGTTTTCTGACTCCGTTCGGGTCGTGATGTTGGGTAAAGAAATTAGTGCAATGACATACTTTAAGAAAGGTGTTCACTTCGAGGGATTTTTTTTTATCTCAACAGACGGTAATTAGCGATTCGCTTTGGTGATTGGCAAATCTCATACGAACTTAACCATTTTACAAATTTAATATTTTAGAAAAACTTTTTATCAAGAATATTTCACTTAGAGTTTCAGCCGAATGGGCAGGCACTGTCGGAGAAATACCACTCTCTCACAGAAAACCGGCTTAAAGTTATATTCTAATGTGACTGCCTAAAAGGCCGGCTACGCACTCACTAAACGCGTGAGTGTCTATGGGCGGCGACTTCACCTTTACGGTGGGCCTCCTGCTCGTTTGCCCCCATAAAAAAGAACATTATTCGTAAAACCCATATGTTCAGGTTTAAGGAACTATTTTGTCCCTTTACTAAAGTATACGCTTTGATGAAAAGAATCGACTTGAAGTGACGCAATCAGAATTATTCTTATGAATGAGGTGGTAATTCTATACACTATGGTTTTTTCCAGCGTGTCATGTAATTTTCGTCTCCAACACCAAACAGTGATAATATTCCTATGAATATTGTGGCCAATTATCTTCTTTCAATTATCAGAGTACTACATAATTAAAGAAGTTAGAAGATAAGACAGACACTCAAAACTTGCTATAAGAAGAGATGAAATGAGTTGAAATATGTTCTATCGATCTGCTATTGATATGTTGGATTCGCGAGGATTTTTCTACATCGACATCAGTTAAACAACAGAAATTAAGGTTTTTGTAGAAATCAATCAGTTCAAGGGAAAGCTTTCACTAGTGAAAGCTTTTAGGTAGATTATCAAGTCCTATCATAGTGTAAGGAAATGTAAAATGTTAAAAAAGCATGGGATCACTAATCAGGTTTCGCTAATCACAGACCTTGGTGTCAGATTTTTTGCATTCGATTTTTGCTTCATTGATTTACTGGCACTGAGTTTTTGTGGACACTATGCGTTTCTCAGAAGAAACAAAGAAGAAAAAAAGCGCTTTACAAATTTTAGTTTCACATCTTGTCTGCTTTTGCAATGTAAATAAATATATGTATAATAAAGCTGAGCTTTTTTAACGTAAAAATCTTAGTAAGTATTGCTTCTATGACGACATATATATACAATATGATAACAATATAAGAGGACCCATAACATTTAGGATAAGCGGTATAAAGTTTTCTATCAAATCTTCCGGTGTGTACACTGAAAATAGTTTTTTTTAAAGCTCAAGCTCAGCACTTTTTAAAGCACTATAGAAACTGTTTGGCTGTAACCTTCATTAATGAATCTGTAAACATGTTTCAAATAATTCATCACAATATTTTCACGAACGAATGATGAAAGAATGGCATTATTTAGCAATTCCGTTACAATATAATGATGTTGTAATTAATGCAAATAAAACCAAAGGAATAGCTAGTAAGAGTACTATAATTAGAAAAGTTATCTATAAATTATTCTATACCTGAACCTCGACCCGAATTCTAGTTGCAAAAACCTTTTGAATACGAAAAAACTATACAGAATTTTGTGTTTATTCAAGTTTAATTATAAAGTTATAAGAAGGTTGTAATGATGGTACAGTGGAGCAAGCTGTAATTATTCTTCTGTACACATTTCTTTTTAACACATTAAACATGTAAGAATCCATTTCTGTTATTATTCGTCTGGATATTTCCAACAGTGAACGATAGCAAATATTTTTTAGCTCATTTAAGTTCCAATTAATAAAATATACATTTTGTAAATGTAACAAAAAAATATTCAAATTGAATTTTAAACTCAAATTATCTTTATTCAAGTAGGTGACTTTTGATTTGTCAATTTTTACACCACCATTGGAAGTCAGTTATCTACCCCGAGAAGAACCGGCACGAAACTTGATAGCTGCTCTTTTAAAATAAACATTTCATACAAAATTACGTTAATTACATGACCAATTCAAATAACCAAAGCATTGTAAGGCTACTCAAGAATAAAAAAATCCCGATGCTAATTGTCGACACATTAAAGGGATCTTTGTCCTCTAAATATTCGTTAACTGTTTAGTATAGTAACGTATCAAATACATTATTTAAACTTTAATTACAATATTTTTATATGTTTAAAAAAAGGTGGACAGGTTTATTACACCAGAATATAGTATTTACATACTCGTAAACAAATCATTACACCGCACGCTATGCAGCGTCGCCATTTAAATTTTAGTTTCTCACGTGAGAACTAGTCTTGTGTATAGAGGACATGAAAAGGTATTATCAAAGTTTTATATAAATTTGACATTAAAAAAGCTCATTTGCTTTTACTATTTCAGTTTACTGTTGTTATTTTTAATACTCGGGAAGTATGTGGCAGATGAAGTAGGCGAGGACAGGACGAAACGACAAATCAATGCTCTTCCCCTGGTTTATCCATATGGAGCGATTTATAAGGTAATATTTCTATGATTACAAATGTCTGCTTTAATTTAATTAATAAATATTTTTTACAACTAGAATTGGTTGGTTAAAAGTGTCTTTTTAAACTTTTCAATTAAAACTAAACATAACTTAAATGAAGAATACTTGAAAATGACTTCGTCCATATTTGATCGAAGCTTGTACTTATCAAGCAAGACAAGTATAAATTTGACTTGGTATTTAAGTTTTGTTTTTAAATCGGCTCAATAATTGATGTTCCCCTGTTGACGTACATTAGCTTTTGAGCATAAAATATATTTTTTTTTAAATAATAAGTGTTTTTTTTTAAATATAAATTAACGGCTATTTTCTAATGCATTTTCAACTTATATATTTATATTTGTATCATAATCAGGATATTTCTGAATACCAATGTTCAGTGACGATATTCCAGCCCTAAAGTTAAATGTGCGTCCCACGCAATACCGATTTTTTTTAACCGTCGGTACTTAGTTTCTGTGTTTGAACTAAACCAATATTTAGTTAATATTTTTGGATAAATTTCCAAGCTATTTGCCTATTTGCTTAGTAGCTTATTTGAGTGAGTTAGCAACAAAAGATTATTAAAATTGTATCTTTTAGCTTATCGTTGGAATGACAACGCCGATACCCAGCAAGGATCACATCAACTTGGCTCTCATCCTGAACTTTCAATACCAATATACCCAATTTCAAAACATATCACAACTTTCTAAATACTATGTTATAAAGGAAGTGTCGAGAGAAGAGAGAGAGGCAGACTGGAGTTCGAGAGATGACGAACGACTTATGTTCTATAAGTCGTTTGCGGATATGTTAGAAATGTTAGTATATTTTTAGATTGACGATTTAAAAGTGTAAATAATTTCGTTTTATTTTAATATTTATATTAATTGTTTATGTATAGTTTTGTATATTTTATCATAATAATAGTAAATTATATATTCTTAGAATGACTATCCCAGCCTGATAGTGGTCGATGCCGAATTGACAATTTTTTTTAATGATATGAATAAAGTTATTTTGATTTATCGAAATACTTGTATAGCTGTTACCTAACTAGATAGTATAAAATATTAATTTATAATATATATTATTAAATACGTTAAATTATTTTTGTTATTCTAGATTACTATTCTTATATCTTGTTAGAGTTTGTTTTTAGAGTATTATTATTAATATTAGAATTGGCTTTATTATATTTGTGTGTATGTTATTAGGTATGTTTTTTGCTAGTTGGTTGACTAAGTTTTGTCTTTGCCTAAAAATGTGTGTTTGTCAAGTGTCTGTAAGTTGTCTATTAAATTAATAGGTCTTCGCTTTCATTCTGGGGAATATTCCTGGTAACATGGATACGAAGTTAAATCCAGAAATGAATATAAATTATCCCATTCGTTGCGGTCGAGCCGGTTTACCATACGTAATGGGTCTCTTGAGAAATTTCCTAAATTTTGCGGAAAATCGAAAATCAAAAAGCGATTGCAACACAGTTAATTTATTGCGGTGAAAATTATTCCATTTCGATATTTCACTTTGATTTTAAAGGTTAATTGATTTGATGTGTTTGTTTGTCAATTTTACATTTACAAAAAAAAGGGTTTTTCGTTAAAGTTCATACAAGGATAGTTTTCTTTAGTGTGAATTTCGCCGCCTATAGACACGTAGATGTGAGTCCGTTGACGGCTTCCATTTAATGAATTGCTTGAGATTTTATATTACGTTTGCAACAAATAACAACATGGTATTCCTCGTTCACATAAATTCTTCGTGTATAAATGAGAAATACCACACTATGTACTCACCAAAAACTATATAAAATTATGTATGTGTTTTAGTAAGCTGTCTATTTCATGATCGCTTTTACTAACCACTCCCTTCCATTCTAAAGCACTATTTACGTATGTTTGATGAAAAAAATCAAAATAAAAAATATCTTTATTGTAATAGGTAACTATGGTACACTTATGAACCGTCAACAATAAAACATAAAAAGTTATAAAAATTGTTGACTCTACATTTATTGCCAGTTCCCAAATCAAGGGCGTAGAGCGGACGAGAAGAATTGGCAAGAAACCCTCCGCCAATCCACACTTAAATCGCCAAGATGAGTTTGGGATGAGAAATAGGACCTTAAATGTATCCTATCATAATAATATTTATCTAATCATAGTCTATACATATAGTGTGTCACGTAATACATGTCTAGACTATGATTTAAATACGCGTTAAACATTGCCTGAACTTTATGTATTAAATGTCCCTAGGAAAGGAATGAACGGCCTGGATTGTGTACACAGGGCGATATGCGAAGCCGCCCAGTTTCCGGTATTGGAAGACGGTCTATTTGGTGAAATTGTACATGTATTATTGACGTATGTATTATATTTTACATTGATAATATGTTATGTACCCAAAATAAACTTTTAAATGTAAATAGCATAATAGTTTCAATCAAATCTTTGATTATTAATCGGATTAAATTTTGGTATTGAATTTTATTAACAAACTGATATATAACTATCCTTAACCAATAGAGATATTAAGAGAAAGAAGGGGGATAATATTTAAATACCTGGCTTATATACATGGGGATGGTATTTTTCTAATTTTCTAATTCTTTTAGGCCGGATTATGGAAAGAATTCATTTGATGAGGATGTAATATGGAAGGAAGATATGTCCTCGTACTTGGATGCGGCTACAGTTGGCAGGCAGATGTTTCACTGCGCGTATGTTTACAACAACTGCCCAGAAGGAATGGGAATTCTAGAGCTGATATCGATTTTGACAGATATTAAATGAGATATATAGTTTAAGGTGTTTTAATTAAAATATCTCCGATATGGCGTTACTATTACCGCACCGTGTTTTGTCTAACTTCCACCTGTATCACCTCGATGTCTGTCGTTCCACCGTCCACAAGTGAGACATTTCTTCTACGCACTACCACGTTATGAAACCAGCCCAGCGACGTATTTAAGAACCAATTCGTCTTAGGGTCCTTCAAGAAAAAAGCTTACCACTCCATTAAAGGCCGGTTACGTACTCACGAGCACCCAACCATGTGAGTATATAGTGTGCCTCCTGCTCGTTTGCCCACTCTTCTATAAAAAACATATTAAGAAGGATCGAGTCGAAACAAATGATTAGCAGCGTTAGCCTCACTGGTTGAAGCTGTAAAAGTGTATTTATTGATTGTCGGACTAATTTGATCAGTACGAGTTAGAAATTGCCAAAATTCGATTTTTTTACTTTACGTCCGTACTTTTTCATTTCGTCCTAAACCCCAATGATAATGAACGTGTGGTATTCACGTACAAAGTAATAAAATTAGTATTCATTTATTTATAAATTGGTTAAATCTTATAAACCAAGCTTTGAGCCAATCTAATATGGAAACCATAAGAAAAAATAAATAATAAAACATCTTTTTATTGTATACATTAAATATCCGTGTACGGTGACAAATCTAATACAGAGAATGGACAGTTGTTGATTGAAGAATTGCAGTCTTCCGTTGCGTTGTTATTCCACTTCTCTAATTTGTCTTGCCTTCTGAAAATAAACATTGTTAATTTGAAAATTGAAATATATTTTCAACTATTAAGGTTCAATGAGAGTTCTTTCTAAAATTGGGTGGGCCGACGGAGAATCAATTAAAAATTCAAATCGAATATTCGATAGTGTGTAATAGCATTGAATTTTCACGATGCGTCCATGAATTTTTAGCAATGCCATACTTTTTAACATTCATGCTTAATCCATCTATTTTTATTGTGTTTTAAATAGAACTTTTGTCACAATTATTGATACGTTTGTTTCAAAACGTGTGTTTTGATACTAACCTAACCTAAAACTCATTAAGAGCATATACTGAAAGACAGAATTTATATTATTGCAAATATATATTATTATTAACGTTAACAAGAGAATTATAGGCCCGCCATAAACTGTATACGGGAGAAGAAAATTTGAAGCCATAGAAGTTTTAGTTTTAACAGTAGCTTACCTGAAAATTATTTTTAATATCTTATGATATAGTAAATAAGGCTCCGAGATCAGGTTTGTTTCGCAGAGAGCACGCCGGACGCAATGGTACCCGCTCAAACCGTTACTGTCAAACAAATGTTATAAATCAAATTGCATCCACTGTAAAGTATTAAATTATAAGTATGAGACATTATTGTGTCGCATGTAGAAATCTATTGTTTAATGTTACTAACATAGTTTTTAAGGTATTGTACAATTACTTAAAAAACTACTACTACTAAAAACAGTTATGGGTCTTAGTTAATTGATAAATAAATATATTATTATTATATTAAACGAAGTAAAACAAATTTAAAAAAAAATTGGTAATTGTGACAGAGTACCCATAATTCTGGTATTTCCTAGCTGTATCGCGATGCTTATACGCTGAGCGAGAAAATCACCAGCTCTTGGCTCACCGGTACTGACTACCAGGCGCCTTCTTAATTCCATAATAAGCGCCTATGCACTCTTGTACCCCAAGGTCGAAGTCTCTACTCCAAAAGGAACAAAATCAAAGTTGGAGTAAAGACTTTTGTACTTTGACCTATTTTTTTCTGCCCGTTTTTATTATATCAGTACTATATATTCTTATATTACTGGAGTAATATAAGAATTAGCTGTATAAATACAAATAAGTTGTCCACAACTTTCTATGTATTAATTTCATTTATTTTAATTTATTTAAACAAGTAATCACAAGTTGTGTTAGTATATCCTAGCAATAATATTGTATTAAAACTATATTAGTATTTTAATAATACCCCACACGGCACAAACCACACTTTCATTTAGCGGTAGTTTTCAAAATGAAGCCTTCTTGTTTGCATCTTTTTCCATTAAAAAAACTACTTATTAAATTATTCACACTTTATTGCATTAAACAGTAGAAGTTGATGATGTTAGTAGATTTATGAGCAACGGGTAGTTTTAACGCTAATAAGCGATCTCTTCCAGGCACCCCCTACACTATTTGACCAAAAGAGTTTTAAAAAGTCATTTTACTTAAAGTCATTTTACTTTAGGAAAGTGCAGTAGGCGAGTTTTTACCCTGAAATAACCTTAAAGACCCTTAATAAAACAATACCTGTCTATCAGTAATTCCATGTTATCATACACACTCCGCCTGGTGAAGTGATGGTGCCAATGAAATGAATCTGGTGGGTCATCCCAGTTCATGCGGAACCCAAGTGCCTGCGCAAATATCTGGTTCCAACGCACCATATTGGCTTTGTGATTGATACGTATCTGGAAGAGGGATTTTAAATCTTTAATATTGATTGATGAATTATTAACTAGTCTTCTTTATGTGGTGGTAGGAGCCCTTATTGTCACCTTTAAAGCTCCACGTAATAATAACATAATTATAAACTATTATGAATAATGAAGTTACTTACGAAGAATCGCGAAATATTTCTGAAGCCGAGGTATCTTTTTGATTTTGTCTTGCCATCACTATGATCAGCAATAAACAATAGAAAACACATATAACAAATCAGAATTATATGTATTTGTTTATGCATTTTTCATTCTTATGTTTGATGCGGCCAAAAGTGTACAACGGACTGAAACAAAAACAGATTTACTATTTTGTCTCAATATTTGTACAAATGTCATGTTAATAAGTAAAACATATTCAAACACTCTACGTATCGGGGATTAGACTTTGTCTTTTAAAAATCGAAATAGTTCAACTGATAGAATTTGTTCTTCGACTGTCAAAAGAGTGTCAGTCTGATTGATGGGATCCCGCTTACGTGTTGTTTATCAAGGCAAAATAGGGCATGACTGGAGAATGTCGGCGAAGTTAACGCAACAGGTTTCTTTTAAGTGTTAACCCTTATAATTCAGTTTAACAATCGAGTTATCCAGCGTTACAGTGCCGGTTGGTTCCAACTTTTTTTTTATAAAACAGAAGGTAAACGATTCAAGGAGATACTAGAGGCTTAGAGCTGAGTTACCGACCTCTGAGGAGGTACGTTCTTTATGTGAGATTTTAAATATATTTAGGTATGTGAATAATATATAAATATAGTAAATCGCTCGAAATTGAATCGACAATTTCTTTTTTTCTTATTTAACTGCCACAGTAGCTTGGCTTAGTTACGCATGTCAAATATATAAGAAATTATTATCCCTGTTTGGACGACGTGATATAATAAAGTCTATCTATTATTTATACTATAATAATAGTTTGGGAAAAGAATCTGTATGAGTTGAAGGCTTCGTTTGTTCGTCAGATTTGCGAAGGCTGCAGTTACTTTTTAAATTAATCGATTTATCATCCACTGGACGTGTAATATAGGCCCTTTATTTTAAAATATGGGAGCTTTTTAGTGCAATGGGATATCTTCATTAGTTGGTAGAGCATTTTCGTGTTTGCACTCTCTCATTATGCACTGTAGTTAATAGCTCACCTACTGCATACTTTATTGTTTGAAATGTATTTCATTCAATTGTTGTGTTAAGTAAGCTGTTTAAAGACAATTTAAATCAATTTTATTTTCTCTAAGAAAATATTGAATTGTTACTTACGTGTTATGTTATTATATATAAAACCCAAAAATCTAATCGTTCAAATTCCAGTGTCTCCTTCACTATAATTTACCACGTTCATAAAAAAATATATAGTATTTTTATACTTAATAATAACAATAATATAATATCGATGATTTAAGAATAAAAATGAAAATAACACTATCTACATACGAAATTTTTCCAACGGTTTTTGGAAAAGTAGGTGGTATTTAATATTTAATTAACAACGTGTCTGTTAAAAAGTATATCGCCTATACATGATGTTCAAATACTATGTTGTAAAGGCAATATTGTAGGAACTAAAAATTAAACATATGCAAATACTTGCCGATAAAATGTTGGGATTGGGCATTTAATTTTATATGAATTAGATTTTTATATATAGTGTAAGCTCTATATAACGACACTGAAGGAACTGTGAATTTTATGGCGTTATATATATTGGTCGTTACATGGAGACTTAAAATCATTGTATGTTTTAGCCAGCCAATTGATTTCGACGCTTTAGAGAGTTTGTCGTTAAATCGAATACCGTTATAAGGAGTTTAAATATATATGTATATATTGTTATCTTAGTTACTTACTTAGTATTGCGAACAAATCGAAATAAAGAAATGAATAAAATGCAGTAGCTTTGACTATTTAGCGAACTCCGGTTCTCTTACGATATTTATTTCAATTTGAATATCAACTATAAATTTTATGCATTAATTTTCATCAGCATTACTACTAAGGGTCTTTAAACAAAAAGGCGTACCGCAAAGGCAGTCAACGCACTCACGAGCTCCAAGCCACCTTTATGGTGCGATTGCTCGTTTGCCCCCATATTCCAAAAAAAAAAACAGTTTTCCAAAACATCCTGTACCATAGCGGTTCAATGTTTGATTTTCAATTATCACATTTTATATGAAATCCAATAATGAACTAGTATCACACGAAATTTTCGTAAAAAATGGACCCTAAACTTATATTTTTTTATACGTTGCTAGTTACATGTTATTGCTTAGGATTCTCTGATTATAAAGTGTTGTCGAGAAAAAAGCGTTTCCTTATATTTCCCGAAGGCAGCTCGTTCCAATTGGGTAAGATTAGCAGCTTATAAAGTTCGATAATAAAGCTTCTAACATTAATTATAATTTCTAATTAATATTTAAAAACTTCACTTTTGCTTTTTTAAATAAATACAGTTTGTAGTAGCTTTCGCTTACGACTTCGTCTGCGTGTCAAAATACAAAAGGAATTTAAAATCAGTTCATAAATAGCAGGGACCCGGTGAAATTTCATCCTCTAGTTCAACACTTTTTTTCGATAGACAGAGAACAGCTAGTTCTTTCCTAAAGTTTAGACTATACGAAATTTCATTGAAGTTGGTTCAGTTGTTTAAGCGTACATACTCTATGATTTAAATAACAATGTTGTTCATAGATTTTACAAGGGTCTTATATAAAGTTTTAAGATATTCATGGACTTAACCAATTATATAAATACGCCCTTTGAAAATTGTTTTAATTAGTTTTTCCGTTTGAAACACTTATAATAAGGCTTGCCGAACAATCATTTCTAAACCTTAATTTAATTTAGACAAATCGTTAATATCATTTTGAGAATACTCCAACCGTTTGTTGGGTTTAAAACAGTTTAAAATTTGAATTTCAAAACATAAACCACATTTGGTGAGTTGGATGGATTAAAAAAAAGTTATAAATTTACAATTGCTTAACAGCTCTCGCAGCTTCACACCTCAAATATTAAATATTAAAAAACAAATTTCAACATAATCGATTTGTAACAATACATACAAACTAACAATGATAAAAATGATATAAAATCAATTTGATGAATATTTCACGTGATTCGTCAGAACCTGTTGTATTTTTATTTGTAGTTTAGACAGTATTGTGTTAAACAAGCCTCCAGGGTCTTTTCTGTGCGTCAGTGAAAATGACTTGCCGACTCTCGATTATAAGGAGATAAAGATCTGTTTTATCTGTATTTTATATATTATAAGTCTCTCTTGGATCTTAAAACTAATTTAATAAATTAACGCTTATAAATAATTTAATTTCTACACAGTTATATTCTGATGTTTGTTTGTGTTTTATCATTAGTTCTATATGACTCAAGTAAAAAGCGTACCACTGCCTAAAAGGCCGGCAACGTACGCACTAACCACGCGAGTGGCGGCGACTTCACCTTTATGGTGTGCCTATAGCTCGTTTGCCCGTTCATTTAAAAAAAGTACTTTACTCTAGATCAGAGACAAGCTGTCTCATCAAGTTGATATGAACAAAGCTTCACTAACGCCATCTACTGCCAAAAAAAAATTAATATTTTTACAGTGTTTTGTACAACCTACCCGGCGTTGACAACAATTGGGGATATTTTCCTTTGGGGCAACACAGCTGCATTAGCATTCGAGTTGCCACAGGATCCGTACTCTCCATTCAATCACAAGGCGGACCCGCAACACAGAAGAGTAGATAATAAGCATATTTACTATACGGACGATAATGGAAAAATATTATATAAACAACCATATCACAGGTATTTAAAAAAATATCATTTACATTAAGAAAGATAGACAACAGAAGACACACGTCAAATACAAGTATTAAGTTAAACATATATTAAATTTAATAAAAAACCTTACTTACATCTAACTTAATAGCATACTTCGTTGCTTCCAAACAAAAGGGACATAATTTAGAAAAATAGTTTTCTTATTCCAAAAGACTCACTAAGACTTGCTAGTTAAGAGGTAATTTTATATTATGTCATATGCCTTATATGTAGTTAAGGACCGGAAGTAAATAAGTCTTTAATTCTTGGCGAATTATCGATTAATGATCAAGAATATAAACATATGGGTCATTTCTTACCACGCACCACCACTTTATGGTACAAGCTGCTGTATTTACGAATTAATAACAACGGTCCTTCAAAAATAAAGCGTACCACTACCTAAAAGGCCGGCGACGCAGTCACGAGCCAGGTGACTGTCTATGGGCGCCAATTTCACCTTTATATAGTTTCCACCTCCTGCTCGTTTGCCCCCTTCTATAAAAAAAACAAGTTTCTTGTAGGTACCTTCTCGGACTAGTCTAGTTTAAACTTATACAACATAGTTAATCAATGGAGTGCTCACTTTGATATCATATCAAATTAGCCTCTCCAGGCAAATGCAACGACCACTACAGCGATCTGCACCACGCAGGGCGACATCTATTGGCCGATCGCACAAACACGATTTAAGATTGTAGAAAATATATTAATAAATATACGTAATCATGTTTAAGTTTACAAATATAATATTTGCCGTACAATTTATAACAAATCTAAGACTATTATGTTTTGTAAAGAAATACCATTTCGCTAGAAGGAAAGCCGAACGTTCTCAGAGGAAAACAACACACAAAGGAAACGATCAGGGGACAAACACGACGATTCTACATGCAAATTTATCTGAGACGGGAACCGGTACTGTACTACCAGCATTGATCTTGTGAACCCGGATTTTGTGGATCTTTAGTTATGTGTTTTAGTTTAACTATGACGTTTATAAACATCGTGCAAGTTAGTTAATAATTAATCATATAAATATACATTTTAAAGCCGACTTTTGGTGAGTTAGTTTATTGATCGCATTTGTTATTAGTTTACTGATAAATATTGAATTAGGTAATATGTATTTTATTGTAATTACCTCATGTATTTTAAAGTAGGGAGCATAATTTATGTTCAAAAATTTTAAGTATAAATCAAAAATGGTATGATTCATAAACTTATATATTTCCAATATCCTAACACTAAAACAATTGTTAATTGTTTATAATCGGTGCACGGGCGCTTATTAAGGAATTAAGTAGGCGCCTGGTTAGCACCGGTGACATGAGCTGGTGCTTTTCTCGCTCAACGTATAAGCATCACGATATAGTAAGGAAATACCAGCTCTATGGATTCTCTGCCAAGGAACAAACTTTTAAAACGTATTTTAATGTTTTTTTTACTTGTTTATTTTAGTTATGTTAGTATACATTTAAAACGATCCACAATGCCTATACCTTACCGAATAAAAATATTTGACTTTGTCTAAATAATGTAGATAATATTATTGTCAAATATTTCTACAACTTCCGTAACAGATTTTTCAGCTGAAGAATTTTTCGTATAAAGATTTGAATGTTCACAATAAATCAGTGGCGTGTAAAGGATAAAATTACTCATGCGTTACGCTGTCCGGTCTCAGTTTGTAAATAGAATCGATGCTTCACGTAGCTTTGAAGTATCAATAGCTTTTTATATGTTTTATCTGAGAGCGTTGAAGCCATCACATCACTTCAAGAAGGAAACAAGAACATACCGTCACTTTTGATTGGTCCAACGGCAGAGTTTTGTGTTATGATTGGACTTTGATTATCTAAACGGAGAACAATCAAGCGTTTGGGTTTTAGCGGTAAAAAATTCAGTTTAATTTATGTTTAGTCATAAAAAAAACTCTTTAATACTATAAATTAGTAGAAGTTCTGAACATTCTGCTTAATGTTTTCGTATATTTGCATTTTATCTTTACAAATGAAGGCTTCTGATTAATCATCTGCGTTAAAAACGACGAAGTAAAAATCTTTTTATTATCATATATTCTCCGCTAGTAGGAGTCGAATAATGTACTATTTTTTTATTTTAATATAGTTTCAACTTATTAAAAACTCTATATAACATAAATATATTGTATGTTAAGCCATGAATGTAATTCTCGTACCATTTAAATTTATTTTTGTTATATATGTATGTGTTTTGTATTGTGTTGTATCAATATGAGAATCTTAGTGTTTTTTACTTTTATTATAATTTTTCACTATATATCTTTTATTTATATTAGTTTTTAATGAAGTGTTTGTATTAAGCCTCGATAAAAATCGGCGTTGCAGTCATTAGGCTAGTCTGAATGCCTGTACTCAGCCAGGCCTTATAAACACTTTTTTAATTTTTTCATTCTTCGTTTTCAATTGTGTATATAAACAAATGTCTCCTTGCTGCCTTGCTCCTTGCTGTACTACGATATAGTTAATAAATTTTTGAATATAAGTAACACAATCAATTCCATTTGTTCTCAGAAAGCTGATTGTCAACCCTGCATTTGCAAAACGTAGCGTCAAAAATGTTAATAGACAACAGATGCATTTGTCTCAAGAGCGGCTTCAGTTTAATAATTTGCATCACAATGAAATAGATTTCCATCGGAGCAGCCGAGCACAATTATATAAAAAGTTGGAAGTTATGACGGATGGGTAATAAATTTATTTATTAATTCGTAAAATTATCTTAAATGACAACCTTGTTTTCGCAAGGCTATATAGCTTTATGTATATACATATGAATATTTTTTTATCAAGCAACAATAAAACTAAGAAATACCAGAAGGTTAAGTACACAAGTAACTGTTAAATGCCGTTCACTCGCCGGTCGATAAAACTGTTAAATATTTAAACGTCAAAAATGTCCTAATCTCTGTTAGTCTAGAACTTGTGTATGTCATAAAGAAGTTAAGAAGTGATAAGCTTTAAAACTGTTATCAGTCGACACCATAATTTTAGATCGCCTTTTTTTAATTTTGCAACTATAAATAAATAATTGGTTATAGGTTGGGTGGTAATGGGCGGGCGTGTCTGCTCAAAACACTGTGTTTGTACCGTGCGTCTTCAAATCAACCGCAGGGTGAATTTTTGAATGAGATATTAAGATCTGTTTACACGTAAGTACTATATATTCATTTTGCTATTGCATTATGGATATTGTATTAAATAGAACAATATTTTGATAATTTCAGATTGCCAAAAAGTCGCATGGAAGATGAGTATCAAGAGTACGATGGAGCCACTTCTGAAAAATGTGACGAATTATATCCGGCATGCACTACCGTTGTTTCAATCAAATAAGAAAATTCAATTTTAAATATTACTTGAATAAATTTTTGTTTCTATGTTATCTTTTTATTAAACAATACTATGTTTATGAATACCGGTAAATCATATATTTTAAATATCAAAGATTAATTGTGTTCCTCATGGAAGTGCCTGAAAATTGATCATCGAATGCCAATTATCGTATTGGTATCGAACAGAGCTCTATTGTTTAACTTTGTTCTTACATCTAAGGAGAAAGTTTCCAAAATAGACCGCTCTGAGAAGATGCCAACAAACTGATCTTAAGCCTGATCACTGTTTGATAAATGTCCTTGTCATTTTGTGTAAATATTCCTAAGTTTTTTTGGATTACTTCCTTACACTATAATATGAAAAAAGGTTAAAAAAGTTTTGTACTATAAATTCAAAGATAGTACGATGTCTCAAGCTCTCCGTCTCATTTAAAGTATTTTCAATAACTAAGTCTCGCTAATTTGCAATTCCTTTAATGTATAAAAAGTGGTCTAATAGCCTTCATAGCTCATTACGCTTCATAATTGTGTCTTAATTTTAATGACTGAGACCATAATAGTCGGGCAAATGGAACGCTAAATGGAACTAATTATGATGAAAATGTAAGGGTTTTAATTTCCCATTCAATTTATTTATCACCTGTGACGTTGTGTTTTTTTTTTTTGGAAAAATCAATAGACGTCACGATCGTAACTGTTCCACGGTTGACATAGAACGTGCTAATTGTTCTTTCTTTAAACAATTCTGCGCTACGAGACAGTTTGTTTTATGTTATTCCGGTGGTAGCTACATTTTTGAAAAATGGATCTCATTATTTGCCTGATCAAAGTTTACCTTTTCTTATCGTTAATCGGGGTCGAGGCGAGTTTTGTATGCGGTGAATGTGTCGCTAAAGAAAATACCACAAAACTGTCACGAAGCAAGCGGTTTTTATTATACCCAGACGGAAGCTCCTTCCAATTGGGTATGTGATGTTGTTATGTGACGTATGGTGGCATGAAAAGCACTAACTTCCAGGTCGTGCCTTTGAAATGAACGTTGATTAAAATGGTTTTAAGTAATGAGAGAAACGGTCTGGAGAGGCTTTTTTTTTATTTCAATTTAACTCATGTTATAGTTAACGTCTGAAAGATTTGAATGAGAAATTCACTCAAACTTATTTTTATATAAATGTTTTTCTGAAGTCTATTTGTGGCGAAATCAGGTTAATATTAGTTAAATAATTAAATATATTTTTAATGCTATATCGGTTGGTGTTCGGCCATGCGAGCTTTTGCTCATAATATAAGCATTTTAAATATACATAAATCCACATTGTTTTAACACTATTATATACACACTCCTCATAAACACAATTACTTGTAGTACCATAAATAAAATAAGTGTAAAATTATTTCAGCATTCTGTGTGCAGACGGCAGCTCTTATACCCATTGGGGATATATTTTTGTATGCCAACACTGCAGCTCTGGCCTGGATGTTACCTACAGATCCTAATATGCTACTAATGTTTAAAGAGTATGAAAGACAACCAAACAGAAGGAATGGTGAAAAAAATGTCTATTACTTAAATGAAAATGGCCGCGTCGTAGCAAAAACGCCATTCAGAAGGTAATTCTAAAATTTTAAAATATTCTCTTTTGTAAAGCATTTTAATAATGTCATATTTTGTTCTTTGGTTAGTTATTAGTGTAATATTTTCTTTTTATAAGTTTCCAAAAAAACTCCTCTCATATTCTCAATTCTTCCTTCTATTTCGTTCTTTATAAAAGAAATAGATTAAAAAAGATTTTTGTCTTTTGAAGTTTTCACTGTATTCATTTTTAAATAATAATATAACCAAAATAAATATGACAATGCTTGAAAAAGTTGTGGGTTAAAAAATTTTATTGATATAATTATATATAAAGAAACGTATCTAAATGAATAGAATTTTATAAGGCCCCCAATTGTGAATCCATCGTTTGCGAAGCGCAGCGTAAACGTAGAGTCATTCAAAGACCGGTTAAAAGTGAAGATAGACCGAATGAAAATGCACGAGAGACAGAGACGAGACTTCCTGAGGCACGACGAAGGCAACAGGGTGTTTCATAGAGATAGTCGCGCGGAACTATACCAAAAACTGGAGACATTAATTTCAGCGTAAGTGCCTAATGAATCTTTACTTCCTTTGTGAAGAATAATGAACCTAATTTAAACGAAATATTGCTTTATTTTCAAGTGCCGACTTCAGCGATTGAACCTTTATCTCGAAAGCTAATAACAAAAGTACGCTTATTATTCTAATTTATATATTTTCACATTATGTTATCACTTGTCAATATATTGTGTACTTTGTAATATTAAATCTGTTTTATTATCCACATTGGATATATAAATAATACAAAATAAATGATTCTACTATGTGAAACCCACAGCGTTTTCCACGTACTAAACATAATTAGTTCTAAGAACTGAACGCAAGTTAGACATTATACAAGTTACCCTGAAAGCATAGCTTTAAAATATGACTTTGCAAAACAAGTGTCCTTACTCAAAAATAGCCGGCAGGCGTCAAGTTACCTGGTTGTCTATAAATTAATGTTTTACATCCGAACACCAACAATTGATTAAATACGATTCATAATTGTCGTAGTAATCGTGTAACAAACAAACAAAACATCGAATTGAGGACTTTTTTGATGTCAATTTCTAAATAGGGTAGTGATGCCACTCGATTATTATTACTAATGTCTGCGAAATAGATCATATATTACACAACGATATAAGATAAGGCACGTATTTAGTAAGACAAAGCAATATTTCTCGATCAAATAATGATTTACTATAGATGAGCGTTGTTTTTCATATTTTCCTTTATTTAATACCATGGATTTTGATTGGATACATTTTTATATGCAAATATGAAAACAAGCGTTTGATAAAAGCTCATTTTATATTGTACTCACTCTTAGCGATGTTGGAACGATGTTGACTTAGACTATTGCAATGAGCATAATTATTTATAAACAATGTAATATTTATGACGATATATAAGTAGACTGCAGTTTATAAAGTATTAAGTATACCTTAGCCGCGCCCTATTTATAGTGTCATACATTCGATTATTTATAATATCAGTTCAAATCACTTTTCGTTTCGGAAAAATGCAAAAACTTGTCATAAATCCAGTCACAATCCATTTTTAAACTTCACATATTCGAACTATGTGGTTATACGGGGTAACTGTTGCAGGCTCGGTTCTAATGGAAGGCAGTGCGTGCTTCGCAAACTATGCGAGTCAGCCCGTGCCCGAGGACAGGAGACATTCCTTCGCGAACTACTGAGGGTCGTCTTTACGTAAGTATTGAAATTTCAATACCAACTCCTGAGTTATTTGTATAATATGTCATATGGAAAAGGATATATTAATGAAATATACAGACATTAAATGGCATCGCTAGCCTTTTATAGTAAACTAGAAACTTTTCATTAGCATTCTAAATTATTTCCCAAGTATACTTAGATTACTTCCTAATATACTACTAATATTTATAAGGAAATATTTTCCTAAATGATTTCCCTGTAATGGCAGGAATCTGCTTTATATACGGCTAAAGTAAAAAAATAATGTAATCTAAATTAATTAGCGTAAGTTTTAATCATTTGCTTAAAAAAAACTGACAAAGTTTAATTTAAGTGATTAAAGTCATAATTGAAGTATAAGCATCCTTTAGCGTAATATTTGGTAGTACTAATCTAAAGACCTAATTAAAATAACTTAAATAAAAAGAAATAAATATTCCAATTTTACAGATTCCCTAAGGATGAATCTGCCATCGAGGAACACAAGCCGTACGACGATGCAAACGATCCATTGAAGGACTGTAAAAAAATGTATCCTGGCTGTGACAATTTAGACTACACCACATTATAAATGGATTAAATAAAAATGATGAAATCATTCAGCTTTTGGCTATGTATAGTACATCTTTTTCGACTAGTTGGACACTGAATGGTCAGTGAAGACCCTGGCTTACGTTGAGAATTTGTATTTATTAACTCTCGGGAATATATCGCGATTCAGACTATTATTATCTATACTAATATTAAGAGTTGTTTGAACTCGTTTACTATATAGTTACAAAATTAAATTATAATCATCGCGCAAGCATTGACATATAGTTAAAAGTAACACCTTTCTTTTAATAGAGGAAATCGTGAAAGGAGGTCGTGCATTGTCTGGATGTAAAAAAAAACCAAGATCATCTTTATTCACATATCTTACACATATGAATCGTCAAAAACAAAACCTTTTAAAAATGTTGACTCTCCATTTATACTTAGTAATGTAATGTAAAAAACAATTAACATTTTACGGACTGAAAACTAATATGAGAGGTTTTATAAGCTTGAATTGAATATTTGTAAAAATCGTGAATATGTTATTTTGCGGTATACATTTATGGGAATCTTTTATTTGACTATAGAACACGGTCGTATAATTTCTAAAAGACAATCAATAGTCGCAGACAAAGCAATATCGAATTTGCGTATCGTCGCATACAAAATACAATTTTACCGTTTAGCAAAGTTTTGAAATAACAAAAGACCGACAACGCACTCACGAGCTCCAGGCCAGTGTCCATGGGCGGCAACTTCATCTGTATGGTGCGCCCCCTTCAATAAAAATATATTCTAGTTGACAAGTCATAACACAATTAACCAATTATAATTTTAGGTTAACGTAATAATATAATATGCACACAGTTTCCAAGTCATTCAACCCTTTCAACTTAAAATTTTCATTCAACAGTTTTGAATTAAATTGTTTTAAGAGTGCGCATTTTGTTAACAGAATACAATTGGGGGTTTACAATTGTCGATAAAAAATGCGCTAAGTTTCACTCAGCCAAGAGCTATGATTAAATAATTGGTAAACGGGACTTATATACACCGTATTAAAATTTATCGTTAAGGAATCCGTTTCACCTTTTCCATACGACTGTTAACCTTAATTGCGTGTAAACAAATTTGTTCTGATTTGTGGATGTCTAAATTTAATACACAGTTGTATGTGAAACAATGTAATACCAGTTGTTTTGTGGTTGGGTTTATATATTGTGTGCTTAACTTATACAATACAGTTGTGTTAGCGGGAAACAAATAGATTTTCTTTAAAAATATTTTAGTTGTACAAAATTAAAATATTTATATAATGACAAATAAAATACATATATTGCTTTTCACATTTTGTTCGTTTACAATGTCATTTGAAGAAAGTGTGAATTATGGAGGTTCAAATAAGGTTCTGTCGAGGCGAAAAAGGTTTTTGGTTTTTCCTGAAGGAAGCTCGTTTCAATTAGGTACGTTTTTATATGTTTTATGTTGTAATTTTGTGGATGGTCAATTAATTCCGGAATTATTGGGTTCACAAGTGTAATTTTATGCATTTTCCAGTATTTTGTGCACAAAACCATGGGTATCTACAGATAGCTGACATTGTATGGTTTGGAAATACAGCGGCATTGGCATGGGAACTCCCCACAGACCCAAAATACTTTCATATATTCAAAAACGAAAAGTTCATAGAAAACAGGAATGGTATATCGAAAAATATATACTTTTTGGATGAAGATGGAAAAGTTCTATCTAAAATGCCTTATCACAAGTAAGTTGTTTGTTTATGTAAGGGATCAGACCAGACGTTAACTTTATAATGAATCGTCTGAAAAATGGCCGTCAGCTGTATAAACCAATGATGCGGCTTTTGAAATGTATTGTACAAATCTCACATGAGATTCGTTCGTATTATCCGGTAATTGTCATTGTAAGTATAAAATAATGGTTGTTACTGTTTTGTATCGCAGAAAATTCATAGTTAACCCAGCATTTGCTAAGCGTAGTATCAACGAATCATCAGAGAGCGTTAAATCGATGTCCATCAAGGAAATGCATGAGAAACAAAAGAACACGAATTATTTGCAAGATTTCGATGAAAATAGTATGAAGTTTCATAGAGTTGGGAAAAAGGATTTCTATATGAAATTCGGTGGATTTTTAAATGCGTAAGTTAATTTCAGGTTCTGTACACAAATTAAATATCAAATGTCTAAGTTTGGTTGCACTAACTGTGATTTAAAGTGTTCTAATTAACCTAATTAAGTATAAGTACTGCCGGTTGACGGTTTTCAAATAATCAAATTTTGGGTTAAATTTGTAAAAGAAAACAAACATATAAAAATTTAACATACGATAATCGCAAACGAAATTCTTAAAAAAAAAACCATTCTCAGACCTACTCAATATGCACACAAATTTCACGAGAATCGGTCAAGCCGTGTCGGAGAAGTACGTCACATCACACGAGAATTTTATATATACGATATATCTCATCCTTGTACAATAACAAGAAATACAACGCTTACGTGAATCCCACGATTCTAAGCAATCTTAAGTTTGCTATACATGTAGTCTCACTATAATATTTAATCATAAAAAATAATCATACATTTAATATACACGCGTAAAAACACCATAAGATTGAATAATTTCATTTTTTTTTAAATTACTTTCTAACCTACGTGAGTTACCTTAAATGAGAATAGACAAGTGGACCTTTATCGTATACCATTTTCGTTTCTTTCCGAATCTGGATTGCGTTACAAAACAGCTTCGCCAATAACCGATTTAAAAGCATGTTTATTTAAATATCACCGTGTATTGCAAGCTTTACGTTTCTTTATCCCCAGTATGAAACCGAATAAAAGGGATTAAAAATGTGAAACTTCTTTACAAACAGCTTTGAAGTAGAAACAAAGATTTTTAATACAAAAAGGAATGAGGATTCGAGAACATTCCGTGTTATTTCATGAAATTATTTAGCCTGTGTTTTCGCATTTTATTTCACTTCATTCTTTTTAATGTTACGGCATTGTGATTAGATTAAAGTTTTGCTGTATTTTGTAAAGGTTAATTGCCTATAAGCATAAAAAAAGCACATGGGGCTATCGTACGCTAGCTATACAGCATAATATTATTACACAATTAATATGTCTAGGCGGTGTATTTAAACAGTTAAAAGCTTAAACATTTTTGGTACCAAATGTTAAGATAACAAGCTGATCAATTAAAATAATACAGGTAACCCGCTGACTTTGTGTGACTTCTCAGACCGGTTTACTTTGAAACTTTCTTATCCCTATAGGAAGAAAGTTTAAATCTTATTTTCACGTAAACTTAACAACAATAATTTTGAATTAATCTTTAATATTCTAATTTACTAAAAACGAGTTTAATTTGCATAAATTAGAAGTTATATTTACACTCGTGTGGACCAAATGGGCGATTAAGGGCCCTACTTAAAATTCAAGACATATCCTTTAAAGTATGTCAGCTAATGGTTTTAATTCTCAGGCTAGGCCTCAACGGACAGGAATGTATTCTGCGGATGCTGTGTGAGACTGGCCAAGGAGCTTCCGAACAAGGCACGTTCTTCGAGGAAATCATGAGAGCTACCTTTACGTGAGTGTTTTTATTATAGGTTTAACCCTTTTCATTTATTCAATTGTGTGCTTTAAGTCGTCGTGTTACGGTTGTAAATCTGATGTTCAGGTGATATCTATAAAAAATGTATTTCAACCGTTTTACATTCCAGCCGGTTATTGCGACTATTTGGTTAAATTGAAAAATGAAACACGATGCGTTAATATTGTTATTATATGAGATGTTATTTCTCTTTTATGTTCAAAGTTTCAAATGGTTTTCGAGCTTTTTAAACTTCAGATTTTTTTGATATGACCACTTTTATGTTATAGTGTTGATAGGTCACTACGAATTGCAATAGGATGCACATCATCTTGTGTCTGTATTCGTTACGAATACAGTGTAAACTCTATATAACAACATTAAAGCTGGACTGTGCGTTTTATGGTGTTATAGAGATTGGTCGTTAAATTATTGCATGGAATTCAAGCTAAACCAACCAAAGTCAATTGATTTCGATACTTTAGAGAGCGTGTTGTTAAATCGAGTGACATGAAGATTACACTGTATTTATTTGAGAATTGAACTCATTACATTGTTTTACTATGTGTTTGTTCAAGATATTGAGGACTTGTCCATTTTCAGTGTAGATCACAAACATGGCATTTAACATCCTACTTAACACATTTAAAGCAAACATTTTATACGTACCTAATCTTCAAAATTTAGCAAGTGTTAATTCTTATATATAATTTTAAGTAACCAAGATTTTTAAATTTGCGAAGAGGTTTTCAAAAAAAAAGTAAATCAAATGTATGTGTTTTTAATCTAGATTATTTTTTTTATTTTTGTCATAAGCCTCTTAGCTCAGTTTCATAACCGTGTTTTTCAGATTTCCACGTGAAAAACAGTCTTCGGAACATCTTTACGATCAAGCATATTCAACTAAACAGAATTGTGGTGCTATGTATTCAGCCTGTAATATTAAATAAATTAAATTAATGATAAAATTTGTGTTTTTTTTCTAAATTTTTCTTTGGGGTTAAACATATCAGAGTTTTAATTGGTTGTTTCCATGTTGAATAAAGTCAGCACTTGGACAGGTACCATGTCAGTGATAGGATACTGTAAGAAAAAAAATCGAACTAAGATTTCGTTTCCTGTTCCCTTATTTAAATTTCATTCAATAAGATAATTAAAATAATGGAACTTGAAATAAAAACTAAAACACTACAATAAAATTGTAAGGTTTCTCCAGCTTCCGCTAACCGGTACTAACTACCAAGTGAGCAATTAAGTGGAAAAAAATGAAATAAAAACATTCGTTGGTTTGAATACTTATTGGCTTTATATTTATTTATCAGTACGATAAGTATTGATCTGTTAAAATTAAAATACGTTTTTGTAACCACATATTAAATATTATAAAATACAACTACAGTGTAAAGTGTATATATTTTGTACACCTTTTAACTATTTAATAGGCGGTGGATTACAAGTTATAAATTTTCTATGTACCATAATATAAAATTGCCATAATATAACACGGTTTGTTATCTTATAATACAAGCATAATAATAATTAGTTGCTAATAAATCTAAAAACCTATCGACATTTCAACATCCGTCCCGGCTTTAAAATCCAAACAAACAAATCACAGAAATATAGACTTTATACCTTATACATAAGACACAAAATTGTGCACAGTACTCAGAAGGTGTTAACATGACTAACGTAATGAATAGCTGCAGTCGTGTTCTAATTCTTTGATCAAACAACTCAGGTCACTGAACAGGCTGGCTTGCGATTTAAAGCGATCAGTGAATAATTTATAGTACTTAAGATCATTTATGTGTATTATACAGTATAATTATTGCAATTATTATATAACATATCTTGAGGAGTGCTCTAATGAATTGTTCGGTCTAATACATGCAGCTGAATTCCATCACTGGACGTCAAGGCAGAATACGAAATTCGATCCGTACCACCTTGACGTCTGGCGCTCCACAACTTATGTCTCTGCCGCACACCACCTCTGTGTGGAACCAACTGCCAGCGCAGGTATTCCCCAACCGCTAAGACTGGGGGGGCCTTCAAGAAAAGAGCGTACCTTTCCCTTAATGACCGAGCGTTGCAGGTGTCCATGGGCAGTGGTTAGAGGATCACTTCCAACTCGTTTGCCTCCTCCCACATAAAAAAATAAAGATCTCGTACTTAAGAAGAAATGGAGAAGTATCATATCTGCGTGCCTCAGGACCCTAGTAAATAAGGTTATATTAAAAAAGTTCGTATGTGGATTTAAAATCTCGAGTTATAATTACGAGTGGGAGTGCCATGCTGTTACTTAGAGTTACAGCCGAATGGGCAGGCACGGCCGGAGAAATACCACTCTCTCACAGAAAACCGGCGTAAATTGATGCAATTGGACTTTGTCCGTTTTGTACTCGCGTTTCGTTCGGTGAGTGAGATCTTCTGGTGTCCATCCTTTCCCCACCCCCGTCCTCTTCCCCTACCCCCCCATTTCCTAATTTTCCTTTAAAGGCCGGCAACGTACTCGCGAGCTCCCAGCCGCGTGACTGTCTATGGGCGGCGACTTCACCTTTATGGTGGGCCTTCTTCTCGTTTGCCCCCTCTTCTATAAAAAAAAGCTTAATTTAAGCACTTGTCACTAAATTCCATTTCACGTATCCTCAATTATGGGATAGACTTAAAAAGGTATATTGGTAGAGAAGCAAGCCATTTGGCCAACATTGCTTCCGCTGTAAACACATTTACCCTAAAAAGCATCGGGTTAAAAAGGAACGTCTTAATTGGAACTCTGAGTACTGTGCAGCTATGTAAACGAGCATAAACATACAGAGATTTTCTTGGAATAGCTATTGCATATTAGTTTAGTGTTGTACAATGTTTTGCACCGTGGGTTTGAAGTTAAAAATAATTATAATGGGTGTATGAGGATAGTCTGTTTTTGAAAAGTTCTATGAAACGACCTCAAATTTATAAAAAGTTTTAGGCGTGTGCTTTAAGTAATACATTCTATACTATTTATTTATTTACACTTTTTTACACTTAAACACTAGAAGCAATTGACGTTAATAGATGTTAGTACATATAAGAGCAACTTCGGCGAGCAACTATTATAATCTATACTTATTTATTATCTATATGTTATACTAGTATATAGCTTTTTTGGTATGTTTTGTGAGTAACACCGAAACAGCAAGTAAACTTAGATTGTAACTTTTTCTTTCTAATCCAAGTTTATTCTAGACATATTTAATTTTGATAGAAATAAACTTTTATTAATACGCACACTTTGTAAAGAGGATTTATAGTTATAAAATAAACATTAAAATAGGTTCGCAGTGTTAATTATGTATGCCTCAGTACTTTAACCGTGGTCATTAGGTCCGGACGACCACCACTAATATTAATAATATTAATAGAATAATATTGAGTCGATAACCTCCGGATTAAGAGCCGGCATCGCATTTGATCAGAACCGACAAACGAGCATCGCGCACTTATTCTAATCATTCTCCCACAGTCAAAACTACAACATACGTTTAATCAATATGTCGTATATATATAAAACAAATGACAATCAATAACAATGTACTCGCACAATCGATAAACAAACGAGTTCCCAATACATAACCGCAAACATTACCCGCGTAACTATTTACTTTAAACATATACAGAGGACAAGCAAATGCAGGTAACAAAGTTTGTATATTTAAAATATTAAAGGTCATGCGTCTCGTGACCATTCCATGTGATATACGGGTATGGTGGGTAACGTTGTTTAACTTTTTAATATCCAAAATGCGGCTCAGTGTGCTGTTGCTGCTTACGTGTCACGTTTTATGTGAACAGTGTCCAAATGTGAAGACATCTTTGGGTTGTATCAGAAAGAAACGTTATTTAGTGTTCCCAGATGGAAGTAGTTTTGTGGTAAGCTTTTAAGCTTTTTCTACATTTTTCTGTAAGGAACATTTATTGCACTATTTTTATACACATACGCATTTTAGTTTATAAACTGAGTTAGTTTACATTGACTAACTAATACTTAATTTGTAAAAAATATTCTAATCTAGTTATACAAAGTGACAAAAGCTTGCGTCTTGTAAGTGAAATTGGCTTGGAATTAGTGGGAGTGTTAATTAAGAATTACGTTTTAATGTCAATAAAGCAAATTTGCGTCGTTAATATGATTTTCATAAGTTACTTAACGATATTGTTTCTAGGGTGAATAATGCATGTTTAGTTCCATTTAGGTACTTTTAGTATGTTTATATTGTTGTTTTGTATATTTACTGCAATGTTAGCACTTCTTGCACATTATCCTCGCTATTTTTTCCTTATTGTGGTTGCCTGGAAGAGGTCACTATTATAAGCAAATATAACGAACGAAACCATTAGTATATAATATTAATTTGTGTAAATATATATTATTTTATTTTTATTTTTTTATTTCTTAATACAGCTTATCACAAAAAGCTTACACAACAAAAATTGATCAAAAACAAAGCCAAAACAAGGTCACATACAATCGAAAATAGAATCGAAGATCAGAAAAAAGAAAAACACGAACAGAAAAAAAAAATACATATCAAATATAATTTAATAACCGATTCCACAATTTTAGATGACAATTTCCCTGGTAAAAGCATTCATGACCCACGTTCCAGCTGGTTGGAACATTGCTTTGGAAATCGACGTTCTCTTCCCGCTGCCCGATGAGAAATTCACAAACGAACACAGAAGGCGAAAACACCATCGCCAAAAGAAAGATATATGGGAGCGACTAGAAAATGCATTATATTAGTTAGTATTAAAAAGTGCAATTTGCACCAAATGTTAATTATGAATTGTGATTTCAAGTATTTCGTCGACGACAAGTTTGGCCCTAAGTAAATAAATTATTATCTTTTGGTGCAAGTCGTTAATTTTGTCAGACTCTTATCGGAGGCTAAGACCACCAGAACTCACGGTATTTTTTTAATATAATCATAACATAAGAATTTTGCTTAGACACAATATCTCCTTAATATTGCAAAGAAAAAATAAATTACATTTAATGAGAGTTCTATTCATAAAAATGAATACGTTATAAAGATTTCTTTCGAAACTTGAACGAACCATTCGTTACTATAAAGGCGTGCTATGATTTTTAATTTCCTTTCCAATTATCAAAAGAACAATTAAACGTCTGAGGAACAGTCCAATAAGGTTCTCATTAAGGCTTCGAGATGCAATAACGGCCGAGAATCGATTGATCGAGACAAAATTGATTGAGCTAAGTGAGAAGCGCCAAGTGAATATTTTAATGGAACAAATGCTGAAGAATTCTAGCGATTTATAGGATTTTGAAAGTATTTATAATTTTCTTATGTACTATCATATACATTTATAATATATATATATATATATATATATATATATATATATATATATATATATGTATGTTAAATTTCCTAGTATTTTATAAAGCGTCTAACCTAATTAAGGTAATGTTGCTCAAGTGGTTAAAAAGTCTGATTATCAACCTCGAGTTCGTGCATTTGAATCACGGATTATGCATTTTTGAGGCTGTGTCAGACACAGAAGGCTAACTGCTCACTTAATAATCCAGTGATGCTGCATTGATATTGCATATACGTTTCTTATGGAGAAAAATAAAAAGTCTTTTCTGCTTAACGGAATATGTTCTCGGTAGGATTAAAACCATGCCGGCTTTCTCAAGAGCCTTTAGTAGCAAGAGTAGAAAAAAAAACTGTTGGTGATATGAAGCGGTTGCTATTTGAGCTTACGCTATCTATGGTTGTCTACAATTCTGTGTATGTAATTTCTGTATTTAAAATCAATATTCCTTATGCATAATTACAGTAATGGTTTCAATGGTCGTGCGTGTGTACTTCGATGTATATGCGAAAGTAAGAATCACCTTGCACCACCTGGCTCGTCACTGGTCCACGATTTGCTTAGGACTATCTTCACGTAAGTGTACACTGATTTTTCGGTAATAAATGAAAATAAGTGACAAACAATCATTATAGTCAAACTTAACTTTGACAATTTTTATATGTTTAGTTTATACACAAAGTTAGCAATTATAACATTGTGATATAATACTTATTAATAATGATATTGTTTATTGTGTATCGGCCAAATGTAAAGCCGGTAACGCACTCACGAGCAGCCAGCCGTGTGTCTATGGGCGGCAACTTCACTTTTATGTTGTGTCTCCTGCTCGTTTGCTCTTTAAAAAATGTAATATTATTTTTAAGAAATTCTCTGCGAACAATTATAGTTAATATTTTTTTGTATTATTAAAACATACTTTTAAAAGTGTCATATCATAGAATTCAAAATAAATGTTAATGCAATCCCTTCCAGGCAATAAATATCCATAAATGTAATTTTGGTTATATGTAAAATATAAAGGTTTATTTCAATTTCAGGGCTCCACTACAAGAAGAATATTCCAATGAAATTAGCGATACGTACAACGAAATATTAGATCCCAACTTTTGTGATGAGGTTCACGATTGCCCATTTTCCATACTTCATTTTATATTAACATTAAATAAACGGACATATTAGTTCACGGTGTAATGTAATTAATTCAAAACAAACTATTTTTATCGTTATATTTTGTACATTTTAGTTAGTCCAATTAAAACATATATCTTTATTCACCAAAAAATATATAAAAATAATTGACTCTACGTTTTATGTCACTTACCAAATCAAGGGCGTATAGCGGAAGAGGAGCACTGGCAAGAAACTCTCCGCCACTTATTTAAATCACCAAGCATGTTTCACAGTACGGTTGTAAAGATCTGCAACCATTGCTCCGCATAAGCAAATGCGTCGATATCAATATGAAATAAAAATAATAAACATAAGCTTTACTACCATCGCTGGACATAGCGAAATATGAGCATACATTTACGTTATAAGTTAGAACAACCCGTTAACACGTACTAATAGTAAAAAACTAAGTAAAACTTTCTACGTGTTGACATTTGATGACATATTAAATGTACAATTCAACATTATCCAGCGGAAATTGCATCAAAAGATTTTTAACTGTCGCTAATGTAATTAAAGTGGTTTCACGGGTTTAAATTTTCATAACACAATACCAATAATAATAACAACAATAAAGTAAACAACAACAGTCTTTTTGTAATGTCTATTTTCATTAGGACTCATTTTTATATACATATACGAAATTTATACAGAACACGAATGAAATTAACTGAATGCTATAATATACGCGGGAGATAGGAAAGTTTGAAAGATTATGGGTAATGCGAGCTTAGTGTGTTATACGTAGGTCTTCGTTCCAGAAAACATACGCGGAAATATTCGGGACTTCAATGCCATAGCTTCAAAACAAATATTAAAATCAATTCAAAAAAGGTTTCAATATTTGATTCGCGATTAGCGATGCTGAAAATAGCAAAAAACTCGGTTGAATACACAAGCTTTAAAATAAGTCCCTATGAGGTTTAAGCGACGTTATATTAGTGCAGACATTTTTCGAAAATGAAAAACATACGTACATTGCATACTTAGACATTATTTACATTTCTTAGGATAATAAAAAGCATGGTAACCCAACACAAGTAGTTAATAATTAAACGATACAGTTATAATTAAACTATCCTCCTGTGTGTTTGCAATGTAAGTATTTCCCATATCAAGTTAATTACGTTATAATCTACGCACGTGGGGTATATCTTCACGTGGTGAGATTATTCATGACATTCATATCGATACGCGATATAGTCTGTGATTTTAGTACAAATATACTAGGATACTGTTAAAGTTTTTGGAAAGATATTATATATAATGTAAATAGAGAGAAAACATACTTTGCCAAGCGCTAGACTAATATTGTAAAAAGAACAAATAAGACTATTTTTCCTAAATTCAATCAAAATAAGTTATTCTTTCCTACATAGATCCGAAACTGAAAAGATAAATTGAGTGGTTTCAATAAAAATGGAACAAAAACCAAGTGAACAATTTCGTTTGTCGGATTTTATTTATTTTTAAGAGTCACAGCAGATCTGATGAAGTTGGCACGGGTTCCTTTCAAAAGTTATTTTCTTCGGACGCTAGCAATTTGTAGTTTTGCTTGAAATACTTATCGTTTTAAACCAAACGACTTATTTAACCAGCAAAAACTGTACCTTGGCACAATTTTTAATGCCAACATTTTGACGATTTGTAGCCTACTTCTACCTTAAACAATATTTATGCTTTTTCAGATCTATATCAACAAATATTGTTTTATTAACAATATTGTAGTAAAAGTAGGCTAGATCATAAATAGATATATCAGAGTTAGTCAGTTAGTCAATATTAGAGTTTATAATAAATATAAAAGTACTAGTGCTACAGCCGTGTACTAAGTGTTTTCTCACATCTAAGACATTCGGTGTTTAATGCTACCACATAGGAGCAAGTGAAGTAACGAAAATCAGAAGGAAAAACCAATTCAGGGTTGAAAGTTAGACTCTAATACCCCTAGGCCAAATCTGTATATACGTAATTAAAAATGGCTGACACTTTATAAGTAAAAAACACGCATACACTCAAATAATGAAACAGACAGACACATACCTTATCTAAAGCTCAGCCGAAGGGATGAACAGAATTTTTGTTGGCTAATATTATAAAGATAAGAGATATAAGCTTCCTCTGTTGAATAGGTCGTATATTCGGACAAAGTTAAATGATAACTGTACAAATACTGCTTTCTAAACTTATAACAGACAACTAGACATTCTTTTTCGTGAACACGAGACCTTTCGTGATCATCATGAAGTCTCGGTAGACTGGGCAGATCTATGCTGTAGATCTCCGCAGATTTCCGCTGCGGTAGAGATCTGCTGCGCGGTCTTGAACTTCTTCTTCTTCTTTTTAGCTACCTAAGACCCACGGGGCATACAGCAGAAGCCGTCTTGAACTACACATTAAAAACAATGCAATCGTAATTTTAACATGTTGTGGATAGATGATTGTGTGTTATGCTTAATTAAAGATAACTAATTGCACTATAGATCAAGAGATGGTCAGTGAATCCCAAATACTGCCTAACTAAGTGGATTACATCTGAAAAAGATGACGCGCATTATGATGAGGGGAAATTCGCGAGACAGCCACTAAAGAGTTCTCTGAATGTTGTTCAGGGTCCATAAATCATTCATTCAAGTAAGCTGTCTGTATTATATAATTGAGGACAGTATTATTAACAACAGTAACTGAATACGATAAACATTGTAAGTACATTTATGTCTAAATTTCTATTTGTCAGTGTTTGTCAAATTATTGAAATAGTTGTAGCTGAGTCGCGTTCCAAGGAAATATAGTATGGCTTTGTCAAAGGCGTCTTCGGATAACTTTTATGTTTAGATAAGGAACTTATATTTCAAGTTTGTAAATAAAGTTGAAAAAGACCCGTGAAGTCTTGAATACGCTATGGTAAATAATACAAAAGGATTATTCGCACAAAAAACTATGTAACCCTTCCTGAATAGACAGACAGTTTTTTGTTACAACATCATGTGAGTCATAAGTCCACATCAATTTATTTTTCATATGAAATAAATATAAATTCGTAGCGAAATTGCATAATAAAATTACTTACAATACATAATAAACTTAAAATACAAAAGCTAATATGTTTAAATTTAAGTAAATAAACTAAACTTAAATACATTTAAAAAGTTCGGTCCTTCTGGCAGAGTACCCATAATGCTGGCGGCATTTCTCACTTAATTCTTAAACAAGCGCCAAGAATCTATACTCCAATGTAAAAAATGAATATAAATTCTAATTCAATATTATCGGTACTATTTTATTTCACGAATTCAGTTTTAATAACCCACTTAATAAGTACATGTTTCAAATATGCTTAAGTCGAGAACCGATTCCAATTTAAATTATTGTTCTCCCTTCTCGGCAAAGCTCATTACTCGTGAGAACTTTCTATTTCACGAAGAACGAAACACAAAAAAACGTGACCCGAGTCGTCCTCGTTTTTAATAAAATATGTGAATAATCCTAAACATGCAGTAATTTGTGACGTTTAGCGGCACTCGTTTTCATTACGGTTTTCACGTACTTATTTTCACCGTTACAAGTCTTGACACACATCCAACGGAATTATTATGCTGAGAACCTTTATCGCGGCACGTCTGTTTCAGTTCAGAATGAATAAAATATTGTTTCTGTTTTTATTGGGATTTGTGGGTTTGGTTGGATCGAAGGTTTTATCGCGTCGGCGGCGCTATGTCGCTTTTCCGGAGGGATCAAGTTTCTCGGTGAGTTTATGTTTACTTTATATTATGATAAATTATAAAACAAATCTAAGGAAAACTACACATGGACCATGTTTGTGTTTGGAATGTAAAGAAAAATACTTTTTACCCTATATTTGAATAAAAATATTCCGTCTCGACTAGTCACTGAAATCATTTTATCAAATCATATTTTGATTATCGTAATTTCAAGGATTCAGCTTGACAGAATACAAAAATCATTATAATATAATTCCTAATCTCTTGTCTACTTTCGGTTATACTCCAAAAAGGATAATATTTTTTTCACACTTCTTGCACTTTATGAGTTTCCTATTTCTCCTTATTAAGGTTGCCTGGCGGGGATTTCTGAAAGCGATAAGGCTACCAGTTTCACTTTTAATTTTACTTGGGTGTTATTTTAAAATTATCTAAGTTTTAATAAATATATAATAGAAAAGTGAAAGTTCATCAGTCACAAATAAAACAACTATTACCATTCACACACTTAAATTCTCTGAAGAGCTGGTCTTTTTTAGTTGATGTCTAAAATCTAAAATATTAATCTAAATATTTAAGTGCCCCAATCCCTACTTGTGTGGTACTTATGGATTTAGAGAACTAATATTTTGTTTGAAGTGTGCTGGATGTATGACGGTGGGAGTGATTGGTCAACCGGCACCAACATCGTCGCCAGGGATATTCACATTTGGCTTGAACTGGGGCATAGCGTATGAACTGCCAAATGTTACGGAGACAGTAATTGCATACAGAGCCAAAAAGAGACCTATTGCGCTACGCAGAAATCGCAGGCAGCTGTATGAGAAGCTAGAACTCATAATGGATAAGTAAGTCTATAGAATCTACTGATAAAATATATAGAAATCTACTGATTTTTTTAGTATTTCAGACCCATCTTCGACTTGGACTCTTCGAAATGTATATAAACATTAAATTTGATTTAAGTAAGATACTAATGTTAACCCTTATTATAGCCCATTATATATATATCTCGGAGAAGAAGCATAGTTCTCAACGGATTCAGTGGGCGTGTAAGGGTTATGTGCAAACACGGTTATTACTAATCAAGTAAACAATTATGAAGAGCAGTAGGTTTAGGGCACTGACATCACTTTAAACAACGTGTCTACGACCCAACTCCGTCGAACGTGCTGCACAATGGTTTTCCATAGATTAGTCTTAGAATCCCTAACACATTGCCATAACAACAAGATGGCGCCCAGACCTCACTACAAGCTCTGCTCTGATTGGTCAATACAACAAATGTTTAAAACCTATTAAATAATTAAGTAGGGACTAAACAAATAAAATAAAATAGGATTAGGATTTTAAAGAAATTAACCATGTAATAAGTTCACTTTAACTCTATTAATGTACAATCAACACAAACATGTATTTAGCCACTTATCTTTATAAAATAAAACACCCTAAACAATTTGTATTTATATAATACGAATATTATTTATATAAATACGTATTCATATATTATTCTGTTAAAAAATGTGGAGACACTGAAATTGATGTGGGTCTAAAACGGCCACTTGCGACAAAAAATTCAAAATTTCCCAAATCCTAAATACCGTAACTTGTTTGTTTAGTGCTTGCTTATCCAAATGAAATGTGCAAACAAATATGCCCGACGGTTGAGTAGTACATTGTTCGATGTTGTGTTTCCTGTAAATTTTCTTGCTAAACGGAATATTTCAGTATGAAGAGTAACAGTTTGGAGGATGCCATATTCAAATTCGATTCAACCAATTAAACATTTTCAGTATGGGCTACAATGGAAGGCAGTGCATCTTGAAGACTCTCTGTGAGACCTCACAACGCGTCGTACCTCATGGAAGTAACATGATTGAGGAGATATTCAGAACTATGTTTACGTAAGTATTTCATACGTAATCAGACTTTTTTTTCTCAAATGGTACCAGCTGCTCGTCAATTTATTTCCGAACCAATATGTCTTAGAGTATCTTAAGAAGCAGGAAATCTTCGCAGTCTATGTCTATGGCCCTATGCTCGTTTGCTTCCTCTATAAAAAAACTTTACTGCTAGATGAAATCTGCAGATTTTTATTAATCGATTTGTCTTAAAGTAAATTAGTTTTTAAACTGTTGTTTAAGCAACATTTGGTTGATTACAAAACTAGAAAGTAATCACTACGCCTTTATCACAACAACAAAATAAAGAAGTTAGAAGAAGATATATCGAAAGTACTGTCTATCGTGGCTAAGTATCATTTTATTATCACCAAAAGTTTCGATTTATCGACATATATACACGAAATACTTGAATAGAAATTATATTTGTTCAACTTTAACAAATTCAACAGAGATTATAAATATCGGCCATGTTTTTATTTAAACTATATGGGATATATCCCATCATCATCTTTTGAGTTAATAATGAAACAATAAGTGAGACTATTATCCAACGTAAAACCTTAACGGTGTCTTTCGGTAATTTTTCAAGGGAAAAAGGATTATTTAAATAGCGGATTTTGATTTCCCGTAGATTTAAAATCACTAAGCCATTGTGGGTGCACTCTAATCCGGTCCATTAATAAGGCTTTCACGCCAAGTAGATAAATCTTAATTCTTAAATCGTTCATAAAAATGTGAAAGCTATTCGAAGGAATCTTGTGAATTTTATTCAGACTTTAGAATTTCAAATAAAGAATGTGCTATCAGACACTGCTATCTTTGTGTGAGCAAAAACAGATAGTTTTCCATTTTTTTTGTTTGTAGAAGAGGGGGCAAACGAGCAGGGGGCCCACCATAAAGGTGATGTCACCGCCCATGGACACTCATGTGGCTGGGAGCTCGTGAGTGCGTTGCCGGCCTTTTAGGGATTTGTACGCTTTTTTCTTGAAGGACCTAAGTCGTAGTGGTTCGGAAATACCGTAGCGGGCAGTTTGATTTCAAAATTTGACAATTTCAAAATATTGTTGAATTACTTCCAAGCCCATATGTTAGTTTGTCCATAAATTTCTCGGTAACCAAATGTTTTATGCATTTAAAAAGGGATAATCTACAAAGTATGCTTTTTTAAAGTAATTTTAAAAGATTCTCATTTATAAAGAAAGATACTTCTTTTTGAGAACTCTCTGTTTTTTGTTACTTAAATTAATCAAATAACCTACATTTCAGACTTCCAATGGCAAAAGTTTTATCAACAGAGCCCCTCGAGCACACAATTTACGACTCAGCCCACCGTCTTGGAAAGCTCTTGGATTCATGTGAAAATTTCAAATGTCCGTTGTCATTGGTTGATTTAGCGAAGGGATATTATAATGCGCCCGCGCCGACCGTTGATACAGCAAAAACTCCTTGGTCTCTATTTAGTAGTTCATTCAACACTCAATAATTAGGTATAGCTTCATAAGGCATATGTTATCAATTTACAATTTAAATAAAATAATGTTGATACTTGTTTAAGATGTACTTAGAGTCGATGGCTCTTTTTATATTACCGTTAGTGTGAAGTGATATATAATGTACATAATGTAATTGTAGTAAAAAGCTGAATTCAACAAAACAAAAATTTCTTATATAACTAATAACCCCCACTCCGCACATGACATCCAAATTAATAATTTTCTTAAGTGCGAAATGTGACATTTTTGACAGAGTTAGAGATGATAGCGAAGTAGCTTAAAAATTAATTGACCGTACTGGCTTTTTGGCTTCGGTCGTAAATAAATAATTTAAAATTGATTATAATTACCTAAGACATAGTCCATTAAAGAAAAACTATATCTCATAAGCTCTTAAACTCTTATACTAACATAGTATAAGAGATGAATAGAAAAAAGATAACTGAAATGGGAATAATATATTTAAATAAAACACGTTTCGTATTATTAACGCATAACATTTAATATTTATAGTTTATAGTACATTTCAATATTAGCAATAAGAGAAGTGTATTCATAATAGTACGTGTTAGTGCTCGATCAATTAATATTACAAAATGGGACTTATATTAGCCACTTATACTAACAATAATTACATAATTTTATTCACTAATTAGCTTATAGTTGAGTGGCATTTACAAACAATTGAACGAACCTTATTTGTATATGAATTTACCGAGAACTATTATTGTGTTAACCTTACAATTAAAAATAATATAGGATTCTCGTGTTACTATCTATTAACATATACTTAAGTGGTGTTCTTCCTGCTATGTCATTTTCATCGGTATAGTTATGTGAATATCGTAGGGAGGCATTAATATTAGTATATTCACATTTATATCGTTCAAATTTTATATATGTGATGTTCATATATGTACTACCAATGTAAGCGGAGCAGAAGTGCAAATGGACAAACAATTTTGATAATACTAGTTAAGTATTGAAAACACTAAAGAGACTTAAGTACCTCTTTAGTTAATATGGATTATTTGTATATATATAAGTAAGTTGAGTAAATGAATTATAATTATTTTGTCAATAATCCCTACGATGTCCACAAACGCGACCGTTACTCGTGACTTATAAAGTGTAAACAATAATTAAACAAAACCAAACGTTACAACTAGTAGAGGACATTATTAAACGTCTTATATACAAACGTTATACAAACTTATACCAACGATTACGAAGCTTAAAAATCTAGCATAACACGCAAACGATTTAATAAATAAGGCACAAATATTTGCGAAAAAATATTTGCAAAAAAATGTCATAGCGTTGAGAATGAATAAACACGACTGTTTACGAAACTATAATTTCTATTGTGTTAAAATATTCAGTGTGATGCTTCAATGCGTCACCGAAGTACGATCTTGGTTAGCCTAAGACAGACAACATTCAAAATAGATTACACATTTATATCAGTATTTACATCTAATCGTGTTGGAAGCTCAACGCAATTTTTCACATGGTTAACTTACAATATCGTTAAATCTATAAAACATTATAATAACGCTCAGAAAATTTATCAAGTATTGTAAACAATGTATCGGTGAATGTTGAATCAAAAAACTTTGGAAACAAATTAACGTAACAAAACTAAACTTACGCCACTTTTGGAAGACGTTATTTAAAATAGCGAACTTACCTAAATAGGTTATATACAAGAAGATAAAGAATATATTCTTATTGGTCTTACTAATTGCATGTGTGTCAAAAAAATTCGTTTGAAATTGAAAAATCATCTTAAAATCGCGTAATAGCATTGAATCAGATAAGAATTATAGGAAAAGACTTGGTATCTTAAAAATTAAACTAAGATATAGAAATATGTAAGAAGAGAAAGTAGAAGCCATGCATAGTAAGAAAGATTAAGAATAATCCTAGACGACTTATTAAAACCAAAGGTGCAAGAAATTATGATTCCAAAAGTGAAATACATGAAACGCTATACGAAACTCTAGATTTCGATGAACCTAATTATAAAGCGTTACGGATTATCTGTCGACTCCATCAAATCAAATTTACAAGTACAATGGATATCATTAAAAACGAACTATAATTAATGGTAAAATTATCAACGGATTTATTGCTGAACGATATTGAACTTAAAATACACCCTAATTATAACTACGCTAAGACACCGAAAGAAATATAGGAAAAGAACACGTTAATTATTAATCTATGTTGATCAGCTATATTTACATGTCAACATTTCAGTAAAGTCGATACTTAAAATTACTGACAGCCATTTGATAGCTGACTCTGAGCTCTCGCCGTCCCACCCGATGTAGACAAACTCGCATTTCACTTAGAAACTTCAAAAATATTCCAATTTAACTCAAAGCCCATACAAACAGTTTGAACATCTGTGTATATATGTCAAGGTAACTTAAACGAGGGTTTTTTTTATGTGACAAGAGGCAAACGAGCAGGCGGGTCACTTCGAGTGAAGTGCTAACCGCTACATGCGACGCGTATTAGTTAGAAATCTATTGAATGTACCGTTGAGAATTTATCAAGTAAAGTTAAAGTTAGTACAACAAATTTATCTAGCATCGGGTCATCGAGCTGACTCATTCGTCGACTAACTCTAAAACATTGAGAAGCTAATGTACTTATAATTTAGACGTCCTCAACGAATCACTTATCTGAAGAACTAGCGTAATTTAATCACCTATCTACCACCATATTCGAAAATCTAATTTTACCCGTTTATCACCCGATAGATTGTACAATCAAACAATAAGAACTTCAAAACAATGCCTTTGAGACTAGTAACAACAAACGTATATAAAAGCCTTAAAACAATTAAATATTTAACTGTTAACATAAACATTTTTGAGCTAAGACAGTTTAAACAAAAATATACTTTAAACAATTATAAATCCCCTATCCAATTAATTACCAATCGTTGTATCTGCTTAGCTCATTCAGTTATAACAAAACTACGGGTCTACACTATAAGCATTTACATCATTATATCATTCATACCATGTATTAATAACTTATCATCGTAATATTATTGCAATATTATATTAAGTACATTGATTGTAATAAACTAAAGAGTTTATTCGTCTCAACTTACGGAGCGTTATATACAAATTTACCTCAAATACCACTATCAACTTAGATTAATTTAATCCATTAACGTTCTCCCATTATGCTATGGTGTTTAGAAAATCTAACTACATATTTTTATTCATATAAAAATAACAACAGACCGTTTATTTACTAGCAAATATCTACAATTATGTTAGATAATCACGGAACAGTGAGGGAAGCCAGTTGACTTAACTACCAGTATTGATAATACTAAATTGGTGTGTTTCGGTGCGTGCAATAGCACAGTCCTACTTCGATTAATATACTCGTATGTGACTTATAGAAAAATTATTAAACAATTCCATTCGAAATTCCTTTGAACCTAGAGTTGAGGCAGAGCTCCAAGATACCGATTTACCGGGGTCCCAACCATTATGTGACAATAAAAGGGAGGCAATCCGTTAGATGCGAGCTCCCATTTATCACTGTTCGCATGGTTTACCTACGTGACTCCCAACATCGAATCTAATTTCTCGTGACTTTGAGCTGCTTTCTAACGTTTTTTTTTTTTGGTTTCCATTCGGAATGGTGTCTACAGTACGTTCAACCTTTAGCGAGCGTCCGACAATGCATTAGCAACGTCTTTAATTAACTATGATTATTTAATCTAATATAGACTAGTCATTGTCTGTTATTACAAACATCTAAACACATTCAACAACACATATTATAAACACTATGACAAATCACACTTTACGAATTTATTTCTCTATACCATTCCCTGTTTTCCTATCGCTCGCTGTATTTATTAAAATATGATTAACTTCTGATTTAACTAGTTTACCATTATCTAATAATCATGAATTACTTTGACATATCAAAAACGCGGCTCGAAATTTTTTATATATTATTATTTAAGACACAATCTACAATAACTACCGATGGTTTTAATGCGGTGTACACGAGACGCTTATACGCGCTGCGAATGTAAATTCTACCTTTTAGAATATGAAGTGGAGTGGTACGAAATGAACTAACCGATTCTAAGCTAGGGAAAATTTAGTCTACCTAATTTTTTTATGTCTAATTTCACAAACCTCAACAATGGATTTATTATCTAAGACGTGAAGTGCTGATAAGTGTGTAAAATACAATACAATCGGTGAAATTGTGAGATTACAAATCAGGTATAGTCTGTGTTCTAATTTTACCCTGTACTCTAGGATTGGTGTTGGAATTACAAATACGTAATAAATAACATAATGCAATTTGTCCAATAGTAGACACGAAATCTTACGATCAGTCGTTGCTTCATTGGGGCAAGCAATAGAAGTGACTATGAACAAGCACAATACAAAAACGAATGAAAAATCTTAAAATTATTTCAGTTGGCGTTTTCGAAACTATGAAATTACTGGCAATATTTGGCACACAGATAAAATTTAATTAAACAAGTTATCAAACTATCTAAGAATACTGAGTTTATAAAAGTTATATAATACAATTGGCAGTCAATTGTTTTTCTTTTATCGAAATCTAGCCAAACACCGCTCGCGCGATTGTTTGGCATTAATTTTATTTGGCTTCATAATATTATGGGAGTCCATTATTCCCTTACACTGGTGTCTAGGTTAAAATCTAACGATATCTACGTTTAATTACTTCTACAGGGCATATTATGTTTTCATATTTCTCATATTGTCCATATTATTTTTACGCGAGTACGCAGTTTATAAAATATTGAATGTATAATTCCCAATATTTAATTATCAATATTACAATCCTACACAACGTGAATTGTACGACGCGTACACATACTATGTATTAATTATAGTTGATACGAAATTGCTTTTACACTTAAACTTATTGAATTGAGCTCGATTTTATTCGAAATAACCTTACCTTACCTTACACTTTTAATATATCAAAGACGTAACTTAAAACATGTGAACAATTATCCTAAAGATAATCCAATGTTGTGCGTCATATTAAATAATTACTGTAAACAAACGTCAAAGATACAAAATAGGCTTATTTAACGACGATCAGCGATCCTTATAAAAATAGTTATGGCAGATCTGGCGTTAACAAAACGCCCACTCCGTTCTCGTTCACTATTGACGGACAGTCTAATTACAGCGTGTATAAAAGACGGTTGTAACGCACGCGGCCTAGCGTTCATCGCACCGGGCGTTTGGCACTACACTGAGCACAAGAGTCCTCGCCAAACAATTCCCATCTGGGAGCTTTACATAGATCATCCATGCCACCACATCACGATCAGCTCCCAGAACGTCTTCGGCGGCGAGTGGCCGAAGACGTATGACGAATTTCAGAGACCCGGATCGCCCTCCGAGCCCATTTTGAGCAGCTCCAGCTTCTTCTTTGCGATCTTTGAATATAGAATATCTATGGGTTTTGTGTTGTCGTAGAATGTTGGTGCTCTGAATATGATCAGAGCCGTGCCGACGACACAGGCTATCGTAAAGGCGAATAGGAAGATTCTATCTAACACCATAGCTACGTACTTCCAGTCGTCTTCCACCTGAGAACAAGAAATCATTATGATATGCGAAAAGCTTTTGTTAAAATATATGTGTAAACAACTTACGCTTTCAAATTTATCTTTGTTTTTCACATGTTGAGCAATGAACCTGGAGCCTTCTATAGTTTTCTCCATTTCTCTTACAAATGGTTTCTCTAAAGATGGACTTCCATCGTCTAAGTCCAAGCGGCAAGGAGATCCCGGGGAGGGTGAAAACAGTTCGTCGTCACCACCTGGAGGAGGAGGGGGAGAAGGTGGCATGCCAGGCAGCTCATACTCTTCACAGGCCCACTCTTTGAATTTTCCATCCATGTCGTCACCACCAAAAACGTCAGTCAAGACCTAAACACAAGATGAGGTTTCATAAAGTCTAAGAAGACGTATTGAAGGTTCCAAATGAAAATGTCTGGGTGAAAGAGTCAATGTATTGGTATGGCTTAAGCTGGCACACAATTAGTCTCGAGTAGGTTTTCGGTTTCGGGCCGCGTGCCGGCTCGTATATCGCGATCCGTCCGCAGCCACTAGGGGAACATAAATAACAAGAACCTCGCGCTCGTTAAGCCCGCTGGCGTTGAGTAATAAAGGAAAATCGAAATGGAATGAAATTGGGCTGAAAACGATACTTTAGCGATACACACTAAGCAATGTATTTAAGAAAGACTTATAAAGCCCCGCGCGTCAATTAAAACTGTTATTGTTGACGGCTTTGAATCCACCCCTAGGACTGTTCGTATTGAACCCATTTCGATAGGAAATGTTTTGAATTGAGAAAGCTTGATGAGCAAAGCTCTCGTGTTTTTTCCTCTCTTTTCAAAAGGATTCTTTGAAAATCATTTTTCTTGAAAAGCTTTTATTTTACAAATTTAATTAAGCACCGTGTCGGTGTATTAAGATATTTTTGCGTTCAAAGCGCGATGAATTTTTTATGTAAGAAAATATTCAGGTTAATTAAGATATACCTCTGTTGGTTTGTCATTGTCGTCATCATCTTCGTCTGGAGGTTTCTCTGGTCTTTGAATACACAATATTTTAGGTAAAAAATCTATAAAGACTTTGCGAACCCACGGAGCCATATTGTGAGTGACTGGGGACCTAAAGTTTACATTGAGCACCACGATAGTGACAACTACGGATAGAGTGACTAACATCATAGTAAATAATAGATATTTGCCTAAAAGTGGGACTGTCAATGATGTTGGGGGGATAATTTCCGCTAGCAACAGAAAGAACACAGTCAGGGATAGCAAAATAGAGATACAGAGTGATATCTTCTCACCAGAATCGGAAGGTAAGTAGAATACAAGAACTGATAAAAATGATATTCCAACACAGGGAATGATGAGATTAACTGTGTAGAAAAGGGTTTTCCTCCTTAGAGTGAGATTGAAAATTATGTCAGGATAGGGTTCTTCGCAGCACGAGTAGAATTTTTCATTTCGCGTCGCCGGCACTCGCATGATGTCCCATTCAACAGAAATATAGTACTCGGATAAGTCAATGCCCATCCCTATGTGGTCCGAGTCTGGTGTCTGTTTCAAATGCCTTAGATCCACCTGCAACATACAAACATAAATAAAATTTGTATGTATAATAACTTTTGTGTTGGTAACGTTCGAGTATTTTAAAAACAGAGTGGAACTTTAAAACGTCATGTATTGTTTTGAATGAATTTCTCCTGTTAGGTCCGTTGAAACGATTAATTTCGTTTAATGTGAAAAAGATTTATGATTTAAAGAATTAAATTGTTTTATAAAGGAAACAAGTCCGGATCTTATATACAATTATAACTTTAAAGATTCAGCTTCTACACTAATGAATAATAAGTCTATCAAGCAAAAGAAATAAGAGATCAAACAAACCTACACTTTTATGTTCTAAACTATATACGATATAAAAAAGGTATCTTTTGAACCGAGTCAAATGTAACATGTGAACCTTATTACGTGTGGCATAAGACATAAATAGAATAGCTTAGTTTTATTTATGTGAAAGTCGGAAGCAGTGGATTTATTGGCTTCCTCAGTTCGATTGATGACAGCGTCTTTCACCAGCCCAGCGTCATTAAGCGTATATAACTTTTATCACATCGATCGACCCCCAACCATAGTAAATGCTATTTAAATGTTTATTTAAAGGTAATAATAGATTTCAGGCCTTGTAAATGAAAGTCGAAAATAAAAAACTATTCCATTTATAAATACCCAAATAACTTGTGTGCAATCTTCTAAAAATCTTATAAATTAGAATGTAAAGCATGGTATACGAAGATAGTTGATTACTAGACTCACATTGATAGTGTCAGATTGGACTCTGAACACTTGTAAACAAATCACTCAAACAGTAATTAATAAGAGTAGGCTCATTGTTTGTTACACACAGATTGACATCATTTTAAAAGCCTTCTTTCGACTCTATTATATAACAATGTCTTAAGTTTATGCGTTTAATCTCCTTGGAAATGAAAGCTTAACGAACTTTGAATTTAACCCGACATTTGTCTGTAGTCTCCGCGACCCGACTTCTATTCACTATACACGTTTTAAATAATATAATTAAATTATTAATAAAAAGAACGTACCGTATAACCATCGTAACTCCACGAACCAAACTTCATAAAGCAGGTCTGCTCGTCGAAGGGGAAATACTCAACGTCAATTTCACAGAATGACTTATAGATGGCAGGAGGCTTCCAGACGACTTTTCCGTCATGATGGAGGATGGCTTTAGTCATTATCGTCACTTCGTAGTTGCCATCAGCACTGTAAAGACATCGGTTATATAGTCTATCGTCAAAAGTGATATGAAAAGAATTTAATAAATGTATAATATGGGATAAAGAGAGAGTTATTAGATAATTAAAATGCATAGTGTTAACACAAGGAATCAACATAAACTCACACTTTGAGTAGACTCCATAAAATTAGTAATTCATTCTCGATTTTGTGTTTGCATTTTGAATAATGGTATAAATGACTATTTTAATCTTAAAAAATACTCGTAGCATTTTAGGATATTTATTGAACACCAATCACGCCAAAAATATTTTTTGAAGTTGTACTTTATATGTTGTTAAATACGTATTATACGCAGTTGTTTTATATACAATTTATTATTCCATCTAAAAAAGTGGAAAACAATTAAATTCAAATAAATTTATCTTTAACAAACTTGTCTATGTCAAAAAGCAAATGTGTTAGGTTAAAAAATAATTATTTTTCAAGTGGATAATACCCTTGTAATTAAAAACAAACAATGTCAAGATATAATTGAGCCGTTATCAGCTTAAAAATTAATTACATATAAAGCTGTTAATTTCATAATAAACACTTGATAGGCAGATTGTTTGAAGGCTGTCGTAACGAAGTTTTACGTCCGTGAAAATTGTCTCATAAAATATAGGTCGCGTTATCTTCCATTAGGCTAACGTCGCCATTAAAAATAAAGTTGACTCGAAATATTCGCGAAAGCTTTTAGTAGTCACAGGTGCACTACAGTAACCTCTAACTGCTTAAATGTAAAAATATCAAGTCAGCTAAAGGAACATGACATTTAGATAGTTTTTTTCATACTTTGGTACACTAAGACCTTATTTCTAATAAGCAACTGTGATAAAAAAATAATATTGCGGATAGTGCTGTTAAAAAATATTTAATGATTTATTTAAATTAATTTATTACTTATTTATTCAGTGTGTATAGATAATTTTAAAAAGGTTAACCAAAAAAACACAACGCCTTCGAGTTTCTTGTGAGGTTTCTAAGCGGAGGGCGCGCAATGAACCCATGTAAACTAATTTTAGTGTCTTTCAAAAGTGGCTTTTAAAATAATTGAATAAATCATTTTTGATTTTGACATAAAATGACCAATTCAATTTCCGTTCAGTGCGAATTATAAAATACTGTGGTGGTATCAGTCACTTTCAATAAAATCATATACTATTTTATATGAATGTTATGCATCAATCGATGTTCATACTCATTTATTTAAATTTATATCTATAACACAAAATTGAAATAAATAGAATTGAATGTATCACCACAATTTAAAAAAAATTGTACCCAAAGTTACGTAAGTAGGTAATAATCTTTTAGTTCAAATAAATATCTAATACATTCTATGTAACGACACGGGTCTTTATAGTTTAATGGCGTTATAGAAAGATAGTAAATGGAGAGAAGAAAAATCATAATTAGAATACAAGCTACACCAACCAAAGCTAGTAGATTTCGCTTTAGAGAGTTTGTCGTTAAGTCTATTGACGTTACATGGAGTTTACACTGTATTAAAGTAATTTAACATATAAATAAAATAAGACATATTTAAAATTCGGTATGTATAATTTCACGAAGATGCTATTTAGATTAAAAACTACTATCACGCTTCCCGCTTGGCTACCTACGATACCACGATGTTAAACCAACTTTGAACCGTATTCCCTAAGGATTAAGTGCGAAAATGGATGTAAGCTCTTTAATGCGGAGAAATGCGGTGAACTGCAGTGATAATGGGTGACTTCGGAAATATATGGGGTTTTTAAATAAGCGCTAGTAGAAGTGATAGCTGCGGGATTAAAGTTGGCCAAGCACGAATAACCACTCCTTTATTTGTTTATATTAGCTATACATACAGTTGAGTTTACATACAGCAAATGGAGTATGGAATTATATACTACTGTTAATTAAATGAACGCTTAAATTATTAAATATTGAGTACACTATCACAATATGTTGCATTTTGTATTACATTTTAAATATCAAGCTGATGTTAATACATAGTTTTATGACACTTGTAAACACACTTTAATACCTATAGAATAATAATAATCTATAGATTATAAAAATGTGGTAGTTTGTTAATTAATTTGTTTTGTGTAAACACAAATTGATATAATTTATATTTAAACCTACCTTTGTTTAACTTTCAACTATTTTGTCAATAACACTTTCATTTGTAAGAAAGAAAATATGTTTATTTGGACACACACACACACGGCGCATACAACAATAAATTATAAATATAGTAGTATTTTTAACTACTGTGTGAAATATAATATTCCACAAAAATATTTATTAAGAACATGTTTAACATGGCAGTGTTAAGAAAATAAATATTGCCCTCACCAAATGTGCAACGTAGGCGTTACAGAGTAATCAATAAAGAGATATCGTAAACCGCTGACAACTTCCAAACAAAAATTCCCACCCTGAAAAATTACTTTAGTACTGACAAGGATAATTCAGCCGCATAAAACGATATAGCTTCGGTATTTGTCGTGAAATAGGAACGATAAAGTTGTCGAGTCGTCGTGATAATGCAGAATAATGGGACCCGTCCAAGAAACAAGGAGATAAGGGGACCACCAAATAAAATCACATTTTTATAGAAGAAGTTTGCGTTCATTGAAAGAAATGGGGCCTAAAGTTGGGGACACAGGTTCCAAGAACTTTCTTAAATTGATTTCAGAGTAAACAGGCTTGAGTTAGATTAATGTTGGGTCGCTGTAGGGCATTTAATTAAATCCTCCTTTGAGATAGATTAGTGTCTCGATTGCTTGCATTTATGTTTAATTTTAACCTATTATTTAACCCTTATAAGCGAAATATAATGTCGAAAAAATTTTTGAAACTTTGGATTGCGTTATGTTCGGTTAGATACGAAGTATACTGTAGGTAGGTACGTTATGAGTTAAATATACATAAAATATTACTTACTTATTGTATAAGACTATATCGGGCAGCCAAATGTGTTCTGAAGGCACATGTAATGTATCCACTCCACCATAGTCGTCAGGATTCCATTTAAGCTTATAATCATTCCATTCCTGCAAATAAAACAATATATATTCTTTTCTGTTATACGCATCTCATAAAAATATACGCTTGCTTATTGACAGTGATTTAAATACTGTCACATTAAGTTGTCAGAAAATAATAATTGAAAATCCGAATTATTATGAAGATCGATTGAAGTTTACATCGATTTACCACTATTGTGTTGTTGTTTTTAATATGTATATGAGAATAGCAAATAATATACTAGTACTATTATATTATAATGTACTTGTTAATATAACGAGGTTTGTTAATAGGTTCTTTTATTTTGTATTTGTTTTAATATTCAGGCCATTACATTTACTTGATAAAATATTTAATAGAAGGTAGTTTAAAAAAGTTTGACATGTACAAAATATCTTATGAGTTGACAAAGAATTACTTTTGATATTTCTAAGAATAAGAATCTTATGCCAAGATAATGAGCGAAAAAATGGTCAAGATTGCTCAATTGACGCCGCCAGCTAGAGGTCTAATAAAACAGCGTAATTTCCGACAACATCCCAAGTCACTTCCCTTTCAACCTCTTTGGAACCTTTGAAATCCGCCCTTCGTCGTATGCAAGGGAAAATAAAGAGATTCGCCTTCAAAATTATATTTAAATTTACATTTACAATGATAAATTGAGAGTGCGGAAAAACGGACCAATTTGCGTCCAGTACATTTCGACATTATTGAAATAATACGTAAAACTGACATATTTAAATTCTTCGACTTATAATGATATAATAATATTATTAACTTTACACCGTTTTAAATGATTTTTGAGCTTCGCTACTTAGGAAAAATTAGGATAAAAAAGCAGTTTTATATATGTCAAGAATTGAGCATAACAAACAAATAAACTAAGTTACTTATGTATCAATCCGGAAATCATCATCGAGTGTTCATTACATACTTAATAAAGCCTTATACCTTTTCGCAAGGGATTATATTGTGTAACCTGTATATCATATAAAACCGTCTGTTCTTTCGTGAATAAAATGTGTGCATGTGTGTGTTTGTGTGCGGGATTTGTGAGTAACTTTGTCGATATGTCATTGTCGTTTCTGAAAACGACAAGTCCACATTCAAACACATTCTAGGCCTCCTATGCAATAGTTGGGCAAATATCCTTTTTATGTGTCAGCAATAGCTCAGCATAGTTTAATTCTTGAGTAGCCTTACTAAGTAACTTTTGTTATTTAAATTGGTCGTGTACATAGTAACATAATTTGATATGAAATGTTTATTTTAAAAGAGAAGCTATCGAGTTGCTTGCTGGTTTTTTCCCGGTGGTAGTGTACAAAATTGACGATTCAAAAGTGTCATTATAAAGACATATTTGAATAAAGATATTTTAAGTTTGAGTTTGAAAGAATTACTTGCGTTTAAAAACGATTTGAAATACTGTAACTTCATGTATGCAAGTATTTCAAAGGAAAACCGCGAATGATCGTCTTCCTCTACCGTGTACAGAAAGCTGTTACACGGTCGCTTGCTACAATGAAAGTCAATTATTATTTTGGCGAAGGTTGTACGGCGAAATTACTGCTAAAACTCAATTTGAAGAACGTTGACTTAATGAAAACGTCTTTGTAAATAACCAAGGGAATTTAGGTCATGTTAGACGTAAATTTGCTCGGGCTCTTGAGAAAAATGTTTTCGGATTTGATATATTTTAAATGTTTGAAAATTTCAAAATTTATAAAACTCATTTAAACCTATATTTTTTTAATTATATTTATTAAATTTCTACGCTACCTTAAATGTGATGTTATAGTTTAATTTTTATATTCTTTGATACTTCCAATTTATGTAACCCTGGTACATATTATCCAATGCCATAATAATGTAGCGTGGAAGAAAGAGACAACATGTTTTCTATCTATGCAAATGACTAAATCCTATTTACATCTATAATTTGTGTTTTTTTTTTAAATATCTGCGCTCATAATCCAGTGCATATATTATGTCATGTGGTCCTAGTCATTTGCAACAATACTGTCGCTATTCGCACTTGTTAAAATTAAAAGAAAGATTTATGAATACCGCAAATGTCGTGTAAGTAGTGTAATCGGACGTTGGTGAAACTAGAGTGAAAAAAAAAAACTTTAAAAAAGCAATATCACAAGTCAAACAAAAATCAAGTGTTCCATTGTTTGATAAAGTAGTCAGGTCGGCAAATGAATAACTTTTGTTTCGAATGAAATATCTACAAAGCTTAAACAAACTTTAGTATTGGTTTGCTTGTGTTATTTAAAGAGTACAAATAGATGAAACTGATATTAATTTTATAGTTTATATATAAAAATTAAAACATAGTTTATAGCTGGAGTAAACTAAACTCGGCGGTAAAAGGCAGCTCAGCTTGTTACAGGCAAACCAAGGTTTGGCTGATTCCAGCAAGTGCTCACCACCCACGCTAATTATACTTAAATTGCCAAAAAAATGTTCATAACAAAGCCTTTTTAAATATTAAAGTATCGATTTTGGTGGGAAAAAAATTTGTTGAAGACCCAAAGACACAGGTTTTTTTTTCTTAATATAATTTTAACAAGTCCAATGGAGGCTTCTTATTGAATGCCTAAGCTGTTTTTAAATTTACATGTTGGATGTTTGCGTTAACAATTTACGTACTGATATTCTTTGACAGTGAAATGCAATACAATGCGTCGTTATCGACAAAAGAAGCGAGATCTCTACGGATTGGATCCGTTTATAGTGAGTGTTTACAGTGGTGTAATACAAGCTCAATATATAACCCGAACATTTTTATGTATTTGGTTTTCAAAACTCCTTGGTTACATACTACAATGTCTACCACATCATACCACAGGGCTATTAATTTAGTTTTTTTCTTAAATGTTAAATGTGGAATCGTTTTCTTAAATGTTAAATGGAAAACGTGGAATTTTCTTTAAAAATAAGGCCATATTTCAGTTCTAATATTAGTCGATTGTAAACCATTGCAGCGTAAATATGGAACATCTCTCAAGAGATGTAAATGGTAAATTTGCAATTTTAAATACAAAAATTCTATTAGTGTCTCAAATTAATTAATTTAGTATATTAAATAATACATATATGCTATTTTTATTATAATACTGAGTAAAAATATGGTAAAAACATTACAGTTATTAACATTATTATAAAAAAGCAGTATGAATATTTGAATATATCGTATACTTTATTTTCTTTTTTCGTCCTTAATGGATATAAATTCGCGTTTTGTGTTATTTACGAGAAACTCACTTGCATAGACAACTACTAGAAAACCAAATACCTCTTACATAATATACTTTTATATACAATTTATGAAGCCGCTCACAAAAGTTTATAAACACATTGTAACATTCCTTTTACCCATAAAAAGTTCAAATATTTTTAAAGCCTTGTTTTCATAAACAACAAACTGTATCAAAGCCATGAATCACAGCCCACTTCAGATATAAATCTAGCGCAGATACAATATCGTTTTATTTTTTATCCCCTGTCCATATCCAATACTCGTTAATCATTCTCCGAGTTAACACGTTTTTGACTAATGACACGTGAATGTAGATTCTATATTTATCTAAAAATATAGTGGCTATATGACAGGAAATTATAAAAAAAAAACATAGCAAATATTATACTTCACCAATTTCACAATAAAATTATTCACATATAAATTATACACAATGTCGACTTCACAATAAATAATAAGAATACAGTTATTTGATGTTAAATTTATAATTTATATTGTAGCTCAATCGTATGTCAGAATTGGCGGGAAAACGGTGGGCGGCTTGAGTCAGTCCACAGACTATACACAAAACGTCACACGTCATATTTTAGATTGTTTTGACAAGCGCGTTTTTAGTGTCAAATTATAACAGAACATATACAATATCATGTTATTAATTAAAGATGCATTTATCACTATATTAATATATGACTAAATATATGTAACGCTAATACATTCAAGATATATTAAATACAAAGAACAAGTTTTGAAATGAGTATGCTAATAGAATTTTTCGTGCTAAATAATAATGCTTAAAACTATTTACAACAATCAAGGTACTTAAAAATTAAACAAAGCGAAACTTTGTGGGGCTTTAATCTAGAGAAACGAATTTAGTATTCGATATTGCTAAACGATTTATGTTAATATAAAAAAGTAAATTAAAAATTTCAGTACGCATTCATCTTTTATTATACCTTGAACAATCATGTTCATTGATTAAAACATGATTTATTTTAACATACATTTCAAAGTATGTAAATATTGACAACCATTGTATTTTCTCGTGCCATTTATTTTATTTCTTTTTTACGCCAACTGTATAAGATGTCGTCTGATCTAATAAAAATGTTATGATCAGAATGAACTGTGTGATTTATATTTATTTATTACATTCCGACATTATTTTTGGTGTTCGAAATGTACGTAGCTTTTTCTTTTATAAAATAAACTGTTTTATAGTATTAAATAGATATATGCTTTTTTGTTCTCTTTCTTTCTGTTTATATAATATCCAGTCATAGTTTAGCTCTTTGAATTCTGAAATACATAAGCGGTTCAGCGGTTATAACTGATGTTTTAGCATTTATTTCTTAGTTGGTATTTATTAATTAGTAACAGTTTCTGTTCTATAAATTATTATGTATATTTTTGTAAATGTAATTAAATTATTGAATAGTTGATTAGTTTATAGGTATAACATAAAGAGAGTAGAATATTTTTACATGTGTAGTTAAATCAAACTATATCTTATTTAAATCTGTGCCATTAATATTTCACGGTTCACATAAACCAATAAATACGAATCAAATTTCCGACAAACAAGTGAACGTTGAATGTTTCGGAAGAACAGACCTCAGTGTTCGCTTAAAGTTTTAAAAACAATAAACTCGAACAAAGTAAGTTTAATAAACGAATCGCTACAACTTTTAAGGAATTTCTTTTAGAAGTGCTTTGAGCTTTCGATAAAAGGACCTGTCGGGAAAATGCAAAATTATTGTTTTTATACGTCCCGTAATTTATTGGATGATTGCTACGCCGTAGCACTTGAAAAAAATAACAAATATTTTATACAATAAAATAAGAATATAAATGGTTATCCGAACGTGTAATATGCGAATGAGAAAACAAAGTTAATCTTAGCGTTCAGACGGTAGTTTGTTTTATGTGGAGATAAAATAGAACACGACATATTTACACAAGCCTACGTCCAAGAGGATTGACCTGATTACTTAATTACAAGTTCAACTTTCATGTTTAGCTTATTACGGGCATAAAAAGGGGTCACAAACACATCTATAATAACGCTGAATTAGAATTTATACTGCAGTAATAATTCAATGAAAAATGAATTGATTTGGTTGTTCACATTATAACGTAAGTGTGTAATACTATTTCGCTATGCCGATGATAGTAAAGGTATATATTTAAATATATACCTTAGTAAGATAGTAAAGACATATATTTTATTTTTATATTTATAATATAGATGGTAGTAGTAGGCTGACCAATTTGTGAAGAGGAGTTAAGTGCAGTGGCATCCTTCTGCGAGACGGTTATTTTATAGAAGGAGAGTCAATTTTGTTTGATTTTTGATTTTATAAAAAAACATGTTTATCATTCCTGTCTTATTTATATCCAAAAGACCTTCGGGTCGTTGGGATTGGGTAAAAAGTGGAAACACTATTAGTCAGGTTGTTATTGACGTTCGTCCCTCTTTTGTCCAATAGGGATAGCCCATCATTTGTCAAGCTGTTACGTCAGATGTGACGGCTTGGCTTTTCTAAATGGCTTTATTTGCGAAATAAGATGGTTGTGTATCAATTTGTTTGTCATTTTTAACTTAAGTATTGCTTAATTTGTTACCGCACCACGATGGACGCATATATAACAAAGTTTAACGCAATTTTTATTTTATATAAAAATTATTAATCTCATCAAAAGATCTATACTTTAATAAGTTTGGAAAGGATAATAATTTAAATGTATTAATTTACGGTCAAAACCAAAATACACATACAAAATAAATTAAAACTTCAATAAATTTATTATAATTTAAATCTTACCTGTTCCACCCACACGTTCGTTGTCATGATTTGATTCTTAAGATTCTGAAAGAAAGAAACAATTTGTTAATATTTTATAAAAGCTAAGGCTACAACTACTAGGTTTACGAATACATTTGTGTAGAATCTTTCAACAATTTTATTTTTAAAAAAATAATTGATACTTTGTCAGACGTGTGTCAATTTTTTGGTTTAACAAACATGTTTCTTCTCTTTAAGACTAATAACTTTTAATATATATGTTTTTAAGATCTCTTTAAAGTTTTTATACAACAATTGTATAAGGCAAACAATGTTATACCAAGCAATTTAGACAAATGTAAACTATATTTTAATGGACGCCAAACAAAGCCACCTCAGGGATACTAGCCAGTAATCTACAGAATTTTAATTATAAAAAAATCCAATGATTCGAATAAAAGATATCTAAGAATCTAGACTTGAAGTTAGGGCTTGAGTTTAATGAAATTTCTTGAACAAACGAAGTCAGTTTTGATATATAACTGACGCTAGATATCTTTAGAACTTTGGATAATGAAACTCAGTGAATTGAAAATACTCCAGACTTTTTTTAGACTTTAATAGTATTAAAATACTAGAATTCGTTTTTTCATCAACCAATCATCTACTAACAAAACAATCAACCAAATCATCTAGTTATGTAGCCTACAATTAAGTAAGGTGATAACGTGAACGATGACCTTAGAGAAGTAGCAGGAGTAACATGGAACACAGTTCCATGTTCAGTTCACTGTTCAGCTCCAGTCTCCTGAGCCAGGAGAGACGGAATGGAGAGGCCGTTGTTGATTGGCAAACAGGGAATAAGCAGCGAATATGCGAGTGAGATTATGTAATGAGATAATTTAAATTGTCAGTATTAGTGTATGATCCGAATAAAAGCTTTTATTATTAGTTATGTAGTAGTAGCAGGGTGACTTTCGTGTGTCTTGGAATTTTTTTTGGCTCGCCTTGGTAACTGTGCTGAGTTTTGTATATCCGAATGTTGTAGAGAAGCCTTCTCACTACGTGGTTTGGTTAGGTTTTGACATGCTCAAATGTATTATAGAATAATTATTTTGAACCTTGGTATTCGATTAATTGCAAATATATAATATTATATTGATTTTGATTAACATCATAACCATTTATTTTTATCATAGTACGCTTTTTTATTTATTTTAGGTTTAAATTTATGAATCGACCATTCTTAGACAATACTCCCCTATTAACTTGAAAACCAACTAAAAATCTGAATTTTCCTTCACGGCCGGTTTCATATTAGAAAAAAGAGATGTGTATAGTTTTGTGCGAAGATAGAGTGAGACGCACATAGCCGACGCCTCATTAAACTTTATAATTGACTCGGGTGCTATGTAGGACGGCAAAAACTGTATTTCATTATCTCGTATATGTTACTGGGTTAATTAATTTATGTACTTTAGTGAATTTTATTAATATTAATTGTGGTGCAAAAACTGTAAACATAAGTATGTTTCTAATTAATAGTTATTTATTTTTAAAATTGCTTCGGATGTCCCACTTTTCGTTTTAGTAAATTAATACTGAAATTGTTCATAGATAAGCTAATTCGTTTTTTTAAATAATTAACACATAACATAACAGTGAACTATCTATATACAGGTATATTTAATAAAAAAAAATATTATTAATTAGCTAGTAGTCGTTTTACTTATTAAGGTATGTTTTTTTGTATTATTTATTTTTACGCACCACTTGCATCTATCCAAATGTATTCTATTGATTCTATAATTTTTTGGGGTGCCTGGAATCGGTTAGTAGAAATAACTTTTAACAATTATTTACACAAACAATGTGCATTAAAGTGTTAATAAATAAATACCTAATTAAATTCTAATCATGTATATTATTTTTATAAACACGATCAAATTGTTCTATAAATTTAAACATGAATGTGCTTAAGTAGTCAATTTTGCCTTAACTATTACACAAGTTATTATCTCCAGATGATTTAGCAACTGCTAATACATTTAATCCGACCCTGTTCGACGAAACATTACATAAATGAACCAACTATTTACATCGTTAAGGTAGTAATCGATCTACATACTATTAGTATGGCAATAACTTAACATGCAATTGTATCAGATTACAGCCGGGTTATCTGACATTACTGTTAACTAAGATATCTAATGAATTTAAGATGTCAAAACATTGTTTTTACTCGAAAGTTTAAAACATTTGAACCAATACTAATATTTTTTTGAATACGTAGCCCGATATAACTCTCTTGAATGAGAATTACATTATTTGATTAAACGTTCTGACCTATTTTAAAAGTTAAGTCGTAAAAAACGCGAGGGGAATTCGCAAACTCCTTACACAACATTACACACTCGAACAAGGAACAAAACTTCCATTCTTGGAAACTCTCAGATTCCCTTAACTTTAATTACCCACTGCACTCGGGATCAGATAAAATTGCATTCCCAGCGAGATTGCTTCCAAATTGATAATGCGGTGGAATGCAACAGATGTATTAAACTTTTCTGAGATGTGTCAGGTCCCGCGTTGGTTATTAATCTCACCTCTGCTCCTCAGTCTAAGATCTTATAGAAACGTAGACAAAACTCGAACCGAACCAAACCGATAATGACTGTAAAATGTAATAAGAAAAGTCAAAGTCATAATATAAATTATTAAGGTACATAGGACCATTTTGAATCGTCTTAAATCTAGATGATATCGCGCCTATTCGTACGCGACCAAGCTAAGAAGAAGCAGGCAAAAAACTCGTCTTGGTTTTATGGAAATGACACCACTTTTTGAGGCAAGGCTAATCTGGATCTTATTCATTCAAAATATCATTAAACTCGATTTATTATGTAGTAAACATAAAATAGGAGAATTTAAGTCGGTAAGTATTTTTTGCATTTAAAATGAACTGGTTTTCTTGGTATTATAATGTAACAGGCATGTACAAGTGTGTAAAATTAAAAAGTTATTAGACTTTTCAATAAGAAACAAAACCTTTTTTATTACATTGTGATAATAGTATTCAATACAAACAATAGACAACAGTGAATGTACATTTTGATTTAGTACCGCCTGTTCATAATATTGTAGCAAAATCACGGTGACGGCAGATTCCCAGTGCCCAAGCTCGGCTGACAAGGCCACCACTATCGCTGTAATTAAACTTTGTAATTGCCTGCGAGGGCCCGCGGAGTTAGGAATAGCTGGATTAGTTAATTTTTAACTACATTTATTACTGAGATTGCGATTTTAAATTAGATTTTCTATAATTAAATTTGATATATCTCAAGTTTAGAAATGAGAAGATTTTAATTAAGGTTTTGAAAAATGTTTTTTTATATGTGTATCTAGTATGTACTGGGTAATAATTTTACATATTAACTTGATATAATGTTCAACTATTGTACGAATAATTCAGAGTAATGTGCACTATCTCTCTGTTTATAATTGCCTGGTATTACAGACCTTGATGCTGTATGTAAATTGCCTTAAGCCTTATTGTGTTCCATATACATATAAATGACAAGTACATATATATTTCTTTTATATATTTAGGCTTCATCAACAATTAATTATTAATTGAATCCAAATTTTCTAGCCACACAATTCATTATAAAATTACGGTTGTCAAGGTGTTATATTTGTTATTTAAAAGTAATGTTTGAGTGATGGAATTCATTATTAGAAAACTCAGAAAAAGGTATCAAAAAAAGGTAATTGATTATTAACAAAAATTAGTAGAGAAACTATGATAATTTAACTTTTTTTTAAAGTATTTGATTATATTATTAAACGCGTTGACGTTACAATTAAATACATTATACCATACTAGTATATATATAAACACTAATTTAAAATCACATCGTTACGTATGTGTATATGTGAATGTATTATAGCTTCAATAAGGGCAATGAAAACTTTTTGCTTTTTTAAATAAAATAGGTTCTGGTATTTATTATGAATTATACGCCTCAAACTCCATCCCAAAAAACTAGCTTCCTCTAAGATTTTATGACGCCCCATGAAAAAGGAAATAACTATTCCAACCCCTGACCTTGTTTTGGTAGATATAAATAAAAAGGCTCTACAAACAGTCTAATAAAGGAACCTTCGTCAACTCACTTTGAAATGTAATAGCAAGTTTGGAATCGTTTCTCAGATGTTAAGATTGGAATTACCCATTTCAGTGTACTATTTGAAGATTAGGAATTTAAAAAAAAATACTTTTTTTTACTTAAGAAATGTGTTAAATTTTCTTAACCACATCGATGAAGTTACATATATATTTTTTCTGATCTTGGATTCTATTTTCGATTGTATGTTTTGATCATGTTTTGGCTTTGTTGTTGATCTATTTTTGTTGTGTAAGCTTTTTGGAATAAGCTGTATAGGTTTAAGAAATAAAAAATAAATAAATAATTAATGATAAAATTCTTTCATAAGTTACTTCAATATGTGTGGTCAAGCTAATTATTCGTAACAAATTTATAAGCAACAGAAAAACGAAAAAGCTATCTGGCATCGCATATATATTCTATTACTATTACGTAAAATATTACTATTTTGTAGAGGTAAAAGCTTCGTTAAAAGCTTTGGTTTATGTATCTAATGCTCACTTTTTGGTGGTATCTATCTTTAAAACATGTTTTAAATGGAACAACGTATATTATTTCCTTTGTTTTGTTAATGTCAGGCTTATATTTGTAAATGGCGAATGACCTCGCTGAAAAGTCAGTCACTCAGTGGTCATTAGGAAAGTGTGAGTTACCATGGCTAATGTACTGAGCGACGCCTGACTAACACGGTTAATTTCTGAGTTTTATTAATGTAAATAATTATATAAATAGATTTATTAATCCATACGTCTTTAATTAACACTGCTTTGACTACAATCCTTTGTGCTATTCCGTACTTAAAAATCCCAAGCACATAAACGTTCTAACAACGAAATGTTCATTGGTCAGCAAGAAACGTATGAAGGGTTTCGCTAACTCAGCTTTATTTTTGGTACATGTAAATGACACACGCTGGCAACGCGATGACGGAGATAGGCGAAACATTTTACGTGCAAACAGATAGGCTTTTATATTATAGGGTAATTAATATTAAAAAAACAAGACTGTTACTTTATTTTGTTAACATGATACATGACATAATTCAATAAATATTATAGCGTCTAGATTCCTATTCTTTTATATTATATAGAAGATGGGGCAAACGAGTAGGAGGCCCACCATAAAGGTGAAGTCACCGCCCATACATACTCACGTGGCTGTGAGTTCGTGTGTGCGTTGCCGGCCTTTTAGGGAGTGGTACGCATTTTTCTTGAAAGACCCTAAGTTCATTTCATTTTTAGAAGTATGTATATCTCTTATTGAAGTTTGGAGAAGTCATAATGTCCCAGGACTATAGTAACATAAATATAATAAACTTAATATTATTCCAGTTTAAATAACATTTGAAATTACAATCGTGATTATATCCGACCAAACGAAAATAATCGTTTAATGTACTGAAAAATAAAAATGATAAGCGACTTCTGAATTCGGCCATGAGACTTAACGGAAACAGTGCCATAGAGTAAAGATTTGTCATTGTACGCAGAATGGCATTGGCGACAATCCAAGTTCATCTGTCAAACTATACCTACCCTTTGGCACAGTCGATTTCGATCGAGAGTGCTTTGGATTTCATTTTGCGATAATAGCATACACTTCGCTGGCGTTCGAATTTTAAATGTCATGATTTTTAAAAACAATCTGCCATGTAACAATTTTTTTTGCTTAAACTTAAATGAAAATATAGTGGCGGCCATTTGCATAAAAAGATGACACAAAAATCCTAAGACTATTTGTATTTTTTACATACAAACCTAAATAGGTATTGAACGTGATGTTTTAAGTATTTATTAACACCAAGAAACACAATTCAGGGCTTAAGCTGATTCAACTTAAACTTATTTATCTGTATTAAACTTAGGAGGACGGGGAGGAAACGGAGTAAATGGAGGAAACAGGGGAAACGTATAACGCATAGTCGCTTTGGTATAATAATAATAATCATTTCTTTATTTCAGACAAAAAGTTCATTTACATTTACATTATTTAATAAAACAACATTTATTTTTAAAATTAAAAAACTATTTTTAATGTGACAATTTAATGTGCAGGCTGGAACAGTCATGAAGAACAAATGAATCCACTCTATCTGAGATCATTTTCAGGAGGCTGTTAGGGCTGGCCCGCACCATGCAAAGCAAGGAGGCCGATCTTTTTCGCATAGTTGCATAAAAGCATTCTAGGCCTGTCTCCGCAAACATGCCAGATGCACTGCAGAAGCGCTTTAGCCCCTCCAGCACCCCGAGAGCGTTGTTACATAATAAGGCTAGTGTTTAAAATAACAATTTAGCTCAATTCACCGAAGGTAGACCTCAAAGGTAAGAAGGTCCTGCTATATATATATATAATATGAACTAAAATGTGGTAGTTTTTATACGATTATGTATTTCGTAATACAGTTCGTGCGATCACCACCACATAATGTCACCGATGCGGTTCTGAATGTGATCGATATTGTTTTGTGGTTTGGTATCATTAAGTGGTGCTGAACATATTAAGAATTTGTATGAGTATTATATTTAGCATTGAAAAACAAACATAAAATCAGTGAACAAATTAGTAATAAGTTGTGTACCGGGCTTCTTCCCCTCTTTAAGTTATTTTATAACGATTGCCTGCACGTAGTACGTTCCAACGCTAATGTTTTGTGTATTTCCAATAATAAAGCTTCGCACACCAAAGCTTTGTATCCTGCTAAAATATCGCGCGATATATATATATATATATAGTAGTAATAGTTTCAGACCACCTTTTTATCCAATATAATGCTCATCTCATAACTCTTGATCATACCGGAGTCGAACAACGAAACATTACACACTAGCATATAAAATTTCTTATAATCATGATATGCATTATTTGTGAAAGACACAGGTTTGCTGGTTCCATTTGAACTGAATACATAAAATTAAAATAAATTCTTTCCTTCCCTCGCGACCCTTCCAGTTATATAGTAGATCATAAATGTCTTGTAAAACATGAAATAAAAGGGAACCTTTTTATTCCCACAAATAAAATGTATTCGCGCATATATTTTACTAAAAAACAAACATTTCTCAAGGTGATAAAAGACGTATTAGTTTTAATATATATTTTCATAAATACGTTCCTAAACATTACACATTACGTCATAGACATAACATACCTTGTTGTAAACAAACGACTTGTTTTAAGTTCCCATAAAATTGATTTGTATGTATACCTAGTTTTTTTATCTTATAAGTTTCTTGTTTTGTTAATATATTTAGCACATAAGATGTTTGGGGACAGATTTAATAAAATAAATAAATAAATATAGTAACGACAAAAAAAATATATACATGCATAACAATAACTTAGAAAACTAAAAATATATTAAAAAAACTAATTATCTCATAACCATTAATCATAATAACGATATATTCTGTAATAATATTAACAGTTTCCGTCTGTCAGTATATAATGCTCGTAATAAGGTTTAGGTTAGGTTAGTTCAGTATACCTTTCTGTTTTTGTTTTGTGTCCATATATTCTTTGATTGTTTTTGTCTTAATTTTTAACTATTTATTTGATTTTATGTTTCTAATGTAATTGGTGTGTATGAGTGTGAAGTCTTTTACTGTGTTATTCTTTTTTTGTGTATTAAGCATACATTCTGTATTGAAACTTATAAAATAAATAAAAAATGAGAACTATATAATAACACTAGCTGATCCCGACAAACGTTGTTTTGGCAAAAAAAATAAATAAATTAGATGTCGATCGATTCTCCGTTTAAAATAAGGACCAATTCAAAATTCAGTCACTAAGAAATAACATTACGGTATAAGTGCGGTCTATCGTAAAGAATTCCACTTTAAATCAACGCTCAAGCTTCAAAACAAACTAAGCCCTTTTACGCTACAATACGAAACCAATGAGGTCTGTCAAATTTTGTTTTCGGTGACCCTAATTAAATCGAACGAGACAAATACTGTTTAGGGGCTAATTTGTTTCTGGAATGGTTATTACATTAAATATTAATGAATATAAGAAAATAGCCTGTTAATTTAAATTAAAGTAAGATATCACGTATTATAAGCAAATGGTGGTAAGCTAAGGTCTAAAGAGTATAGAGTATGGTATGGCTACCAAACACAAAAATTCACTGTTTTTCAATCAAAAAACTGTTATCATGTGTCATATTTAATGTTCTATTTAACACGATTCTTATGTATTTTAACTTTGTCATAATATTTTAATAGGTTAGTTTGTCTATTAATTTGCGTTTATTATGTTTGGAAAAATGTGGTTCAATGACATCATTTTTGTTCTTATTTCAAAAACATAATAAGAACACGTGATAATTTCAATAAAACATTTAATTCCCTAACGGTAGTAGATCTTGCCTTTCATCTTATATTCGATTATAAATGTATTTTTAAACTTACGCAGAGATTAATCCGGGATATAGAGATCAATTTATAACAACGCTTATCGCAGACGCGTGTGGCCTGGGGATTTGCGGCTGAATTAATAGTATTACCATTAATCCGATTGTAAAAATGCTGGGAGTTTGCAAAGCCCGAAAGTTATCGTTGAATCGAGATAATAATCTAACTTGAAAATATATCCATACTAATATTATAAATTCGAATGTATTTTACGCTTTCACACTTTAACTACTTAAGCGTATTCGGTGAAATTTGATATGGAGATAGACTACACTTTAGGGAAGAACATATCCATACTTTTTGTAGTTAAAAAGGGAATGTTTGCTTATAAAAATCACCAGAACTGCCATTTATAAATCGATTTTCCGTATTCCTTTTGTATTCAATTATTACGCGGACGAAGTCGCGGATCAAAGCTACTAGTTGAATAAAATAACTAAACAAAACTATATTGTCAAATTGCATTTAATTTACTCTCGATCACACAAACATCCGTAAACAAAAAATATGTAACAAAAGTATATACACATCTTGACATGATTAATAATTCACAAAATTTTGACAAAATCTCAGTACACTGCAGCCATCGTCTGTATTATTAAGAGGTTTATTAAAGCCGTCGCGTCGGAATCCTAATTTCCATACTGTCAACATTGAAAATGAGACTGCATATGCCATATTTCTTGAGGATTAGCTTGTATGCAAACAACAACAGACTGCGATCTGTTTTTGATAAGGATATGTTTTAATATTTAGCTAGTATGTATCATATAGTATCCCTTCAGAGTTCTGCTATATAACATCCACTTTTAAACAGAGTCCTCTTCCCTTAACTTTAAGAATGATGACGCGCATCCAGCGTCATCTTCGCAGACAAAGCTCAGATAAGTTATGTTTTTCTACATTAAATGCAATCAGCGGTACATCAATAATTTCCTTCTTATATCTAAGGGCATGAGGGTTCCAAAATAATTTCCTACAATTAGGTTTTTTTTTTTTTTTTTATAGAAGAGGGGGCAAACGAGCAGGAGGCCCACCATAAAGGTGAAGTCGCCGCCCATGGACACTCAAGTGGCTGGGAGCTCATGAGTGCGTTGCCGGTATTATCAAAATCTGTTTTAGTGTAGAAATAATATAGGTCATATTATGTATTATTGAATAAATAGTTGAATAGTATCTTGTGTATAATAAAAACCATTGTTTTGTCGCCTATAATTTATATTTTTATTGAAAAGTTTTTTTTTTTTTTTTTTATAGAAGAGGGGGCAAACGAGCAGGCGGCCCACCATAAAGGTGAAGCCGCCGCCCATAGACACTCACGCGGCTGGTAGCTCATGAGTGCGTTGCCGCCCTTTAAAGGAAAAGTGAGAGGGACGAGGGAAGGGGAAAAGGATGGGCACCGGAAGATCTCACTCACCGAACGAAACGCGTGTACAAAATGAACAAAGTCCATTTGCAACACTTTACGCCGGTTTTCTGTGAGAGAGTGGTATTTCTCCGGCCGTGCCTGCCCATTTGGCTGAAACTCTAAGTAACAGCATGGCACTCACTTTTTATTTTATTACCTAACTATCACTCTAAAACGCGTTCTTAATTTATAAAAGCGAAATGCAAATAAAAAGGGCGCATTATAGTCGGGACGCTAAGAAAGAGATTTCTCTCTTAATAAAAATATTTCCATTTTTATTAAAAACTTTTGCGACGTAAATAAATCCTCATTAGCTGATAGTCTGGCTTTATAGGTAAAACAATTTAAAAGCCGAGTGTAGTGTAAACAGACTCACATTTTCTCATTTATACTCTAAAGTAAAGTAACTTGGTGCGAAAGCTTTATATTATATTTTACTACATGGAAAATTTACGTTGAATTATAGTTGAAATTCCTTGATTTATTAAAATCGTAAATGCTTGTTACGCCTTACTTTAGAATATTGTATACTTTTATATAACCTGTTGCATAAACACTATTTTATGTAATACTTAGTATGAAACTAATATCTTGAATGGACAGTCAGTTATTACCGATATAAAAAAAAAAAACACTAAGTATAATTTACTGCTTGCTTCGTCTACGCTTACGCGTACGTTCATTTAGATTTAGTACATTTAAAATGATCCTATGTACCTACTGAATAAAATAATTTGACATCGTGCTAACATTAGAAAGTTAATAATTTTGTAAGATTTCTATTTCAAATACGAAATATGAAAGAGTGAGTTACTAGGTGAGTGTTTATGAAGGCCTTGGTTTTTGCGGGTCTACTTTAATCACACATAATTATATAATAACACTAGTACGATTCAATAGAGAAATCGAGCAAAAATGTTTATGACATGTGTTCCATTGGCTTATCTTCTTTATTAATTGTACTTGTAAGCACGATTGCATGATCAATGATAGCGAAGCAAATGAGACTTAACACACACTATTAAGCACTTTCAATAATTCAATTTATCGTGATTTCCCAACGGAGATAATTCTCATTAAATCTTCTAAAATTCATCTCATCGGGGGAATATGAAAAATTATCAATCTCGATTCCTTATTAACGTGGATGTATTTTTAACATTTTTAAATTTTTCGCAACTTAAAAGAAATCTTCAGAATATATTTTAGTATAAAAGGTTTCTAAATAACTTTGTATATTTAAATATTACTCTTTTGATATCTTATGACAAATAATATCATTTCTAATGTTTAAATCTCATCCCTTGCATTGACCGCGATGTAAATACAAGATCTCAAGACCATAGATTTATATATTACTATTTAAATCAATTTTAATATGTACACTATTAAAATATAACAGACTTGTTCAGATAAAATTGTCTAACCACAAAAAACCCAACAAGAATTTATCAAGATTATCCCGAATTGTATTTTGCGTATCAGGGTAAATAATGTGAATACATTTTCCCTCGGCTCCACTCGGGCCCATTGATCTCCCAGATTAACCTATAATCCATCTTCTTGATTGAAATCCGCTCGGATTTACGATAAAACTGTTGTAGTTACTCGAAATTCTTCAATTATTCACGCGATTCATCTAACTCATCGCAAATACACATCCCTTACTGTCAATGTTATTAAGTGATTCATGAAAATGTATTATTTCAAACGTAAAAAACTATATATATGTGCAAAGTGCGAAGATATTATAATATTTTTCTTACTAATCGAACGGAGCTTTCGAACAAAAAGCCAACATCAATTCCCAATCCATTTCCTATCCCCGCAACCCTTCTGGTAAATTGAGTGGGAGAAATGTTTTACTGGTGAACTTTAATGACTTCGACTAATCTTGCCATCTTTTGCGGTTTCTGCTTTATTTTTGGTAAAAAAGGTTTTCTTCACAGTCGACTGGTTCAACGTAACACGATCGAGTGAGAGATAGAGAGATAAAGCTCAAATTTTGTTTTGTGTTTAATGCCACACATTTTCACGCGTCTCTTAGGCGATAAGGTTGTGTGGAATTCTCAATTGCAAATGGAAAAATAATGGGTATAATCCACAATACATATTTATCCTTTTATGTATCCCACTGGTTTTTTTTGAGCATTTTGGGGTATAAGGATCTAAGCCGGCGTAGGGAAATTGCCTTAGTCAAGTTTGCCTGGAACATAATCAAGTCGTAGCTATTCGGGAAAACCTGAGCTGGCAGTTGGTACCACAAAAAGGTGGTGCGCGGCAAAAAGTATCTTAACGCCACACGTAGCTCCTCTTATTCTATTCTCTACTGTATCCTAATAGAGTTATACATTAAATAATTTGCACACCTTGCAACATGGAACCAGTTTATTAACCATAAAACTTAGCCATACTTAACATAAAGTTGTATCGGCTTTTAGTGAAATATTAAAACAGTCTGTACGGCTAACATCAATTAACACGAACCAACTTATACCCACAAGGCAAACTTCTACAAATTCCATCGGAACAATCTCAAAGCACTAACTCTGCGATCGATTCACCTGTTAACATATTTGAAACTTTAAAGCCCGTTGTCGGACGAAACTAGACATTATGTTGTGTGCATTAAGGGGACAATTCGCTTGTCTATTGCATTTGTAACAAGCGACATGAATTTGTTATAATCCTTAAAACCTTGGTACAATATTGTGAGTGCTTAGTTTTCATGTTGCAAATGGCCGTTATTTTAATGGTAGTGAACATTTTGCTATTTTAAGTTTTGCTAAGAATTCACAACAGCTTATAATAGCAGGTTAGTTCATATCAAGTTAGCGATTAAGTAATGTTATTTGACGATACTTTGCGTCCGCTCAACGACCTTTATTTGGGAAATTTTTTAAACCTATTGACGATTCGGTTTAAGTGTAGAAGCTATACGAAAAAAGATACTTTTTATTGATTTATTATATAATCGGAATGTAATAAATATTTCCTCTACGTCGTAAGTTATTGAAAGATCTCAAATATGTCTTCAGAGTTTCATTTCAGTGATAACAAAGTTACATACACAAACATAATATCATTATGTTTTATGAATTGTTGTTTTAAAGACAATTAACTGAAATTTTAATGTATAAAATAATTTAAATATTATTTCACTCAGATTTGCGAGTATTGAAATAAAAGGAGTCAATGACGCGAAAAATGGAATGATGTGTATGAAAATTGGAGTTTTATGAAAGAGTATAGGGAACTCAGCCAGGCGTCAGAACGATTATATTCGCAAAGGGAAATCATCTTTTATAGCTGTTAAGGAAGCTGTACATTTTTACAATGACATATAATAATCATTTTTATTGTTAATAGTCAAATCAATGCTTTCATGAAAAACAAATTAAAATCTAATTTTTTAATTCTGTAGATTATTTGCATTTATAATTATAGATGTTCGCATTGGCAAAGTTTCTAATACAAACAGGTTTTATCTATTCAATATGATATGGTGCTTACAATATCTCTTCTTGATTGTATAAAAGACGACATAATGAGAATTGCCCGTGTGAATACAATGCTTCTGTTATGGGCGTGAACTGAACCACTATAATTAAATATATATTTTACATATTATAGAGTAGGGGCAAACGAGCAGGAGGCACACCATATAGGTGAAGCCGCCGTCCACAGACACTTACGTGGGTGAGAACTCATGCCGGCATTTTAAGGAGTTTACGTCTTAAAAGACCCTCAGTCAGAAATAGCACAGCTTCCATAAGGTGTTGCGTATAGTTACAGTAACAGTAATTATTATGCAATGCACTAATATGTAAAATATATATGTAATTATATGTTTACCACATAATTGTCGACCATACCAGAATCGAAACCGGGCCCCATGTTCAGCACTACGATACGTTGAATTGAGCAATCTGAGTTAAATTTAATTATGGAAAAATCAGTCGAGAGTGGATTAACTTTTCCGAAATATACCGTAAGGCACTATTTTGCATAATTGAGTACAAAGCATTCGCAAATTAACAAGTTTAATTTCAGTAAGGTTTTGTAATGTCTATTCTCTATGACAGATACTAATTGGCTTGCGATTATATTTGAATACGCAACTTAAAAGCAGCTTCTATTTAGCGTTGGAGTCAACTTTTTTTTAATTGACGGAGTTTCTTAATTTGAATGATTTCAGATTATTAATAATTGAGATATAATCATTTTGGTTTGGGTTTTAATTTCATTTGAATAATGTTATAGATTTCGTTTATTTTTACACTTAAACTAGTATATGATGTTAATAGATGTTAGTACATATAAGAGCAACGGGCGGCCTTATCGCTAATAAGCGATCTCTTCAAGGCAAATCACAAAGTAAAATACCACTCATAATACAATTGGACGGGTGCAAGAGGTACGAAGAATACAAAAAAAAACAAAATATTCATGAAATTAAGTAAAACAGGATTACGATATAATTTGACAATGAAAATTATGATAAAACTTAATTTTGATTGCTTATATTTTCATCTTACTAATTTTATAAAATACTTATTTCAATTACAAAGACTATGATAAATTATGATTAAATGAACTATTCTCAAGCACGAGCGCATATCATTCGCAAAAGGTAATATATCACACATAACCGAGCTTTTTGTTCAGTCCGGGACATCCTACGCCATAAATTTATGTCCAGAAGTCTACGCTCTATTACTAAACCCAATTTATCTTGGCATAAACACATCGTATGTTCGTTCAATAATGCAGCAACATTGTTAAGTTTCGACAGTGTCTCGGGACCAAACTGTTGTGGATATATGAGATATTTGCATAACTCATGTAACGTATGCATTGCTCAGCTTCTACGGCATTTTATGATACAATATGTTGGTAATAGACAATGCAATTTTAAATATGGTAACACTGTTGATGATACATTAAAATAAAAAATCATTAACCTAAATGCTCACCAACCCAAGCTCCAAGTTTTCGTGAACCGATGCCAAACGGCAAATCCTGAAGATCTTCTGGCCAAACACTATCGCCAATATAAATATCTAAAGGATGTGCCACTAAGATCCCGTTGATGTGCAGAGTCGGCGTCGCAAATGGAGCTGGCTTGGTCATACTTTGCGCAGGGATCCGTCCCATATCCCAAGGCAAGCCTTGGACTGGAATCCTTAGGGACCGCGCAAACGAGGCCGGCCCAAGCAGACCTGACGGCTATCAATCATCACGGAATACAAACATATGGGTCTGACTTGGTGTGAGATTAGACGAAAGGCCACAGAGAGAGTAGAATGGAGTAGGGTCATATCTGCCCTTTGCCCCAACGTGGCGCCTTAGGACTCTAGTGAGTGTAAGTAGCTTATATATCCAAACGTTTTGGGTGAGATACTTTGTTTTTTAAACAACAATTTTTTTATAAAAGCAGGGGAAACGAGCATGAGACCGACCATAAAGGTGAAATCGCCTCCCATAGACATTCAAGTGACTCGGGGGCTCGTGAGTGCGATGACGGCCTTTTAGGAGGTGTATATTGTTCAACATAATATTGAAGTTGTGGTTGTGGTGATAGAAATAATGGAACAGATGATTCATGTTTTGGTTAAAAGTCAAATTCAAATTAAATTTATGCACAATTAGGATTTCACTACGCACTCTCTGAGTAATACCCACAAAAACTGAACTGTACTTTGTTAATTGTTATTTACTCAAAAAGAACACGTAAATATAAAAAAAAGTTATCATCAATCCTCACATTATAGACAAGGTTCTATTGTAAATAAATATATATTAAAAGCGACTTCTACGCCTGGGTTTTTCAAAGCATGTCTTAACAAGTAAGCAATCTTCAAAACAATTTCAATTGAAACGATTCTGTTTAATTTTATTAGTGTATCGTAACTGTTTATACGCGAGTGTACCCGAGAGTAACTTGTTGCATCATCAACAAGTTGGTCAACTGTTCTTTTCATTTAGTATCAGATGTGTCAGCGAAACTAAACTTTGCTCTTGAAACTATAGAATTAATAAGCTGCTTCAAATTAAAATAGGCTAAGTTGAATGGTAGCTATATCTAGCGATGCTGCTATATCTGATATACAAATTTGTATAATATATAAGTAGTGTTGTATAGTAATTACACATCTTTATACTTTCAAACTCAAACTCAAAATATCTTTATTTAAGTAGGTCTTTATAAAGACATTTTTGAATCGTCAATTACACTACCACCGGTTCGGAAGGCTATCTACCGAGAAGAACCGGCAAGAAACTCGATAGCTGCTCTTGTAAAATAAACAATTAATACAAAATTGTGCTACTGACAATTAAAATAACAAAGCATTGTAAGGCTACTCAAGAATTGAACTGTCCCGATGCTGAGCCAATTGCCGACACATTAAAGGGATATTTGTTCACTAAATTTATTATTTATTTGACTAACTTTATTATTATTATTAGCCTGTATCCTTGTCTGTACAAGGATACAACACAATGCGTAAAATAATATAAGCGTTAATATTAAGATTATAAGTAGATTTATATAAGAGAGAGAGCGTGTTCTCCAAAAATATATAGATTATAACTTAAGTGATAGTATCTTATTAAAGGTGAGGTATTTTCAAAACAAACTAAAAGACAATTTTTTTTATTTTTATTTTTATTTATACATTAATAATAACGATACTGTAAATGTATATTTTGAAAGATAGCTACACATAACATAAACACTTTGCATAGTTGCATAGGACGGGTGTGCGCCAAATGGGAAACTGTTCGATTTGTGTGAAAAATGCATTTCACACCGCTGATTTTCAGCAGTCTTTATGACGTTAAAACCGTGGTCAACCTTATATGAAAGATCGACTGTTGACATCGTTTTTAAATTCTGACAGGACATTTCTGACGAATTTTCATTCAAAAACCATTGAATACAAATCGACAATTGCAACGTTTTTGTAATAAAATGAAAATCACCTACCTATAGTATAAAGTTACTTTAATATATCTTTAAAAGTGCTTTTGAAACACAAAATCCCTCTTATACGTAATACATGTTTGACTGAGTATTTGTAGACTGAATAGTAATGTATGCACTTTGCTTATACACTATAAGTTTAGATTGAATTTGTTTAACTTGCGTCTACGATCAAGGGTGGATGGACTCGGTCATTTCAAATGTGTTATAATATGAGTGAAAGGAATATTTAAATTTTTTGTAAAGAAAAAATGGCCTTAAAATAAAGCTAGAATCAAATGAATTATTTGCACAAGTGTATAGAAACCCACGTACGAAATTGAAACCTCACCTATACCAAAAAATAAGAATTTGAACTGTATACGTGTACTTTAACATGTGTGGTTGATTGTATGCTATATTTGTTTACACTTATTAACATTTAATAAGAATTTAAAAAACATTTATTTTATGGATCATCATATGATCTTAATTTTATTCTATAAGTCGCTACTTAATTATTTAATAATTAAAAACATTTGATAACAATTTAAAGTACGTTTATTGTATTAACCAATCACAGCAGAGCTAGCTAGTTTGGGCGCCATCTTGTGGCGACGGTGTGTTTAAGACTCTAAGGCCAGTCTTAGTAAAACTATGGTACTGATCTCTCTGCTCTTATTAGTCCATATAATAAATGTGCTTTAAATTCTTATCAAATGTTAATAAGTGTAAAGAAATATAGCATAAATTCAACCACATACGTTTTAGTATGTGGTGGAAGATGAAAAGTTTAGTAATTTACTAAACTTGCCCTAATATAACTTAGAATTATGTATTTTATAATTTCGCTTGCAACTAAAAATATAAAGTAGAAAGAATCGAATTGATTTAATTATTCAGCAAATAGTATAATTTATTTTTGAATAGTTAGTATTCTGTAGTTGAAAGATTCTGTAAAATAAAGTTATTTTAATTTTGCGGGAAATTTACACTCAAGAAGTGTTTAACCGGTAAAACTTTTTGGTCATGTAAGTTCAGCAATTTTCCCCAGAAGTTTCATTGCGGCGAGAAATGTGAACTTGCGAGTGGATTAGTGATAATATGTTTCTCCAAGGAGTGAAAATAGGACGAGAATTTAATAGAACATAATTTAGTTTCAAATAAGAGACTATCATTTAGTAATTGTACTACTGTAGATAAACTTTATAGAACCTTCAATATTAAGTATTTTTTTAATGTTGCCCCTTAATCATATTATTTATATTCTCACATTAAACTTTACATATGTACTTCGTCTCGTTCACATCTTCTCGGCCTTCTGCGAACATTTTGTACTACAGATAAACGTTGCTTCGGTCCAAGGTAGCTTCTCCGTATGCCACAGTCAACATTCGGAATGCATCCGCGCAGTTAATTTCGTTTTTCACACAAAATTTGATACAGGTTCTTTGATCCATTTTTTTGAATAGGTAAAAATCAAAGACGATCCAAAACACGTGCAAGCAAAGCAGCTGTCAACAATTAAGTGAACATTCAAAATGGCCGAGCTTGTCGGCATAAGTGAGAGACATGAGTACCAACATAACGCCACAAAAAAATCGAAATTCGTATATACGTAACCCGCGAAAATTCAAAATTCGCGATACTTTTTGAACACCCCTCGTATATAACCAATACTGCACCCAATTTTTGCTTTGTATTTTTTGTTATCATTTCGCAAAAACAATGTTAGTCTCTTAATACACTATAGTACTGCACGATTTGATCATCGTTACAAATTAACGATAGATATGCCTCTTTACTTTGCATCTCCCCATGAGAATACGGGTTACATCAAGGAAAAAATTAAGAAGCACCTCTGAAACAGGCTGCAATAAGCTGCATCCTAATTTACAAACATGTGTTGCCAATAGTCTGGTATTAATAAAAAAGTAGTTGTAGTGTTAAAAAGACCACGATTATTTATTGGCATAATGATTTGTGCCACACCCTGATGTCGGAAAAGTACATTCGTATTTCAAAAATAGTGAAAACTACAGCCGACCAAAACCTGTAACTAAGCTTAATGAATGAAAAAGTAATTAGTTCCTAATAACAAGCCGTTATCTCATGGTAGAGGAAAGTTTTAATGACCTAGTTAGTAGAGACGACCCTTTTAGCTAGCGAGGTGGCTAAATTACTAGCTGTGAACAGCTGTTTTCTAGCCAATGATTGTAACGTCTTAGGTTAAAATGTATTAAAAACATACAGGGACAAGATAATATATGTAAAATAATTGATTATTAAACAAGCATACAATATTTTACAACAAGAACTACGTTGTTAATGAGTATTCGTAATCAAATCCTTACAAAGTATTAAAAGCTCCTTCATAGGTAATGTTATGTTTGGCGAGCTTTGTGCGCAGAGAAGCACAGGCAAATCAAGCCTACAGAGATTGCTTCGCTGCGTCTTTCTTATTTTTTAATAAGTATGTATTATTTTTTTTTTTTTTTTTAGGAGTGGGATCTCGCTGTTGGCCGTGAGGCCTTTACAGCTCAGCTCGGGCTGGTTGGCGAGCGGGAGCTCGGCCGAGACTTAAAACTAAATAAAATGCCTTGACTAGCACAAGGGCGTCTCCTGTGAGACTCGAACCTCGGCTTGGGCCGTCAGGGCTGGGGCCTGACCTGAAGGGCCTTATCAGGAACTCACAAAGTGTGAGCGAAGCTGAACAGGGACTCCGCCTTCGCCGGCGAAGGCGGTTTTTAAAACCTACATTTCTAATTGGAATTAGCCGCGCGGGCGGCGCAAATCTGTATCTAGCTAATGTGATGTGATCATCCGGATCGGTTTAAGGCGTGGCGTACCTGTGTAAATATGTCGCGACTAGGCCTTACGATGGCCTAGCAAACTTCCAGACTGCACTAAGGAGTCCGGCGTTTTCTATAATTACTCCCAACATAGCGTCAACACTGTCAGCCGCACTGTACGAGTGTTTAAACGCTAGCAGGGCGTCGATGTCTATAGCGTCTATGACACTGAGGGCTAGGTGCACCGCACTGCGGACTTCGCTGGCGTGAGCCGTAAGCGTCGTCGCAGTGGCGGGGGGAAGGGGCATCTGAGGGCCAGGTTTCCTTATTGGGATATCCATAAGGGAAGGAATAGGTTTTATGGGCTCCGCCGGCAATGGCGGGTTAGTGGGAGGCACTTCCGCCGAATTTTGTGGAGCTTTCCACGGGTTGATAGTGGGAGGGGGGGCTGGGACGTAAGTTTCCTTGGGGGGCGCGGGAGGACGCTTCTCTGCACCGGACCTTGGCACGCGCTTGCTTCCCTTTCCGCTCGCCTTGGGGGCCCTAGGGCAGCCGCGATAACTCGCGGGGTGGCCATGTTGCCCGCAAAGCACGCAGGAAGGCGGCTCGGCGCATGGCAGTGTCCGTGTGCAGTCGGCGGTCCCGTGATCGCCTAGGCACTTAACGCAACGCGCACGCGCAAAACAATTGCGCGCCGCGTGCCCGTACAACTGACATCGGTGACACTGTCTGGTGTATGAGTGCTTGATAGGTGTTTCCACCTTGAGCCCAGAGAGTTTACAACACTCACTGAGGTTGAAGATCTTTTTGCCGCGCGCTGAAAGCTCTAGGACGACAAGAACCATGTCGTATTCCTGCTTTGAGCTGCGGTGTAACATGCGGAATACCTCCTTCACGGGGTATCCCTGATTTATTAGATCCGATTGAACGGTAGAAGAGTCGATCTCCTTGGGAATGCCTCGGATCACGACTCTAAGGACTCGTTCCTCGGGAAGAGGGAACGTGTGGCCTCCTATGCCTTCTGAGCGAAGGTACGAGGTTAGAAAACGGTGGTGGGCGGGGTCGTACACTTGCACGCAGATGTTGTCGCGCAGTGTTTTCGCCTTGTATGTGATGGACTTTTTGTCCATCAAGGCGGACAGAGAGGGCCAAATACTTTTGTCCCTGACGTATACTGGGGGAGGGGCTTTAGTGCGATCTTGTTTCGCGGGCTTGGGATAAGGGGCGGGAGATGGTGCGGTGTTCGAACCCGCAGCCTGCTGGGAAGCTGGGTGCGTGTTCCGTTTAGGAGGAGGGTCGAGAGGGGTGTTGGGAGCACGCCTCTTTTTGTTTTTTCGGTTTTGTACGGTCTTGAAACCGTCGGAATCGGAGTCAGTGTCTGAATTAGACGCTGCGGACTGACATGACATGGCGACTGAGCGCCCGGCCTCTGATTGGTCGTCGTCACTATCGAGCATTCTTTTGCTTTTTCGCGATTCCCTGTCGGAGGGAATTTCGGGGATCGAAGGGCACGGGGCCTGCACGGAGGCCGCAGAGGGTTCGGTTATTTGGGTCTTCGCGGGGACCAACAATTCCAATTGACTATTGCGCGAGGCCTGCGCGGGGGCCGGGGGGAGGGAGTCGCGCGCGAGGAGTGCTTGCGCGGAAGCGTATGCAGGTCCGAGCTGCATAGGTTCTGGCTCTGGCTCTGGGGTCGGGGAACGCGGGGGAGACGGCGACCGCGATCCCAGGGGAGATCGGCTGTTCCAAAGGCGGACAGTCGCCGGGTGTCGTCGCTGCACGAAGACGTAGAACCGCCTGTAGTGCCGCGCGAGCTCGGCGTTGAGGTCTTCTACCTCACTGTCGTCTTCCGCTGCATAGTCGTAGTCGGGAGGGCGTTCGGTGTCCGCCATCTGCGAAGCTTAAGGCCCGCAGCTTGGCAGTGTGTACCTAAACCTACGTGTGAGTACCTAAGCTATGTATTCCCTAGGTGTAAAGTCTTCGCTGGTGATAGCGGACGAGACTTTTTTGTGTCGCTGACCTAACCAGCCCGTGGGGGGGTCGTGATGGCTGAACCCCCACGGATGTGCGACTGGGACCCGTCCAACAGTGGACCCTGTGTGTGCAGACGGTGGCTAGAGCGCAGTTGGAGTACCTACGCCCCGTGGCAATGCCTACTGAAAGGCTCCGCCCACACACAGGGACTTGATGGAAGCAGGCGAGGTTAACGCGCCTTGAAAAAGGCACGGGTGCTGCCCTCGAACAACACTCCCGCCTAAGCGTTAATCGATTCCAACCGTTTGGCACCGTTAGGTGGTTGGAAGATCGACCGCAGGTAAACCCGCGTTAATCATAAACTTCACTGCTGCTCGGATGCCGCTCGAACGCCAGGGACCTGGCAGACGGGGAGACCTCGGTGCAGCTTGCGTCGGGCTAGAATAAAAAATTCTGAGTGGATAACCACCCAGCGCTTAAACACTGAACAATTGAACACGCCACTCGACAAGTCAAATGGCGGGAGCAACTGCGCAACACAACCGCACTGGACGGCTGTCGGACCCGTCAAGTATGTATTAATATTTATATGCTTATATAAGTTTATATATATTATACAGCACTTGGCTTGGTGTTCCTAGCGAATATTTTTTGACAGAGCCGATTCCATAGTTTCTCGCATGTATTTAATTATAATCAATAAAAGATACCTTGTTAATAAGCGATTGACAAGAACAATTAAAATTGAACAAAAATGCCTTTGTATTTGATAATATTATAGTTTAAAAATACGTCACGTTTAGAGTTAGCCAGTTAGTTAGTTAGTTTACTGTGAATATTTGGTTTCTTAGGTGTTTAACTTCAAACTCAAACTTTAAACTCAAACATCTTTATTCATGTAGGTCTTTATAAAGACACTTTTGAATCGTCAATTTTTACACTACCACTTCGAGGTGGTTAAAAATATAAAGCTTCTTTTAATAGTATAGTAAAATTAATTAATTGTAACGTATTTTCATTAATTAACGTGTACAAATAGAAAGGTAAAATTCGTAATACGTTAATGTATTTAAAATAACTGTAGTAAGTTGTAATTGGCTGTTTATTTAAGGAAATTATTGGAATATCTCTATATTGGGAGGTCAAAGCTGCTATTTTGAGAAGCGTGTTGTATAAGGTTTTTTTATAACTTGTCATTTACTTTCCAATCAAGCCATAAAAACGATAGATCGATAAAGGAAAATCGAATAAAATCTTCAATAACCGTTGACTATTTAACAGCGAGAAATTATTGAAATTTTATGTATTTCTGTGGTTTATTGGTTACCGCATTTTATACAGAAATTGCATGAGCTCTTTCTTCTATACTCCTATATCTTCAATGGGTATACACAAAACACTCATACATTTATCAGAAAACTATCAATTCAAAAGATTAACGAATTTTAAATTTTAATCGAGTGGGCGTAGTAAACTAACTCTTGTTAAGTCTAATGTATGGATAATTATTAAAATAATTTGTTGGTTAATGTGTTTATCAAAATTGGAATTAACTAAATCATAACTATATTGTATATTATATCTTGTTTGACAAAATCAACATATCTTATTACAGAAGTTAAATTTATTTTATTATTTAAAAAACAATTGAGCTTTTTGCCTAAATATATTATAGCAACGTGTTAAATACATAACCTCAGACAAAAAAGTAAACTTGGCCCTTAAGTGTCTAATAATACTATTTAGTCCTTAGGTGTAACCCGGAGTTTTTTAGTGGGTATTGCCCACCCAATCCTCTAGTTAGTTATGTCCCACATATCTCCGTAACTTTTGCACGGAGTGCGTTAGACATTTACTCTACCTAACTCCTCGGTTATCCAAAAAAGTCTCAGTTAAGGATATTACATACATATATACACGTGTCACTGCCACTTTATATCATCTTACACTTATTATTATTATAGTAAACTATCTTTACCATTGTAGTCTTTTATTTAATTCCTACAATTTCAGCAATGCCAGATATAATTAGGTTACGAAGTCAGGAGCTAATTGTGTTACAGGGGAACAAATGAAGCATTTATTTTCTGTGTAAATAAGGGGACAGCAAATCGCTTAAGTATATAAATACCATAAATACAATGTTAGCTCAGTAAATACTATTAGGCTGACGGGAGCTAGAGTGTCTACACTATGATTGTGGTTTGTATCGGGCAATATATATAGTTAACCAAATGGGTGACCTAAGTACCATGGTTAAGGCTTTCCTCAATGTTTCAAACATAATAGATCAATTAATCATTATCGCTTTTTCAAGAATCTTCCAAATGATGTTCCAAATTTGCCTTTTAATAAATTCATAAACTATATTAAGCAAAAACTGTTGAGCAAGTGGAAGTAAGTAGAAGTGGAAGGGACTGTTTAAACGATCATCAAGCTTGGGTAAGAATCCCCCTAAATCCTGTAAAACAGTCATCACGCTTAAAGAACTGATATGTATCTAGCTGAGTTTATTGTGGGTTGTCAAACCGGCTAATTTTGGATTCCTCGTTGCTTTAAACATAAGATAACTATTGACGTACATAATACGTATACGATTCTATGTAAATAATATATATATATATATATATATATATATATATCCTAAATGATGGTATTTCTATTTATTACATGTAAAGATACTCACAACGTCGATGAGCTGACTCAGACGAAGCCCCATCTTGACGGTTAGACGATCTGAATTATTGCCGACCGGCCGAATGAGCCGGTTGTAGTTCGACAGAAGGTCGTCGTAGAGCCGCTTCGCTTCCGGGTTTGCGACGGTTAAGCGGCCACACACGCACAGGACTCCGACCACAAACGCCAGCACCATCTTAGGCTAACACCTCCCCTGTAACAAGGAAATGATTATTTAATTTACAGTGCATTCGATAAACATAAAAAAATCTCCTTATTTGTATTGTTGCGTCATCTATAAGTGAAAGTGTACGTAAAAAAAACATTTACATTTAGTGTCCATTCCCAAATTAAGCGAGTAGAGCTGACAATGTTCTCTCCGCCACTCCAAATCACCAACTATGTTCTACAGAACAGTTGTAAAGCTATAAAAAAGCTGTGGGCTTGGTGAAATAGGACCACACATTTACGTTATATTAAATAACCCGTAGCACACAGAGATAGTTCTAGAAAGAAATACTTAGCACTGCAACACAAGTTCAAGTCCGACCAATCACCACAAGTAGCGACCGTCTACGACGCATGGCCAACCATCGCACCTCTCATATTTAAGGGATGTTTATAGACATAAGTACGTGCCGCTCGCGATGTCTATTCTTGAGTATACGCAGTATTTTGTATGAGGTTTTTTACCACAAAGCAGTTTCTTACTCACATACAAAGAAAACTTAATTTTATGTGTAGCCCGTTATCAAAGTTGAGTACATAACACGAATACTGAACTTATTCTGTGACAATTACAACATACAGCCTACATAAATAGATATTAAATTCGGAAAATAGAATTATTTATTACCTATAAAATCTAATTAACTCAGTAGGTGCGTAAAATCAGAGCGGCCCGATAAATACGAAATTAATTTTGTCCAAATTACAGCAACAGTTTGTACTGGGATTGCGATGAAGTCGTAAATTCTCTTTATTACTTTCTATTGAGATTTTTGTAGGCAATATCAACATTTAAAAAAAAACAATTGCAATCCAAAAACGATTTATGAACGCATACGAAAACATATGACGATTGCTAACTGATCGTCATATGTTGAACGTAATGATTGGGACTGATAAAAAAGCGGGCATTCGAACCATCTTTGAATATTAAATATTGAATATACATGCACTTAGCAAATATGAAAATTTTAATGATAGTATAATTAAATCGTTACCAAATCGGATTAATACGACGGACAATCATGAGCGCTGCAAATTGAGCCTTCGATAAACGTATTGACATTCGTAATGAATGGAAAATCAATTATGATAATTATAATCAACATACTTTATAGTTATAATGTTTGTATTTAATATGATTGTTGTATTGACGTTTTTGTAACACACTGTACTAGGGTTATATAATTGAGAGGAGGTTCTTAAAGGATTTCAGGTATTGAGTTTATAAATAATTTAATATGGTAAAGTAAGTGATGCTTTTGTATCTATGTATATATATACTTGTTCAAAGCATTCCAATAATACAAAAATAAAATACATATGTTTGTGTCTCTAAAAACAGCATTCTAAGTATCGAATAATTCAATTTCTAAAGTACTAATATTTATAACTTAAAATAACAAATTGATAAGTATATAATTTAAATAAAAAATTAAACAAAAATATCGCTGAGCAAGAAAAGCACCAGCTCTTGGATCACCGGTACTGATTACCAGGCGCCTACTTAATTCCTTAATAAACGCCTGTGCACTTGTACCCCAAGGTCCAAAAGGAATGGGAACAAAATCAAAGTTGGAGGTAGACTCTTGTACTTTAATCTTTTTTCGTAGCAACGAATTATAAATAATCTTTCTCTAGTGTTCGAAGTTGAATAAGTATCGACAGAAAATACTTTAAAGTTGTAGGTAAGGTGAATTGCTAAAAGTCGCAAATTAAATTGAGTTAAAATGCTACAATTTTTTTTGTATTAAAAATATTTTAATATCGTTTATAAAATTCATGAGTACATCGTTAGTAGAAATTTTTAAACGTTCAAGTGTTTCTCGTAAAAATGGCGAAATGGACTAAATATTCATTCCAAAGAGATTCCACTAAACGTTTACCTAGATAAGCTAATTGAAGTAACTAAGAACTATTAAAAGTTAAATGACGGTAAAATATCAACTTCTCTATAAATTTATTTATTCACACTGTGTTGCACTAAAATAGTAGAAGTAGATGATGTTACTAAATATGTGTGCAACGAGCGGCCTTATAGTTAATAAGTGATCTCATCCAGGCAACACACTAAATATAAGAACACTATAATATAACACAACATACATTTAATTAAGCAAAACAGAAAAATAAGGAAATTGAAATGTAAAAATATAAATAATTACTGCTAGCGGTTACTGCTGGTCTGTATGGAAATTAATTCTATAATCAAACAAAACTTAAAAAGGGTTAAAGAGGATGAAATATAACGAAATAATTTATAAACAGAATTCCCAATTCCTTTTGTATTTAAACCTAGCGGACGAGGTCGCGGACAAAAGCTACTAGTATAATCTAAAAAACTGCTATATCAAATACATAATACAGTCATTGTGATAAAACTTGAAATCTAGAAGTGTATGTGTTAATTTTTTTAAGAAAAAATACAAAATTCAGTTAATAAAGATAATAAAAAGAGACTATAAATAAAAAATGAAGGAACGTAATAATATCATTAACTATTTATAGTTTTGTTTAACAAGTTTTAATTAATTTTCTAAAATCAAATTTCGCCTTATTAATTATTCAGATAACTTGGTCATGCAATGTGTATACGGTGAAAATATCCCAACTTTTCATCCGTGTAGTTCAAAGTTCAGTCAGCCCTAATGTAAATAATATTTTTGAACATTAAACAACACTTATACAGCCAGTATCTACTTGCTGTCTCTCAAAATAGCAAATCATGAAAAACTATTGAATCTAAATATTTTCTAGATTAAAAGTCAGACAAAATTTATCTTATCTTGTCTGTAGGATCTGAATACTATTTAGTCGTCTAGTACAAATATTGATCGATAGTGGTATAAGTAAAAGTCTTTTAGGCAGGCGCACTAGGGTTGATCTCCAAAATTGTCTATGCAAAGGGCGTCTGTGGCAGATGATAGAAACCGGAAATCAGCTGACGCGATGCCTGTCGACACCGGAAGCTGCTATGACGTCACCCGCCCTACACAGCTCGTTGAACCGCCGAGTCTATTGAAAGAAGGAACGAAATTCCAATTTTGAAAACAAAGCTATTTTGCAGCTTTAATAAAGCCTTGGATAAAACTTTTGTGGAAGTTTAATTGCACTATACGGTTATCTTATTTCATAGAAATTGTTCCTTTTGCATTGAATGTATCTCAATTTAAGCTTATTTAAGTAAACCGAGTAGAAAATTTACAAACTCAGTTTGCTTAAATAAGCAAATTTAGTCACGTTTCATTTTAAATACTACTCAAAAAAAGTTTACTGTATTATCATAATGAAAAAAGGCTATCTTTCTTTACAAACTTAAAAAACCTTTCTTATTTCTCATGCATTACAGAAAACCTTAAAAGTTTTCTTCGCATTATACCCCAGTATCAACAAATCGCACACAATTTTCAGTTATTCCCGAGGTGTTGTTAATACAACTGAGAACTGAGTTGTAATTTACTAAGTTGAAAGTAAATGAGTTAAAATAACTAAAGCATCTCAGCTCTAAGACAACCACGAGACAGTCGGTGTGTTTTAACTGAGATTTATGGTGCAACAGCTTGACGCAAGCACAGATTCCGAAATTAGTTCTCGGCTGCAGTTGACCGTTTGTCATGTTATGAATGGGATATTATAAATATTATTTTACATATATTTGATTTTTAAATATATCTATCAAATGTATTTTCATTTCATTGCAAAATAAATTAACCTTTATTAATAAAAATTACCCAATAAAAAGCTTTGTTTTCACATAGTATATCTGTAGATACGAATATGTACGTCCAAGTTTTAATAGTCGATCATGAGTATAATATTACTTTTGATTGGTGAGTCAAGTTTCTCGTATAAGCATTTCAATATTGAATAAAACATAAGGTATGATGATATTAAAAACTAAATCACAGCGGGCCTTGAACATATGACTATAAGGGTTAAAATCTCTGACACTTAACTCGGCTCGCTAGTAAATTATTAAAAAAAAAAAGTTAGAGATCGATTTATTTATTTCCTGATGCGGTTATATGATATACAATTCACAAGATAAGAATGATCACCAATTATATTGAGTTATATTAAAATGGATAATATAAGAATTATATTTAGTTATATTACTTCCCACTTCTAAGGAGCTTATACGATTAATTAATTATTTTCTTTACAAATAAATAATACCCGTAATGACAACAAAAATATATAATGCATAGTGTACCAGGAGGCCATATCGGTAAGGAGGCGTCAGGAGGCTTCGGGCTATCTTAGTATGTTAGCGCGTATAACTTTATCCATCGATTAAACAAAATAACCAATAATAATCTAATTTCAAAGAATTATAACCATAAAAGCACTTAAAACTAAATACGGCTGCAGAATCGAATGCAATTCAGAGTTCACTTCCATTTATTACATTCTTACGCTCTGTGGTCTCACAAAGGCTTCTCAAATAGAACATCAGATATCCCTTTTATGTCTTTTGACGTTCAAAATTGTATTGAAATGTTCGAGAAATCATCAATTTTGCAACGTTTAATTTTTGTGCAAATAAGACGACGAACACATAATCCTATTAAGATATCTGTAAAGCTAGAACATTATTTCGAATGTAAAGTCTGATAAAGATTACATTTATGTGATTTGCCACGATACATTTTGATTTAAGCCAAAATGTAAATATTGAAAAAAAATACTTTATTTATTTAAGGATAATTGTTTAATCGCTCGATGCCGGTGACGTGAAGCACGATATATCACCCGTAGCATACTTCGTTTTAATTAAATGTCATTTTGCAACGAAATTTATTAATCCCAAACACGCTAACCACTTATTGTTCATAGTTCACAGATAATTAAGATAGTTAATTAAAATATTGGCATAGACTATAAAGATGGATATGTTAAACACATTTTGGTTATCATTGTAATACCTAGTAAAAATATTAGCTGGTAGTATGTACTTTGGGGTATCGCTTTTTTATAAACAAAATAAGCATGTCTATAAACTTGTATTTACCGTAGAAATGATAATGTTTAATACCCATCCTAGCTGTCTTTATTACTGGGGTGTGTAAATAGAGTATAGGAGTAACGAGGAGCCGGGTGAGATATACCCACTAAACCACCTCAAGTAGATTTCCATGAGCGCATCTCGAAGCTCTCTCGGTCGCATTTGCATTCCACCAGGACATCAGCGGTAATTTATACTAACTAATCCTATCGTTCTATTTTACCTCTTTTATTGAACATAATTGAATGGAATGTACCAGGGAGTTATAACGTTACAAGAACATGCGAATCTCATAAATAAAACTGTCATGAAATCAACTGCAACGTATATTTGATGCACTTATCCAAATCAAAATATGCGTTATTTTACTTCAACATGTATTTTTTAAACTAAAAGTTATTTGAATCCCGTGTATATTTGTAAATAAATAACGTGCTACTGTGAATCCTATGAATATTCACGAAATATTCAAAATTTAATTTTTTAACCACACAAGGTCTAGTCTAAAAGAGGATATGAAAAACGATTCTAATATTAAATGGGGCACAAAATGTAAATTCAAGTGTTGATTTAATGAAATGACAATCAAGTAGAACCTTTGTTTACTTAAAAGATAAATAATAAAAATATATTTACGTCTAATTCCTAATTTATTTTTGGTCTGTTATTTTTTAGTCTATGAATTTATTTAGAAAACTTACCATATTTGTATAGTGTCCCTATAGAACCCACATTCACAAAGGGTCAGTCCCGCCTATACATAGGTCAAATGACATGTCCGGACCAGACTTGCTGATGTCGGCAGACATTATACATTCACAATGGTTTGGTATGTTTATTGTTTATAAAATACTTGAATTTAGGTTTGAAGGTTTGCACGTATATATGTACATATATCGTAAAATAAGGGTTTGAGCTACTTTGGAATGAAAAAAAATATTTTAATAGGTCTATTTTTCGAATTTTATTTATTTATTATCTTTGCTTTCTTTCCTCTTCTTACTCTTTTGACGTTTCCTAAAAAAATTGATAGAACATCCAATATATGTACCAGGCCATCATGATATACGCAGAGTTGTTTTCTTCCACTTTCTTATGCTTAACCAACCGCATAGATGTAGAAACCTTACCTAATCATGTGAGTGCGCATTTACACAGTATTTCCAAACTTTAAAATTTTCAAGTTCAGATTTTAAGTTTTAAAGCTAATAAGCTATTGCCGCCGGGGTTAATTTATTACAATCAAGTTGCGATTATATGCTCCTCTTTAATCCGGTATCTCTCTGTAAAATGTTAATGATTATTACATATTTGCATTTCCGTAATTCCTTAACGTAATCTTTAATTTTTTTTTGTTAGCTTTTTTTCTTGTCGACCTCTACGGTACTCTACTTGTATAATAAATAACATTATACAGTACTGAGAACTAGTTTAATGACCCGTTATCAAGGATTAACACTAGGCCACTTCTTGAGCTTTTCAACTCATTTTTAGGATAGCAAAAGCATGACATACGACTTAAAAAGAACTTGACTGTACAAATTGCACAGAAATCTTGCATGCAACAAACATACAAAGCCGCCAAATCCTTTTTTATAAATGAGGGTCTGTTGACACAATTTTGTAAAACATTACACAAGGCTTGAATTACGAACGGCATTTAAAGGACCCTTATAAAAATGCTAGCTTTAATATTAACCCTACACGGCTTATGGCCCCTTGTGACAAACGACACAAGACCTCGCAGGTGCGCACAGATCCGGGTTAAATACTCTTAAACCTCTCGCTTCGGGTGACAGCCTTCTGTTCACTGATTCTACGGTATTTATAATACAATACTTGTCTTAGGCCATTTATTGTATGAGGCAAGACATTTTTGCGCATCACTGTATGTCGGACCAATACATTTTGGGAGCGTAGAAAAGACAGTGTCACGTTATGTTGGTTAGTCTCGTACGCTTACTTTGTTTTAAAAACTAACAACAAACGAAGAATTTTATAATTAATCAGATTATGAGAAAAAGCGGTATATGTATTATAATTAATAGCATAATGAAATTTATAATGTTTTAAGATTACGGCATCTTTATCTTAGAGAAAAACACTTTTTGTGTCACTGGAATTGTAGGAACTATGTCAAAGACTACAGTTTTGCCAGATGTACAGTGTACCAGTGTTATATCTTTACCTACAATATGTATTCTCTATCTCTGTTACACAGGTCAAAGCCTCGCAAAAGCCGCATTTAACGCGGTACACAATAAACCAACCATTATCAGCGAGGTGCAATTGCGCAGTCAGGATAACTCTACAATTTGTTACAAATAGTTACCGACGCTGGATGTCCTTAAAATCCCTTTTATAAGTCAATATACTAATTAATAATACGTCTTCATAACTGTTGTGATGTGCTTCCACCATCAATGGACAACGTCAGTTGCCCACCTTTAAGATAATGCGGTCTTTTCCCGAATCGTATCGTCGAAGCTGCCTTAAAAACGTTATTGAGCGCCAGACGGCAAGATTTGAAATTCTCCCTTAGCGTCCGGTGATGGAGTTCAGCTGCAGGTATTAGTCCGAACAATTCAACAGAGAATGATATATGCAGTAGAAGATGCATGAATTAGTATAATAATACGATATTGCGTACGACTCGGTACATGCATTTGTTATGTATTCTATAGATGATAGAATGCACAGACTACATTCGGTAGCCATAATCTTAGAATGTGTCACATAATTGTTCACAGAACATAATTACAGTTAACATGACAGTTGTCAGAATAACTATCTCGACAGTTGGCAGTCGATTGTAGATAATTATTTTACCAAATATAATTTAAATTCAAATTGATTCATTATTTCATAAAATATTTATTTGAGTTGTAATAAATTGACAAAATATCATTAAAACATATTGGTTCATATAGGTTATTTACACTTATGACTCGTCAAAGAAGATGCATGCATTAGTATAATAATACGATATTGCGTACGACTCGGTACATGCATTTGTTATGTATTCTATAGATGATAGAATGCACAGACTACATTCGGTAGCCATAATCTTAGAATGTGTCACATAATTGTTCACAGAACATAATTACAGTTAACATGACAGTTGTCAGAATAACTATCTCGACAGTTGGCAGTCGATTGTAGATAATTATTTTACCAAATATAATTTAAATTCAAATTGATTCATTATTTCATAAAATATTTATTTGAGTTGTAATAAATTGACAAAATATCATTAAAACATATTGGTTCATATAGGTTATTTACACTTATGACTCGTCAAAGAAATATAAAAAATTGTCTATATAATCACATTTACTGCCAGTACAAATCAAGAGCGTAGAGCAGACGAGAAGGATCAGCAAGAAAGTCGCCGCCACTCCTTTCAATCGCGTAGCATGTTCTAACAGTACAGTTGTAAAGAGCTTTAACCATTACACCATATACCAGCAAATGGGTCAATATCTATATATGTCCTATATAGTAACAGGGACACGTGCACTTGCTAAACAAGATGACTCATACTAAGAACACGTGCAAAACAACTGCATGAAGACCGAATGCTTTTCACACTTGATCTCAGAAGTGCGCTATCGTCATTAAGGACGAAATACTATTGCGTTATTAAAACGCTCTGAGATATTATTTGAATAATAAATACGACTAATTAATTACGGAGCCGGAGAACTCTAATATATCAAAAGATAACCAACTGAGGTTACTATTTTTAATTGTAATAATGAATTCTCAAATCCTAGGTCATGTATAATATTGAATACATTCATCGCATGAGAATAATGTGGAAAACCTCCCGGCACGAAATTGGTATCCGGTGTACTTTACCTTTGTTGGCAAATAGTTACAATCGTATGGGAATAATTCGATATCGTTTGCACGTCCAGAACAGAATTTCAATTGGACGTACCCTTCGTTACCACGTTACCATTTAAATTAGAATTCCTAGGTTTACTTTTAATTTTATTTGTTTATTGCTTCCTCTTTGCAGTTTAATAAAAAGTTTTTACTGCTTGGCAGCCTTGTCTGGCTGTACCTACTCGGACGTCTGCCAAGGTGCAGGCGCTTCTCTTGTCTGTAAATAGAATATTGTATAAAACTATTGTTTATATTTCAAACGGAAAAGAAAGTTTTATTGTAATAATTTTTTGTTGCAAACATTTTAATATACTTGTGTGTTATAAAATAGGTTGATTATGTATATTAAGTCTCTGTTTGTGTGGCTTGATTTATAGCTTGAGTCTTGAACGACTGGGACCAACATATATGCTTTGTTCTGCATGATTTAATTAATAATTAAGACTTTTAAAAAATATTTATTTATTCCATTCTTTCATAGATGCGTATTAATTTTAAAAAAAAATCAATTTCCAGCATATGTATCGAAACCAAATTTTCCAATAGCAAATGAAATTTGAGCTCGCCCAGTTTCAAAAGTTCATTCAATTAATACGTTTGTTAGCTGGACGAAATAGGAGCTGCGTTTGTTTAACAATTGACAGTTTCATATAACGTTTATTTGGTTTACGTGTTAAACGTTATAGAACGCTTCAAATACGATTCTATATAGACTTTTTTAACGGATAGCTAACGGATACGTAACGGATAGCTAACAGATAACGGGCATTATTGGTGTCGTGGTTCTAACAACAAGCTTATTAAACAAAACACATGCGCTCTTCTCTACCGACTACCAGGAGTTAAGAAATGGTAGATAATTTAAATAATTTATCTATTGGCTCTATTGGTGGCATGGTTCTAACAAGCTTATTATATTACTTTCTCGATTTAGACATATTTTCGAGCCCCTCTGATGCGTCAGGTGTAATTAAGATTTCAAATTGAAATTACAGTTATAGGATTTTTTTGTGTAATACAAAATATATAACTTATTGTGTTTGTGTATTAATTATTATGTAATTTTTTTAGTATTCGTGAAACATGTTATAGGATGCTTCTGTCCTCTTTTTTATATGTGTTTTTTTTTATTTTATTGTGTGTTTGTGATGTCTGTTTGTTTTGTTTCCGTAAATTAGAAAATAATACTTGCTTCTCTACCGACTACCAGGATTGAAGCAATGTTAGAATATAGTTTGATGAGAATTCATTAAATATATATGACATTCGACCTCAGCGTATTTACTATTTAGGCTTTGGCATCTTAACAATTAGCAAAATTGAATTGCGACGGTAAACAGTTACACATCCTCAATCAGGCAATCAAGTCGATTTAATTACATTAAAATTCATCTTGTTGCTAGTGAACAAATAGGTGACGTCTGACGTTTTGAATAGATTAGCATATAACATTTTCTACTATTTTGTGCTATTATATATGTTTATATACAAGTCATTTTAAGCCTTAACAGCATAAACTCTTGGAGGTAAAATAGGCTTCTTTCTAATTTATTTCCTGGTTTGTAACTTGGCTTCAAGCTTTGTAAGATCCTTACGCATAGCACGGATCTTCTTAGGCCTAATTTCAAGAGGCTTGTACTTTTTATTTTTGTAATAGTTACAAAGTTGCCTTGCGTAAAACACGTATTTTGGACAATTTAGAAGTCCACCAGTGACTTGCAACACTGAGTTTTATTAATTCTGTCTTTAACTTTTCAAGTTTTTTGAAGAGCTCCTTCTTGTCCTTAGCGCGAAGTTCAGAAACACTTAACTTTTTCCATTTTGAGACTTTAAGCCTATCGACTACCATCATTCACCAAAGTAAATTATTAAAATGTAATATCCTTTATTTCCATGTATAAGCAAACATTATATTACCTTTGTGGGTTTTTCATAATTACGTGTTTTTTAGTGTTTATCATAGAAATTTTGACGTTAAAAACCGTATAATTGAGGTAAATTATGCCTGTATTAATGTCTTTATGTATGGTTTATTCCTGTCGATAAGTTTTAATAAGGCATTATCTTTTAATATATAAAATTTCCTTGTCACAATGTTAGTAACAGTACTCCTACGAAACGGCTTGACCGATTATTACCAAATTTTATATGCGTATTCAGTAGGTCTGTGAATCGGCTATTATCATACGCCTAAGTCATAAGGGTTATTCACCAATATAATATTGTTGTTAAAAAAAAAATTTAGTGAAACTTTTTTTTCTATAATGTGGCAAAATACATACAACCCCTATTTCTTAGTAATTTAATCATTTTTCATCCCCGGTTGATAACTGATCAATCTTCATTAAATTAGTTAGCCCCGCCAGATATTTTTAGTCTACACTAGAAATTACTTAGAAACTATTTGTATAGCAAAACAAAGTTTGCCAGGTCAGCTAGTTTATTTATAAATTTTCCACATATAATCGTTACAACGATCACTTGTGTATGCCAAGAAAGAGCTTCAGTAGATGAGGCATCAAAGCTCCAGGATTTTACTATATTCTTATAGCTGGTAAAACGAGCCCAGTCTGAGAATATACCTACAACCCCAGCTGGTTAGTTTCATATATTTGTATCAATTAATAAAAAATCAACTTAAATAATTACGAAACTAAATATTCAAAAGCTACGATTTGCATACATAATAAAATAGATTTATACTAAAAGCATTATAAATATGTGATCAAGTACTAAGAAGGTTCTATCTTTCCTGAGAGAGCTTTAAAATGAAGCTTTTAGGCTAAACTCGTAATGGAATTTGTAAGACATTTTTCTTTTAATATTTTAAGCTTACACTAACGAAACTGTGTCATTTCTTTAGCACTCCAGTTTTTTCTTAATCTTCTTATTAAAACTAATTGCAACATCATTTGCGGACTATTTTCTTAACCTACTCTCCGTAGTAAAGTAATATGCATTTCATAACATCACTTTTGAAATGTTAAGATATCTTCTGATGATGTGGTAACACCAATGTGGAGTCTTCTACAAGGTCTTTGATGATACATCGCGAAGATGGATTTAATACGAAATTGAAATACAATGAAAGTCCTCATTCATTCTCTCCCATAGCAACATACACACTAATATTAAACGCTCACTTTGAATACCTTACTATGTCATATTGTTTTCATTATTGTATATAGCTTACGGTTACATTTAATGTTTTATTTACCCTATTTTGGGCTGGTTTCTATATTATATTTAATATGTTATCTGCGTTATTGTGCTGTACGGGTTAGGTTATGTTGATAAAAAAATGCCGAACTAAGCTAGTGAAGAGCCGCATAGGACAAATGGACTTATGGATCGTCCCATTTACTGCCAGTTCCCAAATTAAGAGCGTAGAGTGGACGAGAGGAACTGGCAAGAATTCTCGATAAGCAACCAAACTATAGATCTAAAAGAAGTTCAGTAATGCGCTGACCATCAACGTCAAGCATTCTTCTACCATTGTTCTTGTTATTTAATTAATTGTTAATATTCCCACAGTATACTTTCAATTTTTTAAAGTTGTTTACAAATGTCCACCAATTAGTAACTTTGTAATGGTTTTGAGTAATTATCTGACTTATATCACATTAGCAATAAGTTCTTGAAAATTTCAAATAAATAAACATTTTTTTTTATGTGAGAGGAGGCAAACGAGCAGGCGGGTAACTTCGAGTAATGTGCCAACCGCCGCCCATGGACACTTGCAACGCCAGGAGGCTTACAAGTGAGTTGCCGGCCTTTAAGGAAGAGGAACGCTCTTGTTGTGGCTTAGCGAGGACGGTTTTTTTAAACAAAATTTTGCTAAAAGCTTCGGACGCAAACTCAATTATGACAGACGGCTTAGAGTTGCCTTGTTTTTGTTTTTACTTTATTGTAGTTATTTATAGAGTATTTGTTAGTTACAACAGATAAGATCAAAAAATTGTATTCAAATAAATGTAACTTAGTTATAACAGATACTGATACAGTACTCCTGGTACCAGGTGTTTTTAACTGACTGGTAATAACTTAATAACGTTGTTCCAAATATTTATTTATTCACACTTTGTTGCACTAAAACAGTAGAAGTACATTATTTTAACAGATGTTAGTACATATATTTAAAAGATAACACACGTGTTGATAATATTCTGCGTTAATTAAATTTGTGCTCATCAATATATAATCACTTTTAAACGTCTAAATCACCTTTGAAATATTTGTTCAGACATCTGCGATGGAATTTCATTATTACCGAGCAAAGTTAATTGAAAAACTTTTGTCCCCAAAATGTTTGTGAATAATTTCAGCGGCTGTCAAACATAATGATTGAATGAGGCTGTATGCTAATATCTTCTGCGGAAGTGTATGACGAGTATACGATAACATACGTATGACGTATGACATGCGTTTGGCATTCCATTGATCGGTTAATTTAAACATAGGGAACTTGTTTATGTAAAGGACGACGTTGTCGAGTTAATTTTAAAACACAAAATATGCAGAAGTAAATATATGTTAGTACATAAGAGGGCTTAACGCTAATGAGCGATCTCTTCCAGGCAACCCTTCCTTCCAGTCAAATCTTTTTATTCAGTATGGTATAGGATCATTTTGAATTGTCTTAAATCTAAATAACTACGACTGTTCATACGCGACCAAGCTAAGAAGATGTAGGCAAGAAATTAAGCTGGATTGTTTTTTTTTTATATTACTTCAATTGAGCCTGCATATATCAGATTTTACTATATGTGCTTCAGATATGTTTTATATATTATAAGTATATAAACGTGTTATAAAAACTTTTTAACAACCCTTAAGTAATATATTCCAGTTATTAAAATAATTTCAACATTATTTTCATTACGTAACTGTAAGGGAGGTTATCTGAGGTAGAGCCCGTGGGTATTATTCTACCCAATCTAGCTGAGAGTAACCGTTACCCGCGGGAGTCGTTGCTACATGGATTTAGAACTTGCTACGCGTTTCAAAATGTCAGCTCACGTTTAAAAAAATGTAGGTCGTCACGCTCTTATTTTAAAATATTTTTATTTTTACAACCTTTCGATTTTTCGCAGTTTTGATTATTTCAAATTGGAATTGACGATTTCATTCGGTTAAGTATCAAGCACGCATACTAATATATTTACACTAGAATGGGCGTAGTTAATTGGATTTAAGACAATTGAATAAAACTGAATAAAAATATTTGATAATAACTTTGTAACAGTTAAGTAATGTAATAATCAATATTTCATCAATACATAAACTAAACTTTTATTTTTCACAGTTTTGATTATTTCAAATTGGAATTGACGATTTCATTCGGTTAAGTATCAAGCGTATTCATTGGATTCGGTTGGATTTAAGACGATTCAAAATGGTAAATACCATACTGAATAAAAATATTTGATATTAACATTTACAGAGTAATGTAATAATAAATACTTCATTAATACATAAACTAAACTTTCAGTTAACTATACTGAAATAATTCTAAACATTGAGTTCAAACGAATAACCCGAATATGTGAAGTATCGGCTGGAGCCTACACAAAAAATACATAGAAAAACGGGGATGTATTGTGATTTTCGAACCTGATATTCGTTTTTTCCGAAGGAATAATGAAAAGATCCTGCAAAAAGAGGTTCAGAATAAAAGCTGCACCTATATGAAACACCGCGGTTCCAATCTCGGTTTGGTCGTCTGCTTATGACGTATTAATTACTTATTCAAATCACATTCAATTTATATTTTACTCGTCTTTCGAATGTGATTTCATTTGCTACTGTATATATTATTTATTGGGCCATTGGTATAAAAAGGTTCCGGTTGGTATAATAGCAGAATGCATTAGGTATAGTAGTAAATTTACACTTGTTTTATCTTTATTATTTTCACATAGATCTTATCAGCGATTAGAGTTCCAAAATTTTCCGGTCTAAAAAGATACCCACAACAACTTCAGCTGTTAAACATGATCACTTTTTTTTGACGACTTATACCCAATCTTTTTACAGTTCAAACCTTTCAATCTTATCTATATCTTCAAAATATCTACGCAGTAGAATAGAATTACATTAAGTAAATATCAAATTAAATTCTGAGATAAATACTTTATTAAATATGAGGCTTAAATTATCGGGTTAAAGTAAACAAGAGATGAAATAATTAGCCGATCGCTACCCCACAATACGGTTACTTCAAAATTAATTTTGTAACCTTCGCAAGTTTACAATGTAATTTACGAGTTAATTTTGAATTTATTATGTAAATAAATTATTGCTGAATCGTATGAGGTGCTTAAATTATTTATTTTTACTAGTATTACTAGGAAAAAATATAATGTCTATACAAACAAAAGATTTATCAATTTAAAACACTTATGATGAAGCAGCACACTAAGACAGACGAAAAAAAACATCAAATATGACGGTTTGTTAAAGATTATAGTATAGGTTAAGTATATAGTCATGTATTTTAACTATAACGTATAAATATATCAATTAATAAAAAATGTAAAGATACTAGACTACTCAAACGTATATTTCGGTTTCCTGCCATAAATGTAGAATCAAATTTTTTTTGTAAGATTACTCGTGAGTAAAAATATATTTAATTATTTATTTAAAATGAGGTCTTAAATATCTTTCTAGTTATTTGAATTTCTTGAATATTTTATAACCTCAGAAGTTATAACAAAGAATACTAACTAACCACGTCTTGAATAGTGTGAATAATTACAAGTTGTAGATTGCCTACAATCAATGGATCTATTGAGCCAATAAACATCATTTATTACTAGTAAATCAAATCTTGGATCGGGATTACGTATTTGGATAGCAACCAGAGGGTTGATTTTCTTAGAAATTTTGAGGGTAACATGGGTATTGCGTTCAGTTTTCCAGTCTATCGGTTTTCAGAAAACTTATGTATTAGTGAATACAATAATAACACTTCAGGATTCCATCCGATAGGCCTCCTCACTATCATCTTATAAATCTCTTTTTCGAAAGCACTTATTTATATATTTTTAAATTTAATTTCGCTTATTTTTCCTGTTTTACCTAATTTAATGTATGTTATGTTATGTTTTTGAATTTTTTATTATCTTCGCCCATATAGCTCCAGTCAAATTGTATTATAAGTATTTTTTTTTGTGGGTTGCCTGGAAGAGATCGCTTATTAGCGATAAGGCCGCCCGTATATGTAATTAACATTATCTACTTCTACTAATTAGGTGCAATAAAGTTTTAATAAATAAATAATATAAAGTAAAAGAAAGAAATAAGGAGAAACGATAAGATAAGTAAATAAAAATACAAATTCATTAATTCATTAAATTCTGACTTTGACACTTGTTATCTGATACCATGACTGTCAAACAGGGACAAATTCTATGTTATTTAAAGTTTGTGTGAACCCACAACATAAGCTATAAATAGCTTATCTTGGGACTAACCGGGTGTAAAATGTGTTCCACTATTTATAGATGTAGGCTAGAACCTGTGTTTACATTTACTCCTTTGATATATAACTTTAACGAAAATTATCCCGGGTGTTATACAGCTGATCGTTCGCCTAAACCAAGCTAACTTCGAGCTGAATTTGCTATTTATGTACATATTTTAAAGCCAAGAATCGATGCATTTTTTAAGATACAATTATTGATGACTTCAGTATATATTAGCTGTAAACCAGGTTCGGGCAATGACTTGGATTACAGGATGGCAGTTTGGATCGTTATTATATTGTTTTACACCAAACACTTATTGTTACTATATTGAACTAAATTCTTTTTTAAAGACACTTTTGAATTGTCAACTTTTACAATACCACCAGTTCTAAAGGCAGCTATCTACCGAGAAGAACCAGCAAGAAACTTGATAAATGCTCTTTTAAAATAAACATTTCGTATAAAATTATGTTACCAACATGCTCCAATTGTTTCGTATATGTATTCTGACATAAAAACTTCTTTAATATTTAAAAAATTGATTTCAAGTTGTTTTTGTTTTTGGTCAACTCACATAGAGAAAATTCCCTTTTCCTATATATATTTAGTTGATACTGTGTCTGTGTGCATACATATTTTTTTTATTTTCTAAGATTTTATGATCTCAATACTATAATTTTGTATATGTGTAAATTTGTAGATCTTTTAAAGTCAGTAAAGCATACATGTATAAGATCTATAAAAGCATATTTTCTAAGATTCAAATTATAGATTACATTCAAAGAAACTGAACTGAAATCAGATTTCCACAACCTTTTAGTAACTTAAATCCACGTCAATTCACATGTGAAATGGTTTCAAGAGACTTAGTTCAAGTCAAGTGTTTTATGACGATAAAATTCAGTTGGGTTCCAATTTCGCTAAGCGATCCGAACTATAAAAAATGTGGCAGCGTATTCGCTTTGAAAAGTGAGCTGATTGGATAGGTTATAAAGAGCTAGAAATGATATATTTTTAAAATTTTATACCTGATACATATTGCAAAATTAATATATAAGTTAATTGGTTTTGTGTTGTTTAGACCGTCATGCATTCAAACTAAAAATATAATATTCAAGTGATCAATAATATGACATCAATTCCTTTATTTTCACTTATTACCGGTTCTTAAGCCGCGTATAGACTTCGCGCGGCGGTCGCGCGAGCTGTGTGTGACCGCGTCAGATGTGTGTTTTATCGCGAGCCATTTTTTGCGCATTATTTCATTACAGCGAGGCAGCCAGCAGCTGATCCGTGAACGAGCGTTCATTTTGTGCGCGGCAACCATGGACGTGCCGCTGCTGCTTTTATCATTATTTATTAATTAACATATTATTAAAGCGATCGAAGCGAGAAACTCGATGGTGGATGGAAAAAATATCTATACATGAACAGAATGATACATAGTAGTTTCAGACTAATGGAAGACTTGAGATGAGAAGCTATTAATGAAACAATATTTTTTTTTATAATAAAATGATTGTTTTGTGCCATATAATCTAATTAAAGTACGACACTTCACATCCATGTATTTGCCGCGCGTATCCACTAAAATGCGTCAGGACCGTCCCAATTGTGCAAGCACAATGCACTGACACTCCTTTGCCGCGTCGTTCGCGCAGATGTTCGAGTTGCCGCGCGCGCTGACGCATCACCAATATTGCGCGGCCGCCGCGAGTGCCAATGTTCGTTGTTTTGCCGCGCGAAGTCGATACGCGGCTGTACATGAGTCTATTTTTAAAAGGACAAACAGTTTTGTATCAAGTTACAAAAAAAAACGGCTTAATACAAATTAACCAATACGACATCAATTAATGTGACTTTGCGAACTGTAACCAAAATTTATACATGGTTAATAATAATAAATCCATTTATTTTTTTAAAAAGCTTTTATATTCTCGTGCAAACATAACTATCGCTGAAAATATATTAAATGAATTTAGTGAAAACCGTATAAATGTTCAGCAAACATACCTTGCGTATAAAAAATCTTAAGCGTGTCGCAAAGCGTTTGAACCACGGCAATCAACGTTATGGAAAACGAGAAAAATGTCTGACTTCTCGACAATAGGTGTTTCATTTACTTTCCTATTGAATGAAAATTGAATGTCGCTCCACGTGTGTACTTCGCAAGGTTTGTAGCAAAATTGGTTTCGGAAAATCAGAAGCTTTAAGCTCCTTTCGCGAAGTCGCTAAGACTCTGAAGTTTGAACATATTCGAAGTGTTATTGTTTTATTCATATTTCTACTGATATGTCTGAAAAATATTGTGTAGTGATTTATTGTTATAAACTACTCACGAATACAATATTTTTGTTTGGTATATTTGAACAACAATAATAGATGGATAAAACCAGAATCAAAGTTATTAAATGTAATGTGGTTATTTGTAATGAGATAACTTACACACACACAGAAATTCATGTATTATACATGCAATATGTTAAGTATTATAATGGACGAAAAATGGGGAACATTTATTTAACATTTTCAAATTGCAATCAAACAGCTAACTAAAAACAGTTATTATTCAAAAGCACAATATTCACACCGATTAAATTATCAAATCACCTATTATTAAAAAAATGTGCTTAATAAGGAAAAATATTGAAACGTTTGAGCAAATAATCTTAAAGCGAAGCAAAGTTTTAATTAAAATTGTATAATAATGTAAACAGAATAAATAATACAAAGAATTACAGAATGAGGTCACAGTTGGTTTGTGTTAAACGAAAAACATGGTATTTCCAGAATTCCGTTGTCCGTCTCGCTGTGGTTAATTGAAAAAGTTTGTAACGCTAAGACATTTATACAAGTTTTGATCTTAAGGAATAACAGACATCGTATATCTAAGTGTTTATTTTAATGAACCTATTCCGTTTTGTTAAAGCTCTAATGTCCCAGCACGTTTAACATTTAAGAGTATTCTGTTTGAAAAGTCCAGTGCTATACAGTTAACGAATATTTAGAGGACAAAGATCCCTTCAATGTGGCGGCAATTAGCTCAGCATCGGTACAGTTTAATTCTTGAGTAGCCTTACAATGTTTTAGTTTTTTGAACTGGTCATGTATGTAACATAATTTTATATGAAATGCTTATTTTAAAAGAGCAGCTATCGACTTTCTTGCCGATTCTTATCGGCTCTAACTGCCTTCCGGACCGGTGGTAGTATTAAAATTCACGATTCAAAAGGTCAATTATTAAGACCTACTTGAATACAGATATTTTGAGTTTGAGTTTGAATAACGAGATTGATTTCAGCCTAACAAACACTTTAAAGTTATACAATCCTGGTAAGGAACACTTACCAGGATTGTATAGTAACTATATATAATAGCTAATTGATAAAACGAAATCTTAACAAAGAAAAACAATTTTAAAGATTGCCAAAATACTTATAGTAATTTTCCTGAACAGTAAAAAGTCTTCGGCCATTTTACTCCACTAGTGTGAAAATTGTTTAACTAAAGTGTTCCTAGTATTTAAAGTAAGTACCCAGCACTAGAACTAAACACAAAATTAAGAGAAATATCAGTAAAGTTTACTTACAACTTTGGTGTATTTGATTTCGATCTCTTAATTGTTCTGCGTTCCAGCTTTAGTTTGTTTAAGCACTTTTCAAGCTTTGTTTTTCCTCAATAAGCCTCTGACTTCACGGTAAATACCAGGACACCATAACATTACACAGATCACGGTTATGTTCGTTCGAATAAAACTATTCTTAATTTAAAACACCATACGATAGTATAAGATTCTTCTGACTAAATACTTTTTATATTCATTAAAGGATCAATTAAGGTTTGTATACTCTAAACATGCTGTTTCAATACTTTAACATTTTATTAATTGAATTATCAAATATAAAACGGTAAAGCAATAATCATCAAAATTAATTATAAAGTATCGATGACCGCCATTAAAACAAACTCATTACGCATACGTAATTTAAATTAACAAAACGAAAGGACAGTCGCACAACGTTTTAAATGTAAATTCCATCGTTCGTCTGCTTTCAACCAATAAAAATATATGGGACAACAAAGTTGTTTAAAAAAGAAATTGTTTTAATGTTCGGTCCCATATGTTTTGTCCTTTTTAGTTAATTGTACGTGGGTTAGGAAAGAAGCCCGAGCATCGTTTAAAATTTGAATTGTGTTTAAGTGGAGCGTGTTTTTTTGTTACTGATATTTTATTCAGTATTCTTTTTATTGCTATCTTTTCCAACATACTTTAACCGATCAGTTAAATCAGGTGTAGATCATAATATTTAGTGAAGCCTGACCTGCACCAAGTGAGAAATATACATATCGAGAATCGTATGTTTCATCTTATTTTTAGTCAAATCTAGTGCGTTCATAGTATTTCATAATTATGATTTTTTAAAGGCTCGTTATACGCTTTTGTAAGACTTTATGATTTATTTTATGTTAATTACAGCAATCAATAATACAAATATACGCAATTCTTTTAAGCAGCTGAAGGTAACCGAAGCTTATAATCACTTCTATAACTTTATAATCATATCTTGGTCACTGTGAAATAGTAGTAGACTCGAACATGATGCATGTTCAAATTGAATTCTCCAAAATGCGGTACAGCAAAAATATTTAATGCTGTACTTATGACGTGAAATTATAGATATTCCTGTCACGTGCGCGTAAAAGGAGAATTCCGGACGTCACTCCGCTGAAAAGCAGTTTCAAATTACATTACATAACTAGAAATAAATGTCAAATGTGTCTGAATTTCTCCTGTTTCTTGTTTTAATTTAAATACAGTCAAGTTACTGACCAGCCCCCTGCCTCCTGGACTTGAAACATGCCGTAAATTTATGGTCCTAAGACTTCTCAGTTATCTCAAGATTTGCCTTAGCAAGTGTTAATATATAAATTGTTGGGATACGGAATTTAGTTGGGATCAAACCCACAGATCTTAGTTGAGCGGCGTAACCATTTGGCTAATTCCTATATCAAGTTATAAAACACATGAATTTATTTTTAATAAGCCGACATGTTAATTGAGTAAGGTCCATGCTCTGATTATTGACATAATTGAAAAAAGGGGATTTGAAAGAACACAAATAAAAAGTATAAAACTGATAGCAACATAGCAAAGATGGGTTTTGTTTTATCGAAAACCTACTCGGAATAGCATTAAAAGTTATCGGGATATCAGATTCAAAGGACTCAAACAGATAGTCGATATTAGATTTCTAGATAACATAGAGAAGCAAATTTGAAAATTCAATTACTTATTAGTATGTGCCTACAAATTAGTTTTTTATTAGAAGCATAAATGTGCAATTTTATAAGAGTGGCCTTGAGTTATGTTTTTATTTATTTTATACATAGTTGGTGGATTGTAAACAATTTTTCTATCCGCATCATGCACTTCAATTCATGCTGTAGGAACTTATTTATAATCAGGCCGTTCGATAGTTAAGTAATATTTTTTTAGAGTTAGGCAATGCGTTTATTATTATTATTATCCAAACCTATGAAAGAATATTTTATTTCTCAAACCCATACATCACAGTAACACAGATTAAACTGAATGATAAAAATTAAAAACAAGACCAAAGTAGGGTCTACGAATAAAAACAATAATAACATGAATATGACTAAGTGAAGTATTAAGTGAACGGGCATTTAATCTTTATGGTGTGTTTATGGTGTTACTGTGTGAGTTTATGGATGAGGTAGACTAAATAAGACTTAATATGTCCCAGGACTTAAAGGTTTTATAAGTCCTGGCTGCGCGAAACATAACTAAGTTCTATCCGTAGCTCGTGCTTGCATAACTTAGAACAAGGCACGACGAAAGATAAATAAACATTATTTTTACACACAAGTTGTTATACCTTCGTATTTTACTATGTTTTGTAAGTTTTAAAATAGTCCGTAAAAGAATGTTGTAGACAATAACTTATATGTTTTATTATGTAAGTACTATTGTAGAATACCCGCAATATTGAAAAATACCCGCACAACAACCGAGATCTTTGATTTTAACCGTTGCAATGCGACACGATCCGATGTAACCAGAAACCAATTCAAATACCAATTTCAGAATACCATTTCAGCGGGGTCACGTCGGGCGTGACGCATTGTAGATATTTAGCGTGGCTGAATTGAATGGCACATATTGCAATACTATGAAATTGTTAAATGGATCATTGTGAATATAATTGTTGGTCGCGTAAAATTCTTCGGGTTTTGAAAATTTAGCTTACATACCTTTTAAATTACGACTGAAAATATATGAAAATATTACTAAAGAAAGATGTTCAGGTTATAAACGTCACTAATGTTTGCATGAATTACTTGTATACGAGGATTGTTTTTATCTTTTCTTGAAAATGTACTGTATTATTGATTTTTTCATTTCAATATGTTTAAATCAAAGTCAATGTCAAATCTTTCTATTATGTAAGGTACATAGAACCTTTAAATAGTATTAAATCTTAATAACTGTTCTTACGCAATCAAGCTGAGAAGACGCAAGCAAGAAACACGGCTTGGTTGTTTTTATTTTGGCGATGATCCTAGTACACTGACTTACGAGCAAAACCAATAATTCATTAACCGGTTAGCTAAAAGCTTTTGTCAATCAACTTTTTAAAATTTCTTAACTGAACTCCTCGTATTGCAAAATATTCATATAAATTGTATTGATTAAATTTGACTACCTTAACCTGCGTATAGAACGAAACAAAGCATGAAGCATGACAACAAATAAGTAGGCCCTGAGTTTCAAGTGGGAAAGATTGTAAGAAAATATCATACGTCATCAACGCGTTTTGTTATGTCCCATAGAGCCTTTGCCGCAAAGAGTAAATAAAAGTAAATCGGGGAAATTCCTTTCATACTTTTTGCTACTTACGCCCACTGGGATTTACTTTGAACATTACAGAGGCCTCACATGGTTTTTTGTGGTTATGTAAATGTATCCGGATTTTATTTTGAAAGTAATTTTTTTATCCTAGATGGCGACGGTAATTCACGGATTATTTCAAATACATACATATGTATTGTATATATATATATATATATATATATATATATATACAATACATATATATATATATACAATATATATATATATATAGACAAGATTTAAGGCCATATATTTAACTTTATCAAAATTTATACGGATTTCATATATTGGATTGTTCTCACTATAACGTAAATGTGTGCCCTATTTCACTACGCACTTTTCATACAGTCAATTTCTTTTTGAATATTCATAAATGTAAAGTTGCCTATGTCAATACATATTGTTTAAATGATTTGCGCAAATAAGTCATAAATGAATATAGTAATTAAAATCTTTTAAAGTATACCGTGAACGGTACAAATGTACAGAAATACTGTGTTTATTTCTACAGACGCGCTCACAGCCCCTGTACAGTTCCTTTTAAAGCCGTACAGGGCTGTGTAAACTTGTTTATATAAAGCGCCTATAAAACGATACTATACACGGCCCTCAGGATATCGAAGAGTATATAAAAACAGCGCAAAGGTATGTATCCTACTAGAAATTCCATTAGCGTTATTTACACAGCTCTCCACTGTACTCAGGGTACGTGTGATATCAGATGATAGCCGGATAATTTATTCAGATATTCGAAATTCGAATCGAAGAATTACACAAGGCTGTACGTTGTTTATTTAACATAATATAATCCGTTCTATATACTTATATTATTTATTCATTGTATAATCAAGAAAGTAACTATTGCTATATTTTTCTTTCTACTCGTATGTTAACAATTAAAACTAAATGTAACTTAGGGGCAAGACGCAATCTGGCTTTTTGACTTAGAAATTAAAATCACGCGTCTCCTTATCTATTCGAATATGACTTACATATGTATGGTACCTAAGGCCATTAAACATAAGGTTATCCTATTACGAAGTTGGCAGACATAGAAATGTATTTTTTTATGTCAACAAGAGGCAAACGAACAGGGTTTCAGTGAAGAACCGCTGCCCATGGACATTGGCAACGCCAAAAGGCTTAAGTGAGAACTGGCCTTTAAGGGAGTGGGCTCTTTACTTGAACGCAAGTACAATCTTAAGTCTCGTACAAAATTGTATTAACAAGAATGATCGATCTATAGCGGATTAAAGCGAGCAACAGCTGCTCTGTTCTCTTGACGTGCATATTTAAACGAATAAGAAATTATAATACAAAATAACAATATAATAAAAATGCGCGTGACAAAAAAGGACAAATAATATTTTATACGAGAAACCTACATGTTAAACTCATATAAACAATCACAATTAAACAGCTCAAATGGCTAATTACATATCTGAATTATAATCAGTTCAATCAAATTTCAGTAGCATAAGTAAACAATAGTTCATAAATTATAATTATCAGATAAACTGTTCCATTTTCAGGGACTGAATAGTTTAATCGTTGTTTAATATAATGATAAACGCTGTTCCTGGGGCTTGTTAAAGACAATTTGGTTATGTTGTAGTTTTGTTTAAATTGGTTTCAAATGTGTTTAACTGGTTCTCATGTAATCTATTATATCAAATGTAACCAGTTGAGTTTGTCGGGTATATTCTCATTGTATGGTTTGTTACCTTTATTGTCTTAACTATAAGTTGAACCATAAAGTGATTTTGGTAACTTTGTTACACAAGCAATTGATTGATACGATTCTGAGGAAAAAATAAATACGAATATTTATGAGTTTTCTACTAGTAGTTGCAGTTAAAATCTGATTTAAGTTTAAGACAAATTATGTGTTTTTAGGTTAGCTTATAAAGTGTGGTATTAGGGTTAAATCTATAAGCTTAGCCTATATATCGATTTAGAAAAAAAAGTTGTATTTTTATAGCCAGGGTAAGAAGAGCCTTAGTGCTGTGTATGATCACATTTAGTTTGCGAGCGGTAATCAATGAGGGCGCTGAAAACAATCACTGAACACTTCATTTCATATCACTCAAAGCTAGCAAGCACATCAGTAAACTATTCGCAATCACGTAATCGATTCTCAAACTCGATTAAAACTACGATCATTTGTTAAACACTTGTCTATGCAAAGTTATCGATTGTGACATCAACGCGGAGATCAATGAACGAAGTTACATCTTTGCGAATAAAACTATTCTTATAATAAATAAATAAATTATATCACATTTTTTTAAATATATATTTGCGATTATTATAGCTAGTAATTTTGTACTTTGGATCATGGTCAGCGAGTCTTTAACAAAGTGTGATGTAGGTTGCAATAATATATATCACATACACACAATCAAACTGTCAAAGAGAGTGCGTTCTTATGTCCCATGATTAATGATATTTTTAACGATCCTTTATGTCGAGAGAGCTTTTTAACCGATTTCAAATAACGGAGACCGCTACTTTTCACTATACTACAGCTCTCATACAACTATAACCACAAATGCACTACCTGCGCGGCTTCCACCATTTTGGAAGGAAAATCCACGGAGCTCAGCTCAATTCAAGGCTACTTTTTTATGGAACAGTCAAATGAGCAAGGGCTTACTGTCACCTATGGACACCTGATTGCCAGGAGGCTTAGTGAGTTGCCAGCCTTTAAGGGGTACGCTCTTGTTACCACTACAGTTTGTTTCTTAGTTCAAGTTACACAAGATACGTTAATTTTGATATAATTCATGCTTTAAAGGGAATCAAAACTGTCTTGTTTCGTGCAAGTTGATATTTTATTATGTATTATATTATAGTTGTTGGCGACAGACCACACAATCTGATGCTCACAATATTTGGTTGTAAATAAGTATAATAAGCGCTTATGTTTTTGAATTCCACAGATTAATGTATCGATGAGAAATTGTTAATTTACAAGAATGTAAAATTTTCAATGAATAAACTTATAATACCTGTGTGGCATTTTGTTTAATTAACTAGTAAAGAGATCTCGAGGGATTTACGTAATTGTGTTTAATGCTTTCACAAATAATTTATTCAGATTGCAGAAAACATATTAAACATTCTCTTGGAAAGGAATTGTGAAAAAATTTAATATTGTGTACGTTAAAGACATGGGCTAAAGATTGCGCTTTATAACGACACTATTTTAACTCAACTGTAATTGTAGTTAACATTTGTGTGGTTGTTAAAAATTGAGTAGAATTTTCCGAATACAGCTGTTATTTATTTAAGCACGCAACATCAGACGCGAGATGCAATAATAAAAGTATGTTCAATTCAATAAAACCTTATTTGACAAAGTAAATATAAAAAAAAACAAACAGTTATCACTGCACTATGCAGTTTGTAATCAAAAAGAACATATGCGCATTACCGCAATTTTCCGCAAAAATACACACGAGTTACCAACGGGTTGATTAATCGAAAATGAAAAACCTCTTTCACATCACTCACGTCACGTATAATCTTGATTAACGCTATCAATTATCAATAAATTAGTGATGCGCCACGATAAATTCCGCAATACGGTATCGAAATTACAGACTGGGTCGAAAAATAGCATTTCCGTCGACAGAGAGTAATTGCCAGACTGCCAGGCTGCCAGTGTGCAGTTAATTCCACTTATTTGCTTTTCAAACGGCTCGTTTTATTCCCATTTTTATTATTTGGCAGTCAATAAACGCTTAAAGGGCAACGGTCAATTAGTTGTCGCACCGCATGCGTGAAGTTACGGCTTTTACCACTACATTGTTCAAAAATTGTACCGGATTTCAATTGAGCTTTTCAGGTTATTACGAGGATTTAAAGAATCTGTTAATATTACTATGTTATGTACGTTCAAGTTATTTAACTTCTAGACACGACTGGTTTTATAGAAGAGGAGGCAATCGAGCAGTAGGCACACGATAAAAGTGAAGTCGCCACCCATAGCTGGGAGCTTATGTGTGCGTTGCCAGCCTATTGAAAAGACTCAAATGGTAGTGCAAAGTCTAATTAGTGCTAAATCAAATGAACAATTTATATATAATTTAATGATTTTATTGAAAAAAATTATAGAACACGCGATAAAAGTATTATTCCCTTAATACACTGTAAGAAGTGTTAATAGACAATATATTTTTATTTATATCTTTTACAAAGAAACGTATATGATAATGTTTTATTTTATAGAACTACGAGGGTTCTAAAATAAACCGATAAGATACCCATTACAAAGCTGGTTAACTCTATGTAATCGTAAATATTAAATTTAAGTTACATACAAATTACTCATTAACCTTTATTCACATAAACTATGTTTCCCTATTTTTTATAACCTTTTAATGTATTTTGTTTTACTAAGGAAGCTTTAGAATCGCATCAGCCAATTTCATTACCCATCAAAGATTTCCATTATTAATGAGTGTAAAATGTATTCAGTCTTGATCACTTTTTGAAATGCGAGGAGCCTTCAAAAATATTCAATTAGGTCAGTTAGGCGATGTAGGCTCAACAAAGGAATATTTAAGAGGCCCCGTCACAAGAAGTGTTAATAAAAACAATTTTATGCAAAATAGTTGTGAGAGGAATAGAGTTTCAAAAAGGCGATAAAAACAGCTTTTGTTTTAGATACAGCTAGACGAGACAAGATGGGCAATTTAATATAACAAAGTTTCAGTACTTATTAGTTTATTTAAGTTAAAATATGTAATGTTATGGAAAAATTAATCATATATATGGATAAGGTATAAAGCTTTAAGTGTATAATAAACATTAAAAACCGGGAAAACTTTTAAGATTTTTTCGTTATCAAATATTTAAGTGAAGTGAACTGTATGATAAATATCAATATTATTCAATATACAAATTAAAGAAGTTCGGTCCTTATGGTTTTTTAAAATGCTGGCAGCATAGTTTCACTGTAAAAGTCTACTCAAATGGGAAATTATTCAAAATTAAAGTGATTTATTTACATTTTATACTTATTGGTTAGTTATAATATTTAGACTTTGATGTGTTATTGTAGCTATATTTATATTCAACTAAAACAAACTTGCGGATAAGTGATTCTGAATTGTTAAGAGTTTCGTGCTCGCAGTGACAAATCGCATCGTTTTACACATATTAAGTAAAAAGAAATGAGACAGATTGAATAATGTACATTCAGTTAATATATCTTCACAGTATCTCTGCAATTCATTTTCCAGGCAAAATCTTTTTAAAGTTACAAAGAAATTGAATTCCTTCAGAACGTTTATATAAAAAAAGAAAATAAGAAATAAGTATTCAATTTTCATTATTATGTTACCGACATATAGACAAATTGACGCCTTCTTAGCCGATTTAAAAAGGAGGAGGTTATAAATGGATTTATGTGTTTGTTACGCAGATTTTGTACGTATGTTGTCGGAATTTATTTAAGATAATTTTAATACAATTCAGCTATGTAAAAATTGATCTACATATTTTTGTTTTGTTTGTGAACTTCAGCGCTTATATACTTTTTACATTTATACTCTTATAAGTGGCGTCTATGATTTAAAACAATAAGCTCTACCTCTTTCAATAAATCGAAAATAAACAGAGGAACGTATTAAATACTTATTCTTGAGACTCACAAATTAATCTTTAATATATTATATACTCTCGGTTTAAAGTTGTATTTTTATGGAAAAGGCAAGACTTATCCGCTGGACACTTGTAACACTAGAAGGCTTAGGTGTTGCTGGCCTATAAGGGAGAGGTACGTTTCTAAGCCCCCGTCGGGAATACCTGCGCAGCCATCTGGTGTCATAAAGGCGTTATTCGCAGCGGAAATTATCAGGGACGGAACTGATTGCAATGCCCCTGATATTCTTTTCCGGCTCGGAAGGCACCCATTGCTGGCTTTGCTGACAAAGCCCCATTCCGCGTATAATCACCCTAACAAATCGTTTTCTTAACTCTGCACAAGAATGTGACATTTTCTATTCGTCCACGACCATACCTATGACAGGGTTAGGAATGATAGTGGAATAAAAGCAATTATTCGATCTCAGTATTATTTATATCTTATTTATTTTTGTAGGTGTTAATAAATAAACAAGAAACTTCCATATAAGTTAATTAATTTGAAATATTTACATCTAATTCTTTCTTGAATCAATACTTATAGATCAAGCTGTATTAATTATAGCTAATATAATTAATACAACAAAACCAATATAGAACCTCTCAATTATAACCAATCTCGTCTCCATTGCCTCGGAACAACCACTCCAAGATTAATCACAATTATTTCCACTCCATAGTTTCCATTTTCGATTTCAACTCCGAAGGTCGCTGGATTTATGTCCCCTGGTCGTAAAACGTTAGGATTGAAACCTTTCCGCTTAGTATTCGGCCAATTATTCAAATTAATCTTTATCTAAGACGTATTAATTATGTATATAGGGTAAATATTTTCGTTAATAGTTTATTATACATGATTACCGTTTCACTTAATTTAATGTTTGTTGTGTTTTGTTTTTATATTTATTATTGGATTCTTCGCATCTCCTGCACCGGTCAAATTATTAAGTATTATTTTGTGGATTGCTTGGAAGAGATCGCTTATTATAAGGCCGCCCGTTGCTCTCATATTTATTTACATATAATAACGTTATCTAATTCTATTGCTTAAGTGCAATAAATATACAGTCAAATAATATTAAGTGGATAAAGAACCATGGATGTGTCAGCAATACAGCACCAGGCCTGTTAAATTCTGGTGGTAATGTAAACAATAACGATTCAAAAGTCTTTTTATAAATACCTACTTGAACCAAGATATTTGAACTTTTAAATTTTCTTTTTTTAAGTTAATTTGGTTAACTGTAAGTTTGGTAGTTTTATTTCTTAAAAGGTAAGCACGAAACTTAATTTTAATAACGATATTGATTATTGATTGTGTAATGAATATTTTGTGTCTAAAGATATATTTCAAACACAAATAAAGGCGAGTCCAAGAATGTAAAACTCGACAGTGACAACTCGATTACCATTATAGGGTTCACTGAATAATGAATTTGTTACAGATAATATTAATTTCTACAATTCAAATTAAAATACAAATTATACTTCCCTTCACGATTACATTGTTGATTTACACTTACCTGTTATTAAATTAAAAGATAATTGTATTAAAAATAATATATTTCATTTAAATATGTTTCGTTAATTTTAAATAAACCTTATTTTCATTAACAATACATTAATATTACAGTTTATTGATATGGTTCCTTCATAGGCAAGTGAGGCAGATTGAAAAATGTTTTTTTAGCGTGTATCATGTATAGGGTGGTTTACCAAAACTATAGACACGCCTGCATAGTAGGGGTTAACTGTCACAGTTAAAAATATGACAGAACTTACTCATGACGACAAAAAGAACCAATTCCTGATGACGACTCATTTTTAATAAGGGCTCTTTATATATGGTTGACTCCCTTATAAGCCTACAAACGCTATAGTTTTATATTCAACTTCCGATCATTCAGTTACCTCTATTTTGATTACTAATGAAAAGACGTGCTAATAAAAAGTGCCATGTTAAAACTCAGTTACGAAAAAGTTCAATTGATATAGCAGCACAAGCTTTTTAACAAGGCGTGAATTTCACACAAAAATGCCGAGTCAACGTTAAAAAAGTTTTGAGGCGATCCACTCTAATCATGTTACAGTATGAATGGCTCAAAGAGTTGACAGTTGCCTCGTTAATCACACACCATTTATCATCTGTAGCGCCTGCAGACTTGTCTTTGGATACAAGCTGTTTTGCTAATTAAATTTTAAAGGGAGTTTTTGTTTCCCATCAAAAAAACGTTTTCATAAAGTTACAGTGAGCCAGTCTGACTTTTTCGGATGATTGTAATAGCAATTTACAAGTAAATTCCTTAAGTTGATAAAACTTTTTGTATTCAGAGAAGTTTAGTATTCATTAAAGTGTTTCATTCTACAAGTAGATTTTTTTTCTTGAAAGCTGAAGCCAGAATGGTGAAGTCATCGTCCATAAATACTTTCATGAGAGGGCTCGTGGATGCGTTGACATCAAATTGTGTACCATGAAGGGCAGATCCTACAGCGTGGTGGGGCGTGGTGATCTTTTGCGCATTATTAAGGACATTTCGTCGCAAAAATAGGAATATTTTTTAAAACTACTAAAATTCACAATAAAACAATAATTCTAACTGCCAAATGGAAGGTAACAATTGAATTATTTTGAATGACGCCTATTTGCCTTTCGCCTATCTAACGGACTAACTTTGAGTGAAGTGGTAACCACCGCCCATGGACACCAGCAACGCCAGGGCGTTTACAAGATAGTTGCAGGCTCACAAGTTGCCCAGAGCCTGCTGTAAGGGAGTACCGGTACAAAAAGTCTACGTAATATTATAATAAGACTGCTATAAGACGTACCAGTAGGCTCTTAGTGGTATTAATTTTTCTGTTATGTGACAGGAGGCAAACGAACAGGCGTGTCACTTCGTGTGAAGTGCTAACCGTCGCCCACGGACGCCAGAACGTTTACAAGTGAGTTGCCTGCCTTTAAGGTAGATGAACGCTCTTTCCTTGATGGACTCCAAGTCGTAGCGGTTCGGAAACATTAATATAAAGCGTATAAATACATTTTAGTGATTCAAAAATTTCCTCTACACATCCATATTCAAATAGTTTTGGACAAAAATTTCCCCAACGTTAGAGACTGGTGTGAATTTCACGAAATGAATTCTCGTGTTTCAAACTTCGCTGCATATCCGACGTTTGTTTCATTTTTGTGAATAATCTAAAACTTTGCGGGTATAAGTAGCCTTGTAATATTTCGTTTTAGTTTTTTCGTGACCACTTCAAAAGGATTTACTTTAGTCACGTATTTCCGTGGACCATTTTTGAAAGGTTTTTCTTTATAGTAAATTTATTTTATTTAGTTAGAACTCTGTTCTTCCAAGGTATGTCGCTTGTATACCATGTTTAAATAAATATTGTAAACGTAAACATAGACAATGGAATGCAATACTCGCACAAAATTGACTACTTTGTAGAAAGAGACAACTATTCATTCACTACTACTGACATCACATATGCTCTCTCTCATAAATTATTAAAAGCTAAAGCATAATGACACTATATCTTATGTATATAAATCTCCTGTCACGTTGTTTGTCCCCGATGGATTCCTAAACTACATAACCGATTTTTAATTAAATTTGCACACCATGAGCAGTCTGGTCCAACTTGAGATATAGGATAGCTTAGATCTTTAATTATAGTCGCAGTTTTATTTGTTGTTGCAAATTATTTGTCTATATAATTAATTTGACAGTCACAATTATCTGTTAACTCCAAATAAATTTAACAGATGTCGATACTTTTTGACTGGATTGAGTAAGTAACCAATAGATGGCCCTGCTATGGTAAACCGACAAACGTGTCATATAAGCTTCAATTCAATAGCATGACTACTACGTGTTTTTTAAGGCTAAAGTATAAATTAAATTTATTTTGTAGTAAACGTAATACCGTGAAATTCAATTATTTCTACTTTTTTAATAATGTATAATGCAAAACAACGTTTGCCGGTTCAGCTAGTATTAATATAAGTCTTTATTAACACGTGGCTTTATTTAAACATTTAGTTAGAGTACATTTAAATTTAGGTGAATAACGCACAGAGAGACATAAACTAGGCCGATCCTGTATTTTAATAACTAAATATTATACTATACATTATATATATATCCATACATAAACTATCGGTAAAAAATAACATCTGTACTTAGTTATGAACCAATTTATTCAAGCTTGAATCAATTTAATTCCGGATGACGTGTGAATTAAACGCAAATATGAAAATATCCTTTTAATAGTTAATTTATTTCAGTTGAACAGCATAAGCCCGCATGTCACAAGGCGAACGAGGTATTTGACGCTGGTGTAACGGGAAAATGATTGCAGTGCCCAACATGTCGTCTGTCACAACCAAACTTCCATTAATTGAAATTTACAGTCCCTTGATTGTATGCTTTGTCTGAATCGATTGGAAGGATTACATATTTATTGATATTAGACAGAGTCAACAGACATCTTTCAAGAGCGAGCTAAACAAAGAATCCACCTCACTCACACAGCCACACTACTCGTAGTCTGTGTCATAAAACACACTGAATCATCACTCGCACGGATCGGTATACTCTTTTATTATATTTTCTCTTCCTGTTCTCATATATAATTAGCGAATGGTCATAGTCTATGTTTAAACGTTGTCTATGTGTAAGAATCATCTGTGTTATTTCGTTGTAGAAATACAACCAAAAAAAAAGTTCAAATCAAACAAAAATTAAATAATATACAAGTTAAAAAATTATTTAACTCATAAGAAAGTTACGTAATAATATCAATAATAATATCATTAGATATTACGGATTATTTTCTGGTATTTTTTGCAGCAAGCCGGTCATGCGCCTGCGACGACTGCGACACCAGGAGGCTTGTCGGGTTGTCGGTCTTAAAGGTAGTTCTTCTCTTGAACCCCAAAGTCGTAACGGTTCGGGAATCTTCTGTTGTGTTGGTCACAGTCACAATGAAAAACACTTTAACGGGACATCTTTATGTATCTTTAGAAACTAAGTTTTACATACATTTATGACTTAATTAATAAATATTTTAGTCACAAGCGCAATAAAATGTTGGCTAAGCCACGAAAATTAAATATTAAATTTGAAACTTTTAACCGATACCGAAGCGTCCACCATACAAATGTTAAGTGGCTTAGTTCAATCAAATGTGGTTTTTTGCACGACCGGCGTAAATTGATTTGATAAAATTGACTTGATTCTATTTCGCGCACAGAATTGTGGAAATATAATTATTTTTATATCGGACAGTGATAATATAATTGATTTTATTAATATTAACGCAATATCAAATAACTTGTATTTAAATTAATCAATGTGAAATCGACTGTCATGCAATCGATGCATTTTTGCTTAGCTTGTTGATGACAATCTTAGATAAAACCACCAGTAGGGAGGCAACAATTTATATATGGTAACAAAAAGGTTTTTTTTTATGTAAGAGGAGGCAAACGAGAAGGCGGGTCACTTCAAGTGATATGCCAACCGCCGCCCGTGGACACCTGCAACGCCAGGAGGCTTACAAGTTATTAAATATATATTTAGATAAATCTTAAATAAAATTTGTTTTTATGACTTAAACGACTAATGAAAAATCGTTAAATAAAATAATATTTTAAAGCGAGAGCTAGTATATATTGATTTTTTCAGTATGATTCAGGTCAACATCTAAGTCATATAATTAATATTTTTATTGAAATAAAAATACATCTGTTGTGGGGTTTAAGAACTAAAATTACTATCTATGTATATATAATGTATTCTTTGTTTTTAACAATAATAAAAAGCAGACTTAGGGGCAATCATAACAAAGATAATTATGTAAAATTAATTCACTAAAATGTTAATTTCATAAATGGAGAGTTACGAAATTGGAATACTTTGTATTATCATAGGATCAATCGGGAAATTGGAAATTTATCCCCTAAATTAAAACGACATTGAAACTACTAATCCATCATCAATCCCGTAGTGATACACCGTTAGTTTATATATGTAACATTTGTTACATACAAATATAATATTAAACTAAAACTCTAAATATAAGTAGGTGTTTATAAATACACATTTAAATCATCAATTTTTACACTAATTAAGAGCCTATAAGTCTTAATACATTTTAACAACGGTCTAAACCCAAACACAAAATATCTTTATTCAAGATATTTATAAATACACTTTTAAATCGTAATTTTTAACATAAACACCGGTTCGGTAGGCAGTTCTATAGTGCCTCTACGTCAAAAACATATATACGTCAAAAAAACTATAGATTAAATATGGATTGGATATACTGGTTTGTAAGATGACATATTCCTTAGGTATGATTTATCCTGAAAGTAATAATGTCCACGCACATAAACGTAAGAGGTCTATGGCATAGGGCATAATTAACTATTGCTTTAAAGGCAACATAGTTAAGTGTTTTTTTTTTATTTAAGAGGAGGCAAACGAGCAGGCGAGTCACTTCGAGTGATGTACTAACCTCCGCCCATGGACACCTGCAACGCCAGGAGGCTTACAAGTCTGTTGCCGGCCTTTAAGGAAGAGGAAAGAAGGAAGTGGTTGTTAGTGGTGGACTGGTTTATCATCAGCTATTAAAAAACATATAATTAAAAGGCATAGTAAATACTATACTAGCGTTTAAGGTATATAAAAATAACTTATTTTATTATAAACACTTGTTTTTGTTCGTGTCCATATATACTTTGTTTGTTTATGCCTTTAATTTTAACTATTTGTTTGAAATTTTTATGTTTCTATGTAATTGGTGTGTACGTGTGTGAAGTCTGTTTTTCTCATTTTCTGTGTATATTTGTCATACATTCTGTATTAGAACTAACGAAAAAAATAGGTACTACCAATATTCAATAAGAGTTCTCATTAACAATCTTAAAACTCTTGGTTTCATTCATTGTCTTACCCGAAATTTCATTTATATTTCAAAATGCCACAATTACTTTGGGATTTTCTTTTTGGGCTCTTTATAAGATTGCTCACATTCACTTAGTAATATTAAAAAGGGAGATTGTAAGGACGTTCCCAAGCCTGCACTTTCTTTAATTAGTCTGAGTTTATAATAATTGTATTACTTGGGACCTAAAATTCAATATTTGTTTCGTTAGTATCTTTTTGTTTATGACCTCAGGATTCAAGACTCACAGTTACACATACGAAATTACATCCAAGGTGAAGGCGCTGTCATTTGATGTGAAAATACTGTGTGACAAAAAGAGCTGTCTTGGTACTAGTAGTGAGTAAAACTTTATTCCTGCATATCAGGGCTTCTTAAACTATGGGTCGCGACCCTAAATGGGATTGCGTAGGAAAATTCTGCTTTCGAGAGATTTCATTGTCAAATATTTACATATACCATTTTATAACATCACTAAAATTGGCGGGATACAGTGGACTTGCAGCGTCTAGATACGCTCGTTTTGAGCCCTATATATAAATCATCAAACAATATTAATTTAATTTTCTTTTATATTCGTATGGGGCCATCAAGAAACTCGCAAGCGTAAATGGGGTCGTGAATGACAAAAGAAGAGAAGTTTAAGAAGCCCTGATATTTATAAAAGCATGATAGTGTAACCAGCATATCTAACATAGATATTTATATAATAAAAATTAACATATGTCTATAATAAAATAGAACTAATTTTGAAGCCGGGCAGTATCATCAATATTAATACAGCTTCTCGTTTGCATGAAAAATATGCAAATCCACGAACACCTGTGAATTTTTTGTTTTTCCATATTTTTAATTTGGTTTCTAGAAATTCGTTTGAGATGCAAAGTTCTAGATTAGCTTTGTAGGGTCATTTTCATATCAATAGCTTTTACCTTTACACTTGCTACAGTAGTAAGCATAAACTACTAAAAATATATAAAATCGTGTTACTAACTTAGCCAATATTTTACAAATAAGCAATTTTACACGTTGTAGCTCGAGAACAGAATTCTAATTAAAATGGCTTGTAAAAGTCACTGACGATTTTTACATTAGTAACATAATCAAGTGAAAATCGTTCCTACAATTTATTTATTATTGTATGTATATAGTTTATATTTGTATAAATTAACCTCATCATAGTCTAACTTAGTTGAAGCATTTCTAATTAGTGGTTTGTTTGATCTGACAATATTATTATTATAATTGATTGCTAGTCAAAATTAATAGTGATTTAACAATAAATTTAGGTTCACTTAACCTTAATTTGATTTAAACTTGCCTTGCAAGAATGGTCGTTGCAAAAATGTCAGTTTTAATCGAGTTTCCTGTGTGGTCATAAAACTTTTTGTGGGGTCATAAATTCCTGTTAATCATAAAAAATTATGTACTTGTTTTTGAATGCGATTAAAAAATAGCACTATATCTTTAACATATAGATGTACTTTTTATAAAATATACATAAACATATATTTAAAATAACCTAAAATACATAGTTATTATTCCTTGACGTTTCATATTGACGGGACTATCGAAAAGTTCGTATCTGAGGCAGCTCCGAACTATTTCGAAGTGGGGTGAATATATGAATATCAATAATTTTGAAGGGACAGTCACCTTTCAATGGGCTGATGTGGAAAATGGAGCCATCAGCACAATATAGAAGTTTGTAATGTACATGTATTAAAAGTGTAAAAAAAACGTAAATTTATAGATTGTTTGGAAGATTTATATGAAAATCATGACATTTTTTTCGTAAAAAACATGTTTTTCATGTCTTCGTGAAATTGTGCTTAATCTAATATATAAAATTCTCGTGTCACAATGTTTGTTCCCTTACTCCTCCGAAACGGGTTGACCGATTCTCCTGAAATTTTTTGGCCATATAAGAAGAGTAGGACTGAGAATCGGCCAACATCTATTTTTAGTATTTTTTTTTTGGCAAAAAAAAAATTTCGGAGGGATCAGCTAGTGTTTCAAATTGATTTATAAAATTAAATACATATATAGATTTTTAATTCAAAAAAACAACTTAATATATAAAATAAATAGTAAATCAATAAATTTTAATAGTCATTCATAATAAAAAAATAAGGTTTTCTGCATTCCGGTACCAGGGCAGCAGAATTGCATACGAGATCTCAATAGATCGGGTGTCTAATAGTGATGTGATAAACAAGATGTATATAGACGATAGTAAATAACGGTTCAATACAACGTTTTCTAACATCACATATCGGTAAATATGTAAACATTTTAGTGGGAATAATAATTTTATGACCGCTCCGGGACGCTTAGACGACGTTCGACGGAGATAAAATAGTGCTAATGTACACAAAAATTGTTGACTCACATAGCCTTGTTTGTGTGGGTATTTCGTCTTTAAATATTTAACACGTTTACAAGCAAAAGATAGCAAATACTTATTTATATACTATAGTCAAATCGTTTTATTCTAATATATATATAGGATCATTTTGAATCATCTTAAATCAACAACGCGTGTTCGTACGCATGTTGAAATGATGCAGGCTAGAAACTCAGCTTGGTTGTTTTTTGATGGTGTTTGATCGAAGTACAAGTAAGAAATAATTATAAATCATTATTTGTTAGTTTAACGTGATATAAGTGCTTTTAACAATGGCTCACATATACTCACTGAATTGTCAGTTTTAGAATCAAATAGGTTGTTTTTGTTAATTAGTTTGTATGCAGGTTTGTATAAAATAATTAATAATTCTTATAATACATGAAAAATATGTGTATGTTATAAAACAACGAAGTATAAATCTACAAATCCCCACAATTCAAATTGACGGACCAGGCAAGTAATTCGTTTAAACTAAGCATCTCTAACTTTATACATTTGCATATTTTCAACATGTTTGTATACTGTGCTAAATGGATTGTATGGTGTACATTGCTTAGTAATTATGGATGGGGCTTATGTTAATGAAACGGAGTACGCAATGTACGTACCGTGTAACTTGATTATGCGTAATATTTGGAAACAGGGAAATGTTTTTACATAAATAATTTTGCCGTGGTTCACATCTGTGTTAGATATACTTTGCATTGTATACTTCAGAATGTAACACATTTCTTGAACTCATTTTAAAATGTATTCTCAGATTCTGTATTGAGCTCTGCGAGAAGTCGATATACGGCACTTAGGAAACTCATTTATACGATATTGTACAGTGTTTCTGTAAAACTTCATACATAGTCAGTATAATATGTTTGTTTTTACCACATAGACATACAAAGATAAGAAAGACAAACGGTAATTGGCTCCTAAAGATAAGAACTACCGAAGCGGATACTCAACGTATTTCAATTAAATTCTTCAAATGTATTTGGACGTAAACCTACTATTAGACGTATTATCTAATGAAAATAAGTAGAATTTGATGTTAGTTCTCATTATAAGTATTCTTTTATTTTGTGGGTTGCCTGTAAGATATCGCTTATTTAGCGAAAAGGCCGCCCGTTGCTCTTATATGTACTAACATATATTGACATCATCTACTTCTACTGTTTTAGTGCAACAAAATGTGACTAAATATTATTATTGTTTGTATTATTAATCCTCGTCCTTCCTCATATAATTGTTATAAGTTTATTTTGTTAAATAATCCCTTTTATTAAGCATGGTGGTATGTACCTTTTAATACCTACGCCTGTTCGTAGGCAACCAAGCTGAGAAGGAGCATCCAAGAAGCTCAAGTCACTTGTTTGTTGTGAAACGATTGTCGAAATATATAGAAAAAAAAACAAACAAATTAAAACAGTAACCGTAGACAAAACGTATGGTTTTTGTTACGTAGGCTTTTCAACTTGAAGTTTTTGAATGCGAGTGGCGCAACACACCTCGTGACACCAATACTGCGTGTAGGGAGACTAATGAGCATCGCGTTTCTATATCCTAACAGCTACCTCTGTCTATATTTTTAGACTACTACATATATACAGTATATATATACTATACTATATATGGAATATAAGCATATATATAGTGATCTTTTTTTTACGTGTTTATAGCATTTTAACATAGCTATTCTAACATTTTTTAAATATGCATTGCGTTTTAAAATATAAAAAATGGCTTGCAAATGAAGACTTTGGAGATCTAAACAACTGTGTATCTTTATTTTTATCAAAACAGTAACTCAATTCTTATACAAAATAATAATAAATACTACTTAAAAATTATTAAATTAGTCATCAAAATAGATCGGTCTCATGCAATTTCGTTCAGAATAAGATATACTCGCGTGAATGGCACATCAGCCAGTTATTTAGTTCGCGCGTGGCACGGCTGCTTGCACCTTCCAATCTGGGTTATTAAACTTTCGTAAAAGCAGCCTCTATCATTTATGGATAACTCTAACTCTAATACTTTAAGAAATTTAAAGTATATTTCCAGTAGATTACGAAATAAATAAAAAAAATAGACAAAAAAGTAAATAAAACAGATTTAAAAGTCGGTAACACTACTGGACAGCGAACAATTGTTACACTTTACAACAATTAAGACTGTATTAATCGAGCTAATAATGAAATCTATAAAAATCTAAGTATTTTTTAATGGTCGTACAGACTCACGAAAAATTTATGTTGATTAACAATAAAATGATTGCAGAAGGTCAAATATCAACTTTGCTAACGGGATAAAGAAAAAAAGACTATAACCACCTACGAGCCAATAATTTTCTATTAACAAACAAAACATACCGCAACACATAAAAAACGAACTAAAATATTTAACGTGAGAACATAATGCTTTATATTCTTGAGAATACCCGTTAAATGTATTCAGCGGAACTCTCATATACTGACGCAAACATATGTCGCGTCAGCATGTAAGCGGATTGTCGCATTGCGAAAAGCATTTTAACATTTTATATTTATGAAATGCGCTATACCACCTGTTGGACTAAAATTGAATGTACCTAATCATTATTTGATTAATGTAACATGTTAACATCGTGTTAATTATTGTCAGTACTATTATATTAATTAGATGTGAGCAACTTTGCGTATAGCGTATAAACTATTTCAATACTATGACCTAGTAGGGAAAGTAATACTGGTTTAGTTATTAAACGATGCAGGATATAGTTGAGAGAACAATGCAAATATTTAGTACAGTATGGCTTGAATTTTATTTTATTCCATCTAGCCTAATACGTTATTTGACTAGCTTAGTTTACTTATATTATTTAGCAAGAGTTCAAAAATATTACACAGTCTATTAAAACGAACACGAACGAACTGTTTGAAACTAAGCTAATATTTTTATTACATAAAGGGAGTGTTGCAAAAACGTATCGTAAATATATTGTATGCTTTGAACCTTATATAAATACTCCAGTTTCTAACTATTATTTTATATATTCCTTACATTGTTATTCAATGAATAACTTTTATAAACTATGACATTAATCCTTATCCAAATATTTAATTTTTACAAATTACATTAACACGATACCACGGAAATAGCGTGTAAATCCGCTGAAAGCAGCTAGTATATTTACTATTTATACCACTTAGTGTAACTAAACGCAGTCATATCGATATTATATTCCAGTTAATGGAATAATTATATATTAGTTCTTAGGTAATGGTAATTGCTACGTCGTAGCACTTTTGTAGCTTCAGCGTAGCGAGTCTACGATTTAAGTATAACTTAAACAACCACAAACAATACCAGACGTCTATAAATGTTATGACAACAGGTGTAGCTACTAATTACAAGGTAATAAATTTTGGTTTCTCTACGAGGTCATTAGCACCTTTCACGCCGGGATTACATTCCCTTCATTAAGATCATTAATTTAATACGAATCTGCTTGTCTTAAAATTATTTTTACGGGTATTTTGGTAATTTAAATATCAATTGAGGTTTTGTGAAGTATTGAAACACAAATTATATTATCTAAATAATATAAGTGTATATAGTTTTTAAATGGTATTAAAATGTATAACGAAGGTTTAGGACTATTGGTTCACCCAATAAAAAAGTCTTACTTTCTTAGCCATGTTGTAAGAAATCGTAAAGTGTCTAGACGCTCACTTCAACTTTTCTCGAAGTTATTCGATCAAACAAATTTATTTCAGTCTAAATAAATAACATGTAATTGTCAATATTTCTAGCTATTCTAAAACGCTACAATTGTGAAATTAATAGCACAAAATCATTGCGACGATCCCAAGCTCGCTTCCACGCTCGCTCGCTTTATCAAATCGATCTAAATTAAAGAATGCTGAGACCATCCAACAGTTACCATTTTGTGGGTAAACTTTGCGTTAGGACTCTTTAGTTGTGGCGGTTGACCCGGGATCAGTAATTTTATTACGCACGGTTAAAGAACTTTTCATCACATATTATCACACCAATACTCCTTATACTTCAACACAAGAACACGCATTTCATATTGAAGATCAGTCAAATCATAATATACTTCTATTCATATTGTTTAACTAAGCTAAATAAAAATACAACTGAAAGTCGATAATCAAATATTTCAGACAAGAAGGTAGTTTTCTCAAAAATTACAGCAATTTCAGACTTAAACCCCAATATTTAGAAATTGAGTTTTAACATAGTACACTTAACTATAATTTATAATTCAACTCTCTAATTAATTTATTAAAATAATTATCGTAGGACAAACGTCAATTTGTATCAAAAAAACATCAATCAAACATAACATCATCGTTACTCAATGTTTACAAAAACATTCTTACTGTAGCAATAACAGAAATATTCCACGAATTGAATGAAATCCGCGAAATGTTCGTCAAAACGACGTCCATGAACGTTCAAAACCCTCAAATTTCTCTCATTCTTTCAATTTACTGGCTTGAATCTCTAACAAAGGAGGAGGAAGTGTTCTTTTCGCAACCATTCTTCAGTAAATGTAGCAAATTAAGGACATAAAAGTCAAATGACGGCGCAATCGTCAATTGTCACTTTCGACCGTTCAGCGAATATTTTTTTTACACATACATTATACAAACAAGAAAAAACAAACTTATAAGAGATCCTTAATTTTAATAATTGCACCGCTGTAATTCTATATGTTTGTATGTTGTTTTGTGATAAAAAATCAAGTGAGAGTTTCTTGTCAGCTTCTTAGTCGTAGACTCATTTAGATTTGAGACTTTTCAAAATTGTCCTATGTACCCTACTGAATACAAAGATTTTTTTTGTACCTACGACTTTGATCGTAAGGTATGTAATCAACATTTAGATCTTATACATACTTCTTTTTTAAAATATTTAACTATACCATAAGAGTAATGATTGGTATCAAAATGAAACAACTGACCTGATTATTTGAATTTAAATTCATAAAATGTTTTATTTCACGTAAATTTTCCTATGCGACTCTTTGTATTCAATATAAAATTCGTAAAAACTATAACCTTCTCAGTAAGCATCTTCGTAAATTTTCCATTTTTAAAATGTCTTTTTCAAATAACATTCATTGTCATTTGACAATTTCTATTTTCCCTTTTATCTTTTACGGCTCATTAGCATTGGCAATACTGCAATACCCAATTTGGCGAATATCTTGTTTAAAGGTTGGCTAACGCGTTCGTGCGGCAGTGGGCTCTTTAAGCATTCCGTTTGGAAAAGGACACCGAACGCAAACTATGAAAGATTAATGCGACAACTTGAACACTCTAGTTATAACACGATAAAGATAATTGAAACGGAATAACTTATACCTAAACTTTTCTGGTATCAAAATGCTATCGCTTGAATAAATCTACGAAGTTTTTCGATGACCGATTCAAACAGTCGATTCATTTATGCAAATAATGTTGCAATGTTCAATGTTTTTATCAAATAAACCACATCTAGTCAGTGGTAGGTAAGGCCCGTTAGGTTTCCAAACGGGCTTTTTTTCATTCTACTCAACTCAATCCGGAAACCAGGTGGAAGGAGGGCCTTCCAAGGAGGGAATGTCCAATGGCCTAAACAAACATAGGCCTCCTTCATCTTTGCATTTTTTCAAACTTTAAGATGTCATCGGTCAATCTCATTGATATTTTATTCAACCGGGGTCTCCATTCAAAGAGCGTCCGGGCTTCCGGATACCTCCGGACCCTCCCCCCTCACCTCGCTTAGGTCGCTAATTTGGCAACTACATTGATACACCCATCTTCATTTGATTCTTTGGGAATACGGTTGCAAAGGGAGATGCCCGGCATATCTCACCATAGCTCTTTTCGCTGACTCGTAAGCTTTGGGTAGAATTTGAGTGTCAAAGTTTCGGCTAGATAAGTTAACGTTGGGACAACGCACTGGTTAAATGATAATATATTTATGAAAATCCAATACGTGTATTAAAGCTTTATGTCACGATACATAGTGATATATAACGGGCACATAATACACGTACATAACCCATCCAATCGTGTAGAAGTGAAATGAACTGCATCAAAACATATTGATGTAGGCCGATAGAGTTTGCCGAGCTAACTCTACTGGAGAGCATAGTTTATTGAAACGTTTCAATCTTGCTAGTGTATGTTTATTATACCATAGTGGGTTTTACAGCGGTAAATATTACGGTGATGGAGTTCGGTGGAATAAATATAAGAGTAATCATTTTGAGTGAAATTTCGTTTAATACAAAATAGTTAAACTTAATATAACTGGTTTTTACATAAAACTCTTTACATCTAAGCTGTGTGTTGTGGCCGGATGTCTTTACGTACGAACTTATAAAAAAATATGACTCTACATTAATTGTCAGTTGCCAAATCGAGGGCGTAGAGCGGATAGAAAACAGGGCAAGAGTTTCTCCGCCACTCCTATAAATTGCCAAACATGTTTCGCAGTACAGTTGTAAAAATCTGCAACCATGCACGCATTTGCTGATGAGTCAATATTATATAAAAATAACAAAAAAATAACTTGACTAACATTGGTGGGCATAGCGTAGGAACACACATTTATGAAACAGCGAAAAAAAAACCCGCAAACACACAGACTTGAAGACTTGAAGGGCTTTAAAAAACCAGATGTATAATATCAAATTCATCCGGTATTCATATCAAATGAAATAACCGACCGGGGTTTTCATAGCAATAAATAAGACCGTTTTAAAATGGATGCCAGGTATTGTTTCCGGTTTGAATGTTCTTTACGGACCGGCTTAGAGGATTTGAGGTCCCAAATGAATAAAACGTTGCTTTTTTGTTTCGATAGCGGTGAATTGAACCTTGTTTAATTAAACAAAAGAATGATTATGCGATCCGAATCGTTCTAACCAAATAGTGAATAATTTAAATGTATCGTAATCTGTCATGGATTACGAAAACTACTGTATACTAATATTATATTTTTTTTAAACAAATTTATGTATGGATTTTAAATACCACTACGTAAATACTTTTGTAATATAAGTATTTATTACTATTGTTTATATATTGTAGCCTAAATAAGTTATTTTTTATAAATGTGTTCGTATATTTCGTGTTAATAAAGCGGTTATAATTTTAATTAATTTTATATGTAGCAACAAGTTACTGTTTGGTTCAATTATATTTGTGGGTTTTTCGGTAATTGTATTTAAATTTTCAACATACACTTAGTATTTTTATATTATTACATTAATTATGTTATTATCATAATACATAATATTAATATTGTAATATTAAAAAATCATTAAATGTTACCACCCAAGTGATTGAGAAAAGTTTGTTAGGAAAACCACTGGAATAGTTATAACTACTCTTAATATTAGTAATGTCCATAAAATCAAAATAAAGTATGTGGAGAACATTTTTCTGTACGCGTTGAATACAAACCCCATTAAATTATCTCCAAACTGAAGCCTGAAACAACTTTCATATCAATGTTATACAATGAATATTTAAATAACGCATGAGTGACAAAATCCTATACATTTACAGATTCATTGAACTCAGAAAAAAATTGCATCGTGTCAATGAAATCTCGCTTCGCAATCGCAACCGTCAACATAAAATATGAGTCAACATTGAAGTGGATCGCTTCATACAACATAATCGATAGAGCAATACAATAGCAAACTTAAACAGCGTTGTGATTATTCCCTTATTATGCTAAATCTACATCAATATTACGAAACTCAAGAGTTTGGTTCTTGAATGCGCTCATCAAGAACTAATAAGCTAGTGGCGCTAAAGCTCTAGGCCAGTACTGTGCCACGCCCTTGAATTGTTTGGCTTAATTTTGTCAATCAACAGAAAGATAACTTGATTCAAACTCTTTAAAATTCTATCTGAGCACTATTCACATGAAGGCTATTCAACACTCTAAAATGCCTATTCCAAGCAATATATAAGTGTTTTAAAGATATAGATAATTGAGTAGAAACTATGGCAAATCCAAATTGGCCGCCCATCATCAGTTGATGTCGCTAAGGTTCCATAGGCAGGTACTGTCTTACTACGCTTCTGGTTTTAGAGGAGATATCTGAATGAAAGCTCACTCCAAGACTCCCTACAGGTCAGCGCAGCGTAGTTTCACCTCTTTAAAGCTTAAAATTTCCAAAATACTGAACCTATGAAGCGGCAAATCAATTAACATTAAATTACATGGTTTCATTAATAAATTTTGAAAATCTATATATACGTATATACTGTCTGAAGTATTCAAATAAACATCTCTATAATATTCGCCAATTAAATTATAACGTGCGGCGTATTTACCTTTGTCTAATATTCAATGTGTCAGTCAAGTTAATTAATTACGTAATAAAAAACAATTCTTGTTTCTATCTTATAGATGTATTTTTAGTTATACCAGTAAATTGAGTATATTAGTAAAAACTGGCACAAGACAATTGAATTTATGACCTAAAAAGACCTTACATTAAAAAATTGTATAGTTATGTTATTTAATATGTAAAAAGTAGGCTATTCATATATAACATTTTTATATTTCTTCACTGAATGAGTTTTGATAAAAATCTATAAGAAAAGAAAAAATGACGCGCACAGAATAGATGATCTTCTGTATCAAAACAGATGTTAGCCTAAATTTTTTTTGATACCAATTTTGCTGTGCGTAAAAGTGCGTTTTTTAAAAGATAAATTTCTAAACCATAATTCTCTTCGCGGTATTATACCTGTCATGAATCAAATAACCAAAAAGAATACAAATATTGATTTAAAAAAAAAATTACAAATAAGACATTACGGAATAAGTAATACGACTCTCTAATTGCCTTAAACCCATAATTAGGTTAATTTTGGCTCGCGATAACACAAGTAAGTTAGCTTCTTAGAATTTTCTTAAAGATTAATTGCGAGGGATGGAATTTTGAATAAGTAATTTTGGGAGATTGAAGTCAAGTTTATTATAAAAAATTCTCACTCATCTGTATGCCGTGTTAGCTTTGGATAAATGAACGCTTGAAAGTGAATGATAATTTTGGATGTCGATATAGATTTCTGGTTATTGATTTATTTAATAAGGCACACCAACAACACACATACAAACATAACCCGAACAAAATAACAAAAATAACACACAAGGCATGTATGTGCATAAATTATAGGGATGCACAGCATTACAGGTATACGATAAACAATTTTAAAAAACAACTAAACAATCATATATAAAACAAAAAATAAAGAAAACTGTACACACAGAAATAAAACTATAATCATATATCGTTATTAGGTAATTATATGAATCTGATAATGACACTCAATCATAAAGTTAAATGCGTATTTTGACTTGTCAAATACAGGCCAAACCTAGATGTCATATTGACTAGATCGGAGGTAAAAACAAAACAAAATTCAAATCTCATTTAATATCAAACAATACATTCAAATATGAAGAATGTGGTTCATCAAAAAATACAATAAAACAGAATTGCAATATGACAAAAGCTTGGTATATCGAATGGAATTGGCGATGCAAACGTTACAGCCGTTAGAAGCCGTTTATTTGATATATCTTTGAATAAATTTGTTTCAATAGGACGATTTAATATGAGAGCTTTAGGTTTTGATTTTAAATTGGTTTTGTGATGAGTTGACAACATTTGACTCAGTATACTTATAAGATAATAAGTTTCTCTTATTGATTTATGCGATAAGCATATTTATTGGCTGTGATAACACGTGTGTTAGTACCAATAACATAAATTTTATCGATAAAATACTTAATATATAATATAAAACAATAATTTGTTTTATTTTTATATAAGTTAGGTTAATATTAAAAATGTTTATTAAAGTTCATTGTTTACTTTGAGTAGAATAGACTTTTCGAGTATCCTTAAAAAATAATCCAATTTTAAAAATCGACTTTCTAAAAATTATATATTCATAAGACATTGATATGTTTTTAGCCAAACTTTTTCTGGTACAAACATTTAAAAAATACGTTTTAGTAACTTATTATAATTGTAGTAAAGTTATATATAATAGTATTTATAAATGAAGTTACGAATTTTGCAAGCTCTGAACAAGTGTTCTCTGGAACAAATTACTAGGACAACAGATCATACAGAGCAGCTAAAAATAACGGAAAACAACGCTCCCGAATTTTTTCGAAAGCTCAGAACAAAGCTTTACTGTGTTTATTCAAAGGACATTTACAACATTTGGCAACAAAGGAGCCCAGTGTATCTTCATTAGATTTTCCGTCAACGTTTTCCGCGAACGAATATTACAACTCACATAAATAACTGTTCAGGAGAAATAAGCTTAAGGAAATCCGCCCACCAATGTAAACACTCAGATATGGTATCAGGCGTATTTAGCATTTGTTTCTAACATTTATTACGATACCACTTTTCAATACTAATAAATGTAGTCTGTAATTTAATTTAATGTAATTCGCGTTATTCTATGAGGCTATATTATTTGTTAGTATGTGATTTAGCTATACTTATAAACATACATATATTTATATACATGACAAGAAAAAGTTATAAGAATATTTATGTTAAGAGGTATGTATCCTAAACTAAAATATATTCGCGAAATGGTTACCAAGCCGGACCGCGGAACAGAGGGGTCCGATTCCCGGTACTAACTATTATGTGATATGCATATTTTTTTGGCTGTGTTGATCAGTTCTGTGTTGAAAAGTTGATCGAAAAAACACTAAACATATAAAATAAAACATAATTCATGTATTTTGAATAGGGTAATCATTTCGAGTATATTCTCCATCGAAAATAAGCCAAATAAAATGTAATAAAGCTTTATCATAAAAATTACTCGTACAGTTGGGAAAGCCACAATAAATCAAAATATATTGAGGACCGCTATAATATTCAGGTCTAGGCTCAGAAGGCAACGATTCTTTGAATTATAACAGGAAATACATTTGACCTATTTATCCCTCAAACATAAAACCAGTATCACAAGATCTCCCGATTTATTTAGTTTTATATTTAATGTAAGCGGCCGCGTTTATATAGGGTGGGTCTGTGTATATTGGTTGTATTTGGTCAGCTATCGCCATGGAGGTTTAACGAGCAATTTTTCAATGTTTCCTTCGAGTTCATTGTTAGTTATTATCGCTCTCTGTGAGCGTATCTAACGTTATTCAGGATGATATGTCGGCGGTTAGGCGGTGACCTTTTTTTATCCACAAACAGGCAAATAACATCGATACTTTCAATATGAATTTCGAGACGCAAAAAGTTTATTTTTTACTATTAGTTACATCTTCATATATATCCGATATATCACCATTAGTGAAATAATACGTTTGCCATCATTATACTTATAATATTAAATAGTCTACGGCCATGACTTAGCAGTCCCAATTACGAAAAGCACATTATATTACCTGAAAAAAAATTTAAATGTAAATTGAATCTTGTATTTATTTCGTATAAACGATGTCGTGCCATTGAAAAGTCTAATTAATTTTCTATGTACAGCTTAATAACTAGAAGCGCAACTCGATGCCAGCTTAGCTCGTGCTTGATTTCCGAGCTGCGCTAATGAGTGGTAATGTAACGATGTTTGGCATAATCACTGTGCAGACCTTTTTGTAGTTCAGATAGTGTTTAGATTAAACTCAATAACATTTATATCCAATTTGTATTATTCTGAATAAAATTAACCATTCAAACAAACGCAGTAACCAGACATCTATTTCAAACTACATTATTAACAAACTGTTGACAAATAATTTTCAATTAGCTTTTACTTTTTTACTTGTATATTTAACAGTGTAAATTCCATGTAATGTCCCTCCATTTAACGACAAACTCTCTAAATCGTCGAAATCAATTCGCTTTAGTTGGTTCAGCTTGTACTCTATACAATAATTTGTATTCTCTCTACGTAACGGCCACTATTGTGGAATTTAAAAAAATATATAACGCCATAAAATGCACAATCCCTTCAGTTTTTACACTCCATTATATGACGCACGTGTAAACAAACGTTTAGATGCTAATAAAATTTTATAACAATAGAGTAAATCTTAAAAACGATTTTCCGAACGGCCAAGACCTATTTGGAAGTTAATATGAGATATATCATAACCCTACGCTATTAAGAGCACCTGGTCCTTATTTGAGCCCGTAAAACTTACCTGAAACAGAAAACGGACACTTTAATGGCTGATACATTGGTATTACTAGGGTCAATCGATCGCTGGAGAACGTCCATATGACGACAATTTACAGACAGGATTATATAAGTTATCGCTTAAGGGCTAAAGCAAACCCCTTTATACACTATAGTAATCTATATATCTTGACGGAGTAAATATTACTGTTTTAAGTTTATAATAACCTTTAATTAACATAACATAAACATTCTTAATATTAAACTAATGTAAATATAACTTAAAATAAAAACAAACCACAAAACTAAAGCAAATTTATAAAGTTTGGTCCTTGTGAAAGAGTAGCCATAATGCTGCCGGCATTTTATCGCTGTATCGCGATGCTTATACGCTGAGCGAGAAAAGCACCAGCTCTAGGATCACCGGTACTGACTACCAGGCACCTACTGCACCTTAATAAAAGCCTGTGCACTAATATCCCAGGGAAAGGGAATCAAACTCCAACTTTGCGGAATGACTTTTGTAATTTTGTTTTAAGTAGTGGATTATGTGTTGAATATTATTACAATATTGTTTAGGTAAGGCGTGCGCTAACTTGGGTCTCGCGAGTTATGTCTTACATTGAAAATTGATTAAATAATAATCAAATCTTTTTAATCTATGGATACTTTTCGATTTTAAAAAAATATGCTCATGTGAATATTTTGTAATTTGGGTAGTTTATTAAAGAGTAAAAGTAATAAACGTTAAAAGTATCTCTGATACAGTAAAGCCACTTCCAAGTGCAACCAAATTGATAGTTTGCCAGCGACGTGGGTACTGCGGCTGCCAAATTATTTATTACCCACTAAAGCACTGAAGCCAAAATTCGATTTAGCTTAAAACAAAGCCGGATACATATCAACGTCTGGTAATTCAGATATTTTACCAATTCACAAAAAGCCTTATACCATAGTTAAACAGGCTACCACTTTCATATTTCTAATTTATTATTTGCAACCAATGTCGAGCATAAAATAAGGCTATTTATCTATATATATTCATTCACAAATCCACTTAAGATACCATACAATGATGCTCACACAGTATTCTACATTATACGCAATTAAGGCATCGCATTTTATAACATTACTGGAATTCAAATGTATCAGAACGTATTACAGATAAAAATAGTTATATCACAGTACTTGAAATCCTGTTAAAATGAATTAAAGAAGCATGAGACATAAAGAGTGTGCTAGAAAGAACTGTAAACTAGCCACCCAAAACACAAGGCTTCCTAAGCGTGGGAAATAGTACCAAAATAATGTGTCCAAAATTATTATTTTTAGATTTCAAAGAATGACTTTAAACAGTAATGCAGAGTGGAAAAGTAAAATTGTGCAGATTTAAGTGTCGCAAGATACATCTCAGGATCGTAGCAATTAGAGGTCTACTTCCTCCTAAGCAATAATTTAGGTAAAGAGTATTGATAGGAAGTACACGTGGTTTTTTGTTCACAGTGTAAGTGCATTCATATAATGCCTAAGTTTGAACTACCTAAAGTTTTTGGTTATATATGGAGTTTAATAACTTAATACCAATATAAAAACACATACATTTTACTCGTTTTACCCTATATTCCCATTGATCCATACTATGAAGCATGAACAAACAAAGCGCCGAAATGAAAAATGAAATGAGAACGTGACGTCATCGGGCTGTACAATACAAATTCAAACGTACGGAAGGTCAACTTTGTTCCAGTTAGCAAGGTTGGCTTAAATACTTTGAATTAATAAGAGGATACGTTTGAAAGAAATATATTTCCAACGTATATATTCAACTATGTACAAATTATAAGGACGAAATACGTTTTGTCGTGCGTGACAATATATTATCAAATTTGTTCCCATTAATGTGTTTAATTAACCAGCTTTCATATGAAACGTCGAGACTATCTAGACAATATTTTCTATTGAAAAAAATGACCTCAACTTAAAATGTCATATCTTATATATATAACGGGGGGCTGTTGAAAATCAGTGGTGTGGAATACTATGTTCCACACAAATCCTGAGCAGCACCCCATTTGGCGCACTCCCGCGGGACTAGCAGCAATGCAATGTGTTTATTTTTAGTTAATTTTAATTTTGTACTTATAATTTATTGTGATGTTGTGTGTGTCCAAATAAACATATTTTCTTTCTTTCTTTTCTAATATATAAAATTCTCGTGTCACAGTTTTCGTTTTCTTACTCCTCGGGTTGACCGATTCTCCTGAAATTTTCTGAGCATATTGAGTATGTCTGAGAATCGGCCAACATCTATTATTAGAGACTTTTTTTTCGGCAAAACGACGTTTGTCGGGATTAGCTAGTAATATAGATAAATCGACTTTTCTAAAACATACCATATATCCGCAATATTTAATGAATTAGTAGACAGTCTTTATCATGAATAATCTTACCACATTATTTAGTTATATGGATACCGTGATGGATGCGAATTCATATGACTTCCTATCTCAATATCGCATAGGAAAATCTGATTACACGCTTTGATTAGTACGGAAGCCACGATTCAAATTCAATAACTGAATTATGTGAAATTGATATTACATTATATATAGGTATATATTGTATATGGAGAGTAATTTATAAAAGTTATAAAATTACGTGTACAGTTTAACGACATCATATTTAACCAAATTATTATTATTTATATTGGACCATGAGGTGCAAGTGCACAGGCGCTTATTAAAGAATTAAGTAGTCGCCTGGTAGTCAGTACCGGTGATCCAAGAGCTGGTGCTTTCCTTGCTCAGCGTGTAAGCATCGCCATTCAGCGAGGAAATGCCGCCAGCATTGTGGGTACTATGCCACAGGGAACAAACTTTTTAAATTTGTTTTATTTTAAGTTAATTATTTTAGTTAGGCTAATATTAAGAATTTTTTGTGTTTATTTAGTATTAATGTATATGAGATATATATCTTTAATTAAATTTAACCAAATTAGTTGTTTATAACATTGTTAGTTTCAATAGGTATCAACAATTTTAAGTTTGAACAAAAATGGTAGTTTGGCTAAACGTTTTTTAAGGTAATATTTTTTTATGAATCTACATAAAATCACATTTGAAACCGCCGTGGTCGCCGGGTCTATCCGGGAGCATGACAAATAAAGTTATAGTCAATACAATTAATAAGTATACTAACTTTTATGATAAGAAATATCATTTTAGTTTTACTTTAATGAAGCTATCTCCTATCTATCATCGATCAGGCCGTTTATCAGCCAGTTTCTTTCTCTTTCTTTCGTTTTTCTATTAAATTTGTAATACAAAAATGAATAAAGGTACTCTCTTAAAAATGTATGAAAAAGTAACTGAAAACCCTACAGATATACTCTGTATTTTAATGAACATGAATCTAAATTGATAATCAAAGCAATCTTTATTAAAGATTTTTTGCACGCACAAACAAGCCTCTTGGAAAATCTCAACCTTTAAAGATAATCTACAACTTTTAATATCACCGAACTTTAATTCCATCTGGGTATAATTACTTAAGGATGATAAGTTCAAGTTATCCGGTGAATAATTTTATGAAGCATTTTAACTTGCGTATTTATCAACGATTGTATTTAATTGTTTTGAGAACTTTATAGGGGATGGTCGTAATTAGAATTTCTGATATCAACATTTTATTATAATATTAGTGATCGTCAGAGACTATTACGTGACGGGTATGAGCGATGTAGTAAAACCTTAATATAGTGGTAATACATAGAATACAAGTATTCATTAACCGATTCCTACAAAAAATTCGGAAGATCTTTTGACATTATCACCAATACAATTCTGGAGGATGTGGCACGATGAGCCTGTTGATGTGCAGATTCGGCGTTGCAAATGGAGCTGGCTTGGTCATATTGCGAAGAGATCCGTACCATATCCTAAGGCAAGCTTTGGAATGTAACTCTCAGGGATGGCGCAAACAAGGTCGACCCAAGCAGACCTGGCGGCGATCAATTATCGCGGAAGTCAAAAACATTGGTCTGACTTGGAGTGAACTTAGGTGAAGTATGAGTGTTTGATGATGAAGATCAGATCTAAATTATTATATATTACAGGATTAAAATAAAAATAGTTGTCATCCTAAATCGCAATATGAACAAAAAAAATATATAAATTTTAATTTGAATGTTGAAAAAGTTTGAGCATTTTTGTTCGTTAACTTTGTTCTGTCTAAGTTCACGTTAAAGTCCATTAAAGTTGATACTTCGCTCGTAAACTTGTTTTCTAATCCTAAAAACAGCCGACGAACTTTCCAAATGGGATTTACCCCTTCCAATAATGTTTCATAGTGAGCCAAGAACCAATAATTTTTCAGAAAATCGTCCAGCAAGCCAAGTCGTGAACGCCACGTGCTGATATCGTAAAAACCTTCACGAACTAAGTTCTTATACAGGGGCGAATTGACTGAATCTTGGGAATAGGTTTTCTTAGTGTTTCCTGATCGATTTATTATTGGATTTAATATTTTACATTGGTAAAAGCTGGTATATTTTATGTATATCTTTTCATAAAGATATGCAAAAAGGGAGATAAAAAATTAGTTTAGTAACGTATTTTTTTTGTGTTCATATTATATTCTTTGTTTCCTTTTAATTTTAACTATTAATTTGAAAGTTTTTTGTTTCTTCTGTAATTGGTGTGTATGTGTGTGTAGTCTGTTATTGTTTCTTCTTTTTTTGTTTGTTTGAGCATACATTCTGTATTAAAACTAATAAAATAAAAACAGTAAGATTTGTGTATTATATGGACATGATGAAGTACGTTCTTTATTATAGACAGACTGTGTCTGCGTGATCAAAAAAATATGGGTATTTTAGTATACTTCTCATTTATAGTATGAGGTCATCATCGAATGATGCATAAGCAAACTGTTGCGTTTTAAATGCCTGCAAAAATATTCGGAAAGATCATTTGTGAATTTTGGAAAAAAATAATTAAAACACGCTAATTAAACTGGTTTTCTAAGAATCAAGAGGTTCTTTAATGTTTTGTGAACTAAAATTATTTGTTAATGAGTTGAAATGAGTTATATATATTCTAATCAAATGTAATTGACACGAATGATTCGTTCGTTTAAAAAAAACGTAGGAAAACTTTATAAAAATGTTTTTTTCTATCTTCCTTTGTTATGAATAATTTATTGATATAACGTACCTGATAAAAAGAACTATGAAGTTGAGGGCACAAAATAGTCGAATTATAGTATTTTTATTAACTCCTTTATAAACACAGCCTAACAATAAAGTCTCACTAACGTCGTTCGCTGGTGTTATACTAAGTTGAGCTGAACAAGTGAATGTGGAAATTTATGTTCCTTATTGACCGTTAGCACTCTTTAGTACGTGTGCGGGTTTCTTGATATAATTGCTTTTTCGTTCTATAAACTCTGAATTGTTTTGATACTTTTAACGCTTTGTTCAATGAGTCGAGTTCATAAATCTAAAATGTGTTAGCCAAAAATAATACAATAACAGAAAAGTGTATTAAAGTAATATCCAATTACCATGTAAAAGTATTTAATTTAACCATATGTTGAAATATATAAATCCTAATAAAACCTATTAAAATCACAATTTAATCATATCTTGAGAGTCAATTTAAGTATCACCAAAGAAATACTCAATAACCTAAACAGTAACTTAGTGCTATAAAAATTTTTAAGTAAAAAAATGTGAAGCAAATGAAAATATGACTTCATTCCAACTTAGTTAAAGCACTCAAGCGTAACACCTGTGCTTTGTAAGTTCGCTGAAATGTATTTCCTAAAAGTTTTAGTGAAAACATCTTTAGTATATCGTAATAGTGACACCGCTTTTAACACTCGGAACACGTTGGTTACATTTGAAAGGACCAAAGATTTCCGAGACATTCCCATTAACTTATTTCTAATAGAAAACTGAAATTTTCTATTTATCAATGTACTAATTAAATGATATTTCTGTTTCTTTTCTTCAATAAATACATACTTTTATTATTATGTTGGACATATTAAAGTCAACAAAAAATATTCCAAAAATATTTATTGAATTACAGAGAAATAGTGTCAAAACGAAATTAAAAAGTTACATAAAATGTGTTAGTAAAGGGCTGGTAACACAAGATTTAAATATCAGTGCATAAACTTGGTTATTCCAGATACATTAACATAAAATAACATATTACGGTAATAAAGATTAACTATTAAGTAGGGTGGAACGAAAAGTTTTAACCCAAGCTAAAACCGTATAAGCTTTCTCGATTAATATTTTGACTCTATTTAACGAAGGCAGAGCGAAATAAGCTCTAATTATCATTAATACCAAGTTTTACCAGCAGTTGAGTAGGCACCTCCTAACAAACCCTGCTCTCCTAGTACCTATATCCCACTTTACATGATACGTGAATATATATACGTTTAATATTATAATATACATATTAACGTATACGTGACAATAACGTATACGTAATAATATTGTATTTGTAATAATAACGTATATTTTTAAATAAAACGTTCAAAATATAGAACATTTAAAGAAAATAGGGCTATAAATACGCATAGGCTATCCGGGGAACCGTCAAACGTCTATTATTAAGTTTTAGGCGTCATGAATTTCGAATGCCATAACTAGGTGGTGTTTCCTATAAAAACACCTTTACGACTTAATAACGCGAGACTGCGATAAAATAACTTTAATTGAAATGACTTATTCTCATTTTACGAGTTTTAACTTGTGCTTCTCAATCGTAAACTGAGATTTTGCGGTACAAAACATTTCTGGTCATTTACATTTATATGGTAAAGGTATAAAATTTATGGTTCTCATTATTCTGGTTTTATTTCTTTAATTCATGGTTAGATTTTCGTTAATGTTGATGGAATTAAAACATGAGTGTGCTCTTTTTAGTTTTTGTCATGATTCTTAATACGTTAGTTTGAAGTTATCGATACTAGATAAGCTATAAGAACTACATATATGTTACAGGTCAACTGATTTTCATGTAGACCGAAATTGTAGTACACTTTGAAAAAGGTTAAAAGTTAACATCTAAAAACTATAATCAACCAAAATTAATTATTAGTATTACATAATACAAAACTATGCGACGATAAACTTAAACATTTTGTCATACTTTAATCATGTATAAGTATTATGTACTAGTAAATGTATTGTGTAGTATTTGCGAAGTACTTCTCAATAAAACGTCACATTTATATCCTTAGGCGATTATTGGTTCTAAGACATCCCTTATGATATTTCTCACCGTAAAGGGATGCCCCACAAATAATCCATTGGTGCGTACACAACCAGGATCAAACTCTCAAACATTCATACTTGTGAATATTTGACCAACAATCGTAAATATATTTATATCTTTTCCATATAGAATCGTATCAGCGATCACTTGTGTACGTCAAAAATGCCTATCTTATACTACGAGGGTTAGAACAAAACGAACTGTGAAATAATCAAAACCAACTAATAAAATAAAGTATATTTTAATATCCAAATCTTAAAAAAATATAAACGAGATAATAGTTTGTTCTTTATCCCTCCGATGAGTTTCGTTACTAACGCACGTAAATTTTAATCAATATGAAGACACCCGATCATGGTCTTTTAATGCTTGTATTATTTATACTTACTGAGAAAATAACAATACTTTCGCCTTAAAGAATTCGCTCCTGTGTTGGACATGTATATTTTTTTATAGAAGAACAAACAAAAGGAGGCACACCATAGTGGTGAAATCGCCGCCCATAGACACTCAAGTGGCTGGGAGCTGGTAAGTGCGTTGCCAGCCTTTCAAAAAGTGGTACGTACTTGATGCTAATTTAAAAATTTAACAAAAGTTAAATCGGAACTTAAGCTACTATTTCACTATGCTTATACAACCCGTTTGTATTATCTTTATATATGTATTCGTAATATTTATGACAATACAAAAATTAAATAATAAATTCTACTCGTCACTAAATAGTAGTAACAAATGTGCCATATTAAAACAATAAATCTTCTATTACAATTGAGTTCTCAGAAATAAAACGATCATGGACCAAAGTGTTCCAACTTTCTAGATTTATTGCTAAGCACGTGTCTGCTGTGGACGTTTAGTAATTAGTTTATGACTTATAGCAGTTACATAATACGACTTTGTGTTGTCTCGATATAAACTTAATGGGTATATATAATATATACTATGTAATATATGATAATAATAACATTAACTTTAGTAATAATTTAAAAACATTAATATGTTTAAGGTGCACTAATGTTTACTTTGCATAAAACTAGATGACATCTCTTGCATATTAAAACGCGCTATGTAATCAAAATTCAACCGTCAATAAACTATAGTCTATAAATAATACCTTCATGATGATCAACACTAACGGTTTGGTTTTCCATATATAGTACCACTTATTTAAAAATTAACAATATTGTTATTAATTCTGATGTTAAGTATAATTTTCTAGTATTTTATATGCTTGTTTTAAAAGAATATTTTCGAAAGCCCCGCGTATCACACAAATTTGTTACCGCAAAACTAGTTAGACTGTTTATAATATACTTTTAACATTATGCAAAAATCAATAAATTACCATGTCGGACAGAGGGTCCTGCATGGTCCGTATGGTCATACATATATGTTAATCAGTTGTGTGAACACCATACAGGCTATACATTGCTAAGCGATTGTGTGTGAAATGTGTAAAAAGCTTCAAATAGGTGACAAGGTTTATGAGATGAGAGTTGTCTATTAAAATACATACACTATAAGATTACGAACAAAACATTTTATATCTTAAGTTTTTGTCGTGGTACGACGATACATATGTCAAGAACAGTTTTCTAAACTACATATCCTGGAGATTCGTGTGAAGGTTTATTTGCCGGAAAATGAGTGCTAGAATTTTCTTTCCGTATTTTTTATTGTACATAAATGTTATGTAATGTTACAACTAATATTTTACACGTATAAGATTTCAATACATAATTTATTACATTTTTACTATCGTATGTTTAATAATTATTGATTAATTTAATATAAGTTTCTTGTAGAAACATAATAATATGAACGATTAGACACAGTACAGTTATCGTTCTGTATGAGAAATAAAGTTAACAAACAAATGTGTTAAACGTAATACGAGCTTCTTAAACAATATTATTTTGTCTGATTATAATAAATTCATAAAATGTTCCATAAAGTATTCACTGGTATCATGCTGTATTATTCAAAGTGCAACGACCCCGCACTATATATAAAAACTGAGCCATCTTTTGTCCGTAAACTGAGCTAGTTCGTAGATACGAGCTTTTTTATTTACTACCCAAACCAAGCTGCAGAATTATGTTTCTTGAAATATAAGACAGGGCATTGTATTCATTTTTATTAAAGTATTCGATTCTATGTGAAACAAATTACAATTTTTTTATCAAACGGTTAGCTTGAATTTTTTTAATCGAGTATTTAAATAGTGTTATACCGTTTTGTGTGAGACTTGGTTTAATTTCCAGAGGAGACAAATGAATGTCACCGCCCACCGCTCTAAGTTGTTGTGGTAGTATGTTATAAGAAGTCTTGATAAAACCTTTAACTTGATTGAAATGTTGGAACACCATGCATACATTTTCTGTTCTTTCGTTCTTAATGCTCCGTAGCATACTTCTAGCACTCTTCTTCTTTTCTACTTCTACTAGCACTTTCGCAATATAAGAGATCGTAATAATAAAGAATTTTAAATTTTTTTATAGAAGAGGGGGCAAACGAGCAGGAGGCCCACCATAAAAGTGAAGTTTTCTTCCATAGACACACACGCGGCTGGGAGCTCGTGAGTGTGTTGCCGGCCTTTAAAGGAACATTAGGAAATGGACAGGTAGGGGAAGAGGCCGGGGGAGGGGAAAGGTTGGGAACTGGAAGATCTCACTCACCAAACGAAACGCGAGTACAAAATGAACAAAGTCCAATTGTATCAGTTTACGCCGGTTTTCTGTGAGAGAGTGGTATTTATCCGACCGTACCTGCCCATTCGGCTGAAACTCTAAGTAACAGCATGGCAAATATTTTTATAAATATTAAATATGTTTGTTAAATATATTATTAATTTGATTGAATGTACAGTGAAATAATATTTGGCACCTTTATAATCGATTATGTTCTCGTAGCGGTTCTACGTTGCTGCCATGATGGATCGTAGCGCATTTGCAACATAATAAGACCGTGGGATATTTCAAATTATGATAGATAATGTCGATACATCGAATATTCATAAATGATTTAGTTACATTTACTACACAATAAAGAGAACTATCGGTTTGCATTATGTTTATTGGTTGTTGATTTTGACAGTTAATAACTGGTTTGGAATAAGTTTTGTCCAGCCTGGCCTTTCTTCAAAAAACATTGTATTAGGATCATCACGTAAAAAACAACCAAGCAAAACAACCAACCTGCTTCCTCTCAGCGCAGGCTAAGGTTTGGGACCATCCAAAATCGTCCTATGTACAAAAACTTCTGACTTTGAAATTATTATGCGATTTATAAGATGACTTAGTGATACTCTGATATACATTGTTGGTTTTACAGTCTTAACCCAAAAATCAGATAAAACAACCACAACCTAGTTATAAAAATCATTATCAGTAGTAAAACCCTGCCTAATTGATAATAATTATGAGATAAACTCTAATAAACATTCATATATCTGTTACAATATAAAATTGTTACTCGATTTACAAATAATATGATCTTAAAAGTTAACGGCCTTCTTAATAGCAGATCAAACCAATAATGCATGCACAACATACTCAAATGAATGAGTTATAATATTTTATTGGCAACAAAAATTGTCAATACGTTCTGTTATTCCGGTTTTTTTATGACACAAGTTTATCGACGGTAATAATTTCCGATAATAGGATGACTTTGGTATACTTTCTTTGTTTATTGATATATAAAAAGTATGTATATAAAGAAATATGGAGTTATCTCATATGTTTAGTTCGAAAATAAGCGATTTACAGGTTATGGGCGCTAACGTAAATGATGTTACATATTCTAACTATATATTAATTAATTCTCGACAAATCGTAAACGCATTTGCTATAAACTCCATGTGTTGTTCCAAATTTGCTTATTAATAAAATTACAAAAATCTTTCCTCCAACTTTGATTTTATGATATTTGTAGTAGCGACTTTTGGACCTTAGGGTACAAGTGCACAACCGCTTATTAAGGAATTAAGTAGGCGTCTGGTAGTCAGTACTGGTGATCCAAGCTGGTGGCTTTCTCGCTCAGCGTTTTAGCATCGCACAAGGACAAAACTTTTTGATTTAATTTTGGTTTTCATATTACTTAATCTCGTATTAAAATACATCTACAATTTAATTAAAAAATTGAAAATTATTAATTAGATCCAGTGTAAGGTTACTGATAACTGTATATAATACCTATTAAAAAAATATTAAGCAAATATTGTTATAGTGTTTAACAAGAATGAATAGCCGTAAATTCTGTTAATAATTTAGAGATCACGATAAAAAAAAATTGTTAACCAGCTGAGTTTGTTGTGGGTGAGATATTATATATTTAGTGCAAGCTCATTGATGTACAGAACGACTAAAAAAAACTGTACTCAAGTATTGTGTAATGAATTTTTCAATTTCCTGTTTTCAATACCGAAACAGGTAACTAGAGGTAAAGGTATAATCCGGCTAGCAACATCACTGTGAGTTTAGGGAATTACATTTTCGATTTACTATTCAATTACACATTCTACTCGATCACATGAGATCCTTAATCGTTTATAGTTTTATTTTTGTACGGCCGAAGCAAAATAAACACACACTATACTTAAATTGTTCTAAAGCTAGTCACATCTAACAACCTCTTTTATTATTCCACTATCATTCCTAAACCCTGTCAAATTTTTTTACATTCTGGTGCAAAGTTAAAAAAAAACAATTAATTAGACCAACTCGTAACTATTTTTCTTTAGTAATCAAAAGTATCTTCAAAAAAAAATATCTTCCTATTTGAAATAAGTCTATTCAAAATAGGAAGATATCTTTTTGTAAATACTTAAAACATACATAAACAAAATACGAATTCAGAATATTTTCATAACCTTAGAAAATCTTTAACACTTTTTGAATGCTTATTAAATGTTAAATTCGAAACATTCATTAAGAAAAAAACAAGGCGTCCAGAAAAATTACAAGGTTTTTAATACAGCACCTAACTTGTAGTAAACTTATTTTAATCAGAGAGTCATTACTACAAACAAGAGTTTATAAGCTCAGCTGCAGCCATACTTTACTCATAAATTGCCAATGAAGACTCCGAGGCAAGATAGAGAAAACTTAATCAAAATAAAATACACAAAATGGAAACTTAAATAATGTATTTTTATACCGTTCCTATTATGAGTTAAATAAAAGCCTCTAAGTAAATGCGAAGTATATATTTGTATTGATACTTAGTTAACTATTGTCATGTAAACATATCACAATAGTAAATCGTATGAGCGATTTATTATGTACGTCAAAAATATGCCTGTAGACGCCATATTTATATAAGGTCATATATAATAAACAAATAATAATGGCCAGGGTTCAACAGATAAGACTTTGAAACGTCTGAAAAGATACAACAAACTCAATTGATTACTTTATTATTACATACAATTGGAGAAGCTAAAGCATTTTCATTAAAAGGTATATAAATAAATAAAACTGATAAAGTATTCAACGTATAACCTATACTTTATCCAAATCTCTTTATATTGAAAATAATTTATTACAACTATATAAATATTATACTAGCTGATCCCGACAAACGTCGTTCTGCCAAAAACAAAATGTCTCTCAAAACAGATGTTGGCCGAACCTCAGTCCTACTCTATATAAACAACATAATATTTATATTATGTTGTATTTTAACGTAAATTCGTTTCTACCATTTTGGTCACTTAAGCCCGTACCTTACTGAATATTGGACTAAACGCTTTGCGATCAAACTTGTCCGTTCATAAAAAAATTGTATGGAGATTTAATCGTAACAATAAAATTATACAATAAAAGATTAATCCTTATCTTTATTATTACACCATGAAGCTCATTCCGTCGCTAATAAAGTGGGTGGCTTATCTACTCAGTTTAAAGTTTACTTTTATTAGGCAACGCGGGTCTATTATTTAAGATCTAAAGAGAAATGTCTCGGGTTTTACAGTGAGGGATTTCAAGTAATTAGAAGATTGAAACCATTATAGGGGAGTTGACAAAAATTTAAGCCAATTTTTCAAAGAAATAGCTTTAGACAAAAAAAGCGACGCGTGTTATTATACACATATTATACACTAGAAAGGAAAAACTTAGTTTTTAGTCAAGCCTTAACATTAATTATTTAATTAATTAATAGATTTAATGGTTTATATATATAAAACGCATATGAAAGGATAAACACGGTAAGATCCATTTCTTACAGTTGACATCTGAATTGTGATTGGAGTAGACATCTTATGGATAAAGCCTACAATTTACAACGATTAAAAACCTTGTCTTATAACACAAATAGGCACCAAAAGCTATGCATTATAAAATAATCATTGAACTGCTGGCTTGATGATTTATTATAGCAAAATTTGTGTTAAATTTTGTAAAGCAAATTGAAACCCTAGCATTTGAGTCACATATTAGACATAAAATTTAATAAGCAATAAATAGGAGTGGACATTTCGAAGCCACAAATGGTCGTTCCAATAGACGCAATAGGACAGAATTTAACTAGCGTTGTTGGCGCCGATTCAAGAATTAAAGGCACTAAACTGGAGGTTTGAGGAATGTAAAATTTGCCAAATTCTGATGTCTGATTTACGTGGGTAAAAATTGCGTTAAATTTCGCTTGTAATTTATTCAGAAATGCTTTCGTAAACTAAAAAAAAATCTCGTTAACCTATAGTTTATAAAGGTATATAAAAACTCTGTTCAGTTAGAATGAGGTCATCAACTCTTTTAGAAATATAATAAAAATGAAAACTAAACATGGAATAATTAAAAAGTGGTTTATCAAGCCACTTTAAGCAAACAACTTCAAATACATTGTAAACGAAAAAATTCAATCCCGAAAATCATTTACGTTTTTTATCGAGTTTAATTAAAATTAACGAGGAACCCGACCCTTGCTAACCTAAATACAGTTGACAGCAAATTGACTCTTATTATTAGGTGTGTTAAAGTTCTTTTCCACGTGAGCGTATTTCGGTGTTTAAGGCGTTTTCTAAGGAGCGGGTCTCTGACGTCATAGCACCCACGCTAGGCATTTTAGTCACAATGCGAACGAAAGTGTATGCAAATTTAAAATTGCGACGTTTTTGTGTTTGCTTATGACAATATTACTAAATAGTAAATATATCTTTTTATTATTTGACGCCAGCAGTTTAACCTTCTTTACTTGATATAACATCTAAAATTAGTATTTATTATCGGGTGCTAGTTGTGACAGGTCGGGATCGAATTTTTTATATATAGAAGAGGGGGCAAACTAGCAGGAGGCACACCATAAAGGTGAAGTCACCGCCCATAGAAAAACGTGAGCTATGAGCTCGGCCTGCCAGAAAAACAAACGCTCTTTTCCTGAAGGACTTAGGGAAGTCGTATTGGTTCGGAAATAGTGAGCCGGCAGCTGGTAACATTTTTTTTTACTGGATGCATCTGAGTGTACTGTGTATTTGTCTTTCTTGCCAGTTCTTCTCGTCCGCTCTACGCCAATTTAGGAACTAGCAGTAAATTAAATGTTTTGACATCAAACTTCTCGATATCGTCTATAAGAAACTAAGTACTTTCACGAAATTCGATTTTTTTAAACAAGTGTTTTATAATAGAGTATCTGTTGATTAAAACGAGTTCTCAAACAAAAGACGATTGTAGAGCAACGAGAATGCTTAAATGCATTTCTAAAAATACTTATTTTGCATACACATCGAACATTCTAAGAAAATATTTCAATAAATTTACAACCTTATTAAAAATGTTCAATATAAAACTTTCATTCAGCTAAAAGTAGACCAGACATAAAGTAGAAAACTTTCAGTTCTCAAACGAAGATCAGCGTTGAACGAAAACTGCTTTTCGAAATCTTTGAAAAATTACGCCGTATATTTTTGCAATTGACAATGTGAATCTATATATCACAGAGTATAGACTAATACCATAAAACTAGATCTTTTATCGAGTATATAGTCTGTAAGACTTCTCTGCCAATGTCAAAGTCAAATCATTCCATTCAGTACTAGACCGGCTTCAACCGTCTTCAATCTAAATGATTCTACGTCTGTTCGTACGCAATTTTTGCTTGAGTCTGCTCAAGCAAAAATCTCAGATTGGTTGTTTTTTATTGTTAACCTTATTAACAATCAGTGGAGCAAAAAGCACCTGTTCTTTGTGTCTCTGCTATGCTACTAATATACCTACGGCGGAAATGTTCTGAATTATAGGTATAATGTATCGTTTCCACATAGAATCATCAATCAGCCATCACTTGTGTGAGTCGAGTAAGTGCCGGAAGAGCCCAATATCATATGGGGTACCAAAGTCAGCAGTCCAGGGTTAAACTTTCTTCTAACACTAAGACTACGACGATTCCAAAAGAGTCCGGTCTAAGACCACAAAATAATTAGCTGTTGTTAAGTACTTGATATTAGTCTAAACAAGATATAAATAGCTTAACTTTGGGCTAACAGAGCGCGTGAGATATTACGTTAATATTATTAAACTGTTCGTCTTCCTTACCATAGCTTAATTTTATCTTTCCTGCAAACATGCTGAAGTAGTAGTACGCATTAAAATAAATTCCACGGACGCACACGTAATATATTCTGAAGATAAGAGCCCGGATTAGGAGTAGGATATATTTGTTGTGCGATATTTTTTGTTTATGGCCATTACGTTGTTTGGAATTGTTATCTTTCCTTTAAAATGGGTTGATTCATCGGTTGGTAGTTTTCTAGAACATTTTTATTATTATATTGAAAGTTTGATTTATTTTCAGCTATTAATGTGTGGAAGACAGATTTTTTGGTCAATTAAATTTATTAGTATATAACTACCGAATCTATAAATAGATAAGCCTTTCAGATACTTCTCAAATCGTGACAATCCTAGCCAATTAAAATGTGCCTTATCAATGTAACCTTCTCTTTCAGTCTACAAATTGTCATTTCTTATATGCATCGAAATCAACATTCGTTATAAATTCCGCTCTAGTGTCATCTAATTAGAATCAACGTATGCCAAAACAATGGCGGATCATGTCAGCGAAATCAATAACACCGAGCGAGAATTCATAAAAAATGCAAGCTACAATGACTATTGAAACGCAATTTTGTACGCAAAAGCCTTAGAACAATGGCGACAAAACATTGAAATTAATTAAAACGCGACTTATAAACAATAGATGGGAATAAATTAATGTAGAGGGCCACGATCCTTGCTAACGAGGGCACGATTGAGAAAATATCTCGTGAAGAAGTTAGCCAAGTTTGTGGAGCTATAAATGAAGTTTGGTGAATGATATCTGGGCGTAGTCTCACTTTTATAACGTGTGTTATGTTATCCTGGTTGTCTTTGGTTTATTTAACGTTTAAATCGGATTATACAATTTTATTATTTATCTCGTAATGTTTAACCAGTTAGTGTTTATTTTGTCAAAAAACATACATAGTATTTAAAATTGGCATTAACTTAACAGAGTCAGAAAATCAATGAGGAGTTTCAACAATCTATTTTATTTTTTTTAAATTGATTTAGTAATTTCGTAGCATTATCGTTTTTTTATGAATTTATATTGTTTGTTTTCAATATTAGGTAGGATTTATGTTTATAATCTTTTTATTTGTGATAAATATGTTAAAAGAAAAGCAATACATGGGTTTGAACGTTAATTGTAAAAGTGTAGTATTACAGTTTTGATTCGTTTTATACTTAATACATTTCATTATATTTGATTATTCTCTAGTCAGTAATACTTTAAAAACATTTCTTGTATTGACAAATAAGAGCAGAGCCTAGAGCTTGGGTTCTGAGCGCCATCTTGTTGTGGTGACAATGTGCTCGGGATTCTGAGGCCAGTTTTTGGAAAACCATTGTATAGCACAATTCACTGAATTGGGTCGTAGACACATTCATCTCCGCGATATTTATTTTTGTAATATAATTTAACAAATATTTTATATTACCTACAGAAGTTCCAAACATAAAAGTTTATTTATATAATGTAATCAAACACAATCAACGTTAACTAACATAGTTAAAAAATATAACCCCGAGCTGACTAATAGCTTAATCTAGTTTTCACATTGGTCAAAACTCATGTCCACCGAGACAGAATTACGAATACTAAATGCTCACAAAACACAATTATGAAACTGGCACAAAATATGACTTTTGCAAAGTTTTAAACTATAACAAATCTAACATACGAGTTGCTAAACAAGTTTATCATTTCTCGGCAAGTTTAAATACAGCATCCATCTAGTAGGGACAGGGCTTACTGTTTTAAGTGCAATTAATAATTGTGTGCAGTATTAATATCCTTTACACATAGAAGCTAGAGCTACGAGGAGTCCAAAATAAACTGGTCTGAGAAAATGCTAAGCAAGCAAAAACCTATGAGCTTTTTAAGCGTTATCGCTTTTTTAATAAGGACCTTATCTCAGTATTAAGTGTGACTGATTCCCAAACCTTTTTATCGTATAAATAGTCCTTTTTCATTATAATAGGACTTGAATCAAATTTGGAAAATCATCTGGGAGTTTATTAAAAATGCGTATACAATTTTCCGAGAATGAATTACTAGTGAACTTACTGGTGGGCACAGACTCCTTTGACACGTCTGCTTAATACATAGTCAAACTAATAAATAATAGATATTTCGCAAAATAATCAAAAACTTAAATAAGTATGTGAAAAACTTGCTTGAGTTTCGGCTGAAGATACTAAAGATAGATAATTTTAGTTGTAGTACTAAAGATTAAGAAAACATATATAAACCACAGATAAATATATGTATGTCATCCATGTTATATAAAGAAAGGCGCTCAAACGAATACCGATCTCAAATATTTACGCATCAGAATGTTTGTAGATAAAAATTTGCAAATAAGCCCATTTTCACGCGAGAATCTCGTGTTAATATAAATTTTATGAACGCTGTGTACATTGTTTTATAATGTACTCGTGTTTAGAGCTGGAATTTTAATGTGAGATAACACGGATGATTTAAAAATCCATTGGTTTCAACGACATTCGCTTACATGATACACGATTTAGTGGAGACTTTCATGACACTTCTTTTCGTCCGCTTTTCGCACTTGGGAACTAGCAGTAAATGTAGACAAAAAAGGTCCAAACTTTTAATAGGTGTTTTAACAATTCATTATATAAGTGTATTAAAAGATACCTATGTGAATAAAGATAGTTTTGATTATATGCAATTAAGTCTCTAACTTTCCTTAGCAAAAATTGTTGGGTAAGTCCATATATGTAAAGGACAATTTTGACAATAAAAAAAGCTTAAGAAAGAATCACTCTAAACGAGCTAAATACATTAGTAAAATAGTGCTCACGCTTAAAAACACTGATAGGTAACCAACTTAACAAAATCCCCTATCAAACGTTGAAGATCCTAAAATAACGTCCGTTCTATTTTTTCAATTATAATTAAAAAGGAATCTATATTTTGCATCTTCCATTTGGTTTGAGTGGAAGCAGCAATCAATATACGAAATGGCTTAGCCAAACATAGCTCTCCTTAATTTGATGCACTCATCTGATACACCGAATGCAAATAGTTTTTGTCCCTTTTTATTATAGCGCAAACACAATTTGACAGAAAGGGAGGTAAGATTGTTTACGTTAAAATGACTTAATTATACTGACTATTTTGGAATTATCAATTAAATTGTTATGGTTTTTATCATGGTTGGTTTAGATTTTGTATAATTCAATATATGAGAAGGTCAGCCATCCCGCGAATTATAGCCTCTTTGGTTGTATTTCTTTGTTCTAAATTTAAATGTTCAAAGACTTAGTAAGTATATATAAAACTTACCAGTAAGACATGGGTCCTCCTTGACTGCGTCATCGAATGATCGAGACTTACCTGAAACAAGATATAATAATAAGTATCGGAAAATATAATATAATACGGGAAATTTATTCAATTTTATGTTATGAATTTACGGATCACAAATAACTTCTAACAACTTTTTTGTACCGCGATCAAACTTGTGTCTTATCGTAAATAAGCGATTTCTTTCAGACTAATTGACAGACTAACAGAATAATTGTAATAAATCATTGTAATATAATCCCCAAATAGGCATTATATGTATAAATATATCTTGTAAAATATATGATAAAATAGTATATATGAGCTTATTAATTAATCAGCATCTGAATCATGTATAATGCAAAAAATATGCTTTACAATTACTTTTACCGCTAACAAAGCTTAATTAATTAAATGTAATGTGTGGCACATTAAGTGATATTAAATAACGTTTGATAATTGTATGTAAACTGGTACAGGTAACGATAGTAATTAATAATGAATGTAAATATCGAATCAATATTGAATGTTTATTAAATTTTATCCACTAAAAGTGATATACCATTTCATTATTCTAATAAAAGTCGATAAAAGCTTAAGCATTTAATTGCCTCTGTTGATTAACATTAACTTTAGTTTTTCAACATTTTTCTCATATAAAATTCTTGTGTCGCTTTGTTAAGCAAACTTTGAAATGGCTCGGCTGATTATCGTGAAATTTGTGAAAATCCGGTAAATGTGAGAATCGGTAAATTCATATTAAAATATAGAAATTTCATATCCTTAAATCTTACGGGTGATCCGCGCTCTTTTTTATTATACAGCATTAAAAAAAATAAGCAATATTTCACCATTCGCCCCAATTTTCCATTGTGATTTTTGTATGCTACGTTTGCTGGTTCAGCGTGTATATATCACTTGACAACAATATATACAATATATATATAGATAATATTAAAAAAAAACACGCCTTCACGTGTATATAACAAATCAAATAGGAAATCTAATTTATTCGATAAACCATAACATTTTTAAAAGCGACATGTTTATCGAGACATACGCAACACCGCAATCTTATAAAAACAAACCTTTGTTATTGTTTATTTTGCCTACGTGCCTTGTGAACGCTGCCTTATGTTTATTATGTTTTGTTTAGAATTTTTATTTGCCCCTTTATTGCCGATTCAGAACGCAATACGCCTATGAGCGAAGGTTTATGGCACAATTATATTTGGAAAATAAGATATGTTTTATTAAAATAACTATACATATTTAATATATAGTTTATCAATTAGAACATACAATGATATAATTTAAAGTGTTCTTGAGTTCTATTTAGTCTTTTCTTTTAATTTGTCCCTTCTACTAGACAAAAAAAACTACTAGCTATTAAATAATAATAATAATATAAATTAATAACTGTTATTATTATATTTGACCCCAAAACAAACAAATTTATAAAATTATAAAATTAGAGACATTAAACTTACTAGGATAACATAAATACAAACAGGTACATTCTAATAGTAATTACCGAGTAGAAGCAAAATGATACATTATTGTTTGCGTATCTTTAAACGGAATGATTTGAATAAAACCAAAGATAAACCAAGTAAACGATACAAATTATAAAGTAATTCGATACTTTGGATTTGTAAAAAACTTCGCGCTTCGGGAAATATAAAATTTTCCTTATAAATTTGATTAGGACACCCTAATACTGTAGAATATATCTTCACGCTAGATTAATGCATCACACATGGTACAGCCCTTGAGTAACGGCTCAGCATCTATTATACAAGTGATTCATATTGGGAAACTTATTTAATTAGCTTGTAAGTTTCAAGCTTATGGAAAATTTAATACCGTACATATTACTTGATTTGTCTTTGATTAATTTTGCTGTGACTCCATAAAATGAGTTGTATGCATACAATGCAAAAACACTAAAAAAATTATACATTCTAGTATATTGATATTTTGTATGAATCGCATTAAATGATGTCTTTCGTTTCATGTTGGCCTAGTACATTTAAAGTATCCAATCCAATACATTGTTATCAAATGATTACGGAAACTTTTAAAACAAACGTTTACCAGTTACGTGAAATTATTTAGCCTTGGCCCAAATGGGACGGTATTGGAGTTAAAAACGGCCGCGCTTGCCTTCTGTCTTCAAGAGTGCTCTTGGCGATGAGAGCCGAGTTAAGGGGCTGTTACTAGTTATGCGATAATCGATCTCTTTTGTTACTTAAACCCAGGTATTTGCTGGAGGTAGATTTATCAAAACGCGCTATATTTTTTTAAATAAACATTTGTTTTATCCATCTAATACGTAACAAAGCAAAAAATGCAAGCGTATGCAAGCATTGATTTTTATAGGGTTCAAATAATTCAGTACATTATAAAGCAACATCGTCTTAGGCTTTCAGATTACAGTCTGTGAGCCTAGTACGCAATGTATGTAGACAAGGAAAAGTAGACTTTTCAATTACAATGAACCGTTTTAATATACTCGATTACGAGTCTAAGACAAGCCGATTTTTCACCGATAGTGCCATTTTGAATTGAGCAAAATATTGTATTAAATGAACCCTATTTTAAATTAAAATCAATAACGTAACATCAAAGTGAATAGATCAAAAGGCAAAACTAAAAGTAATACAAAATGTTTAGGACTCGAGCTGTGGTCTCAACAGAAAGGACAAAAACTTGAATAAAACATAAGGAATGGACTGTATTTTTTTGAATATCATAAGCTGCGAATTTCCAATATCGTAACCGTCATACCAGCGAATGTGATTTGATCGATCCTTTTCCGCGTTATATATTTAAAAATACCAACGATACTCTGCTTACAATTCATACTTAGCTGTAACAAGCTGTTCAAATTTATGATATATTCCAGAACTGGCAACCTGTAATAAGCAAAACTACCATCCATAGCGTGTATATTTAAATTAGCACTAAATTTATTTATTTATTTACACTTAATTGCACTTAAACAGTAGAAGTAGGAGTTTTTAATACATAGCAGTGGGCGGCCTTGTCGGTAATACGCGATCTCTTAAAGGAAACACACAATTTAATAACTGATAACACTTTTTATTGTTTTTAAACTTATTTATACTTCTGGTCTACACTGTAAATAAATAGATTAATACAACGGTGATAAAAAAGTTTTTTTACCTAAAACAGGTGTGGCAAACTTTTATGTAATTTGTCTTTGTATGGGCTTATAGAGCCGATAAAGAGAAACGATAAAGCAAAAATATACAACGCCAGCAACTTTGTGTCATTTGTATGTATTTTTGATGTTAGGCAATTTTGCAAGCGCTTTGTAAACAGTTGATAAATTATTATATTAATTAACTACATATGAACGGACATAGAAATACATTATTAAATTTTTACAGTCTGTAATAGTTTACACACTTAAATATGGCCACACTTTAACGCGGTCTTACACATCTTTATATGACGCTCGTATTAAACTTTTAGTGAAGTCATCCCACCCAAGTACGCCTTAAGGAGTACTTCGAGTTGGTAATTGCTGTATTACGTGTAATGAAGTACTACAATGGAAAGTACAGTTCTTAGCTCTTTGAATTAATATCTACTCGACTTTTTAACTTTTAAGAACACTCGGATAATATTGCCTCTTTGTATTATTACAAATGAGCAGGTGGGTCACGTCGAGTGAAGCGCTAACCGCCGCAACCTGCAAGGCCTGAAGACTTACAACTGATTTGCCGGTCTTTAATGGAGAGGTACGTTACTGTCTTGGATGCTCCATGTATTCGGAAAGATGTATTAAATGCAATAAAATGTTCTAATAATGGTAATCTGGTAGTGACTACCCGCGACGTGCCATAGTATACATGGTGTTAAAGAATTCTCTTTGACGGAAAACTAACATAAAATTTTCTTTTGCACCATTGAGTCATGAATACATATATTATTTTATTTTTAAAGGCTGAAAAATAACGTTGCGTATCCTTTACATTTTAAAAGCCTTTGAATGGGTGCAATTAGCTTTTATTCGTAACTTTTATTTGATTTTTTTATATACATAAAACATTATCCGGTTGTAAACAATACAATTGACTCTTAGAATGTTCGTCATTAATTGTCCGTAAAGTACAAGTGATTAATAACAAAGTCACATACAATGCTTTCATCAAAATGGCGGAAGCAAAAATCCGAGCACTTTATCACCACGAATCATTTATCAGAATGTAACTATTGGGTCGCGATACATTTTCAGGACGTCCGCGCTTTTTTGGTTTCAGTTTTTGCAGTTCAGTGTTTTGTATTTACTTAGGGCTGCCGTATTCATTTCAAACGAAATTGAACATTCGCTTTTCCTATAGATACATTAACTTAGTTTATAAGAAATTGTAAAAATTGTTTTTGCAATTGAATGCTTCCAGCAAATAACTTAGGCTACCACGCCTCAGGCTCCCGTAAATTGTCAAAAACAAGTCAAATATCAGATATTCATGACAATACATGGTAGTGTATTGACGATTCAAAAGTGTCTTTATAAAGACTTACTTGAAAAAAGATATTTTGAGTTGAGTTGAGTTATAAGACAAAGATAGATACAGCTCCTTAATACTTTTAATAAATCAGACATAAATATGCTTATTTAATTAATAAGAGAATTTGTAAAAGATTAGGCTTAAAAATAGCTGATTAAATTGCGTGGAGTCATCCCTGTATGCCTTTATTCAGGCTGTGGTGTGATATATGTTATTCGATTCGTATGAGCGGACCATCGCTGGATTGAAACATAAAGCGTATTATTTCACTATTATTGGAAATTGCAGAAAAGGCTGTTAAGTGATTATTACTAATTAAATTTGTTTCTACCGGCATAATTTTTCAAATTTGAAGTATTTTTTATAAGTTAGACATATACCTACGTCAATACGTTAAGAGAGATCAAAAAAGGTATTATGTTTAATATGTATAGTTTTAACTATAAAAAAGCTGTGCGAAATTAAAAACTAGTAAATCCAGTCAACAAACCTAACACATATATTGATAAAAAATACTTTGCTTTCTGCAATAAAGTTAATTAAATAATTTTTAATTTATTTCTGAATTTAGGTTAAATTAATATTACTCATTAGTCTCTAGACTAGATTTTAATTTACATGGTGTAGCCATAGGGTGCACCATCAGGGAAAAAAAACTTTGCTTTCTTATATTAAAATAACCATAAACAAACATTTAAAAGCTCTCAATGACTTTAATATTCTCCTATGAACGGTTGTTAAAAAAAATCCTTCCTTATTTGAAGCCAGAAAATTAAACACGATTCAGCGAATTTATGATCACGTAATAATTGTACTAGGAACTCATAAATAATTAAAAAGTATGAAGAAGCTAATTGAAGCTGGCAAAGCAACAAACGAAATTAAACCCGTAGGCAGAGCTAACTTCACTAACAAATTTATTATACGTGACGTACATAAACACGTGCATTTTGAATGTTCATTTAAAAAAAAAAAACATTTATATTGTAAAGTGACTATAGCTAATATTACGCCCGACCCGTTAAAGTTTATAAGGCTAAGGGAACTCGAAACATCATTAAAACATATTAAACAAACATTTTTAAAAGGATAATATTATAATTATATGGAAATTTTTAGTAATATGATCTATCGGACTATTACTTATAAAAAATACATGCTAGATACGAGTATTATACAGTAGAAGAATTGTAGTGGTTTTGGAATGCTTTGTATAGTAGAGGCTTCTCTTACGTAAGTATTAATAATAATTTAGCAACGAACTGTTACTGCTGATGATTGTGACGTCATCTCACGTGTCTGAAATAGCTTTGGGAATATTAAATCTATATAAAACATAATCTTGTACAAAGTTGCAAACCTCTTAAAATTAAGAGGAAGGAAATGTATAACGAACAAACTTGGCAATTTCCCCTCGCTTTATTGATCCTAACATTATTACAAACAGTCTGATTTGTGACCGGACATCATAGACTAACATTCATTAGAACGTAACGAAAGAATGTTAGTCTATGATGTTACAAACATAAATTTATTTTCCTAATATAATAAAATTAATATAATAAAATACATGTTATTGTGTTACTAATTTGTTTTAATAAATTAATATAACGACTACGGCTTAAATCGGGTGTGGCTATGTCAAGGATATTAAAATTAGCAAACGAAAGATCGCAAGGAAATTTCTCTATGTTTAATTGACATCTTGCTCTTCCGTGGCGGATTTGCCAACCAGTGGCTGACTACGTTAACCGCTAAGCCATTGCGATAGGCACAAGAATTCCTTCAACACAGTGAACACATGATTTGCACGAAATATTTGAAGAAAGTCTCCGAATACAATTTTCGTCTCTGCACAGCAATAAAAGCACTAACTCACGGACCTTTATTACGACGTCTTGAGCGCAGAACACTGTACAGAATTGTTTCATTAAACACAAAGAAAGATTTCAATTCTTTCGCAAGTATGTAAGAATTCTTATTAAATATAATATTTTCAAATTTAAAAACAAATATTACTTTAATCAATAATTTCTAAAAAACCTAAAACTTCATTTACTTATATATTTTGTACTTTTCATCTTGTCTTTTATTTTAAGCCTGTGTTGGTACGTTTTCTATAGTCACTCTATTGGACTGACTTATTTGTAAATGTATCAACTGTTTGTGGTTAAATAAATAAATCCTTAAACACATCACTTGGCTGAGTACTTGATTTTATCCTTAAGACGTAGAAAGGATAATCTATTTAAGATAACCGAACTTATCCTTAAAGAAAACCTATCACCAATTTATATTAGTATCAATATTGTTTTGAGTACTATAGTTTTTTATGTAAGAGGTGGCAAACGAGCACGCGGGTCACTCCGAGTGATGTGCCAACTGCCACCCATGGACACCTGCTACGCCAGGAGGCTTACAAGTGAGTTGCCGGCCTTTAAGGAAGAGGCACGCTCTTTTTTTGAAAGTCCCCAAGTCGTAATGGATGGAGAATACCTGCGCTGGCAGTTGGTTGGAACTGTCTTAAAAAACGGGCAGTAGTGAAGCGCCAGACGTCAAGTTGGTACGGATGGAATTACTATAGTTGTTCTAAAACACACTAACGTCACCTGTATTAACTCGCACTAAGCGCAGACGCGTCGGAAAATTATATTTACAATTTGTAATAAGACTCTTATCAAGTTTACTTTGCACCTAATATATAATAGGTTATTGTATTCTTTATATAAATAAGCGAAAAGACAATAAATTATATAAAAAAATATCTTTTAGAATTTCTTCAAGAAATATTTTCCAATATCTCGATAACCTTTTGTCCCTCTCACGTTCTTCATTTAGCGACCCTCGGGTAAATAGCCAAAACAAAGATCTTTTGCTCCGTGTTATTGGATTGCTTTGAAGATTTATGTTGCTTTTAATATTTAAGATTTAAGTGGTGGTGGACTTTTTCAACATCTATAAGACTTATAATAAAAAAGGAAAGATATGTAATCGATTTTCATTGATTTCCGTAGCAAAGCATTTCGTCATAAAACCGGCATATGCGACCAAAGTTAAGAAAGATAAAAATGGACTTACCAGAAATTATTAGGAAATATAATAGGGAAATTAACATGTTAGTCTTACAACAATTCGATATAACAAGAATTCTTTTAAAAAAACTATTCAAAGAGTCAACCTCGTACACACTCACATTCAATGCTTGTTCCTCATTTGATATTCTCCACTTGTTATTGTTGTTGTTTTTAATCTTAGATTTACTTTCTTGTTCTGTTTTAATGCTATTTTGGCTTTGTTTTTTTAATATTTTTTTTATTATCTAAACTGTTGCAGAATGTATGGGTTGCAGAAATAAATATAAAAAAAATGCCGTAATCTATATGAACTTCATACAATTGCAGGACGGCATTAGTACTAGGAACTCATAAAACATTAAGGATTTGTTCGATTGAAGTAAGAAGGGCGCGTGAAAAAGCGATTTTAATTTCACGCCTGCTAAAGATAACTTTAATCACTCCGACGAAACCGATATCGTGTACAGGAATAATATATTGAGAATATTGATTATTGGAAAGCCACAGTATATAAAAAAACAGTTGCATTAAGATATAGATATCGTATTTACATCATCTGATAATTGGGTATTGAGCATTAAGATAAAGTAATAAAATGTTGTTGTGAAAGACACTGCTGAATTATCTCCGGCAATCTGTTGTTGAGTTGTTTTATGAACATTATTGAGAACTATTTAACGAGACAAACAATCGTTTTATGGGAATAACGTTGTTTGATTAACATGGTGAAAAGAGAATTATTTAAGAGCAAACTCAACAAAGGATCAAACACACCAATATACACTCACTTTAAATGCTCGTTCTTCACTTGAAATACCTTACTTTGTCATTTTATTGGTTTTATTCTTATATATTTATGCTTACATTCCATGTTTTAACGCTATTTTGTTTTAATTTTTAAATTGAATATGTAATCTGTGCTATTGTGATGTATGGGTAAGAGAAACAAAATATATTAAAATGAAAGAAACAAGGCTTTAAAATAAATAAATACTTAAAAATATTTTTTATCTTTTTTTTGTTTGTAATCAATTTTTTATCTATAATTTAGAATAAATGTTGTGCGATTCTGTACTAATACAGTGACAATCACTATATTAGTACAGAATGGCATTACAATGTGATCTGTCAAACCTAAACGGACCGACTCGTCGGGTATCTGTGGTTTGATTGGATATACTGTAAACCAAATACAGATAATGAAACGTGTCGACATTTGAAAATTGTCACTTGTAGATCTGTTGATTTGGAAGTAATTTGATTACTTGATCCTACTTCGGTTTCCCGGCTCTAAACGCGGGGGTTGGTTTTATACACACATTATCTTACCAAACGTTAATTTAGAATTTTAAAAATTAATATTGACTTATTACATTGAAGGCCTCTCTTTTCTTATAGTTATCTAAAAAAACTCGTTGGATAGAATTCCTCGGGGCGGCGGGGCTGGTACATTTACATCTTATTTTTATAAAAAAATTTTTCAATAGAAGATTTATTTGGATTTCTAATAAACATCTGTCAAAATTATCTATCAAAAAATTGTCATTAATCCAAAAATATGTGGATTGTAAACTTTAAATTTTGCAAAGTGTTAACAAAAAATGGTTTGAATACAATAAAATGAATCTTGATTCATCTTCCATCATACTTATATCCATAAACTTGATCCAGGTAGTGTTTATATTGTTTTTATTGACTCCATTTTTTGACATTGTAACTCTATCGAAGAATATAAAAATTTTCGAAGGCACTCATATTTATACGATTTCTCTAGCTGCCCTATACGCTATAACTATTGTAACTTTAGGGATTGTCACACCAACTAAAACTTTAAAAGAATTGAATTTTGCTTGGAAAAGAAAGAACACGGCTGACAATACATTAAGAAATATAATTACAGCAACGAATGCATCAAGAAATTATATATTAGGATCGTTCTCGTTATTTCTACTACTTATCACATTAAGAATATTTGATTTTCTCAATTTCTCCGCGAAACTAGTTGAATTCTCCAATTTAATGGCAAACTATGAACTTGTTGATATAGCATTTGTTCATGAAAATAATATCGAATTAGAAAATATTGTAAGATATGAAGAAACTATAGAAGATAATGATATAGAACGCTGGCCGTCGATAATCGACTTTAAAGAAGAGAATAATCTAGAACATTTTTTCAAAGTGAATCCCAAAGGGGTGATCGATCTGGACCAACGGAAAGAAATCAAAATTATTAAGGTTGGCGAAGAAAATATTGTTGATACGACATCTAGAAGTAAAGATACATTGCTTACAGCGTCAGGGAACACAAAGGATACGTCTACTACAAACAATTAATATGATTAACATTTTCGATACATTTTCAGGAATTTTAATATTATTTCAAGTAATTTTAATAATGCTTCTGTTAAAGCCGATTAAGGATGCCGGAGTCACAAGAGACTTTTGGTATAATATCAAAGAAAATCGTACACTGCCTGCTAATATCATTCTAATTGTTTCATTATGTTTATTGTTTAATTTATTTTTTGGATTAGCTTGGGAGAGTAGTACACACGCAACGCTAATGAGACAAGTTGAGGAAAAAGAATTAATAAGAAGATTTTATCTGAGTGAATTTGCAATTGGAATTTCTTGTTTCTTTGTATCTCTAACTCTGTTAATATTATTAGAAAAAATTGTACATTTTACATTGAAAATAGCTGAGCTACTTGATTTTGAATTAATGTGTAGGCATGCGATATTAACTAACAATGAAACTACGCGTATTTCAAACATCACTGTTCTGCCGGCACTTTTGAAATGTCATATACTAAAATCTAAAGTAAAATAACTCGAAAAAATTAACTATCGTTTACCAAAAAATAAAATCTATTTAACGAATCCTCGTATTTCTTTTTCCTAGTATTTTATTCATCCATATAAGCTTGTGTTAGAATATATTTAGAATTAGGTATTATGTTCATATTAATTAGTAGAACGTTCTTATGTCAATAAGTTACTTCCAATTGATTACTTAGCATAGTGTTGGTTTTTATAAGGACAAAAACAGCTCTGCCGTATAAATGATACAGACGAAATGTTTGTATCTGTTAAAAATGAGACTTCACACACTCCGTAAGATATTATTGAAACACGAATAAAGTTTATATAGGCCTAGAACCTCTTTGGTTTCAATCCATAATTTCTGTAATTGTCACCTGCAATGACAGCTGTGAACAAGGTGTAAAATCAAAAGTCTTCTCGACATAAAAATTACAAAAATACAACACAAAATGGTTTAGCAAACACAAAACCCACAATGGATCTTAGTTCTTCTGTCCTCGGTTGCGTCATCCTCCTACAGATGTCTGTGATCCTGGTAATGCTTAACCCAGCACACGATTTTCGAAAAATCCGATCCATAGTTTTCACATCATCCAGAACTTGTACCCTCGCAACAATATGTTATATGATACTTATTGTATATCTTGGTCTGTACGAGCCGTTATTAAATATATCAAAACTAATATCAAACGACTTTACCTGCATCTACGAGAAGTTAACAATATTGAGCCGGATCGAGAAAAACTACATAATCGCCGGATTCTCCCTTTTCCTGTTTATCGTCATGTATGGTATTCGAGCTTTAGATATATACGCTCAAATGCTAGTCAATAGAAATACCACAGTTTATACGAAACCTTTGTTGTGTGAAAAAAGAAGCCAAGCAATGACACCGCTCCCGCATGAAAATATATTGCCAAAAGTACTCAAATTAAAAAGGTCCGTTTCATATGAGACGATCCTGTTCTCAAATGAGTTCCGAGCCCTGCAGGCGATGTTAAAAAAACCATAGAAAAGATTCGATAGATTAAAACTTGATATATACAATGTTATATCTTTGCAAAAGTGGAGTATTGAAAGATTACCAAGAATTTGGAAACTGTTTGGAATTACAAGGAGCAAGGGTGACGGGAAATATTCGGGAAGACAAGGCTATAAAAATAAAATGCTACATTGCAAAGGGAGAAACGTCAAGTTGGAATGTAGGGTGTGGAAGGGGGATGGGAAATCGTGTTACATAAGTGTATTCCACTAGAAATAGACGATGGGGCAAAATGTGTGAGCAACTTCTGGCAGTCACATAAATTATAGGTCTTCTTTATTCTTATTAGCTTCAGCTTTATATAACACAAAATGCGCATTAAACATTGCCCTATAGTCTAAATTTTTTTTTAATGAGCTTTTTGTAAAGTTCTGTAAGTTTTCTATATTTACTTCCAATCATAGAAATATATGTAACAAGTATCAATATTATTTTAAAATACAATGTAAAAATGTTTACTTGCATTTACCGTACATAAAAGTTATCAACACATAAACATATTGTCTTGTTTACTAAAAAACAATGTGATGTTTGAAACGCTGACTCATAATAGATTTTGCTAAGTAGAAAACTTATGAAAACTTAGATTTTTTCGTACACAAAGTGCTCGTAAAGTAATAGTTTTCGAATTCATTGACTATGCTCAGTCGTGCACGAAACTTTGGAAACAAAGAAAAGCTCTAGCTGGACTGGCTGAGTGCTTACCAACCGTAATTATGTCAGAAAAAACTATCAAATGGGTATTTGCTTTAAGATTTATTTTATCCTAGAAAATCCTCATTATGTTACGGAGAAGTGGACGAGAGTTTGCTTCGTTTAGGGAATTAAGGCATAAGCGGCGGCGGTGAGGTGGTATAACTATACAAATATATTTAACTTATACTTTAAAATAACGAATCCTCTATAGCTTTTTAATACCACCACCGCCGGAACACTGCGCAGGTAGAAATATGACAAAACATTACACTCCAACCATTACTGATTGAGTTACTTAATAGACGTTACAATTAACTATTTTTATTAAAACGTAGTAAATATACGCAATCACATATTCCATGTAATTATCCTATGATATAGGATACCAAATATAGCGATGGTCGTGTATGAATCAAATTTCCTTACAATATTAATAGTGAGATGTTTGGTGTGTTCATGTTTAGTTTGGCAATTGAACTCCATTTTTCTTACTATAATTCTATAAACGTGTTAATATATTACTAACCTTACCAGCCCAAGCTGGTACTTATGATGTAGTAAAGGAAACTACATATTATTATAACAAGTTGAAGACTTTTTAATTACATTTCAGGTCGTATTGAGATTTGGAATAACCGTAAATCGTTATAACAAGACGAATAATTAATTCTAGAACTAGATTATATAACAAAAGAGCTTAAACTATACACAATGATGGTTACTTAGTTTAAGTAGTTCGAAGTCTTTATTAATTCTTATTTAAGTCAATATCAGATTCAAACTTTCATGCTAACATACACTAATATGTAATTCATAACTTGAAAGCTTTTATGAATATGTTATATTTTCTTAGTTAAACTTTTGTCGCTGCAATAGCCAAGTACTACTGTCCACAAATAGAAATAAATTTTATCTAAGCACCAATGAAATTTCAAGTTTAGTAATTGTGAGAATTAGATATAGAAAATACCACAAAGTATAGTTAAAAACAATATTAACAATCGCTAGTTATTTTGACCACCGAAGCTAAAATACATTCTTTCTCGAAATCCTTTGATCTAGCCAACTTTACCGATTACTGGAGCGTAGAGGTTACGAATGATATGTTTTATTGGTTTAATGTAACTTATCTCTAGTGTATTAAGAAACTCTCTTAGATTGATTAAACAGCGTAGATTTCTAACAGAATATAATATGAAAACTCGATGAAAAATTTGAACTTTTACAAAAGCTTAAATAATGGAAAGCTATAAATATTATATATTTAACTGATTACATTGTGTATGAGGTTGATTTATTGGACAGGAGCTGAATTCACGTTCATATGGACCAAAAATTAATCAACCAAGCCGAGTTTCTTGCCTGCTTCTTCTCAGCTTGGTTGCGAACACGCGTAGAATCACTTAGATTTAAGACGTTTTAAAATGGTCCTATGTAGCATACTGAATAAAAAGATTTTGACTACTATCTAGAATACCGCGACCCTTAAAGCTGAGTTGTCGGTGTTAAGTATGTTATGTCATAAGACGATTTTCATCACTCCTATATTATCTGTGGCTTATGCAATCACACGCTCAATAGACAAGTCTCTCAAAGACTTCAATTACTGCAAACCTACGTAAATATGTCAAGTATGAGAAAATGTTTAATTGTTTAAATCAAATTTCATTTTTGCATGATGAAATCTTGAGAAATCACATTCATACAATCACAACTCCTATTTTTATTATATGGAGCACTGACCTAATTTCTCATGTGGCTACAAATCTTCATACGCATATAAATCTTAAGGAAAATCCGCCGGAAAACCGCTTCTACATAATATACTTCTATTTAAAAATTCTCAGACGCAATACGGCTTCCATAAACATGGCTTTAGAATGGACTGAAAATGTTCTCAGCAAACCACAGTCATATTATACAAGCAGTACGCCTGAAGAAGCACTAGTGGCTCACGTTGATGCAATTTGTATGAATTGTATGCGTCCGCGTGACGTTTTCACGATGTTTTTTATTAACGTTTCACTGTAAATTATTTTTTTTTATTACCGTGTTCAAAAAATATTTGCCTGTAAATTATATATTGACATTGAATTGGTTCAGTAAGTATACTTATCTTAGGTAAGCTAAGACGGTTTTTTTTTTCATCTTTATACATAGTCTTTAGCTGATTCGCGGATTTGTACAGAAATAAAGATAATTGTTGTTCTATGACAAATTCGAAATACTTTAATGAATAAAAAAATAATGTTTAAATTAAGGCGGACGCGGGACCCCACACTGTTCCTGTGGTGGGTGTCTGGTCTCTTCCGAGATGCATGGTAAACGGAAACTATTAAGTGTGTGTGTGTCTGTTTTTGTGTATACGGGTGTGTGCCAATGTCGCTTTCATAAGATCAACAATTAAATCTTAGAGATAAGTTAGGATGGTGAAAAGCCGTCTCATCTATAAAAAAAAACTCTGTAAATACTGTAAAATGAATGTACTTTCCTTTGTTTGGTCTGATTTCAGAACGGATCCCAGGATTGCACATTAACCTAAAAAACTTAAATTCCCTCCCCACTCTTTATTAAAGCATTTGTCCAAGAGCAAAGTTCAAGTGATTTAACCCGGGAAATAATAGGGCAAGAGGATTTGTCAAGGATAGTGTTATAGAGAAGTTCCTGTACAGAGTGAGATAGCGATAGTGCTTCTAATAGCTTTCGGTGGACGGCATAAAAGCTCTCAATAAGCAAATGTGTATTCCTTTTTTATATTCCTTACATGACCTTATTTATAAGTAGTTATTGTAAATATGGGATAAGCACAATCGAGATTTATATTACTCTATATAAAAAAAACTACTCACAATTGAGTGCTTAAAGTCTCCATAACGTATATAAATATATATAAAGCCCACAAATGTAGGTTGCCTCTAACATCTATTAACATAATTTACTTCTACTGTTTAAGTGCAATAAAATGTGATTAAATAAATATTATCTTAACGTAAGTAGTATCTTAATATTATCACAAATTAATGACTCGTTTAGGCTTTACAGCGATATACAATGTGTTTATTCATTTACGAAGCTCACTGTAAAAGCTTAACTTTAGTATCGCGATTACAAATTTTTCGAAGGCCGCTTACACAAATTAAAATTCCCGACGGTTGCGTACAAACGCATTAACTTCCAATATTCACTTTGCGCTTGTCACTTCCGCTAGACGTGAGGGTATTACTTCACGGAATATATTTAAATACCATTTAGGCAGATATTCTTTGTACATAAAAAACAATCATAAGTGAGAAGAATATAATGTATTCGTAAGATAATTTCCCAATAATGTGGGTAAATAGGGAGGATGCTCCTGTTGGGGATCATCTGTACTGCTAAAATCAACTCAAAATACCTCAAGCAAACAACTTTTTGAGTGGAAGTGCCATGCTGTTACTTAGAGTTTCAGCCGAATGGGCAGGCACCGGAGAAATACCACTCAAAAAAAAACTCAAAAGTCACATGCATGATAACACTAAGAAAGAAAAGGAATTCTTACGTTATTTAAATGCCTCACTTTGACATATTATTGTTTTTATTCTTTTATATTTAAGTTATATTATTGTCTTGTTTTTAAATTAATATTTAATATGTAATCTGTGGTATTGGTTGTATGGATTAGAGAATTAAATAAAATAATTTAAAAGCTAATTTTAGTGCCACCTTCACATGACAAATTAAGATTATAATATTCATAGTGTATTTATTAAATATTTATTCAAAATTAAATCTTAATTTTAAAAGCAAAGCTACTGATAGTACAATTTAAAAGATAAAATCCGAAATTTAGATTCACCTGATATAACCTTAAATATTAACGATTATTTCTGTTTTCGAGATCCGGCGAAAAACAACATTATACTTGGTTTGTTTTAGTACGTTTACTCTGTTGTAAATTGAAGTTTCTATTTAAAAGTGGTTTTGATTTTAAATCTATACGATTTGTTAGCTAGGGTTATTATATTGTGTTGACAAAACAATGACTTCTAAGCTTATGGTATAGTAATAAATATGAAACTGGTGGAGTGTATCTGGTGGCAGAGAGGAGAAGGCTTGCTCACCACACACGTCTTCACAACGGGTCTCTAAAAACCTTTTTAATGCGGTCGTGGTGGAACTTTTCATATTAACCCGGTCCTCTGATAAGCAGAGTGCTTATTTGAATGGAAATCTATCCTGAACTGAGTTTTATTTATACAACTTATATATTTGTATCTGGGCGTGTAATATGTATATATTTATTTATATCCAAAATTAAATCCTAATTTTAAAAAAGCAAAGCTACTGATAGTACAATTTAAAAGATAAAATCCAAAATTAAGATTCACCTGATATAACCAAATATATATAGAGCTATTTTGATCTGTTTTATTTATACAACTTATAAATTTGTATCTGGGCGTGTAACGCAAGCAAAAGCTCGACTAATTGCAACAATGATTAAGATTTGGGTCAGCAGTCTCTAACATATTAATAAACCGATCCGCCACAATATATGAAAAGCATTGTGCGGCCACAAAGGTCCGTGACAAATGAATGATTTCGGCCAGTTAATATTGTTGTTGGCCCAATTGTGGACAACTTGGTGTAAATGCTGGCCATTTGGACATTGTGTTTGATACGTAGATCGTTGAAGAAATTACACCAAATATGGAGGGTTTTGTTACATTAAGGCTTTGTTGCAACTCGTTTATATTACGTACACACAATACATATCAACTTGTAAAAATTAGATAACCAAAAATGTATGGTGGTTGTGTTAAAAATTGACGATTACTACTTGAATTAACTACTCGAACTACTTTCTCGTAAGCATTTCTTGTCTACAATATAATTATTTATAATTCTAGCATTTAAACTAGCATATTTTTCGGTTTTTCTTATATTAATGTATGTTGTGTTTTGTTTCTGTATTATTATTATTATTTTTTGTGTACTTGTGTACTTTTTTGTGTACGCACCCTTTGCACCTGTCCTATTATATTTTAAGTATTCTTTTATCGTGTGGGTTGTCTGGAAGAGATCGCTTATTAGCGATAAGGCCGCCCGTTGCTCTTATATGTACTAACATCTGTTAACGTCATTTGCTTCTAGTGTTTAAGTGCAATAAAGTGTAAATAAATAAAGATATTTTGAGATTAGTGTATTCTTTTCTTACAGAAGAGGGGGCGAACGATCAGGACGCACACATTTACGTGGGATCTCGTGGGTGCGTTGCCGGTTAAGAGTGTGTATTTGAATAATAATAGTTAAGTTTCTTCATTAAATTAAAATGTAATTTAATGCACTACAAGTACGACAGATTCAATTGTCAATAATGTTTTAAAGGAGACACTTCAAGAGAAATAAGTTTCTTCTTTCCGCTCACCGATTTCTAATTTGAAGTATACACGTATATTGTTTACTGTAAAATCACCTGGTACCAAATACGTCCAAAATATTGTTGATATATGGTATTAATAAAACAAACAACATAAAATATCGTGGAGGCTCGTAAAACTACCTACATCACATTAGACCTTTCCCAGTCAATTCTTTTCCACAAAGTATTGAGTAATGACATTAGTCGGCACATGTGTTTATATCAATATGATTTACTGGTTTCGTATATTTCTAGATAAAGATATATATGTATACTAGAACTATGTTAACAACCTTATAATAGGATAATATTAAGTTAGGCTTTCTAGTCGGTCTGCTTATTTGTAACAAACAGTAGTTTTTGAAATAAGTAGTAATTTGTATATAAGCTGAATTGGAAGTTTAATTATTTAAATTCGGAATAATTGTAAATTGTACATGTTTGGAGCAATGCCAGGAGGTTTACAAGTGAGTTGCCGGCTATTAAGGAAGGGGAACTCTTTTTTGAAGATCCCCATGTCGATGGCAGTCGGTTCCACATTTCATATTCTCCTCTGACGTCCGGTGATGAAATTCAGATGTAGGTGTTAGAACGGCCGTGATATACAGCATCTATATCATCATTTAGAATCTCACAAAATTTAAAGTTACTTGACAACATTCTTAGAACCCCTCAATATAATAATGAAATCGTCATAATCGATTCGATACATCCGTTTTCCGACATCCCCTTAGGAACCCTGATTTCCTCGGCATTACTTTTCCGGAAATCGATACCTTCATACATCGATACATTGTTGCTAATTAACGTATTGGATTGAACAAATTGAAGATTGTATTAATTAAGGTATATATTATTTGCTTCATTAATATTAAATTATCCATAGCAGGCCAGTGAAGCCTCTTTAATAAACTGTTAAGTCGAAATTATAATTATTCTTGGTTTTATTACAAAGGGAATCAAATATAATATGAAACTCCGTTAGTAATGGGTTTCTCTATTTAATCAATCCCCGCTTAAAGGTTATAGGCCAATTTTATCAAATACTTTGGTGGAATTGGTCTGTGTTTACCTTCCTAAAGTATCGTGATGGAAGCGATGGTTGGCAATGCCTCGTGCTTGTATATGCGTTGCAGGCTTTTCTCATTATAACGTAAATGTATGCTATGCCAACCGATGACAGCAAAGGTTATTTTTTATTGTTCTATATAATATAGATATTGATCCATGTTCTGTTGCATAGTGTAATGGTTGCAGATCTTTACAACCATACAGTAAAACTTGCTTGGAGATTGAAAAGAGTTGCGGAAAATTCTTCTCGTAGATCTTACTACGCCCTTGATTTGAGTACTTGTATTGATAACATGTAACTGTATAGTTCACCCATGTAAATAAAGATATGTTTGATTTTAATTGCATTATTTGCATGTACCCGAATTGAAAAGGGAGAAATGTAATAATTTATATACCTTTTATTAAGCACGTTATTTACACAAAATATCTATTTTGCTTCTCTAACACATACATATTAATGATAACAATAAAAACAAGGCCAAAATAAGGTTAAATATGGAATATAAAACTAATTAAAAATATATATGAAAAAACAATAATCACAAGAATATGACAGTTTGAAGTATTTCAATATATATTCAAATGTAGTCAAAATTATTTATAACTTTTTGTTATTTTGACGATTCATATGTGTACCTGCTATATGTGAATAAAGATATTATTGATTTGTTCAGTTTTCAGTCGTTGATACAAAACAAAATTTTCTACAAAAAATAATGATCTCAATTGGAAATATCACTAATGATAAATAACTTTTTACACGGATTAAAACTCGTTAACCACGGCAACAAACTGCCAATTAAAAATCCAGAATAGATTGCAAATCATTGGTATACTCATTCTTATAGTAAATTCAAAATTGAAATTTACAAACAAGGCGGACGCTGGACCCTTGTATTTCCTTTGTTATGTTTGTCCAGTCTCTTTCGAGGTGCATACCATACATGTTTGTGCGTATAATGTGTGTGTGTAATGAAGAGATGTGCATGTTCAAAAGATGAAGAAACTGTTTTTTTATAAGATTCCCCTATATATATATCAATGTAAGTGAAATCGTATTATAACAAAGAATAAGATCTTCGTAAATTGGAAATGGGCGTCCAAAATAAATGATGTTTAATAATAGAACAATTAAATTTACGTCGTCCATTAAGGACATTCCGAAGGAAACTAGAAGGGTTTAACGTTTAATTATCTCACGCAATAATTGCTTTATTAACTTGCAATGTGAATTGTTGTAATGGACTGTGTTTTAATTAAATTTTTGACCGACTTCCAAATTAGCGGTGTTTATTACATTCGAATTTTAATATTTTACAAAATCGTAAGTTAGGCAAATATTCGAAATTTACAATTAACTCAGCAACTAATTAGCAATATTATTGCTATTTTAATAACCATTATTTAAAAAAAAATGTCTTTATTTTTTAATATTAAAGAAATCTCCTTTTTCGTTGTAACGGCCAGCCAAATAAATTGATGAAACAGTAACTATCAAAATTTTATAAAAAAATAACATAAACTACGCAATATAGAATCTATTTAGCTAACAAAAACTTTTATTTTTAATAAAATTGTAACAAAAAATGTTGTAAAAAAATCACTTAGCACTAGAGTCCCACTGTGTATCAACAAGCAAGCTACAGGGTGTTGGTTAAATAATAAATTCGCTAAGTCATGTAAAAATCAGTAAAGAAACGAAGTGACAATGGGAAACATGGCTTGTTCATGGCAGGGACAGTTTCATAAATATTCAAAAGGACCCAGGGCGAGAACGACGCAGGCCTCCGCGGACCCTTACAATTTATCTTCGTTAAATTTAAAATAAACGTTACCAAATATAGATGCTTTTAAAGATTTATAGGTTTATTTGTTTACTTTTCACTATCACATTTCGACAAATATTATCCATTTAGAGTGTCTAACAAGATAGGATCTCTCTTAGTTCTCTAGTAGCATGGTCAACTGTGTGTGTTATTTATAACCGAGGTTTTCGTTTCACAGACCAGAGCAGGTTAAGTGCAGACAAGTACTTAGTCTAGCCTAAGGAAAAATATGTTACCCTAAATTAACTGAGATAGAATGAATAACAATTTGGAATGTTCCTTTGCTTTTAAATATTTTTCTATACACTATTTTAAGATACACATATGAAAATTTATCTATATACCTTATATATATTTATATAACTATAAATAAGTCTGTGTTCTTATTACTAATCTCTTTAAACTTGTCAGTCTGATATTGCTGTATAAATATGTCAAGTAATTGATTCCAAACAGAAATATTAATTTAAAAAAAGTTTATATCGTTTGTACTTTGTTTTTTTTTTGATATAAAAAAGTGATTAAATAAGGAACTTACTTAAACACGCGTATAGGTTTTATATTATAATTTATCAGTATATTTTTTGTAACATAAAATTTATAAGCTACAAAAAAATGTACTATTATAGTTTATCGACACTATTATAAAAACCAGTTATCCATTCAAAAACATTTGTAAGATTGTCGCCTAGTAAATCTAGGTTACATCACTTCTTTGATATATAGAATTCAAAAATGTCGGTGGCAAAGCTCAAAGCCCGCATAGGATCAAAAGATGAAGCGGACAGCTATATAGATTATGTAAAATTGTATATTTGCTTTGTTAAAATTACATTCAAACAGGAGCTTTTAGGAGGCTTAAATAACTTTCTAGTTTCACATCGGGACGTGGGTTTTACGAAACTAGGGATATTATGAATTTCATTAAAATTCTCGGATTAGTCTTGAAAATGGAATGTGGATTGTTATTATTTAGTATAAACAAGTATTTTCACCAGTTCTTTACTTAAATCGTGATTATTATTATTATTTCCTAGTATATATAATATGGATAATATTTAATTTTATTAAGATTTGAATACAACTTAGATATAAACAAGAAAAAAAGAAAGTTATAAATAATCGCTAATAAGCGATCGTTTAGTCAACCCTAATAAAAGGAGTGAGAATGAACAGGAAGTATGAAATACACCGTAATTCTCGAGAAAATTATTGCATCAGAACGCTGTTACAAAAATCAAAGATTCTTCTTTTATTGATGTTCGATCTATGGTTATATTTATAATGTATGTACATTGCCAATTTTTAAATATTACATAGGAAACGATGCCCCACGCTAGCTACGAGTTGACCCATGATCAATTCTAACATAAGTGGTTTACCCTCATCCTTAATTTATCTGATACTACATAGATCTTGTTAGTTAACAAAATTTCATAAGCATTGTGATTACAATGGTGCAATCAAAATTACACGTGCATGTAATTCAAGAGATATCCAACTTACAGACAATTCACTCAGACAGAACTTTTTTATACACTGAAATAACTTGTATTTCAAGAGCCTTATTGAGAAACGATTTGGACTGTGTCCTATTTAAAATTGGTACGCTGTATCTGTTTCTGATATATGTTTATATTTACAAGTGACTTTATTCTTAATAGTGTCAAAATAAAATTATAATATCCACTAACCTGATTTGTAGAATATATTTCGGTAAAATGAGTAAAATTTATCGTTTAAGTTTTTGAAAAAACTTCTGTTTCAAACAAAACTCCAATTATCCAATACAAAAATATATCTATTACGTATTTATACATCACAATTAATAATTGTTGTAAATAACGGCTTTTGACTGGAAAATTAATTCGCTTTTCCGACTAAAATTTAATGTGTGTGTTCGTAGCCGTATTTTGTTAACAAAATTCACAGCGAATAATACTTTGAGTACGATGGAGGTAAAGCTTAAAAGCGAACAGTTATGGGCAGAAACAAAAGACGGTAAGAGATGGGGAAATTCAATAGAAATCGAGGAAAGCACTCCGATCCGGGTTATCGATATCAAACTCTGATTGGCCGTTGATTTGATTTGCCAATTGCATAGCCACTTAATGGTTTTAGATCGAATAGTCGAGGATAAATGAATTCTCCCTTTAAGTTTAAATTAAAGAAATGCAGAACCATTACAAGTTTGCCCAAGTATTTTTTCATACTTTTCACCATACTATACGACTTTGTTAATTGTTATCTATCATTTTAATGGGGCATTCAAAAACAGTGGAAACTATGAATATTTCAAGAGGTCAAACCAAAAGCAGGAGGCATTTGACAGGTGATGCCTCCCATTAATATTAACACTACCAGGGAGCTCGTAAGTAAGTTGCTGACATTCAAGAAACCTCTTCTTAAAAATTTGTGGAACAAGACTTATAGCTTGGGAATGAGTGCTGTGATAAGGATTTGTAAAACAGTGATCATACAAAATCAGGTTATTTTAGGTTAACAGGTAAGCAATTGAGTTATCTCGTCAGAGAGGTTTATTTTGGAATCCTCGTAACTCTATAAGATAATATTTGACATACACAAGTGATACGATTTTGATGTGGATTAGATATCATAACATATATATAAATAAAGTAATTAAAAGAAACGTAAGTCGTACGGGTTCCATATAGTGGTGGGTGGTAGTAGTGTAGATGGCAAAACGTGCATTACTTCAGCATACGCTAAACGCTTAATGAGTAACGTAAGCACTACCTAGTATTAATGTATAAACGCTATCTAATTAACATAAAAATATACTTGGTGGACACTAATTAATCGAATTAAATAATGTATCGTGAAATATGTATACAATTTTTCTCTTTGATTTTATTTTTGAACCTATTATGTATCAATTATATAGCAACAATCAATATTCCGTTTCTCACATGTCCGTCGTTAAAATGTATATTTAAAACCTTGATTTCCACCAACATGCTCGTATAAAGTGGGAATTTATGCTCGCTTTCACGTTGCAGTACCCTTTTAAAAATTCATCACAGAAAAGTTCTATTTGAAGAGAAATTAGGACACGTGGAGTATTATGTTGTGCATGCACGGAGCCCGAAGCGTGAATACCTATTTAGGGGTCGACTTTGAAGTGAATGCTTTTTGAGGTTAAAGTTATCGTACTCACAATGAGGCGCGAGGGGGCCACATCTAGACCGGGCCCGTTCGGGCGCGCCTCCGCTACCGCATCGTGCCCGCCCGAGTTACAGCCCGGAGAGCCCAGGGCGCCCAGCCGCGCTTCGCCGCGTGCAGTCCACGTATCGCGCCCAACAGTCCGACTGTCAACAATTCACAACATCACTCCCTCCGTGAGAAGCAAGCGCGCTGTCTTACAACTAGCCGGCACGCATTCTCGCATTGTCGCATTGCAGGAGACGTTACGCTCGCATTACGGCTATGAATTTTACATTTTACATTCTGGCGTATTCGGATCGATTCGGATACTCACATTAGCATGCCAGCGTGAGGCAGTGGTATCAACTAGTAATGTAAACAATGGGCACAATCATGTTCTTGAGTGTGGTCGTGGCCGGCCCGGCGGGCAGGGCCGGCCGCAGCACCGCTGTTGCGGCGTCGCTCGGTAAATGAGATATGGCGCGCGGGGCGCGAGCGTCGGAGGCGACACGCGCGTTTGGCACTGCAGCCCGCCACTGAGGGGCGGCTGAGACCCCCGCCCCGCCAGCCCCGCACGCCGCGCCTCGCGCGCCTCGCGCCATGTGCCTGGACCGAGCCTAGCAAAGGGTTGCCCATATCGTTTCGACAAGAATTTTTAAACATGACGTGTGCTCAAGTGAAAACAAAACACTATTTGTTTTTTTCAGTGCCAATTCAAAACACATTGGAAAATTGCATTTCATATTATGAAATTCTAACCTAATCTGAATTTTACAACAAGACTGAATTTCCCAAAATCCAACATAAACATTGTACCTAGATTGCGTCGTGCTGTAAGTTATTTCTGAATAATCAGCAACATATATCTTTAACATTTTTCATATTTTTTGCTTGAAACCCGATCTAATAACTGGAAAAATATATCTAATATTACTTAAAATTTCCAGCACAGCCCTATATTTCTAGTGGAGCCGAAGTAAGCCGAAGTAACCCGAGCAACGCGACTACGATCCCGACCGAACTAGCTCGAATGACGCCGCCCAGTCGATAAGGCCGTCTCCTCTCGTTGAACAAAGACAGTAACCTATAATAATCACATTTAATTGAGGATAATCTTGCTCTATCACCGAATAAGAACATTTTACTACAGGTTACACACAAAACTAATCGTGTTCTAAGTGAAAAACCCTGTACCACGTGCACTCGTTTATTCTGTTCTATAAATTCTGCTACCACGCAATCATAATAGAGTAGTAACATTTTATAATATATTATGTTTATACATAAATTAGGACTTCCATATGAGCCATTTTTTTATATTCTGAGCAATTCTCTAAGTACGATAATATAAATTTTGTTGTACTTTATATGCCTTAAAAAAACTCGTATAAAATCATTTAAAAATAAAATTGAATTTCACTGACCGTGTTTATAGAAAATCACATCAGCTTAGTCTAGATTTAAATTGCTGTCGCATGGCTCACTTTTCCGTGAAATAACCAACAAACACGACACATTCTGAAAAATATTTATATTTAAATTTATACCCTAAAACCTGCTTCCACTCAACCGATTTATCTTATGTGACATACATCGTTAAAAAAAGGTATTATATATTTTTTTTAATATTTATTTGCAGCTCGATTGAAAAGTCAAGTTATCCATACTAATATGTTCAATAATAAAGTAAGTATGTGTCTATTTATGTTACGCTTTCACACCTAAACTACTACACAATAACATAGGCTACTTTTTATCGCGAAATGTTTGAAGGAGATGAAAGTTTGTATAAAAATTTCACCAGAACTCTGCCGTTTATAAACCAATTTTCCAAATCCCCTTTGTATTTAAACCACGCGGACGATGCTACGGGCAAAAGATTCTAGTATTACATAAATTTACGTTCGCCTTGTGGTTAATATCAAAATACGTGAATTACTTTGCCGATATGATTGTTTCGTTAAATCATTATGAAATTGTCCATACCCTTATGTATCAAACATATGGTCAACTTATAACCCTAATATACAGCTAAACACGTCCGACGAGGAATTTGTCCCAGCCAATTTCGTAGCGCGCTACGCCGTAGCAGTAGATAATGTGAAACATAAGTCATTCATATTATGGGTATAAACATTCTCATTTTCGCCACAGAACATATCAGTACTTTGTTTTTTCTGGTGTATAGTACATATAACAGAGAATGTTAAACTGATATTTAAGAATTGCATACGATGTTTAAATTATATCCATTTACACTATGTACTTTAAATATTCCATTTCATTATAATAATTTCCCAACTTTTGATGAACATCTTAGGCTACGATAACTACAATATTTAACAACTAAGATTTTAAATTAAAGAATATTTAGAGAACGAAGATCCTTTTAATGTGTCAGCAATAGATCAGCATCTGAACAGTTTAATTCTTGAGTAGACTTAAAATGCTTTTGTTATTTGAATTGGACATGTTAGTAAAATATTTTTTATCAAATGTTTATTTTGAGGTTGCAGCTATAGAGTTTCTTGCCTGTTCATCTCGGTGGATAACTGCCTTCCGAACAGGTGGTTATGTAAATGACGATTCAAAGAAATCTATTGAAGACCTATTTTGATTCACAAAATATTTTGAGTTTGTTGTTGCTACAATACGTGTATGTAATTTAATCCGGAATAAGATGTTGTTTTTTCAATACAAAAATGGGACGTAATAAATAAATTAAAATGTTCAATGATCTCGTATTAATATTTTATTCATCCGTGTCAAATGTCAACCATCATTCAATGACCACAGACTCGCAGATTCGCGGGAGTTATTTGACATACCAAATGATTAGCGATTCAATGGTGAGGTCGGATTAGGAATGTCATTTAAATTATATGATGTACGTGAACAATTTCAATATTAAAATATTAGTCCTGTAACATTTTATGGAATTTAGATTATTTATATTGTTTTGTTTATGTAACAGGAGGCTACGATGCGGTGTGTCACATTTCTAAAGTGCTAACCGACGCCCATGGACATCTGCAACAATTACAAGAGTGTTGCCTGCCTTAAAAGACAAAGTCTTTTCCTGAAGTTCGCCAAAGGAAGGGAAGTCGTAACGGCTCGTAAATACCTGTGCTGACAGCAAGGCTAAGGGTGTAATGAGCGGAGGAAACAGCCTTACTGCAGTCGTAGAACAGCAGACATCAAGGTGGTACGGAAAGAATCTCGTATTCTGTGTTGACGTCCTGTGATGGAATTTAGCTGCAGGTATTAATTCGAATAATACATCAGAGTACTCCCCATGATTCTACCTATGTGGTAGAAGATGCAGAGGATACCAACAAGCGTCAATGCACGTTTCTTTCTGTAGATCAGGGGGGTCAGCGACAAGGTTCGTCTTTTTAAATCGAAGTTGCCATCATGAAAGCGTTTAAACCAAAATCGCACGCTGCGTTCATTACCAGATTCATTGTTCATAAGCCCCTCTCCAAACGCAACATTGATATTACGAGCTGTTTCTGCCGAATCGTAACTCGTATTCGATAATCAATCGAATTTTCGTAGAACCCATGTCTCTTGCTGAGAAAAAATCAACTGAGGGTCGATCATCGATTGTTTTTTTTAAGAAGAACCTTATGTTCTACAGGATAATCTCAATGCATGAAGGTTCTATGTCAATTCGAAGAACCGGCAAAGAAACCATCAATTTCATACTTTTGTCATATTTTCATTAAGTACGAAAATTTCTGTGTATAATATCAGTGTGTCAGTAAAAGCAATATCATACGATTATATGTAATATCATTGTTTTATAGCGAACAAAGTCGTTATTGACATAGTGAAAGCTATAACGGTTATATAGCTGATTGGATTTTGTCTTTAAATGCTTTTAGTTTCGATCGAGAATCTGTAATGAATGGTGACAAGTGACGAGCTCAGCTGCAATTTTGTTTCGATCACATTATTTCTACGTCATTGTCTATTCATATTACACAATGTACAAAGGGTTTTAAAGTTTAAACTTATATGCACCACAGCTTATAAATTTTAAAAACTGGTTTAATATTCATGACACAGATTATAACATAACATGGAATAAACTAATAAGTTTGTATACGTGTATGGCTGCAGTGCGTTTAGCTCAGCAAATACAAGAGATTTGTTTGTGTTCTATAGTATTGGTAGATAAAAGAAAGAATATTACATATATGTACGCGTATCATGAATGATAAATGTTGCAAACAGGAAAACCTTTTTTTATAAATAGTTAAATTTTGTTTTATTAAAAGACAAAGTATTGACATCATAATAGACAATCAGCATCACACACACAAGGGCATCGCCAGCTTTTAAGAATAAAGTATCCTTTTGGTCCTTTCCAAGTTTATGCCCTTTCCTCATAGGTATTAAGACTGCATCTGACATAATATATATGTCCTTAAAGTATTTAATAGCGTGACATCCTCCATTATGAGATTATATAACAATTTAATACGACATTTTTAAAAAGCTCCTAAACATTTTCTAAACTATCTGTAAGTGCACTTAGCATTTGTCTGAGCACCTTTAAAATATGTTTAACACATACACTTTGGTTCGTCTGTTTCTCAAAAAATTAACTCATTAGTTCAATAAAAATGTACCTATTAAGTAAGATACATTTTTAGTTAATTGTATGTTTAATATGTCAATTTATTATCGTTATCAAGGATAAATAAAATGATCATATCTTTGTATCAATATTTGAATGGTTTATTAAAAAAAACGACGCAAAGATGTCGTTTGAAATCAAAATGTTCAGGATCAGCATTTGGCCTAAGGGGTTTGCCAATCCTCATAACCCTTTGAGGTCTAATCCCAAAGCTCAATTGCGCGGTCCATTATGTAACGAAAACCTATGTACAAGTGAATTATTATGGACTATTGTATGGACTACCTACTTTATTATTTAGAGATATTATACAATGCTTTAATGAGAAGTAAATTCTTAAACGAAACCGATACACTTCTTTAACAAGAACTTTTTGCTTAAATTGGGGAATTAGGGACATACAAAATAAGGTATATTAGAGGTTAAAGTATGAAATTGCCAATTTGTACTAATAAAAATTAATTGTTCTTTTTTTAGTTCAACATTTAATCAAATCTAAAGTGAAGGTCATTTATATCTTTAACATACATACAATAAATAAATTAACGGTACATCATCGAAATTGGTCTAAAAGCGTCAAAATATCTATCTGGTAAATAAACATTCTAATAAATACTTTTTAATTAAAATAAAATTAAAAAATAATAATAAATATTAGTGTCAATCAATGCAAAGTAACGTAGATAAAAATGATTTCTCAAAATTTTTACTAGGGTAACAGGAGCTGGCAAGTACATATCATTAGAGCCTCTATGATTTTTGCGACAATCTATAGACTGGGTCCGATATTGGATCAAATAAAACCCCGGATTGGCTTTCATTTCAACGGATATCCATTATATTTATTACTTTTTAGAGAATTGCCCTCTGGGCTATAATATTGCGATGGATCACAACTTGGGTAATGCAGTTCTGAAATTGTTTTAGATCTGTAGATTGAAAATGATTTTTTTATTAGAGCTGAATATTTCATTGTCAATAAAGTTATTATATAAGAAGGCCGTGGAATGCGACGTTGAGCATACCTTGACAATACGGTCTAGACCTTTTTGATTATTTAAATCACTACTTTTAATTAGTTATTACAGGTAACGAAATGAACATTATATGAATATAATAATTATCAATAAGAGATACAATTAAGTACAACATTCAAAATCAAACTCAAAAATATTTATAGTGGCATTGAATAGTTTATTGAAGTCGACATCAATGGGTTACTTTTCATAAAATAATTAATAATAATAATAATCACTATCATCTGTTAAATCTCTTCTTCGTAAGCATTTCTTGGCTACAATATAATTATTTATAATTCTTGATTTAAATTAGCATATATTTTCGGTTTTACTTAATATAATGTATGTTGTGTTTTGTTTTTGTATTTTTTTTGTATACTTCGCACTTTTTGCACCAGTCTAATTGTATTTGAAGTATTATTTTATTGTGTGGGTTATCTGGAAGAGATCGTTTATTAGCGATAAGGCCGCCCGTTGCTCTTATATGTACATCTATTAACGTAATTGGCTTCTAGTGTTTAAGTTCAATAAAGCGTAAATAAATAAATAACAATGTATTTATTTCAGACAAGAAAAAGTCCATACATTTATGTCAGTGACAATAACTTCTTAATAAATTAAGATTTTTTTAAAATAAATAAATAATTTTTAATGTGACAATTTAATGTGCAGGCTGGAATCCACTCTATGTGCGATCATTTTCAGGACGCTGTTAGGACTGGACCGCACCATGCAAAGCAAGGAGGTCGATCTGTTTCGCAAGGTTGCAAAGCAGCAGCAGTCTAGGCCTGCCTCCGCAAACATGCCAGATGCACTGCAGAAGCGGGTTAGCACCACTAGCAACCCGAGAGCGTTGTAGCTGATATGTTTCATTTAGATAACCCTTTTTAAAAAGCAAAACGTGTTAATAATAAATATGCACTTATGTGATTATTGTACAAAAGTTTATAATATTCATAACAAAAGTCTATCAACCAGTTACATACACAAAACAAAGTAACAATTGTATGATTAATTGTTGGAAATAAAAACGGTTTCAGAATAGGAAGCCGAGGTACTGGCTCTGGCTGATAGCCAGTACAACTATTCAATGACCTAATGTTATAAGGCATGGTTACATCGATCCGTATTGACCTCTACACTACGGTAATAGGGTTTTTATTTCAATCGATTATTTAATGTGGTTGTACCCTTTCTTATGGTATAAAGGAACATAGTCGGGTGTCTTTGCCAATGTTCGATAGTAATGTGGGCTAAGTCCGTGTAGTTACTGACGGTTAGATTGAGTACTACTATTCAACTAAATGGTTTTATTTAATTTAAACCAAAATAGAGCATTTGTTACTGTTGGATTTAACCTGATAGCAATTTTTCTTGCCTACGTTTTGTGCTCTGAACTTAAATGGAAACGAATTTCGTTTGTATTGTTAATTATATTAGACACTTATAATTTATAAACGTGTCAATGACCTTATCATTATTCAATAACATATTATTATAATTATATGGTTGTAGCTCTTAGCATCTGATCTGTAGAATACTTGGCGATTGAAAGAAGTGGCTTAAGTAAAATTTATTTGATTTTCTACTTTTTATTCTTTAAAATTGTTATAAGCCCCATTTAAAATTAAGTTTATAAGTTGTCGTATCAACGAGAGAGAAGACAGCTGCAGCACTCACAAAGAGAAAAATTATAATCAAAATTGAAAATTTGAGCTTTGGACCTTGGGGTACTGTGCACAGGCACTTTAAAGAAATAAATAAGCACCCGGTTGTCAGTACCGGTGACCCAAAATCTCATGTTTTTCTCACTCAATCTTATAAGTTTCACGCCACAGCGAATACATACGAAAAAATACTTCGCCACAAGGTTCAAATATTTTTAATTTATTTTAGTTTCTACTTTCAGTATTAGTCTTATTATCTATTGATTTACTTAGTAAATTTTAAGATTGTATTAGAGCATAAATGAATTATATGAGAATATTAATATTATGTTATTGTTATAAGCGATAAACCTTACCAAATAATTCTGGACACTTACTGCACCACACTGTACGATTAATTAAAACTAAATCCCGGAACTTCTTGCAAGTGAACTAAATAACTTCAAATCTAGCTCAGTCCAACATTCGTGCAATCTCTGGCTATCTTGATACTCAAATAAATTGATAATAATTTAAATTATGGTTTAAATTCAATTAAAGAAAAATTTAAAAATTTGGGTCCTTCTGACAGTACCCATAATATTGGCGACATTCCATCGCGATACCTATACGTAATAGCACCACCTCTTAAGTCATCAGTTTTTTATCTAAATTAATACATTGAAACAACTTAATAAAATAAATATATAAATAAATGTCGGTCTTATGGAGTAACAGCTTTGTGGTGTGAGACTAAGCTGGACCAGACATTGCTTGTGCTGGTGAATTGGAATTTTAAGAAGACTTTCATTATAATTATATATTTTAAAATAACTTGTATGAAATATTATTATCAAAATTTTAATGAATAACTTGCTTTGGCACAACTAACATAGTAGAATTCAATTGCTATACATTTGCTTACAATTAAGGGTACGACCTAGCTTGTCTTGTTTTCGGTGTAGTTCAGTGTTTTGTTTCACGTTAATATAAAATGTTTATAAATATTTTAACACGATGAGATTGAATTCACAAGGAAAAGTTACAAATTACGTCGTTAATGCAAATCTCTTTTCGATGTACATCGCGCAGCTGTGTCCGCTGCCCTCAAAGGGAGGACATTATTTCTATTAAATAACTGAGGAAAAACCTTAAATTAGTTGAAATTTCTTTTATGTTCATGATCAACATTATACACCGTCACAGTAGATTTTTATTTGAATTTTTTTTTATAATAAAATTATCTTACACTATGAAAAAAAAACAACAACTATATTTACAGTAATAGAGTATTAATACGATTCGCTGGTGCATGGTGTAATGGTTGCAGATCTTTACAACCGTGCTGTGAAACATGCTTGGCGATTTAAAGGAGTGGCGGAGAGTCTCTTGCCAGTTCTTCTCGTCCGCTCTTCTTCCATCTTGATTTGAGAACTGGCTGTAAATGTAAATGTAGAGTCAACATTTTTTTATATATTTTTTTTGGTTTTTGGACGATTCATAAATATACCATAGTTACCTATGTGAATAAATTTGATTTCATTAATACATAACAGTTTCTTATTAAATATTTTCCTAAAACATTACCAAAATGACTCAGTGATTTTTGTCAAAAATGTCATCAAAGTGTACGTATACGCCTATTATAATGCACCGCCAGTCAAATTAGTATTTCAAGAAAAGATGCTACATCAGATAATTAATTCTGTTAATTTGCCCTCTCTATAAACAAACGTCTAATTTAAACCTTTACATTACATAAATCATTATTTCTTGCTCAATATATATTGGAAAAGAATGCTTCGTTAGTGAAACAAGTTATTGGTTCGAAGGTTGATTTTGTTTCAATTCTTTTTGACTGCAGTCGGAGAAGAAATTGCAATTATTCGTTCTAACCCTCAGCATACCTACATTGGAATGGACAAGCAACGAGTTTAAATTGAATCTCCGACTATCACGCCAACGATTTTCGTATTTATATAAAATATACGTGTCTACAAAGCGTGCGTACGGCTATGTACATTTGTTACGAATGGAAACCGATATCTGAATATAAAAGGCTAACAACTCACACACGAGCTCCCAGCCACGTGAGTCTTTATGGCGTGCCTCAAATGGGCGTAGCAAATTTCCTATAATCAAAAAAAAATATGGAAACTTACATCAAAATTAAAATTTGTTTATTGTTTTTTAAAGAATCTTACTGATTGAAGAATCATGCTGATATTATTAAATTAAACAACCTAAGTTCACGACGTGTCTTAGAAACAGAAAAAAACATATATATATCACGAACTACCAGGATAGAAGAATGTGTGTGAAGTACGAAATTGCTTCTAATTTCAAATAAAGCTACTTTCGTGTACAAAATATCACAACGTATGTTCTCACTTACTACGCCAATTTTAGCGAGATCGGTGAAATATTACTCGACAAGTGATTGCGGGGTTTGTTTAGAAAAATGGCCGGTTACATAACAGCGCGATGTCGTTTGATTTATTCTACTGCAACAGATAATTTCAACATGCTTTCACTATTCAATTTTATTATTGTTCGTTCATATTCGGGATCGTTTTAAGTAATAAACTTAAAATAACTTTATTTAAAGTGTACCGAGAATAACTAGTAGCTACTGTTTTTAAAATAGATATATCAAATACAAATTTTAAAAAAAGCATTGTAAGGCTACTCAAGGTTTACTGGCAGATATCGCTTATTGCTCTTATATGTACATACATCTATTAACGTTATTTACTTCTACTGTTTTTGTGCCACAAAGTGTGAATAAATAACTAACTTACACCACTTGGCACAGATTAATTCTAATAATAAAATTGTTAGTGGACTACGAACGAATGGACCAAATTCGAATTTGAAAAAGATTTATAACTTATCAATTATTACACTCCCGGGGCAAGCAAAAAAAAAAGTTTAACACAAAACGCTTACAATGTTACAAAACAATTCAACATTGAGAAGTTTAAGCTATTTTCGTAATAAGTTTTTTTCAGTTTCGCTCGAAAACACGGCGGGTTTCAGAAATAAAGAATTCCAGCTCTTTGTTGAGGTTTTCCATTTCTCATTTCCTTCCATCCAAAATAGTTCAAGTAGCGTGAAATATTCGTTATACGTAATTAATTACAAATATACAGCAGTAATACAACTATAGTAAAAGGTAATACTATTTTGAATATATTATAGAACTCAATTCCACTGAAATTTTTGTCCTTGGGTGATATTCATTTTTATTTTATTAGCTCCAATACAGAATGTATGACGAGAATACATACAAAAAAGGGAAAAAAATAACAGTTTTAATTAAAAATAAAGACAAAAAAAAGTTTTATTTCTCTGTGTCTTCAATTTTAATGAAAATGCTGTATAGTAATTACACTTAGAATCAATATATACTTGCTCAGTAGGCTCTATACAACTAGTAATTGATTCTCAGGAAATCGTATACGCTTTATCAATAAACTCCAAAATTCGGAAATTTATCTCTTAATAAATTCAAAAACTTTATTGAGCACAAATTAGGCAACTCCTATTATAGTGTAATGATATAAAAGCTTCCGAATACTCGAACATTTGAGCAAATAGTGGTTAATGCGTTAAAAAGCCTTTTAAAACTTTTGATACATCCCATTAAATTTTGAATCGTTTCTTTTTAATATTTATTGAACTGAGTTCAGTCTCACCACGACTGTGCTAAGTATAACATTAATTTTAATAGGATTTTTGGATTTTAATAATATTGATGCGCGTTGCCAGAGAGGACAGTATTTAGCTGGTGCTCGCGATTTAAGGAGTACGCTTTTACGTTAAAGCATTTTTCCATATGTAACGTAAAAAAAATGTATGAGTTAGGCGTGAATTTTCTACCTATGTATTAAGACCAATCAAACAATTCTTAATTGTACCAGAGTCTTTCGTCCAACTTTGATTTTGTTCCCTTTGGAGTAGAGACTTTTGGACCTTGGTGTAAAAGTGCCCTGTGCACTTATATGAATTGAATAGGTGCCTGGTCGTCAGTACCGGTTATCCAAGAGCTGGTGCTTTTCTCGATCGTCGTATAAGCATCGCAATACAGCGAGGAAATTCCAGAATTATCGATACATGCCGCAAGGGCCACACTTTTTGAATTTGTTTATTATCTTTTATTTAAAAATATATGCTTTTGAATATTCATATGGAAATGTTGGTCGCTAATACTCAGCATGACAATAAATGTTTCTTATTAAAAAAAATATTCAGATAAAAACTCACAAGTTGCTTTATTGCGTCGGATATTTCATCAAGAAACGTACACGACTACGAGCGGTGTAATTAAGAACGCCGCGAATAGATATTATTTACCGCGTTTATTATGTCCAACGGTCTCTTAAATGCGGGTAAAACTATTACACCTACTATATAAATCGTTCATATCGAAAAAATACTGTCGGACATGATGTATATACAAAATATTCCTAATATTAACCTAACCATAAGTAACTTAAAATAAAATAAAACACAAAACTTAAACAAATTTAAAAAGTTTGGTCCCTGTGGCAGAGTAGCCATAATGCTGGCGGCATTTCCTCGCTGTATCGCGATGCTTACACGCTGAGCAAGGAAATCCCCAGCTCTTCGATCACCGGTACTGACTACCAGGTGCCTACTTAATTCTTTAATAAGCGCCTGTGCACCTGCACCCCATGGTCCAAATGTTTCAAAAGGAAAAACATAGTTTGAGGAAAGACTTTTGTACTTTAAAAAAATACTTAATTCAATACGTTAACGAGCATACATAACAAAACCCCATCACGTATACCTAAATTAACTTTCAACAAATTGAAAACTCATATAAAGAGTATTCTTGTGGGAAAAGTATACCATACAGTAAATAGTATTAGAGGACAGAGATCCTTCAACTGCGTCAGCATCGGTACTATTAAATTCTTAAGTAGCCAATGATTCTGTAATTCGAATTTATCATGCAAGTAACAATAAAATCATTTTTATTATTAACATATGGACGTTAACATAAACAATAAGTAACAATTGTATTTTAAAAGAGCAGCCATCAAGTTCCTTGCCATCCGAACCGGTTGTAATGTAAAAATTACGATCCAAAAGTCTTTATAAAAACCTACTTGTATGAAGATATTTTGAGTTTGAATAAAATGACAGTAATGAAACAGCAATTATCTCCCTTTTTAACAAAAAGCTAAGCAAACTTCACTAAAACACCATTAACTAATAACAATTAAACTTTCAAATGCAAGTCATACACAGTTTAAACCCAGACTTAGTTAAGTGGTTAATTCCACAGCAGATTACTGTTTTTGCATCAGAGTTATACGTGTTTTGCTAATTAGTACAATTTTGTAGAGCTGTGATTACATCACCACAATTAATAAGATTTGACAGTTATGTATGTCTGTATGTTTAGCGATTTAAACCGTAACGCGTTCGATTACCCTACGAAACACAAAATTTTTAATTTAAAAAATCGTTGTTCGTTCTACTGTCAATTAAATTCATGAATTCTATATTTAAAAATCTGACTGTACCGTACAATATAACGAAGGATAGTTTGATTTGGTGTAAATGAGGGTAGTTTACGATGATTGACATATGTGAATGAGAAGGGAAGTTCGTATACGTCTGCCTCAAAACACATTACTCTCAACTTACAACAAAACACAATTGAGAAGAATTTGTTGCCTACGCGTTACCGATGAAGGATTAAGGGTACGCGTGAAAAAGTTTCGACGATAAATTTGGTGGGAGTCACAAAACTCCCTTCGCGTTAAATTTTATTATGGCCCCGAGCCGAGCTACGTGTCCATTAAACTTTGGGTATTATTAAAATGATCGACCGCACTCTTTGACGAGGGGCATCAAGGTCGTTCCAAAGTTGTGTATTGGTTTGTTTTCTAATTGAATATACAAATACAAACCAAACTTGCGTTTGATCCAGCCTGGCATTGCAAAAACATTGTGTTTGGATCATCTGAGTTACTTGCCTACTTCTACTACTACGCGTACGAACAGGCGTAATCATTTAAGACGATTCAAAATGATCCTAAATACTATATTGAATAAAAACATTTGACTTTCACTTTACATTTACGTTATAATAACATTACAGTAATATTTATTACAGAAACAAAAAATATGGCCTTATCGCTATTATCTTATTTATTCTAGACAACCCTTAGAAATCAAATTTAGATGTTTTAGTACGAAAGTGCGAAATTTGTTTTAAAATACAATAATGAACAGACTAGACACACGGTCTAGTCCTGGTATTAAAACAATATAAATACACCTTATAACTTTCGTGCGGTTCTCATTCGTGAGCTGCGTTCGATCCTGAATGCGCATTGTTCTTTTAATGCGACTAATTAACAAGCTCCTAAGGGTTAAGGCAAACATCGTGGGGTTCGAAAGATGATGCCTCATATACAAAATAGACACCTACTACAACTTTAAACAAAATAAATAAACTCGTATGTATGTATGTGTATACACGACTACATTATAAGAGATAGGATTGGTAAGCCTGCTTTTTGTCTCAGTGCATATAGATTTTGTAGGGACATTTATTATGAGTAGGGAAACGTAAACAAAAATCTCATTTCAAATTAAAATTAAAACGCTTATAAATAATGAAAAAGTAAAAAATAAGTTGGAAAAGTTTACTGTTTAGAGGACAAAGATCCTTGAAATGTGTCAACAACAGCTTAGCCCGTTTTTTTTTGTAATTTGAAGTTAATATTTAAATAATATTAACATTTAATAATATTTTAAAAGAGCTATCGAGCTATCGAATTTCTTGCCGGTTCTTCTCGGTAGATAATTAATTGCCTTCCGAACCGGTGGCAGTGTAAAAATAGACGATTAAAAAAAAAAACCTTTGAATTAAACAATTATAAAGACCTACTAGAATAAAGTTATTTTGTGAACTTTGATTTTTTTTCTTATTTTAGTAAGTCTTACATAATTTGTGAAGTTTTTTTTTTAAATACAAGATTATGCCCTTGTAACATATGGCTGATATGAAAATTGTTATATTGATTATTAGCTCGATGAAAAAATGCTAACATTGTCACATTAAATACAACCCAATATCTCAGCTCATACATAAATGATGTGTGCGGTGAACCCAATAATATGTTTGATAGAAATGTATGTCTTATAATGCTATTGGAAACCTGTACGGAATATTTCCGTTTGCGGATTCCTTAGGCAATTATCGGTCACGTGGTATATATATAAGTTGTTAAATTGAATATGGGTCATTTAAACCGATTCATTTGATTGGCCATTTTATTTGTCTTTGACTCCAAATTATACACAAAAATACAATTATTATATATAATTATAATAATTATTAAACCGTAATAAAACACTTAATATACATTGTAAGTAGTGTTAACGGAGACTTGCTGTTTAAACACTCAAATTAGTAAACTAGACTAGACTTAAATTACTTTTCAAAGAAAATAATAGAAAATAAAAAAGTAAACCCTAAATGTAAATACAAGCAGAGATATTGAAGCTAATATAACTTCCCATACTTTCATATACCTTACCTTAATATAATAGTGTGTACCATAAATAATCACTCTTAAGAATATACGTATCCAGAGATACAATTTTCAATTAGATACGATATACTTTTATGGTTAGGGAATTTAATTTTAAACGTTTAAACCACTCCATTAAGTTGGACATAGGACTGAAAGTCCTCTTTTAAAACCATTTCATCCCGCCGTAGAACAAAACCTCTGTCTGGGACATTATCAAACATCTTGAGGACCGCAATCTCTTTTCATTTTAATGTGCCAGTTTAATATATCCGCAAAAAGACACTGGACAAATCTAGTCAAAGTACGCGTTATCTTTGTAAAGAAGGGATGATCTGTGAAATGTTTCTAATCATGAAGAATTACAATTATGAACAGTTTGCATATAATGTATTGTTTGTTTTAGTTTTTTTTGTATTCTTCGCACTTCTTGCACCAGTCCTTTTATTGTTTGCCTGGAAGAGATCGTATATTAGAGAAAAAGCCGCCCGTTGCTCTTATATCTACTGACATCTATTAACTATCTACTTCTACTGTGCAACAAAGTGTGAATAAATAAATATCTTTTATTGATTCTTAATTTAAAATTTTTGAAATGGACATATGGCATTGCTTAAAAAGAAAAAGCCAGACGCGTTATGCTGAGAATTATAACACAATTAAAAGCTGCTTTGCAAGAGCATCCACTCTCTATACAGACTTTGGACATGGCTATGGATATTTGTCACATATAATAAACAATATGGGCGTTATTTGGCTATTTTATATTGTAAACCAAGTCATGCTGTATGACTATAACAGTTTTACAGTGTAAAAATAATTATACTGAACCCCATCTTGTTGTTTCGTTTAGTGGAGATATTTAATAAACACTAACAAGAGTAGCTATTAGAGTCACTTAAACTTTGCGCCCATATTGGAAATGCAATGATATCACGGGGCGGTGCTTTATCACACTACGCGATTTTTCAAAACCTTATAATAATTCACAAGACTCCGAAGACCGAGATTTATAAACAGAAAATCTTGATTGTTCAATAGTACTTTTTTGACATGTTATCTGCACCGAGAGGCAAGTTTGGTGAAATTTGTATTTAATATATAAAATTCTCGTGTCACAGTTTTCGTTCCATTACTCCTCCGAAACGGGTTGACCGATTCTCCTGAAATTTTCTGAGCATATTGAGTAGGTCTGAGATTCGGCCAACATCTATTTTTAGAGACATTTTTTTTAGGCTAAACGACTTTTGACGGGTCAGCCAGTAAATTATACATTATTTTGGTTGTCAACGAATATAAATCATTAAAAATTTGATCTCCAAAAATGGGTTTTTCATCAACCGGTTAATTAAGGCGTCATATTAAAAGTTATTTACAGTTTATTTTTTCAATAATTCAAGTAACGTTTACAAATTCGTTACTGTGGTCAATGGCTCGGAGAGGTAATGACTTTATCCATATAGAAATGTATAATACTTTGTTATACCAGTATTCCCTAATGTCTATATATACAAGGAGAGAACCATGCTCCAGTGACTAAGATGCGGTAAGACTGGTGCCTCCAGTAATGTTTTATTATGTAAATATATATTTAAACTGCAAGGATGTTTAATAAATTAATAAGATCTATATACAACCGAGATATATTCTTGTTTCGTACATAGGTGTATTCGACTGAAGTTATTGTCTTCATGCGTAACACCAACTATTAAAGTTAAAGTTAAATATATTTGAAGTGTAAAAATGACCCCGTGTAGGCGCGCCATTTAGTAATGCAGTTAGCCGGGCAGGTAACAGCGTTCTTTTGCATCAAATATCTAGATGATATAGGCGTTCGAAACGCCCGGAAATTCTTTGAAGATTTCTCCTTTGATATTCCGATCTCTCCTGAATAGAATTATATGTTGAGCTCTTTTCATTTGATTTATTTATTATAAACAGTATTTTGATTTTATATACCGAGCTTGACTTAAAACGTATGCCTTTTACGTAATTGTGACATTGATAATTCTGTTAAATATCGAGTGTGGTTTTCAAAGGAAATTCTTTTTTTTTTTTTTTGAATGACTTTTGTTTGTGTATGTAGCCTTAAGAAAGTTGATGGCGGAAGTGCTTAAAGCTCATATCAAATTTGCAAAAATACATGAATAAATATAGAATTAGAACCTATATTTTTTTAAGCCATTTTACAAATTAAATTATTTTAATTCAAACATTATATCATTAATATGTGATAAGCAATTTCTCGCTCCAAATATATGGAATAGAAATGTAAGGAACTTCGCATAAATCAGCTTCAGTCGAGTTTAGTTTTAAGTAGAAATGTATACCGCATTGCGGCTTTGTTTAAATTATTGCATTTTTAAATATTTAAGCATACCACCATGTTGAAAGTTTACAATTCAGAGCTTGTTACACATAAATTCGCTTAAAACACACACAAAACTTCAGAAATGAAAATTCATCGACTGGCGTTAGGCCTTTTGCAAGTTTACAGCTTACATGCTTAATGCCAACTGCCTATTTTGTGATTGACTGGCGGTCTTTTGTTCTTTCGAGACCCGCTGTTCATATTCGCCATAAGACCAGCCCATCTCCATTAACCTTCATACCACAATGTCATCACACGTCTTGAAATTCTTAAACGTAACATGTCCCCTTCATTTTTTACTATAAAAGATAGATAAATATTTGTTAATTAGATTTAAAAAAATTAAAAGTTCATTTGACTAGGGAATCAGAAAGAACTAGCAAATGAACTGCGCAAGTCGAGCCAATTAAACGTGCCTGAAGGCGGAACACGCTACGCCGCATCGTTGTTTGCTGTTTTCCTAAATTAACATATTTTGTTGTTATAATGCCTATTACAAAATAGTTGCTCGCTGGTATGGATTTATTTATAAAAAATATTGTTTAATAAATTTCTGAATTTTATTTACATTTCAGGCCAGGCCATTTACTATTACGCGTCATAAAAGAATATCGAACAAATGCTGAGTTGATAAACACAATAGTGCCTACAAATTGTCAAAGTAGTGTTATTCAAATTAGTACTTACGTCAATAAAAGACGACTTTACCCTTGCCATGCTCAATCAACCATATATCAGACTATATGAACCATAAACACATCATACATTTTATGCATCCCTGGTATATTTATGACCGACGAAAACAAATCTAAAAACCGAACCCTTGGCTGATCGATACATGCTTTCATGCATAAAACAGGACCTCAGAGAACTAATAAGACTTTGTTGGTCAGTGAGATATGATGAATGAAGTACCCTTGTCAAGAGAGTAGGGGATTAGAGTGACGAAATGAGATATTCTTATATTTAATATTAAAGGCAGATTAACAGGAGACATGTAACAGACAAACAGAACCCTATTTTTGCCTTGAGTAATGAAAGTTCTGTAATAACTACTATTATAATAATAACAAAATATTTTATAGTTATATACAATAACATTTTACACACATAATATATTACACATATAATAAAATAATTGAATAAGGTATTTTTTTTATAGAAGAGGGGGCAAACGAGCAGGAGGGCCATCATAAAGGTGAAGTCACCGCCCATAGACACTCACACGGCTGGGATCTCATGAGTGCGTTGCCAGCCTTTAAAAGAAAATTAGGAAATGGAGGGGTAGAGGAAGAGGACGGGGGAGGGGAAAGTGTGGGCACCGGAAGATCTCACTCACCGAAGGAAACGCGAGTACAAAATGAACAAAGTCCAATTGTATCAGTTTACGCCGGTTTTCTGTGAGAGAGTGGTATTTCTCCGGCCGTGCCTGCCCATTCGGCTGAAACTCTAAGTAACAGCATGGCACTCCCACTCAAAAACATATTAGACATATTTAACACTATATGGGCCTTGACCTCAAATTTCCGATTTGTTGATCCTATTTTTATTTATTTATAGGCAAACAGATAATCAGCTGATGCATGTGTAGAACAGGGTTTAACACATGATTAAGAAAAGAAAATTCGTATAAAATTATTATATATATACTAAGTCTATTTGGTTGCATGAATTACATTTTTTGAGAAATAAATAATCGTTAATAGTAACTCTTTACTAACTTTTGTTATCTGAAAAAGTCATATAAGTAACAATTATATGATTTTTTTTATTTTAAAAGTGCAGCTATTGAGTTTCCCGCAGGTTCTTCTCGGTAGATAACTTCTAAACCGGTCGTATAGTTAAAGACGATTCACAAGTGATCTACTTGAACAAAGATAAAAAAAATATAATTGATTTAGTGCTAATTGAGCACTAAATTAGCTACGATTGTGTGTTTGTCAATTGATGTTGTATTTATGGGGCTTCACTTATTTCCTCTTTGTATACACCGGAAAATAAAAATAAACAGGTTTTCCTTGTTGACTGAATTGGAATTAAACAAAATCACCCTAATAATATACAAATGAAATATTTGAATAAATTTGAATACTTGCGTTCTTCCAACTATTATAATTAATTTTAATAATATTAAATTTAAATTAATTTTGTTTTGTTTTATTTTAAATTATGTATACGTTGTAAGTATTGTGAATAAAGGATCATATTTTTTAAATGGTTCGGTCTCTAACTTTGTAGTGTCGACTTCGTCCACACAAATATTTAATTAACCCATATCTTATTATATAAAAACAAGATATTTTATGCACCTAGGGGCTGACGCGGGATATTGTGAGTGTCCTGTTAGGCTGCAAAGATAGGCGAAAGGAGGTTATAACTGTAGTGAACTTTTTATTTTGTCTTTCTTCATAACTGCCATCAGTTGACATGGACTATTATCGGTTAGGCTGGGATATTCAGGACATTTAGGCTTCGGAGGTTATGGTCTGAATAAAATAAATTTAAAAGAAAATGCTCCCATATTATGCCAACAAAAATCAACAACCTTAAAATATTTCATCCCTCACAGAAAGTATAAAAATATTCGAATTTAATACAGAAAAATGTTGAGGGTATTCTAAACTCAACTAATATTTCTATTTCGTTTGTCATCTCTCCTTGGAGACTATAATCTATGGCATCTCGTCCACGTCAAGTTTTACTTGAAAAATAACCTGCATTCCCTTATGTTGGTACGCACGGCAAAATTTGTTTTATTACAAAGCAATAGAGTTTATTTATTATTGTACCGATATGTTAATAAAGTAAACGATAACACGTATAACATTGTATGGAATTAGATTAAAATGCCCGGGTTTTAAACACACGAATGCGATTTTAATTATTGTCACTTAAATTTAATGTAATGAGAAAACAATTCATAATATAATTTCTACGATATTAATGGTATTTGATTTCGCATCTATCACTTAAAGGCCGGCAACTCACATGAAAGCCTCCTGGCGTTGCAGGTGTCCATGCGGCGTTAAGCCCTCCAATTAAAGTTACCCCGCCTCATCCCAATTTTCCATAAACAAAATGTCAAATAGTACGATATTATATTCATGCAATTAAAAGGCTTAAGTTCGTTATATTTTTTATTCCCATAAATACCCTTCTTTTTCTTCATAACTGTACGAAACCTACATTAATAAAGTTTTAATGTTGTTTAATTCATTTTCTGATTTAAATATTAGTTGATTTACTATATCACTGTTAACGTGCTTATATACTTAATAATGTAAACGATTCTTGAACCATCAAAGCCAATACATTCCAGCTGATAATTTAGTTTGAACTTCACGATCCAAACTTAAGCGCGACACTTACCGAAATTTGGGACTATTTACTGTACACAGTGACAAACTGCGAATGGAGATACTTTGACCGATATGTTATTTAGATGTTCAGCCGGCGGATATTAAATTTTGAATAATAGAATAGCAGAAAGGCACACGTACGTACACATAAATCAAATAACACTCCAGTCTATGAGTCAAGGCAACGTCTCGAACATAAATTTAGTGTTTGAATGTTTAGGGGAAAAGTGTTTGACTATTACTACTGTAATCTGTATTGTGGAACATCTCACCGGCTCTTCTTTTTATATATAACAGGAGGCGAACGATAAGGCGCGTCACTTCGAGCGCTAACCGCCCATAGACACTAGCAACGCCAGGAGGCTTGTGAGTTTCCTTCCTTAACGTACGCTTTATCCTTAAGATCTGTCAAAAGTGTATAATTAATTTCCACAGTGTAAAGGTTCACGAAAGCATTTGCCAGACATAAAAAGAAAAACACAAATCCATTGTTTGTGCTCATTAATTTTTTTAATTAAAATTTATCTCATCCAACAAAGCGTTCTAGTTTGAGTGTATCGGGCGTAAAATCAAGGAGTTAATGATAAGACATAAACTATGGAGAATACTCGAGATGACTGCTATCTTTTTAATTCCGGATTAATTAAGTTCTTTAACGTCGGGTTATCTCGCACTGAGGTTGAAGGCTGATAGCGGTCTGCGGTGTATTGTTACGACTTAAGAAAAACATTAATAGAAATATCTATTACTATGTGATAGCGGTTTTGTATAATGTTGATGTTTTGTTTACTAACGACTTGAGGGCCTTCAAGTAATGAGCGTCCTTAGAGGTCGGCAACTCACTTGTCAGCCTCCTGGCGTTGCCTGGTGCCCATGGGCGGATAGCACTTCACTTGGTGTCCGCCTGCTCGTTTGCCTCCTGTTACTTTAAAACCATATAATGACAAAAGCATACGCTATTGAAAAATGTAACTGTCCCAAAGCTGACATATTGCTGACATACCAAAGATTGGTATCCTCTAAATATTCTTTAACTTATAAGCGTTTTAAATTAATACGTGAATACGTGATGGGATTTTGTTATCTTTACGTATTCCCACAAAACACTGAGACGAAAAGATGGCATACAAACATTTGCTTTATTTCTTGTATTGAATGTCATATAATGCAATTTATAACATTTGATTGACTTTCCTGTAATTATGGTTTAACGGTACAAACAGAAACAAGCCACAATATATATTGTATTATACTATGCGTCGTAACGCAATACTTGTTTGCAATACTTGTTAATTAATTGCTGTTTTAATTATATTCAGTTGCAGAGATGCTTCAGATTTCGATGTGTGACAAAAGTTAAAATAAAAATAGTTTATTTCATTTCTCTTACCTATACATCCAATACCACAGATAACAAGTTTAATATAAAAATGCAAACAAGACCAACATTGGGTTTAAACGTTAAATATAACAGTTAGCTAAAATATACAAGAAAAAAAAATAAAACTGTGTAAGAAATTTCAAGTGAAGAACGAGCATTTAATATGAGTTTGTGTTGGTGTGGGAGAGGGGTGGATTCTATGTTGAGTTTGATACTTGACTAAATATGTCCAAAGACATAAAGCATTTATTATAGGTCCTGGCTGGGCAAACTAAGTTATGTAATTATCATATATAATATATAAGAGAACGAATACAAACTTATTTATTTAGTATTATTCCAGCAAAGGCGGAAGGCCACTAAATAGAGATTCTTGAGGGACACCAATGAACTGTAGCTCAACAAAACACATTTCTCTGCATTTACAAAATAAACTTTGCGTACAGTTCTACATTCCCAGTGAAGTTGATATAGTTTAAGAATCGCTTGTTTACATTTTAACACGGCTGAGCGTTGACAAATAGGCTTTACTTTTTTTTCAGCACTTCAATAGACCTTTAGGCCCTCAACATTAATGACATTAGCACGATATTTTTGAACATAGCTTACTTACACCTATCAACATATTATATCGAAAAGATTTTTAATTTGATCAAAAAAAACTATGGATAACATTTCAGATTCAGTTTTCAAAGTATGCGAGTAAAGTGTTTTAACTCGACCAGGTCAGAATATCAAAAAGTTGTAAAATAATTTATCTCATAGAATGTTTTAAATGAAACCAAAATTGTACAAGATTTACTTCAAGGTTGGAGCTTCAATAAATCGTTGAAGTTCTTATAGAGTTCATTGTATCGGAAATATTCTAGTGTTCAAATTAATTTAATTTTGTGGACATTTTTTTTAACAGGCAAATCATTTTTTTTTACAATAATTAACGATATTTATCAATATAAGACTTTAATGTCAATAAATAAATTGATTCCAGCGCCAATTTTTTTACTTTTATATGATTCTTCAGCTTTTTGTATACAAATCATGATTCTCAGTCTATCAGTATCAATTGTATATATGCTAAAAAGAGAGTTAATTCCGTAAACGGACGTTAATCAAGAAAATGTTTAATCCCTGAACCCCAACAGCATGTAAGTAACGGCGCGTGATCGCTATTTGAAATATAAATCAGAAATTAATACATAATGGTGTACCTGTTCGTCTGTCTAATAAACACCTAAACATATATACTTAAGGAAAACATACTAGACTAAACATTCTATGTATATGTATATACCTAATTTACAATGCTTTAGTTATTTGAATTGGACATGTAAGTTACGTTATGTATTAAATATTTATTTTAAAAGATCAGCTATCGTGTTTCGAGCCGGTTCTTCTCGGTGGAACTGCCTTCCGAACCGGTGGTAATGTAAAGGATTGACTATCCAAAAGTGTCTTTATAAAATATTATTTGAATAAAGATATTTTAATTTTGAGTTTGATATCTTCTCGTGTCACAGTTTTCGTTCCCTTACACCTCCGAAACGGGTTGACCGATTCTCCTGAAATTTTCTGGGCAAATTGAGTAGGTCTAAGAATCGGCCAACATCTATTTTTAGAAACTTTTTTTATATTATTTTTTTGGCAAAACGACGTTTGTCGGGATCAGCTAGTATTTAATATATCCATAGTTTTAAAAGCAATTAATTTACCATTTTTTTTGTGTATACTATGAATGTTTCCCTTGGCCATATTCTCAATACCAATTAAAAGCTGTGATTAGATATTAGTAAGTCATTTTTATATATACTCATTCAAAAATGATAAAGAAGATATTTCAGAACATGTTTTTAAAACAATACGACTTACTCTTGGACTAATAGGACATTCTAGTATCATACATAATTCAAAAGGCGTTGTAACATTGCACTGCAATGCACCAAGATACCTTAGATACAAGACATTTTCCCAAACGACTGTTAATTGTTGAACTAAATTGGGATAAATTGCAGCTCACAATTGTTTTGATTATCACGGGAATAACTTTAATACACTGAACTGGTTTTAGACTAAGGTCTGCATTTGTTGGTGAGGAATCAATAGTTATGAATTTTTAATAAATTACTTCACTTAGTCATATATAATATATTGTTGTTATTATTTATATTCAATGTTTAAAACCTATTTTGGCCTTGTTTTTATTTATATCATTAATATGTGTTATTGTGCTGTATGGGTTTGAGAAATAAATGTGTTTTTTTCTGGTGGTAAGATGGATAAAACATAAATCTTAGATCCAATATCACAAGTATCTAAAATAAGTACCGACAATCCGAGATTTGAGAAATGCGAAAAGTTTTTCGTTTAACTCAGTGGCCGCGTTTTATGTTCACATTATCGTGAGACCTTTGATCTGATCCCTAACAAAAATTCACCTTTGACTTTTATGTTCACTATCAAAAATTTAATTTTAAAGACGCTAAGCACTGCAATGTTTTACATGTTTCATTCTGATGATAAGTGCCTTTATGTTAGTAAAACTGTGTGGCTTTCTAAATATAACGCTTATCTGGGCGAAAGAATCTCTCGCAAATTTCATGGTTCAATAAATATGCCACTGTCTTCAAATCTATGACAAGTGTATTATCAATTAACTAAAATTTGCTTAACGTAAACTAGAATTGTTTATAGTGATCACGCTTAAAAAACTGATAAATTAATGTCAGAATATTTTTATTCAGTAATCCGCATTTTTAAACGTACAAGTCTAAGTGAATCTTCGCCTGATTGTACTCGACCACGCTGAGAGAAGAAGACAAGAATCTCGGCTTGGTTGATATCTGGTTATGACCCCAGCTAACCAAATAACCACCTAAATGTTCTCAGACCGCATTTTGGAACTCTCATAGATATAGATATAACATATCAACGATATATTTTTTGACGTATACAATTAATCGCTTATACAATCTATGTAAAAAGGTATAAATAAATACAAGTTAATACAATTGATATCAGTTCTGGCGGTTCCATAGAGTTTTATATGGCTTAAAAGATTCGTTTCCGTATCGACTCTCGCCTGGACAGATTCAATCTTTATTCACTTGAATTGCGGCGAGACCTTGATTTAATTTACCAACACAAAATAATAAATCACCCCTTTCATACAGTCTTTACGAAATACACTGTAAGCCCACGCACTATAATAAATAATATTATTTACACGCCCACGTCACGCCTATGCAAGTTTAATGGTCGTATAGACAGATTATATCGAGTACTACTGTACTGAGTGCAAATAAAAACTGCCCGGTTGACATTTTTGGTGAATAAGGATTCACTAAGTTGTTACCGCCGTGAGAACTGACGATGAACGTGGTGTTCTTACGCTATAGTGGTTTATTTAGAGCCGAGGCCATAAAAAATACACAAAACTTATAAAATATCTAATCTCTAAATCTAACAACCGCTTATATTCACATTCTGGTGCAAAGTTATAAAAGCTTAATTGTGGTAATCATGCGGGATGGGGCTCTGATGAGCCGAAGCTGAGACAGCAATGGATGCCTTCTGGGCGGGAATAAAATATCAGGTAAGTGTAACAAATGCAGAATACTACTGCAATCAGTTCTAACTCGTAACGTAACGCCGATTAAGTTCATTGTATTCCACAATCCTTAGGAAAAATGAATGGGCTATATATATATATAGCCCATATATATATAGCTTCTGACAAATGGGCACGACTGTGGAAATTCCACTCACTAACAGAAAAATTGTCGTCAAGTGATTCAAATAAACATTAGATAAAATAGTGACTATATCAGAATAAAGCCTCCATTTATGGAACAATCTACTTACTTGTTTTCTCTCTTATTAATATTGAAAAATACACAAATTATAAAAAAAGCAATGAATTATATATTTGTATATACAGAGAATTATGAATTATACAAATAAAATGAACAAGAATTATATAAATAAACACTTCAATATATAAGACTTAACATAAAATAATAATATATACATACAGAAGGCTTATGTGATGTATAGAAATTAAATAATGAGATTAAAACAGTGCAGAACCGATTACACGAAGATCGATTAACCTGATATCAAACGCCATCTTTTGCATGTTATGTGAAACATTACACGCACTTTGTTTTAAATGGGAAAGCATCGCGCGTGCGTACACATCGATCCGAAGGATAAACATAATTCATAATACATTTTATTACACAAACTTATTTTACGTGTAAGCAATGAAAATTAAGTATTCATATAGTTATTAGTAGGTTGAGATATTGTGTACGATTTCGCTAAATATCGTCAGAAGCATTTAAAAACAAATATAATGTTTTATTGAAATACTAAAATATTGTATTATAAATATAGCGACATATTTCATAGGTCTAAAGCTTAAGTAGATGCGTTAATAATAATATTATTCTCGCGTCACTTTTCAAGTGGAGTTTGCGCATACAACAATTTATCGATGCCAAAGCCAACCAGTAGGGGCGCTGTTGTCGCGCACGCTCGTAGGGTGGAGTTGTCAAATTGAGGAAAATAACAATTTTCCGACAAAAAAAACGCGAAATATTCAATTGTACTATCCAACTAGTGACTTTCAAAATCCTTAAGATTCAGTGCAGTTGAAAATGAAGATATCATTCATTATATTTGCAATTTTGGATGTTTGTTTTGCAAATCCCGATGCAAAGAGGCTTTATGATGACTTATTGAGTAATTATAACAGGCTCATACGGCCCGTGGACAAAAATAATAACACGGTTCTTGTGAAACTTGGCCTACGATTGTCACAGTTGATCGATTTGGTAAGTTTTATTTGTAATATAAGAAGTTATATGTTAAATTATTGAAATTCAAAAATTATGATAAGCATAACAGGATGTCGTGTTAACTATTTATATATATAGTATAGTAGCAATACATACTATATATACATATAACACATTATAAGGGTTATTTTAACTTATTTGATACAAGAATTCCAAAAATTGTTTTTTTGATTTCTATGACTCTTCTTTAATTGCCTCCTTTCAGTTTTTTGGAAAAATATTTAATGTACAGACATTCGATTTTTACTGTCTTATTATTAGTATAGATAATATATAACGTTACAACCATAGCCAATGCTTTTGTTATTTGATTATATCACGAACATAATTGAATTTTAAGTCTTTATTTTAAAAGAGCAGATATCAAGCTTCTGGTATGTAAAATGACCATTTAAAGGTCGATGGATATGAATCTTTTAATGAGACGTTATGTAAGAAACGCAGCAACTCAAATTTCTGCTTACAGAGTTTCTTTATAAATTGAAAAAAATAAAGCTTAAATAAGCTGGAAAAACTTATTAATAACATAACATTACAAACAAATAAAGCACAAGGCTCTCACTGTTTATCGGATACTGATGATACTGATTTCTCCTTAGTAAAGAGTAAGGAAATCTGAGCGAACATAAAGCTTCGAGCACATAGAATTCACGACAATTTGACAGACCTTACTCATGACGAAACCAAAAACCAATTCCTTGCCGCTGTGTACGCGTAGCGAATGTTCCGGTGAATACGTCTGGTAGAGGTTGACCCAGCTCGAAGAATCAAAATGTAGGCTAAATAAAACTGAAAGCAGAGCTGTTCCTAATCTTCTCTATTATATTATTCTTTATCGAACGCTGGGATAAACAAAATTACAGAGTTGGTAAGCTAACACTAATGTCCATTCGCAATTGTCTAGAGTTCAATCTTAAAACGTATGCTATAAACCGGAACAATGATGCCGTGACCCGTCGATCCCTCACTCCGTTGAGCGTTACTTTCTGCAACATCTGGTCGCCAACCTCGTAACAGCGGCATAGACAAGTAATGACGACTAAGAAGGGCTCTTCTATTTGGAAGAGAACCGTCTCTTATAATAAAAAACCTTTAAGCACAGAAAGCTATGATTGTCTCAGAAACGGAAGTTATCCAAGGCCAAAGTTTTCTTGACTTGCACTAATGGATTATATAAATATCGTATCATAGATTTTTGCACCCTATTAAATCATATTCAGTTAATTCAAATCGGAAAGAAGAGAACGTACAGTGAAATGTACAGTGTTTAATATGTATGACGCGGAGCCACTGAAATGAACCGGCTACACGCTGTAAGGGCTCTTTGTTAACATTCTTTTCGCAACACTTAACATTCCGCCCGTATCACTAAATTGTGACGTTGTTTATGTACAGCCTTAAACGTACATGTGTTTTAAGTGAAGTCTTTTCAATTATTTTCTTTACATAAAATGTTTATTTATATAAAGTCGGCCTAAATACAGTGATAAAGATATTTGTGATCACGTTTAAAAAACTGAAAGGAAAGATGAGTTTATTGTGTTTGTCTTCTCAGGCCGGTATATATTAGAACCCTCTTCGCTAGATATAATAAAATTATTGACGTACTCAAGTAATCGCTAATACAACGATATAAATATAAAAATATGTTTACTTAGGCAGATAAAAGCCTGAAAAAATGGGATTAGGTTATTTGATTCTTTTTCCTATGCCTGACGGCACACGGACAGGAGATGGATCAAGTAAATAAAAGATTAAATTATATATAATGAAAGTAATATTAAATTCTATAGAATTATAAAAATAATTGATTTTAATAAAAGAAAACTATAATTATAATCTTAAGTCAGCTTATATGATTAATTTACCCGCGTACATATTAAAATATAATTCATCAAAATGTAAAATCCGACACTTTGTTTAACCGCACTTAGTTAACCTAATGATATTCAAATACATTAAAACCGAAACAATTATGTTACGAAGCTGAGTCAAGTTCGTCGATGGTACTTATTGGAGCCGCTCGTAAAATGTTTGGATAACCTAAAGTATTTCAATTTATATGATTCAAATTTTTTAATTAGAAACAGTTCAATACAATTCGATGCATAGTTTGGCAAAATAGGCTTTTTTTAGTGTATAATTTGCCTTAACACTGCATATAAATGAACCGGAAGAGTACTTAACCCTTATGTTAATATGTAAAAATAGAACCTGATGTAGATGAACACCCTAAATATGACATACTCTCTAAGTCGGTGTGGATATATTATTAACATCATCCTCCGACAACGGGCGTATAAAATGTAAAAATCAAAAATATCTTTATTCACATAGGTAAATAAAGTAACTATAGTACACTTATGAATCGTCAAAAAAAAACTCTACATTTACTGTCTGTTCCCTGTTAAATAAGGACGTAGAGCGGACGATAAGAACTGACAAGAAACTCTCCGCCACTCCTTAACGAGCAATGAGTCAACGAATACACAATTTACTAATCATAATTTCTCTAAAATCACATCGTACAATAAAACGAAAGTTCTCACCTTGGTGGAGAACGTATCGCGAGGACCAAATGCTACTTCTATGGTCATGTAAAGACGTCCCCCTTCTAGCAGGGCTCCGTAGCAGGTAGCTGATAGCGACAGTGCTGCCATGAACCGCAGGTCGTGTTTTCGTTATCGGTCCGTATAACGCGCGTAAAGATAATCTTTACGCGCGTTATTATTCTGGTTGAAAGAGCATACTATACAGTTAAAGAAAATTTGGAGGTCAAAGATCCCTTTAATGTCTCGGCATCGGGCATAGCTCAGCATTATATAATTCTTGAGTAGCCTAACAATGCTTTTATTATTTGCATTAACATAATTTTATATAAAATGATTATTTTAAAAGAGCAGCTATCGAGTTTCTTTACTGGTACTTCTCGATAGATAACTTCGAACCGGTGGTAGTGTAAAATTGGACGATTCTAAATCTTTATAAATACCTTCTTGAATTTGAGTATGAGGTTGAATATAACTAAATCTTTATTTACTATGAATAATTTTAAATAAACACATTTGATTTTACTAGCCATTCATTCCAGATGTTTACAATACAAAAAGATTGGTCGAGTCATCCAAACAAAATCCAGTTGTAGCGACCATTAATATTGTAGTCAAAATGTATCACTGTCTGTCTAGACATGTATGGACGTGGAGAGGGTTATCTCACGTCAGAGCTATTTGATGTAGATATTCGCTTTATTAAATATAACAACCTAACTTTGTACATATACCTTCATCACTTTTAACATATAATGTATACATAAATGTGATTTTAATTATGATGGCTTTGCAGACACTGTCGTCAGTATTTTGTGTAAATACTAACTTATTTAATTTGATTAAATAATTAAGTAAAATAAAAATAATAAACAAATTGAAAAAAAACACTTAAATAGATTGAAAAGTTTGGGTCTTTGTGAATGTGAATGAATGATACGTTAAGTTTTACAACTTCTAGTGCGAAAATTTTATGTTAAATTAAGTTTAAAAAAAACACGATTACTACCCTGAGCAGTTTCCCGATTATATATATATATATATGGATGTTTGTGTTAATGAAAATGTTTTCTTTCCAATTTGATCTATGTCATAGACTTATCAACATTACATACAAATTTTACACTGACTTTATATATGTCAAAAAGTCAAACGTTTATGACTTGTCATCAATTCTATAGGACAAGCAGTTTCATTATAAAAATTGTCAACCGCCGGCCAATACCAAAAAATCTTAAATTTGATATTTTAACCTAATATCAATTAGCTCAGGTATTTCCGAACCGCTACGACAATCAAAATAGCGTAGTTTAAGGCTGACAACTCACTTGTAAGTCTCCTAGCGTTGCAGATGTCCAGGGGTGACTTCAATCAAAGTGAGTTGGCCTGCGCGTTGGCCTCCTGTTACATATAATAGTATTATTAACCTAAAGACCCGTTTGCCTCCTATATGATAACATTTATACTGTTCATAATAAAAGTTGATGTTATACTTAAATCTTAAAAGTACACACAACAAAATAATAACACATATTTTTCGTGAAATTTAATAATCCGCAATATAAAACGAGACAAAGAATGCATTCCCATAACGTGATTAAATTAACCCATAGGATATATGTTTATATTAATTTTGATTCGGGGATGTTTTTGGCACGAACCCAACGCGAGATCGATGAAACAGGGAACCAAAATGTCATAAATGCGACCGAGTTAACCTACTTCTCTGTTGTTCGTCGTAGTTTTATCGATTTTGACTCGATTTTTACAGGAATTATATAGAATTCATACTCTCGTAACTATTGTTTTTATTTGTGTTTTCCAAAATACGAAATTTGTAGTCTACCTTTTTACTATTCAGCCCTGTTTTTTCATTGTTATCTGTGTTTCTGTGTTTGTCTGTGTTGTAGAAATAAAATAGTTCTAAACGTGCTTAATTCGTCCTATCGTTGTAGCACGTAAATTCTCAGTTCAAACTTGCTTCAAAAGCTTAATGAAAATGATTATATCGTGATAACTCTGCATGTTTATATAAACCAATTAGATGCTTAGATATTAAATAATACACTATTAACTTTATAAAACCCTGTTTCCCCTGCAGAATCTAAAGGACCAAATCCTAACAACGAACGTTTGGTTGGAACACGTACGTAATGTTTTTATTATTATTAAAGAGATAATACTCGTATGACTAAGGTATAAAAACATCACATATATAGATAACAATTATATAAATATATGTATTTGCGTAATTACTAATCAATAATGCCCGAGTATACGCATTAGCATAGATTTTATTTCACATTTTATCGTTTTACAATAAAAATCAATTATTTAGAGACTAACTAAATGCATAACAACACGGATTACATACAATTAAGCAAAGCACTTAACTTATAACTTACTACATCTATATATCGCATATATCTAATCGTAAATGTTTAGGAATGGGAAGATCACAAATTCAAATGGGACCCACTGGAGTACGGCGGTGTGAAGGAGCTTTATGTACCATCGGAACACATTTGGCTGCCGGATATCGTGCTGTATAATAAGTAAGTGTCAATATCAACTATTTAATCGTACCGTTAGTTTCGAATTTCGAATGTGAGCTACGAACACAGAACATCATTAAAATTACTAAGGAGGTTTTAAGGGTGTGTCGGAACTCGTACTGTTGAGTTTTGAGCGGACTCTTTGAGCGACTTAGCTCAAACTTAGAATAGAATCCGATTTCTAATTCAGAATTAGGGACTCACGATTAGCTTCATGTAAGATAGAAATGTATACTCCCCCTTTTAGAGATCCTCAATGCTATACTTCAATTAGTGTATAGCTGATAATACTTGCCTAATATATTAATAAACAATGTAATCTCTATAAGGATGCAGCTACAACTCTCTAATTGGTTTATAACAATACTGGCCAACTTCGTAATGCAACATTATTTATATTAGATAAAATTGAACAAGAAAATTATTGCTTGTTCAATTTTATCTACAATTATATGTATATTAATATATACATATAATTGTAGATTATTGTGAAATTACAAGACAAGAATCTTAAAATACCTTCAAAATAAAAATCTAGCCTTCACGTGCTACTAAAAATAATACTATGCCAGTCTATTTTTATCCGCGTTTGTACTCCATTCATAAATTGTAAATGGTGTGACGTCAGCGCTGTGACGTCACGCGTACGCATTGCAGACAGGCTAAACAGAGAAGGCTATTTAACGGCATGCTGTAATAAAATATTAACTTTACGATTCCCTTAAACTTTGTGCATAATGTAAATTATTATTTAATAAATACATTATTTTAAAACAACCGTTTAAATGCTATCGCCTTAAAGTCCGATACGGCCATAATTTAGGAACAGGCGTGTCGAACTCTACTATTTCATCTTGTCGGATACGTTCCAGAGACCTATCTGCACTTTAAATTTTATTCTTTCATTTTTCACTTATATGCGGGGATAGGTATTAGAACTTACCGCCTTAATAATTTTAGGTTATATTCTAAATTTAAAATGAAATAATCCTTTTGTTTTATTTTATATATTGTGAGTGACATGTTTAGGGCACTTACACTTATGTTATGAGCTCCTAGTCAAAACCTCTTCTACTTTTTACTATTTTATAGTGATTTATATATTCGATATATGTTTACCACATATATCATAGGTATATAGTATATATATTGCGTACTTCTTAAAATTATCAGGCCCATCTTAAACCAGTGAATTTATCAGAGTATCAGTCACTTTCAAATCTTATTGTATCTTGTTTTTTTTTTAATTTTGACAATTAACGCTTAATATCTGTAAACTTTTAATAAGGTCAAAGTTATTTTAAAAAAACCTTCCTCTGGCATCATTTATTCAGTATCAATAAAATACATTATTAATAACTTGAAGTTTCGATTCTATTATTATCTAAACAGTTATATTTAAATTTTCTTGTTAGATCACAAGTAGCAATGTAGTAGCAACCAAATCGATGTTGAAACTTTCAATCACTGCTTAGTTGATCCGGGTCATGTTCCGTCCGATACTCTACCATGTAAATATTTAGAATATGAATTTCTTAAGATATAAATCTTTTCCTTATATTCCCCGGAGATCCAAACTCATTTCCGTAGCCAACTTGCGTTTTGTTAGTACGACACAAAGTAAAAGCTTTTAAAGTGAATGGAAAGTTTCAGCTGAAATTATGGCAGAATTTTTTCGCACATAACAACTAACTTTCAAGTTTAATGTACTAAAATTGGACTTCTGACAATAGAGTATTTATTAAAACGGATACTTTATTAACTAAACGAAATCATGACAGCGAAACCATTTAATATACTTTACGAACGTCTCGGATTAGATTCAGTTAAGACTTATGATAACTTAAACTTGATTTAATTCACTAAATTCCTTCGATATATCAGTCAGATATGTCACTTATAAGCGATATGACCGCCTGTTGTTCAATAACTGCTATAGGTTTAACAAAAGTTTAATAAATTTGAAAAAAATCTAATTAATAAAGCTTTCATGGATCAATTAATGTACATACGTCTTATATGCAGTACAGCTAAGTTTAACTATACATCACAGTGATCGTCTTCCGTGACAATACCCTACTCCTCAGAAAGTAACTCATACGTATAGGCTGACGTGTGGACACAGATAATATTATTTGCTTTAAGTAATAAGATAAAGCGGTTCCTGACTTTTTTAAACGTAAGATTTTAACGATACACCGAAATGCTCATATCAGCAAAACGTAAACAAGAATACTTTTTTCAAATTTAATCAAAGACATTTTATGATGTCACAGTATGACCAGGTAATGAATGGAATAAGAATTCATTTATTAACATTGCAACACAGTTTCCATGGTTACACAATATTTTATAATTAGTAACCAGCTATTGGGAACGTTGCATATTCTTTGCTTTTTCTTTTTCTTAAATTTTATGTTTTTAATGTAATTGTATGTATAAACTTTTACTGTTTTGTTTATTATGTTGTAATAAGCATACATTCTGTTTTAGAACTAATAAATACAACTTAAAACATAACCTAACACCGCATGTATATACTCGTAAGGCCTTGTAAAACCAGTTAGTTTTCAGATTTATTAATGATACTATTGATCTTATCAGTATCCTATTACACATCTGTCCACTGTATTAGACTTAATACGTGTTTTTATTTTTTATACCTACTGTGCTCTATGAACATACAAGCAGTATTATTAACAACATTTACCAATAATTAATCTTAAACCGCTCCAACTTACACCCCACACCCGAAGCACACAGAGCGTAAGATTGGTCGCACATGCGTCTTCCATTCCACGTTATGATTAATAGCCGCCTGGTCTGTTCTGACACAACATGATGTATCATTTCCTAACATTCCTTGTCGATATTATCAATTAACTTTTACGTTGTAACGTCATATTATGTTACAATAACCTAAATATACATTAATTGAGGCTGATTTATGTGATAATGGATTACGTATATAGGAGAATGTGTTTTATTAATCACATATGACGCCAATTAATATAAGATATTTGATTGGCAATATATTTGTTATAAAGAAAAGTGTTTTCATCCAGTCATAGTTGTACAATCATTGATTATTTAAATTTAAAATAATTATTAATCTCTGAACTAAATGGTTATCGGTGATATTGTTTGTAATTTTTTTAATGATAGATGTTCAAACTTCTAAAATATACCGCAGTCATTTGAGGGATGTGTTTGGAGTACGCTATAACGTTTGAGTTGGTTTACGCGAGTACCATTTAAAAATCGTAACAAACTAATAACGCTTGGTAATCTTAGTTATTTTTTTAATTAGCGCTGATGGAGAATACGTGGTGACAACCATGACGAAGGCAGTACTTCATCACACCGGGAAGGTTCTGTGGACGCCACCCGCCATTTTTAAGTCTTCTTGTGAGATCGACGTCCGATACTTCCCTTTTGATCAGCAAACTTGCTTTCTAAAGTTTGGGTCGTGGAGTTATGACGGTGATCAAGTGAGTTATTTAATAAATAATAATTAATATAATCTAGTCTTTATCATATTAAATCGTTATGAATTATTCAGCCACTACATGAATTACAGATTTTAAACAAAATTTATTTTTGAAAAAAATGTACTTTTTTATATTAGCCCATTTGAAGCCAAACGATTGAGCTGCTATTTATTATTTAAATTCCAACATACAAGTCACAAACTTAAAAAAAATAAGTGCAGTTATGAACAGCATTAATTAAGAATCCTTTGATAATTCAAACAAAAAATAAGCAAGCAAGATACACTTACTAATTCATTGTCATATACAAATTTGAAATAGATATTTGGATATTCCAAAATGTCTGTTCAACTAACCATAGACGAATATTTTATTCTAGATTGACTTGAAGCATATAAATCAAAAGAAAGGTGATATGGTTGAGGTTGGTATTGATCTACGAGAATATTATCCCTCAGTAGAATGGGATATCCTTGGAGTGCCTGCTGAGAGGCACGAGCGATACTATCCCTGCTGTCAGGAACCCTATCCAGGTTAGTTAGCCCTCCAAATCAAGGAACTGTACACTTCATATTGATTCACGAAACTACTGATTAATTCTGCATCATGTTAAATTAAGTGCTGATAAATATCGTTTCAAATTTTTTTTCACAAATTATGTTAAACGTCAAAAACAATACAAATATTTTGGGTCATGAACGGAATGGACATTATCCACATTAGTTTATTTTAAGATTATCGTCAGCTGTTTCGATGAATTGTTCTGGGTAACAGGGGCTAACATATATTACGACGTCTGTAACCAGTTTTGCGAGATATTTAGTTCCATATATTAGAATGAATTCGTATACTTTTGTAATTAAATTATTTCTTATACCTGAAACAATTGAGAAATATATTATTGATATTCCAAACATCTCTTCTTTACACATGTGACTAAAAGAACATTTGTTCATAATCTCAGACTCCTGCGGTTTCAGCAATGCCTTAATAAATAACTCACCCAATCGCACTCGAAATCACGATTGGGGGGTAGTTTGAAAAAAATTATAATGTCAACCTTATTTACTTGCCTGAGTACGTGTTAGTTCCAAATTTCAAGTAAATAAACCCAAGGAATAAAAATTTTCATAGAAACGTTTTTGCCCCTTTTTGCCCCTTTTTGGGGTTGATTTTCTAAAAATCCTTTCTTAGTGCTCCATTACACATCTCAAGGAACCTACATGTCAAATTTCAGCTTTCTCCTACTAGTACTTTCGGCTGTGCGTTATCTGTCAGTCACTCAGTAACGGAAGAGTTTATATATATAGATTAGTGTTTATATATTTATTTCAATCACAATTATAATGTAGAGGATTAAAATAGATTTGGGTGAGAATCATCCCAATACGTATTTACTTGTTGCTAACGATTTTTAAGTTTGGAATCCTATAAAAGACGTATCACTGCAATAAGAAATCCGAGCAGCGTCTAATCTTGGGTGTAAATTGGCTCGACAACTCTTATCTGCCCTAAATAACCATAGCTCGCAGGTAACCCTTGTTTTGCTAATACCCACAAAGAGCACTTAGGTTGCGCACCGCGTGAATACTGATAGGACTGATTAATGTTCGTTGTTTCGACTCAAAGAAAAACAGTGAAACGTCTTTTTTGAATTCTATACGCTCTATTGTTTTATGCGAATGGAACTCCATTATCCATATATACTATACAATATAGTATTTATAAATAAAACAAAGCACAAAATGAAGCAAATCTAAAAAGGTTTGTCCTTGTGGCAGAGTACTTATAATTCTGGCCATTCCTAGCTGTTTATTTATTTATTTACGGCCGAAGCCAAAAAACACATACAATTTTTAACTAAAATCTAACAACCTCTTATATTCGTCCACTATCATTCCTAACTCTGTAATAAAAATGTCACATTCTGGTGCACAGCTAAGGAAACGATTCGTTAGGGCGATCGTACGCGGAATTGGGCTTTGCCGGCGGAGGCTTGTTCGAAAGCGTACCTCAGCCAGCAATGGATGCCTCCTGAGTCGGTAAAAATTACCAACGAAATTAATTTTAGCACTGTATGCTTATACGCTGAGCGAGAAACGCACCAGCTCTTGGATCACCTGTACTGACTACCAGACGCCTACTGAATGATTAATTCTACATAATTCACTTTATTTTATAAATTCTATCAAAGATTTGCTTTTATTGAATGTTGCTTTGTGGGTGCAAACCGATAGATATACAAAGCTTATGTATTCATTATAATGTTTTCTATTTATAAAAGTCATTAGGCAAAAATAAATTCCTTTTTTAATTTAACGAAAAAAGTTTCGTGTCTCCAGAGAATCGTTTGCGAAATGAAGGGGCACAATTTGACGCAGATTTCATTAAATGTGTGTAAAATTTAACTTTCCATTAAAACGTTATAGTTTACTTAAAATATAATAATAAGTAGACCTTCATGACGATAATAATTTTTAAATATAAATGTTTTTATTGTATTTTTATGTCTACATTTACTTTATGTAGCCAAATTCCCTAATTCCTTAATGCTCCTTCCTTAACTCGAAAAATGCTTCTATTATTTTATAAATTAATTAATAAAAAACAATATTTGTCTATGTTATTTAATTTAATTATTTAGGCAAAGTAGGCAAGTTTTTTTAAATCAATAAGCGTTTCTTAAAAGAACACCATTTCAACATGAAAAACTCGTGTTAATTTTATTTTCAGATATTTTCTTCAATATAACTCTGAGAAGAAAAACTTTATTTTACACCGTAAACCTCATCGTACCGTGCGTGGGCATATCATATCTGTCCGTCCTTGTCTTCTACCTACCAGCTGACTCGGGAGAAAAGATCGCATTAAGTATATCCATCCTTCTCTCGCAGACGATGTTCTTCTTACTGATATCAGAGATCATACCGTCTACATCACTAGCTTTACCGCTTTTGGGTAAATATCTCTTATTCACTATGTTGCTGGTTGGACTATCGGTTGTTATTACTATAATAATATTGAATGTCCACTATCGAAAACCGAGCACGCATGAAATGGCACCTTGGGTCAGAACATTCTTCATAACAATGCTACCTAAATTACTACTAATGAGAGTACCGAAGGACTTGCTAAGAGATTTAGCAGCGCAGAAGATTATTGGGCGTGGCAAGAAGAAGAACAAATTCAAGGATGCACTGGCTGCGGTCGAAAGGAGTCATTCGAATTCTTCCAGTCCGGATTCTTTACGTCATCATTTGCCGGGTGGCTGCAATGGTCTCCATTCTACAACTGCGACCAATAGGTAAGAAGCATCTTAGTACATTCTCTTACGTCGACAGCTCTTAACCTCGTGGTCAGCCGGGTGGCATCTAGAGTGAGTTATGTCTCAACTGGTTTCTATCCACCGTCTCTATCACTGTGGTGTAGAAAATTGACTCTTTCACTTTGTCGGTTCATCTGTTTGGTAAAAGACCAAGTTATATTTGCTTTAAGTATTTACCAATCACGATTTTCCCAGACTCCTTATAAATTTCGGTCATTGTAACTTGTGAGAGTAATTGTGTCTTCTTTTATAGATTCAGCGGACTAGTTGGAGCCCTCGGAAGCCTCGGTGCTGGATACAACGGTCTTCCATCAGTTATGTCTGGCCTAGATGATTCACTAAGTGACATCACGCCACGAAAGAAGTACCCATTTGAATTGGAGAAGGCAATCCACAATGTAATGTTTATTCAACATCACATGCAACGACAGGACGAGTTTAATGCGGTAAGAGAAAACTATAAAATCCATTTTTTAGACTATGAGGCAATATTTGTTTATGAAAACAAACGTATCGTAAACTTACTCAGGGTTTCTTAAACTTTTGTCATTCTAGATCCCATTTATAATTGCGAGTTTATTGACGAACCCATACATATATAAAAGAAAATAATGATAATATGCTTGATGATTTATTTATTAGGTAACAATATATTGTTGTAAATTCATATGAAAATATATCGTTTTAGAATTAGTTTTGAAACATGCAGAAATGTAAACATTAAAATCTCTCGACCCAGAATTTTATTACCCATAATTTAAGAAGCCCTGATCTAACCCAATGCAGTAGTACCCAGTGATACCCCTTTTTAATATTTATATACATAAAAATTATAAGCATGATAAAAGAATTACCTTAACCAATTAACATATTGCATTTTCGTTAACTTAATCTTTACGAACCAATTAAACCTATTGATACCTATAGATATAAATAATAATATAATACCGTAAGCAATGTGGGTACTCTGCCACAGAGACCAAACTTTTTAAATTTGTTTTAGTTTTGTGTATTATTTTATTTTAAGTTACTTATATTACTCAGGTTAATATTGTGTGTTTATTTAATAATTAATTTTGTTTCTGTAATAAATTAATAATCATATAAAAATAAATTAAACCTTCACGTATGAAGTGTGCAGTAGTACATACAGTTAAGCTGAATTAGACACTCGAATAACGAGAACAACACTAACTTTTATCCGGTTCAATATATTCTTTCAACAGGAGGATCAAGATTGGGGATTTGTGGCGATGGTACTTGACAGGCTGTTTCTTTGGATTTTCACTATCGCATCAATAGTTGGTACCTTCGCTATACTCTGTGAGGCTCCGTCACTTTACGATGACACAAAACCAATCGACATGGTGCTGTCATCTGTAGCACAACAACAGTTTCTGCCGGTTGAGAGTGGCGACTCTTAGATAACTCACATTTAGACGCACAGTGGTACTAGGATTGCATAAAAGAGGTGGTAGTACTTAATTGCTTTTTGAACTTTTAATGTATTTTGTTTTAGCAAATTATTTAGTCTTTATTGAAATCAGTAATGACACTAATGTTATTCTTATGTTTGTTATAATATCTCTCATTGAACAAATGCTTGTAAATTTTGATTATAAATGTATTCCATGTACTGTAATAATGTATTCATCTTAGCCAAAAAGGCTGTGAGTTTTTTATAAAATTAAGCTTTAGACTTGATTATATTTAGAATAATTTTAATTAATTTTAATAGATGTTCAAATAGATTTAAGCTTAAATGATTAACGGTGATTTTAGCTTTTTCCTAATTAAGATTTTCGATTGTACGTGTAAGAAAAAGGTGGAAAATCGAACGAACGTTTCTTACCATACTCATCTAACAAAAATGTTACTAAAGCTTGTATTATTTATTATTAAATGTACTTTCTTCCCACACGAGGACTTTGGTAGAATTAATTAGAAGCGTAATTAATTAAGGAGATCGAAACCACTATGAATATTTACCTCAGCCGATTACAATAATGAGGTCACTGACATTGGATATGCAAGGAATAATGATTAGGAAATAATGTAACCATGAGGCTACTTCTCAAGTTTCCGAGTATCCAATGAAAAAATTACGTAGTTAGTAGTATTGTTTTTTGAATTAATGTTAAACATATATATTTCCAATATTAAATTATTAAATTTTACAATAAATAATTCCGCTGTGAACTAAAGTTCGTTTATAAGTGTAAAGTGAAGTTTACGAAAAAGTAAGATCCATAAAATAAAAGTTAATTAAATTCAATTCAGTTAGCTTGGAAGCTTTTAAGCTTCATCAATATTTTAGGGCTAAAATTAAAAACAACGCAATAACATAGCATTGTTATTGAACTTATTAAAATGTTCATACAAATCTGTGAACTAAAAATATCCAGAAAACGATACAAAAGTTGTCGAGTTGAGTTGTCAACTTGTTTAATATTAAACTAAATTTACCGCTTTTCATCCGGTCTATGCCAAGTAATGCCAAAACTATCACAATTTAAATTGGCTGTGCTAGGATAAGATTTTTATTAGATCTAGATATGTTCATCGTATTTAAGTCTTATCAACTTTTGTAATACACTATTTCTTTAGAAATATAGAATGTAACTATAATGATATATTGTTTTATTAATTTAAGACCCTTATTTCTATTATTAGTGTGTCGAAGAAAAACAAAGCTCGTGTCTATGGGCGGCGACTTCACCTTTGAGGTGTGCCTCCTACTCATTTGATGCTCTATAAAAACAGTCTACTGATGTCATATGAGGAGGGTTTGGTATATTGTTACGAAATTACTCCGCCCACAGTACATAAATGTAACGTATTTCATGTTTATGGTATTTTATCTCAATTAGCGGAAAATGAATGAAATAACGATACATTAACTATCTACATTCAATTTATAAGGTTTTTTTGGACAATCAACCGTATTACTTATTCTATTTTTAGCCTGAGTGATCGAATAAAGACGAATGACACGAAAGTACCTTTCGTTTCACGCCTTGGCATTTATGGTACGTTATTTTTCAATCAAAAACAGCATTAGTTCTATCGCATAGGCTCCAAGCTTTTGGTGTGTTTAGACAATACCAGACACATTAAAAGCTTTAAAATTCAAATATCGAATCCGAAACGTTTTTATTAGAATTTATTTCTCTATAAGTCTGGCCTCATCAATATTTCATTGAACGAAATACTAAAGTCTAAACTCAATATAAAATACGTAGAAGGGCTAGTTGAGTTGTTTGCAGTTGCCCTGAATAATACATCGCTGACCGTTCGGTAGCTGTAGTGTAGACAGTTTAGCAATTCCAAAACTTTTCAAATGTTTGTAGTCGTGTCGCTTTTGCTCTTTGGAAGTATAATAAAATTGTCATCAGTGAATAAGGAATACAAAATAATAAAGATCAATTTTATCGCTAGTGACGTCATTTTAAGGCAGTGTTTGCATGCCCTGAACATTAAAGTTTTTCTGAAACAATTAACAATTGTTCTACCTTATCATTTAAGTTTTAGTTATAATATACTAATTATGACGCGAACGAAAGTTTCAAAATGAATAATACAATACATACAGGAGCCAACTGCTAAAGTTGTTATTCCGTCGTTACGACTTGGTGCCATCGAGAAACGAGGGTACTTCCTTAAAGGCCGGCAACTCACTAGTAAGCCTGAGACGCAGGTGTCCTTGAACGGCGGTAAGCAGACCAACCTGCTTGTTTGCCTCTTGTTTCCATAAATAAATTGTGTGTAACACACGGCCAAGGTTGAAATCAAAAGCTTACAGTAATCGTGAACTGGTTGGTCTGTTATTCATAAAACTGCTAACTTCTACAAGAACGTAACATCGGATATGTTAGGTACTCAATCAATTGTCGCAACCAGGCTAGTATTAAAAACGTCTGGTCTTCTGCAACTGTATACATGGAGCTGGCTTCGTTCCAACATATTCGCTTCGCAGCCTCCTCAGGTTTATGAAGACGTTTTTATATCGTCGATGTCTCTGACGTGTGATATTTATAAAATTTGTTTACTTCGTATTTCTTTGTTTATTTTGATCGAATACCTCACTTTGTTGTATTATTGTTTTTATTCTTGTATAAATTGTAACCTGTGGTGAATTTTTTTTTATTCCAATAGTTTCCAGCTCACTTCAGTTCAGATATATATTTATATATATATTTTTTTTTAATTACTTGTAAGAAACAACATATATACTTATATAATGTATAGAATAACTCATTTTTATGGGTACTTACTAAATAAAAATGTCAGTTATCCTTAACATTTGAATAAACACAAAGATCATTCAAATGGTATTATAAAACAATTAATAGGAGTCATATTAATAATTCAAAATAGCCACTGATCTAGATAAGAGTACACTGCGTAAATCAGATTTTATCTTAATACAAACCTGCCTAAGACGTTCAGAGTTCACCGCTAAGGGACTCCACCTTCCAACAGTCGGTTATCGCAAGACGAATCATGGAGTGACAATTCTGTTGACAATCAGTAACTTTATTCCCTAAAGACCTCAATAATATTGAAATAGCATAAATTAACAAGAAGTGTAGGAAATAGGAATAATTCAATTCGCCTTAAAACGTAGTTATAGCAGTTCTGCTCACGTAGTAGTTGTACTCACTTTGTAGTTATACTCAGTAGTTGTACTGACTTAGTTATACTGATTCATTTATACGCAGTAGTTCTAGTCACTTAGTAGCTATACTCAGTAGTTGTACAGAGTAGTTTACGTAGTACTCAGTAGTAGTAGATGATATAGATTACTGAAATGCTCCGCTATTCAAGCAACATTAAATGATCTTTTGTTAGTGTCAGCTTGTCTACGTAATTCGGAAACTGAGTGACAAATTTGATAATGCCACACCTTGCTATTAATATTTTGTATTTAAATTTACACTGACTTCAATCCTACACTAATACTGTAAGAGTAATCTATATATAGAAGCCAATAGGTATATATTTTAGAGTTACCAAGATTTGTTTGAATAATCTAGATAATAACGTATAACGTATAAAATAATTACGGATTATTACGTATAAAAAAGGAAATGGACGCAGCATGTATATGGCTTACTTGATTACTTTAAATAACATATAATAGCTGTCAACAACCAGATATCAATCTATCAAAAACGTTTCTATGATTTTTTTTATTCCTTGGGTTTATAAACTTGAAATTTAGCATTCACACGTAGATAAGCTAGTAAATAAGTTTGACATTATATATTTTTTTCAAACTAACCGAAATCGTGATTGGGGGGTGCGATTGGGTGAGTTTTATTTATTGACGCACAGCCGAAACCGCAGGAGTCAGATTATGAACAAAGGTTCTTTTAGTCACATATGTAAAGAAGAGATGTTTTGAATTTCCATTAAGGAAATAAGTAATATTAAATTAAATTAAAAATAGAATAGAATAGAATAGGATAGGATAGGATAGGATAGGATAGGATAGGATAGGATAGGATAGGATAGGATAGGATAGGATAGGATAGGATAGGATAGGATAGGATAGGATAGGATAGGATAGGATAGGATATGATAGGATAGGATAGGATAGGAAAGGATAGGATAGGATAGGATAGGATAGGATAGGATAGGATAGGATAGGAAAGGATAGGATAGGATAGGATAGGATAGGATAGGATAGGATAGGATAGGATAGGATAGGATAGGATAGGATAGGATAGGATAGGATAGGATAGGATAGGATAGGATAGGATAGGATAGGATAGGAAAGGATAGGATAGGATAGGATAGGATAGGATAGGATAGGATAGGATAGGATAGGATAGGATAGGAAAGGATAGGATAGGATAGGATAGGATAGGATAGGAAAGGATAGGATAGGATAGGATAGGATAGGAAAGGATAGGATAGGATAGGATAGGATAGGATAGGATAGGATAGGATAGGATAGGATGGGATGGGATGGGATGGGATGGGATGGGATGGGATGGGATGGGATGGGATGGGATGGGATGGGATGGGATGGGATGGGATGGGATGGGATGGGATGGGACGGGATGGGACGGGACGGGATGGGACGGGACGGGACGGGACGGGACGGGACGGGACGGGACGGGACGGGATGGGATGGGACGGGATGGGATGGGATGGGATGGGATGGGATGGGATGGGATGGGATGGGATGGGATGGGATGGGATGGGATGGGATGGGATGGGATGGGATGGGATGGGATGGGATGGGATGGGATGGGATGGGATGGGATGGGATGGGATGGGATGGGATGGGATGGGATGGGATGGGATGGGATGGGATGGGATGGGATGGGATGGGATGGGATGGGATGGGATGGGATGGGATGGGATGGGATGGGATGGGATGGGATGGGATGGGATGGGATGGGATGGGATGGGATGGGATGGGATGGGATGGGATGGGATGGGATGGGATGGGATGGGATGGGATGGGATGGGATGGGATGGGATGGGATGGGATGGGATGGGATGGGATGGGATGGGATGGGATGGGATGGGATGGGATGGGATGGGATGGGATGGGATGGGATGGGATGGGATGGGATGGGATGGGATGGGATGGGATGGGATGGGATGGGATGGGATGGGATGGGATGGGATGGGATGGGATGGGATGGGATGGGATGGGATGGGATGGGATGGGATGGGATGGGATGGGATGGGATGGGATGGGATGGGATGGGATGGGATGGGATGGGATGGGATCGGATCGGATCGGATCGGATGGGATGGGATGGGATGGGATGGGATGGGATGGGATGGGATGGGATGGAATGGGATGGAATGGAATGGAATGGAATGGAATGGAATGGAATGGAATGGAATGGAATGGAATGGAATGGAATGGAATGGAATGGAATGGAATGGAATGGAATGGAATGGAATGGAATGGAATGGAATGGAATGGAATGGAATGGAATGGAATGGAATGGAATGGAATGGAATGGAATGGAATGGAATGGAATGGAATGGAATGGAATGGAATGGAATGGAATGGAATGGAATGGAATGGAATGGAATGGAATGGAATGGAATGGAATGGAATGGAATGGAATGGAATGGAATGGAATGGAATGGAATGGAATGGAATGGAATGGAATGGAATGGAATGGAATGGAATGGAATGGAATGGAATGGAATGGAATGGAATGGAATGGAATGGAATGGAATGGAATGGAATGGAATGGAATGGAATGGAATGGAATGGAATGGAATGGAATGGAATGGAATGGAATGGAATGGAATGGAATGGAATGGAATGGAATGGAATGGAATGGAATGGAATGGAATGGAATGGAATGGAATGGAATGGAATGGAATGGAATGGAATGGAATGGAATGGAATGGAATGGAATGGAATGGAATGGAATGGAATGGAATGGAATGGAATGGAATATAACTGTACTGAACTGAACTGAATTGAATTAAACAAAATATAAAATGATCAATCGCCATTTAATCTCATCATTTAATCACACAATTATCTTTAGCAGTTATTTTTTTGTACTACACAAAACATAATATGTGGCATCGCAACGTTTGCCGGTTCAGCTAGTTAATTATAAAATGACAAAGATCATACGTAAAGATATTGACCATACAGTACCGTAAAGTATCATAGATATTTGATATGGTTTTACTATTACTTCACATGTTATATCAAGGTGTGGAATATGAAGACCCATCAAGATTCTATTCCGTTAGATTAGAAATATGAATCGGCAGTACCCAAAAGTAGCCTGTAAGATATGGAGTATTTTAAATTGAGTGCTAAATGAGGCTTGCGCAGCAAATGTAAACAGCATTCGAAGCTCAAATAGAAGACCATTAGTAATCTTCAGCGAACGTGGTCTGAATAAAAAGGTGGGGATCTTAGAGTTTTAAATGTTTGAAATGCTTTAACCTTATTCTTTTTATATAGAGCCATTTAGTGCTTGTTTTAACCTACATGTTCCTATTTTTAACTTTACTTTTCCATACATTTTCATGTTATATAAAGAACAATGTTCGGTTTTAATCGTGTAATAGTGCAGTAAATAAACATATATTATCTGTGAAAGGAAGAAAGCCTTTTGTGCCTGAAGTTTAAGCATTTGCCGTATGAGTAAGTATTAATCGCGTACTTTGAAACACAATCCCAAACACCACGCTTAAACCACTAGGCCAAAACAGCTCACAAAGTTATGACAAAGCCTTCTCAAAAGCTCGATCTTCTATCAAAATATATCATATTAAACCAACCAATCATATAAAAACATCGTTCTAACTGGTGCATCTGCAATTCTAAGCGAAATTGCTCTCAACTTACCAGACATTGAATTATTCGCTAGTTACGAAATACACATAAACTATACACGACAGTTTTATTAAACCGCTGTTTTGTATTGCAGTGTAATGCGAACAGTAGGCATGTTATTTACTTGGGGAAAAATCTAAAATTGCGAATTTGCTTGCTTGGATACGGTACACGTCTATCCCTTATCATACCACTACTGGTAAACATAAAGTAAAAAAGTGGTTATATAGTATTAACTACCAGGATAAAGTAAACCTACTTAGACTCATTTATATTTGTTTTATGTAAGAGGAGGCAATAGAGCGGGTGGGTCACTTTGAAAAAAGCTGAATGGCCTTATGGCTAAAAAGCAATCTGTTCCAGGCAAACCAACATTCCATATATTAAATATTAAGAAACAACTCAAATCAAGGCTACCTCTTTTAATCTGTCTTTGAATAAATGATCACTTGTAGTCATATTATACGATTCACAAACAACATTTACTTGCAGTATTAAAATCTATAAATTATTAAATATTATCATCGTTAAATTCACCAATAGCTCGCCTTAGTAAAATTCATAAATCGTTTGTAGGTATTAGCATACGTTTTTATAACAAAGTCCCAGCACGACGTATAACCAAATTGACTTCCGACAAATTTAAAACGCGCGTAAAGGGTATTTTGGTTGAAAAGGCATACTATATCTTAAACGAATACTTAGAGGACAAAGATCCCTTTAATGTGTCGGCAATTGGCTCAGCATCGGGACAGTTCAATTCTTGAGTAGCGTTATTTTAATTGTCAGTAGCACAATTTTGTATTAATAGTTTATTTTAAAAGAGCAGCTATCGAGTTTCTTGCCGGTTCTTCTCCGTAGATGACTGCCTTCCGAACCGGTGGTAGTGTAATTGACGATTCAAAAGTGTCTTTATAAAGACTTACTTGAATAAAGATATTTTGAGTTTGAGTTTGAATAAAATCGTTGCAAATTTAACTTAATAAAACTTCACAAGATAGTAAAAAAACGCGCCAAAAACTCATTACCAGATAATAAAATTTTCATTCAAGACACGCCAAAAGAATATTGCATTGAGCGTTACACTTAATGAACGCCATTAACTGGCGACAATAATTATAAACCGATGTTGCGAAGAAACCGCATGAAACAAACAGATACCGCCTCAAATCCCAAAACTAATAAATATTCCAATGATTTGCCATCCAATTCAGGCAACTCCGAAATCTTTCCGAAGGGAATCTGATATTAGCATATGACACGGTGGAGCCGAATTTACGTTACAACCGTTTACTATGCAAATATCGGCTTTAATATGCTAATAATAAAGGCGATGATTTAAGTGTCAAATATCCTGAGACAATGCCCAATAAAACGATAAACATTATCATATTGATTTTTGCATTTGAGTGACTGGAAAGTGCGACGCGCATACAAACAAACATTGGTAGGGTGATGAAAAACCTCGAGACAAAACTGCAATGACTGACGTGCAAGAATCTGTGCTAATATTTTTATTGGTATTATTTTCATTACAAGGACAGACGAACTTGCGGCAAAAAGACACCACTGCGCTATGGATAGCCAGTCATTTATGGACTTTTTGAACTACATATATATATTTATATATTTCTGAAGTGGGAGTGCCATGCTGTTACCTTAGGGTTTAAGCCGAATGGGCAGGCACGGCCGGAGAAATACCACTCTCTCACAGAAAACCGGCGGGAAGTCAAGCGAAGAATCAACATGTCTTAAAATCAAAAAAATAAGGAGAGGCTTCACATGTTACACTATTATTAAGTCTACAAACTGCAATTTTTAGTCAGATACTTAATTCTTTAATGCAATCCAGGACTTTCATCCGTACTCGAAGGCTAAAATTCACCTCAACAGAGGGCGCCTGGCGTCAACAAATCTACCAAAAATATAAACCACACTTAGTAACCCTTATCCTCCTTAATATTCCAACACACTATACACGGTTCGAAATCCTTTAACATGGTATTACGTAATACCATTCACTAATCTTTCTAATCTCGTATTATAATTCCGTCCGTCTAACAATCCTTGAAAACTCTGAGCTTGTTAAATAAACTTGGCGGTAAGAAGTTGTTCGCGACGCTTTAATTTATACGCCCGTCCTTAATTTCGTTCCGAGATCTCAATGAGTGGATTTGATTAAAAATGCGAAGACAATGCAATGCTCTTCGAAGGTTCTTAGAGCCTTATATTCAATTGGGATTGATTAATAAAATTTGATTACCATTGTTATCCTGATGCCGCTTTGTTTTGCGATTGTGAGAAATGAACAATATATATTGCCGATTGTTGAAACTTTAGTGAATTATGTTGTCAAAGGAATTGTTCTATTTTTAAATGCATCACAGTGCTCTAATTCGTTGCACTGTATGGAACAAGCCTGTTCTATCAAGGTATTTTCAAACTATTAAGCAACTTTTCAATGCGATTAGTATTCTGAGTCTAAAGTTAACCTATACTTAAAGTATACAAATGGTGAAATATTACTATTACATAAGAGTGTTGTGATTAAAACGTATGGATTTATGATTAAGAGTCAAAATGAGCGTATTTAAAAAGCTTTTGTAAAAATGGTGTTTAGAAATCTAAGTAGTTCTACTAAGATAGCACACGATATATGTCTGTTAGAAAACCGGGTATATATTTAGAATTTTTACAAGTTACTTTTGCGCAAATAACTTGGGAAATTGTTATGGTTTTAGCACATCGCTTACAACCTCAAAAGCAAACCCGAGTCTTTGAAGTAAACGCACGAGAATTTTCCCCATACACTAAATTTTAGACGGAATAATTCTGGCATAGTTTTCTCGTCTGCCATCTCACATAAGTACATAACTTTGACATTGTGTAAACAAAAATGAAAGCATAGAAAACCTAACCATGCGATACGCGTTTTTTTAAAAGATTATTTTTATAGCTAATTAGGCTAATTAGCGAAGATCCGCTATAAAATTGGAGTGTCAAGTTGATAAGATGTTACGGTGCAAAATCGCTTAAAAGCAAAGCTGTCTAACGTTATTTCATCAAAAGATCTCGAGAAAAACGATGTTCTTTTTCCTTGATAAGTTCATTAGGTTGTATGATAAAGCGAATTGCTTCGGGCGGTTCATACCTTCGCGATATTTTATGGTCTATCTATATAAAACCTTTTTGTGGCTAAGACAATCAGTGACGTGCAAAGAGGCTTAAAAAAAGTGGATAAATATATGATGCCTTATCGTTAGTCGTATTCTTTTCTTGTATGAGATTCCCTTTCCACTTTGTAGATAATAATTTAAAGCTATTTAGAGTTTGGATAGAGATTTTCTTAAAGGCACTTTACCTTTTTAGGATTTTAAAAAGTATAAAAATTTGTTCATGAAGGTACCTACCTAGTGGCGATAGATCAGAAAAACGTCTTCTTTTTGAAAAGTATTTTTCCTATTTATGAGTATCCTTTGTCAAGGATACTCATTTAAGTGTCATATGATTGAATCTTTCTGTGATTTAAAAATAAAATTCCACCGCTTTCAATGCGTTGCAGGCTTTTAAATTCGTATTGAATTGTTTGAAATGTATGTTACGAGCTTTACCACTGATTCACCCTATAGTTAAGAGATCGTAAACACACAAAAATTGATTTACCCAATTAAAAAAATAATTTTTGCCTACAATCATCCCTTGAAATCCTTTAGTGTCTCGATGTCAAAGTAGTTAGTTAGTTTGATCTTCAGAATTGTACCTCATTACCAGGACATCATAAGTTGTGATACAATATGGTATATTTGGATCAGCAATTTATAACGTAACTTGACGCGTTCTCGTCCATAGCAAGTTAATGAAGGGACCCAAATTATGCCTGAACTGATTCCGAACAATAGAGGCAAGTCGTTAATTTACCAAGTTCGTATAATAGCGTACAAGTGTATAAGATTGATGTGCGCTGACCCCAAACTTAATATTCATCAAGTTCTCGTAATATAAGACTATACAAACTCTGTGTTATGTGAATTATCAGTAAAACTGACATGATTCCAACCTTGCCACGAACCACCAAAATACTTGAATCAAACTATATTATAATGATATCTTAATCAAAACGTAGTTCATAATAAAATTTTACACTCCTAGCAAATATTCATGATTCACTAATACATTTTATACGAGACAAATAATGACCATATAAAGTCCTAACTATAATATTTTTTGTACGTCAGAGCTGACGGCAGCAAAGTACCGTTAACAGATGACGGCCACAATTTACATACAAATAATACTGGTCAGTTTTTTGTTCACGCACGTCATCTCTGTTATACCAGCGTCAATTATCGCAATGTATTAAAAAAAACTATAGAAAATCGTCTTATAAAACATGCATGGTGATTTATAAGACGATTTTTTTGACTATTCATAAATATGATACATTTATTTACAGATACTAATGTGAATAAAGATATTTTTTGTTTTTATAGACAGGATACACGTCTACTAAAACATTATAGAGCACAGATTTACACTTATAATTCATTGAAGAAAAAGGTATAAGAATATTTAAAAACGTTTAAGTGCTTAATCGCTGGGATTATGAATAAAAAGTTTCGCTAGTCGCTAAAACTTGTCGGGCTCCCACGCCAAAAGTTTTCTTGTTAGGTCTGACAACACTTGGAAGTTTTAACAGGGCCCTTCGCGTTTATGGACGCCTGTTACTTTAGAGAAGGGTGTATCTATTATTGTATCCTGAATATAAAATATATTTATTTAATGATAATCTTGCAAAACAACCTTAATTTTACTACAATTCAATAAATACCATTTGTTTTTGTCACACGATTGAGAAAAAACATATTCTATTTGGTTATAATAAACCACGCACCACCACGTTATGATCCAGTTACCCGCCATGGTATTTCCGAACCATTACGACTTAGGATCCCTCAAGAAAAAAGCGTACCAATCCCTAAAAGGTTGGCAACGCATTCACGAGCTCCCAGCCATGTGAGTGTCTCTGGTGGGCCTGCTGCTCGTTTGCCCCCTCTTCTATAAAACAAAAATATTTATATTAAAACAAAACATGAAGGGTTGACCACCCTTATGACTGATATTAAAAAAAATAATAGTTGCCGATTCTTATACCTACTAAAAACGCATATAAAATTTGTAAAAATCGTTCAAGCCGTTTCGGGGGAATACGGTAACTAACACAGACAGGGAAATTTTATATATAAGATAAGGTTCTAGTCGGTAATCTAAATATTTATAAAAAAAATACTTTACATTTGGATATATATTGGTTTATATGTGTGCAAGAAGGCAACGCTTAACTTGAAGTAATGGGTTAAAGCTTCATACCGCATCTGCAATTTCGAGCTATTCCGCTCTATTAGCCAAAAACTGCATATTAGTACTAAGTTTAAGTTATATATAAGTTATAAACGTAGTCTTCTGATATTGGAAACCAAATCAGTGGTACAAAAACTTGGATTATTGCGATTTCTGTGGTGAACGTACCGTCAAAATAAAATTCTTGATACTGTCTTTTTATAAATTTATTTATAAAATATAACAGTAGTTCTTTGATACTTCTGTTTCCGATTGTTCTATTCATAATAATCCTTTGTGATTGTAATTGGGTAATTTAAAATAGTAGCGTAATAAATTAATTCTTTTTAAAAGTGGTTAAAGGTATCAAGATATAGAAACCTTATTTAAAGTCATGTATCAATAATTTATATGCACACACATACAATGTCACACAATAGTAACTGGTTCTTGTACTTGTTTTATTTATTTTTTATTTGTATAATTCATTGTTTTCTTATTTGTGTACCCCTAAATTGAGGCACTATCCTGAATCAAAAAGTAACTAAAAAGCAATAATTATATTTTATTTTACATTCCGTTCAATACGTCAAAAAGTACGTCAGTCAAAAAATGACACTACTCTTCTTCTTGCCTAGTGACGCAATAGCATACTTTAAATGCGCACGTAGAAAATTTTATGTTAGAATGTAGGCAACATTGCTTCAGTTATGTAATTCTTTATATGAATGAAATACGATTACTATTATTCTTATTGAATACTAGTTTTGTTTACGTCACGGAATTAACAGTTCATTCATATTACGGTGATGTAGGCTTAGCACGAATCGATATCAAAACTAAGTAATTAAAGTAAGTTCGCTACGTACTGAACTGTGTATGATTCAAAAATAATTTTTAGAAAGTCATTGACATTAAGAATATGAATGAATGTTAATCTCGAGACGAATGTCGACACGATAATAAACTCGTGCTTCAATTTGCATACAAAACGTCACAATGTGGATGTGGTTAGAATAATAAAAACAACTTCTTCCTTTTAAATTACCTCATGACGTCATAAGATTTTGTTGGTATTTCGGCTGATATTACTTCCGACACTAAATGTATAAAGCGAGGAGTTTCCCGTGACGATTTAGTTTGTAACGGACCGCCATTACGATTTCAGTTCATCATCAGTTCAGTTTTTTTTCTGTTAAAAATATGTGTTTGAATATATTGTGCGTTGTGGGGATGTTGTTGTGTTGTTCGGGTAAGTAATTTTGTGTTTTGTAATATTTCTGTTGCATTTTCGAACGGAAAATACAAATTAACGGAATTCTAAGACAAACGCGTAGGTCACTTAAAGCAAAGTGTTAACAGCCTGTCAGGGCTTGCTGGTGTGCGGCCGACCTTTGAGGTAGAGGTACTCTCTATCCTTACACCCGTTTAAATTGTCTCTCTGTTTGTTTTAAAAAATTGAAAGTCTTTTGTCCCAGTATTAAGTCTCTTTACTAACAAGTTCAATGTATAACAGGCTCTATGGGCGTCTTGAATAAAATCAGAATTCCTTGGATCAAACTCTCATACCATAATCAAGAACCGTTTGAAGATATTGTCAGTCGATATAGAATGGACATGATGGATAGAATGGTAATCCAACCAGAGAACGATGATCCTTGCGAGAGTTTTATACCAGTGCAACCTAGCTGGGATACAGATCTTCGTATCAGCGACAGAAGTAAGTTTTAGAGGATACTTATTATTAAATTTTAAATGCTCGGCCGTAATTAAATTTCACTGTTTTGCTTTTAGAAATAACCGTTAAATGTGACCTTTACAGAATGCAGAGAATACATAACTGATATGATGAATCGAAATAAAAAAATTGAGAAGAAAGTGAAATGTAAGTAAGATTTAACAAACTTTGTGTAGAATCGTTTTCAATATTATTGTAGCAAAAATTTATTTGCAGGTGCACAAAAACATGGCAAGGAATCTGGTGATACGCATATACGAATAAGGCATAAACATTCCACTAAAGAAGGGGAATATCCTCACATGGTAATACACGAAAAATTCAATTAATCGTGTAACATTTAAATTTAAATACACCATAATTGATTACACTACACCAAAACACAATTCAATTTTATATTCATTTTGGGGAAGACGAATATCTTAAACTTTCTACACTTCTACAATCCTAGTATTAAGGACTGTCTGAACCAAAACGAATGAAGAAGAAATATTAAATTAATTGATTTCTTCACTTTATGTAATCCTGGTATTCACCGTTCAGAAATAAAGCCTGACTTAAAATTGAAGTTTAAAGAAGAAAAAACCATTAATTTAAGTGACACGATGTTTTTTATGTTACAGGCAGCTTTCGGTTGGAGGACAAGGAAAAACCGCTGGGTGTTCCTCTGTGGAGGGAGTCTCATAAGCCCTAAATTCGTGCTAACCGCTGCGCATTGCGCATCACAGTCCAACACTATCCTAACTAATAAATATTTGAGGAAGTCAAAACCAGACATCGTCCGATTGGGATCTAGGTACATCAATGTAAGGATTTTGACAAACACATATTTAAACAAGAACACCCCTTATAAAATGTTTAATCCATTGGCGGTCTGATCTAATCCAAGTGTATTTATTTTACAGAGTCGCTTTAACCCAGCAACGGACAAGACTATCAAACAGTTTATACAGCATCCTTATCGGGATCCGCCGAAACAATATTATGACATAGCGCTGGTGGAATTGGTTAAGGAAGTGTCGTTTTCAAAAACTGTTCAACCAGCATGTCTGCCAGGATCAATGTTATCAAAATACGATCCTTATATTACTGGCTGGGGCGTCACTGACGGTACGAGAAACTTTATAAACTTTACATGATTTAATATTTCCTGTAACTGTCTAAATCTCGCTAAGACCGCTCGTTTGACTCAGCCCTGTTAACTATTGTTGTGAGCCTGTAAATTAAAAAATCTTATATATTTTTAGAAAATTCTAATACTTTATCATCAGTACTACAAGCAGCTGAGGTTGACATTATAGATTCAAGTGATTGTAATAAATTACTAAAATCATTTTCAAGTAGAAAATGGTGGGGTGTACTGGACAACCAAATATGCGCCGGGAAACTCGAAGGTGGTGTGGATACATGTCAAGTTAGTATAATTTTGGCAGCTTTATAAATTTTTTTCGTGTTTCTGTAGTTACGCTAATAAGCAGCATAAAATACGACATTTGGTGGGAACATAGTTCTTAGCAAACAACTATTACCTTCAATCCCAATTATATATAAAGAGTTAAATATTTTCATAAAGCCTTAAAATATCGTGAGTACGGCCCTGTCATTAATCCGATCTTAAAAATTTCATCTTTGTCTGTGAAAACCTAACCAATTATTAATAATATTAGGGAGACTCTGGTGGACCTCTACAGCTGAAGCTCCAAGAAACAAAATACGAAGGAACCATGCACATGATAATTGGAGTAACATCGTTTGGGTTCAAATGTGGAGTCAAAGATCAGCCAGGAATATATACAAGGGTATCTAGCTTTATTGATTGGATTGAAAGTATAGTTTGGCCGCAGTAACTAACGGTACCAGCGAAGTGGAATTCATGAAAATGTGACAAATAACGTCTGGTGAATGTCGTGCTATATGACCCTCACTTGATGCTGTAAGTTACCAGGACGTAAGAAGTTACTAGGATTTAAGAGAATTTAGTAAAAAAAAAAATTGAATAATAAAGAAATTAAAGAGGTTTTATTTAAATGAGGGACTAGCGTTAATTATTTAACAGGTTTGTTTATTGTCAAAAATACATTTTTATGTATAAAATTAATATGTCTCTGTGTGTTTGTAAATTGTTTTGGCTTTAAGGGGGTAAAACACTGTATTTTTTACATTTTTAAAAATTAAAAGAGATTATTTTGTAACGTTTTATGTTTTAATCGATTCTCCACAGACCATAAGTAGAACTACTTTTGACCTCATTGGAAATAAAACATTTTTCTTTGTTAATAGTACATAATTAAAATAAACCGATATGTAACGCTATTTAATACGTAATACAGGTCATAATTGTTTTAATGCACAGTTGGTTTTATACTCGCAACATTATAACACATTTTATATCACCGAAGGTTATCTGTGCCTTAAATAAAACAGATGCTCGCGTTAAGTAAAATATTAACTGTCAAATTGTTATAAGAGTTGAGATATTTAAATTTGGATTTATAATTGTCCGCCATTTTATGATAACACGCCAGAAGAGATACTGTTGTGTGAACGACATAACGTTTTTTTCCTTATAGTTTTGTGATCGTGATGTTTTTAAATATAAAAAAATATGTTTATTTATGGATATTGTTGGGTGTCGTATTATGTAGTACCGGTAAGTATTTTTTAAGTAAATAAGTAATAATTACATCCAACTGATCTATATATTTGCAATGTGTGTTGCAAATTCAAATATACATTACAAAGGCTTAAATGTTTGTCAGTTTTACATTTTGTAGATAAATATATACTTTACCCATTGGTCTAGAATGTTTCTTAAAGTGAATTAATTAAAATTAAGTCAAACAACTTAATATAAAAAAATAATGCAAGAAAAATCTACCCCAAAAATGCTGCAAGGCTGGTTATGTTAACAAGTTGGCATTTACAAATATATGTACTAGGATATCAGAAAGAAATAGATCTATATTTGAAACAAAGCAATGTAACTCGAGCGTAATGTTAAAGATATGTCTATATTTATAACCCTATATTACTGATATGTAGCGATGTCAATAAAGCAATAAACTTATCACATTTATGTTGAACACTAACTAACTAAATGTAACTAAATACAGGGTCATTCGCCGTCCTCCACGAGTACAAGCCATTTGGGACGAGATATTCAAACGGCACATTATCCGAGGAAGTTCAAATTACGTTTAGAGAGACTACAAATGATACGACAGATACAAATATCAAGAAACCAGTAGATGTAGACCCCTGTGCGAGTTTTACGCCGACGAAGCCCCGATTCTTGAAAAATGGTGCCAGAATCAGTGATTTGAGTAGGTTTATGGTATTATTTTAATTTAGTAAAGTCCGTATTGAGTAAAGTCGTTACATGAATTTAACGACGATTATCGTGTTTTTCTTATCTGTGTATACGGGTCTATTACATAATAATTTATGTACACCTCGCTGCACATTTAGTGGGAGTTCATAATTGTAAGTAAATACATAAGCTTATAAGCGATCTCATAAAGGTAACCCACAAAATGAAAGAATAACAACAAATTTGGATAGTTACAAAATCGCACTGATCATAAGTAATACGAGGAAAAAGAACTAAATGCTAATTTAATTTTAAAAATTAAATGAATAGATAAAATGATTTTATATTTATCAAGATGTAACAAAAAAAATTCACTCAACTAGGTATTAAGGTTTGCACTTATTAACCATTTCCAAATACTTAAATTACTTATTAGGAGATCACACGGGAAAAATTACAATAGTTTAATTATATATTATTTGAACTTATTAAATACAAATATGTTATGTTAATCATTTTATTAACATAACATATTTGTGAACGCCATTTGGTGATTAGCATTACCTCAATACGAGAAATAAGGATAAGCTTGCTGTTCCCACTGCTAGGCTCTATGAAGTAGTACATTTAATGGGCAATGTGTACGCCTCTACACCTAGTTTCCCAAGGCCCCACATCGGGGCAGAGGGCAGATATGACATTTTCCCACACTTCTCTGTCTGAAGCCCGAAGCGAAAGTACGCCACTATAACAAGATTCCAAACAATTTTTCGTTTCTTTTAATAAGGAAATTTAAAAAAGTAGTCAAACAGAATATTTTAAAGAAAGCATTTTATAAATTATCTGATTATTTTAATAATTAAAAGTTTGGTAATGAATAAGCTCGAGCGTAGCCTCGCTTTAAGTCACTGGGTTCATAACCAACAAAAATCAACCGAGCCGAATTTTTTGGCTGCTTCTTCTCAGCTTGGTCGCGTTCAAACAGGCGTAGAATCACTAAGATTTGAATAAAGAGACTTTGACTAATGACTTAACTTAAATTTCTCCCTCAACGGCTCACTAATAAATGATTTAAACCTTCTAACAAACAAGCTAGCAAGCTTTACCTTAACAAAAAGTTTTTGATCTTGCTGAATGTGTTGGTACCACGAAAACAGATCAATGTCATTAAATTTATCGATATCCAAAAATACATATTCTGTCGCTCGCGGCATTAGTTAAAACTAATTTAATTTATTATTTTAATTTAATTTAGGGTCTAAAGACCGTACGTGAAAAACTTTGTGTCCAAAAATATCATGCTTCAAGCAGAAGCGATGAATCGATTTCATGTTACCCAATTTTGATAAGACATCATATTAAATATCGTTATAAAGTTTCATAATACAGTGTAAACTCTATACAACGACACTGAAGGGACTGTGTAGTTTATGGTGTTATAGAGAGTGGTCGTCAAAAAATCATTGTATGGAATACATACTAAACCAACCAAATCAAATTGATTTCAACGCTTTAGAGCAGTGTTTCCCAACGTGGGGTTCACGCCGGGCAATTTGATATTTAAGGGGGGCAATTAAATATTGGAATTTCATAGCGATTTCTTCCCAAAACATATCATTTATTAAGAGAAAAACAAAACAATTTTTTTTAATGTTATGGTGGGGGGGATTTTCTAAAAAGGTCCGGAAACACTGCTTTAGAGAGTTTCCCGACCGTTAACACCATACACGTTAATTTCGGTGAGGTTGTGAGGTAGTTTACACTATATTTCATTCAAAATCTCATGGGTAGCATAATTAATGCAAAGCTATTATTGATGAGATTTACAATTATATATCTTTACAGAATGTGCAGAGTATATGTTGGATTTGGTTAATCGTGAAACGATCAAGGATCGAGAAGAAAAATGTATGTAATCATTGTTATATAACTCGACTCCATGTTTATTTTTTGCATTTTACGTAATTATAAATTTTATTATATAAAACACTATTTGTGTTTGTGTAATAATATTTTAACTATTTATTAGTATTAGTTTTAATATTTTATCTATTTACATTCCAGGCATAGCAAAGCGGGGACAAAAACCAATTGAAAAACCAACTCGATTAATAATAAGCAAGTATGCAACCAAGCAGGGAGATTATCCACACATGGTAACATTCTCTAAACTAGAAACATTTTCCCTTAGTATATACTCTTAGTACTAAATGCACGAACATACTATTTTTGATACAAAACTAACCTGGCAACAACCGACTCAACTAGCCATAAAGTTGCATATATTTTGTCTATTGTTGTTATATTTTCTATATTTAACTATTAGGTAAAAATATTTGTCATTGCATCATTATATATAACGAGGAGAGTATCTCTACAGGGCTACCGCGAACCCCACTACTCTGTAGGATTATTTTTTAAAGGCGTAGGTAGCATCAGTATTGCCAACATTACGATTAAGTCGGTCTTAATAACCACTTATTTATTTTAAGAAACACTGCACTTATATTTTCCAAGATTTATATTTCACTATTTGAAGAAAGGTCCGTTCCGTACAATGGCCTGAGGGCGACTGTGTTGTGTGGTTTTTTTTTGGAGGGGGATCTCGCTGTTGGCCAGGAGGCCTTTACAGCTCAGCTCGGGCTGGTTGGCGAGCTTAGCTCAGCCGTGACTAATGTTGTTTGCCGTGACTTGTGCAAGGGCGTCTCCTGTGAGACTCGGACCTCGGCTTGGGCTGTCACGGGGGGGACTAGCCTGAGGGGCTGGACGGAAGCTCACTGGAGGAGTGGGTGACACTTGAAATAAGGGACCACGCCTTCGCCGGCGAAGGCGGTTTTTAACCCTAGCTCTCCTATCTGGTTGTTTGGCCGCTCGGGCGGCGTCTAATTTGTTGTTAGCTACAGTAAAGGGATCGTTCGGATCCATTAGGGCGTGTCGTGGCCTTTTTTGTCTATTTTTATAGTGTGATTTGCGTACCGGGTACGACGTGTATTTGCGCACTAAGGGGTTGAGATGGTTTTTAGCCTTGTCAAAGTAGCGGGTCGACGCTTCCTTCGTCCATTGGGCTATGGTAGGGAGTTCTAGGTCGTAGTGGAGGTCTACGTTTCTCACATACATGGGTGCTCCAGTTGCTATTCTGATGAACCGCATTTGGATTGCTTGCAGTTTGTAGATGTTGGTGGGGGTGCAATGCGCGAAGACTACGCTTGCGTAGGTCATGCATGGACGGACACATGCTTTGTACAGGGTGTCTGAGCGATATTTGGCTCCTTCTATTGAGAAGGAAGTGGAGTCGGGACAGGACGAACGCGGCCTTATTCCGAACTGCGGTAGTATGCTTGCTGAACGACAAGCTTCTGTCTAATGTGAAACCAAGGTATTTAATCGTCTTGCGCCACGGGATGGTTTTACCAAATAGTTAGCTCTTTCGGTTTATTTGGTTTTTGATAGTATTGACTGTCCCGGCTATTGCGAGTGAAGATGATCGCACCGCTTTTCTCCGGGTTAATTTATATGCCCCATTTCCGAAACTATTCCCCTAGGGTGGTGGCTGCGGATTGGAGTCGGTCTACGATGAACCGCCAGTCTCTATTGGAAGTGTACAGAGCGGTGTTGTCGGCGTAAAAAGCTAACTCTACTTTAGGGGTTCGAGGAATATCGCTAGTGAATAGCGAAAATAGGAGCAGCGCGAGGACTGAGCCTTGAGGGACTCCGGCCTTTATGGGTCTTGGAGAGGAGAGGGTTCATTCTACGCGATAGCGAAAGGAGCGCTCGAACAAGATATCGTGTACAATACGAATTAGTCTTAGAGGCACTTGGAGGTGATAAAGCTTGTAAATCAAGCCGTTGTGCCAGACCTTGTCGAACGCCTTCGCTACATCGAAGAAGAGGGCCCCCGTGGGCGTTTGGCGTTTGACGGTGCAGAGTCCAGAGAGGATATGCTCCGTGATTCGGTGGACTTGGTGGACGCGAGATTTGGCTGGTCTGAATCCAAACGGCTCGTCGGGAATTAGGCCGTTTTTATATGCGTAGTCGGAAAGGCGTTTTTTGACTATTTTCTATATAGCTTACTCAGAGTGTTGAGATGACTGATGGGGCGGTAACTAGATGAGTCGTTACGGGGCTTGCCTGGTTTGTGAATACCTATTACAATTGCCTCTTTCCACTGCGCCGGTAAGGTGCAGTTTTCAAGGAGGCAGTTGAAAATGGCTACTAGTAGGCATATCAGATGGGGCGGGAGGCATCTAATCACTTTATGTTGTGCGGTTATAAGCACTTGTTTACAAAGACGTCGCATTGAAATAATAAAGATGATTCAACTTATGTTATTAAACTTATTTTAGGACAATTGAATGATGTTTGAACTTAATTATTCTAGTTAATTTAAGACTAATTGTTGTAGTTGCGCCGATATATATTATGCTTAATTATTATATTTAACAAGTGGCAATAATATTACAATAGTATCATCAAGGAATAACACTTACGTTTATCTTGTTCGCCAATCGGACCCAGAACTTGAACTTGTTATTCAAAAAAGCCTCCAAAAAGTTAATTAAGTCAAAAATAAGTTTTAATGAATGTATTTATTTCACAAAAAGATTTTTAACAAATTCAAGTATATCACTTTAAGATATGATTATACGCTATATAACATCGTCTTACTATATTTAAAATATTAATATACTGATAAGCTTATAATAACCTTCACATGGCACTGCTTCGCTACTACTGGACCTGTATATTTTTGAATATGACGTGCGTTAAAAATTCACCTTAATTTGAATTACGTGTAAACAATTATATAATGAAGACCAAAATGATAATATCCGCTTAATTGTGTTTTTCAGGCAGCAATCGGCTGGAAAACAAGGGATGCAAACAAATGGTCATTCCTATGTGGCGGTTCGTTAATAAGCCCTAATTTTGTGTTACTGCAGCACATTGCTCGTCGGTTATCAATTCTGACCTGGAGAGTTCGAAGCCAAGTTTAGTTCGACTCGGTACAAGAGATCTAGAGGTATTGTAAGTTATCTTTGTAAATACACAATTACTTGGCATCCTTCAAGAAAAAAGCGTAATCCCTAAGAGGTCGGGAACGCACTTACGAGACTCTATGGCCGTCACTTCACCCTTATGGTGTGCCTCTTGCTTGTTTCACTTCTATAAAAAACAATGAAAATTGCCTTTAAATATTATATGTCAAACATTTGATTATTGTAGAGTATAGAGTCACTGAATATATGTATCTTGTTGAAATTTATAAAATACTACTTTGCATGTCTGTGGTGTGTATGTATACTATCTCTTTACATCTCAGCGTAAACATATTTTTCAATGGAAAAAGCATTGCATTAATTATTTATTTATTTATTTTACGCTTTATCGCACTTAAACACTAGAAGCAAATGACATTAACAGATGTTAGTACATATAAGAGCAATGGGTGGCCTTATCGCTAATAAGCGATCTCTTCCAGACAACCCACACGATAAAAGAATACTTAAAATATAATAAGACAGGTGCAAAGGGTGCGAGGTATACAAAAAATAATAAAAATAATACAGAAACAAAACACAACATACATTAAAATAAGAAAAACCGAAAAATATGCTAATTTAAATCTAGAATTATGAATAATTATATTGTAGACGAGAAATGCTTACGAAGAAGTGATTTATAAGATGATAGTGAGGAGGCTGATCGGATAGGATCGGGAAGTGAGTTCCAAAGCTTTATAGCGGACACTGTGAAGGATTAGTTTACGTAAAGTTTTTTTTTTCAGAGTACAAAATTCGAATTACCCGTTGACATAGATATCAAAGCATTTATTGGGCACCCTAATTGGAAACCGCCTGTAAAATACTTTGATATCGCCTTAGTGGAGCTTCTAGTCAAGGTAGACTTCACTAAGCTCATTCAACCAGCCTGTCTCGAGGGAAAATTTTTTACGTCCCGGCATCACGTAACCGTTTCCGGTTGGGGTATTACGAATGGTGAGATTGTATTTTTTTATTGATCAAAATATATTCTAGACGTTTTTTTTTAATACTTGTTGTGCTAACTCTCTTATTTATTTGTGTGATCACTCTTTTACAAGTCCTTATCGGTCCTTATGCCATCTTTTCAATAAAACTTTAAAATAAATTTAGCACATAAGATGTCTGGGGACAGATATAATAAAATAAAATAAAACATTATATTAGCTCATCAATTTGTGAAGATCTTACATGAACACCTTGTTTATAAAAAAAACTTACATGTTCTATTAGAGCAAAAAAGCTTACATTCTAGTAATGTTAGAGAAACCTTAATTTCTATTTAATCAATAAAACATATTAATAAATATATATTATATACTAAAAGATTTTGGTCACACAAATATATCGCATCTACGCGCTTAGCCGAATATTAGCCACTTATAAATAGTGCCTTTGATTCACAACCGTACAACCTTACTGTAAAACATGCTTCGCGATTTCAAGGAGTCTTTCTTGCCAGTTCTTCTCGTCCGCTCTACCGTTATTTGTGACTGTAATTGTATAGAGTCAAATTGTTTATATGTTTTTTGACGATTCATATGTGTACCACACTTACCTATGTGATTAAAGATATTTTTGATTCGTCATCTCAAAGTAGTACTTAAAACTGTCATATTTTAGAAAAGGCCTCAAAACCATCATCAGAAGTACAAGCCGGTAGTGTTGACATTATACAGTCAAAATACTGTGATAACCTGCTGCTGTTGTATCGAGACAGGAACTGGGACGGTCTGGTCGATCATCAGATGTGTGCAGGCAATATTAATGGAGGCGTCGATACGTGCCAAGTGAGATTTTAAAATAAGAATGTTTTATTGTTGTTTATGACCGCCATTTGCCCGCGACTCCGTCCACCTGGTCTAAATACAAAAGTAATTTGGAGAACCACTTTAAGCCTACTCTCTTCTATCCCTATAGTTTAGTCTATCTATATACCTAGTTTCATCAAAATCGGTTCAGTAGATTAAGCGTTTACAGTTATTTTCGCATTTAAAATATTAGTTAGTTAAAACCCAGTAATAAGTTTAAAACAACAATAAAAAATGGCTCACACTGTACTTATATTAAGAGTCTACAAATTTAACCGAATGTAAATCATATTTTTTAATTGCAGGGCGATTCGGGTGGTCCTCTACAAGTGAAAATTAAAGATACTTCACTTGAAGGCAGCATGCATATGGTTATTGGTGTGACGTCATTTGGCCACAAATGTGGAAGGAAGGATATACCTGGAGTGTATACCAAAATCTCACCATTCCTAGATTGGATTGAAAGTATTGTATGGCCGAAGTCGTAATGTTCATCACCAGCTTCTAATTCTAATATAACATGTATACAGAAGTACGCAGACATCAGTAATGTAACAATATATTAAAGTATTAAGATTTTGGCTTACTTCCATACCTTCAGTTCCTTCTTTAAATACGCCAACACTGCTCTGATTATTTAAGCATAGAAAAATACAAGGCTACTCCCCGAGGCTTTATGAATCTTATGATTTAAAACAATAAGGGTTATAGGGAATTATATTGAAAGTATAAAAGGCAATGTTAGAGCTTATGAGCTAATTAAGTGCCGTACATAGATATACAGTAAAATACAAGACCTGAAAACAAAACATACAGAGAATTAAAATAAAAAGAAACATGAATACAATGGGACAGGTCGAAGAGAGCAGAGATACGGATATGTAGTGGTTAATAGGAGACTTTTGATGAACCCGAATGAGAGAATAGTTCCAATGCTTGACAGGGGACTTGCTAACGAAGTTTATCTTTATTGGTGATTTTAAGTGAGCTTCTTTTTGAGGTTTTATTAACATATGGTTTAAGGATATAAGGAAAAAGAGGACAAGATAAGTACGTGAATACAGACATTGGGACGGAGCATATGAATACTGGAGCTCGTACCCGGCAGAAGGCTCCGGACGATCCAATTATAGTAGCTAATAACACACTACGAGATGGTCTGAGTATTACAGGAGACGCCCTTGCGCTGGTTACGACAGATCAAATTTATCGCGACTGAGCTAAGCTCGCCAACAAACTCGAGCTGATGCCTTGTGTTGGCCTCAAGATCCCTCCATAAAAACCCCGGTAGAAGGTATTCAGTATTTAGAGCTCATGCTGAGCGGACGTGTTTGTACTAATCGTTGTATTTGCTTACTTATATTACTCTATTTATTTATTTTTATAGTAGAGGGGGCAAACGAGCAGGAGGCCCACCATAAAGGTGAAGTCGCCACCCAAAGACACTCATGTGGCTGGGAGCTCGTGAGTGCGTTGCCGGCTTTTTATAATATTACTTGAAACTTTTTCTATTAATTAATATTTAATACTATTACATCAGAATTTAATTTTGCAATAAATTGTGTATGTAAACATTGTCTGTTATTTGCATTATTTTATACAAAATTAATTTAAAGAGATTAAAATTTGTTATAAAAAAATAGGATAAATTCAAAGAAAAACCTTATCTCGCAAGGTCAACTTAAAGTTAGGTTATGTTCTAAGAATATTAGCACTTAATGATTCATGTTCCAAAATTTTTTGATAAAAACTAAACTCAGCTGCAAACGCTTATAAAGAGAACTAGACTGACATTTTTAAAGCTTTTATGATTTACGTCTTCACGTATGCTAAAGTGAGAAAGCCTCATTACTATCAAGCTTCATGCATAGTCTTATACATAATAACATTGTTTTCGTCATCACATAACAAACAGGAAATATGTTTAATTAATTGGGGATATAATTATATAAGGATACGTCATCCAAATAAGGAAGAACATTACAATTTACGATTGTATGGCTTTAAGTGATCGTTATTATTAAGACGTATTCAGTTTTGTTATTTTTTTAAATCGTTTCGTACAACTTCGATTTTTTTTTAATTATCTTATATATATTTAAAAAAAAGGTAATGCGATGGTAGATCAAAACCTTAATTATACAATTAAAACTCCATATGACGTCACTCGAGTCAACTACAAACTCTAAAGCGTCGTAAACCAATTTTCGGTTTGTTAAGCTTGTATTCCATACAATTATTTTTCTTCTTCCCATCGACCAATCTCTATATAACGCCAGAAAATGCACAGTCCCTTCAGTGTCGTTATATAGATTTTAGATTGTACTTAGATATCCTAATAAATAACACTTAATATATTCTGCAAACACTGCTTAAATACCTCAGTCTAGTAAAGATTTTCCTTGTAACTACGCGTCCGATAACAGTATCCACATGTGGTGATTAATTTAATTGGCACATTAATTATATATACTTTATAATGTTTTATAAAGTGTTAAGTATAGGGCTTTTTTTTAATGTGTGTAATGCAGGTACGTTATTATTATTTTAAGGTTTACCGATACATAAAAACCTGCGCTTCTTAAACTATGAGACGCGTAGCAAAATTATGGGTTCGAGAGATTTTAATGTCAAATATTTATTGGTACCTAATAAATAAATCATCAAAACATAGTAAACTATTTTTCTTTTATATTTGTATGGGGTCGTCAAGATACTCGCAATCATATATGGGGTCGTGAATGACAAAAGTTTAAGAAGCCCTGTTCTAAACAAACACTTAACAGATTTGTATTATGTTTACATCATGGAATAGTTATATACAAAATTAAAACAATTTAAATCTAAGTTCAAATAGGATTCTTTGGTGGTTTAGTTACCAAGGGTAATAAATACTTGTTAAACAAGGTTGCTGGAATCTTATGGCTGATACTTAATTTATTTCAGAGGTAAAAAGTCTGGACTGGTCAAATGACGAATTAGAAGCTATAATTTTAGAAGCACTAAAGGTAATATTCAATAGGATATATATTCAAATTATTACGGCAAACTTTTTAAATATATTCTGGTTTTATTATATTTTTTTTATATTTTATAATTTTATAACCAGAACAATGCAACTGTATCATCGGAATTTTCGAACGCCACAGATGAAGTGTGCAAGCCTATTGTTTCTATGAAGCCTGATTTCGGTAGGCCAGAGCAGAGAATAAGTGAAAAAAGTATGTATTTAGTATATTTTTTATAATTTGTCATGCCTTAAAACTTTTTCTAACAAGTGTATCTCCTATAGACTTATTTGTAAAAATGAGGTTTAAATGCACGGCCCTAGTTGGCAACCACTAGGCAAACAAAGCTTTCATTTTATGTAATCCTGGTACAAAGAAATGAAAATTATGGTTACCACCAGGAGTAAACGTATTTTTGTGTTCTTCTTACATTAAAATTGCAATAAAATTAATAAATTCTTAAATAACTATTGTTATTTTTCAGAATGCTTAGAATACATGTGGGAAGCAAATGAATTAAAAGATCAAGATAAGGCAGACGAAGAATGTAAGTTGTTTAATTATTTCTAAAACACTTCACATTTTATACTACTATGCGCAGTTTAAGTACGGCATTGACCAAAGAGGCCACTAAAGGATTGCGTTCATATATCTTATATATATAAATCTCCTGTCACGATGTTTGTACCCGATGGATTCCTAAACTACATAACCGATTTTAAATTAAATTGGCACACCGTGCGCAGTCTGGTCCAACTTGAGATATAGGATAGCTTAGATCTTTAATTATAGTCGCAATTTTATTTTATTGCAAAATTATTTGTCTATATAATTAATTGACAGTCACAATTATCTGTTAACTCCAAATACATTTAACAGATGTCGATACTTTTCGACTGGATTGAGTAAGTAATCAATAGATGGGGCTCTGCTATGGTAAACCGACAAACGTGTCATATAAGCTTTAATTCAATAGCATGACTACTACGTGTTATTGAGGCTAAAGTATAAATTAAATTTATTTTGTTGTAAACGACATACCGTGAAATTCAATTATTTCTACTTTTTTAATAAGCTTAGTTTGCCGGTTAGTCCTAATATATAAATAGCATTCACAATTTTACAAAACAAATACATATATACTAACTAGACATATAAAACAAAAAGGATTTTTTTAAAATTTGAATCCAATGTCAAGGAGACAGACGAAAATATTGAAAAAAAATGGTTTTGTCAGCTTTTACAGCGTCATTGTACAACCGGTTAACCTTAGGTGGAATAATGGCCATCTAGTTGTTAACAATTTTTTTTTACATTCAAAAAAAAATAATATAAAAGACTGAAACTGAAAAAGTTAGAGAGAGTTATAATTTATTCTATTCTATATAGACAAGACTAACCTGGACCTGAACTGCCCTAGATTTGAAGATCAATACATTAATAACCTTAATATTATTTAATCTATTTGCTCTCATAGAGTCTCCCTTTTAATCACATAGTTTTACTATATTTTATTAAACGTATGTTTTCTTTTAGGTCGTATATACCTCATATCTCAAATAAAACGTGGAATAATTCCCGAAATATTAATATTTGTTCCCCCATCAATTATATTCGGTGGAAGAGATGCTAAACCAGCTGAATTTCCTCATATGGTAAGTACAACGTAATATGTGTAAAACAAATATTCATTTACTTAAGTCGTATTTAATTCTATTGTAATATTATTGTCTATATCTTTATTCACAAAATAAATTTATTTACAAGAGCGAAGAACTGCCAAGAAACTCTCCGTCATTCCCTTAAATCGGCAGGCATATTTCACAGCACGGTTGTAAAGATCTGCAACCATTATAGCATGCAGAAGGAATTCGGAGCGGTCATACGGGGTAAACGGAACAATAACAGAGCTGAGCAGCGATGCGTCAACAAACAAGTCAAATTTCTTTACTTTGTCGTAAATCTTATCTTTAATACTAATGAAGGTGCATATAAATTAAATTGAGTTGATTTACGAGTCCTTAACTGATAAGGAATTAAAAAATTGTTACCAGGGTGCCATAGGTTGGCGAGCGAGCGACGAACCAAAGTGGCGTTTTAAATGTGGAGGATCATTGATTAGTGACAAATTTGTGGTCACCGCGGCCCATTGCACATGGCTGTCACTCCATGATCATTATGACGTCAGTAATAATGTACCCGAAGTTGTACGGTTTGGTGTTGAAAATATTGATAATAATGAGGTTGGAATAACATTATAATGAAATAATGTATAAAGAATTCGTCTGTTATGTAAAGCCTTTGCTATTCAAATAGTCTCTATTAAATTGGCTCTACCAACACTCAATTGATGTATATACTTTTAGTTCCATTTATACGGAATCCCCGTGGATGTGATGATTGAAAGAATAATTAAACACCCGCGGTATAGACCACCCCGGAAATATTATGATATAGCCTTATTGGAGTTAGCGAGTAAGGTCGAGTTTAGCCTTCAAGTGCTTCCAGCCTGCTTGTGGACGAAATCAACATCGCATAAACTGAGTAACAGAGGAATACTCACTGGATGGGGTCTCACAGAACATGGTAAGTTATATACACAGTATAAATTATAAATTAATCCCTTAAATTAAAGTGTTTGCCTTTTTATCACTTACTCCCGAGGGCTTTGCCTGCCAGACTTGTTAATTAATAAATTTAAATCTGTCAATAAACGATAATAATTTGGAAATGAATTGTTCAGGTCCAACATGCCTCACTAATTGATATTAATCATTACAGTATGATATTTGGAAAAACGAACATCAAATTTCATAGAGTTTCTTGTGGGTTATTCTAAGTTGAGAGCGCACAGTGCGTGGTAACTTAATTTTAGTGACGTTTAAAAGTATTTGTTAACAATCTTAATATAAAGAATATTTTTTTTATTTAATTGCAGGTAAAACAACATCCGTTCTTCAAGCCGCTGAGGTAGATGTTTTAAATACTACTAAGTGTAATTCACTATTGGAAAGATCGTGGAATAGGAACTGGCATGGATTTGCTAAGCATCAGTTATGTGCTGGCAATTTGAATGGAAAAGTTGATACATGTCAGGTAATTTGGCCATTTCGAATTTAACACTTAAAAGGTTAAGGTGAAAGAAGTTTTAAAGTGTTAAACATCTTCACATCCATGTGTTCCTGGTACTTGTAAATTAAATGTGATGTAATGTTGAAAGCGTATAAATATATATATATATATATAGAATCTCTTTGTTATTTAAGTTAATTTCAGGGTGATTCAGGAGGGCCCATACAAAAGAAAATATTATCAGAAAGGAATTCATCTATAAGTATGGTGGTTGGCGTGACATCGTTTGGAATCAACTGTGGGCAGAAAAATAAACCCGGAATCTATACGAAAGTTTTTCCATTTATGAAATGGATAGAAAACACTGTGTGGAATAATGTTTTAAAAGGTAATGACACTGTCGTGGTCCGATCACTTTTTAAGAGGAAAAACGTAACATTAAGTGGTGGCCTTGTGACGTTTAAATAAAAAAACATTTCGAAGTTTAATATTTAAAACTCAGTTTCACATGTAAAAAACAAAATATAGTGCGATGAATGTTCATCAAATGCTTGGCTTCTTTTATTTCAACCCTTTCCATACCACATCTTCTATCCAGCCGATAAAGCTGGACACCCTTGTGTATATCCCAGGAATGTTGGGCTTGGCACATCCAACGCCGAAGGAAGTGACTCCAATGACATAGTGAAGGGAACCCTGTGTCTTCACTTGTACCGGGATCTTTACTTGCAGAGGTCCACCCGAGTCTCCCTTCAATATTAACGTATTTTTTTGTTAAGTGTATAATAATTATGAGTCTATCCTGACAACTTAAACAACACAACGAAACAGAACAAATTAAATAAATTAATTAAATAACTAAAAATATCATATAATAAACAAATCAAACAACATCACTTAAACAAATTAAAAAAAAAAGTTTGGTTCTTGTGGCAGAGTACCCATAAGCTGACATTTCCTCGATGTATCGCGATGCTAAGTGAGAAAAGCACCAGCTCTTGGGTCACCGGTACTAACTACCAGGCGCCTTCTTAATTCTTATATGAATTAACAATAATTTCTCATTTAAAAGAAAGCTTTTATAATTCTCATATTGGCTCACTACTCTTGGAATTTTGTAACTTATAATTTTTAGCGATTTATCAATTACAATCAAGAGACACTTCCCACCCCACCACATGCATTGCAATCATCAATTGGGGTATCTTTCCACCAGCCTTCTTCCGTACCTGACAAGCGTCAACACCTCCTGCTAATTTTCCAGCACATAGCTGGCTGTTGTCTACTTTCCACCAAAGCCGATTGAAATAGGATCGATGTAATTCCTGACACTGCTTTAAATCAATTATGTCAACGTCCGCTGCTTGCAGTTCCGGTGATATTGTTTTACCAGCTGAACAGAAATTGGATTATTAACGGAGGAAAACGTCCAGAGAATGTTATAATTTTATCATTAAATAAAACGACAATAAATCTAAATAAAAAATTATCTTTGTAAAATTAGAATGATCAGTTACTCAGAATAAAGTATTGTGAAATCTTTACATCTTCTTACTTGTCAAACGTAACATGCTTAGCGAAAACATTTTAATTAGTACAATTTCATATCGTAATTTAATATTTACTTAAAGCTGATATTGTCTTTAATGTTTGATTGTTTCGTCAATGCCTTATAAATAGGAATGTAAAGTAAGTGCTTTCAGTTACCTGTTTCAACGACCCCCCATCCAGTAAGTGTCGCTTTTCTTCCGAGTGCTGATGTGTCAAATTTGGACCATAGACAAGCTGGTTGAATTAGTTTAGTGAATTGGATCTCTGTCATTACTTCAAAAATAGCTATGTCAAAATATTTCTTGGGCGGCATATAGTTTGGATGTTTTATAATTCTTTTGATTGTTACATCTTGAGGGGAAATGCGATTTGAAATCTGAAAATATGTTAATTGTATAATTAATACATTGAAAAAAATCCGCAAAAACAAAAGACTGTATAGACTATTGTTATTGGGAGTAAAATTGGTGAACATCGTACTAAATTGTTATTTATATAGCCAAAATTTAAAAAAAAATTAACTCTGAAAGAGTTGAATTAAATAAACAAATGATTATTTCTGAAAGAAATTTTTACTTGATTCGTTTTGCTTAATCATATTATAATTTGTGAACGTAATGTGGGTTGCCTGGAAGAGATCGCTTATTAACGATAAGGCCGCCTATTGCTCTATTTACATCTATTAACATCATCATCTACTTCTACTGTTAAGTGCAATAAATTAAATAAATAAAAAACAAGTTTTTTAGTATTTTGCTGAAATGGATACATTAATTTGACCAGGACATTATGACAGTCATATACAAAAAACAATGTCTGTGTTATATCTTAGAGCCCACGTCACACGATGCCTTCTATCCAGTCTGCGAAGCTCGAAATTCTCGTGTACACTCCAGGAAGATTCATTAAAGCACAACGGACGCTGAAAGACGTCACACCCACTAGATAATGTAATTCACGCAGCAAATCATTCTATGCTCACTTCAAGCAGTCTACCCTGAAACAGTTGAACGATAAAGTCACTTTCAAAAGAGCTCTTTCGCCATATGTTTTGTAAAATACCGGGATACTGGAGGGTGCACTTATAGAAACAATTGTGGTTTTACAGGACCAGGAATACATAACGTTATGACATGTAATAAAAATAATCTGTATTGTAGATTAGGTGGAAGTAAAATTTAAATTTAATTACCACCAAAAAATATTTTTTTTGGTCACAGAAAATGTATGCCTAATGAATTATTATCAGTGACATAGACACACATAGAAGTATACCAACATAGCGTAATAGAATGATGAACGACGAATTGCCGTTGGGCTTTAATTCAATTCGATTATGAGTCTATGTAGTCGAGTCTTACAGATTAAAAAACTAAAATCAAACCAGTATGCAAAAAAAGCAAACTTAGCAAACCTTACTTGGCGTATTTTCCTCAAAAATAATAAAAAAACGACTGATTAGATTCAGTAAGAAATCGATTATATATTGCTAGATTTTTGCTGCAACTTTGGCGTTGTGATCAAGATATAAATCACAACTCAAAGTGCCGGGTGAGGTAAATTTGGCAGGCCCAACGAACAGATAGTATTTGGTCCAGAACACTATAAAAATCCTTGTACTCTCTAAGTAAGATTAAGTGTAAATAATAAGTACACAAAATATAATACTTAAAACATTATTTCATTTTGCACAATTACTAAAACAATTTAAATTCCTGTCAATAATTCTGTTTCTAATTTTTGTATTAATTTTCCTTGTATCTAATGGAGAGGAGTTTATCGACCTTCTGTGTCGGACGGAACAGGTTCAAATTACATTCACTACACACACCGAGTTAACTTGGATGGTTAAAAATTTATTCATTGCTAATAAAAGAGCTTCAAAGATTTCTGATTTCCTATTATTACTTTAAAACACAAATTTAACGAAGGGGGAAAATGTGTAATGAGTCATTAGCTGACATTTTACCGACGAAAGAAATATGTGATTAATATATATGTCGCGCACGTTATTTTTAACTTGCCACAGATATGTTGGGTTTCGTACACCCATCCATAGAATGTGCTTTTCCTTCTATTTACACCTCTGCATTGACCTGTTCTTGCTCTCCTTTGCAGCTTCACTTCAGAGAGTGTTGAGGCAGCTATTATTGTCTTCACCAAGGTAGAGACAGTGGTCGCTATTTAACCTGCTTAGTTTAGAATACATCTTACCTCTTAACATATTTATTCTGATGACATATATTTTTATAAGGCCCTAATATTATTTTTATAATTATTAATGTAGTATTTATTATATTTTTATATTATACAAAGGGTTCTTATTGAATAGCAACACTCAAAATGACCCGCCTGCTCGTTTGCCTCTTGTTACATAAAAAAACAGGGCATAGGGATGTGACGACCCCATCGCCCGCTGATGGAATAGTCTGTGACAGAGATTATTTTACCAGTGCAATCAGTCTACCCCCTTCCTAGTGGGAGTGTCAAACTGTTGCCTTCGGGCTTCAGTCGAATGGGCAGGCACGACCGGGGCAGTACCACTGTCTCACTGAAGACCGGCGTGAAGCGGTACAATGGGCTTCACCTGTTGTATTCGCGTTTCGTCCGGTGATTGAGATTCCCGGAGCCCATCCCTTTTCCCCTACCCAAATTAAATAATGAAGGTGCAGAACAAAAAGAAACGACCAGGGAGGTACCACTCGTACTAGCGGTGGAGAATCCTCCTCTGGGCGTCCACCAACGGGAAGTTCAACACCCCCTGATGGCTGCACAGGCTGCCCTTCCTACTCTGGGGGGGGCAACTCTGCGTTACATAAAATACATCGTTCTCGGGGCAAACAGGGCAAAATTTCCAAGGCCTCAACTCCAACATCAACGCAGTCCACCACCACCTAGAGACTGCGAAGCCGGCCTTGTTCTTCCTTACCGAGACCTAGATATCCTCTCCGGCTGATAACTCCTACCTCTCCTACCCGGGGTATAAATTGGTACAATCTATTTGCCGCGGGCGGGAGTTTGCGTGTACGTCAGGGAGGATGTCTGCTCTCGGCTATGGTTACGCGTAGACTGCGATGACCATCCGCGTTTTTACGCCTGCTTGTATAGGTCCCATAGTGGAAATTCCGAAATGAACCGATTCATCGAGCACATTCAAATGGCGACAGATTCCTTGCTCGAAAGGGTTCCAACTGCTGAAATCGTGATACTTGCCGACTTCAATGCCCACCATGACGAGTGGCTTGGCTCTGAAACCACCGATCACGCGGGCAGATCCTTTCACGACTTAGCCTTACGCGAATACCAGATGTGGAGGGTCATAAACCTTCTTTGTTGGACCTTCAGCTGACTTCACATCCGTAGAACTACCAAGTCTCCATCGACCCTCCAGTGCCGACCACGCGCCCTCCACGGCCTCGCTTTGCGGCTGTCGTCGCGTGTGGCATTACAAGTCAGCAGATTGGGATGGGATGCGGTCTTTCTATGCATCCTACCCTTGGGCTGTTATGCTTTTCGTCGGATTCTCCAGATGTCACTGCTGACTCTGTCGCCGAGGTGGAGCTGTTTCTTGTGGGTTATTCTAAGCTGACAGTGCATGGTAACTTAATTTTAGTGGCGCTTAAAAGTATTTGTTAACAATCCTAATTATATAAAGAATTTTTTTTTTATTTAATTGCAGGTAAAACAACATCCGTTCTTCAAGCCGCTGAGGTAGATATTTTAAATACTACTAAGTGTAATTCACTATTGGAAAGATCGCGGAATAGGAACTGGCATGGATTTGCTAAGCATCAGTTATGTGCTGGCAATTTGAATGGAAAAGTTGATACATGTCAGGTAATTTGGCCATTTCGAATTTAACACTTAAAAGGTTAAGAAGAGAGTAGTTTTAAAGTGTTAAACATCTTCACATCCATGTGTTCCTGGTACTTGTAAATTAAATGTGATGTAATGTTGAAACCGTATAATATATATATATATATATATATATATATATATATATATATATATATATATATATAGAATCTCTTTGTTATTTAAGTTAATTTCAGGGTGATTCAGGAGGGCCCATACAAAAGAAAATATTATCAGAAAGGAATTCGTCTATAAGTATGGTGGTTGGCGTGACATCGTTTGGAATCAACTGTGGGCAAAAAAATAAACCCGGAATCTATACGAAAGTTTTTCCATTTATGAAATGGATAGAAAATACTGTGTGGAATAATGTCTTAAAAGGTAATGACACTGTCGTGGTCCGATCACTTTTTAAGAGGAAAAACGTAACATTAAGTGGTGGCCTTGTGACATTTAAATAAAAAACATTTTGAAGTTAAATATTTAAAACTCAGTTTCACATGTAAAAAACAAAATATAGTGCGATGAATGTTCATCAAATGCTTGGCTTCTTTTATTTCAACCCTTTCCATACCACATCTTCTATCCAGCCGATAAAGCTGGACACCCTTGTGTAAATCCCAGGAATGTTGGGCTTGGCACATCCAACTCCGAAGGAAGTGACTCCAATGACATAGTGAAGGGAACCCTGTGTCTTCACTTGTACCGGGATCTTTACTTGCAGAGGTCCACCCGAGTCTCCCTTCAATATTAACGTATTTTTTTGTTAAGTGTATAATAATTATGAGTCTATCCTGACAACTTAAACAACACAACGAAACAGAACAAATTAAATAAATTAATTAAATAACTAAAAATATCATATAATAAACAAATCAAACAACATCACTTAAACAAATTTAAAAAAAAAGTTTGGTTCTTGTGGCAGAGTACCCATAAGCTGACATTTCCTCGATGTATCGCGATGCTAAGTGAGAAAAGCACCAGCTCTTGGGTCACCGGTACTAACTACCAGGCGCCTTCTTAATTCTTATATGAATTAACAATAATTTCTCATTTAAAAGAAAGCTTTTATAATTCTCATATTGGCTCACTACTCTTGGAATTTTGTAACTTCATTTATCTTTATTTACTTTTACTTTCATTTTATCAATTACAATCAAGAGACACTTCCCACCCCACCACATGCATTGCAATCATCAATTGGGGTATCTTTCCACCAGCCTTCTTCCGTACCTGACAAGCGTCAACACCTCCTGCTAATTTTCCAGCACATAGCTGGCTGTTGTCTACTTTCCACCAAAGCCGATTGAAATAGGATCGATGTAATTCCTGACACTGCTTTAAATCAATTATGTCAACGTCCGCTGCTTGCAGTTCCGGTGATATTGTTTTACCAGCTGAACAGAAATCGAATTATTAACGGAGGAAAACGTCCAGAGAATGTTATAATTTTATCATTAAATAAAACGAGAATAAATCTAAATAAAAAATTATCTTTGTAAAATTAGAATGATCAGTTACTCAGAATAAAGTATTGTGAAATCTTTATATCTTCTTACTTGTCAAACGAAACATGCTTAGCGAAAACATTTCAATCAGTTGTCTTTAATGTTTGATTGTATCGTCAATGCCTTATAAATAGGAATGTAAAGTAAGTGCTTTCTATTACCTGTTTCAACGACCCCCCATCCAGTAAGTGTTGCTTTTCTTCCGAGTGCTGATGTGTCAAATTTGGACCATAGACAAGCTGGTTGAATTAGTTTAGTGAATTGGATCTCTGTCATTACTTCAATAATAGCAATGTCGAAATATTTCTTGGGCGGCATATAGTTTGGATGTTTTATAATTCTTTTGATTGTTGCATCTTGAGGGGAAATGCGATTTGAAATCTGAAAATATGTTAATTGTATAATTAATACATTAAAAAAATCCGCAAAAACAAAATACTGTATAGACTATTGTTATTGGGAGTAAAATTGGTGCACATTGTACTAAATTGTTATTTATATAGCCAAAATTTAAAAAAAAATTATTTCTTTCAATGAATTAAATAAACAAATGATAATTTCTGAAAGAATTTTTTAATTTAATTCGTTTTGCTTAATCATATTATAATTTGTGTACGTAATGTGGGTTGCCTGGAAGAGATCGCTTATTAACGATAAGGCCGCCTATTGCTCTTTTATGTATTTTTACATCTATTTACATCATCTTCTTCTCCTGTTTAAGTGCAATAAATAAAATAATTAAAACTAAATAACTTTTTTAGTATTTTGCTGAAATGGATACATGAATTTGACCAGGACATTATGACATTGTAAGATATTAACTTCCTTAACTAATTTACGAAAAACCATTCGTCACATAATTTATTGAATTAATACAGTTCACTTACAACATCAGCAATATTCTTATCACCAAGCCGCACGATCTCTGGAACTGGATTCGCCACACTAGTGTCACGTGAAGGTAATTTAGAACAGTGAGCAGCGGTGAGCAGGAATTTTGAACTGATCAAAGTACTACCGCATTTAAAAATCCAAGTTCCAACAGCAGCTTTCCATCCCACAGCACCCTGCAAAGTGGAAACTCTGAACTGTGTTGTTGACGTGATGATTCTAGTTTTGGGTTTTATTATAAACTAGCTTTCCGACCGCGGCCCGCGCCCACGTGTAATTTGGTTAAGTATTTTTAACGATTTTTAATGATCTCGAAAGGGCTTTCTTTCACGGCCTAAAATCTTGTTACAATTGGAATTATATATAGCCTGTGTTACTCAGGGATGATGTAGCTTTACAGGATCGGATGATTCGGGGAAATCGAGGGCAACTTTCAAATTAACGTACAGGCAATTAATATTCTGACAATTTTATATTCTGATAGTCATCTTAAAACTCTTCAGCGGTTAAGAGTTGAAAGAAAATTCTTACGAAGTTATGAGTACGAAATACGTACTTGTGAGGTTATTACTTATTTATTAGCTTGACCAAATAATAAAAGGTAAACCTCATTAACGTTAAGGATGTAGGAGGACAAACGATAAACATCTCTTCACTCGTTTCCTTTTACTTGTTTGTATATAGTAGTGTTCACTCAAAATAATCATAGGGTAAAACGTTAATGAAAGTTTGAACTGCATGGTAGTCATTACACAATGAAGCATCTTAATACCGCGATGGATATATTTGGCCTAAGTAGAAGTTCTTTAAAAAAAACTAAGACTCAACCTCGCACACTCACTCACACAGCAACACCATTGCACACACTGATACACACACATACACACTAAAATGTTCGTACTTCACATAGTTCCACTTGTTCATATATTTTTATTTCTTTTTTTCTGTTCGTGTTTTCTTTTTGTTATTCTTTTTTCTAATCTTAGATTCTATTTCCGGTTCTATATTTTAACCTTATTTTGGCTTTTTTTTTAATCTATTTTTATTGTGTAAACTGTTTTTGATAAGCTGTATAGGTTTAAGAAATAAAAAAATAAAATAAATCTAGGTTGATGACGAATTTTATCAACGCCATCTATCGAGCACATTGTTCAACATTTCAACCGCGCCCGCGCGCACTGCGTTATTTGTTATTTTTGTTACCTCTCATAAGTTTTAATATTAAGATTAACTTATATATACTATATATATTATATATAACTTATATACTAATCAATAAATATAAGTGTTTAAAAATTTTGAAGCAGTGGTTGAAGGCAATTTTCAATTGACCATAACTTCTTTTTCTCTTAACCGATTTTGAAAAAATAAAGTTTTGACAACGCTCCCAATTATATGTAATCCAACTATGAAAATCGCGTTCAAATCCGTTCAGTACTTTTCAAGTTATAACGTACCAGACAGACAGACAGACAAGAATTCCAAAAATTGTTTTTTTGGTTTCTATGACTCTTCTTTAATTACGTACTTTCAGTTTTTTGGAAAAATATTTAATGTACAGATTTTCGATTTTTACTGTCTTATTATTAGTATAGATAAAAAGATGTAGAAAAATGTATTACAAGATGACTGTTTCTTGCTGACATTTGAAAAACTAAGATAGTTACACTGATACGCTTTATTCCGCAACTGATAACTTTCCAAACGATAGCAAAATAAAGCTTTCTAAAGCTATTCTTTAAAAAGGAGCGTATCTATCGAACAGAAATCAATCAAAATCAAAACTTTAAACAAATTTAAACATTGTTTTTTTTATAGTAATTATATACAACACCTATTGAAGTATGGCTTACCATATGAGGAAATTCACCCGCTGCTGTCGGTCGACCACCAATCGCATGATTAACGCCGCTATAACCGAGATTATTTTTACGTTTATACTCCGCACCTTTAACATTTTTTAAATGCTTTTAACAAAACTAAAATACCAGGCCTACTAAGAAATCATGAAACTCGAGATACTAAAACACATACACTCTTTACTTCTGGCTGAATCGTCCTCACGCTTCTTCATCTCCCAAATGTGTTCATAACACTCTGAAAAATAAACATTTTAAAATTAAGCGCCATCAATAAAAATAAATGAATTACTTTTCTCAATTGAGGGCTGATTCATAGGATATCCTTTATAGAAATAAATAGAAAAGCTCAGCACAGAACAAGGTGGATGTTTTAACTAACTTAGATTATTTAAAATCTTCAGATTCAGGCTAAAAACAACTTAGCACATTTTTCTATTAGGTCTATTCGGAACATGATCAATCTTCCGCTTCTATGACAAGACGGGAGGAAATCTTTTGAAGAAAACTTACTTTCATCACTGATTCTTCTACCAGGCTTCGAGAAGTTAGGCTTAGGCGGTGCGACATAGTTACATGGATTTTCGGTCCCATCATCAGGCACTTTTCTGGTTATCTGATATATTTATTTATCAAAACACATCACACAAACTGATACAGTACAGTGGATAATAAAGTAATAAAAAACTCACTTGTCCCCGCTTTCTATTAACTCTTCCAGACCCAAAATTGAATTCTGTAATTACATTATTATTAACAACACAATCTTACATTATTTTACTTAACTATGAACACAGACCTATTAAAAATATTAAAATTATTAATATTTTCATTTTAAGATGAAATTTTCAATATGACAAGATTGAATTCTCATTAACAGGTAACTGGCGTCGTCCGAGAATGATATAGGACTGAATTTTACCTTGTTTACGGCGCGGTGAGGGCCCGAATCCGGTGCATGATAAAACTCTATGAAAACCTGTTATAGTCATAATAAGCGTAATTACTGTTGGTAGACTCATTTATAAATATAAGATACTATAGGTATTTTACGAGATTTTATTAATTTTTATTATTCAATAAATGTTATTTGTGTTATTCATTACGTTTTTTAACGTGTAGGAATTTGAGAGACAACAGATGATCTTCGGAAGTATTTTATTAAAGACTTTATTTATTGCGAGTACAAATTAAATGTCATATACAAAAATCAATGTCAGTGTTATTTATATCTTAGAGCCCACGTCACACGATGCCTTCTATCAAGTCTGCGAAGCTCGAAATTCTCGTGTACACTCCAGAAAGATTCATTAAAGCACAACGGACGCCGAAAGACGTCACACCCACTAGATAATGTAATCCACGCAGCAAATCATTCACTTCAAGCAGTCTACCCTGAAACAGTTGAACGATAAAGTCACTTTCAAAAGAGCGCTTTCGCCATATGTTTTGTAAAATACCGGGATACTAGAGGGTGCACTTATACGACCAGGAATACATAACGTTATGACATGTAATAAAAATAATCTGTATTGTAGATTAGGTGGAAGTAAAATTTAAATTTAATTACCACCAAAAAATATATTTTTTGGTCACAGAAAATGTATGCCTAATGAATTATTATCAGTGACCTAGACACATATAGAAGTATACCAACATAGCGTAATAGAATGATGAACGAAAATAATTTCTAGTCATACCAATTGCCTTTGGGCTTTAATTCAATTCGATTATGAGTCTATGTAGTCGAGTGTTACAGATTAAAAAACTAAAATCAAACCAATATGCAAAAAAGCAAACTTAGCAAACCTTACTTGGCGTATTTTCCTCAAAAATAATAAAAAGATGACTGATCAGATTCAGTAAGAAATCGATTAAATATTGCTAGATGTATGCTGCAACTTTGGCGTTGTAAAGATTAAATAAGATATAAATCACAACTTAAAATGCCGGGTGAGGTAAATTTGGCAGGCCCAACGAACAGATAGTATTTGGTTCAGAACACTATAAAAATCCTTGTACTCTCTAAATAAGATTAAGTGTAAATAATAAGTACACAAAATATAATACTTAAAACATTATTTCATTTTGCACAATTACTAAAACAATTTGAATTCCTGTCAATAATTCTGTTTCTCATTTTTGTATTCATTTTCCTTGTATTTAATAGAGAGGAGTTGATCGACCTTCTGTGTCCGACGGAACAGGTTCAAATTACATTCAATCCACACACCGAGTTAACTTGGATGGTTAAAAATGTATTCATTGCTAATAAAAGAGCTTCAAAGATTTCTAATTTCCTATTAGTACTTTAAAACACAAATTTAACGAAGGGGGAAAATGTGTAATGAGTCATTAGCTGACATTTTACCGACGAAAGAAATATGTGATTCATATATATGTCCGCTGTGGGTCTGGGTGTCATATGTATTACGCACGCACGTTATTTTTAACTTGCCACAGAAATGTTGGGTTTCGTACGCCCATCCATAGAATGTGCTTTTCCTTCTATTTACACCTCTGCATCGACCTGTTCTTGCTCTCCTTTGCAGCTTCACTTTAGAGAGAGTTGAGGCAGCTATTATTGTCTTCACCAAGGTAGAGACAGTGGTCGCTATTTAACCTGCTTAGTTTAGAATACATCTTACCTCTTAACATATTTATTCTGATAACATATTTTTTTATAAGGCCGTAATATTATTTTTATAACTATTAATTGTAGTATTTTTATTATTATACAAAGGGTTCTTAATGAATAGCTATAATAAACGAAAAATAATAATTAAGCTATAATGAATAGGAGGCTAGCACAACACTCAAAATGATTCGCCTGCTCGTTTGCCTCTTGTTAACAAATGCCTCTCAACAGGCTTCTTCCCTAGCCTCTAGAAATTCGACCACGAAATACCCATATATAAGTATGTGGCAAGATATAAAATAGAAAACTGTCGTCGCATTTCTACCTTGTCTGCAATTCCGAATTTTTTTTTATAGAAGATGGGTCAAACGAGCAGTAGGCCCACCATAAAGGTGAAGTCGCCGCCCATAGACACTCACTTGGCTGGGAGCTTGTGAGTGCGTTGCAGGCCTTTAAAGGGAAAATGTAGGGGTAGGGAAAGAAGATGGGGGAGGGGAAAGGATGGCCACCGGAAGATCTCACTCAACGAACGAAACGCGAATACAAAATGAACAAAGTTCAATTGTATCACTTTACGTCGGTTTTCTGTGAGAGAGTGGAATTTCTCCGGCCGTGCCTGCCCATTTGGCTAAAACTCTAAGTAACAGCATGGCACTCCCACTCAAAAAGATTTTTGGAGAGACTATGGCACCGTAAGCCCAAAAATTGTCTTCACCAATCATCAACGCGGATATAATGCCAGAAAATTAAGCCTTCTTGTATTTACCACCTGCCTGGGGTAGTTTCGTTTCATACGTTTACTTTGTAGTTTACTACTCATGCCATGATTTCCCTAAATAACTTTTCCTGTTATTACAGCTTTTGAGCTTTTGCTTTATGTGGTTTTGTGGCTACCCATCGATATAGTTTTATCATACTTCAATTCGGGCTATCACTACGACGAAAACAAGGCAAACCCTAGCTAGTCCTATATAAATGTCAGTTGACGCCAGTTACCTGTTAATGAGAATTAAATCGTGTCACATTAAAACATCATCTTAAAATGAAGATATTAATCATTTTAATATTTTTAATAGGTCTGTGTTCATAGTTTAGTGTAATAATGTAGATTGTGTTGTTAATTATTATATATTTACAGAATTCCACTTCGGATCCGGCAAAGTTAATAGAAAGTGGGGACAAGTGAGTTTTTAAAACTTTATTATCTACACTGTACTAAATCAATGTCAGTTTGAGTGATGTGTTTTCATAAATAAATATAACAGATAACAAGCAAAGTACCTGAGGATGAGACCGAAAATCCATGTAACTATGTCGCACCGCCTAAGCCTGACTTCTCAGGGCCTGGTAGAAGAATCAGTGAAGTAGGTAAGTATTAATGGCATGGATTCACAAAAGATTTCCTTTCACCTTCTCCCAGATAAGTAGAGACATTTTATATGATCCGAATTTACTCCCTATAACTTCATGGCTCCATTTTAAAGAAATAAATTTTCTAGTCTAAGTTATTTTTAAGTAAAAACAACAACTTCCACTTCAACCTCCCATGTATGATATTTTTCGTATATCATTTATTTCTTATGACCTCGAAAGCATATGAGGAGTCATGCATTTTTATTTTAAAATGTTTAATTTTCAGAGTGTTACGGATACATTTGGGAGATAAAGAGACGAGAAGAAGATTTAGTTAAAAGTGTGGAGTGTAAGTGTTTTTTTCAGGATTCTGAGTTCATGTTTTCTTAATAAGCCTGGTAAATACTTTTTGTTTTGTTAAAAACATTAATATTTTTTTAAGGTGCGGAGTGGATACGTAAATCATGTCGCGTCCAAATTCCTTTTGGTTACAAATCAACAGAGACAAGTCAATTCCCTCACATGGTAAGACATACTCTTTCAATAGATTTCGTATATTAATAATTAGTTATGTTTAAAGAAAATCATTTCACGCCTAAATAAACTAAAAAATAATATTATAAAGAATGAAACTTGCTTTTAAATGCGCCATTATTGATGACTGGGTTTGTTTGGTTTCAATATTAACTTAAAATTACATCTTCATGATATTAAAAATTTACAATAAACATAATAAAACCAGGAGATGGTTGTGCGCAGGGACAGAGCATTAGTACAGGCGCGACTATGTGTAACAGTTACAATACTAACGTTGAAAAATATGTTCAACTAAAAATGCCCAACTCTCAAGTGATTATTACTTGACTAACTGTTGTTAGAGTTATCTTTGAGACAAAGGTATTTTTATAAGGCAGGGTTCAAACGGGAATTGAACAAGGCGTCGTTGACTTTGTAGTATAGGAGCAGCTGGTTTTTATTGCAATCATTTGAAGACTTGTCAGTTGTGCATTAAAGAGGATGAAGGTTAGATTTTCAAATGGGAAAACTTAACGGTCTTCTTGGTCTAAACAAAACTTTAGTTATTTTCAATATATTTATATTTGTAATCTATATAATATATTATCTTATTTTACACAATAAAAGATCAATTAAATAAACACAATATATTCTTAATATTAACGTTACTAAAATAATTAACTTAAAATAAAACAAAACACAAAACTAAAACAAATTTAAAAAGTTTGGTCCCTGTGGCAGAGTATCCACAATTCTGGCGGCATTTCAACGCTGTATGGCGATGCTTATACGCTGAGCAAGGAAAGCACCAGCTCTTGGATCACCGGTACTGACTACCAGGCGCCTACTTAATTCTTTAATAAGCACCTGTGCACTTAAACCCCATGGTCCAAAAGTCTCTACCCCCAATGGAAAAATACATAGTTTGAGGAAAGACTTTTGTACTTTGACCTTTTCTTTTTTTCCGCCTGCTCTGCAGCCGCGCCAGCTTTGAAGCTTGTGAATTTGTAATTAAACTCAACACTCGAAAAATTACATCGCATCAGAGTTTTGCAGGGTGCTGTGGGATGGAGAGCTGCAATAGGAACTTGGGTTTTTAAATGCGGCAGTACTTTGATCAGTTCAAAATTCCTGCTTACCGCTGCTGATTGTTCTAAATTACCTGCCAGTGATACTAGTGTGGCGAATTCGGTACCAGAGATCGTACGGCTGGGTGTTAAGAATATTGCTGACGTAAGTGAACTGTACAACTTTTTGCCGTTATGAAGTTAAAGTATCAATATAAACATTTAGAAGACATTGTTAGTACCAGTTTTACTCGCAACAACATAAGACTATATATGTCGGCGACTAGGAATAGGAATTAGTATTATATAGAATAAATAGTGTAAAAATATAAAGTCCATAGATAAGTAACTGAGAAAAACTAGTACATAAGTATAATTCTTAGACTTAAGTTAATAAAGGAACGCCAGCCAACTTGAAAGTAGGGAGTTGTGCGTTAATTAAGCTAAGGTTATATAATGTATGACGTACTAGTTTTAAGAAATAGTAAAATTGGCAAAATGTTAATAAATGCGCTGCTTCGCCTAGAGGTAAACTTTAACGGTCGCATAGCTCTCGGTGGGGTGTAACATGTTGCAAGGGCTCCGATACGACGAAAGCCCCGCCCACAAATGAACCTCGGCGGGGGTGTAGCGGGGAGCGCTCCGTAACGATGTAGGAGCTCTCGTCGCGGTATAATGATCGAGGTACCTAAGCTCCCCGAGATCTATGCGACACTCTCTCACACGGCGCGACCTCAACGGATCAACAACTAGGCGGAGCAGTACGAACAAAGAAGCCTTTCACTCCTCCGAAGACCCAAGACTACGGCATCGCCCTTCTACACCTTACGTACTAACAGGGGTGCGTGGGCCGAACGAGACCAGCGCATATACGTTCGTTCGGCAACTCCGTGGCGTCAACGATCACCGGTCTTACAAGCCAGAACAGTTACGGACGGCTTGGTTATCGCACTCTGTATCACACTGACATTGTGCAGGCCTCGCCGCTCCGATTAACTACCTGATCGGCCACAACATTTGGTCCTTCGAGCCGGATCCTGTAAAGAAGTTAAGAAGATGCCAGTCACGAGGTCACAACGTGGGATGCAGCAAGAATCAGCCGCGACTGCCACCACCTCGCTCGCAATCACGTCGGAATCGACGCGGGTTACGGTGGCGGATATCTCCAGGGAGCAGTCGACGTCTGCGGGCGCAGCTAGCCAGCCAGGTCAAGCCTCGACCTTGGCACCAGCGGGTTCCACCCGGCGAGCTACGTCCAGGGTCGTATCAAAGGTCAGTTCCAGGAGGCAAGCCGCAGCCAGGGAAGAGCTGGCGCGTGCCGAGCTGCAAGAAGCTCAGGCGGCGACGCGTCTAGCCCGTATACGGCTAGAGATGGAAACGGACGAGTCAGATGACTCTGTCAATGAAGAATATGAAGAGGACCGCAACGAACAGATTCGCAGTTGGATGCAGGCTTCAGACCCGAGAGTACCGACAGGGAAACCGGAATTGAAAAGCGATGCGCAGACAATAGCCGAAGCTATTAAGGAAGCCATGGCGACTACAGCTCCTCAACCGAAATATATTCAGGAGCTGCCAACGTTCGAGGGAGACAGCGCTGAGTGGACGGCATTTCGCGTCGTCTACGAGGATACAGCACCATTATTCTCGAGCGTACAAAACATGGCTCGGCTGCGCAAAGCTATCAGGGGTACAGCGAGGGACAGTATCAAGAGCCTACTATACTCAGAAGTGAAGCCAGAAGAAATCCTCACGGCACTGCGGCGAAGATTCGGGAGACCCGACGCGTTGGTGATGGCAGAATTAGAGAAGCTGAAGGCGTTATCTCGGGTTACAGAGAACCCGCGCGATATATGCGTCTTCGCGAGCCAGCTTAGCAACTGCGTAGCGTCAATCACCGGACTGAAGAGGCCACAGTATTTACACTCACCGGAGCTAGTGAAGACAGTGCTTGAGAAGTTACCATCGATTCTTAAATTTCGATGGTACGACTTCACGGCTTCCAGAGATGAGGATTCCTTCTCGAGCATACAGACCATCAGCGACTTCCTCAACCTAGAAGCGGACAAGTGCGGAGCATTCGCGGCTATAGAAGAAAGCCGTTATTTGAAGCCGAGCGCAACGAAGAGGCCGATAAGGCAGGCGGCTCATAACGTCACCGAATGCAGCAGCAAGGGCAAGGACGAAGTCAAGTGCCCCGATTGCGATGGCCCTCATCGCCTTGCTGATTGCCAACGTTTTTTAAGAGCGGCGGTCAACGACAGATGGGAGACCGCGAAAAGATTGAAAATCTGCTTTAAATGCCTTATCGGCAAACACAGAAAGGAAACGTGCCGAAAACCACCGTGCAGGATGTGTCGTAGATGGCACCACAATCTACTACACGTGACTGTTGAGAACGAAGCGCATCATGATCAGGCAGAGCCAGAGACTACCGCCGCGGTCAACACCATAAGGACGCCGAAGGCGATTTTGAAGATTGTGAAGGTGGAGGTGTTCGGCCCGACTGGGAGCAAGATAATACTGGCGCTACTGGATGAAGGCTCGACAGTCACGCTGCTGGACGAGGACGTCGCAAGAAGCATCGGCATTCAAGGCCCCTACCGACCGTTAACAATCGAAACTATCGGTGGGGGACAAATGGAGCAGCGAGAATCTATGACGCTCGACTTGGAATTAAGAGGCCTTAAGCAGGAACGTCGAAGCGTTCTCAAGGGAGCTAGAACCATAAAGGCACTTAAACTGGCTCCTCAATACATCGATAAGAAACGCTTAAAGAGATACAACCATTTACGTAGCATACTTCAGGATGTGTGCTACGAAGGTGAATCCCCGAAGCTACTCATCGGGCAGGGCAATTGGGAATATATTGTCACACTACAGCTGAGAAAAGGTAAACAAGGGCAGCCAGTAGCGTCGCGAACGAAGCTCGGATGGGTCCTGCATGGCGTGGACAGCGGTTCTTCAGCAACGGTGAATTACGTGAACGTATGTGCGCACACCTGCGTCGTAGAAGATCAAATGGACAAAATTATAAAAGAACACTTCTCAATCGAGTCACTGGGGATTCAGCCCAAGAAGCCTTCAACCGACGTGGAGCAACGAGCGCTTCGCGTGCTAGAGAATACTAGCCAGCGCATGGAAGACGGCCGATTCAAAGTTGGGTTGCTGTGGAAACATAAAGACTTGCGATACCCGAATAACTACGCTTCAGCTCTAAACAGGTTCCGAGAAACGGAGAAAAACGTGAGAAACTACGTCAGCAAGTACCCGGAGGCCGCCAGAGCCGTCGAACGCAACCAATCGCAACCAATCCACTACATGGATGATTATCTACAGAGCTTTCATAGTGTCGACGACTGTAAACGAATAATGAAACAAGTCGACATAATCCATAAAGGGGCGCGCTTCGAGCTACGAGGCTGGGCTTCGAACAAGAACGAAATCGTGGAAGCTGGCGGTGAAGAAGTGCATTTGGGCGACGACGAAGAGAAAACTCTGGGGCTGCGCTGGCTGACGCACGACGACCACCTGGGCTTCAGGAGCCAGCTCCGCAAAATACGCGAAGAAGTAGCGACTGGCGTACAAACGCCTACGAAGCGAGAGGTCTCGGGCGCGGTTATGTCCACGTTCGATCCGCTTGGATTGCTGGCGCCAATTCTAATACAAGGGAAAAAGCTAATACAGAGTTTATGGCGAAGTGGCGTCGGATGGAATGATGAGATTGCCGCAAGTGACATCGCGGCATGGAGAAACTACCTCGTCTGCATTGAAAAGATGCGCGACATAAAACTGCCGCGGTGCATATCACCATTTTCCACCGAGGGGGAGCTGCATACGTTTTGCGACGCTAGCGAAACAGCGTATGCAGCTGCGGTTTATTGGCGATCACGCGAAGGAAATCGCTATATAACACGTTTTATCGCGGCTAGGGCGAGGGTGACACCGCTGAAACCGACGTCGATTAATAGACTGGAACTACAAGCGGCCGGCTATATACCAATTGGAGAGACGCAACTACGACGCGTCGAGAACTTGCTGATTAGACACAGTCAGAGGGTTAGCTTTGGGCAAGAGATAGAACTCCTAGAACGAGGAAAACCGATTGCGAGCGGAGGCCAGTTGAAACAAATAGACGTTGCGCCAACGGACGGCGTGATTAGACTTCGTGGCAGAATTAACGCGATCGCGGGCGTTGGTCACGACTATCGCTCACCGATCTTATTGGACGGCCGAAGTCTTATTGGAAGACTGATAGTGAAGCATTATTATTGTCAGTTTAACCACGGAAATCATGCCACCGTTATGAACGAGATAAGACAACGCTATTGGCTAATTGGCTTAAGATCAGTGTTACGCAGCATTCAACGAACGTGTCAAACATGCAAAGCGCTCAAGGCGAGGCCAGCGGAGCAACCGGCAGGTGACTTACCGGCGGAGAGACTACGTCATGGCGAGCATCCTTTCACGTGCACCGGTGTGGACTACTTCGGCCCTATGCTTGTCACAATCGGGAGGCGAAGAGAAAAAAGATGGGGCGCACTCTTCACGTGCCTCACTACCAGAGCAGTCCATCTAGAGATGGTGCCTAGCCTCAGTGCCGATTCAACTATCATGGCACTAAGGAGATTCGCGGCGCGACGAGGTATGCCGAAGGTCATTTACTCCGACAACGGGACAAACTTCGTGAAGGCCGACAAGGAGCTTCGCCAAGCCTTACAGAACATGCAAAACGAGGAGGTTATTGTCGAAGCGGAAAGAATAGGCGTGCGGTGGAAATTCATACCACCGGGGGCGCCAAATATGGGAGGCGCATGGGAGCGCCTAGTGCGCTCTATTAAAACCGCACTAGACGTGACCCTGAGAGACCCACTATCAACCCGTGGAAAGCTCCACAAAATTCGGCGGAAGTGCCTCCCACTAACCCGCCATTGCCGGCGGAGCCCATAAAACCTATTCCATCCCTTATGAGTATCCCAATAAGGAAACCCGGCTCTCAGATGCCCCTCCCCCCCGCCACTGCGACGACGCTTACGGCTCACGCCAGCGAAGTCCGCAGTGCGGTGCACCTAGCCCTCAGTGTCATAGACGCTGTAGACATCGACGCCCTGCTAGCGTTTAAACACTCGTACAGTGCGGCTGACAGTGTTGACGCTAAGTTGGGAGTAATTATAGAAAACGCCGGACTCCTAAGTGCAGTCCGGAAGTTTGCTAGGCCATCGTAAGGCCTAGTCGCGACATATTTACACAGGTACGCCACGCCTTAAACCGATCCGGATGATCACATCACATTAGCTAGATACAGATTTGCGCCGCCCGCGCGGCTAATTCCAATTAGAAATGTAGGTTTTAAAAACCGCCTTCGCCGGCGAAGGCGGAGTCCCTGTTCAGCTTCGCTCACACTTTGTGAGTTCCTGATAAGGCCCTTCAGGTCAGTCCCCAGCCCTGACGGCCCAAGCCGAGGTTCGAGTCTCACAGGAGACGCCCTTGTGCTAGTCAAGGCATTTTATTTAGTTTTAAGTCTCGGCCGAGCTCCCGCTCGCCAACCAGCCCGAGCTGAGCTGTAAAGGCCTCACGGCTAACAGCGAGATCCCACTCCAATAAAAGACCCTGAGAGAACGAGTCCCCAAAGAAGAGGTACTGCACACGCTGCTGCTGGAGGCGGAACACATGGTGAACTCAAGACCGATCACCAACCTGTCCGACAACGACGAAGAGGAGGCGCTAACTCCCAACCATTTTCTTATTGGGAGATCTAGCGGAGCGGCGCGCATCGGTAGCTTCCCGGAGGCCAAGCTGGTCGGCAAAAACGATTGGAGGACTGTGCAACGACTAGCCGACAACCTTTGGAGGAGATGGCTGAAGGAATACCTGCCCACGCTGCTGCCGAGACGAGCGCAGGGACGAGCAGACAGCGCTCAGTTGCAGCCAGGTGACGTGGTCCTTATTGTCGACCACACTCTTCCACGATGCACTTGGCCCCGAGGGACGGTCCACACCACCTATCCCGGGCCCGATGGATGCGTACGGATTGTGGATGTTAAGACAAGAGGCGGAGTGCTGCGGAGACCAACGTCGAGGATCGTGCTGTTGGTGCCAAAGAAGTCGCCGGGCAAAGAAGACTGTGCTGCGCACGAGGGGGAGAATGTCGGCGACTAGGAATAGGAATTAGTATTATATAGAATAAATAGTGTAAAAATATAAAGTCCATAGATAAGTAACTGAGAAAAACTAGTACATAAGTATAATTCTTAGACTTAAGTTAATAAAGGAACGCCAGCCAACTTGAAAGTAGGGAGTTGTGCGTTAATTAAGCTAAGGTTATATAATGTATGACGTACTAGTTTTAAGAAATAGTAAAATTGGCAAAATGTTAATAAATGCGCTGCTTCGCCTAGAGGTAAACTTTAACGGTCGCATAGCTCTCGGTGGGGTGTAACATGTTGCAAGGGCTCCGATACGACGAAAGCCCCGCCCACAAATGAACCTCGGCGGGGGTGTAGCGGGGAGCGCTCCGTAACGATGTAGGAGCTCTCGTCGCGGTATAATGATCGAGGTACCTAAGCTCCCCGAGATCTATGCGACACTCTCTCACACGGCGCGACCTCAACGGATCAACAACTAGGCGGAGCAGTACGAACAAAGAAGCCTTTCACTCCTCCGAAGACCCAAGACTACGGCATCGCCCTTCTACACCTTACGTACTAACAGGGGTGCGTGGGCCGAACGAGACCAGCGCATATACGTTCGTTCGGCAACTCCGTGGCGTCAACGATCACCGGTCTTACAAGCCAGAACAGTTACGGACGGCTTGGTTATCGCACTCTGTATCACACTGACATTGTGCAGGCCTCGCCGCTCCGATTAACTACCTGATCGGCCACAACAATATAATTATTATGTTTTCAGTTTACAGGTGAATCTTTCCCTCAAGATGTAAAAATCAAAAGAATTATCAAACATCCAAACTTTAAGCAACCCCAGAAATATTTTGACATAGCTATTATTGAAGTAATGACAGAGATCAAATTCACTAAACTAATTCAACCAGCTTGTCTATGGTCCAAATTTGACACATCAGCATTTGGAAGAAAAGCAACACTTACTGGATGGGGGTTAGTTAAAACAGGTAACACAAAGCCAAATATATAGTGTGCCTCCTGCTAATTAGGCCCTCTTCTTAAAAGGAAACCTATTGGTACTACTACCACAACTTCGCAAACCTTAACCAACATACAAAAAAAAGATAATTATAAACCAAGTGCGCTAAAATTACCCTTTGAAGACATTCTCCTTAAAGCCTCAGTCAGCATCGGAATACTGGGAGTCAACATATCGGACAATGTTCAGTTTAAAAGCTTGGTGTGCTTAGCAGGCCGCAAATTCGACCCCACATGGAATATTGTTCTCCCCCTGGGCGGAAGCCCCCCAATACCAGTTCCTTTCTCTTGATCGCATTCAACGCACAGCGGTTGGAATTGTCACTGACCAGTCACTCTCCGGCCGGCTCTTCCTTTGGCGCTGCGTAGAGATATTGGCTCTCTCAGCATCTTCTATCACATTTTACCATGGGGAGTGTTCGGAGGAGTTATTCGGATTAATACCTGCATTAGAACATCTAGGCAGAATACGAAATTCCACCCGTATCACCTTGATGTCTGCCGTTCCACCACGCGCGTTTCGTAAGATATTTCTTACCACGCACCACCACGTTATGGAACCAGCTGCCCGCCACGGTATTCTGAACTATTACGACTTAGGATCCTTCAAAACAAAAGCGTACCACTCCCTAAAACGCCGGCAACGCACTCACGAGCCCCCAGCCACGCGAGTGTCTATGGGAGGCGACTTCACCATTATGGTGGGCCTCTTGCTCGTTTTCCCCCACTTCAATAAAAAAAATAAAGAATTTTAATATATCTAAATACTTTAGGTGTGGCAATTTTTGAAGTAACAATTAAATAAGTTATATGAGATTTTAATTAGTTTTGACAATAATTACGGTATTAAATTGTACTTATTTAAAAGTTTTCACTAAAATTAATTCGTTTTCGAATTTATCATTCGATTTTACAATACAAAGATTAATTTAAATTTAATTATTTTAATAAGGAATTGTCGTTTTATTTAATGATACAATTATAACATTCTCTGGACGTTTTCCTTCGTTAATAATCTAATTTCTGTTCAGCTGGTAAAACAATATCACCGGAACTGCAAGCAGCGGACGTTGACATAATTGATTTAAAGAAGTGTCAGCAATTACGCCTATCCTATTTTAAACGACAGTTATGGAAATTGAAATCCAATCATATATGTGCTGAAAAAGTAGCAGGAGGGGAGGAGGCCTGTCAGGTACGAAAGAAGACTGGTAGAAACGAGTTACTCTAATGATAATTGCAAATTGAAGTGTCTCTCTTGACTGTTCAAGCTTCATTCGTTAACAAAACAATACGTTTATATTTAAGGGAGACTCGGGTGGACCTCTGCAAGTAAAGATTCCGTTACCAGTGACGACACAGGGTTCAATTCACTATATCATTGGAGTAACGTCCCTCAACTTTGGATGTGCTAAGCCTGTTCCTGGGATTTACACAAGAGTTTCCAGCTTTGTCGACTGGATAGAAGATGTAGTTTGGAAAGGGTTGAAATAAAAGAAGCCAAGCATTTGATGAATATTTATCACACTATGTTTTGATTTTTACATGTGAAACTGAGTTTTAAATATTAAACTTCAAAATGTTTTTTATTTAAATGTCACAAGGCCACCACTTAATGTTACGTTTTTCCTCTTAAAAAGTGATCGGACTACGACAGTGTCATTACCTTTTATAACATTATTCCATTTCATAAATGGAAAAACTTTCGTATAGATTCCGGGTTTATTCTTCTGCCCACAGTTGATACCAAACGATGTCACGCCACCACCATACTTATAGATGAACTCCTTTCTGATTATATTTTCTTTTGTATGGATCCTGAATCACCCTGAACTTAACTTAAATAGCAAAGAGATTCCAAATCATTTTTAACCTATCTATCTATTAACATTTTATGAACCAGCTTCACACTTAATTTTTAAACACATGGATGTGAAGATGTTAATACTATAAAAAACGACGCTCTCCTTATAAATATTTAAATAGTTTCCGATGCTTTAGGCGTTAAAAAGGCCCAAATACCTGACATGTGTCATGTGTGCGATCTTCCACAACAATTTATGAACAAATACATTACAGTTTAAGGCGATATCGTATTGTCATAGAAACCCCTGAGTTAAGAGTAGCTGCTAGTTCACAGCTCTTCTCAGCATATTCTTAGAAAGGGCTTATCCTCGGTACTCTTGATGGTTCGAATCGAAGCATGATAGTAGTAGACTTATTTATATTTTTTTATATTCTGTTATATTCATTAGGTAATTTAACGTGTATGAGTGTAAGAGAAAACAGCTTCAACTTCGGAAGTCTTTTATTAAAAACCTTATTTTAACATTTATTGCGAGTACAAATTAAATGTCATATACAAAATCAATGTAAGTGTAATATCTTAAAGTCCCCGCCACACGATGCCTTCTATCCAGTCTGCGAAGCTCGAAATTCTCGTGTACACTCCAGGAAGATTCATTAAAGCACAACGGACGCCGAAAGACGTCACACCCACTAGATAATGTAATCCACGCAGCAAATCATTCTTAGGAAACTTTATGCTCACTTGAAGCGGTCCACCGGAGTCACCCTGAAACCAATAGGATGTGTTCAGGCTCTCACTTTTTATTTTAAACAATAATTAAATAATTTCTAGTTTCTAAGGGGGTGGCACTAGATAAGCACGGTGGCGGTGTCAATGTGCTGATTTAAGCTGGGATTATCAAAACAGCATACCTGGCAAGCATCTGCTCCACCCGCGAGTTTTCCAGCACACAGCTGATGTCGATCCAGTCCTGTTAGCCAATTCCTGTCTCTATAGTGAAACAGCAATCGATCACAATAATCTGAGTCTATAAAGTCGAGTGTTACAGCTTGTAGTTCGGGCGACGATGTCTTGCCAGCTGTAATATATTCTTAGGTCAGACAGTGTGTTTATGTATTAATAATACTATTACTATGACATTATTATGATGACATAAAAACCTAAAGAAAGTTCCATAGACGTTCAGCGGATACAAGGTACGAACCAGCAAGGAAATATGAGATTGTATTCAACGTGTTATGCGTAGTTTCAAGGCTCGATACAAACTCAAAAGTCTTTTCAATATTTCGATCAAAAACGCAAATTGCAAATCTGTAGTTATTTAGGAATTATATTTAAATAATTTCGTTTCTGTTAAACCAGAAGAAAATAATACGCGTATAAAACATCTCAAAGTCTTTACAATAAAATTGGAACTTTAATTCGTTTTGTTTACACTAACCCGTTTCAGTAACACCCCATCCTGTGATGGTGGGTTCTTTACCAAGCTTCTTAACGTCAGGTTCAACCCAAAGGCAGGCTGGTTGTATCATTTTTGAAAACTGAACTTCATTCATCAACTCGACGAGAGCTATATCGAAATATTTACGGGGAGGATCAAACTTTGGATGGCTAATAATTCGTTTGATTTTGACATCAACCGGATCTAAGAAGTTAACGCGCTGTGAACACAAAGTTTATTCAAATAAATGTTTCTATAACGCCTTACACTTCCGCTCTGATTTATGATTAAAATTTTCATAATAGTACCACCATAACATTAGAGTCAGGCATTCCTTCCGAAGTATTCCTATATAAAAAAATATATACAAAAAATTGATACACATCCGGCGTTCAAACCTGCGACCAAGAGATTTACTCACTTCTCAACATATAAAAATACCTGTAAATAAACGCCATTATAAAGACAAAAACCAAATACATTAATATTGTGTATATTCATTCAAATTCTTTAATTTTTCAAAGTCTATAAAATAATAATCTAAAACGGTGCTTAAAATGTCTGTATAATTCAGTTTTTGTGTGATATTTTTTTTTTTTTGTTTTTATGTGAGAGGAGGCAAACGAGCAGGCGGGTCACTTCGAGTGATGTGCCAACCGCCGCCCATGGACACCTGCAACGCCAGGAGGCTTACAAGTGAGTTGCCGGCCTTTAAGGAAAAAATATATGATAATTATAATATATCCCTTATTACATTTAATAAATAACTCTGTCACTGTACGAGTATTAGTTATGACCGTAACACAGATTGGGTCGAACGCAAGACTCAGTCCAGAGACAGAGTACCAGTATAGAACTATAAACGAGACAAAATCACAACTGCTTAGATTAAATATTATTTCCCACTTACCACGTCAGCAATATTTTTATCACCGAGTCGTACAATTTCCGGGACACGATTTTTTACAGTAGTGTCCCGGGCAGGTACTTTAGAGCAATGGGCTGCAGTTATCAGGAATTTAGAACTTATCAAGGAGCTGCCGCATTTAAATATCCACGTTCCGACAGTGGCTCTCCATCCTAATGCACCCTGTTAAATTCATTTCGAGCTCACAAAAAAAACCATATCTAGATTCACATACCAGACAATATTATTATTTATTTGTTCATACTGGGGCAAACGAGCAGAAGGCACACCATAAAGTTAAAGTCGCCGCCAATAGATACTCTTGTGGCCGGGAGCTCGTGAACGCCGCCTTTTAGGAAGTGGTAAAGCTACTTTCTTGTCTCCTAAGTCGTATTGGTTTGGAAATGCCGTGGCGTGCCTTACAATGGTTTGTTATTTTAATTGTGAGTAACACAATTTTGTATTAATTGTTTATTTTAAAAGAGCAGCTATCGAGTTTCTTGCCGATTCTTCTCGGTAGATGACTGCCTTCCAAACCAGTGGTAGTGTAAAAATTTACGATTCAAAAGTTTCTTTATAAAGACCTTCTTGAATAAAGTTATTTTAAGTTTGAGTTCATTTTTACACCAATATATCGGTAATACGTATAAGTATAGTAATAACACACGCATAATAGTAATAAAACAAACACCATATGTGGAAATTCTCCAGGTTCCGTGTCTCGTCCACCGACACCGCTGGAAGTTCCATATCCAGATAGGTTATTAACTTTCCAAGTCCAACCTTAAAAAAAATTTAAAGTTCTTTAAAGGCTAAGTGGTCAGTTGTTTGATTACTCTTTAATATTTGTGTAATAGTTTTAGCATTTTTTCTGTAAAACATACAAGGCGATACAAAGAAGCGGAGAATTTCTTGCCAGTTCTTCACATCAGCTCTTGATTTGGGAACTGGCAGAGTCAACCGTTTCTTCTTTCATATATTTACGGAAGTTAAGTATTTATAGTTCTTTTTGATTTTGATAACTAGTACCAGTTCTCTAATTTCATATTTTTAAGAACAGCACGGTAAATTCTACTCACAATCGTCATCCTGGATTTTGTTTTCTTCTATTTGTCTCAATTCCCACATGTGTTCCTGGCATTCTAGAAATAAACATTACTTTATGTGTGATTCTTATTGCAGAATGTTTATTTTATTTAAATCAATTGCCTCATACAATCGTCATGTTATATTTTATATTTAATTTTTTGTCAGTGTCGTCCCTGTATGTTTTTATTCGGCTTTTATTCATCGGTAAAGTTTAACATTGATAATAATTAGGTTGCTACAGTTAAAATGTTTGGAAATTTGTCAGCATAATTTTAACATATACACAATTTTACATATTCTAGCTTATTTTGATAATAATAATAATATCAGGACCCTTTTCACTTAAGATGGGTTAGCCGTAATGGTGGCTCAGCAACGGGACAGTTCAATTCCTGAGTACCCTTACAATGCATTGTTATTTTAATTGTCAGTAGCACAATTATGTATTAATTGTTTATTTTAAAAGAGCAGCTATCGACTTTCTTACCGGTTCTTCTCGGTAGATGACTACCTTCCGAACCGGTGGTAGTGTAAAAATTGACGATTCAAAAGTGTATTTATAAAGACCTACTTAAATAATGATATTTTGAGTTTGAGGTGTTATTAGTGCAAACACAACTAATGTACTCCAGATTATTAATGCACACGTTACACACGCCACAGCCGGCAAATATTTTCATCGCATAATTCTTGATCGTACTGGGGATCGAACCCTCTGTCTGGTAACCATGGTAGCCATGCCAAGGAGTATGGCAGCTAATAACTTTTTCTCTTCATAATTTGTGTTTTAATAACAGGAAAACACCTTTGAAGCTACTCATAATTAGCAATGAATAAATTACTAAGCATCCCAGTTGACTCGGTGTGTATAGAGGAATTCAAACCTGTTCCGTCAGACACATACGGTCGATCAACTCATCGCTAATAATAACAAGGTAAATTAATACAGAAATTGCTACTAATAAATACTACTAGTACTGCATGAATGACAGGAGTTTTAAATTGTTTTAACAACTCTTGTGCAACATGAATTTTTTTAGGTATAATATTATGTGTACTTACTATTTACACTTAGTCTTACGTTTGGCTTCGAGAATTTCGGCTTTGGAGGAGCGGTGTAGTTACAAGGATTTTTATAGTATTCTGGAGAACGAAAAACTATCTGTCGTTTGGCCTGCCCACTAAATTAAATAAATTATATTTAAGTTACAAAAACATTTGTATTACTACCAACTAATCGAATGACAATTTTTAATTCTAGTAATCACATACAGTTATAAACATTGGTCTTAAGCAAAAGACAAATCTTATAGTTGATAGACGCATTTTGAACCAAAGGTGGCTCGCGTACCAAACTTTTTCGAGTTGATCTTGATTACACCACAAAAGCAAACCTCTAGCAATATAAAAAATTTATTAATAAAATTTGACTTACTTAAATATTGAATCTTGAGCTAAGCTCTGTCTGATACTCCCTAAAAATTGATCAACATTTTAAAAAACATCACAAATAATTTATTCCACATAAAAACACATCTTACATAAACACAGAATCCAAACTATGTTAACTTGCATTGTTGAGAAATACGCGATGTAAGTACGCTTTTATTTTTAATACTGAATAGACTAGAATTATAAGACGCATGTACCGTTTGTTTTATACCGGTTATTACATACGTTCAAAGAAAACGACTCTACATTGAGCTGGGAGCTCACAACAGAAATAATATAATTTTTTTAGATTTTTGTTTTTCCTTGTTCTTCGAAGCTTGTCATTGCTAATTATCTGATTTGTTGATGTCTTTTTGCGTTGTTCAGTCGGCAGCTGACTGTTATACTATCAGCGCATTTATGAGAAGTAAGAGTCTAGGTGACACCAGCGGTCTCGTGCCTTGCCAAAAACAATTTGCTTATCTACGTTATCCGGTACACGACAGATAGACAGATTTTCCGTTTTATAAAATCTTGACTGACTTCTATGTATAACCTTAAACCGACTTTTTAGATCATTGACTTAACTTGACGTCTGTAAGCACTCGGCTTTTCAAAAGAAATAAACAAAACAAATTTTATATATATATACTTTTATTATTTATTTATTTTCACAGTTTACTACTCATAATTAAAAGAAAACGACGTAAATATAACATACGGTGTAACGGGCGGACTTCCCTAATGAGCAATTTCTTTAAAACAACAACGCGAGGAAATATTAGAAAATATGAAATAATGTTAGTTTTTATTAGAACATTAAAGTCCTCTCCACACGACATCCTCTATCCAGTCAATAAAGCTGGCTACTCTTGTGTACACACCAGGAATGTTTGGTACAGCGCAGCGAATGCCAAAAGATGTCACTCCTACTAGAAAATGGATACCTTTGGTATAGCTGGAATTGTTTATTCTTACTTGGAGTGGTCCACCGGAATCACCCTGCAATTAGTATTGAAATAATAATCTAATAATGTAATTGTTTTGCTAAATATATACTCGTATATACTGTGCTTTAAAGTTTAACATATATTAATTCGAGCCTGATGCAGTTCTTCTTACTCCACATAGTCTTGCAGTTGTCTCTGACTAGACCTATAAAGTCTAGAAGTGAATTACCACCCAAACCATCTAACCTGGCAAGCATCTGCTCCACCAGCTAATTTCCCAGCACACAGCTGATGCGTGTGTAGTCCTTGCCACTGTCTGTTTCTATATTGAGCTAATCGCTTATTACACGACTTTGAGTCTATAAAGTCCAACAATACAGCTTGCAACTCTGCCGACGTTGTCTTTCCAGCTGTAGAGATCACATTTTAAATTAATAACACCCTACTAATGTAGAAGTTGTAAGCGCGTTGCCGGCCTTATAAATTGGGGATTCTCTTCTTAAATATATTTATTTCATTCGCGTATCTTCTCTAATATGATTTGTATTAAAAAGATGGAGCAACCAAGAAAACCTAGTTCATTTTAAAAGTTCGGTCGTCTTAGCCAGTTTTCACAATGTATATCTTATACGCTGAGCTGACATGTCGATAGATCAAAGCTAACCTGTTTCAGTCACTCCCCATCCAGTAATGGTGGCTTCTTTACCGAGATTGCCATGATCAAAGTTCGTCCAAAGGCATGCAGGTTTTATGAGCCATGAAAACTTCACTTCGTCCATTAACTCAATTATTGCAATGTCAAAATATTTCAAAGGAGGACTAAAATTCGGGTGATTCACAAACCGTTTTATTCTGACGTCATATGGATCTACTCCGTTAGTGTACTGTAAAGAAAATATACGTAAACAAGACTTTTTTCATGACACATTTATGTTAAATTAATATCTTATTATTTTCTTAAATTTTTGAGGTCTATACTTTGTTATAAAAGAAAATAGACTTTTGGGTACGTGGTGTGTGTTTGATACAATTGGTTCTACAGTGTTACAATTCACAAACACAGAAATGGCTGTGTAGGGTTGACGTAGTTTGGTTTAGTCTGTATGAAGTGGATTAAGTTTTTTTTCTTGTAATTATCATAAAACTTTCATTATCAAATGTACAAAAAAGATTTTTTTGGGTTTCCCAATAGTCCAATTTATTGATTTAATTATTGTTCATGATGCTGAAACTTGAACGAAGCTATTAATGTACTTTACATGTACTGTATATTACTGAGTGTAAGAAATATATCGTACCACATCAGCTATATTTTTGTCACCAAGCCTCACGATTTCTGGGAAAGGATTGGCAACACTGGTGTCACGAGCAGGTACTCTAGAGCAGTGAGCAGCGGTCAGAAGGTATTTCGAGCTTATCAGTGAGCTTCCGCACTTAAATATCCACGTTCCGACAGAAGCTCTCCATCCTATTGCACCCTGCGTAAACAAATCTGTTATTCTTTTCCAAAATTCCAACTTCCAAAATGTGTGGCCTAAAGAATCCACCTAACAGGTCGTATATCAACAATTAGTTAATGTAAGTACTTACTATCTGGTGCCACAATCACGTGGTTCTTTGCCACACACTTTTTCAAATGAATTTTAGCGTTTTAGTTAATGATATAAAAGTTTAATTTAATATTTTTTCTTAATACTATTTATAATATTTTTACAGATCCATGCAGTGATTGATATGCATTCGACTCGACATGACCAAGGCATAGGTAATCGATTTCTGTTAAAAACGATCCCTACCAGGGTTAAACCAACTCTGTTTTATAATCACATTACCATGTGTGGAAATTCTCCAGGCTCTGTGTTTCGTCCTCCTATGCCACCCCCGGATTGCACTTCGTCATTTCTGTGTTTCCAATTGTAGCCTTAAACAGTAATTCTATTACATTTTTCAAAGTATAAAATAAATATTAAATTGACTACTGTGAAGCTGAAGCTGTGAAACTGTGAAGCTTTATCTTTAAAATGATATTTGATTCGGGAACTCAAATTGGGCTACTTTTACGTACCCAAGTAATAGCTGATACGATATGAAAAACATACTCGTATAAACAAAACTTAGATCCATATAGTATATAATATTTGTTTACAAAGATTTATTAAAATAACCTATCAGGTATTCAATTCAAGTTTTTAGTATTTATTTAACTAGCGTTTAATAACTTTGATACCAAAGCTCGTAAGTTCTCGGTTTAGATGTCAAAATATCACTTTGGTCCCAATAGTGTACACGTAGCTTAATTGCCAATGAACAAGCAATTAATAATATCAATTAAATCGACATTTATGTACGTATCTTGTTTATGTACTCACAATGCAATTGTTGATATGTATCTTGCTCTTGACGCTTTATTTGCCAAAAATGTTCGATGCATTCTGAAATAAATGTCAAAATCCATTGTAAGATTACTCCTTCACAGTGCCCGCTATAAAGCTTTGGAACTCACCTCCCGATCCTATTCGATCAGCCTCCTCACTATCATCTTTCAAATCACTTCTTCGTGAGCATTTCTTGTCTTCAATATAATTATTTGTAATTCTAGATTTAAATTAGCTTGTTTTTCGGTTTTTCTTATTTTAATGTATGTTGTGTTTTGTTTAATTATTATTTTTTTTTTTTATCGTGTGGGTTGTCTGGAAGAGATCGCTTATTAGCGGTAAGGCCGCCCGTTGCTCTTATATGTTCTTACATCTGTTAATGTCATTTGCTTCTAGTGTTTAAGTGCGATAAAGTGTTAAATAAATAATAAATAAATAAGATTAGGTATGTGTGCAATGCTGTGCTTATTTATCTTTTGCTTCCTTAAATTGGCCTTTATATGTATTGAGTTTCACAACACTGTAATATAATAAAAGGAATGATAACAAAACAAGCATAAATTATGTAAAGTGTGGCCTTCTAGCCAACGAGGGATCTGTACCAGGCATCCCTTAAGACGAAAAGCGTATGTGCAATACATATGAGATATGAAAATAACTAAAGCAAATATTTAGAATAAAAATAAATAAAAAAATCAAATGTGACCAATATCAAAATCTGTAGAATTGAAATTTTATTTAAAATGTTGTTGAAAATGTCAGATGTGACAAATGGTTTCAAAACGGGCAATAGAATCTTATCGCCTTTAAAGGAAGTCGGTTAAAGCTTTAGCTCTTACCATATTTCAATAAATATGAAATATTGATCTATTGCACTGTAAGAAAATAGTTTGTAGTATGTGTGATATATACTAAAGCTTGTTTGTTTGATTTAATGAGCTAAACCCAACTATGAATCCATTAAAATTGAAAACGTTAAAGGTCAATTTTTTTTATTAACGAAGTTACTTTAATCTAATCCAGCCCGTTCCTTGTTACATCAGAACTTAGATAAAAGTCGATAAATTTCACCTATCAAAATATTTTCTGGAATACTTACTAACTGTACTTAATCTTCTACCAGGCCTTGAGAAGTCCGGTTTTGGTGGGGCAGTGTAGTTACAAGGATTTTCATAGTATTCAGGGGAACCAAATTTTATTTGCTTCGCCTGTCTTCCTCTAGATTCAATATAATGTTTCAATTGTAAACACATTGTATAACACATTCTGTATATATTCCGTTAAAAATATTGTCTAATGTAATATGTGCAAATCCAATCACCCGTTGTATTCATGTACTTCGTTTTTAAATTCGTCATTAGACAATAAATTAAAATTCGTAAACGAAAAAGGTCTTTGTTGCAACTGTTTACGGCCAATAATAATAATAATGAAATAGAAGCCGGAAATGGTTTTTTATTGTTTTTTTTTTGTTTTATCTTACAGGAGACAAACAAGCAGGCGGGTCACTTTGGGTGAAGTGCTTAACGCTACCCATGGAAACCTGCAATGCCAGGAGGCTTACAAGTGAGTTGTTTAACATTTTTTTCGAATATGTATCAAAGTATAAATATACTTAATAGAATATAACAACTAATCTCAAATATAACTTCTATTCTACATCACCATATAATATGATGATGAGATAACTCAAACATCAAAACCATATTAATTCACAATTACATTTTTAAAATTTTGTGTGGTATAAATAAAGTTACCAACATATTATATTATAAACATGAATGTTTTAGTATTATATCGTGTATATAAAAAAATGTTTTAAAGTACAGATATTATGGTGGTTATTTTTTAAATTCTATCAATTGCAGCCAAACCAGAATAGTGTTTATAAAAGATTTACATAAAAACTTACATTGGTGTTACTTCTAAAGCTTCAGTCAAACTGTGTCCCGCCACTGCAAGGAATGAACGATTTTTAAAACCACTCACAATATTATGAAAACAATAAAATACATTATCTTACGTAGCAATAGAATCCATAACAGTTTTGTTTTCATTATTTGGCCCAAATATGCAGAATATGGGTTAGGATACATACAGAATATTTGACCGATTCGATTGAAACTTTACGTGAGACACAACCGGTTTGCTTAAGGAAACATCTTCTTTAATTTTAGTATACCTCGTTGATACTTTTTTGTATTATACCATGTGACCTTTAACAAAACCTGTTTTTATTGTATTTAAATGAAATGATTTTATCGCATCGTATATAAATGCGTGCAGTATTTAATTAGTCATTTTTTTAATGTTATATCAATTAATCAATTCTGTTTAAAATTTGAGTATACCATAGATATATTCTATATTATATCCTTTCGAATAATTGACACCATACATAAATAAAGTTGTAACAGTCCACTCTTTAGATGCCTGATGCCTCGTCAATGAACTGTGCTCTGAGGGCATGCGACGCTGATCCATTTAGTGATAGTCTCCATGTCTCCAGACGCAAATTGTCGCGGACCTTGTTTCGCCAATAGACTCGAATTTGGGAACGTTCATTTTTTGTTTTATTTCTTTGTGTAGAGTTTTTTTTTGTTTTATATATGATTGTTTAGTTGTTTTTTTAAAAATTGTGCATCCCTATAATTTATGCACATACATGCCTTGTGTGTTTTTTTTGTAATTTTGTTCGGGTTATGTTTGTATGTGTATTGTTGGTGTGCCTTATTAAATAAATAAATAAATAAACCAATATTGAAACAAATCACCAACTCCAAGTATTAACGCCTACGGCAAATCTTAAAGATTTTCTGATCAACGACTATCGCTAATATACAAATCTGAAGGATGTTCCACGAAGATCCTGTTGATGTCCAGTTTTGTCGTCGCTCCGAGCTGGCTCGGTCTATACTTTGTGCAGAAATCCATATCTCAAGGCAAGCTTTGGACTGGAACACTCAGGCACGGCGCGAATGAGGCCGACCATAAACATCTGGTGATATATCATCGTGGAAGCCAAAACCACTGGTCCGACTTGGAGTGAACTAAAACGAAAGGCATCAGACAGACAGGAATGAAGAATTGTGATATCTGCCCTGTGCCCCAACGCGGGCCTTAGGACTCTAAGTAAACTTACATGGTCTATAATTAATTTCGTACATTGTAACTAATATCCAAGTTCTCGTATCCTGTAACAAATCTAACGCAATAAAACTGCATAGTCGATCCACTCTTAACAAAAATCCTTTTAAAGTAACAAACGTACTTTCTTAGTGGGAAATAATTGTGTACATTTGTCACTTTCGTCGACGTACAAGCAGCCATTTAAAACCACGACAGTTTAAATTGTTGTAAATAAATTAAGGGAAGTGGGAGCTACGTGATTGGAAAAATGATGTGTGCTCTGGCTGCAAAATCGCAACTTCTTTATGCGTAACGTCAAAGCGTAACTTCTTTATCTTCTCATTGGATCCTATGGGTCATTAATTACTTGTTTTAAAATGTACGTAGTCATCAGATCATCATTCTATAAGATTAATAAATTTAATACTGTGGGTATGTGCCACTTTCCAGTAAGTAATGTATGGAGGAAGTTATTTTCAACCAAATAAAATTGTTGAAAATCTCTTTTCTTCTTTCTATTTTCTCTTTTCCTGGACAACGTGAAAGCAGGCTAGCCCGAAGAACCGAGCGATCGAGAGATCGTAGTATTGCTTGTATATGTAGTATTTAAATCAAACATTTTAAATATTTAACTAACTCTACAATATTATTGTTATGTGGGTTGTCTGGAAGAGATCGCTCATCAGCGATAAGGCCGCCCGTTGCTGTTATTTGTAATAACATTTATTCACGTCATTTGCTTCTACTGTTTAAGGGCAATGAAGTGTGAATAAATTCATATTATTAAATTAGTTTTGTCGTACACAAAATTGAGAGTCCTTTTGAACAAGACAAGATTTTTCATTTAACAATTAAAGTACCCTTGTGAGATTGCTACTCTTAAAAAGTTTAAGCGTTTTGCCTAATCTATCTCGGGACCGGTTCAACTTGAAGTTTTGCGTTTCATATTATCGAGGAAGACGAAGATTTTTCTTCAATTTATTACGAATAATCGCGTGTATTAAACTCTCAAATAATTTAACGTTATATTGAGGTAATAAAGAAATATGGCACCAGTCAAACAGTAAATATTTCCATACTAAATTCACAAAGATACGTGACTTTTAAAAACATACAGTTGTAAAAGCCAGCTTTAAGGTAAATCTTACATTTGAAGAAGCGATGTCTCGGAGATAAAGCCAAGTGGGGTCTGATCCTGGCCAATTCGTTTGGGGATATAGGGAGAATGTTCCCTAAATTAACTGCCGTGGATTGACAGATAGTTTTGTTACTTACCACATATATTTTTAACCCAATAAAAGTAGCATTGAATGCCATATTAGTGATGTATTATATATATTTATTTTATGAATAATTATTGGAAAGTAATTTAGATATCACAAAACAAAAATTTATTATTCCCAAAGAACCGTATTTACAATTTATACTTATACAATATTTATATATGTCAATTTATACTTGACAAAAAGCGTCGAAAAATTAAGTTAGTATGTAAATATAGTCATCAACATGCGTTTCGTGAACAAAATGCAAATATAAGGGGAACTTCGGTTACCCTTTTTATGTTTGAACTTGATTTTGGGGAGATGTTAGTGTTTATTATATGCTTTTTTCATTATTCAATTTTATGGACCTAAATTGGTTTTTTTTTGCTACATATAAGCATTATTTAATTCTTTAATAATTAATTAATAAGATGAGATGATAAGATTAATAACTTGATTTGAACTAAGTTTTAAAACCATTTTTGTAATTACCAGGACTTCATAATTCACAAGAGGTATTGCAGTAGTTTTCCTATTAATGATAGTTAACTTTGAAATAGTGCGTTCACCGGCTGAGGGCACCAAGGATCCGGCCGTTATTACGTTCAATATTTTCTTTTATATTTAGCCATGGCGTACCAAATACTAGTATAAAAATATATATAAATACTCTATTAATAAATAATGAAATCACAATCATTATATTATCGCATTCCAGTTTTATTTTTACGAAATATTTCTACTCATTTTCCCTGTCAATCTACATACTATATATATAATACATAATGCTTTTCCGCGTTATTTAATAATGCAAGCATTTTTCCTTCAGTCAACTTCCTTAACTTTCCTATAAACCTGACATACCATGTTAAACCTTAACGTTTGATGTCAGACGTGACGTTACCAAGTGGAGTAAAAGTTGAATTCTGTAAATGACGATTAATTTTAGGACTTCACCAACAAAAAATACACAATTTATTTAAGGCTATGATCTACAGATATCGCGGATTTATTGAAACCCTTATTTATCTACATATATTTAAATCCTACAGCGAGAAAGAATTCTTGCGCGATGCGGTTTTACGACCGTTTTTACTTGTAGTCTATAAATGTTCTCATTCATTTCACAATAAAACTTCCTTGTATCACGCTTCATTGTACGGCATATAGAGTTTAAAGTAATTACTAAATACAAATATTCGTATTCCATTACCGTCAATTGGCGGGAAAAGTGCGGTTATGATTAAGAACTTGTCCACAGATTATGTATAATAAAATACATGTATAATAAACGTCAAACGCTACTTTGTATTATCATCTGTGTATCTTATAATATCTGTGTAATCATTTGAAATCCTTTTTTTTCTTAGAATACAAAGCTCAAAATTAGATACGTCTTGCACAACATTGTTGGCGCCACGAAAATTCAGTTAAAATTGCTGCTATCGCTCCCAACGTAAAAGGGCATAAACCACAGAGCACGTACTGCCCGCGTTTTTCCATTTTGGCGGCAAATTGCACTGTACGTGACCCGACCGGACGAAACTGAACATTGTTCTACTCTTACGAATTACTTTATGGGCTAGTAAAGTAAATTATCGAATGCCTGTTTAAGTTTACTTCTTTTTTTATGAACCGAGCAAATAGTAAAAGGTTTTATTGCGGAATAAGCTCCAATGAAACAGCTTGTCATACCGTGAAGTTAATATGGTAATTACTATTTTATTGGCAAAAAAGCCTGATTACAGACAACGAATATATTTTTATGTCGCAACAGGCTTCCAACATTTAATATAACCCCGTCAGGAACATTATAGTAGTAATATCCTGTTGTGGTATAACGTAGATTTGCCTCTACTAACCAACTTATCTACCTACTTAGTATGCTAAATACTTTTCTGATTCCCCAAAAGTTTTCCTACAATATATATGGTTACTGGTAATGGAAAAACTTATTACGGTGAAAAGATCTACCTTAGTGTTCTTAAAACACCCTCAGTGATATTACACTTGGCATATTATATGTTTAAGAAACTAGTTATTTTTTTTTTATAGATGAGGGGGCAAACGAGCAGGAGGCCCACCAAGGTGAAGTCGCCGCCCATGGACACTCATGTGGCTGGGAGCTCATGAGTGCGTTGCCGGCCTTTTAGGGATTTGTACGCTAATGTATAGGCAATAGTAATTTATATACCTTAGCTTACGTTATTCAATATTGGATATTCTCATTTCTGTCCAGCATTATTCACCTAGTTACCTATTTATAACCGCTAAACACACGTACAAAATCAATATATTAACACATTTAAGCACACACCAGTAAAGATTAAAGGTTATAAAATCATCGCTTAAATTGTGCACTGATGGTGTAGCCAATAATTTTTGAACAATCAATTATTTTTTGTACCTTAAACGTATCAATCTAACGATCCAGGACATGTATGGATGGATTTTTAATATCCTAAACAATTAATTATCAGAAGAACTGTTAATGGATTTATGTTGTATGTTGTCAGAGACAAGTATGTTTTAAGTATTATTATAAATATTTTTGTTTCAGATCTTATGCGTAAAGTTTGCAAGCGATAAAATCCGTTTAGAGCTCAACTTGAGAGGCGTGACTTAAGGGTTGCTTATTGCCTTGTACTTTCAAATTGGATGTCTTACACACCGTAGTGTAACATAAACAAAGAATTTGAGTTGTATGTGTAAATTTAAAGTTAAATAAGACAAGACTATGTATAATTAAGCTTTTTGACTGTAAATAACTGTTTATATAAACGATCAAACCCACAAATGTTTCATGTATGATTTAATATCAAATATTATTATTATTGTGTGGTAAATTACATAAAATTCGTATACTGTCTCATAGAAAACATATTTTTTCGAAAGAAATCTGTAAAATATAAACGGCCATTTTAAATTTCGGTGCAATACACAGCCAGGGACAGTAGCCGGTCTCCCGTGACTCCGCATTCATTAGCACCCTCCAAGCGCCCAAGGAAGTTGGATTAAATATTAACCCGGCTTTACTTTAATAAGCTAAACACGGATACTGTTTGTTCGTTTGTCGCCGGTCGTCGTGAACCTAACTTTTTGATAAACGTTACTGCTCACTCGATTACCAGGAGATTTTACAACATTAGTAGTTAATATTTGTAGTTTTTTTAATAGTTAGTCATTCCTTATTTAAAAAGACACGTCTTTTTGTTGCTTAACTATTTATCAATATTTTATTAAGTAGCTCGGCCAATTTTTAGTGAAACAAATTGTATATAAATAAAAAAAATACAACGGAAATTAGCCTAATAACATAAAATTACATTGAAACCATTTTTTATTTACCCAGTTATGGAATTATAGTTCCACAATACAAAATTATTTCGTTTATGCTCTCCACATTCGGTGATAAGTCCATAAGACTAGGGACTAAATTCTACTCATTTACTTCTCTCGCCCCAGACATTCGGCCGTGTTGTATAAAACCGGTACTACGAAACTCCAAAAGTCTATCAAATGCATAACTAAATTCGTAATCTAAATCAATCGTTTCTATATTACGGTATGTATGTTCAAAAATTCTATTTTATTCTAAAAAAATCATCATACACGTTGCTACAAAGGCATTTTCAACGAGCTGTCAAAATGGTCTCCTATCATATAAGCAAAGCCTTTATGTCCGTAAACACCTGTCGTTGCCAACAAACCCGTCAAGAAAGTCAATCGGAGAATATTCGCCATCAATCCCGCTGACAAGCAATCACAGTACCAAATTGAACTCCTGTTGGCGTTTTCTATAACGAGTTTTATTTCGTAGGGTCCACAGTTTGTTCGGTGTATAACTACTATTTACTACCATAGTCAACCATCATGATTAGTTATAAAAACAAATGGTAAATGCATGAAGGACATTCCAGAAATGATAAATTCATTCACAATCAATTTGTTTACACTGTCAGTATGGAAATGTAAAAAAAGTAGTTAAACTAGTAGTTGCAGTTAAACAGAAGCTTTCAGGAAGAACCGATTCATAAATTGTCTGATTAATTTGATGATGAAAAAGTGTGGGAATTAATTTTCACCAGCTCGGCCACAAACATTGTATTAGGAGCATCACCCAAAAAAACAATCAAGCCAAGTTTCTGTCCTGCTTCTTCTCAGGTTGGTCGCGTACGGACAGGCGTAGAGTCATTTAGATTTAAGACGATTGAAAATGGTCCTATGTTACTGGACCATAATGAATAAAACGAATTGACTTTGCCTAACAGCGCAACGTAACGTTTCATTCGCAACTTACTAAGCCTGTAATAAACATGTCCACGGCGGAAGGAGTGACGCCATTCGCGGTAACACTGGCTAAGAACAGTTCACGAGCTCCACTCAGAAAACAGATCTTTTCGTGTCTGCAGCACAGAAGTAAAGCTTGAAGCTTCAAACAATCTAACGTCTAGCAGGTGTTGTAAAGAGACATCACTTTCTTTAGACATTCCTCGCCTAATAGACGTATTAAAACAAAACAATAATGTAGCAAATAAGACCAGTGAAGAGATGAAAAGGTGATAATAAACAGTACCTATTAAATAGGTGACGTACTTATTAATACTTTATTCGATATATAATAAATAACTTAAATCATAATCGAATCGTTGCGAAGTTCTGTTCGCAATACACATAATAATTTAATATTAAATCAGTATTGACAACCCTAATCACAAGGCTCCCCTGAAGATGGACATGACCCAGTTATGTCATTTCTATTCCAATTTTTACTTAATTAATTTAGAATTTGAATCTTTCCCGTTATATATTTCCTTTTATTCGGTATAGAAAGGGTCAAAAAAGATCAACGTACAAGGTAAGAAAACTGTTAAACAATCTTAATCCAATGTGCTATGTTTACGTTTATCAAAACGGCACTCTCAACTTAGCTATTAAAAGTGTTTTCCTACAACATTCTAAACAGATCGATCAGAAACTCGTGAATGTTTCCCGTTAGGGCGTCCTTAATGGGAAAATCATTAAACAAACTGTTTCCTTTATAAATCGTTTTGTATTAACAAGTATTTTATCAGCCTTTGACTTTTCAGCAGTTTAAAATATCTGGAACAAGTGTTATTGCACAGCCAGAGTTCAAAAGCACGACCTCATTGTTACCAGCACGCAGGGCGACATGTTTTTTTTTCGCAGGAGAGAGGAGAGCCTTTCCCCTCAACTCCCCTCTCCCCCCCCCCCGTTCTCTCATTACATAAAAATAAACATTCCACAGTAAAATTAAATCTGAGTACAGCTGTGCTCACCGCAGCGCAGTTTAATACAAGCTCAGAGTTGCGTGTTCCAGACAGCTTGATTTAAATCCTACTTGGACAAAGAAAACGTACCGGTTTTATGGCGCATTAAAGGATTGTTTGTAATACTAAGTTATAGTTCTCGACTGTGGTGTATACATTAGTAGTATATGAAAACTTCTCTCAAAGTATCCGTCAAAATAAAAACAGGCCAGTTGCGCTATTTTAACATATGTTTCGCTGTTTTATTGTGACAGTGCGTACAGCACCATACCACAGATACCATTAATTATAAGAATAAAAACAAGGTCAAAATAGGGTTCAAACATGAATTAAAAAACTAAGCTAAAATATACAATAATAAAAACAAATTGATTCAAGTGAATAACGAGTATGTAATGTGAGTGTGTAATGTTGTTGCTGAGGGACTGGGCTATGTTTGCATCTCTTAATAACAAAATATAAAAATAAAGAACTCCTGAATTACTTAATCCCGAACATCCTTATATAACATACAGATTTGCACAAGTTTAGGGTTTTATTTCATTTACTATACAGTTGAATTAATTTGTAATTAACAACTTTACATTAAAAAAAACTGATAAGTGTAAATCTAAAATCTTAAATACCAAGGAAACACGAAATAGGACAGTATAGACTCTACATACTGGGGTGTGTAATGTCTGCCGCCAGCAGATACGAGAGTTGCGGGAATATTGTCTTTGTGCAAGTTTGGATTGAGCTGTTAATCACATGCTAACTTCAGCTCCTGAGCGCCACTGATTGGAGTTCCCAGAGTTGACTTTAATAATTTAATTCGTTCAAAAATCCAAGAATCAGACTTCGTCTCAAAAATAACCCTTAAAATCCCCGAACGTGACAAAACCCATTCAATCCAGGTAAAAAGGTAACTACAACAAATTACAGGATTTATTACTACACCCACGTAAAACTTCACAAACAAAAATTAACATTCAGTTCGAAACTTAAAACCGAGCTTCTGTATAACTTGCACTTGCAAAGTTAACTCCATGGATGCCACTGATTGCTGTAAACATCGTCAGACTATTAAGTTATGCCTATTAGACGCAAGATCTTAACTTATTGTGTATTTTATTAAAGTCAATAATTTATGTTTCAACTGTAACATCGAATTGCGAATATTTGTTATGTAGCGTTGCATCTATTCGAAGCTATCGAGTTACATGCCCGTCTCTTCGGTAGATAACTGCCTACCGAACCGGTGGTAATGTAAAAATTGACGATTCAAAAGTGTCCTTATAAAGACCTACTTGAATAAAGATATTTTGAGTTTGAATAGTTATAGTTTTATGATCGTTTTTATGCTGGTCACAAAGGTGAAGTCGACACCCATATGGCCGGGCGTTTGAGCGCACATAAAATACAGATAATATAAAGTTGAACTGAATTGACATTTATATCGTAAAGTGGTGCCCTCCTTATGTTAAGAGATAGTATTGATATTACGCACAGTAAACTGCTATTTGAGGTTCCAGATATATCGTTTAATAAAATCAAATAGTTTATTAAGCAAACATATTTTTTTCTAAAGAAGAGGGGGAAAACGAGCTGGCGGCCCACCATAAAGGTGAAGTCGGCCGGCAACGCACTCATGTGGCTGGGAGCTCATGAGTGCGTTGCCGGCCTTTTAGGGATTTGTACGCTTTTTTCTTGAAGGACCCTAAGTCGTAGTGGTTCGGAAATACCGTGGCGGGCAGCTTGTTCCATAACGTGGTGGTGCGTGGTATGAAATGTCTTACGAAACGCACAGTGGCGGAACGACAGGCATCAAGGTGATCCAGTTGTTGAGCAAGTATTATTAAAGGACTATTTAAACGATAAAAAATCATGAATTGTCCTAAATGCTGAGATAGACATTTGTTAAACCTTAATGTAGATAGGTAAGTAGGTTTGAGTGGGAGTGCCATGCTGTTTACTTAGAGTTTCAGCCGAACGGGCAGGCACGGCCGGAGAAATACCACTCTCTCACAGAAAACCGGCGTAAAGTGATGCAATTGGACTTTGTTCATTTTGTACTCGCGTTTCGTTCGGTGAGTGAGATCTTCCGGTGCCCATCCTTTTCCCCTTCCCTCGTCCCTCTCCCCTTTCCTTTAAAGGCCGGCAACGCACTCACGAGCTACCAGCCGCGTGAGTGTCTATGGGCGGCGGCTTCACCTTTATGGTGGGCCGCCTGCTCGTTTGCCCCCCTCTTATATAAAAAAAAAAAAAAAAAAGGTTTATTTTGAAACCCTCGTACCCATAAGAAGAAAGTTATCGACGTACGCAAATTGATCGCTGCACGATTATATGTGCAAACGATATACATAAATAGTTATGTATAATCGGGACCGTGTAATGGTGAACCTTATTTATCAGCATAAATAGTCTGTGGACTACATTAAAGAAGTGGCAGATGCTACTTAAACGAGTAATTACGGTCTAATTCGAGACTACAACTTTGCAAGGTATTTCAGACTATGTTTACAGTATACAAGAGTACGTACTATATGTACTACGTCTATTTTATGTAACAGGAGGTAAACGACAGGCGGATCACATCGTGTGAAGTACTTACAAGTAAGTTGCCGGCCTTTAAGAGAGAGGTACGCTCTTGTCGTAAAGGCCCTCAAGTCATAATGGTCTAATACATAAAGAGTTAAGCGAAAATCATAGAATATTATCCTGTAATATTAATTTTTCACACTTAACCTAGTTGTAAACCAGCGCTGATATTCAAGTAAAACGGAATCACAGACTGGGACTTGAAAATCAACTCGGCCCTCAGAAGTTGTACTTCAAACTTCCAACTTGTAGTATAGGAATAGTGTTGACGACTAATCGAATTTTAACCAATTAGGTTCCAGTATAAAATGAACTTTCGTCTTATTAAGTGGAAGATATGCATTTCTTTATACTGAAAATAGAGGAAAGAGTAGTCGGCTGGCTAGAAGATTTCTTAATTTTGGCCTAGCTAATTATTTTTGTGTGGGACCTCCGGGTTGGCCTGGAGGTCTTTATTGCTCAGCACGAGCTTGTTGGCTTAGTTCAGCCTTGACTCCATATACCACCTCAAGGAGCCCTGGCAGGGCGAGAAGATATATTAGCAGTCGACAAAACTTTGATAACAATGATGTATTTATCGGTGCTGCTCATAGATGTCGCTGCATTTAAATGCCCTAGTACGATCTGTCTTTGATATGCTACTAAATAAACTCATGTTGCAGCATAGATTTAAGATCCAAATGCGTTAGAACACGCACATCATCCCGTTATATATGTATTAAGTAAAAATCCTTAATCAAAACACTTTTTAATGTATTATATAGATTTAATATATAGATAAACTTCTTTGAAAATGACTTTATAATATAAATAACGGGGGTCAAGCGAAACTGGTCTTTTATTTCTCTCAATTTCAAAGGGAGTAACGGTATAAAATGCACTTAGCCCTGTCACAGTTACGTACAAAAGGACCTCTCACTGAAACTAGATTATTTCACTCCATAGAACCCAGTAGATTTAATGCTATCTCTTTATGTAGGCTTTTAGAAACCTTTACACATTAAAACAGCCAAACACGAAGAAATATCTTGTTTTCTATGGGGTCAGGGTCGGTTAGGAGAACATACATGCTCATTATTTCATATTTTATTATGACAAAAAACATCGTCATCTGTCCAGTATAGTATTTATACACACTGTGCATAAGATATAAATAAGGTTATAAACTAGCCTTATCGTTGCCAAATTGCCTATACATATATCACTAAAACTAAGTTCACTGCGCGCCTTCAGCTGCGAAGAACCCACTAGAGACTCTGTGGGGTTATAATTTTCTGGTAGTCGTAATTTTTAAAATTGTAGGCTTTTCCAATTTACCAATTTGCACAAGGGTGGCGATGCCAAAAACTTGAAGTTAAGCTTCTATTGACCCCCCACACGTGTCCCAAAAATAAAATCGCCTCGTAAGAAACACTAATTCGGTCCTTAAATGTCATATGGCTTTCAGCTTAATCTAAACTAGATAATACAAAATATTTTAGATTAAATACAAAACCCGAGAAAGCCTAATGCCGTTAAACAGTCAACAATATAAAATGTTATTTTGATTTCGTAAAATCGTTCGATCATACTTGACAGTTCGCGTAGCTACGTATAAAATTGTTCTGGACAATTTTTCTTCATTTCGACCCTTTGTGAAAAGTTTGCCTTATTATAAATTCATCTCAGAAATGATTACAGCATCACCTTGCTCCTATCCAATCATCCGTGAAAAATGGCGCCCAGTAGGTATTAATAACGGAACTTCTGTTGACTGCTTGATAAATGATGACTTTATTGCGTAAATATTGTTTTGTCTCTCTTCAAAACTTCCATCAGTCGATATCGACTACTATTGGTTAGGCTGAGATAAAAATGTTAGCCGTTGTTTTTGACGTTTGACTTTTTCAAAAAGACATATGTTTTATATAATTTGGTACGACATAGTTTTAAACCAAGTCACTGATGATGCGAATAATTATATTAATCTCATTGTAATAGACTCATTTGCAAGTCATGTTTGTGTATAGAATTATAATTATATCCCGTTTCCCAAAGCCTCATTTCGTGTCAATAGGGTAACAAGACTTTGTTATTTGTTGGTTTCCTCACCAGAACCACCGAGTTCCAACACATCAGATCAAAATAAAAAAAAAATCTTTATTCGTATAGGTAACTAAGGTACACTTATGAATCGTCAACAAAATAAAATTCAAAGACCCTCAGGGTTCTGTATTCTACCGACACGTCACCTGTATATATTGTGCTCTTTATTATTGTAATCACGTCTGAGTTTTTGTAAAATAATGGACACCCTAACCAGTATTAACGAGGCGAAAAAATGAATTACGACGTCATCTGAAGCTTTGAGATAATCATCTCTCTTATCATCGGATACCAAACATTATGTTGGTTTAGCATTTATTTATTATCTAAAGAGACTATTCAATGATATTATTTTTAATAATGATATACGATTTTGGAAGGTTGGCTAATGTCAAAGTCAAAATTTCATTATTCAGTAAGGTACATGAGATCATTTAGAAACGAACGAAATTTGAGTGATTCTTTTTTTTATATAGAGGAGGGGGCAACGAGCAAGAGGCCCACCATAAAGGTGAAGTCGCCGCCCGTAGACACTCACGCGGCTGGGAGCTCGTAAGTGCGTTGCCGGCCTTTAAAGCAAAATTAGGAAATGGGGGGGTAGGGGAAGAGGACGGGGGATAGGAAAGGATGAGCACCGGAAGATCTTACTCACCGAATGAAACGCGAGTACAAAATGAAGAAATTCCAATTGTATCACTTTACGCCGGATTTCTGTGAGAGAGTGGTATATCTCCGGCCGAGCCTGCCAATTTGGCTGCATGGCAGCGTGGCACTCCCACTCAAAAAATTCTACGCCTGTTCGTACACGACCGACGAGACAGGCAAGAAACTTGGCTTGATTGATTTGTTTCTGGTAATGATCCCTTGGCCAAGTAGTGCAGAAGACAATATTTTAACTCCGAAATCTTTCGAGCTAATTCCATCATAATTTTAAAGTTAAGTAAGAATTTAAAAGCCATAGAAGGAAAGTAATATTCTCAAGCACGCTACAATCATAATTCTCCGAAGGCCGTCTTACTTAATTCCTTTTGAACTTTCCAACTTCAGCGATAATTTTATAAAGTTGCGCGCTGTAACTTTATGAATAATGCACCGGTTCGTGTAATTGTTTTTGAATGAAACAATTAATTATATATTAATATCGTATGAACGTAAAGAGGCAGGGGTTTTGGAATTTTAGAATTTATAGCGGGACATTCATAGGCCACCTCTAATCTTCATAGAATGAATTAAATTTATTTAAAAGACTCCAAGAGAAGAGAAGTAGCATATTTCATGTTTGACTAGGGGCAATGCATCACTGCAAAACAACTAAACTTAAAACTTAAAGACATACTGTTTAAGTTGCGGTAGTGTTATAAGATAAAAATTATTTACCACAGATAACAATATATTTTTCTATAAATTATTCTGATGAAATTCAATTCAAAAGTAAAAGTTTGGTCGTCGTGTATGAAGTTTAATATCAATTTATTTGTACGAAAACAACTATTATTCTGTAAACAACCGAAATTCGTACTTCACAAAAATCGTATTTATGTAGGGATATCATAAGTTTTTAAAATGAGTAGTTATTTGAAAAAAATATGAACGAGGTCAGTATTACCATTGTGACGTTATTAAAAAATTGTAACCGTGCTAATACCAAACTCACTTTAATCTACGCTTATGTCTGAGTTTATAACAAAAATTTACAGAAATAACATCAGAATGCTGTCGACCCATGTCACCATGGCCTGCTCGCGTTTATTGAAAGCGATATTACCCTTATGTATGCTGTAATCCTAGTATTTTTAATTAATTATCGTTGACTTTTTACTTTTTTTATTAAGTAGGGACCAGTGGAAATAAAATTTATTGACCAAAATGCAGATTCTATATTTGAAAAATAACATTTTATTGAAAGGAAATGTATGTCAGTCGGTTCACATGAAATGTGCACACTATCTCTGTATACTTGTAAGATTTAAGAATGTCTGAGATACTACAAGTGTACAGCGTTAATCTCGGTACGCGCGGAATGCGGCCGCCATGACAGTTTAGTAATTTAGGCGTCCAAAATGGCGGGTAAGAAATTTCGCGCGTTCACAAAGTAATATTTACTCTGAATACTGGATAGAGGAGTTAAGATTAGATAGCAACGTATTTTTTCCAAATTAAACATACTATGTTAAATAAAATTACTTTAAATCAAGGACGCAAAATAAACCTAGCGTATTATACCATACGGCTAACTGTAACTAGTCGGCGTTTGCTTGATGCTAAAAAAACATTTTGCAAATATTTATGAAGCTAGACATTAGAACCACAAGTCGACGACCAATTATGTCATCTGCCAACCCCCGTTGCAGACTGTATCGGAGGCCGTTCATGCGGCTGTTATATTTAAGCCCACACATTTGCCCGTAATTTTTCTGTCGCTAGTGAACTTATAGAGCGTAATAAAAACTATATGAACGAGATGTCAGGAGTATTTGTTTAGTTAATGTCGTGTATGTTGGGCATCTGCACTAAAAATACGAAATGAGAAGGACTAAATAACTATTTTACATAAATTGCGAATAAATAAATGTGTATTTTATGCACCAAGAGATGTAAATTATCCTAGTACACAAAGATATATACAAGAAAATAATTGAGATCGGGCAGGGTCATCATTGGACTTGGACTTGAAAGAGCATTTTGAGATGAAGCTTGAAATAATCAATATGATATATTAGATTATACCTATAGTTTTAATATATATTGTATATGAATGTATCATTTAGGTGAGCTATAGGTGTGTCGAGCTACTTCTACTTCATATAGCTATATGTAGATTGAAATCTCCATTAGTCAGCGAAATTACGACGTATAGTCTGAACCTATTGCTGTCCTAATATGACATAATTTGCTTTTAAATGTGGATAGTTAGCGAAGACGAGACGCGACTAGAACACTAGACTAGATCTGAAAGTCAAGGTAATGTTCGAGAAGTTTCTAGTATTCAGGATCGATGACGTCATCATAATTTTAGGTGCAAATCATAGATGTCGCAGTATCTCAGTACGTCAGATAGAAAAAACAGATTTTCAAAGCGTTACCTTTCGTTAAATAAATAAAAGAAGTAGGCGGTTAGAACGTCCTGAGTAGATGATATTTTCATACATTCATTTGACATATAGATTTGACTTATGACGTTTTATGGATCAAACTATCGTAAAGTAAGAACAAAAGTGAAACAAAGGAAACTTCACGTCCTCAGCTCTGGGGAGAATATAATTTCATCAGCGGTAACATGACACGTAGATAATAATCCGTGAAAGCCGAACGCTAATATTGTACGAAATATCGCTTTTTTATAGTAAAGGCTCAATCAGATAGTATAGTAATAATTATTTGTTTTACACATATATAATTATGTTACACTTATGAATCGTCAAAAAAAATAACAAAACTTATAAAAAAAATTGACTACATTTACTACCAGTTCCCAAATCAAGGACGTAGAGTTTCAGATCTTCTTTGTAAATTTTATTTAATTTGTTTTTTTTAATTGTTAAACAGAACGTTTTGTAAATAACGTATTTGGAATTAAATGTAACCGCAAACATTGTAAGCCATACAAATCAAAAATACATACTTCAAACTGTACAAACTAAAATTAGCTTCGACATTCATAAACAACCACTTAGTTTAGTTTAATTTATTCTCTCTCACATATTTTTGATCCTATTTTCTTGAGTTTTAACTATTTATTTGAATTTTCATGTTTCTGCTGTGTCAAGTCTATTATAGTTTTCTTTTCTGTATATTTTCGTCAAACATTCTTAATTGCAGAACTAGCTAAAGAAATCATATCTTACTTTCTCTCACAAGGAGATAGAGCAATCTCGCGGCACGCCTCTAGACGGTTTCGGTGCGTGATCAGAAACGTTATGTGGCCACTATCATCCAGTACAATGGAGTTTTTCCTTACTCAATGACATTTGGAAAAGCGCCCGCCGCGAATTGGAAACATTTTCACATCTCAACTTATAAGGGTCAATGTAATTTACGCACGCTTTACCATTTTTATTATTATCATATTAAATGTGTATATAACAAGAACATTAACTTTTTATCATTAAATTAATTCTCTTTTAAATTTGTTTTTGTTTTATTCTAAGTTATATTTACATTAATATTAAGAATGTTTAAGTTAATTTGTTATTAAGTAGTAATAAAATGTGTTTTTTCATTTATTATCACACTGTGTATACCTTTAATTTATGCACATACATGTCTTGTGTGTTCTTTTTGTTTTGTTTTAGTAATATCTGTAAACATGCTCGATTTAAAGGAGTGGCGGAGAGTTTCCGGCCAGTTCTTCTCGTCCGCTCTACGCTGTTGATTTGGGAACTATCAGTAAATATACAGTTATTTTTTTTTAATAAATGTTTGTTTTTTTGACGATTCAGTGTACCCATGTGAATAAAGATATTTTTGATTTTTTTTGTTGTGTTGTTGTCATGCATTCATAAATAAATAAATACTGTAAATAGAATATGTTATATAACATTCATCAAAAGTGCAATTTTACCTATCGTAATAGGGAATTGTAACTAAAGAACAGAAAATGAACGCCCAAGTCCCGATGGTAATAATTAATCAAGGTTTTCCCGTATGTCACAAATGAGGTCACCCTAACGACCCAACTTTGAGGTGTGGAGTGTGGACTGAGAAAATCTATTATTTAACCAGCCTCTTGTCACACTATATCGTGAACACCCAAAGTTTTCAACTCTCTGGTTTTAAAGTCACTGGTATAGGCATGTAGTCTAACGGTTGGCTAATAAATACTTAACCTTATATACATCATTATTCATATAACAGACACATTCCATACATGATATCATGTTTAATTTAGATAACAATACAACTACAAGAAATTACGTCAATATTAATTTACAACTTCGTCGTATAGTCAACACAGTGTGTTGACTGGGAAAAATATCGATACATGTTACATATGCATGCTAATAACAATAAGCCGGTAACTTTATTATCGTTATAAGTACTAAAAATATGATAAACAAATCTATTAACGCATGTTAATTCGTGATTTATAATCCCGAAACAAATGAATTAAATCGTGATGCAATACAATAAAAATACATTTATCTATAAAATATTATTACAATTTTAATAAAACGCGCGAATGATATAAATACATTCCGAATTGCCAATAATTGGTGTCCTGCAGTTGTAAAACGCGAGAACATTTGTTACATCTTATATTTCCAGTTTGTTTCTCTCGGAGAGAAATCGTTGTTATTACACTGTGCGCTTACTTTACGAGACGATATTTTCCTTCCGCGAGCTTTCGAGATTTTTACACAGTCGATTTTTTATTGCGATACAAAGGAATATATAGTTTTATTAAGTTAACATATGATAGTAGGTGACTAGATTTGATGACTTCGATCGCTTGGGGTATGGGACGGGCTTTGGTTTGGGATGCTCCTTATGTGGACACTTAAGCCCGGACAAGCACAAAAGCTTGTGCAGCTGCAGACAATAAAACAAAAGTTCTACTTATGAGAATTTCTCCTCCAACTTTGAAATGGTAGCCAATGGAGTAGAGACTTTTGAACCTTTGACTACAAGTGCACATGTGCTTATTAAATAATTAAATAGCCGTCTAGTAGTCAGTACTTTTTTTTTATAAAGTAGGGGGCAAACGAGCAGAAGGCCCACCATAAAGGTGAAGTCGCCGCCCATAGATACTCACGCAGCTGGGAGCTCGCGAGTGGGTTGCCAGCCTTTAAAGGTAAATTAGGAAATGGAGGGGCAGGGAAAGAGGACGGGGGAGGGGAAAGTATGGGCACCGGAAGATCTCACTCACCGAACGAAACGCGAGTACAAAACGAACAATTGTATCACTTTACGCCGGTTTTCTGTGAGAGAGTGGTATTCCTCCGGCCGTGCCTGCCCATTCGGCTGACACTCTCAGTAACAGCATGGCACTCCCACTCAATAGTACTGGGGAGCTTGTGTATTTCTCACCGAGATAATGCCGCCAGCATTATTGGCATATTTGAATGTGGCATTTATTTACACCTACACATAAATTCATATATACATACTAACAATCACAATTTTCCATATCATTAACGATGTCTATGTAGATAAAGTATCAACTTTAGCGGAATTTAAGTAAACTGTTAATTATAAATGATAAGGAAACTGCTACACTACTTACCAATGCTCGTTTAGTGAACATCTTGCCGGTTTGTTTAAAACAAGCCGCCGGGTATCAAACGCAAAGTTATGTTTGAGTTCATTAACTAATTCTTGAGACAGGCGGTTATCCGTTGGCTACAAGAAATAAAACTAATGGCGTAGCAACACGAGTACTGATACTGATTGGTACAAGGTAGATGATGTAGCGTGTATAATATCTTCTACAACCTCTTGAAATTTACTATATGACAACACGACACTAACCCGAGAAACTCTTTCTCGCATTACTTTAGTTCCATACTTGTTGGTCACCTGCATGTGCACGTATGTTCTTCGTTATTTAATTTAACTGTTGGTACCTGGCAGTACCTACCATTATATAACTAACACACACACACACACACTTAAATTCTCGTTCTTTACATAATATACTGCACTTGTTCATATGTATATATATATATTTTTATTTATTTTTTTCCGTTCGTGTTTTTTTTGTGTTGTCTATTTTCGATTGTATGTATTGGCCTTGTTTTGGCTTTGTTATGGATCTATTTTTGTTGTGTAAGCTTTTTGGAATAAGCTGTATAGGTTTAAGAAATAAAAAATAAAATAACTACCAGTTAAATTTCTAACAATATTTACATTTCATAACTAATGATGAATTAACGAAATGTAGGGAATCAAAGTTGACTTTTGATCATAGTTTTGATAAGCACTGGGCCTTATTAAATTAAAGAACTGTATGAATTTATCAAGCGTTTATAATAAATAAGACCGTCGCACCGATATAATTCTAGGAATAATATAACTTAATTAACTTGTTTAATAATTTGCCTCTGACGAGGTAGTACTCTCGACAGTTACACCAATGAACGTACCACACAACCACTGTTGGATTTAATAAGCATTGGCCTACCAAATGAAAATAACGTAAAACGTAAGCTAACGTAGCGTAAAGTAATCCTACTTAGGATCTATCTTGAAAAATTTAAACCTTTTTTTCTTAACAAAATTATACAAGTTCCAATCGCCTGTGGCTTTCAACATGGTGACTTTATAATTTATAGTTGGGCGGTAGGATGGGGACACGCAATTAGCTGCCTTAACGAACGCTCTAAATAAATATCACTTCTTGATTAATATCACGCCTTGATAAATATTGTGTTATTATTCACGGCACATTTCGTGGTCAGTCGGGACTTTGGGATTCGGACAAATTGATTGCTCTTAAAACTCCTGAATAATTTCATTGTTTTGTATTAAACCTCATTAAAATGTTCATTATTTATATTATTTTAGTTACGTTTTGATTTTACGGTATTGTGCAGTAAAATGTATTGTTTTCTTCACACATACCTAATTTATATAATCTACAGAATAGACGCCGTCAAAGCTTCTTTTTTCTATCAGGAGCTTTTCGTTTGCGTAGGTATTTGTGGATATTTTTCCATTCGTAAATGATGTATCGCGTAGTAAACATATTATAAAAGAAAAACAATTATATTCATACAAATAACTTTCTATAGATATGAATTGTCCACATAACATACATATTTTAAGCTACCGTTATAGCCATTACACCATGCTTCAGCTAATGCATATATTATATATGAAATTTAATCGTATTAAGACCCTACTCAATATAAAATTATGCAATTTATAGGCTAAAATATACTGAAATATCATATTATGTAGATGCACTGCGGTCATTGAGAATTTTCAAGAGATCGTAGTGTAATGGGAATGCATTAAAAAGCCTGCAGCCCCGTTGGAATACATCCAGTTTTCACGAAATATGAACTGATAACCTTCTTGAACATACATATTTATAAGTTGCATGAAATATTGGCATAGGTCTATATTTCAATCTATTTTAATATCTGCATAATGCAGATACTCATAACTGCTTATTCTTTTCTATTGAAATAATTCTTTTAGATAGCGAACTCCGGAGTTAACTATTGACGTCAACTTTTCAACTGACTTTATTAACATTGACAGAAGAAATAAGTATATTTAAAATAAACAATAAATTATGTTCAACCATTGCGACTGCTTTTCTGAATGTAAAAGACTCACACACCAGCTCAATTACCGCGCGTAATCCGTCCATAGACCAGCGACAAACGTTCTTTGGGTATGAGATAATATTTAAGTGTCTTTGACATCACCTTTCTGGTGTGCAGCCCTCGTTAGCCCCGTCTTTAAAAGTAATAAAACAATAAAATTCCTTAAAAATATCTTTATTAGCGGAAATAATACAATTTTTGCGTAATGTTATTTCAACAATATTAAATTGAAACATGTATGCCCCTACTTTGTTCACCAGGTTCCTCACTTAACCCCTTAGCGACATTATTAAAATGTATATTTTATAACGTTTTATACATCTTTAATGGCAAAATAGTATACAACCACCCAGCATTTTCACAACACTGACCACTGACAGCGCGTGCCCTTCATCTGACAGCTGTCAATCCGTCAAAAGTTCAAAATGGCTCGCCGTTGGCTTCCGACAGTACGTCCTTATAAGTCATAAATTGACATGAATCATATTAAAAATATATATATAAACAAATGTGCGTTCCAAAACAAACTCGTGCCAAATATATACATATATATATCATAAACAATTTTATATGACGAAATATTTCTTAAAGCTATGTCATAGGAAATAGTATATCACAATAAGTGTGTGCACTTCAAGCTTCATTCAAATATTTGATAATTACCTTTTTCTCGTCTACCAAATTGTTAAATATTATCTTCAACGGTTATTTATATTAACTAGAAATAAAAAAAAAAGTATTGTCAATAGTCAAAATGTATAATTCTAAAAAAAAAACCAATGCAAAATGTAAGCTGACAATTTCAAAAAAGGACCAAGAAAACATAAGTTACTAGCTGTTAAACACGAGACATTTACATAACCTTTAATAACAAACTATGTACTATGAATATACAATATGTAAATAAATTGACCAAAGTAAAATACTCGCAGAGCCTATATTCTACTTACGGATCACTTTTAGTATCAGGTCAAAGTAATTAGTAGTTAGGAACGGTAAAATGTAGCCCCGTCAGTAGAATATAAGAGACATCGTTTATATTGGTATGTACTCTCTTAGTTGTTTCAATATGTCCTTGTGCGTCGACTGCAGCATTCGTTCGTAGGCTTCTGGACCAACCTGACCCTTCAGGGTTTGCAGCTGCAATGCGAGTTGTTTAATGTTCACAGCAGAAAGTACTAGGGCACCATAAGCAAGGGAAGTTTGCAACAACTTTTTTCTCATAAATACTGATACGTATTTTTTTGTAATTAATTATTGTTTTTTAAGTGAAATAAGTTTCACTCACTTTCACAAACATATAATTTATTATTATAACCTATATCTTTTCATTGTGATGCATACACATATATATTTCCCTAATAAATGAATAAATACTGTTAAGTTATATTAATGGATGTGAAAGTTCCTTTTTTTTATCACTGCAATTTAACTAAGGAAAACTTTTTTTTTTTATTTCTCTAGAAGTACCAGGACATTATAAGCGGCGCAGCACCTGATGATGAATGACAGCGCGTAGGTCAAGCGCGTGCGCGGGATGTGCGGCCGCGAGCCGGCGCCTTCGTGTCTCGTGGGGTGTGCTCACACTGCTCACCGCCGCTTCCTCGCCGCCCTCCCACCGCGCCGCACCCCCGCGCCCTTCGAGGGGAGACGCAGGGCGGGAACCAGGTGGCGCGAGGAGACCACTGGAAATTCATTCATGTTTTTGTTTATACTAATTAAATTAATTCGCCTAGATGTCGCTTTCCGTCTGTGAAAAAGATGATTCCAGTAGGGCGGCTTAATTACTCACTCGACATAAGTGCCGCCATCTTCCATTTTCATGACATCATTCAAAACCTCGGCCAGGTTGAGGAGAATGGCAGAGAACAGTTGCAAGACTGTCGAGTTCTGTGTTGTTAACAACGCAGCTAGACCTAGCCCTGTAAATGGTTTAGTTTCTATAAACATTCATAGATAAAACAGTTTTGACGGTGCTTTAGTTTCGGTCCAACCATTCAGTACATGAGGCATAATAATTTACAGGTAATAATAAAGAAAATTTAAAAAAAAAATCACAGTAAGTTGACTTGTTTTTCAATTTCAATTGTATTTAAAATATTTTTTTTAACTATTAAAAAAAATATTCAGACAGCGCTAACCCATATAAACATAGATCAAATTACCCAAATACGATGCAATTTATTTTAGCTATAATTCTCACACGGTACAATTAAAAAAAATGGAAAACCTAGGAAAACGCTCACCAACAACTTTCCACCTCTCCACCTGCAGAATACAGTTCATTTTCTCAGTCCACACGTGCAGCAGCTTATTCAGCACTTTCACGGGATCCGAGTCGTAATCGGGCAGACTCTTCGCCGCCTCCTGCACCGCCTTGTAGAAGAGATCCGTGGACAGCAATATCACACGCGAGAGGAGACACAGTTCCACCGAGAACACCATTTGCAGGTCATCGTTCTCTATTAAATAGCTGGAATTTTTTGAAATTTAAAAGTTATTGGATTGGAATCGATCACTTGTGCAACTGAGCGTAATCAACACAACGTGTGCGTCGCTTGAAAGAGATCGCTTATTAACGATAAGGCCGCCCCTAGCTCTCGTATGTGCTTTGTGCAACAGTGTGTAAATAAATAAATACAAATAACACATCAATTAATATTAAATAACAGACTTCCATATTATTTTTAAAATATTAGCAGTAGTTTGCCTTTGTTGCCCGTCACTCACGTCTCTTTGGTATGGAGATAGACTGAACTCTAAGGAAGGACATATACTCCTTTTTATCGCGAAAAAAGGGGTTGAAGGTCAGATAGGGGTCAAATTGCTTCATCAGAACTCTTGCCAATTCTAAACCGATTTTCCATATTCCTATTGTTTTTTTAGACCAAAACTTAACACTCACTATACGACCCTCTTCAATATCGGCCAGATAACCTCCACGCCCAAATACGGATTCCTCTCCGGGTACACGACGCTGACGCAAATCTCCGCCATTTTGAGGGCGGCGATCACGCCCTCCGTGCGCATGTCGCTCAGCATGTCGTCCAAGAGGGCCATACACTTCCCTCCCTCCGACGAGAAGAACTCCTCGGGGCAAAGCAGAGCGTACGCCTGCATTATGTACACTACGATGCGGAGATGCTCCGACGATGTCTCTGCAAATTTTCATCACAATAACAATAATAAATATATATTTACACATAGTGGTATTAAAAAATGTCGATACATATAAGAGTAACGGACGGCTTCACGCTAATAAGCGTTCTCTTCCAAAACCAGATAATGAAATATGTGACACTGAAGGGAGTGTGCATTTTATGGCGTCATAAAGTGAAGAATGGAGAAAAAAAATCAGAATGGGATACAAGCTAAACTAACCACAGCTAATTAATTTCGACGCTTGTGACATCGTTAAATCGAGGGACGTTACATGGAGCTTACACTGTACTTACACATTTGGGTCTGGTGCAAAGAGATGCGAAGAATACAAACAGAGATATATATAGAGATATATATATATATATATATATATAATGTATTGTTATTTATAGTCTCAGAATTATAGTGTTTAAATCTAGTAATGGGATCCTCATTTCAAATTTATCGACAATCAACGCCATCTAGTGTCCTCTTACATAAACTACATATCGTCTACAACATAATTTCACCAATAATGGGATAGAGGTTCTTCGCCAACTCTAGCAGCTGGGGGTCCGGAGTCTCCGTCGCTTCCAAGACAGCCAGCCACAGCTCCAGCGCGTCCTCTAGCAGGTAGACATGCGCCGGCTCACCGAGCCGTGTCGATTCGTTTACGACGCAAAGGATCCACGGACGTATGCTGTCCGCGCATTCACCCACCGCCTGAAAATAAACCCACCAATTCGTCCAACGTTATTTGTCAAGTAAATAACTTATTATTTTATTTTTATTTCTTAAACCTATACAGCTTATCACAAAAAGCTTACACAACAAAAATAGATTAAAAACAAAGCCAAAAGATGGTTAAAACATACAATCTAAAATAGAATCCAAGATCAGAAAAAAATAATACAACAAAAAAAATACACATACAGAAAAAAATAAATAAATATATATATATATACATATGAACAGTATATTATGTAAAGATCGAGCATTTAAGTGTGTGTGTGTGCGTGTGTGTGTAATAGTGTGTACAATGGTGTTTCTGTGTGAGTGAGTGTGCGAGGTTATATAGTACATAGTAAAATGTCAAGTACGTAGGTGTCGTCACTACTAAAAGTATTAGTAAATTCTAAATTTTTTAATGCATATTATTTAGCTGGGTTCTATTTAAAATAGTCAAATATCACGGATTTTATCCCAAAAAGAAATTAATAAAAAAAAATGTATTGGACTTTATCTATATATAGTTATGTAAACTATATATATATTGTAGTTTGTATAATAGTATTGTAAATGTGGACGAGTCGGTTGATGTTCTGCCGACTCCCTGCTCACCTTTCGCAGAGGCATTTTAAACACCTTAAAAAAAACCTTTAAATCCTGATGGTGTTCGCATGTATGTTATATCTTGTTTGTATTATTATATATATTGTATTTTGTTTTATCTCTTATATGTATCAAGTTCCCATATAACTGTTTTGTGTGTATACCTTGTTTTATTGTTTTTTTTATTATATTTACCACATAAGATGTTTAGGAGAGACAGATGTAATAACAAATAAAATAGTCAGCAGATATATAAAATGATCCAATGTGTGGTACCTTGACAAGGTGCACGACAGCCGCCAGAGCAGCCGCCTTGAGCATGTGGTGCGACTCCGCGTGCTGCCACAACTGCGGTAAATACGCAAACAGCGCCACGACTCCCTGCTCGCGACTCACCATCGCCCCACACCGTTCCATCACGTACGATATTACGTGCAGCACGTGCATTTTCGTGTCGCACTCTTCAGACTCCACCTGTTGACAATATCACATTACATAGGACCATTTTGGAACTGATTCTAAGTCTGTTCGTATGCGACCGAGCTGAGAAGAAGGAAGAAAAACGGCTAAGTTTTGTTTTGTTATATAATATAATTTATATATAACGGAGTGAGTACCTCTGTAGGCCAACGTCACGATTGAGTCGGTCATAGCACTGATTTATTTAAATAAACACTTCACTAATATTTTCCAAGATTTATATTTCACTATTTGAAGAGAGGTCCGTTTGGTACAAAGGCCTGAGCTACTAATTGAAATAATAAGGATGACATTTCACAGCTTAATAAACTTAAAGTATTTAATTTTTTTTTTTATTTATTAGGACAATTAAATGATGCCTTATTCTAGTTAAATTAATACTAATTATTCTACTTGCGCCGATATATATTTATTTTTTGGGAGAATTACGAGCAGGAGGCACCAGAAAGGTGATGTCGAAGACACATACTCGGGGGATAAACAATTACAATTATTATCACACTTAGTTTAGATAGTAGAGAACCATGTGTTTCCATTTAAAATGCACTGAACCAACAAAGATTTAGCCAGACTTTTGTATTTATAATTTTCCTTATAGTCCATTTAAATGTTACAATTTAACGACCGAATTAGGCGCATATCAGTTAATATTTAATTCAGAACAAAGTTATATAAACACATTTGTAGGCAAAAAAGTGTTTTCATCCCTTATTTAAAGATGGCGGCTGGGAGACAAGGACGCCGGACCCACAAACTTGAAGTTAAGCAAAAGCTTCTATAGACACCACACACATGACCCAAAACCCGATATTCCTACTTTAAAAACACAAATATTAATAAAAATATGAAAAATCGGTGTTAGAACGCACGGTACACGTAAATGTAAAAGTTGTATATTGTTCACTTACCAGGAGATCATAAAGCGCTGCGAGTGCATGAGGTGCATAAGGTGCGAACTGTTCTACTTGGAAGTTGAAATCGTCTATCGTACTTCGGAGGGCCTCAGCCGCAGCCAACTTCACTGCTGGGTCTTCGCCCGACCGTGTGAGCGGTTCCAGGAGCGCTTCATACATCGCCGGCCGCAACGACTGCGACGCGCGTACGCCGCACCATTGACCTGTATCATTCACCAATCTTGTTAGGTGTATCTTAGAAACACAATTATCACAAAAAATAAATGTCAGTCTATATTTGTATAACTGACTATAATCTGTAGCCTCTGATGTTTTTAAAACTTTGCCAATCGTTGGCAAATGTTACGGCCCACAACACAAATACCATACATAAACATTTATTTATTTATTTTACACTTTATTGCACTTAAACACTAGAAGCAAATGACATTAACAGATGTAAGAACATATAAGAGCAACGGGCGGCCTTATCGCTAATTAGCGATCTCTTCCAGACAACCCACCGATTAGTTTTTTTTTTTACTTACCGATTAGTTGGCAAACTCTTCTCCTTATTATTCTATAATTATTATCACGAACTTTCAGTTCTCGGCTTAAAACATTGGTGAACCATTCGTCAAAGTCAACCTTAAAAAAAAACAACGCTCTTAGAAGTACAAACGTAAGAGTTATAGAACGTTACCAATATTCTAAAGTAACCCCCCCCCCCTCCAATAGGAACAAAATAGATCAAAAACGTGCTTCTACAACAAATATTTATCAAACTCAAAATATCATCATTCAAGTGGGTCTTTATAAAGACACTTTTGAATCGTCAATTTTGACACTACCACCGATTCGGAAGGCATCTACCGAGAAGAACCGGCAAGAAACTCGATAGCTGCTCTTTTAAAATAAACAATTAATACAAAATTGTGCTACTGACAATTAAAATAACAAAGCATTGTAAGGCTACTCAAGGCTATTAAAGAGATGTATTCTTTAACTGTTATGGTATGCCTTACCTTATACAAAGTCCTAAATTGAAGCACCCTTTCTGTATACTTACATCATCATACAAATCAAACGCAGCCAGTCTGACAGCATTGTATATGGCATCCTTCTTCAATATGTTGGGTAAGTCGTCTGGTGGGACAACGGTTTCTTGGGATGAAGCAAGCAACCTGACCAGTTCCGGTGCGAGGGTTGAACGATACTCATGAAATAGTTCCATGAACACTGCCTCGGTGCATGGCTGAAAATATAAACATTATTTTCATATAAAAAAAAAACACAATTTGAACATACAGTGTAAAACTCTATATAACGACACCGAAGGGGATGCATTGCATTTTATGGCGTTATAGAGGTCGTGAAATGGAAAAGATAAATGGAATACAAGCTTAACGAATTTGACGCTTTAGAGAGTGTGTCGTTAAATCGAGTGTACACTGTATTTTAATAACCTACTGGACTAATTATTAATAGAAGTATTTTTCTTGAAAAAAATCCCACACACAGGCGATTTGAAATCTTGAGATGTACCAGGGTATAAGAACCAAACAAGAATTACAACTAACCCTCAAACTGTACTTCCAAGATTCTCCAGCCTCATCAGTTGCGAAGCTTTCAGGTTCCGCATCCCATAGTGCCAGGTCATCAGAACTAAGTAGGAAGTAATGGGTAACTAGATGTCGACACATATGACATACAGTGTTCTCGTTAAGGACCTCGGATTTAATTTGGTGGGCATGGATCGTTACTGAAACAAAAAGAGATATTTTTTATGATTTTTTTAACCCGCATAGAAATAATTTGCTGTCACTTCGTTATATCCATTAAGTAAGTAACTACTTTTCACACTAAATCTGCTTTAGTGTAATAAAAATATCAACTAGAAAACTTATTACTTTAACTTTAAGTCCAACTACATAATAAAACTTGTAAAAATAGATAGCAACCAATAAATACCTAGTCACCAAAAATAGCTTCATACATTATTAATTCCATAAAATCTTAACCTACTAGGAGTCCATGGAACTACAGAAGTATCGACTTGCTGGTCAATGACTCCCCTAAAATTAATAATGGTATACACTTACTAGGAGCCGTTGCCTGATCCCCCTTTGGAAGCTTAAACTCCAAACATTGCAGTATTCCTTTAACAATATTCAAGCATTGTATTGTAAATCGCTCATAGGCCAGCGACATACCCTGCTCAGTAAAACAGTAGTACAGGGCGAATTCTAAAGAAGGTCGTATAAGTGGCACATAAGAGAACGGGTGCAAGGACAGTACGCCCAGAGCGACTTTTGTCAAGTGTATTATAAACTTTTCACACAACTCCAAAAGATAAATGCCGCGTCCTTTAAGAAGTTTTCCTGGAAATAACATAATAAATATACTACTAACTACAAACACAAAGTAAGTTCCAATAAGAATGGAATTTTATTTTACTACCAAACTAATACATAACATACTTACTACACTCTAGACTGGTCTTAGCCCTATCAAATACAACATTCAAAAAGGCATTGGCATCTTGGCTGTCGTGCGCTTTTTTAAAACCAAACACTGTGAGCTTTCTCAGCACTCGCAAACATAATAATGCCTTCTCCAAATGTTCTGTTATGGACTCTGTGGCCGCCCCTTCTTGTATGTGTCGAAGAAAAATTTCTGTGTTCTCATGCCACAGATTTAATATAAAACCATAGACTGTGCTTGTTAGTTCCTGAAATTTAAAACAAATGTGTATAGTAAATTTTTTTATCACCAACTTGGCACGAAAACTTTGATTGGTAATTTTGGTTTAAAAAATGTTTCGATTAGGTGGATTCAATAGCACATTAATGAGACATACCTGAAATTTCTTTTTACTAGCAAGAAGTCGCTTAGAGGCAAGGGCCTTAACAACATGGTGGAATATCAACAATGACCTGTGTTGTACCAAAGATTGTGGTGCCTTTAACGCTCCAATCAAATCCGGTACCAAATTTGACCAACTTTCTGGGCAGTCAAACCTTAAAGGACATTAATGTTTTTAATGAGAAATTGTGTCTCAGTGTACTCAGAAGTTTACAAAAGGTCATTTACAGAATTAATGTCTCTTAACAATTCTTTGCTTACACATTTGTGATCTTTCCATGATGGAACAAAATGGTTACTTTAGTTAAAGTGGCTAAATATTCTCATGTACTCTTGTACATAACTTGGTCGAAATTGAGTCTTACATAACATTATACTCTCTTGACTATATGTTTGTGAATTAGAGTTGTGCACTGCCTTCCCCTTTTTTAATTATTTTAATTTGAAGCACCATATAGATAACTTATAATAAAATTGCAACAAAACTACTGGGAGACTAGATATCAATTATAGGGTTTCCCTAACATATAAAGGCAGGAATTCATATTAAATCATAAAAAATCTTACCTTGCAATTTTAGCGATGAGAACTGCTTCTTGGGTGGCTATTTGGGCAACAGGCTCATTCAAAATATTAGAATTAAGGAGACCCTGTCGCAGCTTAACCTTTTCCTCCTCTGATATAGCATGTGGTGCATTGCGACGCCAATATCTATCAACACCATTCTTGAAACACATAACTGCTAACCAACGAACATGTACATCTACAGAATGGTTGGACAGCACATTCTGAAACATTTTCTTCTTTCTTACTTTTATTTTTGAAAAATTTAAAAGGCCTACAAAATTGAACAAACATATAATATATTTGTACAATTTGGTGCAGTCTCATATGTTTAAATCACTACCAATGCAAGATAAACATTTAAATCACAACTTGGCAATCTGCATGCCAAATTCCCAAAATCAACAAAGTGTGGAAGGCTGTCCACTTAAAATTAGACAAAATCATAGAACAGATATATATCTGATTTATATAAATCTGATGGTTGCAGTTCACATTCAGTTTTTAATAAGATTACACAAACCAAGTAACAGATATTGACACTTGCATCCAAAACATATTTTTAAATTGTGTTGTAGCAATTCTTGTATTTATAGTGTTTTGGAATTATCAAAAAGTACAACCACTTGCTTGAAATAATAATATCAATATGATCATTTTTTTTTATTATATACTAACCAAGAGAACAGAATAGAAACCAGGTTCGATCTCCCATTCTTCTAACTTTTTCTCAGCTGGTTTTAGTATATCTGTATTCTGGCTTGTAGCTCTATTGAGAGTATCCAGTACCAGTGCAAAGATATCTGGTTCCATCTTGGATTCCCCTACAAATACAAAAAAATGTTTATCAAGCATTTAACTAGGCTTGATGAAAAAAAATAATTCATTCATTAATTCATGATTTATTTATTTTTTATTTTAATTGCAAAAATAAATCCAATGATCTGACGTCTGCACTGATGATATGATGTTATAAGATGAATGTTGTGTAAAGCTAATTTTCTTAAAACAATATTAAAAATAAGCCAATGTTTTCTATATACCGGTCGCAAATTTCAAATAAATACTGTTTTATGTTACATAATACACGTCGACGCCGTCTATTCTAGGGATAGCTGGCGGATATGCAAAACAAGCAATATGAATTCACATGTTGTAGAAACCCACTTACTTAAAACGAACGAAAGTCACAGGAATAAGCATAACCTAAAGTTACTTTTAATGCGACTGACAGCAGTAATGATTTTTAATCCATTTTTATAAACGTTCCTTTCGCGGAATATTAAAATAGGACTTTATGTGAAGTCGCCAATAATAAATTAATCATTTATTTTGCGTAATTGAACAAAAAAAACCCCTGCCTAATGGAAATCTCTAAACAATTTGGAAAACATCGTCAGCGTAAGCATTCGACGAAAAGCAAAAGCTACGATCCTGCAAAAATAATCTGTCGGATGTCATATGTCACTCGATCTGAATTATTTTGACAATTATTTGATCGCCCTCAACTGGCATAAACAAGAATTTTTTAAAATATTATTTGAGTTATACTCGAAGTTTAGTCGGCAATCAAGCGTTGATTCTAGATTTAATTCAATATTTATATAACAACTAGCTTTCCGCCCGCGGCTTCGCCCACGTGTAATTTGATTAAGTATATAGCGTTTTTTAATGATCTCGACAGGGCTTTCTTTCACGGGCTAAAATCTTGTTACAATTGGAATTATATATAGCCTGTGTTACTCAGGGATGATGTAGCTTTACAGGATCGGATGATTCAGGGAAATTGAGGGCAACTTTCAAATTGATGGATGCGGACAAACGATAAACGTCTCTTCACTCGTTTTCTTTTACTTGTTTGTATAGGTAGTGTTCACTCAAAATAATCATAGGGTAAAACGTTAATGATAGTTTGAACTGCATGGTAGTCATTACACAATGGAGCATCTTAATACCGCGATGGATATATTTGGCCTAAGTTCTTTAAAAAAACTAAGACTCAACCTCGCACACTCACTCACACAGCAATACCATTGCACATACACACACTAAAATGTTCGTACTTCACATAGCTCCACTTGTTCTTGTGTATATATATTTTTACTTATTTTTTTCTGTTCGTGTTTTTTTTTTGTTATTCTTTTTTCTGATCTTAGATTCTATTTCCGGTTCTATATTTTAACCTTATTTTGGCTTTATTTTTAATCTATTTTTATTGTGTAAACTGTTTTTGATAAGCTGTATAGGTTTAAGAAATAAAAAAATAAAATAAATCTAGGTTGATGACGAATTTTATCAACGCCATCTATCGAGCACATTGTTCAACACTTCAACCGCGCCCGCGCGCACTGCGTTATTTGTTATTTTTGTTACCTCTCATAAGTTTTAATATTAAGATTAACTTATATTAGAACATATTTAACAATATATAACTAATCAATCAATATAAGTGTTTAAAAATTTTGAAGCAGTGGTTGAAGTAAATTTTCAATTGACCATAACTTCTTTTTCTCTTAACCGATTTTGACAAAATAAACTTTTGACAACGCTCCTAATTATATGTAATCCAACTGTTAAAACCGCGTAGTAGTAGTTTTCAAGTTATAACGTACCAGACAGACAGACAGACAAGAATTCCAAAAATTGGTTTTTTGGTTTCTATGACTCTTCTTTAATTGCCTCCTTTCAGTTTTTTGGAAAAATATTTAATGTACAGATTTTCGATTTTTACTGTCTTATTATTAGTATAGATTCGTATTCAATTGTTTTGAATTTTTACTTATGGCTTTATTTTTAGTATAGGTTATCTTATTTGTAATTTACAATTTATACACACTGTAGGAATACTAAATAAAAAATACATTTAAAAACCACTTTTAATCATTTAAAATTACATTTTCTTAATCTTTTTTTAGCCTCGATTACAAAATAGTCAAGACGAATTCAATTTACGGAAGTGCAATAAAATAAAAATTTAATGTATGAATTATTTTGTAAAGACTACAGGTGTTGATCCAATTACCACCGGAATTTCCATATTTATACTAAAATGATACCGAAAACACACTGTGATCTGAAAAATATATAGAAACACTAATTATGTTATCAACGGCACTAAAAATTCAAAAACAGTAAAACGTGAGTAATAAAACTACCTTGAAAACATAAGATATTTTTACCAATGTACGTTCCAAATTTATCGTAGACGGTACAACTGATGGTATGTCTATGGTAAACGTGCAAGTATCATTGCAAACACCTGGGTTTGTAATTTCGTTCAATTCTTTTTCATGTATTTTGTTTTCTGAATTATAGTAACCTGAAATCACTGAGTATTCCAATTTCTGAAAAATTAATTTTTTGTAAACTTTGCTTTCAATGTTTACCTAACCTTATTATCTCACAACGTACCTGCATGAGGAATATAACAATTTTCGAAACTTTGATTCGTTTTTTATTTGTTATATATAATTCAAATGGTATATTTTGTTGACTAGATCCAATGCCTCTATATGTTTTTATTCTTAATTCAAATGCTTTATGTTTTCCGAAACTTTTTGTGAGTTCATACAAATATTGAACCTAAAAATTAATAAAAAAACATTAAACGGTTACCAATCAAAACTATTTTTGTTTTACTATTATGTACTTACATTGTAATATGTGTGTTTGATATTGAGATTTAAATATGAGACAACAACAAATGGAAATACCCGTTTTTGTCTGATTTTAAATGCATTTGTTGTCTTTATTATAATACGATAGTATGTTTTAGATATTGAATCTTGAAAGCTTGATGGTATATTAGGTGGAAGGGTAAAATGGAAGGGTATATTTATTATCTTTGAGTTTGAAAGTGTTAGGGTATCTGAAAAAAATAATTTCCATAGCTACAGTAGAATATGGTCTATACCTAGTAACAGCTATCTACTTAGCTTACATTCTATAAAATATATTACCATTGCTAATATTAAGAAATAAATTTAAATCAATACAGATAACTTCAATTTTTTCTGAATATATTTTTATATATGGGATTGTAGGCATTGGACGTGTCCAACTAGCGTTGCTTGTTCCTTTCACTTTGATAAATAGGCCTGCAATTTAATAAATATTACTCAAAAAATACAATCAATTTATATTAAATCAAATTTATTACCTTTTAAGTCAATATGATTTAAATTTAACGTTACAGATCCCGTTACAATATCACCAGAGTAAAAAATTCCGTGATTTGTATTAAAAACTACGTTACAAACTTCTAATACCATGTTATTTCCTTCAAAATAAAAGTTTAAAAAACAGACTGAACAAGTTAATATAATAAATATATTATGCAGTAATCATAATGCGCTAATAATATTATAATTTTTATCAACTGATAAAAATGTATCGGATAAGATTGTATCTTATTTTATTGTTGTTATTATTTTATGAAAACAGATACAGGCAAAGTTTAGTTATATACATTAACAAATTTAGATTAAATATGGTTTATTACAATTAAAAAAATAGGTAATTGTTTACCATAATTTAAAAAATACCATCTATATTGTAATGTAACGTCACAGATAATATACTCTTAGTATAGTCTATGGAATAATGATAAAGTGTCGTAAGTAGTTTCACCTTAAAAAATAACTTTTAAATTAAGCGCCATCTAACGTGAATATTAGAAAACACGCTTATCATTCGAATTTAAGTAGTTGTTTTAATTGTTTAAAACGTTTAATAGATTAATAACTTTATTTTTACAGCAATTAAAATGTATTGTAGTTTTATCAAACTATTTTGTTATTATTTATGACATATTAAAATAAAACACACAAATTGAAAATTAAAAAAGCATACATTTGACTATTTCCTCATGCCATGACTTTTTTGGGTAAGCGGATGTGGTTGGTCCGCCATATCATTCGTGTGGGTCTGTGCTTGTGTGGTTTGGGTGTCTTACCGGTGCCAACCATTATTTTTAATTAGTAATAAGTTATGCGTATGAATCCCGACATGGACGATGACGAGAAGGGGTAAGTAATTTCAATAATATTGTGGTAAAGATAATAAAGTAAGATCTATAATAGGTCAAATTGCATGTTCGCTTGGTGTGTCGCATTTCACGGCTAGGCAGCAAGGCTAGCAAGCAATCGTTACGAAATGACGATCTCACATATTCATGGGACAATTGATTGTTCTTTAACGATATTTTAGTTTTTCAATTAAGTATTATCTAAGTTATTAACGAGTAAACGTTCATTAGCCTTTTACCGGCGAACGGCCACCGACCCCAAGCCTCTCCGTGTAACGATCATGGCAGCTTCACTTTCCCATTACTTAAAAATTGATGGTTAAACAGTATTTAAACTTCTTTTTCTTTAATATTTTTATCTAACCAGTATATTTACAGTATTTAGTTTTCAAAATCGACGCTAAACTAATTATAACCTTTCTGACTAATTTATTGCATTCTCTTATCAACGGGGTTTGTATGGCAATTCACGTTACCATATTTTTCAATTTCACGATACAATAATCTTTTGGATTGATATCCGTGAGCCGTGATTATAATGAGGTTAATAGAACGACATTGTGCTGGCGCGTAGCTTTACTTCATTTACCTTATTCTGCTAAAACATGCTGATTCATTTGCATAATCTCCACCACGTTGTTTTCAGTGGTAAATGTATTTAATTTGTTAAATCATGTTTGCAGTTGATACACATTTCTTTATTCGCTAACGCAACGAAGACCAAATTTGACACGTCTGCGCCTTTTATTTCTGTTTAAGCAAGGCATATGTAATGGTTATGAACTATTTAGAACCAATTTATAAGTAAATACTTTTAAAATAGGAGCATTACATATACAATATATTTAAGCGACGTCATTTTTTTATAGATAATACATTTCTTACATGTTGAATTTTATCTGTAAATAATGTTATCTCTATTGAGTCTAAAGTAACCATAGCCATTTATCTAATTTTATTTGAGTCAACACTTAATTGACTACTAATTATATCTACAAAGCATTTATATATCATATGTTAACTTGTAAAATTGTTATGTAGACAAGGCATTTGTTAATATAACATAATTTATACACTTACACTATCCTAAAGAAATGGTTTTTTAAATGCTCATGATGTGATCAAATTAGAAATAAAAACAAGATTATTTAATGATTGAATGTAGGAAGTCAAAATATTTACTACTTAATTGTACAATCAATCTTATCCATGACAATTGTATTGCTCCAGAAAACTGTTTGTCGGTGGGCTATCATGGGAGACGTCACAGGAGAATCTTCAGCGGTACTTCTCTCGCTACGGTGATGTTATAGACTGTGTGGTGATGAAGAATAGCGAGTCTGGACGATCAAGAGGTTTTGGTTTTGTGACCTTTGCGGAGCCATCACTTGTTAACGTTGTCTTGCAGAATGGTCCTCATCAGCTTGATGGCAGGTTAGTAAGAAACTAAAGTATCTTCATGATAGTGAGTTAATGTTTTACTGTAATGTACTTGTTGGTGTGTTTTTTCACAAGAAAAGTGTTATTTTAACCTTATTTGAAGATAAATGTTGTGATTAATGTATGCTGTTCATTCTTTCTAATTTAGAGTGTAATAAACATAATTTCTGTTATTAAATGTACAATTTACCATATTACAACAAAACTCAAACATTTGTGTAAACAATTGTAATTATCCTTGATAAGTTATTTGAATGTAAATAGTAGAAGTATTGAAATATTTGAAGACAATAATTTCTCTGTAAAGTGTGAAAGAACCTTGATAATTTTTTTCTTTATATACCCAAAATAGTTCTAGGGTTTTTTTTGACCTTCACAACAGATATAATATGTATAGTTTGTACAATGCCTTACAATAAATTAGATCCAGTTGTAATACAAAGGATCGAAAATTAACTCTTAACACATTAGTGAAAGTCATATAAATTGGAAAGTTGTTCTGAGATTAGAACACATTATGGACTTTTACTCTCAGAATAATGAAAGTTGCAAATTTTGCATTAAATTCATTGTCCAACGTTTGATTAATATTTAAAACGAATGTACAGTAAATATCTGTCGTGTGTTTACTTAATTATGTATCTGATTATTTTTGTTCGGTTTCACACTTTCACCTCGGTTCAATATTACCGCGTTGCATATTCCATTTGTCGTAACAATAACATAATTTTACCAATGAACAACTGATATATAGCAAAAATCAGAAGCATTTGTTTTTGAGAGCACACTTGCGTGCGCCGCGAACGGTGAAAGTTACGCCAAAATTATGTAGGACGGAATCGAGACTGTTAAATTTTCAAAAAGACCACGACAGCAATCAATCTTGTGACCTTACACGTATAGCGAAATTTATTTATTTCAATACAAACTCAAAATATCTTTATTCAAGTAGGTAAAGACACTTTTGAATCGTCAATACCAAATTGAATGAACACTACCACCGGTTCGGAAGGCAAGTCACCTACCGAGAAGAATCGGCGAGAAACTCGATAGCTGCTCTTTTATAATAAACAATTAATACAAAATTATTTTACTCACAATTAAAATTACATATAGTTTTTGCTTTTTTTAAACAAATATTTCCTTTTCAACATTAACAATAATTTACGTTACATTATACAGTATATTAACACAGATAAAGCCTCGGAGAGTAACTAGTAACAAAATATTTTTTTTTTATTAAGGTCACACTCTGTTACAGTTTATGTACAAGAGTTTTAACCAACCGTTATTAAATTGAGCAACAATTACACGTAGTAATCTGAAGTTTAAAGTGTTGTTATTCGGTATTATGTGTGCAGTGGCTTAAGCTCACTGTCATTGTCATAAGCGGATAATAGACTCGTGTGCACGTAAGTCGAAAAAATTATACTTAAACATGTTGTAAATTTAAAAGTAATTATATTATTAGTTATGGCTTGAAAACTTGAATCCCGGCCCTTACTCGATCTATCGGTTTGAATACGGGTCTTATACACCAAACGATTAACTATGGAAATATTTTACCAAATATATAAGATTGAGTGTAGGTTTGATTGCGTTCCAATTTTTTTTTTACGATTGACTAATGTAAAATAAAATATCCTAATATCTTGTAATTTGGCCTTAATCAGGCAATGAACTTTGGATTGATAACAGTATTTTTACCGTTACAGTAACACTAATTTGCATAAATTCGCTATGAAATATTTTTAGCAGTCGCACGATCTATGCCTAAACGATCCCTGATCACGGTCACGGCTTAGGTACGGTTACTATTTAAGGCTACTTGATCCACCGTGATTTTACACTACAGGATTTAAGTCTTAAAATTATAAAGTACTAGTGGAAATCATAAACTAAATAATATATCCACATCCAGGCAGTGCTTACAATATTTATGTTGTTAGTACGTTCAGATGTTTGTGGGACATTAACCGCAAATTAGCATATACACATTGTTTCACTAAACATTTGTGTCTACAACATTTGCCACAATACCAGCAATAAAGCGATTTAAAATAAATTGTATAACTTAAAAAGCCTACGTGAAGTACGTGCCAATTCATCAACAAGTTGTTGTGATATGCTGGCATTTGTTACAATTCACTGTTTAAGCATGTATTTATTTAAATATGCGTAATTTAAATTTGTTGAGGAGACATAAAACAGGCGTTTGCTAACGTTTTTTTGAATACGCGAACTCTTTAACAATCATAAGAACGATTTTGTCTTACACTTAATTTATATTGTATGTTTTTCAAGGGGAAAACAAAAATAAAAAAAATGGCCGTTATATTGCGTTTACTTTTACATTTACTCGCAGATACTTTTTTTTCACGATATATTGGGATCTCCGCTAGATATGAGCTATTTCTAATAACTGGTTTTTTTTAAATACTTACTTCCCTCGAGGTTATTAGCACGTAAATGTTAATTGTTTCAAGGCGCCATTTTGTCGCTAACCAAATGTGAGCGTTGGCTTGTAAACACGGTCTTTGGAAATGCTCTCAAATCACAGTCCATCAGTTTAATTATTTGCCAATAATGATCTGGTTTGTAGATTAAGTGACTAAAGTTACGAGTTTACAGTTTTTATGCACCCATTTAAATCTTTTGTTAAATCCTTAAACAAACGAGAACTACCTACAATGATTAAGCTTTAAGAATGGTATTCATCCTAGAGTTGAGAGAACAATGCCCTATAGATACCGGTCGGCTTTTATGTGAAAATGTGTTGTTCGATATCTGTATATATCGTAACGCCCGCACTCAATTTCATAAGAGAAATCTTCAGGGTTTCATGTGATTAGCTCTCTGTGTGAAACAGAAAACTAAATCAGGATACTTTCAGTGTATTAATAATAAATAATATTATTTATAGGACCATTGACCCAAAACCGTGCAATCCACGCACGCTTCAGAAGCCCAAACGTGGGGGAGGCTATCCTAAGGTGTTCCTCGGTGGTCTGCCCTCGAACATTACTGAGACCGATTTGAGAGTTTTCTTCGGAAGATACGGAAAGGTTATGGAAGTGGTGATCATGTACGACCAGGAGAAGAAGAAGTCCAGAGGTAAACTTGATTATAATGTACAACTCTTGACTTCAAATGTTTAATATCAGCAGAATTGGGATAAATTTACGGTTTTTGTGAGCGCTTTCATACCGAAGTCTGTTCCCATTGACTTTACGAACAAAAATGTTTTTTGCCACTTCAACGAACAGGTAGTCCCGGCCGGATTTTTTAATAGTAACGATCCTTTTGTAGCGTGAGAACAAAAAAAGTCCGAATGTCCCAAAATGACCAAGTTTATCCACATCCAGGCAGTGCTTGCAATATACGTGTTGTTAGTACGTTCAAATGTTTGTGGGACATTAAGCGCAGATCAGCATATACGCATTGTTCTCGTGGACATTGTGTCTACAAAATTTGCGACATTTTTTTATTATTATTAACCAACAATGATTTATATTTGGGCCATTGTGCTTAATAACGAGCCTGAGAGACACAAATATCGTTCTAGTAATTCGCGTATTTGAAAGAGGCTCTTGGTAATTGTCTGGTACTATTTAGGTTTTGGTTTCCTGTCATTTGAAGATGAGATGTCGGTGGAGCGAGTGACTCAGGAGCATTTCATCAATCTCAATGGAAAGCAGGTAAAAAAAGTTTATATTGTTAGGTGCAAAGTGTAGCAGACTAATCTAGATTACATTTTTGTTGATATTATTGTTTCATAATATTCATTTAGGTCATTGTGTGTCTGCCAAAACAAATAAATCTACGTCAGAAGTGTAGTCGGGAAGATTTTAACATGCGTGAATGTTATTTATTTAACGTGTGCATCCTACATTGCAATCTAATACCAATATGACAGTTACATATTAAAAAAATATTTGGGTTCACAGCCTTAAAATAACCCTTTGATAGTTGTAAGGTATTTTTATGTTCAAAATAATACGGTTAAATATTGATATACCATGTGCTATAGTTTTAAATACAAGTTTAACGCGTGTACACAACTCAAAGTTAAGGTTTAGCGAGACCCTGGCCCATCAAGTTGTCTGATAACTATTTATTATGCTTAATGCCTACTTAAAAAATCTATAATAACATTTGAAAAGATCCATCTACTAAGTACTTGTATTTTTTTCACATTTGCCATTCAATATATTCAATAAACTTGCCTAGGTGGAGATTAAGCGCGCGGAGCCCCGCGATGGCTCAGGCAAGTTGGGCAGTGGTGGTAGCGGAATGGGTGGTGGCGGTATGGGTGGGGCACCGGGAGATGCGCCCACTGCTGGCCAATGGGGCCCACCTCAAGCCCCAATGAACATGATCCAGGGCCACAATGGGCAGATGGGCGGTCCACCTATTAACATGCCTATGGCCGGACCTAACATTATGCAAGGGTAAGTTGAATATTTCTAAACTTATGCATTTTATCATAAATAGCCTGTTAAAATGGAACTGGTAATTATACTATGTTTCTGCCAATAGTTACTTTTAAATTTTATTTTATGAATGAGTAAGTGGCCACATCCAGGCAGTGCTTACAATATGAATGTTGTTAGTACGTTCAGATGTTTGTGGGAGAGTAAATGCAGATCAGCATATACACATTGTTCCTGTGAACAACAGTGTCTACAAAATTTGCTACAGATGCAAATATAAATACTTAAAGATCCTATTTTAAGTATTGCCATAATTAATATCTATTTGTTTAAAATGTTATTTATGTTGTATATGGAAAATTTTCTTAAAATTGAAATAAAAAAAATTCAATAAAAAGCAATTTAAAGTCAGTAAGCATGTAGCTTAAACAGGTTAAAGCAGAGATGAGCTCAACGATTCCAGGTACCAAGGCTGGGGGACATCAGGGCAAACGTCGTACGCGTCGTACGGCGCAGCCGGAGGTGGCGCTGGCCCCGGTAACTACCAGGGTTGGGGCGCTCCGCCCGGGCCCCAAGCTCCGCCGCACGCGCCTGCCTGGCCTGCCAGTAACAACTACACGCAGCACGCGCAGCCGCCAGCTCAGGGCTACGGCAGTTACGGTAATATTTTACGAGTTCACTCTCCCTACGATTACCAGGACTTCAGCAACTGACAGCGGTCTCTCCGCGCACGCTCTATAGGCTAAAAATGACGTAGGTAGGGTATCTCGAAGCGGCTAATGAACGAATACGTAAACTAAGGCGTTCCTTATATTCACTGCATAAACGACAGAATCGGCAACCGGTAGTAGCTCATATTTATGAATTGGGGCATAAATGCGATCGCTAACAATGGGTTTGTTGTGTATGCAGCGAACTACAGCTCGGCGCCGGCGGGCGCGTCCGCAGGTGGCAGCTGGACCAACTGGAACATGCCGCAGAACTCCAACTCGACCGGCTCCGGTTAGTCCCTGTCCCTTACTAGCCGCGTTTTGTTTGTTTTGCGCCCGCCACCGCTGATTAGTTTGACCTTGTATTAGTCGTTAGTCTCCCGTGCGTACGGGACGCGCTTATTTTGCGGCCGACGTCTCTTCCACATGCCGTTGAGCGGGAGATGCTACAGCAGTGCTTTTTGTAACAGGCTCGTACGTGCCGCTGTCCGAGGGTGGCGAGATGTACGGGCGGGGTGGAGGCGCCGGCGGCGGCGGCGCTGCGCCCGCGTTGGCCGGGGCTCTCTCTTCGGCCGCTCTCAGCAAGTCTTCGTCGGCTGACTACAGCACTTATCAGCAGTACCCGCCGACTTATCAGCAGGACCAGGTACGCACGCACACGTACACGCAGTGACATGTGCACGCACACGGGTGACGGGCTTTGCACCCTTTGCCCCTTGCCTCGTATGCGTCAACTGCAATCGCCCTAATTATTAAATTAGTGACTTATTTTTGATTTGCATCTCTTTAAACTTGTAATAAAATTCACAGCATACTCGCAGGTGCTTTTTAATGTGTGAAAGCATTAAAACTCGCCTGACGTATGCCATTTGATCGCCCATCTAATTTGCTAATTTGGGTACCAAAGTGAGCAACTTAGGATCAATTCTAGTAACTATTTAAGGCGGGCATACACTGATCTAACAAATGTCTGCCTGACTTGATATTGCTTTTTACGAAGTAATTTAACCACACTCCTTATCATGCTTTAACCATAAAATCTAGTGCGTGCCGAATGGTATTTGCAATTTATAACGCTTCCAATATATATATTTCATTTTTTTATTTCATTTGAATAATTGCAAATACACGAGGACAGTTCGAAGTCAATAAGTGGGTTCCGATGTAACGCTAAATTTAACTCATGTAAATTGTACTAGTGCTTGGTTTGAATGGTTCCAAACAAACTGGATAGAAAGCAACTTGTGGATTGAACGTTTCCTTTATTAAAAGCTAAATCTAGCCATTTTCTGTCCAGTCTGTTATTCGCAAACAAATGTCATCAATACTTCACCATACACACACTGAATGAAAAAGAAATGGAGTACAGCCAAGTTGACAAACTCATCAGCTACCGTCCCCCCCCCCTGCACGCGCCTTGCCCCGCCCCTCCCCCGCCCCGCATGAGCCCCCTCCCGGAATGCGAGAGAAGGGAAGCCCCAATTTGGTTGTACGTAGTTTGTTTGCGACGCACGTGCGAATGAGCCACCGGTAAGCGAGTGATATTCAGCGAAAATTCGAAGCCAGCCTCGCGCGCATGCCTCGCCTCGCTTTAGTTCGGAGCCGCGCATCGACGCCCACCTGCCCTCGGCCGGAAGTGCGATGTCCTCCCGCTGGACGAGTCGGCCGGCGCTCGCACCGCTGTCCATAGTGAAAAATCGCGATCGAGTTTCGCTGAAGGTCTCTCATCACCGCTGTCCCTTCCCTCTCCCGTCGGGAGGTCCCCCCTGAATCTTCGGGAATGATCACGCTTACGGTTCCATCTTCACGCGCAACGCTACTTACATTATCCTTGCTATGAGTCGGAGCTGAATGTGGCGAGTGGGACTTTATGTCTAATTCTTCTTTTCCAGTTGGTCGATCAGGGCCAAGAGTGGCTCATCCAGAAAGACAATTAGACTTGGGTCGGACGGGGTAATGTCGCGAAACCGGGGATTTCTCACTATGGACGGTTCGATCGTGCCGAGAGTTTCGCGCTCACCTCGAGGCATCGCACCGCACTAGATTTTAAGCTTAACAGTTCGCAACGCGACGGCATTTGCGCCCTTCATCTCGGACAACTGTGCATTGGCATTTAAAGTACAAACTAGTAAAATTTGGATTTTTCATATTGTTACAGGTTCATTAATAGATTTATAGTCTTTTAACGATAAAAATAATATTAAGAAGTGTACTTTAAGTGTTCAGAGATGAAATTCGATTATTCTGTTGATTGTAACGAGAGAGCATACTCCAACACTGTGTCGCCATTTTGTACGAGGCAACTGTCGGCTTGGACGACATTTACAAAGCGTAGTAACTAGACGCCTCATGACGACACAGCCTGACGCCGAAGCCTGCTCCTCCATTGGGAATCTATTTTTATACTTTACTTTGACACCGGCAGGCTTCGGCTGCTTGAACACCTTCGATTTGTCGTCACTTTTCACAACATTCATTACCAAGTATCTCGTTAAGAAATAAATAGTTTGGACCACAAATCGCAAGGCTTCCTACGACCGTCAACGCCAGCGGTCTGTTTCATTCGCTTAAACAGCTTGCCGACATGTGACTGCACCAGCAGCCTCGGAGCTGCAATCAAATAGGCCGCTTCGCTTTCACGGTCCCCTGTTTAACCTTTACTATATTTTACACGATAAGATAATATCGCCTCGTGTACTGCGTCTAGTGCAACTTGGCAAATGCAACTCGCGACACGAGCGCGCGTCGCGGCCAAGTTGCCCTAGACGGGTACGGGTGTGGTCGGGGTGGGGCGTTAACGTGTGCGGATGGTTAGGGCTCGTCGTACGGCGCTTCCCGGGCCTACAGCGCGGGCGGCGAGTACCACTCGGGCGCAGCGCAGCCGCCAGGTGTGCATCCGCATCCGCACCACGCGCCCAAACACTTCAACGAGTTTAACAAGGAGTGGCCCGCCGCTTAGGCCCACCACGCGCCTCACACACCCTCGGGCTCGACCGCATTAACACAAACCCACTCGCGGAAGGACGTACATTTTTATAATGTTGAACGATTGATGGATCGTGCTCATCCCTCCCCCCCCCCCAACCCTCTTCCCGCATTCATGTCTCTCGTGAAGTCCCTCCCCCGAAGTCTCGCGTCCCCCTCGACTGAGTCCCAAGAGCGCCGAAGGCGGCGTGTCTTGCCTCTTAAACTCTTTTAATATTTTGGATGTGGGCTCTCAACGTACATAAACTTCTTATACTTTTTTGATTGTCAATTATCGTTTTGAATCGTGAAGTGATTTCTTTTAATAACATCTCGGCATTGGCGATGTCGTGTGACGTATGATCGGCGGGCGTGGGCAAGGGCCACCTCCGGCGCGCATTTGACAGACCACGTACGGCCCCCGAAGGGCGAGACCTAAGCAACTTAACTTAAGCTAAACACTTGTATAAATATTTCGTATATATGTATGTTTAATATTAGAGGGTTTTTTTTTTTGTTATTTACCACGCAACTAGACTTAGGAAAACGGTAGCGAAGTAATGAAATTATTATTATCCGTTAATATTTAACAGAACCTAGTTTGACTGAACGTGATTCTTTTAATCGATATTGAACCCGTTATGTAAAATAGAAGGAACATTACCGTGTAAATGATTGTATTCGTAAATTTAATTTGTCGTAATCGTAGTGTTTTAGTTGTCGCCTTTAAGTTAAATCCCCTGCCAAATTGTTAATGAAGCGATAATATTAAGTGACTGACGAAGCTCAATCGTTAGGATGTAGATAGGCGCCGCTCCGCACCGTTCGCTCGGACTCTTGTACATATATACTTACTTGTATTTTAATGGAACCAATCGACACATAGTTTTTAATTTGTACGATTGCCAAATATCGAACAGTGTGTATAGACGCCGCGCTAGTTGTATCGGCCGCGGGCGTCGGGGCGCGCTCGTCGACCGCTCCCTTCGAAGTGAGTTATAATTTTAAATAACATTTTTAGATTTAATGTTAGTCCTTTACTGTACTATATCGCTCAAGCGTTTGACCGATCGACTGATTAAAATTTTAGTGCTAAGCTAAGTAATTTAATCGTGGAGCGGCTGAGCCGAGCGCGCCTCCCCGGCCGCGTACCTTTCGTTGTTAATGGTTATCATAGGGTTTACGACGTACTGATAGACTGCCCGCCGCAGTTCCTTTAATTTTTAATTTAGATTCGCGACCTAGGCATGTTTCTACTAGACAAATTGTTGATTACACTGATGCGTCATTCGATGGCGTATAGCATAGGGTTATTTAAGATCGCACCATAAGTGAAGTATAATTTAAATACGACGATTTTTGTGAGGCGTAAGCGATTTGATAAGCGACGCGGTCCGGCGAAAGGTGCGGAGTGCCAAATTAACGCTAAATGAGGAAAAAGCCTTTACATTGTGATGTTCATAGTTAATGCACGTAATATTGGTACATTTCTTATAGCTCTATATTAATTACACACGACTGACATAAACGTAGGAATGGAAACTCGTACCTTTAAAGCCAATGAAATAATTAATTGATAAATGATTGAGTAACATAACAATGAGTGCCTAACTGCCCACTAGGTTACGCGTAGACTTACCGTTCACCGCTTCGTTTGCTCTCGTCTGATCGTTCCTATCTTTAGGTTAACTTCTTATTGTTCATTCCTCGGCCAACATGGGCCAACCCGCTACCTGTCCCGCCATCTCCGATTACTCTTAAGTGTAGTGTACAACCGCCGGTGATCGAACGAAATGAAATAAAAACGATGCCTTAACAAGTTAAGTAAATATATAGATAATTTATATTGTTTTCAGTGATATTGAATTTAGCACTAAGATATTAGGAACGGGACGTAAGCCCGCACTCACAAACGTTCGGAACAATTAAGCAAGTTAGTTTGTAATGGATCAATGTGGCAATCATCTAATTAAACATAAAGAGTATGATTTATTGATAATAAAGTATAATATATATTAGAAATTTTAGATTTACTCAACCTTAAACTTAGTGCAAATTATTGTGAAAAAGAAAATCAATTGAAGACTATTTATATGAGTTTTTAATTATTATTATATAGGAGGAGGAGGAGAGCATTAAATATTGGAGGAATTTATTAATTAAACATAGTTAGCGAAAATACATACGATAAGACTCGTTCGAGGCTCGCCTGTCAAATGTCCGTGGCCCCGCCCCCGCCCCGCGTCCGCCCGCCGCACCTCGCAATGCCCCCGACTAATCATGGCTTCGCGGCACTCGGCGTACGCCGTTACGCGGTCTTTTATATGTGTATATGTTTATCCAGTAGTGTAACATGTTTGTGTAAAAGTGTATTTTGGTAATTTGATAGCCGATACATGAATAAACTTTATGATCGTAATTGACTAATTATATTACACGACCTCCCCTAGATGTATGTAATGTTAGATTAGCTGAGTCTGTTTAGGTTTATTTTAGTCGTTGCATTTAAGGCTAATGCGTCCGCAGTCCGCGGCCGACTCTCATGGGTCGGTTCTGAACTTATTTTTAAAAAAAAAAAACCAATGCAGGTATTATTATTAATATGAAATCCTCGTATTTATACTAGAATATTTAATGTAATGTAATTATCGAACACCTATTAATCGTATGATAAAATGGCACGGGCTTTACGGTTAATTGTAACATTAATTAATATAAAACTTAGGGCAAGTTGTTATTTATTTCTGTTTATAATTGAAATTTTGATGTTAATTATTTTTTTAAATATTTTTTTTATAGTGAATTTTAAAGTACATATTTTGATCTATTTAGATAACAAATTGATTAGAACTATCGACTGATGTACAATATTTAACGTAACGATTAATTATGACAGTGTATAAGTTTTACTGGGGGCGTGTGTTTATACGGACGTGAATTTGTTTCTTGTGAAATGTAATCGGTTGGGATCGGCTACTGCCACCGAGCCACTTTAGCCACTGAGCATGTTACGCTGGTAAGACTATTATTATCTAGATTTGTTACAATCTCGTGGTTAGCCTTAGCCCCTTATCTATATAAAAAGGAAAATTATGATAGACTTACGCGTGCGTGTCCTCGTTGTTTTCTCTACAATAGCCTAATGATAATTAGTTAATTACGGTTTGTAATAATTATGAAGCACTAAATTCTAAGACAAAAAGCTTTGTATGAGATTTAAGTATTCGATGTAACGACGAAGAGTGCTATCACAGAACATTACACTTAAGGTTTTTTCGAAGTAGCAATTATGCATTATTCATATTAGGTACTTTGGGTATATATTTAGTTAGATTTAACTGGTAACATTTAAGTATGTAGTTTGTAATGTAATGGAAAAAATATTAAACGGTTTTTGTCGTAGTTTTCTATTTGATAAGCTTCTTCTATATTAATGGTTTAAACTAAGTAATTACTGGTTGATAAAATAAAAATAAAAAAATATTAATATTACAACTGCAAATATTTGAGATATCTTATGATAAAATATATATCTACTTTAAGGACATTATAAAACGTAGATAATTAAAAGAAATCAAAAATTTCAAAATGAATGGCATTTTTAATGGTTACACAAACCTCACTCCCTCTAGATAAGTTGTCATAATTTTTGTTTTTATTGTCGTTATAATAGTCTTACTAAAAATTACATTCAAAATGGAGCAGCTATACCATTAATTACCATCAAACTAATGCCACGCGCGTGTTCACGTTCCATTCTAACACAATTACAGTAGAGTTTATTGTTTACGCATAGCTTTACCTACAAGTAATCGATACAAACACGCTTTCAATCTCAGAGGTTATTTTTCATTCTGAAGTTTAATTGAACGATCCTAAATTTATTCAAAAGAGCTCGTCAACAGTTAACATTATGAAAATTGCGGACTTGAAATTTCAATGTGGGGATGTGTTTAATGCGCCTCGGATAGGTCTGCAGTATAGAAATTATTTAATGAGGATAAAATTGAGATTTGAGACACTAAAGCATTCTAGCTCTGATTCTGCATCTTTCCTAAGACAGATTTGGCATTATTTCATACTAAAGTCACTAAGTAGAACAATTGGCGCAGGTTGCTATGGTGTACTGCGGAGGCATGGTGTCCCCACAGCCATCGTTTTGTAACGTATCGGATATTTCCGCTCCCGCTTCAGGTTTTCCCCCAATTTCTAGTAATGACCATAGATATAGCTAGTACCATTATATAATGTACCGAACATATTAGTTAGTAACATCTGCAATAATAGACTCGAGAAATGAAGGTGCGTGGTGCGGTGAGTTTCCTTTTATTTTCTATATCTATTTACGTAATTTCAACTGATAGTGTAAACTTTAAATATCAATCTTTGCTTTATACCGTTGCTGTTGGGTTTTGACATTATCCATTTGATTTTAACACAGGTTTATGTATAGGTGATGATTATGAGTACACTGGCGGCTCCGGAGATGGTTACCAGAAGTCATCAAAAAGGAGCTACCACGGATCTTCGGGCGCTGCTTCCGCCTCTTCATACCATCCCTATCGGCGTTAACGAGTGACGCTTCGTTACTCATGATCGCCTGGTACCTGCGTTTGTGAACGGCGAGCTGGCGGTTCTCTTTTGACGTGGAGTTTTGTTTTTTTTTTTTTATATATTCATCCCCCATTAAGTTGGCCATACATTTTTTGACTTAATTAATGACATTTTTGCCATTCATTACAGAACCGCGCAGCCGCTTACAACAACTATCATGTAAAATAGCGATGTACCTTTTTCTATGATGCATTCATTGCGTTTTTAATGCCTTTTTTTTATGGAATCACATTTGTTGAGAAAACAAAAGTATCACCTCAAAGGTTGCGGTTCCCGTGTTATTGTTAAAAGAAGTTAGCATAGTTTTCTTATTCATGTACCTTTTTTCCACTTTGGGTATGAACTAGTTTCAAATTTACAGTTTTTCCTATACGAATTGCTTTCGTAAAATAAGAGACAAAGTCGTATTTTTATATGATGTATTTGTGATGCTATTTAATTGTAACCAGTTGCAAATAAGATCGTTTCTCAGTGGTGACATTTAGTGTGACGGTTTAAATTATTCTAAGTTTAATCCGCGTCCAATTCAAAACTATGCATTTAAACACCTTTGAACCAGACTAAAGACGTTGTCTACTATATTGACAACCCCGCCTTTTTTAATGCGATTTTGAATCGACACTCGATGAACGCTTCGTCCTGTTCGTATTGACACCGTGTATTTTGTTTATTTCAAATAAAATAACTTTAATCTGTAAGTTTTCTTTAACTCTACGATCAAGACTGAATCCATTCCTTCGACAATGCAAAACAACACCATTTAGTTGAATATTTTTTACAATATTTTTTTTTATTTTTGAGATAAAGTTTAAATCACAATATATTTATAGAATCTATAATTAATACATTCACGTAAGCACTAATTTTAGAAAGATACAATTGATGTATTTAAATATTTTCTTTTTACTATAGCTGTAATGTACATATATTAAAATCGATATAGTTAAGACATGGCAATGATTTTATAATTTTAGACTCTTAAATTAAGCAGCGGTAATGAGGATCTAACAGTTTATGTATAAATCAAATAGACGATTTGAATTTTTTCTATTTGAATAAGCCAATTTCCGGCTTAGATTTTTAATTGTTTCGTTATTAGCTTTACGAAAATTACTTTGTAGAATCACGACTTAATAAAATGTGTAAAGTGATTAACGCGAATTATTTCCTAATTAAGTTCTTATTATCAAATCGTTATAAATGGCTGAATTTTTAAATGGTATGAGGTTAAGTCTCATCATTTGTATTGTGCCCAAGGATTACGATTAAACTAAAGTTATAATTGATAGGATAAGGCACTGGGATTATTATAATTGAACCATAAAAAATAATTTAAGATGCCAAAGGAATAATAGTAGTCGAAGAAGAACAAAAGGTTTAAAGGAACCGCTGTTTACACAATTATGCAATTTTACAATGAAAGCCCTTTGATTTCACAAATAGACACATTCAAAGCCTAAACTTAGTTAATTTAATGAAGCAGATACTTAAGCGCTAAGTGAATTTCAATCTGAAGTTGAATGTCGCTTTGCAACGCAGTTGGAACATTCACATGGGCCAGGTGGGCTTTCGTAGGTCATATGCGCCTGGGCAGCACGATAACACAGCTCTCTGTAGCGGGCGCAACCTGGTGGATAGGAGAAATGTCAAAAAAAATTATACTCAACTTTATTGAGCTTAAGTGTTTACCTGTTGGTGGCAATGCTAGTCTCGTATCGGCAGCGAAGCCACGCTGCGCCAGTCTGTCCAGCAATGTCGTAGCTGACCATCACCTCTCATTCTCGCCCTCTGTTGCTACAATTGAGTCTGTTAGTTTACAGTATAGAAAAGGGATCTTCATTAAAATATGACTAAATTATTTTACTTATCAGATTAGGTTCATCAAATCAATAGTGTTTTGTTTAAACAGACTAAGACTCATTAGTAGTGTAAGCTGATAATTCCATTAGAAGACTACCTACCCTCGGTCTTCGGAGGGGAGGGACCGCAGGGCTTCTCTTCAACTCGAGGACTCGATGATCCGTCAGATTGTTCCTATAGCAACAACTCCTCTTATGGTACTAGTCTTAAGTAGATCTATTCTCGGAGTGTACAAAATAAACTAAACTTTTGCTCATAAATATATAAAGTAGAAAGCGTGGGTACTTGCAATCTTGTACGAAGTATAGCGTCTAGACCAGTGGTTCCCAACGTGGGGCGGACGCCCTACTGGGGGGCATTTTGAATTTTTTTCTGTTTAAATTACCCCTCTAGTTAAGGGCATTACATATCTTTGCATTGGTTAGGGTCCCATTTTCTTATTTTTTCATGGGTTAGGGGGGCATTTTCTTATTTTTGCACGTATCAGGGGGGCACTTTCGATTTTAGAATCTCAAAAGTGGGGCGCGCACTTAAAAAAGTTGGGAACCACTGGTCTAGACAGTCCAAGATTTTTTACTAACAAGCAATGATATTTCATTTAAATAAAAGTTGCGAGTTTAAAATATTTTAAATCAATAACACTAGACATTTATGTGTATTAAAATTAAAATTTGGACAACAAAACAATTATATACTAAAACTGTACAATACAAGTACACCAACTGAAAATGGAAAAACAATGAATAATAATCGTCTGTTGGCAAAATGATAAAGTTTATGTTCATGTATTGAACAAAGGCGTGTATTCCCCAGTTTTCATATTGATGCTACCGAGTTAGCGTAATACAATTATAGCGCAAACTAGGCACTCGTTAGCTGACCCGTCGCTACGGTCGCTCGTTGACATGCCGAGAGCAATTTGAAAAGTTGATTTCAGATAGTCTAACAGTTGGTGAACTAGGTTAAGGCTCTATTTTGATGTCACAACACATAGGAATGAAAAAAATCACGTAACACTTAAAGTAATTATTGTGAAGAATACATGTTTGGTAACGTAATTTTAAAACGCCTGCTTAAATTGTGTTACAACTGAATAATTTTTGTCCATATTAGTCTCATGAAATTCTTAAATAATTCTGGATTTTAATTTTACACAAAACAAAATTATCGCTTTATCGTGAAACCTGATAAATATAAATCGCTTCTAAATGATATTTTTATCTCGAATGAGGTCAGGTTAGAGGCGATTTACTTTTTTTGTTAATTAGAAAATACCTAAATAAATGTATCAAACATTTGTTTGGTTAAACATTCACGTTCTATCATGAATATTGCGTATATTTTTGCCGATTTTGTTTGATCAATAAACGTTATTCAAATACAGTACCCACCGTTTCTTTTTTTTATTAATTACCAAATAAATCGGTTTGTAGACAATCCTAAACTAAACAAAAAAATTAACTGCATCATACCTGGTGATGATCAACTTTTGCTGTTGCAGTAAGCAGGTCTAAAATCGCAGAGAAGGAACCTCTGGCTGCACGCCGAAAGCCTTCCGGTGGACCCTCCGCTGCACCACCTGCGATGCTCAGCGGTGATTGAGACCACTGAAATTGTAAATTTCGGTTAAACTTTGTCTATAGACCTCTACCGTGTAATAATTACCGATCTATTTTGCTGCAATAATAAAATGCAACCTAACCTAACGAACTATCTCAGTATTAATATAAGTATGGATTAATAGTACTTTAAGCTATAACATTACTATCTGACAATTCATTGGGTAACAGCTGATTACAAACCGGTATAAAAGGTACATATTGTATACGAAGAAAATTAATTTCCTAAATTGTGTTGCAATAGTGTTTACTGTGAAGTGTTAGGTTTTTAAATTTACATTCTGATGAGACTAACTAGTTAATATACTAACGACAGAGGAAGAAAGAATGTTTCTATTTAATAATTGTCTTGTCTCTAATAGTATATCAATCAAATCCATCTGAAAATAATTCGTTTCCATTTCAGTATAATGGGCCGACTCAAAAGCAATCTTAAAGTAACAAGTTCAATCCGATGTTCTTAAGGTAAACCATATCTTGTTTAATAAAACAAAATGTTTGTAACAAACTTTTATAAAGTTTCAAAGCCCGCGGCTGAACTGCGCAAACTTCATATCATTAAACTTGCAATTAGCTGTTCGGAAGTCTTTAAAGTGTTCAAAGTGTGCTTCGCGTTATAACCTGTGGCTAGTTATCATATGAAGATAATCCCAAACAATTTGTTCACTCTGTCAGTATGGAAATTTATAGTTAAACAGCTATTAGAAAAAGCGTTTTATAACTTATCTGAATATTATGACGATGGAAAAGGTTTGTGAATGAATTAGCACCAGCTTGGCGCTGCTTCAAAAAGTGTACTGGGACAATTTCCAAAAACAATCAACCAAGCCGAGTTTCCTGCCTGCTTCTCAGCTTGGTCGCGTACGAACAGGTGTAGAATCATTTAGATTTAAGACTTTTCAAAATATCTTTACTCAGTATGGAACATAGTCTTTACTAAGTAAAGATATTTTGACTTTGAGTTTTTTTATCTCCCGCAAATGGTCATTAGCAGCGTTATTACATATTAAGGCTCTAGATAACGAACGAGGTTCTAACCAGTGCCACAATAGCAGAACCCTTTATCTAGTAACGGATTAGAAGACAACTTGGGAACATGTTTCCTTTGGGGCGGGACAAGAAAAAGTTCTGTTCGTTGGCCTCGTGATAAGCTTTATCTACCATTGACTGCTTTGACCCCATGGGTAGAATAAGTTATGTAGAAGAATAGCTACGTAATATCACCCAAATGGATTCAGCTCTACACACCAGGATTTATGTTGAATATAGTTTTAGATTTATCGAATGTTATTGCGACGTATTCGCATAGTTTACGTGGGAGAGATCGCGAGTTCCAATTATCTTGGAATTACATTGTTTCGAGCTCAAAACCAACAAACATAAATAATATAATGAGGCTCGAATGTTTACTAAGCCGGGAATTATTGAAAAATTGCCGGATCACTATAGTCGGATACTCACGTCTAACGAGAGTAAAAAAAATGTATTATTTAGATTAAAAAATTAATTTTATTGCTTTACAGTTTGTTGTGACAAAATTGTTGTGGTTTAGTTTGAATTATAACTTTATTACGAGTGCATTAAATAATGTTTGTAATTGTTTATACATATATGCAAAACTAATTAGAATACGACAAGAGATAATAATTATCTTTTGGCGTGTGTAACATATTGTATCTTCAATGACGTAAAATCGACCTAATTTACTAGATATTATAATTAGTTTTTACATTAGCATGTTTGATGTATACCATATTAGTTTCATTTATTACTTATCAACTTCACCCACACAATTTAATATGTGAATTTTCTGAAATAGTCCTTAAGTCTCGGTAATAGGGTTAATTTTCCAAAATAAGTAATTTTAAGTTTATCTATCTGTTACAAACTTTAGTCCTTTTTCAATAATCTCATCAGCGGGGATATAGCTCAGTGGTAGAGCATTCGACTGCAGATCGAGAGGTCCCCGGTTCAAACCCGGGTGTCCCCTTCATATAATTATTTTCCTACAAAATTCAAAAAATACTAAGTATTAATAAATATCGTAGCGAAGCTTGTGATATATATTTTGTAAAACAAATAAATTAACAGTTTACAAGAACCTTTTAAATATGATTAAATTACCTGGTCCGTAAGTGCTGGGTTCGCGCCACGTGCTAACAATAACTCGACAATGTCTGTCGCATCCGCCGCGCACGCAGCATGCAACGCTGATGATCCCACCTGCAATCAAACAGAGCTAAAGTGTGCCTTTAATTAAGCCATTTATCCGATTTTGAATGAAAACGTACGCTATTCTGTAAATGCACATCAGCCCCGAACGCAAGGAGGTGCTCTACAATGCCGCGACAACCCTGCGCACACGCCATCTGTAGAGCCGTAACACCATTCTGCGACGGATATTTAAAATTATTGATGTTATTAGTAAGTAACCTGTTTAATCCATTGAAATATTACAATTTAAGGACCGAATATTGCATTTCTTACATCGCAACGACTTACGAGGGTGACCCCACATACTTGAGGTTAAGCTTCTATTGACCCCTCACACATGTCCCAATATTGCGGCTTGTTAGAGATGCAAAGAGAATGTAAAATTTCAATGGAATGGATTTATATTTGTTAGAACTTACGTTATCAACAGCATCCACGTTACATTTGCTTTCCAATAAGGTCTGTACCAATTCAGTATGTCGATGGACTGCTGCAATATGCAATGGTGTTCTGCTGGAGTTGTCGCGAGCTTCGCGTGAAGCTCCCTTTGCTATCAGGAGAGCAGCAGTACCACTGTTACCACCCTCACACGCAAGGTGTAGCGCTGTGCGACCAACCTAATCCAAGATTTATACTTTTTACTGACCACATAATACGAGTATTTTACATATTAATATACCTACACTTCGTTAGCTTTTTATTCCTATATCTTGCTCATGTTAGTTTTAAAGTTTGTATTATTATAGTTTGATTTTGGGTATCAATAAAGATTAATTATTATTAAATTTAATTACTTTTTTAATATCAAAATGCAACTATAAAAATAATCAATACCATGGTATAAAAATCAATATACCTACAAAATAAAATTTGCAAATAGAAATAAATTATAGCCGAAATAAACGGAGATTGTGAATATTTTGAAACGAAATTAGGCAGGCCATTGAATGGAATTGAATTTTCAGTGAGTAATGAAAATTCGAAGTATGAAGTGCAATGAGTTAGATAACGAGCAGTATTGGAAAAGTGGCAAAATCGAGCGAACACATTTTTCTATTCGAGTGATTTAGTTTAATTATTGATAATACCAATATAATTACATATAAACTGTACTTTCTAGAGTCTAGAGTGGGTATTTATAAAACTCAAAATATCTTTATTCAAGTGGGTTTTTATAAAGACACTTTTGAATCAATTTTTACACTACCACCGGTTCGGAAGGCAGTCATCACCGAGAAGAACCGTCAAGAAACTCGATAGCTGCTCTTTTAAAATAAACAATTAATACAAAATTATGCTACTGACGATTAAAATAACAAAGCAAGTGGTTATTGTATTTAAGCCTTTACAGTAAATTATATATTGGTGGCCGCGAAATTTTAATTAAGAAATCTTTAACTTCATCAGTCAAGATTTATAAATAAACATATTTCGGTATGTTAACAAATGAATCAATATGTTCTGATGATAGTTAAAATGCTTTTAACTTATCCGATGTTTAAATACATGAGGTTATGTCATGTTTGGCGTACAATAGTATTTAATAACCTGAGATCTGGATGCAAAGCGTTATACATTCGTAGATTCATGCTTCAGTACTCGAGTATACTATTAAGTCGGGACTTGAGTTATAATTCGGAGAGAAACGCGATTTCTAATCTACCTCTGTCAAGGACTCTTACCTTACGACCCTTTAGGAACCTATGAATTTGGTTATGTACTTGGTAATATGTGACTTCGTATTTTCCAAGAATATTTATATTAAATTATCTTACAAGCAATAACCATCTAATATTACTAAAATCGTTATTTTTATCTGTTATCTTTGGTTATTTCCAAACATTATTTTGACATTACCCTTATCAAAGTGACATATAGACTCCAATCAGGTAATTTCAGGTCGTGGTGGACGCCAAACTTTACTCAAAACATGTTATGACTATACTTATTTAAAAAAAAACTACAGCTAACTTCAACATCGCGTTTTGTCTATAATAAGCGACATCTAATATAAAAAACCAAATGTACAGTAAAATCTACATAAGATAAGATATAATCGACCTAGAAACCCACATATATCTACCATAAATATATATGTTTTTACATTATACTCATCTCTAGATGTCAACAACTATTACTTAATCACATATAAAAAAAATACGACGCGACAGCTGCTCGAAGCTATAAAAAGCATGATACGAAACGGCTATGATGTAATTATGTGACCTAATTATAACGTGAGCTCTATTAGTGGACATTTTATGAGGACATTATGCGAATGGATCGCACTAACGACCAATTTATTGTAATCATCATATTGGCATGCGTTAAAATTTACGTTTCAATCTTTACATTGTATAGTTGATGGTAAAATGTATTTTTTTTTTACTTTTTATGTTGTAATATGACGAATTATCCCTGTCTTTTCATATATGTTAGTTAGGCACGGGGTATAAGAGGCAAAGCACACATTGAAAGTGAAGACGCCGGCCATTGACACTCACGTGGCACGCTCGTGAATACGTTGCCGGCCTTTACTTCAGTCGAATTGGTTCGGTTATATCAGGAGAACTAAATCTATGAATTGAATCTCGTTTTAACCAAAAACTTCAGTAAAGTAGTCGGACCGCGTTTGACGACGTCCCTATTTAATAAAACTTAAATTATCTATTACATTACATATTTACGAATTAAATAATATATATTATATAATAACCACTTTCCTAATGTCTTATATATTAAAGTCCCGTGTCACAAAATGTCCGTTCCCGTACTCCTAAGAAACGGCTTGACCGATTCTAGAAACCTAAATAGGTCTACATTTTTTATTATGTCGCATTAAAAATACATTTAACCCTAAATTTTAACCTTTATGACCAACCCCTATTTTTTTAGTAATTGTATGGTAGCGTTTGCCGGGTCAGCTAGTATATGTATGATAATTATGTTCCTAAGGGTCCACATTAAGTAAGCTGCACTCACCTTATTAATAGCATCGATATAAGCTCCTTTATCCAACAGAAGCTCTACCACATTTGTGTATCCAGAACGTGAAGCAAGCGCGAGAGGCGCATCACCCGTCGCATCGGTCGTTTGGACTTTTGCACCAATGGAAATCGCGTACGTGGCAACATCATATGCACCACGAGCGCACGCGCATTGAAGTAGATCATTCTGTTTCTGATACAAATTATTCATATGTTATATTAAATTAAAAAAGTTTATTGTTTCAAATCAAAATGTTGCATATCATGCAAGGTTCTGTTATTTTATAATTAAGAAACGCCACATGTACTTAGCAACGGAGGCTGTTGTAAAGTAATATAATATAATAATAATAATATATTGAAAATAATAATATCTTTAAAATTTCCTTATTAAAGGCATGTATGTGCTTTTTGATCAACAATAATTGATTCATATATAAAACATATATTCATGGCATATCTATCATCAATGGTATAAAGTTTAAAGGTTGCAATTGATTACTTATCTATTATAAATAAAAAATACATAATATACTGGCACCAAAAAACCACTAGGGGTTTAAAGGGTAAACGTGCTGCATGTATTAAGTCTTACAATATTAACAATCTTTTATATTATTTGCTAAATTCTTAATAGATATTGACTATTTATAAGAACAACAAAATTAAATTATCGGTTCTCACGAGCATTTTATTAAAACTTCGTTTCACACAATTATCACATTCAAAACTTAACTGACAGCTTTGACGACGCGACCTTCTCTGAGCGGAATATTTTCTGCACGTGAAGGATTATATTTTCATGTCTCATTAAATCGTTGGGCCGACGAAAATCACAGAAACAAGTGCCGGATTAAATGTTTATACGCTATAAAATTTATCACATAAATATTCAAATGTTATCTTTATGCTTTTGGTACCGGCTTTAATATTGTAGAATATTTTGTACTCTTGTGATAATTTGATGTTTAAAATAAAGTATTAAACACACAGAATCGTATCGGTCACTTGGGTACGTCAGGAGTGCCCGAAGAGCCCAGTTTGATGTGAGATATATACTCCATGGTCTATGTTTTTTTTTATAGAAGAGGGGGCAAACGAGCAGGAGGCCCACCAAGGTGAAGTCGCCGCCCATGGACACTCATGTGGCTGGGAGCTCATGAGTGCGTTGCCGGCCTTTTAGGGACTTGTACGCTTTTTTCTTGAAGGACCCTAAGTCGTAGTGGTTCGGAAATACCGTGGCGGGCAGCTTGTTCCATAACGTGGTGGTGCGTGGTAAGAAATGTCTTAAAAAACGCGCAGTGGTGGAACGACAGGCATCAAGGTGATACGGGTGGAATTTCGCATTCTGCCTTGATGTCCGAAGATGAAATTTAGCTGCAGGTATTAATCCGAACAACTCCTCCGAACACACCCCATGGTAAATGCGATAGAAGATGCTGACAGATCCAACATCTCTACGCAGCGCCAAAGGATCAAGCCGGTCGGAGAGTGACTGGTCAGCGACTAATCGAACCGCTCTACGTTGAATGCGATCAAGAGGAAGGAGCTGGTACTGGGGGGCTCCCGGCCAGAGCCGAGAACAATATTCCATATGGGGCCGAATTTGCGCTTTATAAAGTTGCAAGCGGTGGCCCGGAGTGAAGTAGCGTCTCGCCTTACTGAGCACACCAAGCTTTTTAGAGGCAAGTTTTGCCTTTATATACTTTACTTAAAGTCGTTCCAATGTGATCTGATCTGAGAATGTTACCTTTTAATAAGTGTGTTGACTGAGTTGAAAGCAAAAAAAGTACTAGGACATTATGAATACCTTGTTAGTAGCTGCCAAACAAGCACCAGCCTGAACTAAAACTTGGACAGCATCGAGGTGTCCGTGCCACGCCGCCATCAACAACGGCCGCATTCCAAACTACGAATTAATAACGACTACTTATTTCACTATATTACGTTTATACATAATATATTAAACAGTTGTAAACTGTGATTGAATTAATCAATTGAAGTGTCAATAAGCTGTAACAATATTGAATATTACCTTGTCAACGGCCTCTATATCGCAATTGGCGTCGATGAGTAATTTGATTATCTCTATATTTCCTCTACTTGCTGCCCAGTGTATAGGCGCACGGCCGTACTGAAATATATAATAATTTATTTATTTACGGCCGACGCCAAAAAACATATACAGTTTTTAACTTAAATCTAACAACCTCTCACATTCGTCCACTATCATTTCTAATCCTGTCATAAAAATGTCACATTCTGGTGCAGAGCTAATGAAACGATTCATTAGGGCGATCATACGCGGAATTGGGCTTTGTGGGTGGAGGCTTGTTCGAAAGCGTACCTCAGACAGCAATGGATGCCTCCTGAGCCGGTAAAAATTATCAGGGGCATGTAATCTTAGCAATGATTGCAGAATTACTGCAGTCAATGCCGCCCCTGATTATCTTCCAGGCAAACTTCACTAAGACAATATCCCTACGCCGGTTTAGGTCATTATACCCTAAAAAGCCTAATAAGAAAGCAGTCGGATACATGAACGGATAATAACTATTTTTTCTTCGGTAAAAACACCTTAGAAATTTCTTTAATATAATAATAATATAGTATGATATTATATATATATCGTAACATGTGGAACAAAGTGGAGGAAGTGTGTTATACCAAATTGGTGTTACATAAAACCTTATTACGAGTTATAATATTTAATATACGCGTTCTTGAGAGTTAGATACATATCTTGAAACGTAAACACAACCCAGAGTCAAAGTTGTTAAAAAATTCAAGCACGGCTGGTTGAGCTTACATTTTGTATGAAGGCTCGACCTTGCCTTCACCTTCAGCTTTTGTCGCTTTCCGGTTCACAATATTTAAGTTTACAGGATTAAATCAATTTCATTTACGCTTTGATGGAATTCAGAACAGTTTCAGGAGTGATAAAACATTTGCATAGTTTATGTTTGTTTGTTTACATAAAATGGTAAAATTATCTGATTTAAATTATTCAGTTTAATTTTTTTTTTACTATGCTCATCGTTGTTAAGAAAGTCTTCGAAAAAAAATGTTAATTGATAATTTTTGTTTACGTTTAAAATCAACTACATTTTGTTTACATAAGTAAAGACAAAACGGTAATACAGTTATGATACATAAAAGCCTATAATTCATTTTATATTTAACACAAAAAAGATTACAGAAATATTTTTCCACTGAAAACAATGTTCGACCAGTACACATGAAAAACTGCGTACGATACTTTAGTCACTTGTAATACCATATTCTATTATTCCATTGTTTCAAACTACTTACGTTATTTCTACAGTTTACATCCGCTGGTCTCTGCAGAGCCTCTCTAACAGCCGCCGGCTCGTTCTTAATGACTGCTTCATGGAGTAACAAGTCATTCTGTTGGACGCGAGGTCGGCTTTCGCACATCTGTTAGTAAATAACTATTATTTACTTTATTCTCACAGGATTCACAGGATTCAGCTGACACAATATGGTTACATATGAATATAATAAAATAATTAAATTTACAGCTGCTCCCTTACAGATCAATTTAAGCCAGAGAAAAGTACACTTGTGTGTCTATATATTTTTTAGACTATAGATTTTAATAATTTCATTCTTTAAAATATGACAGCATGAAAACAGATCCATGACGTTAAAGAGAGAGTCATGTAATTTCAAATCTTATATGTGAAAAGCGTGGCTGTTTTTGAAAGGACTCAGGATATCTTTTCTACAATATTTTATTTATTACTTCGTTGATATATTTGAAAATACACAAACAAGTAAAATTTGAAGAGCAACTGCAGAGTTGTGATGTATTTCAGGCATATTCAAACCATAACAATCAGAATAGAAGATAAATACTTGGTGACTATCACTCAGTCTGTGAGAAATCATGAGTTTAAAAAAATTTCGATTCGATTTTGTCTTTATTTAAATTAAGACTTAACTCGATGAATTGTAACTCGAAATTAAGCAAAACCCGCAAGAAAAAAAAATATTTTCTAGCTTCTTGTTGTTTTTTTTATAAATTATAATTATTGAATAAATACGAACAACGGCACCCGGAAGAGTGACTATTTATTCTACCTACTCAATTTATTGGTAGACTACAATATAATATATAAAATCAAAATTAAAATAATTAAACAAGTTAATTGAAAGTTGATTTGTCCGTAATTTTGAAGAAAGCTTTTTCAATTATCTCAACAAACACAATTTGTAATTTTATTATCAACAATTCCATTCGTATTCGTTTTTCGATACGAAAATATTATTGTTTTTCATCGGCATCTGATATTGAATAATCAAAGCCTTATTGAATTTTCGAGTTACATAAAACTGTGAATTGTATTAATAGAAAATCAAACTTCATTTGAATTTTACGATATCCAATGTCATTCAATTTGAAAACGTTTTCGTTAGCCGGTTAAAGATATAAATCACTAATATTAAAGTATGTAAACTCTATATAACGACACTGAAGGAACTGTGCATTTTGTGGCGTTATAGACAGTGATCGTTAAAGAAGAAAAATCATTGTATCAAATATAAGCTAAACCATCAAATGATGATTTCGACGCTTTAGTAGAGTTTGTCCTTTAATCGAGTGACGTTACAGGGAGCGTTTACATAATGTTTCAATCAGTGAAAAGTGTTTCGTCCTTTTATCAAGTTACGTAGACTTGATAACGAAAAAAGGTTCTATTAGCACTTGAATATGTATACATAAGGGCAACATCTCCAGAAGCTTCCAACTTCCGGTACGCGTAAGTAAATGAAATTAAGTCCCCTTTTACCATTCAATTAAGGTTAAATAAAGGGAATATTAATTTGAATTTACATTTTGCAATGCTTGATTCGTTATAATAGTACCATTCGATTACATTACAGTAATTTAACTGAAATATTTGATTAAATTAGAGACGGAGTGATATTTATAAAAATCGCTTTTAAATTTAATAGATAATAAATCTTTTTCTCTATATCAAGTCTAGGTCACATCGCGGTTGAAACTCATCTATCAATATGTAGCTAGCCGTGTGTAGAAAGAGTATGAAGACAAATGTCGTCTTTCGTTTTTTATATTACCTTCTTTACCGTCGCAAATCCCGAAGGAAATTTTCAAACAAGTGTAAAGCTCGCTCGTTCATATAATCCATATCAAACAAAAGCTTAACATTAAGCCTGCCTGTTTGCAATCTATTATATCACAAATAGCATTAAATATAAATTTAATATGGGATTATGACAACGGATTGACGTGTTTTGAAATATGGGACCATACGAATTCGTCGTTATTTTTCTTGAGTCAAATTGAAAAAATGTCTATTTGAAAGGCTTATAACCCAATTTAAAGGTTTAAAAATATCCTGTTTTTAATTAGTAAAAATATATTTGGAATTTTTCACTAATTAAGTTTGCGTTGGAACGGAGAAATATTACGCTTACATAAATTATTAAGAGTTTCAGTCTAAAGCCGTAAAGGTTATTATTTATTTTAGATACTTGTCAACAGATGTATTGAAACAAAGGGACCGCAGAAATACTTCCCAGTGCTTTGTAGGGAATCTCTACGACTGACAATAATTAAATGGAATCTATCATAAAATCATTGAATAATGCTTTTAAATTGATATCGCTAAAAATTGTTTTCAGCTTATCGAACAAAATACATGAAAGAAACATTATTTTCAAGACAAACTTTGAGACAATCTTGGCTGAATAACAAAGATGTCTGTCATACTGGCAAAAGGCTCACTTATCTATTCTTATTAGGTTTCGGTCTGTCGATTTTCACTTAACACTTAGAAACTTCGTACAATTAGCCTACATTTGCAAAACAAAGCGAAATGAAACGATTGGCGTGCAATTTGCCTATGATGGACGGTCGGACGGATCCATGGGTAATCCAAACAAAGGAGACAAAGGGATCACATTTCCCAGTACTTTGTACCAGGAGTGTATAAACCGACAGAAGCATTTTAATGTATTTACCCTCGGGTTGGGTTATAAGCGAGGGTTGAATCCTTGGCCTCCTTCTGACATTAAGCCACACTGTGTTTTCATAACCGCGAAAGTACTTAGCTTTGTAACTTTGTTCTACCGACATAAGAGTAAATTTACTTTTACCTTCAATGTCAAATCAATCATTTTATTATCATCCTTAAAAGCATAGACATGTTTATGGAAACACCCAAGTTCAACATGCTTGCTTCAGTTTTAGTTATTTGAACAATCAAAGACAATTATTAGGTTCCATGTTTGCGTGTAGCTTCTTTAACAAGTTTTACAATATACGATATGAAGACATTCACATCGAGACATCGAGGTATTTCTCAATAAACCGACTCTTTTTCCTTCTCCCATTCTATTTACTTGCGTAAAAGTTTTTGCGTGGGTAGGTTGTATCTTTGAACCGTCAACTTGTATATTTTTATAAAAAAAAATGCTTTTAAAGCTTTCTTATATCAGTGCCACTTAACCTTATACTTGTCTGACGTTATACGTATTTAGAGTGAGCTTTTAAAAATGTTTTAACTTTTTTACCTTTAAGGCTCAAATTTTTCAAGATGCAATTTATTCTTTAACTTTAAGAGTGAGATAATCTTGTATTGATCGTCTGATAAATTTGAGAACGTTCTAAAAATGTCGTAAAGTTTGTTAATACGACGTGTCAAGCAATAAAGCGTGAATGAGCTTTACCCATTTACAAATGTAGTATATTTCAGAAACAATTTTTTAAATTTATAATCAACAAGATTAAATAATTTGTAACATATCATCCTTTTACAGCACCCTCGTTATTACAACCGAATATACCCAACCAAATTCAGAACGGAATCCATAAAACCACGGTAGGTTTTGTTTTATCTAAGGGCTGTCAATCTGTTACAGCTTTTACTATCTCTGGCAAATCAAATATGTGATTAATTTGAATCCAAAGAAAATTGTATAATCATGTATGTTTTAATAAAACAATCATATACATACATTATTTAATAGAATATATCGTATAAATATGTCCAGAGGGCAGATACTCGGAAATACAGGTGTCAAGTGTTATTTTGGTGAGCGAGTGATGTCGTACAGATACGTAAACTATGAAAATTTCAACTCACGGATCTACACGTATAAATTCCGCCCAAATGATTCGAGCGCTTTTCAACCGTACTTTTGCGTTCAATTCCAGCTGCGCCAACATATTTACCATACCATGTGTGCTTAAACATTTCCTTATATGGTACAGGAATACGGGCAATTAGGTAAATCCAAAATCTAGGACATGCTGCCGCTCTTAAATAAAGTATTAAATATTGATACAAAATATTGTTTTATAATTAAAACACGACGTACATAAAAAGAAGAATAAAACTTTAATTAAAAACGATGCAAATTAAATCGCTCTTAAATAAAGTATTAAATATTGATACAAAATATTGTTTTATAATTAAAACACGACGTACATAAAAAGAAGAATAAAACTTTAATTAAAAACGATGCAAATTAAATCGCGGTTACTTGTTTAACAGCGTCTCGAATACACTGTTTCATACCTGTTTTGACAAGCATCAATTAACATTAGGCATTAGGCAAATGTTCACTTACCTTAAAATGTGTCCTTTCACTCAGTGGTAATGAATTCGTAACGGAGTGCTAGGGCGGGCGGCGTAGCAGTCGTCCGCGCTACGGCATAGTCCGCGGCACATTGAGATTTGGATCGTAGCGACCTGTAGCTACGGGATTCTGCACACATGCGCTGAGCATAACTTAATATTTAATTTGCCTTGTACGCTACTAGTATTTCATTGTATTTCTTTAAATAAAAGTTACTTGCTGTATTTTAGAAAATCAAAAATGTTGCCTGTTAACCTTAACAGAAAACATAATCTTAAACTTAAATATTTTCTTTTCAGTTCTTATCTTATTTATAAATAACAAGTAGCTTTTGACCGCGACATCGTCCACGTTGTTTGAACACAAAACTAATTTGGAAAATCAGGCAGTTCTGGTGAAATTTATATAAAAAACTTTCATGCCCTTCAACCTTCTCTTCGCGATAACAAGTAGCCTTTGTCCTTCCTTCCTTAAAATTTATCTTCATATCAAATTTTCTTCAGTAAGTCTAAGCGTGAAAGTATAACATACACACATACCTACTGTCACATTTATAGTATTACTATGGATAAGATATATGCTAAATTTTAACATACTACCCATAATTATGATATGTCGATGGTATAAAAGCTGACAAATCAAAGACACAGGTATTTGTTAATTAAAGCCTACTTAGCAGTACATAGAGTATGCCCCTGAGCGGCCATAAAAGCTTGCTTCCTATGTTTTGTTGTCATTTGTAGATTGAATAGTCGAAGTTCTTTATATTATTTCTTTACATTAATTTCCATAATTTAACATTAATATAAATTATGGACATTATAAATCTATTTATAACACACGGTATGATATAAAATATACCGAAATAATAAAAGCAACAAACTAAGTCTTGTTTTGTTTATATATAAGCCCTCTGGCGTTGCAGGTGGTTTGTCTCCTGTTACATAAAAAAAAATGATAATACATATTTGTAAGAAAAATTACGAGATTGTTATGGTTTTTCAAGTATTGTAATGTATAAATATTTAATAGACTCGACGTTGTTTGTATCTCGCCGCGAGCTTTGTTGACGATCCTTGTTTGGATTATCAAACTTGGATTACCTTCTTGGCTGAGTTATTTGTTACTTGCCTGTAATTATTGTTTCTCCGAAGCTGACTATATTATTGTTATGCAGCATTTGATAATTAAGAATAAAGCCTTTTTTTGTTAAAGCTGTGAGCAAAGATAATATGATAAAAGCCTTTATTCGGATCATATACTACTACTAACAAATATACATTAGTCCCGAGTTCTTCTATCTTGACAGTAGTTCTAAATCATAATTTATTTAATAACCTTTTTAATAGTATTTAAATTTAACGGTTATTTCCATTGACTATAATTTCACGAAAAAATTACAAGTAAAAACCTTAGAACTTTATATTACAACAATTTATGTTCATATAAAAACCAAAATAACTACTATGGGTGGATTTTATGCGTGCGAATGTCCTAGATTTAATTCTCATATAACATGAGATCATTAACGTAGGTATTAGCGTGTTAAATAATAATTGTATTATATTATATATATTTTTTTTTTTATGTGAGGGGAGGCAAACGAGCAGGCGGGTCACTTCGAGTGATGTGCGAAAAAACGCACAGTCGTGGAACGCCAGACATCAAGGTGGTACGGGTGGAATTTCGTATTCTGCCTTGATGTCCGGTGATGGAATTCCGCTGCAGGTATTAGCCCGAACAATTCATCAGAGCACTCCCCATGATAAATGCGGTAGAAGATGCAGAGGGAGCCTACATCTCTACGCAGAGCCAAAGGATCAAGCCGATTGGAAAGGATGGGGTCGTCGACGATACGACGATATAATTGAATCGTGTTTATTAAAAAAAACATAATATATATAAAAATATTTTTTATTTACATTCATACGATTATCAAATGTCTTTTAGAAACTAGACTAGATACAGTTTCCAACATTATTCGTTAAAATAAGTTACAAAGGAGACTTAATTTTGTAAATGCTTGAAAAATAGTAGTTACATATTAATTATTATCACAGACATACATTTAATGATGTTACCATATTTAGCAATTAGCTATTGAGCAATTTATATTAACATATTATTTACGCCATGTAGGCTAATAAAAGAACTAGACATTTTAAAATTTTAGTAAATGCATATTTTTCAGTTAACAAATAAGAATAATTACCCACTAAAAACAACCTCAAATTGTTTATGACCATATAAAAATAAAGAAATTCACCGGCTCCACAAATCCGGTGACAAAAAAAATACATTTTTGAGAAAAAAAAACCCACAAGCTTATAAATTTAAATAAATTACTCTTTAATGACAAATCCCAATTGCTTCATCTCCTTATCGAATTGATCATCTCTGTACTTTTTGATTTTCTGCAACCATTTGCGTGCGGATGCGTGACTTCTGCACGTGCCCCCGTACCTTGGTGGTAAGCACGCTGGATCCAAATGTTTATGGAGCGATTTTAAATCGCTTCCATGGAAATGTATTTTGTCCCATGCCCGTTGTGGTATAAACTTCTTGAACACGAAGAAAAATGTATTTAACAGCCAGTTGTAATTGATTATGTGGCACGCATTCAGTTTACTCGGCGTCGATACCTGGAGGAAATTGTTATCTGAATTGTTTTCATGGAAATCGAACCCCCTCTAATATTTTAAAAAAGGAAATTAATTTTTTTTATCGCAAATCAACCCTAATGTACCAAGTAACTATAAAAGTCAGGAGATATACTTTAAAACAAAACCTTTTGATGTGAATTTGATGGGACTGAACTTAACTAATGAAGATTTCCTCATCAGCCTGACATATTAATTATGTAAACGACTATTTTTAAATGAGATCTTTTGTACATATAAACTCTTTATTTATTTTATATATAATTTAATAAGAACATTATGAACATTATTAATTTGAAATCTAAAATTGTTTAATTGTTAGCGAAATACTCACTCCCATGATATTAACAATTTGATACGCGATCGTTGGAGTCAGGGCAGATACTTGTCTTAGTGAGAGGCCTTCCAGGTCTACCAGTACAGTGCCTCCAAACACCTGGAGTTTTGGTTGTCGTATTCCAATCTCCAACATTACGACACCAAGGCGGACTAGGTCTTCCACAGGATACTCCGAAGGGTCCCATTTACCTATATAAATACTCTTACTTAATTAAATGCAACACACCACAAAAACTCATGAAATTTGCTCATTTGCTAATTTTAAATACTGAAATATCTCCGTGTGTATGTGTGCTTGTGTGCTTGTGTCCTAAAATTGGTTTAACGACCGAGTTCTGTATTAATGATCACTCACTATCTAACTTATGTTTGTTTGGTGGGCATATTAAATTGTATATAAATGTATATAACATTGTGCTACATAAATATTTAGTATTACGTATGTTTGTTTGTAAATAATTAAATCATGGTTAATATATTTTAATTAATATAATAGTAGACGGGTCTAAATCACCACTTTGAGCCTGAGATTTGTTATCTGACACATCTGTGGATTTTTGTAAGAAGTGCGGAGTCAAATTATGTCTCAAGGATTTAGGGATTATATTCTATTCTACTTAAGCACCATAGTGCTGTGATGATGTGTACACTGTTCGTTTATAAAGAAATAACATACCAAACTTCATAATGGAAAGTCTGCCTACATCAGGACGGTCGTACATACAGCCTTCATATGCTTCACCTGCTTTGACAAGCCCCCACAGATCCACATCTTTGTATAAGTGGGAGCACTGTTCCCGGAATTCGCAGTATCTGACTAGCTGGAATCGCAATTAATAAAGCCATGAAAATACATATGTTTTATTATAAATTGAAATAACTCTATATAACGACACTGAATGATAATTTATGGCGTTATAGTGGTATTTAAATCAAGAGGATAATATCATTGTATGTAATACAAGCTAAAGTCTAAACTAACCAACGCAAAGTATTTCGACGCTTTAGAGAGTTTGTGGTTAAATCGAGTGATTGTATGGAGTGTTTATATAGAGTTTACACTGTAGTTCAAAAATATTATACAATAAAAATACTTCTGTAGTAGTGTATGCATTATTTTAACTTTTTATCTCATGTTTTTTTTTAAAAATATGCACTTCGCTAAAGTATGAAAGTATCATTAAAATATTATTTTTCATTGTCACGTTTTTGATAATATTAATGGTTTATTCAAGGCTTTAAAATTTTAATACTTTTTCATTATTAACCTTACTTTCACGTTTTTTTTTGTATTTGCAGCTGTTTGTTTCTAATGTCCGTTAACCAGGGGTGCAGAACTATCAAGAGTCGATTTTTTTAAATGAGGTTTTATTTATGAAATCATTGCTTTCATTTGACTATTTACATAATCGCTTAGCGACTATTTGACAATTGACTCTTACTAAAAATAAACTAGCCATATACAATTGTATACATTAATTTACACATTACAAAGATCAGTATAGTCAATATGATTCATATAACCCGTTATACAGTATTCATATTAATTATACAACATTATTGTAGGTCAAAAGTTCAGTAACTCTACCTACTCGAGATAAATATATTGATGCATTGTAATAACTACTCACGGTAATTATAGCGTTGTGAAACTATATTAATATTTGTTTGGTAGCAAATAAGCTACAACTATATTCTGTATAATGTAATTTTAATACATATAGAACACTTACTAGTTTATGCGCCCTTGGTATGACAAAATCTCTGGCGCGAAGGAACCTTAACATGTATTCGTCATCTGTCCGAAGAGGCTGGCATTCCCTGCGATCTGAAATTACAAATTTAAGAATTGCAAACTTTTGGTGGAATTAAATTCAATTAAAAAAAAACAACGCTACGTTGCACGCAATTTTGGATTAGAAAAATTTAGATTTTAACTAAGATCGCAGTTACCGAATTACGCAACATTTTAGAGCGACGATCTGCGTAACAGTTCGTTGCTCTGGCTGTGTCATGTTTGAACATAATAACGAAAACAAAAAATACAATCCATGATTTGATTTTTTTTTAAACTCAGTTTTGAACTACATTTAACTAAAAGCCTAAGACTAGTCAATGTGTGGCAAGTACGCAAACTTAAGAACTGTGTTTTTGGCTGTTCAGATCTCAATTTTTGCAACAAATGTTACAAAATCTATTCACAAATTATTCACGAGACCGTCGTCCTTGACCTCATGTTTCTTCTTCAACAAAAATTATCTACTTTCTTGACATTCATATGATTTAAAATTTATTTAAAGTTACTTGCTATGAAATTAATTGCCTCATTACGAAAGGAACATAGCGTTAATTGGGGCTTATTATCATAATTGAAATATAACGAAATAAATTTTACCAAAAATCATTCTTCTTAGCTCAGTGATTGCTGCATCCCTGGTGTCTGGATGTTCATTGCATATTTCAGGAGCGATTTCTAACAGCTCAGGATCCTCTTTCGTATTCAATTCGGCTTCGAATGCAATTTCCAAAAAGTGTTCATACATTGTAGACCCAATTTTCCGCTTGAAAGAAAAAGTAATTCAGTAATCTAACGAGATTACTTAGTCTTAATCAGACCCAATTAATTATAAGAATTGAAGGCAATTTTCCAAGTATTATTTATTTATTTAACACTTTATCGCACTTAAACACTAGAAGCAAATGACGTTAATAGATGTAAGTGCAAGAGCAACGGGCGGCCTTATCGCTAATAAGCGATCTCTTCCAGACAACCCACCACATGTTACAATATTCTTGTAACATGTTTCGAAATATTGGAGTTAACGTGTTACGTTGGGCCTTAAGAATACAACTCTGTGACCCTTTCAAAAATATTGTACGGGATTTTTGCTACGATAGCTTTCTGCCTAAAGCAGGGAATCCAATCAAGATAAATTTTAAACCTAGTATTTTTTACTTTGTATAATTTTTTATAATGTCAATTAATAACATCAATTCAACCTTGAACTTAACGATGTCAGGACTGGTTTCGATCGATCGGTTTTGAACAACCATAATACCTACATAACTTTTATCAGATTGTTGTAAATGCAATCCACATGGGTTTAAATCTCGCCTGCTGTAAAACCTCATTTAATAAATAACTTAACAAAACAGGTTTAGGAACGTTCAATCATACATACAATGAAATGTCACTGCCACATTCCCAATACGCGACTTCCGTCCGTGAAATAATTAAAACAATTGCAAGCAGAGACACAAAATCGAATACAATATTGTCAGTAACGCATTAGGCGTGCAATGAGATTCGCGCAATTCAAGATGAACCTCCTCTTATGCTCTGTGAGCCGTGGGGAATCTGCGAACAGAAGCTACGAGAAGTTAAAACTCAACCTACAATTATTTTTACAATATCAAAAATATCTTTATTCACACATACGTCAAAATTAGTAAAATATTCGGCTCTAAATTTACTGCGAGTTCCCATTACAAGGGCGTAGAGCGGATGAGAAGAACTGGCAAGAAACAATGCGCAATCACAAAGTAATTATTTGCCACATTGTCTCAGCGTGTAAAGGTTATTTTTTAAATTTACGCTTCCTTCTACTTAAGTAAAAGATATAGTTCAAATAAGTCATCAACCATAATATGTTATCTAGTTAAACACGAACAGGTGAGACTTAGAAAAAGTTGTTCACCGCCACCGGTGGTTACCTGCAACGCCCGGAGGCTTACAGCCTTCATTATTTTGAATTGCTTAAATTAAAAGAAAAATGTCCATGACATCATTACACTCTTAGAAATATTATTAGATGTAAAATATAAAAATATTATCGTCATTTACTATTAACGCAGTTATAATGACATATAAATGAAATAACGGTGGTAGTAAATCACATAACAAATCTAACGAAGTGAATTGAAATGTTACACTTCTTTGCATTTTTTAGAGGCAGCAATTATTTTATTGGGACGTGTTTGGGGGGGTCAATAGAAGCTTAACTTCAGGTTTGTGGTGTCGCTACTCTTGTCCCCCGGCCACCATCTTGGAAAAACGGGTGAAAACACTTTTTTTGGAATATCTCAAAAACTGTGCGTCTTACAAAAAATTTCTAATTTCATAATTTGTAGCAAATCGTTTTGCCTACAAATGATTATTCTAAAATTTCATTTTAGGACAAAAAGTTAAAAAAAAAACACATTTTATACAGTTCCAATTGTTTTAATACATTTTACAAAAAATGTCATGATACTTAAGCTGTTTAAGTAGTTGAAAGCACGATGTAAAATTTTCAAAATATATTTATGTAGGCTTCCGCACTTGTAGTGGATTTTTCTTTCAGTGCCAAAATAACACTTAAGGTATATAAAAATACCAAAGGTTAAGCTTTAAGGTTAAAATATGGTTTGATACGATTGATGTTTGCCACATTCAATATTTTTTGGGGTACGTACAAAATGGTATTAGCTATAAGGAACACGAGAATATGAAATCTACTTAATTGTATAATTCTGGCCATGGTGACGACTACCTTAAATATTTTACATAAAGTATGAAAATTCTTAACATGGCTGATAACCCCTGACTGATCTAAACTAGGACCGCTAGAACATTTTGAATTTAATTGAAGGTTGACTAGTTGTGCTAACTGTTTATATCAATACATTAGACAATATCAATAAATAATTTAGTAGTAAAACTAAACGTAAGTTTATTACCATACATATTTGTTCACACTTGAAAAAAATTAACAATTAGGTCAAAGTACAAAAGTCTCTCCTCCAACTTTTGATTTTGTTCCCTTTGTACCCTGGGGTACAAGTGCACAGGCGCTAATTATGGAATTAAGTAGGCGCCTCGTAGTCAGTACCGGTGATCCAAGAGCTGATGCTTTTCTCGCTCAGCGTATAAGCATCGCGATATAAGAAATACCGCTAGCATTGTTATCGGCCACGAGGACGAGACTTTTATAATTTGTTTTGTTTTATTTTAACTTATACCTTAGGTTTATATTAAGAATGTTATGTTAAATGTCATTATTATTTTATTTAATGAAAACAAGCAATTATTTTTTTAGTTTTTAATATTTATTTGGATCTCGTTTTGATATATGATTTACCAAAAAAAAAAATGTCTCTAAAAATAGATGTTGGCCGATTCTCAGACCTACTCAACATGCTCTAAAAATTTCAGGAGAATCGGTCAACTCGTTTCGGAGGAATGAAGGAACGAAAACTGTGACACGAGAATTTTATATCTAAACAAGTGAAATAATATGATTCTATATGGAAAAGTTATGAATAATATTTTCTAGTCTTATAGAGTAGTGAAATAAAAGTTAACAATGCAAGGTCATTATCTAAATGACACTATAATGATCAATTTAAAGTTAGTGTTTCTACTGTCAAATGCGTCCTGAATCATTTGTGGCATACTAAATAAGGCATTAACTTCAATATTCTATTTTGCACGTGTAATAAAATGTTATTAATATACTGTTACAATCAATTTAACCGATACTTATAGTAAAAATTAATCAAAAATTAATTTATCATAGAAACAACGATGATAACAACAGGAAAACCTTAACGTCTTGTCCAAATATTGACGCTAACTATTGGTTTAATACAATTATTGCGTATGCTCAGATATTTTCAAGATGACAAATGGCTATGTTTGATGCAAATTTTATTTAAAGTTTTTGTTAAAATTAATAAAAACAATCTGGATTTATGCGTCACGCTTTTTTGTCAAAAATCTTGCATTAATTTAAGAATGATTAAAAATTGTTATTTTATATTGAAAAAACGCCATAAGAAAATAATTATTTTCGAATGTTCAAAATAAAGTACTAAGGGGATATAAGTGAATAGGAGATTCGCTTTTTTATTTTACGAAATTTCATAAACAATATAATAATAAAAGCTCGTTCCTTACATAAAATACTTAACTTAGTCATATTCTTGTGATTATTGTTTTTATTCTATAAATATTGGTCTTACTTTTATATTCTGTTTTAAACCCATTTTGGCCTTGTTTTTTTATTAATAAAAGGTAATCTGTGATATTGTGCTGTATGGATTTGAGAAATAAAAGGAACACGACACTGTACTTCGAAAAACAATTTCAAATTCTATTATCCTTGATAAGTTCTAGTCTATGGTTTGTATGGTCGTAAACAACCGGTCTACGCCGTGAATGTATCGACAGTTGATGTCAAGGTAGGTATAACAGGTTACAAGGGCATAAATCCCGCTTGTGAACTTCGTTTGGTCTATTATATAATTATTACTTTCAACAAGATTTATTTAACTATATAATATATTAAAGATATTATATAGTATAAGGATAATTCTGTAAGATAAACTATAATAACTTAACAACAGTTGAACTTGTCACCAAACAGAAACTTCGAACGGCTCTGACAATGACTCGCTTCGGCGTCGCGTAATTATTTCCGCTTCTGAACATAATTATTGTTTTATTTTACAGGATTTCTACTGAGTATCTTTTCCGAGTGAAATACAAATGGTAAAAAATCTTCAATCTATTTATATATCATACATACTGTATGTAATCAAAAACTATGTAACATAACAAAACACAATAAAAAAGCAATTAGTCATATTTTGTATTAAAATAAAGTATTCTGATACAGCTATTTATCGTAAGTCTAAATGGGTTTTTTACAATGTAATCGTCACAAATAAATAGCCTTGCAGATGCTCAAAGCTATTAATTTCATTATCAAAAATAAATATCAGGTGGGACGGTGGAATTTTTTTTTTTAGGTTAGCAGTTTCTACGCCTATTCATGCCGATAAACACTAATCGTTTCTTACCTGATAGAATATTTGTCTTGTCCACAATTTGTATATATTGTTTTTATTTGATTTAAATAATTATCACACGTGTCACATCCGCACTGACCAATTAAAAACTAAGCAAATATTTCAGATCCTCTGCCACTGATTAGCGCAATCTAAAATAAAACAATTGTTGTCCTGCTCATCGTTGAGCAAAAGTTGAGATGGAGATATTTATGGCGATTATTGTGTAAAGTATGTATATCGTGTTATCATGAGGTCAACTATTAGTGTAATATTTTTGTTTAATAAAAACAAGCCGAGTTATTGTTTAATACTTCTTGCAGTTGTCTGTGGCCTTGGTACTTTTTATTGTTGTACAAATCTATTTTATTTAATTTTATCGCGCCCTGATTGATTGATGATTTCGTTTAGTTATTAATAATAATAAAAACAAATTTTGTTATATGAAACTTTGAAAAAAACAATACCTTAAATCACGCAGAGAACTCCAAACGCAAAAAAAACAGTTAATAGATGTAACAATGATCACTGGATTTAATAAACACTTTGTGGATGGATATTCAATCAACGCATTACGTGTGTTGTCATTAACAATGATAAGCGAACTGGCCTCACTCCTCAGTGCGCTTGTCAAGGAGTCTTGTAGGACGATCCAAATACCTTTAACATACAAGGTGCATAGCCATGCAACAATCCCTTAGCATTCATCATTCGTATCGTAACAAAGACAATTTGAATAACCAGGGTACTTGGCAGCGGTGCCATCTTTAAGAATACGAAGCATTTAATGTTTAACATAAAAGTCACTCGTAATACGTTAATCACCATGACTTTTGAATTTGGAGCAGAGGCCAAGTAAAGAATTCAAGCAAAGTTCAACAGTTACAATTTAAAAACGTTTATCTTATTTTTAACTCGAATATAACAATCGATTTTGCGTACGTCCATCTGAATCAGGCGTAAATGTTTACTTACTTTGGGACTTACTAAAATCTTTTAGAAATAATGCCAAATGGCGAAACTGTAAATTCATTATTTCCGCCTCATCATTCTATTTTCAACCGTTACGGCCGACATTTTGAAAATGTTTCACACGTAATGAAAAAAAAGGTTAAAAACATACGTTACCTAAAACGTAAGAAACGCTAAAACAAGCTTCCTATTGTTTGGATTTATTTTCAAACAATATTTTAATATAAGAAGTTTCCGATATTTGAAGGCATACACTTAAATTACGTTGTATATATCTTTTTATTATGACAACGGTCATAATTGATTAATATTTATTGTAATCTGTTATCTAAAAGAAATCTATTGACAGTTTGTAAACCCCCATGATTGGTTGATGTTTGACAAGTGGCGACGCTAGCAAATGAGCAGGCGACTCGGGATTATTATTGGGGAATTGATTTTTTTGTTATTCAGTGGTTACGGATGGTAGTAGAAAATTAGTGATGTAACAATAGTTGTGAAAAATGAATAAATACTGTAACAGGTCTACTACTGTGTTCAAAAAGTATCGCGAATTTTGAATTTTCGCGGGTTACGTATATTCGAATTTCAATTTTTTTGTGGCGTTATGTTGGTACTCATGTCTCTCACTTATGCTGACAAGCTCGGCCATTTTGAATGTTCACTTAATTGTTGACAGCTGCTTTGCTTGCACGTGTTTTGGATCGTCTTCGATTTTTACCTATTCAAAAAAATGTGTCAAAGAACCTGTATCAAATTTTGTGTGAAAAACGAAATTAAGTGCGCGGATGCATTCCGAATGTTGACTGTGGCTATAGTTTTATTTGAAACAACACTCTGCCAGTGATAAGAAGCCTTATATTTTTAAAAATATACTTGAAGATACCAAACAAAAGCCTGAATGGATACATTGTAACTGGTATTTATGATAGATCTTTACGTGTAAATAAACATTATATTCTTCCTACGATATCATGTTAGCGTGTATACTGGCGCCAAGGTTGCATCACGTAAATTGGAGTAAACTCATTACATCTCTGAAATGTCAACGAAAAATAAAAGACCATAATACGAATATGTCATCTTGATATAACTGAGTCCTTATAATCTTTAAATCTCCAAAAAGCATGTGTAATATATGCATATTTTGTTATTTAAATAATGTTTTATAGGTATACACTCGGCCTTGTTGTAATTTAACGATATTTAATAAAAAAGACTATATCCGTCTTCTTTTATGTATTAGGTAAAGATAAAGATAGATGTATGTATTGTTTATCTATAGTTCCCGTTCTGTAATACTTAGGGATTTCTCTCGGTTGCTTTCTTCATATACGATTAGTTAGCCAAAAAATCACTTCTTAGTACTTTTATTATTTGTAATATCTATTTCAATGTCGATTGTGCAATAATAGTTTAATTGCAACATTGACTAATTCGTAAATAACCGTGAGAATAACATAAATATATTTTTCGGTTATTAATGGCCCATTACGTAATTTAAATTTGCAATATTCTAACGTGTTGATTACCGTTATGGTCTGAGAGAATTGTAATCGACTCATCTCTCACACAAAGATTTTGACGTTATTTGGCTGTTGATTTAATTTAAGCTGAACATAAATAAATGTCCCGGTTGCAAGACTAGATTATCGGAAATGAACATGTGAAATTACTATTTTTATTTACTAATAATTCTCAAAATAATCAAAACACAATTATTGATCGTTTCTTATATAAAAAATATTGCTGGACATACCTTCGTCATTTCATATTAATTTCAACTCATCACCAAGAAATTTGTATATTAAACTGTTTTTTTTTAAATTTTAAATCCATTCAAAGCACCGATGGCTTCGTTCGTCTGGCGCCAACATCTGAAACTTGAAAGCGACTGCCATCTATCGTCGCGGCCTCGTCGTTCACCTTGGTGCGTCTTTACTTCTATGCAATTTCTTGTCTCCTGGTAATATGAAACAGTTTGGGGCACGCCTGCTTGGCGCTTGAATTGCCTGTCCCGGCATGTGGGAGATAAAAAGTAGCTTAAATTGTGCTCTGTCCCGCGGTACTGGACAAGATGTCCCACTCCTTTGTTTGTTCGAAATATATTTGTTTCTTTTTGTTTCAAGTATGAGTGTATTGTTTGTCTCGTTCTTTGTAAACTTCTCTACCAATTTGAGCCAAATGTTTAATCTGTGGCATGGAAAAAATTAAAAATATGTAACGAAGATGAAGTTAGGTTGTCAGAACTTGTCAGTGCCGTCGGGGCGAAGTAATTTTTTACTGTGTTCTTATTGCTAATTGTGTTAGTTTTATTAATTTAAAGACATAAAAGTGTTGTGAAAGTGTTGTTATTTTCAAGGTAAGTTATCTACTAATACATTGTAATAAAGATTTCAGCATGAGACACATAATTTAGAATATTTTAAACCCGAGACATTAGGACATTTTGGCTTTATGCTCATTTTTTAATATTTTTGGCTATTTTAGCATCCTAAATGCGATTAATGTGTTAGATCATCTGCTGAAATCAAAAAAACATTAGTAAAATGCGTAAATTTACCTATTTTAAGCCCAAAACATTAGGTGGGAAATTTGGCGGTTGCTTTGTTAGATGACGCAACAATGTTATTCTTATTTTTTGTTTACCTTTGAATTCATTTCGTTAACGATGTAATATACAAGTGTGATACCTTTTTAAATGGGCTTTAAATTTTTAAAGGACTGTGTTATATAGTAATTGTAATTATTGTATTGTAGAGTTTGCATAAAAAAATCTGTGAAACAAAGTGATTTCACTGCGTGAATGAGAACTGTTGCGCTAATTTTCATTTTTTTCAGTTATGGTATGAAAGATTATTATTGTACTTAATATTAAGTTGTATAACTTTAATTAAAGACCTAAGTGTGATATTTGCAGTGAGATCTAGAATTACGGCTCGCGCCTCTAGTTTTTTGCGGAAAAAAATGTGTTTTATAAAGGGCTGTAAATAAATAATTTTGTATGAACAGATAGTTGGTTTTATTTTTCACACTAATCTATATACTTTTAATGGTGTATTTCTAAATAAAAAACCCTACGTCATTGCTTTACTTTTCAAGATATGATCGTTCACACATAGTGCTCGTAGTGCTCAAACGCGCTATCTCTGTATTTAGCGTATAATAAGTGGTGTGGTGTAGGTAAAATCAGATAGATTAAAAATAATAAACGATAGATGAATTTTATTGTAACATACTTTTTGACTTAGTTACTGAATAATGCAAATAATTATATTAATACTGTGAAAAATCACAGGGAACACCCTCCCCAGAACACTTTCCAATTCCGCAGAACCTGTGTCTCCATTTATAATTGAGATTGCTGTAATGTACTTTTAATTATGTACTTATAATGATCAATTACCTAATTGCATCATTAATAAGTGATTACTTTGTTCTATTGTTTATTGTAATAAAATTATTATACATAATGTAGTTATTAATAAGTACTTATTTAGAAATCAATTAAACTGGAAAATTATTATATACATCGTATAATAAAGAAATCACACAAAATCCTTATATATTATTCGTAGCATATTCCCTCCCGACAAACATTGCTCGTATTTTAATGAAGTTTTTGATAAATTTCATTATTTTTCTATTTACATAATGTTAAAATGTTTTGCGATGAATAATTAAGCGTAATCGAGAAATGCTTAATGATTTTGCAAATAGCTAGGAGGCCCATGTTAATTTCCAAACGAGAATTTAGATTTGATGTTTTACGAACGAAATTTCGCTAATGAGAAATTCGGTAAAGGGCATCATTTATGGTCACATTGTTTACGCTGAGGTTTGTTCTAACAGATCAAATTAACTCTCCTAACTGCTGTCTGTAATTTCTAATGGTCGGTCGTACAGTTTTGGTGATGTTAGAAATTTATGTAAAAACAAGGCGAAAGAAACAAAGTTCCTCTCTTTTAAGTGCATCCGGTTAATAAATAAAATATACAATAAAATGAATCAATTTTTCTAGTTTTTTACATTACAAACGTTTGCATAAACATTTCCAAACATTAACTTATTAGACCACAATTACTGTTTGACGAAACAAAGGTTTTATGCAATTCCATATTGCCAATACTAATTATCAATACATTTTTAGTTAAATACCTACATTTGGCACGCGCAGTTTGGTTTTTTGGAAATTGGGACTTTAATAATGAACATTTTGTTCCGTGGTCAAGCTTTTTGTTAGAACGATGGCGAATTGCAGTTGTGTGTGTAACTAGAACAATTTGAAAGGAAATAATGCCTAGTTCACTTTAATAGCAGTCTATTTGGGATTTTGTTACGGAATCGTCATGGAAATGAATAAGGTATTTATAATCATTGTTTTACCAAAATATATTTAATATTCGTGATTAAACTTAGTATAAAAAAGCAAACCTCTTAAAATAATTATTAATGTAGTTATGACTTTATATCATTAAACAGTATTATTAGAATATATTGGGGAGTAAATGTCTCTCCGTAATATTTGATTGCTGACCACGGAAATCGTCCAAGAAATAAGAGGTTTTTTTAAAAGCATTTAAAATTTAAGTCAAAAAACGCCTGTTCCTACGTAACCAAGCTGAGAAAGAGCAGGCAAGAAAGAAAGTCTGCTTGGTTTTTTAAGAACAAAACAGGAAGTTAAACCCGCTAGCTACCGGGACAAAGCTTACCTAAGTAAAACTACATTTAAACAAAGATTTTCATGTAAATTCATTTATTTTTTAACTAAATAATAAATATTACTGATTTAATAACAACATTTTTAATTTAATTTTTCATTGTTTTTTTAGGTTTTTCGCGAAATTCTCTTTAAAGCTGAACTAGATCGCCACATTGTTTCTGAATGTGAAGACCAGGCGCACATACTTTGTGGAGAGACCCCCGCCAAAAGATTGAATATAATCGGACAATTGAGAAATTTAATATTAGGTATTCTTATAAACATAAGCGTCCTGTAAATGTAACATTACAAAACTTATACCTTCGTAAATTAGCAAGACAAAATTATTATGAAAACTATTTCATAGATATAATAAACTCATTCATTGGTTAAAACAGTAGTTATTATTTATTACCAAACGTTTCCGCGACTCGCAATCGATTCATTTCAAAATAGACACGAGTTGATAGTTTTTTACTTTTCATCAAGCTACACGTAACTAAAATAATAAATAATAGAACAAAATCGATTGATATAATTTCAGAGCGAGGTGAATGTTGCCCACCTAGACTGGACGACGCGTTCTTATTGAGGTTTTTACGTGCGCGCAACAGTGTACCGGCTCGTGCGCACCGCTTGGTATGTTATGATCGCCTGGTATTTTCGGAACTTTTGTTGTGTAATAACGACACATCTCACAAACTCTCGAGACATTTTAATTTTAATTCACTTATCCAAAAATAGATGGCGCTATCCTCTTCAAACAAAAATAAGCTAGCATAATTTGGTATATCTCATCATAAAATACCAATTACTTAATAATATTTTTCGGTTTTAGCTGGTGCGATACTGTAAACTCCGTGAACAGAACCCACATCTTTGGCGCGACGTCTATTGGTACGGCCTGGCGAGACTGGGGAATATCTTCGAAGGTGTTCTATTCGATAGGCCAGACGTAGGCAGATTAATTATTGGACGATTAGGTAAATATACCAAACGCCTAAAGATAAATTATATAAATAGACATTTATTATAATTATTTTACCACAGGTCAATGGGACGCAGACATGTTCGCTGCTGATGATTTAGTACGAGGTTGCCTTCTTCTTCTAGAGGTAGGAATTTTGCAGCCAAAGCTCCAAGTCCTGGGTGGAACAGCTCTTCTGGACTGTCAGGGAATGTCACTGAAGCAGATGCGTCAGCTAACCCCGTCGATTGCAATACAAACGATGAATGTTATGGGTGTAAGTACGAACATTGTAATAATAATTTAATTTAAATTTCCATATCACATAATAAACCAGTTTCCTTAAGATCACGAATGTTAAGCGACATAGGTCGCGGTCAGCACTTGAATGGGCGACAATTCAAAAACCATTGATAAGTCGTGTTTCCTCATGTTGAATAAAAAGTCTTATTCAAACTTATTAAATCAATAGTAAATTTTTATAAATATGGCTGTCACTGAGCACCAATTTACCATTTGCAAGTGAACAGGCGCTTATTAAGGAGTTAAGTAGGCGCCTGGTAATCAGTACCGGTGATCTAACAGCTGGTGCTTTCTTCGCTCAGCGTATAAGCATCGCGATATAGCGAGGAAATGCCAGCATTATGGGTACTCTGCCACACGCACCAAACTTTTAAGTTTGTTTTAGTTTTATTTTAAGTTATATTAGTCTTTTATATTATATAGGAAGTGTAATAAAAATTAAACTTTGTATATAAACTAAAAATAAAAATTTACATACAATATTCGATATAAATTAAAAATACGTTCTATTTACACCCACAGTTTGCATTTCCGCTACAGCAACGCAGCGTGCACATAGTGAATTGTTCCCGCGTTATTGAGAATCTGTTCTACCTCTTCAAACGTCTGGCGCCCGCGGACGATCTCTGGAAGAGGGTTTACTTTCACGGATACGATTACAGCTCGCTGCACCGGTAGGTGAACCATAGACAAACAAATCCAGAGGGAGAAATGTTAACAATTACCTCTCTTTCGTTTAGCGAATATTAGAAAAAGATATAATATCATCTCAGCAAACTGCACGAGCAATAGTCTAATTTGCATTGTCATCATTTATTTTGTTGATGCTTACAGATACCTTGACCCGGAATGTCTTCCAAAGAGATACGGAGGATACCGCGAAGCAGTATCACTAGGAGAATGGCTTACTGCCATCAATCAGTATAAAAATGAGGACTTTGACAACGACTTAAGCAGTATAGGATATGCAGTTTAGTTTAAACATGCAATAAACTGTCGCATACAATTTATATTAAAATAACAAAAAGACACCATCACGCGTTCCCATCCAAGTGCTGAACGCGTCCGACGTTTCTTAACTTCGGCAATCGGAAGTGAGCGAGACGAAAGATAATTACCTATCATAATTCCATTCGTTAAATAATATTTAGTTTACTCGTTACACCTTTAATTTTAAACTTTAAAATATGAATATCCGAAATTGATATTTTTTGGTAAAATTAAATTGCTACTACGACTTGTATCAAGTTAGAGAATTGTTATCTTATGGCGCAATAATATTCCAAATACGAGATTTAATATTAATTCAAATTCTAGAAACTTGACTTGTTAGTTTTCTATAGAGCCTTCGAAATAAATATTTGTACATTAGAGGTAACATTAACATTATAAAACAAATAAATAGTGTTTACTTATAGTATATACTATACACTGTACACACTTGTTAAGTATGTAGCGACATCTATGATTAAGTAGCTATAATCCAACATATGTACTCGTCATAATACGCCTTTGAACCAAACAGTCCGTGGTTTAAATAATTAAGACAAGTCGTGGATCTTCCCTTTTCGGTCACTGAACACTCTCCTTTACTATAATTGTAAAATCCTGTTTAAATCCGAATCCACCAGAAATCATTTTTATTGTTTATTAAGCATCTCGCTAACCATTTTTGATGCAAATCACTAGAAAATCGTGACACGATAATCTTTAACCCAAACGCAGAACACAATAATTCTTATTAATAAAATATACTATTATATTAAGTGACAGAGACATGCCGTGAAAGAAATAAACCCAGGTTATTAAACTTTAATTTAGCTTTTACATACAAGTCTTTCACTTCAAGCTTTGTTTGAACGAATAATAGCTACTTGTAATAATCTGTTTGGTTTGACTTTCACTATTTTGATGGCTGATCACTTAAGTAGGTTTGTGTTGCTGTCAAAATAAGTAAGCTACGTACGTGTACTCAATAATATTTAAAAATATTACGTAGTTACAATAATATTGGTAAATCAAGGACAATAATGTGTATAATCTGTGGATACATCCATAGATTTGAGATAGAACAAAAGAAACAAATGCAGTATGCAATACTAAATAGGTTTGTTTTAGCCCTCAAGGGCTAACAATAGCCGTCCGACTTTAAAAATAAATATGTCCGACTGTATTTGTTCGTATAATAGCAGGTAATATGCGAAACATGTTGAGGTCACGATTGTTTTTGTTTTACGCTCCGAGATAAAACATAACGTATAAACACATTTCGTTCCGCGATCGACGGCGACGCACGCCTCAAAACGAGTTTTTTATTTTTGGAATAGAGACTTTTCAAATCGAATACGAGTGTTATCTGTGGTAATTTATGTAAGGAGTTTAAGGATTTGTTTTCTAAACCTCATTTCGACACGTGTGACATATATTTTTTATCTGTGTTGATATAGTGAGTTTCAATGACAATGGTACGTTCTGTTTTTATAATTCCTTCAAACTTATGTTGTTCTAGTAAACCGATACTCCGAAACATTCTCAGCACCTACATATTAAGGTTATATAGATAGATAGATATTATCCACATATTGTGTAATGGTCTAATGAAATTATTTCAACACGAAGAAAACTATGCTACTAATAACCACTGAGAGACAAGTGGCTGTGTCCATTAAATACAGAAATGTACTCGTATATTTCCAATTGGTAACCTTTTATTATTTTTACATTGATTCTTAACTATAAAATCGATTTGAGTTATATTATAATATAGACATTATGTATTGATTTACTACCAGAGTTCAATGACATACTCCTAGACATAGTGCAATAATGTAATTATAGTCTAGCAAGTAGTCTTGTGTATCTAACACAATCTTTCCCCTAGTTAATTCCGCATTTTAATATACGGATATTGATTTCATTTTCCACGGCTTGACTCGCGTGGGAATATTGTCATTTGCGTTGTATTAATTACATGAGCCCAATACGTATTATATAAATCACATTTCAAATCTAATCTGAGAGATATCATTAAAATATTACATTGCAATTAGTTACTACCACTAATTGAACCATCAGCAATGAATAGTTACTGAAAGAGTATGGTAAGGTCGCTAGTTAGTATCGTAATAATTCTTTTCTTTCTTTTGTTTGCATAATAATGTTAGTAAATAACTATACTGTGCATTCGCTAAAAGATGACCAAATCTGTGGCTTTTTAAAAGAGGATGTGTCTCTATAGATAGGTCTGGAATTCATTCGATTTTGACAATCAATTTAATAGTATGATTTTTTCTTACATTTCCAACTAACCAGGAATGAGATTAAAATTTCCAAAAGTACGTTAAAGATTGACAGGACGACTTGAATTACAGCGCCGCTTATTGTTCCAGGTCACAGTACTAACTACACTGACTACAGTATGGTAATGGAAAACCAACCATATTTGGTACATTTTGGTAAAGGATGTGTAGTACTACCAATTAATATAGGTTAGGCTATCCTAACGAGCTAGTATTTTTATGGAACTTTTGAAAATATTTTTTTATTTATTATTTAAAGCAATAAGTATACTCTTTCTTGAAGGCCTATCTTGGCATCTATCATATAGGTTCAGAAATACCTGAAGAGGTATGTGGTAGAGGGTACACATCAAGAAAGCAAATCGAATTAAACCAATTCACGGTTTTCCAATTAGACTATAGAGAAACGGAAGAATAGAAAAGAGTTATCTAAAATGAGGTTCTATTTACTCATAGAAAAGATAATATAACCCATTGTAATTATGAATTTCACCATTGCACAGCAATCTTGAATTAACATTGATGTGAATCCAAGTAATGTTTTATTAATGAGATTTTAATAGACTGCGTCGCAAGCCGTGATTATGTCTGACGTTGACGTTATAAACACTTTGATACTTAATACAAATATAAGACTTAGAAAAAAATAACATAAACAATTTGTGTTGAATAGGAGGCGCCTAAATTATTATTAAATCAAATCAAAGTAACTTGCATAACAACTTAAACTTATTACGTTTGCTGCCAAATCCCAAATCATGGGCGTGGGGATGACGAGAAGAACTGGCAACCGATTCGCCAATCCTTTTAATCTCCAAATGCATAAATACCTATATACAAAACAATCAATAAAATCTTTACTACCGAGTACCGGTGGATATAGGAGCACACATTTTTGTAATAGTGAGAGCAACCCGCTAACAATACACCGAGATGAATCTAGAAATCTACATATAGATAAAAGTTAAGTCAAAAGTCAATATAAATGTATGCCTTTATTGCAAGAATAATGCTGTAATTTTCCTTAGTGAATCATTTATTTATTTAATAAGGCACACCAACAACACACACACAAACATAACCCGAACAAAATTACAAAAAAAACACACAAGGCATGTATGTGCATAAATTATAGGCATGCACAGCATTACAGGTATACAATTTAAAAAAAAAAAGGAAACAACTAAACAATCATATATGTTCTAAACAATATATCATGTTATCATACAAGGTATAGCCTAATCCTATCCCTTGGGATGCTATACAGAAAGAAAACATACCGACTTATATTCAATCAATGGCTTTTACCATTACCGATAAAGTCGTGGAAAGTAAAAATACCACTTTCACGTGCCTTTCACTATTACCGCGTGCCGAAAACGGTCGAAGAACCGTTACAAGGTGGTTCTATATTCAAACGTTCTATATTTAAAAAAAGAATTGACATATCTGACACACAACTAAACGCTTGAGTAGTCTGTGCTCTCTACCATAGGGTAAAGAATATAATAGAGAATAGAAACGATGTTATGCACTCTGTAGATAATCATTTGTCAACACTTTCTTCCATTGAGTTGGGCCCCAAAAAATAATGTTTAAAAAAAAAATATAAAACCGTTAATTACTTCAGCTAATTATTCTTGGTTATACATCTTCCTTTCTAATTCGCTTGTTTAAATCTTACAACACCATTTACAGATGCTTTGATCTCGGAAGAAGGGTTGGTTAAATAAAATAAATGCTATACTGCAAAATATGCCGTTCATCGACATCGCATTCCAAGCCGAGATCAGCAGGTTTGAAGATCCGGAGTTTGAGGAGGTGGCTCGACAGAACTGCAATGAGGACCCTGAAAAGAGACAATCCGCGATCGAGGAACTCAGAAACATGATCTATGGTATAAAAAAACAATTCAAATTCAATAAGAACATTCTTCATAATAATATAATATGAATGTATGCATCGATTTATGTCAATTACCATTATCTCGCTGGTCTTAAACCTAGGTTGTACACATATGTAATTATTTAATTTCAGAGCGAGGGATGTGTGATCCTCGGCGAATGGATGACGCCTACCTACTTCGTTTTCTGCGTTGCAGGCGTTTTATACCTGCGCTATCTCATAAACTGGTAATAGTTATAGCCATAGACAAATCAAAAATAATAGAATTATTTTTTTATAATGATTCATGTGATTTCCTTTTCATACCTTGCATCTTATACATACCTAGTAAAAGTCATTTGAATGACTTTCAATTTTAATAGGAACTAAAATACGCTAAAACTTAATATTGTTATGTGTAGATGCAAAAGCTGATCGGCGAACGCTAGTTGGTATACCAGGCAATAACCGTAACAGACCTTGACTCCCTTTCCATTTCAAATAAAACTGTTTCCATTCCACATTACGATACGGTTATAATAATTTTAAATGTATAATCCGAGAAACGTTTGAAGTAATTCTTATATAGTACTGGCTGATCCCGACAAACGTCGTTTTGGCAAAAAAAATGTCATTAAAAATAGATGTTGGCCGATTCTCAGACCTACTCAATATGCTCAGAAAATTTCAGAAGAATCGGTCAACCCGTTACGGAGGAGTAAGGTAACGAAAACTGTGACGCGAGAATTTTATATATGAGATTTGGTACTCGTATTTCTGTGGTCTGTATGCGAGATTCATTCGCTGATAATAATGATAAACCATTCAATTTGTGATTCTCACAAAGATATAAATCTTTGCTAAAATTATTCACTAGAAGGTCATAAATAGAAAAAAATAAAGGTAAATTCGTCTTGTCACAGATGGTCCGGTACGAAGATTTTAGACGGAAAAACGCTTATTTGTACGACTGCAGTGCATTCGGCTTGCAGAAAGTAAAGAATGTGTATGGTGGCACCTTACCTGATAGCCCTGAGAATGGTCGCATCACACTGATGAGGTTCGGTAAGTCAAAGTCAAGATATTTTAAATCCCTACGTACATACGACCATTTTGAAAGGTCTTAAATTATATGATTCTGACGCCTTTTCGGCTTGGTTTATTTCGGTAATGATCCCAGTACACAGATTTTGTTATTTTTTTATATTTCTTAAACCTATACAGCTTATTCCAAAAAGCTTACACAACAAAATAGATCAACAACAAAGCCAAAACAAGGTCAAAACATACAATCGAAAATAGACAACAAAAAAAAAGCACGATCAGAAAAAAAATATATATATACATATGAAAAAGTGCAGTATATTATGTAAAGAACGAGCATTTAAGTGTGTGTGTATATATTAGTGTGTTTCTGTGTGAGTGAGTGTGCGAGCATACATAGAGACATACACATTGTCCTTAAAGAATTACCGACTTTATGGAGTCTAGTAGTGGATAAAATAAGTAGTTATTAGTAAGTATTTCACTGTTTTACAACTGAACAAGAGATTTTTATGTACCAGGGCGTTGGAACAGCGAGGAGATACCAATAGAAGACGTTGTGCGATGTGCACTAATTATGGACGAAATAGCAGCTATGCAGCCCAGACTGCAGATCCTTGGAGTAACTATCATTGTCGACCTTGAGGGTTTGGGTGTTCGGCACGTTAGTAAGCTGACAAGGACGGTAGCTGGGCAGATTGTTGCTTTGATGGGGGTATGTTTGAAAACCACTAGGGCTCTATAAAATAAAAAAAGAAACGAATGTTCCTTTTTCGAAATATAACAAAGTCAAAACCTATTTTTAAAAAAAATGTTGTATTTACATTTTCCAGGTATCCTTCCCTATCAACATTCACGCAGTACACGTGGTGAACTACAATTGGTTCATCAGCACTTTCTTCAGCCTTTTCAAGCAATTTATACCTGCTGCTGCTTGGGCCCGCCTCCACTTTCACGGTTATGATATGACGTCACTCCACAAGCACATAGACCCTGAATATCTCCCGCCAGAATATGGTGGGCAGTGCCAGCACGTCATAAGTACTGAAGAATGGTTACGGAAGATCGATATCTTTAAGGACGATTTCATGGTGCAGGAACTACGTGAACTAGGTTTTAAGGTTAAAAGTGAGAAATCTCAGTGGTTTGAAGACTGGTAATAAACATTTATGACTGCCTAGTGGTTTTTTTTTACAAAATTAAATTAATCATCTGAGTTAATTTTAATATATTATATACGTTGTTTGAAAAGATCAAGGTTCGTCCGTGAACTAAAACTGGTAAGAAAAACGAATGAGCCACAAAATGATAATTAAATGGAAGTCAGTTATTATATTCAATTTGCATGGAAATATTTATCTTATTAACAATGCCTTTGTATTTTTTTTCTTTGTGTGTACATAAGAAATAACGATATTTTATAGCTTCACAAAAATGATACTCTTATTGGCTTGTACATTTTATCTGAATAGAGGATTGATAATTATACATTGTCATACGAGACAAATTTGTCTATGATCATTACTTAACAGTTGTTCATCCACATAAGAGTTACCGTAAACTTCTGCAGACTTCTGTAACTCTGGTATTTTGTTTGAATCGATTACTCCGGCGTAGGGATGTGACGACCCCATCGCCCGCTGGTGGAATAGTCTGTGACAGAGATTATTTTACCAGTGCAATCAGTCAACCCCCTTCCTAGTGGGAGTGTCAAACTGTTGCCTTCGGACTTCAGTCGAATGGGCAGGCACGACCGGGGCAGTACCACTGTCTTACTGAAGACCGGCGTGAAGCGGTACAATGGGCTTCACCTGTTGTATTTGCGTTTCGTCCGGTGATTGAGATTCCCGGAGCCCATCCCTCTTCCCCTACCCAAATTAAATAATGAAGGTGCAGAACAAAAAGAAACTACCCCAGGGAGGTACCACCCGTGTCAGCGGTGGAGAATCCTCCTCTGGGCGTCCACCAACGGGAAGTTCAACACCCGCTGATGGCCGCACAGGCTGCCCTTCGTACTCTGGGGGGGGCAACTCTGCGCTACAAAAAAAACACCGTTCTCGGGGCAAACAGGGCAAAATTTCCAAGGCGTCCCCCATCTCACTCACTGTGGATTTCTCAAACATTAGGGGGCTCAACTCCAACATCAACGCAGTCCACCACCATCTAGAGACTGCGAAGCCGGCCTTGCTCTTCCTTACTGAGACCCAGATATCCTCTCCGGCTGATACTTCCTACCTCTCCTACCCGGGGTATAAATTGGAACATTCCTTTGTGCCGCGGGCGGGAGTTTGCGTGTACGTCAGGGAGGATGTCTGCTCTCGGCGCCTCGGGACGCTTGAAGGCGTGGACCTATCTAGCCTATGGTTACGCGTAGACTGCGATGACCATCCGCGATTCTACGCCTGCTTGTATAGGTCCCATAGTGGAAATTCCGAAACTGACCGACTCATCGAGCACATTCAAATGGCGACAGATTCCTTGCTCGAAAGGGTTCCAACCGCTGAAATCGTGATACTTGGCGACTTCAATGCCCACCATGCCGAGTGGCTTGGCTCTGAAACCACCGATCACGCGGGCAGATCCTTTCACGACTTAGCCTTGGCATATGATCTGACACAAATGGTCCCTGCGATTACGCGAATACCAGATGTGGAGGGTCATAAACCTTCTTTGTTGGACCTTCTGCTGACTTCACATCCGGAGAACTACCAAGTCTCCATCGACCCTCCTTTGGGTTCGTCGGACCATTGCGTGGTCCGGAGTAGAGTGCCAACCACGCGCCCTCCACGGCCTCGCTTTGAGGGCTGTCGTCGCGTGTGGCATTACAAGTCAGCAGATTGGGATGGGATGCGGTCCTTCTATGCATCCTACCCTTGGGGGCTGTTATGCTTTTCGTCGGATTCTCCAGATGTCACCGCTGACTCTGTCGCCGAGGTGGTGCTGCAAGGCATGGAACTCTTTATTCCATTCTCTGCAGTGCCGATCGGTGGCAAGTCTCAGCCCTGGTTTAAACGCTCCTGTATGGCGGCTTCACGTCGAAAACGAGAATGCTTTCGAGCCTGGGCAGACGCGGTGTCATCTCGCGGCTTAGAGTCCGCCGAACTTAAAAAAGCATATAACTCAGCGTCTAGGTTTTTAAAACGAGAGATTGCCAAGTCAAAGTCAGAGCACATTGCCAGTTTTGGTGAGAGATTAGCTCGCCTTCCATCTGGGACTCGTGCGTTCTGGTCTCTGGCCAAAGCTGTCCAAGGGAATTTCTGTCAGCCGTCCATTCCATCTTTGCGTGGGAGGGGTGACTCGCTGGCCCATACTGCGAAAGAGAAGGCTGATCTTTTAGGCACCCTCTTTGCGTCAAACTCGACTTTGGATGACCATGGTAAACCACCACCGTTAATCCCGCGGTGTGATACTTCTATGCCGGAAATTGCATTCCGGATCCGAGCGGTCCGCAAGGCTTTATTCTCCTTGGACGTCCATAAGTCGAGCGGGCCTGATGGCATCCCTCCGATAGTTCTGCGCACTTGTGCTCCTGAGTTGGCTCCGGTCCTAACGCGTCTCTTCCGGTTCTCATACTCACTCGGCATCGTCCCATACGGATGGAAGATCGCTTCAGTACACCCGATCCCTAAAAAAGGCGATCGCTCCGATCCGTCAAACTATCGCCCAATAGCCATAACTTCCTTGTTCTCCAAAATAATGGAATCCAGCATCAATTGCCAGCTCTTGAAGTATCTAGAGGGCCACCACTTGATTAGCGATAGCCAGTATGGCTTCCGGCGTGGTCGGTCAGCGGGTGACCTTCTAGTATACCTAACTCATAGATGGGCGGAGGCAATAGAGTCCAAGGGGGAGGCACTGGCAGTTAGTCTTGACATAGCGAAAGCCTTTGACCGGGTGTGGCATAGAGCACTTCTTTCAAAGCTTCCTGCGTATGGGTTGCCCGAGAAATTGTGCAATTGGATCTCCAGCTTCCTGGCTGATAGGAGCATTAAGGTCGTTATCGACGGAGCTTGTTCCGACCTCAAACCTGTGAATGCCGGGGTCCCACAAGGCTGTGTCTTATCTCCGACCCTCTTTCTTCTGCATATCAATGATCTGCTGCAGCATAGCAGTATTCATTGCTATGCGGACGATAGTACTGGAGATGCATTATACACAGGCCGCGCAAATATTTCTCGGGCTGATGTCGATCAGTTCCGGAACAAACTTGTGTCTGAAGTCGAGACCCAACTAAGTGTAGCCTCGGACTGGGGACGACTTAACCTAGTCCAATTCAACCCCAAAAAGACACAAGTTTGCGCGTTTTCCACTAAAAAAACACCCTTTGTCGCTACTCCTCTCTTTGAAGACACCCTCCTTAAAGCCTCAGCCAGCATCGGAATACTGGGCGTCGACATATCGGACAATGTTCAGTTTCGCGGTCATCTGGAAGAAAAGGCTAAACTTGCCTCTAAAAAGCTTGGTGTGCTCAGTAGGGCGAGACGATACTTCACTCCGGGCCACCGCTTGCAACTTTATAAAGCGCAAATTCGGCCCCACATGGAATATTGTTCTCACCTCTGGGCGGGAGCCCCCCAGTACCAGCTCCTTCCTCTTGATCGCATTCAACGTAGAGCGGTTCGATTAGTCGCTGACCAGTCACTCTCCGACCGGCTTGATCCTTTGGCGCTGCGTAGAGATGTTGGATCTCTCAGCATCTTCTATCGCATTTACCATGGGGTGTGTTCGGAGGAGTTGTTCGGATTAATACCTGCAGCTAAATTTCATCTTCGGACATCAAGGCAGAATGCGAAATTCCACCCGTATCACCTTGATGTCTGTCGTTCCACCACTGCGCGTTTCGTAAGACACTTCTTACCACGCACCACCACGTTATGGAACAAGCTGCCCGCCACGGTATTTCCGAACCACTACGACTTAGGGTCCTTCAAGAAAAAAGCGTATAAATCCCTAAAAGGCCGGCAACGCACTCATGAGCTCCCAGCCACTTGAGTGTCCATGGGCGGCGACTTCACCTTTATGGTGGGCCTCCTGCTCGTTTGCCCCCTCTTCTATAAAAAAAAAAAAAAAAAAAAAACGTCAATAGTTTTAATAAATATTGTTATATTTTCTTGGTCCGTATTTCATATGATGAGGCATCTCCTCGGTACCGTGTATAATGAGGCGAGTTGATCCAACAGCACCCAGGTTGTTTTCATTTGTCTGTGAACGTACACGTATATATTATAAAAAGCATAGAGCACGCGCAAAGGGCAGAGAGAAAAGTCAAATTAAGCGTTACCGAATCGTATATGAAAATCTTCCAGACCCCGTTTGGATTTTCTCCCCATGTGGCCACAGAGGTTAAAGGCCAATCCACAAATCCAGTAGAAGAGCTGTCCTTCGGGCGAGGGCTTAGCAGTTGCACTTTGGTACCTGTTGAAACGGTCGAATAAAAGCTAAAAATAGAGTATCTTAAACTTATGTAACCCCAGTAGAGTACACAACAGTTCTATAGTGCGTTCAATGAAAGCAGATCCCAGGAGCTCGGCCTAATGTGGGAGACTACGACATGGACCCGGAGCTCGGCCTAACCCAGAATAAACAAAATTATTTATGTCATTCACCTTTAATACTTAATAACTTTTAAATGTAAAATAAATGAATATTTTAATTACTATTTATGAAGTATTAAAGGAAACGAACAATTAATAATTATTCTTTGTCTTATGTTTTCACGTTTAAAAACGAGTTTATTTAATTTTTAAATATAGACTTTAAGACACCGGTTAGCAATTTATAAATTCTGCACAATTAACTTTTTATTGATACGATTATATTAAATTGTTTATTTTATTATGTTAAGAATCAGTACTAGATTATTTAAATTTCATTAAGTAGTACCATACTGTTTTAGAAAATGTCATGAGAGAAATCTATATCCTCCTATTTTGATATGACTAAGATTTATTAATAACTTAGCACACCAGTTCAACTGGCCCTTACCAGATGGAGCAATTAATAATACTTCCAAAGCTCCCCTTCTAGTGTATTGTATGTTAACAATAAGTTCGATATGTTCTAAATATTTTACTCTACATTCCACGGCTATTAGTAATTTTATAGGACTTTCAGTCGATATACAACCATATGTGTGTCTGAAACAATGGTAACAATGTGTTAGTTGATGAGCAAATTGCAAAAGTTTATTTATAAAAAAAGTTGCTACTACTTGCGCATACTTGCAGTGTCGTTTAGATAAGGGGCCGCAATATTTTTTATTTCATCATCATCATGGTAAAGACGCCTCTGATGTAACAAACTTATAAAGTACTAGGATAGAATACTAACGCAGAAGTTCGTTCGTAAATTTGCTTTTGTGGCACTGTCGTCCAGTTCAAAGCTTCTGCGACTAATGCCTCCGCATTTAGAAGACCGAATCCAAAGCGCACATCAAAATATAACCCAACGCTGAAAATTAAAAACAAACGTATTAAGGTAATACATTAAATTCTAATTATCATAAAATACTTTGCCTACCTGTTTAGCTGCCAACCGTAATTCGCGGACAACGGAGCATATTCAGATGTCCAGACGATTAAGTGTTGAATATCCCGCCAAGTTAAATTTGGACTGTAATTGTTATTGTACAATTAATATAAAATCTTTAATTTAAATACATAATAATAAATCGAACCTACTTCGCCTGAAGTGCCAAAGCTATAATTCCCGCTGCCAGTGGAGCAGCGGCCGAAGTGCCAGTATGACCAAGCGTGCATGAGTCATTCGTATCTGTTGTTACCTAGAGATATAATAGTCGTCTCTTTCTAACTTTTATGAAAAAATATATTAATTGCATGCTAAATGAATACAAATAATCGTTTTAGGTTTAATAAGCAGGCGTTACTATTAATTAATCTATAAACAGCATATAGATGAAGCTACGTGTTTGAACCGAGTTCGCTTTACACTTGTGTATCCATGTATGTGTTAGTTTATATTATAGATTATTGTTATATACTATACAATATATTGATGCTGTATTGATCACATACATTCATTGTTTGTCATGTTCTGTTATCAGTTATATCTGTGTGTATCAGTGAAACAATTTAGGGTGATCTTTGCTCGTAATTATTGTTTTAATTAATTTCCTATTTATGTGTAGTGGTTTGTTCGTAATAATATATAAAATAGTAAAAAAAAGTAAAGTGCTTAAGACATACAATTTTTTGGTCTCTATAGGCACCCGAAGAGTATGCAGTAGCAAGAGTTGACGAGCACGTCTCGCCGTACCAGGGAAACAAGCCCTGTTGGGATGCGCTTCCTATTGATATCGTGTAGATACTCGATGAATAACTAAAAATAATAAGACATTTGCGGTTACAGTAACGTTTACGTGTCAGTAATAATCTTGGAACGTACCCGTCACAATTGCAATTATCATTGTGTCCACCGCCATTACCGTTAGCCCAAACGTAAATATTTCCTTTTCCACCGCGCCCGAGCTCAACGCCTCTCTTAAACGCTTCGAGGGCAAGCTTGCCGGGTCCCTCGACAGTTTTACCGTCATCATTAGGACCCCATGAAGCGCTATAGATATCAACTTTATCCCAAGCATAACCTTAAAAAGTAGATAAATTACTATCTTATGTCTATACCATCTATCGGCGATTAGCAAAAGAGCCTATTTAAATCAAGAGCCGAGCGCGCCCTCCTTTGCTGTTACGTCATAATTCAGATGTTTTACTAGGAATACATATCAACAAAGAAATACATTGGTTGAGAGCAAGCACATAACGTGGTTTCTGCCGATTCGATTCGTCACTTGTCAGTCAGTCAGACGACCAACTTGAGATAGTCGAAGAATATACCGAACTTTTTTTACAGATCGAATCCATAAATGGTCGATTCGGTCGCCCAAACGATTCGATTCACCTTAACTCAGCAATCGCGTATACTAGGTTCGCATAAATATAAAAATGCTTGAACAACAAGCAGTTAATACCTATAGCCTCGCCTTCAACACGGTCTGTAATTCGTCCATCGAGCATTCTGATTCCACCTACTTTCGCTCCCCAAGCCACGCCCACACCACATTTTTCGTTGTTAGCAGTCATCGCGATCTGAGAACATTAGCTTTTATAATAAAAAAAACGTCTTTATAAAAAAAGTAAAAAATAAAAATAATGCAGTATCGATCAACAAAAGAGCTTATCTAAGTCATACTTAAGTGCAAGTTTCAGTCAATGTGAATTTAATACTAATTAGTAACCTCTCCAGCACATCTGGTACCATGCGAGTTGCGATTTTGACTGTCCGGTCTCGGGTATGGATCAGGGTCTTGATCATTGACGTCCCAGCTAATTTCCTTTTCCTAAGAATAAATCAACTTTAGTTGAGAATACTTATAATTAATTAGCACACACATTTTGACATGTTGTTAACTCTTTTGGGTTTTTCGAGTATTGAGTTTTCCGGTAAACCTTTTATTAATTATTATTTTATAAGGTGATTGAAGAAAAGATTAAATTTTTAAAATCAATTGATGAACGAATGAATATATATATTGAGTTTTTGAACGACCACCAAAATAATTGTCGTCGCCGCCATCTCAAAAACCCAAACCATAAAAAAATTCGATCTCACCGCATCGTGAACGACGCCTCGGCCGCGAAGTTACTAGGATACAAGAAGTTTATTACAGGCTAGTGACGAAAGTATCCAGATAGACAAAAAAGTGTGCCGATTCGTTCGTTTAATTAATTAACTTTTGATACTTTTTTAACTTTATTATCGATGTTTTATTTATTTATTTATTAGAAGAAACAGTGAGTGAGGAGTCTCAGTTATCCTTCGGGACTTCTTTTGTTAAATGTATCTTGGTGTGATATTTTTGTGTGGGGGTAATTAGTGAATTAAAAAAAAATTAGTGATTACTAAACTTTTGTCGCTTAAAAAAGTTTAGTAGTAGTAATCATGATAAAAAAACTAACAAACAACAAGTCTCACTAAAAATTCTTCCTTTTTTAACTTGCTATGCCAAAACCACCTCGAACTTCACCGTACTTACTAGGACAACATAACGTGTTAGACGACATTTTACTGTGACGATAATACGTAATATACATTCAGACAAAATTTAATTTACCTCGGCATAATAATAATAAGCATCAATAAATTATTTAAACATTTTTTGCTGATAAAACCGAATGTCATAATTATTTTTATTATGAATACCATAGAGGTTAAGAAAAGTTATTTTTATCCATGTGTTTTGACGTGTGTATCTATCTGTCTGTACATATAGTAAGACGATGTTATAATATAACGTATAACCATATAATTTGTTAAAAACTCTTTTGTGAAATAAATTCCTTACAACCTCTTTTGCTATCTTTCTCCTCCACTATCTTTCTTACGTAATTATCCCTTAGATCTGTGTGATTGTGCTCGATTCCATCATCAAGTATAGAGATGCGGACTCCTTGCCCGTTGAATCCCCTTGCATACACTGGCACCACATTGAGATCCAAACGAGGGAGTATGTCATTCGTCCGCGTGTCTTGCTGTAATTATAAATTAAATTAAATTTATAATTGACATTTTTTTCATTAAAGAGCAGATGACACACCAAAAATGTTACGACGCCTGGGAATCAAAATCAAAAAAAACAAAATCAAAAATATCTTTATTCATAAAGGTCACCAAGGTACACTTATGAATCGTCAACAAAATAGGTTTTAAATTTTCGATTCTACATTTACTGCCAGTTCCAAGGGTGTAGAGCGGACGAGAAGAACTGGCAAGAAACTCTCCGCCACTCCTTTAATCGTGCGTTGCCGGCTTATATAGCATTTTTTTAATATATTAAATATAATTCGGTAGGTAGTATAATTCAGTAATCAGGCTGGCGTTAGTAGTTAGTAATACTTACTAAATACCACTCGTAGCTCCACAGTTCATCATTGAAGTAAGTTTTTGGGCTACGTTTATCTCGTTCACTCGCAATGGTTGTCGTATCTATTCGTTTTACTCTGAGAAGTTCTTTAGTTGAATCAGGCGTGGGGTAACGTTTGGACCGCTTTTTACTAAAAAGTTGCTCGGCCCATCTTATCTAAAATAGAGTTAAACTGGAGGTAGAGGTAATTTTTTTTCGTTTATAATTTGACCAATAAAACTTGTTAAGGATGTTAACTTGCTCCAAAATGTTTGCGTTTGTTAAATTTAGTTTCGTACAGTTTGGTTGTTTTGTTTGAGGGATAATCTAGGTCACTGACCCGTTCCGCAGTTCAAATGTTGAATCATTCGAAAGCACCACGTGTTTCGAAAGTCATTACTACCAGGCTCCCATGGGTAAAAGATAGTGAAACTTACCCTTCTATCACTGGCAAGTATGCCAGTGTGTTCACTTGGGGTGCGACGGTTTTTATTATGAACTCGATAACCGTATAAGTCTGGGAAGCCCAGGACCTGTAATTCGAACACTTGTTAGTAAATCTTTAAAAAACATCGATTTGGTTAAACAAAATCAAAATAACCTTCTTTATATTTTGTGCTGTGCAACACATACTCTCACTAAATAACAAATATTTTATAAAGGTAATTAATGAAATTTATTTATATAAGTGGGTATAATGTGTTCAAAGATTATACTGTAAATTGTCAAATTCTCCTCTCCACTCAAATCGCTGACAAACTACTGGCTTTACATATAAAGCATATATTAACGTTTATTTTCTACAAATACGACTTCAGAGGGATCTATTACAATTTTGGAAGACCATTTCGCACCCCTCTGTAATCTTTTGAGATAGCTCCTACATTCCTCTTTGTTCCTGGTGTTGGACGTCTAAAACAATGGGACGTAGGTGGCGCCCTAGACAAAAAAAAACACTTAGGGCGGAGCTTTTTACTTTTTTTTGGGGTTGATCTGGTCGATGCGGCATGTCGAATTTAATAAAGAATTTAAGTAAAGAAAACTGACAAGAAAAAATCTACTCTGATGTTCGACGTCAAGATGTTGCATAAAATATAAGGAATAAACAGATGATGTCCTGTTTGTATAATAAAATTAAAAGAAAACTAACTTTACAGAAGAATTGTCATACGCAATCATATTTTCACTTTAATGTGTGTAGTACTTTAAATTCGGTCAGTCATATTGTAACCGGTGTTCAAGTTGTTGATTGCTGTCGTCGTCGTCACTTGTCAGGGCAAAATGGATGTCGTCATATGATGTTCCTGCCACACGTTTATACTAGGGCAACATACACATCAAGATATTATCAAGTACTGGTGCGAGTGTGACTCGCGTGATTCACAACAGAACACATGTGTGTATGTATGTATACACGTATTTTTTTTATAAATACATTCGATATCATACGTCATTAGATACGTCACATGCACTACAAGTAAATAGCAATTAAACCATTGTAAACTTAACTAGTATCACGCCGGTAAATTGCGGTTAATAAACCCAAAATACATCAATATTTTATTAAACATTATAATTTTTTTTACGGTAATAGTGGGCCGTTGCTTTGCATTTTGTTCTACATTGCTATCCATAAAACTAATCAAATTAAGAGCTCGTATGAACCACACCACCTGTCGTCTATGCATGAAGGCATGTACCGTGTGTGTCGTAAGCACGTCATGTCGGTGTCATGTGAGTTTCCCGAGACACGTATGTACCAGGATCATATACGTAGCTAGGAGTTGACTACACATGTGCGTAACGTTAGGGGGAGCGAAAGGGTTGGGCTATGCTGTATGCCTCTTGTACGCCGACCCTCTACGCTTGATCGAATAGACTAAATTTTCTGTAATGACAGAAACAAAATAACTAATGATATAGAGTTTAATATATACATGTAGTAGCGAAATAATAATCACCTACTAAATAAACAGAGAATACATAAATAACATTTTGACATTATTAAATTCGGCATAATTCCTAACTCGGATGCTGAGTCTAGATAAAATTAAATATTTAATCGGTTATGTTAGCTTTATTATTTGCGAATGCAGCCTAAATCTATACAAATACTAAGCTAGGTTTTAAATTTAATACTTTCAGCCTTTTATTAAAGATGTATTGTTTTTCACTACAAAGTTGTTTAAAACTTTTGACAAACAACGTAACTTTGATTGACTAAATAAACGAAGATGCATTTCTTATAAATGTGCGTGTGTGAACACATGTTTCTACTTTTTCACGCTTGCGTGTCACACGTTTCAGTGAAACACTGAAAAAAATATCTACCTATTTTCTTATACCCTAGTAGAATCGACGTCGTTTCAGTCGTTAGTGCTGAATGTTTGCTGAAAAAAAAACTTTTCATGAAAAAACACAGTAACGAAATGATCACTGCCATCTCTATCTATCAAATGAGACATTGATTGTGATTAACTCAATACCAATGGCTGCTGATTTAGATTTTATTTATGTAACTTGTATATAAATGATTATTTATTATTATTTATTTTTTGTATATAATTGTTTCAACACAAGAATCGCGTTAATAAAGAAGTTTTTCTAAATGTGTTAAAATCAAATGAACTAAATTAAATATACTTTGTATAATTTGAATTAAGCCTAATCAAGTTCCTTAATTGTTATTATCAGTATAAGTAAAAACTAAATACTAATAAGTGTAGTGAAGAAAATTGGAGTTGCCACGCAAGGGACAGGTAGCGTTAGTTAAACTTGACACCAACCAAGTTAGGCCTGACTTTTATTTCTTTTAAAAGGCGTCGGAGCGAGATAATTCGATAGCCAATGTAACGTGCTCCATTTCAAAGGTACTTTTGAAATTGGACAAAAAATAAAACTAATTGTTACAACACTATGTTGCCCTGGTACGCAAATATCATTTTAAAAAAATGTCCTCCTGGTTAGAGCGATCGGTTGTCACTTTTCAACCACAGATCTCAGTTAACTAACACAAGTTAGTTATGACAGACATCATTGTTGTTTTACATAATTCTTTTTCTTTCTAATAATTATATTATTAATATTAATCTATAGAAGTTTTATAATTGAATTAACAGTTGTTGTCCCTTCGCTGGGGCGACAAACACAGAAATCTGTAATTGTTATAGTAAATGTAGCGTCGAATTGAGACAAATAGTCCAACTAATCCTAACATTACTCAGCATTACTGTCTGTCAATTGATTGTCGGACATTATTTATTTTAAGAAAACGGCACGTCCTACACAGTTTTTTAAAATGCTGTCTAAACAATTATCGTCTAACTTATGCTTTCTATTTAAGACACAAATTGTTTTCATAAACTTTCTTGTGTGTTTTGACAAAATCTGTAAATATTACTTGCGTGTTTTGACAGCTTTTTCTGATAGACAAGAAGATGGTCCGAAATGTCATGGATTTAATGTATGCTCCAGGAGCTCACTTTCTCAATAATCAAAAGAAATATACAAATCAAACAAACTGACATAGTGTCGGATAAAATATATAAAAAAAACACAATTTTACATGAAGATAATATTCTAGTCAATATTTTCAAGTGCTATTGGTTAAATCAAAGTCAATGCCGTCACAATGTTGAGTGTTCCAATATTTTTGTATAACTCTTATCATTGTTATCTGAAAGCTTTTACGTCAAACGGAATTAATTAATTCAGTTTATTTAAAATATTAATATTCTTACTATATTTGTTACTATGATAATTTTAATAAAGCTCCAGCTTACCCTAGCTCCAACATTGTATTAGGATCATCACTAAAAACAAATAAGCTGAGTTTCTTGCCTGCTTCTTCTTAGCTTGGTCGCTTGAACTGGATTATGTACAATTATAATATATCCTACATTCTCTTGTTACATCACTGTGTTTTTAATAGAATAAATTCCTCAGGTCTTTCCTTAAGACCTTAGCTTATGAATATAGGAGAAATGCTCCCCCAACTTGGGATAGATCACAGATTATAAAAGCTAGAAATCGAGGTGGATGACTTTTGAGCAAAAATAGCGGTTTTAACATTAAAATTGTATTTAAAACATTTCAAACTTTAATAAATTACTTAAATCTTTAATTTTCTTATTAGTTACAAATCTCGTACAAAGTCCCAATTACGTTCGTAAAATGTTTTTGTAATGAAACGAAAATCTACGCCAAAACCAAAAGCTTTGTTTGCGTATACAATTAGAGAGTAATATTAAAAAAAAATTAAGTATTTTAAAATTTTGTAATTATTATTAACTAACGGTATATTAAGGTTTAATAACAAATTAAAGACTGGTTCAGTAGTCGAGGCAATTAGTGGTCCATAGTTTAATTACCGGTAAAATAATTTTACTTGGTCCGCCGACTTTCACCACATATATGATAGGCATGCACACCATTATAGAAAACTTTACCAAAAAAAGAAAGATCACAAATTTTAAAAAAAAGAGAACAGAATCTAGCGCGTGAAGACATGAAGTCCAACCAACCAACCGGATCAGTGTGGCGGATTGGAGCTTTCAGCCATAAAAAGCTACCAATACCACATTATCAACTAAGTACAATGAAAGTAAGTCCCATATGGAGTATTTTTTTAAATTAAATATGTATATTTTATTATTTCATCATAAAAAATAAGCTTAATTAATTAAATTTTATCCGACTATTAATTTTTGTTAGTTATTTGGTTATACGTCACTTAATTAGCCTTAATCGTTTAAATAACAGCTCACCAGGGTATGATAAATGAAAGGCACCTTACCGGTCCGTCATACTCGTATCCGAGTTCGAAAGCCACCAGCTGTGCCACATCTTCGCCACCGGGAACCTCCACTGTCCATTCGTCTATGTAGTCCTTGATACTTTTAAGCCCGTTATGTACTCCATGGTAGTTATATTTGCCTGGTGCCCAGTCATAGCTCGCCGTCATACATATCAGCAGTGTCTTTATTAGCATGCATTCTATTAGCATTAGATAGGTAATATAAATTACGATTCTTGAAAAGTTTCCTGACTAAAGGGGGCCGGCGGACCCGATCAAACCTGTTGTCTGAATGGCGCGTAGCTAAGCTTGCTACGGAAAATACGTCTGTCTCCTCCTGTCGATAAACATTTTCTTTAACACTATAGCGATTATTTTTCATCCATAGCAAAACTATTTTTGTACATATAAAAGTGTAAATTTTTCAAATTTTTAATATTAACATAATTGTTTAGTACAATTAATTAGAATAAACTTGCTCACTATTTAAACTTTTGTCATTCGCGACATCTATTGAACTAATCCGGAACTAATTTAACTAACAAACCCGCACACAAACTTGTTGACTGACACAAATCAAAGATGTCAGCAGCGATCTATTAAAAGAAAAAACGATGAACGATGTTCACGAATACGATTCACAATTTATCACTGTGATCAAAAATAAACAGTAAAATAAATAGATTTTTACAGATGTCGTCATCGTGTTATTTAAAGCGGAGTTGGTAAATGTAAGCAATATGTCAGTGGAGCATGGCCGTGAGCCATTCAGTAAACAATTCTAATGTTTGAGGTTTATAAGTAAGAATTATGATTATATTTCATAGTAAAACACATAGTTGCGATAGCAAACATTGCAAGCACCTTGAAGTAATACGAAAATGATATATGACTATTTATAAACGAATCTTACGATATTTTGTTTTTGCGTAGTTATTTTTTCTATCATTTTATTTATGTTTAGTTTCCACTGTATCTTGAATCGTTTGGTTGAACTAGATTGGCCACATTCTCCGGAGAGATCCCAAACATATTCCCAAGCAGGCTTGACTGGAATCCTTAAGGGAAGCGGAAGTGCGGCCGTCCCATACCTGGCGACGTACTATTGCAGATGAGGCCAAGGGAGCCGGTAAGACTTTGAGCCAGATTGAATGCGAAGCGTCAGATAGAGCGCGATGGAGGATTGCTGTGGGTGTCCTCTGCCCCATCCCCATTCTGCAGGGGACATGTGTTGGAGACTTAATGCTTGAAGCGAGCAAATACTTAGTGTAGGTTAACTAAGAACTGAAAACTGTACTTAACATTTTCCAACTAGTCAATTTAGATCTAGTACCTGTTGCATGCTGGTTTCAAATTTTTTATTTTTATTTTTTATTATTGTACCTATAGGGTGGTCAAGAAACTCACAATCATAAATGGGGTCGTGAATGACAAAAGTTTAAGAAGCCCTGGTGTAGACGATCTGTTTTCATAATTGTGAATCACCAGCAGTATTCTATTAGCTCAGAGCGGCGCTGTTAAAATTTAATGAAGCAATCTCAACATACAACAGACAAGTGCGCGTAATGAATAATTTATTTTTAATGCTAATTAATCATGTTCTGTTCTGTTACTATAAAGAAACTTATTTTCTTGGTCTATTAAGTATAAACTGTAGGAATGATGATTGTATCATGTTTAATAGTAAAAGACTTTCGGTATTGATTTTAAATTAAAATTTATGTAAATAGTTATTATAATTATTTAAACAATTAATTATAAAAATAAAAGATTTATTGTCCTCCTCATAAGCCATTTTATTTATTATTTACACTTGCTTAAATATTGTGTGATTTGTAGTGAAAAACTTCCCATATTCAACGTATTCAGTTCAAGTAAACACATTACTAAAACTTGGAACAAATTCAGTTTTGTGATGAAAAGAGTGATTATACATGTATAGATTCCTCCTATATGTATTAGAGTAATCTTTAATATTATAACTGAAGGTTGACAGGAAAGACTTCTGGATTTAATCAAATGATTTACCTACTAAAACACACCATTCGCTCACATCTTAAGCTTAGCACACATGACACAATATTCCATTAAAAATTTCTAGAGAAGTCAATGCATCAACAAAAAAAATTACATACATAAAAACATCAAGTATCTTTTTGTTTATTTGATTAATACACGGCTTCTGCAAGGCCAAATTGCTATAGCCGTCAAAAGTAGCCGCAGTAAATGCTGGCTGCTGAATGTCTGCGTATTTCTAGATTGAGAAAAATAGAATATTACATTAAATAAAAGCTTACAACAGTGTGTTCACAACTTTAAAGTTCGAGATTCCACGCAAACGCATCTGAGCGGGCGCAGTCACGATGCGCGCGCCGCTGAGCAATGCGGCTTTCATTCTCCTTACTGTTTATACCAGCCGGGTACTTGCCACACCGCAGGATACAGGATATTATGCTGAAAATGGTTACCATGACGACGTTATGGATGTGTGAGTGACGTGAACGTGTTTATTAATAAGAATCAAAAAAATCAATCAAAAATATCTTTATTCACACAAATCAAAAAAGTACACTACAGTTTTGTTTAACAAACATCAAAATTGTTACTTATCTTTTAGTGCAATTGGCCATTACTAATAATACTAAAACTAATGCTTAGACAATTGCAACAAAAACATACAGTAAATGTGATTTAAATAAAAAAGTAACCTTTTTAATAAAATTAAAGATAAAAAATACCGCACAATATTTTTACTGATGCAATATGCACTTAGATAAAACCGGGTCAATAAACTCAGTATCACATGCACAATTATCAAATTTTATACTACGCCTAAAACGTTTCGTACAATCAGCATAGTCCGCACAAAACACTATTATAGAGACTCGCCTTTACGAATTACATATTTATTTTTGACATTAATAACTGGCCTCTGAAAACACTGTTGCCACTTCCTGAAATTTTACGAGACAGTTTATTTGAAGGCGTTATGTATAATATTCATTTTTAGATTAGCTACATCGATAGAATGAAATTTGATGATATATAAACAAGCCAATTGCAATCATTCTCTTTTGAGAGCATTCGGAAAGAGTGCAATTAGACTATTTTTTTTAAATTTAATAATTTAAAATTTTGTTCTATGCCATGTGAAAATGAATGTAGACGAAGAAAAATCAAATTGTATAATTTGCATAAATTACAATCACTAAAGATAAGATGCGTAAATCGTGTCCCTGATCTAAGTCAAGCAAGTTATTTTAGTTTATTAGAAAATTTTAAAAATAGACGATGCTTGCGTCTTTATGATCGATGTCTTATTGTGCGGTATATTATATATATATGAATTATAGCAAATATTAACTGTTTGTATTGGTCTTAATTGATCTAAATTGTACTCAAACTCAAAATATCTTTATTAAAACTTTTGAATCGTCTATTTTTCCACTATCACCGGTTCGAAAGACAGTTCTATCTATATGTATAGTATCTACTGATACTATAGAGTATACATATTAAGGCAAAATCACTCTTTCTTCAATTCAATTTTTAAAAGTGGTTAATTTATATATAATATATGTATGTAATGTGTGCGACTATAAATCAATTATTAAATTCTATTATGCCTGTCTCTTTCCATCATAGCGTAAACATTTTATTAGAAAGAGACGTAGATATTTATGCGGGAAACTGAAAGCTCTCCTTTCCGTGTATGTACGGAAGTGATTGTTTCTAATGATGGAAGTTCAGTTATTAGTTATGTAATTTGTTGACCACTTCCGAGAAGCCATCAAAGCGTTATTAATGATATTCATGAGCACCTTTATTTGATTAACAATAAAAGGACGTCTATCCTGAACTATTAGTTTATACATTTCAAATCGCATATTTTACCAGGCTTAAAGATGGTTTAAAAATATTTTATTACCAAACATCGAGTAATAAATCTTGGATTTTTTTTATTAAGTACTATAGTTTAAAACAGAGATATTACAAATCGTAGAGCAATCAAGGATTTTATTTAAATAATGTCCACAGATAACATACAAAACAGTTCATTCGTTATGACGTAATCGCAACGTTCCGTTTCACAAATATAGTTATTTTAAGTTTTAGACATTTACAGTTAAAACCTTTTTCCTGATTGTTAAAATATACATGTGAAGTTTAAAACGTTTTGTGAAAAGACGGTCACTACATGGAGTTAATAAATCAAATCAAGAGATTTCCTTATAAAATTCTTAATAGTGTTTCTGCCAACTCCACGTAATCTCTTGCTGACCATCCTCACTACTTGAATTTTAAGGGATATTTATAGATAATAAAATAATATCTATTAATATTACGTAGCAGATTCTATATAAACTACCAGGACGTCCATTACATTAAAAGTACTAAGACCGTATAACCGTTGAAGTATAGAAACAAACCCAACTGGGCATTGTGTTCAGGGAACGAGTAATCACTCACAGCTGAGGATCAATGAACCCTCTCATTTTTCATGGTTTTATTTTTACGATCGTTACATACATATTTTGAATTGTATATATTGTTCCATATACATAACTTATATGGTAAATATTTATTTCTCTAAAATGGCAAAATAATGTTTGTTCCATAAAAAAAAATCACGTTACACTACATTTATGATACTCTGGTACATAGAATAGCTATCAGACTCATACTGCTAAAGTGTATCTCTATTTCTCCGCCTCGTCTCATAATAATCGGATGATTTCATGAAAATGTATCAAATGATAAGATAAGCCTGGAGGCGGCATTGGGTTTTGTACATGTTTAATATGTTAAGTGTGTCTTTATTTTTTATATTGGTTGGCGTTATTTAGGACATTAAAAGCCAATTTTTGTTCATGACAAATTTATTGGTAATATTGTGTTAAATTGCTTAAATGTTTTTTTTATATTACAGCGTTGATAAGCGGTCTGCCTGCCCAACGGACAGAGTACTACGATCACGAGAGACATGTAGAGTAGGCGGTGCTGACGTACAATGCATTCGTTTGCACTGCTGCGATACTCATAATTATATAGCTGGACGGTATGTTCATTTATTATATAGTTTTCATCGCCAACGTCCATACCACGTTGAATACACCGGTTCTCGTCCGATCACCGAAGTTAAGCAACGTCGGGCGCGGTCAGTACTTGGATGGGTGACCGCCTGGGAACACCGCGTGATGTTGGCTTTTTATGATTTTTTTCAAGCCAAATATAAAATTAACAAAAGTACATTGGCTTGATGAACATTTGTCTAAGTTTCCAAATTTTAGTTTTGTACAGTATTACTATTTATTGACTTTTTCATTATTTGATAAATTATTTTTCAGATGTGTACCAAAAACAGTGGATCCATGCAGCTTGCAGCTTTGCGAGCAGGCGTGCGAGGTGCGAGAGGAACGCATGTGGTGTACCTGTCACCCTGGCTTTACCTTCAGCGAGGACAACTACAGGAGAAAGAGGCAGCCATATTGCATTGGTATTTCGTATTTTATTAAATATTTATAATTTCATTTATGAGATAATATTATATGCTAGCTAATACCCTATTTCCAATAAAAGGAAATAATTCGCAACGCAGCTAAAAAAGATTCAATACACAATAGTTTACGCCTTTTTTACTTTTTTAGCAAATACTTTAGAAAACAAATTAGGGCGCATACTTTTCAAAGGAGTAATTAAAATTGACTTGACCATAAAATATTTCAGATATAGACGAATGTGTCGACGATAAAGCAGGGTGCGAGCATACATGTGTGAATGACCCAGGTGGATACCATTGCGAATGTCCAGCACCCTACACTGTCGCCGCAGACGGCAGGAAATGTGTTCCACCAGTCTCAATTGCAATTCCAGTAAGTCAAATTCAAGTAACATTTGTGATTTTGACATTCATAAGCACCTCAAACAGCAAGACTTTAAAATATTTAACTTAAACTTATTTTTTATTTTCTGCTTTTTATGCTCTGTATAGGTATATAACAATGTATTTCGATATAATATCAAGGTATTTGGTACTACATAAGAGTACATTAACTGTCAGTTAATGTACTCTTATGTAGATTTAATCTTTATATATTTTTTACGTTTCATTCATATGAATAAGATTAATTTTGATTTGATTCGATAATATAATGAAAATTCATTTATGTGCACAAAACTTCATTAAATGCAGTTGAAAATTTTATATATAATAACCTAACCTATTAATCGAATCAAAAACCTGAAATAATAAAACTGGTGTTCAGGAACCTCTGCCATTGGTAAGAGCTGCGTCTCGCTGCTATGCCTCCTGTGATACAGTGTCATGGCTGTCCAGAAAGGTGAAACAGCTGAACGATCAGGTGCACACAACACAGGCTTCGCTCCGAAAACTACTCGATAACCCTGTGTTGAAAGAAGGTATGATAAAATATTAGATTTGATTTATTATCTAAACTTTTTTTTATGAAATTTTAATTTATTTGTTATTAGTTTAATAACCTACTAAAAGTATATAAACACATGTATTTGTCCTACATGTAACGTTTCAAATAAATAATTAAATGTACTTCAAGAAATGAGCGTTACTCTCCCTTAAACGCTGGAAAGTTACTGTTACCAAAAAGTACTCCAAATTTTATCAGCTTCGCTAATGAATATATCATTATTGTATAGAGAATACATTCTTGTATTATGAATGAAATAAAAAATAATTGTATATTGAAAATAGATTAAAAAACAAAAAGCCAACATCACGCGGTGTTCCCAGGCGGTCACCCATCCAAGTACTGACCGCGCCCGACGTTGCTTAACTTCGGTGATCGGACGAGAACCGGTGTATTCAACGTGGTATGGACGTTGGCGATAGAAATGCAGAAATTATTAAATAGTTTAAACGAAAAAGTTTAAATGATTTTATAATTCAATCATTGTTGTAAAAAGTAAACTCAATCTTCTTTTAAAATATTGTGACAGATGACGACAGGTTTGCAGAAGGCACTCGTGCGTACAGAGTACTCGACGCCACTGCGCCGCTAGAGGGCGGTTACTGCCGATGTGAAAGAGGCCCTAGGGTAAGGGTACATAAAATCTAAAAATATTAATTTTCCTACTAACACAATATTTCTAATCATGTAATTAATTAGATAATTTATTAAAACAGATCAAATAAATATTACTGTTCTCTCCAGGGTCCTCAAGGTCCACCTGGTATGGACGGTCCAAAGGGGGACGCTGGATCAAGAGGCCCACGTGGCGGCCGAGGTCCAAAGGGTTCAATGGACCTTATGTTACTCCTCTTAGCTGATATACGGCACGATATTCGCAACTTGGAGGCTAGGGTTTATACGAACGGTGAAAAGTAAGTTACCATCAATATAACTAAGTAGTTTGCATATAATATTTATTGGTATACATTTTCTTGTGCCAGACCAGAACGCTTCAACCTGCAGAAAGCCTGGCGCCAGCAAAAGAAGCAGGAGAGACTTGACAGAGACAACGGTACATCACGTGACCTCGAAGCTTACACAGCGCCATCTATTATGGGGCCAGATAACGACGAAGTTGAAATACATACACACGGTTTGTATTGCAATTCTGATCAAATTGAAAAAAAATTAAAAGTTAACTTCTACGCACACGATTATTGTGAAATATCTTTCTGTTCTACAGAATTTTACAATTTACAGTGACACTGTCAATATCGGTCAAAATTATTATAGTCGGCTAGTCGACAGGGCGTCTTAAAAACCTTTCGTTCATAAGTTTGGTACATAGGTCAAAAGATTTATATATCATTTTGTATCATGTTGAATGGACTCTGTCTTCCCTTAATATCTTTAATTTGGTGCGCTTAGGGTAATCACGCGACTTTCACTACATAAGGTCACATGGTTAGCCTAGCTTGTAAGTTTTTTCGTCACTTACATGTGAATATAATTTTAATTATATTCACCCATAAATTTTCTTCTGCTAAAAAGCTTAGTTCTGATGCATTTGCAGTACAAAGGATTAGACACTTAACCGACTTTAACACGGCGAAAATAGTATACTTTAGCTATTTTCATAGTATCATGTCTTACGGAATTATTCTTTGGGGAAAAGCGGCGGACATAGATACTATATCTATTTTACAAAAAAGAGCTATGCGTGGCTTATTTGGTTAAGGAGCCAGATAATCTTTAAAACAGGCGGTATTCTTACAGTAGCTTCACAATATATCTTATGCAATATATTGTTCGTACATCAAAATAAACACTTTTTATCACTTAGTGGAGATAAACACGACTACAACACAAGAAATAGAGAAAAAATTGATGTGCCTGATTCTCGCCTTAGTAAAGTTCATAAATCGTTTGTAGGTATGAGCATACGTTTTTATAACAAAGTCCCATCACTTATAACCAAATTGACTTCCGACAAATTTAAAACGCGCGTAAAGAGTATTTTGGTTGAAAAGGCATAAAGCTTAAACGAATATTTAGAGGACAAAGATCCCTTTAATGTGTCGGCAATTGGCTCAGCATCAGTTCAATTCTTGAGAAGCCTTACAATGCTTTGTTATTTTAATTGTCAGTAGCACAATTTTGTATTAATTGTTTATTTTAAATGAGCAGCTATCGAGTTTCTTGCCGGTTCTTCTCGGTGGATGACCGCCTTCCGAACCGGTGGTAGTGTAATTGACGATTCAAAAGTGTCTTTATAAAGACCTACTTGAATGGAGATATTTTGAGTTTGAGTATGTGTTTTAGCCATGTTTAGGGACATGTTTAAAAAAAATAAGTGTAGGCCTAACTGTTCAGGTTTAACAGGGGAAATTACCCGCGACACAACCACGGCGTGGTCGATGGAAAACGTACGGACGGAGGCCGCCGAATTGGCCGAGATGGATGAGAAACTACGTCAGTTCCGTGAGCTGGCCAGCGTCAGGAACGATGATGATGAAGTCGACACCGACTACGATTACAGCTTTTATTAATATGTACCTAATAAATTTGATAAGTATAGATTTTCTTTTATTATAAACAAATATTAGCGCATAACATTGTATTCTGTTACATAAATAAATTTAACTGGCCACGGATGGTTGGTATTGCGCTGCCAGCCGTTTCAGCTCGTTCTGTTTCGCGTTGTAATCCCTTGTGAACGGGTGCTCCGGGTAGGAGTCTGTCAACTGCGACAAGTACCGGGAGGACACCTGCAATATCCACACATTTATGTTGTCCTGGTACTTCTATCTAATAATTGCAATTTAATAACTTATTATCATTTTAATACATATGTTTTTTTTTTAATAGACACACAGTAAATATAAACAATGTTTTTTTTAAATCCCTAAAATATTACAGTAAGGAAGTCATTCGGAGTCAAGCAAGCGACCATAATAAAATCAGAGAATTTGTTAAAACTATATAAAGACTAGCAAATAATCACTCTTTTGTTAAAAATAAAATAATAATTATTATATCTTATGAACAATGAGTTACCTCTGGTGGTTTGGAGCTGTGGGCAGCAGTGACAGCAAGGCCCAAGAGTAGCTCTGGTTGTTGGGGTGCACGGGTTTGGGCCTCCGTTAACATTTGCTCAGCTTCTTCCCACATGCCTTGTAACAAGTTGATAAAAGCAGATTTGTTTATACAGCAGGATATACATCTTAAATAATATGAAGAACTTTGAATCAAAAAAGGCAGTTCACATTCAGAGAAGACATAAATTTATCTTCTATAAAAAGGACTATAATTTGGTAGTCCTATAATTTTTATTACACTCAATAATTTAAGGTCAATATTTAATAGTTTTCTTATATACCTCTAGAGGCAGCGGCAGCAGCTCCTACAGCAGCTGGCCCTGCCCCAAGAGCTCCAAGTCTCTCTGCTAGCTCCATTATACTGTAATGTGCATCTTGCACTCCAGGACCACCCTGAAATGTTACAATAAATTTGAATAAGTTAATAATAATTATCAGTATATTTTCTATAATATGGATTTCAAAATTATAAAAAAAAATTATAATGCTCCTGTATTATTTAAGAGTTAGCAAGTGTAATGTGAAAAAGGTACCATATTATAGTATGTTGTATTAACCTGTGATAAATTAAGCCAAGCTTGTGCAAGTTGTGTTAATGTACCATCGTCTTCAATGTCTTGCAAGAGTTTCAGTTGTTTGCGGGCTAAGTCGGGACGGTTCATTGCAAGCAAACACTGAAGAGTGAAAGCGCGTAGTTCAAGGGATTCAGCACCATGAAGTATTCTGAAATATGGATTGAATATTGTAAATACGACACTGAAAAAGAGACGTATCATAATATCTACTAGACTACCTTGACCACTTTGACCTTGTAGTAGGTCTAAAGGTATCTATCAATACAATCAATTATAGTCAGCATAATACAATTTAAGTTTTGGGTTCAAACCGAGAGAATATTTTAATGAAACATACTTCAGTGCAGCTTCATAGTTGTCTTCATGGTAATAAATAGTCGCTGCTACAATTATAAATATATCATTGGCCAGTTCTATGCCTTTTGCTACCTGAAATGTACATTATTATAAAGATAATTGATTCTTGATTATCAATAAGACTTATATGATTAGAGTAATTGAAAGCTTCCCCATACCAACAGAAATTTTATTATATTATTTCTGTAAAATTTCTTGTTTTTTCTCTGTTTATATTATATATGGAATTTCATAACTTTTTCACAAAAATATTGCTGTAAAGTAAACACTTTTCAATCAAAAAAAAATTATAAAAAAAAACCTACTCTGGCATCAATGTCTGACACTACTGCTGGTTTATTGGAACCTGGAGATAGATAATCCACAAGGGTCTTAAGTGGCTGGAGCATTGGGTCAGCCGTCTTCAATTCTTGTAAAACAATTCTGTAGTTGCTTTGCGCAATATATGAGCGGTAGAGGAATGCATCGCGCTGGAGTGTTACCAGCGGTGATGAGGCCTAATAAAAGATTGAGTTTTTTTTTTAATATGACTGTTAACAAACATAATAACATGGGAGGCGGTAATCTACACGTCATTTGCATCAATTGCAAGTTGTAAATAGTTTATGAAAAAAATATAATTAGGTTAAAGTTATGAATTATAGAATAACTTACGTTTACATGTTGAGCCTCGTTAATGGCTTGTTGATAATTTCCAACGTAAAATGCATTTTTAACATCGAAAAGTTCATCAACATCTTGCTGACGTGCCATCTTGACAAACACAGATTACTTGCTCTTATTAACTATAGAAGTACCCAATCTATGACACTACTTTGACAACACTTTACATTGACAGTAAACTGTCCAGATTATAATATATTTGTTATTAAATAAATCATTTTTAAAATACCTCATTAAATCTTAATTTTATCGATTTCATACGATAAATCATGTATATTGTATGCAAACCAATACATCCTATGTGTATCAACCTAAATATTTATAACTATTTTAATCGATCTAACACATCCCGTATGGTCTAGTGGCTAGGATACCTGGCTTTCACCCAGGAGGCTCGGGTTCGATTCCCGGTACGGGAATATCCTTTTTGATTTTTAGACTTGATTTTGTTCATGGTCAGTTCGAAATAGTCGCTAAATTGTTCTTATAAAGTATATTCTTATGAATAATTCATTTATAGTCATTACTTTTTATCTACGATCCTTATATGTATTATATTATTTTAGGTACATTTTCGTAATACTTTGAAGTACGAATCAATAAAACACAATGCCTCATCCTTTATGATAAAAGTATTGTTATTTTACAATGGATTACTTGTTTACTGGTAATTGTAATGTATGAATGAGTTATTCAGGTACTGGAATGGTTTTGTACAAGGGACCAGGTAAGGTCCAGGTAGTTTTATATAATAGAATTTTCTAGTTATCTTTATCTATATATAATAATGATATAACTTGTAGGTAGAATTTAAAATAGAAGAAGGTATTGAAGGTAGTGGATTGTTTAATATCTATAAGTATGTATATATGTATATTTTATTTTTAAAAGATAGAAGAGAACTAAAATTGTTTAAATGTATATTTATATACATAAATACTTAGTTTTGTCGTTAATATACAAATAGAAAAATATACAATTTTAATTTTTAATACATAATTATTAAAGTAAATGGTTATTAGTATATATCGTATGGGGCTTAATTAGCTTCTCAAGAATAAATATTGATATATATGGCTCAGCCACTCCTTCATACCTAACAACCAAACCATGAACTGGGATAATAACAACGTTGTATTCTGTTGATTGATCTGGATGTTTCTTTAGAGCTTAATTGTTAAAAAACCATTTTTTTCTATGACCTCTCTTACTTACTGCTTAAGTAGTTATTTTTGATTTTTTATTTATCTCCAAATATATAGTAGTGATTTAATCACAGCGATACAGTTAATACACAATGAACAATCGTAATAAAAAAGTTAGATTCGAAATTCAAATGTAATATTTTGTTTTTTTTTTGGTTGTAACTGTATTTATGGCCAGACCTAATACATAGATAATATAACGAAACTTCGAAGCCTATAGATAAATAATAAAATGTATTACAAACTTGGGAATATTAATAAATAAAACAATCATTTGTTTCAAGACCTATATTGTCTATCAATAACTTATCACTACCTAATAATAAACATAAAAGCTGCTTACGAGTGTTTTTTATTATATTGTTTTCACGTATCAACTTAACAAACTGCCCATTCATTTGTTTGGAGCTTACGAATATCAAAGAAAAAGACAATAAGTGTCTTATCATTTAAAATAAAAACTTCACAGCTTATAGAACATTAACGGTATTTGTAATAATCGTTTTTATTACCAACATTTGTATTAGGTGCGAGTAGATAAGATATAAGAATTTGTATTGTCTTAAATTCGTAATTACTTTTTACTCTCTCCGTATTGTAAAGAAAAAAAAATGTTTATACACTCTTAGTGTTAGAAAAAACCATTTAATATAAATTTGTTTAATTCATTCAGAAGATGTGCTATCGTTTAAAAATCTATGCCATGGATGGTCGCGACCCTTTATATATTCAAACTCAAAATATCTTTACTTGTATGACCTACTTGAGTAGGTCTTTATAAAGACACTTTTGAATCGTCAATTTTTACACTACCACCGGTTCGGAAGGCAGTCGTCTACCGAGAAGAACCGGCAAGAAACTCGATAGCATCTCTTATAAAATAAACAATTAATACAAAATTATGTTACTCACAATTAAAATAACAAAGCATTGTAAGGCCACTCAAGAATTGAACTGTCCCGATGCTGAGCCAATTGCTGACACATTAAAAGAATCTTTGTCCTCTAAATATTCGTTTAAGGTATAGTATGCCTTTTCACCCAAAATACTCTTTACGCGCGTTTTTAAATTTATTAGAAGTCTTTGTTATAAAACGTATGCGCGCATGCCTACAAACGATTTATGGCGAGACTTTACTAAGGCGAGAACCAGGCACATCAATTTTTTCTTTATTTCTTGTGTTGTAGCCAGCTATAAAACCAAACATCAAATCATTAATATTTAATTGTTCGTTTAGCGTAAAATAAAGACTACGAAATTCGTATCGTTAAAATCTCGTTCCCACAATATCGTCTCGATAAGTTTGGTAGTGAATGAAATTTTTGCATTGGGGTCCAAGGGCCCCGCTTTCTCAGGCCCTGCCAGCTGTCGTTGCACCGGGCTGCATTCAAGACGGCCTTTTTGTTGGTTGCCGGTTTTCTGTAATTGAAGTAATTATGTGGTAGGTGTAGGGTTGATTACTAGATTTGAATGTATTTTGCAATACGGAGGATGACATTAAAATATATCATGTATTTAAAAAAAAATAATATGCAAATGTAACATTTACAATTGCTTGTGATAACAATTATTTTTATTAATAAAGTACATTGTAAACTCCATGTAACATCACTCGCTTTAACGACAATATTTTATTACAATACAATACAATTTTTTTTCCATTTAACCACTCTCTATAACGCCATAAAATTTCCGTTCATTGTCGTTATATAGAATTTGCAATACAATTGTAATATCTAACATATTCGAATGATTTAAATTATTTCTCCCTTTTAATTACCTTACATCCTTTTTAATAACAATTAGTGTCTCTGCATCACAGGATTGACACATAAAATGTAAAATATTATATTTGGACTAATTTAGATTTATATAATTTTACCAAATAAATTTAAAGGTTTATTAGAGAATACCCAAACGCCTTAAAATCTCGGCGGATATCCGTCCAAACACAATAAGTTAACGAAATCCCGTTCGCAAATATAAAACAATGAAAATTAGCACACGAGGTTAATGAACTTTAAGGGTTCGTTCGAACGACGACCTCTTAAGGGTCTCATTTCTGTATATTTTCACTTTTTGGAGTAGCTCTTTGATCTTCAAGTGAGACGGTTTTTTAGTCCTATTGGAATATATAGATTATCACAAGATTCCGCAATAAACACTAGAAATACGATTGGAAAACTAGAACATAGGTTCAACAAGAAAAATCATTTTAATTGAAATAAGCGAATATAACCTTAGTTTACAGCAGGTGTATAAGTTTTATAATTTATTTCACCACCTTTCAATGTTCATTTAATTTTTTTAAAGAATAAGTAATCCGGTTTCAATCGATACAGGTTTTTCCAACATTTAATATGTTTGGAATAGTGGAATTAAAACTATCCGAACATTTACGTAGTAGCTAGTACAGTACTGTAGCGGTTGTCGAAAATACTCATTTGTAAATTAATTTTCAGATTTATTGTCTTTTTTTAGTGCATAGTAGTTTAAGACTGTATTATATAATAAGACGCTCATTAATAAATAACAAATCAACAGCGATTGTAAGCCAATATAAGATTTTCCTTAAATATGAAAACTACATCCATTAAATGACAAACACATTGATGTTCGATGAAAATTTAGTGACGTTCAAATGTGATTGTAAATGAATTTGAAATAAACAATTTAGACTTGAATTGATATTTTATTTTTTATTTCTTAAACCTATACAGCTTATTCCAAAAAGCTTACACAACAAAAATAGATCAACAACAAAGCCAAAAGAAGGTCAAAACATACAATCGAAAATAGACAACAAAATAAAAACACGAACAGAAAAAAATGAATAAAAATATATATATATATATATATATATATATATATATATATATATATAAAATATAATGATATAATTAGGTGACAAGCATACACAGTAGTTTGTGTGTGCAAAAAAAAACTAAAAGCTCCGAAATGTAGGTCACATTGGGCATAGAATCTTTTTGTGTTTCCAAGTGCATTTGACATGAATTTGAATCACTGCCTTTATAGGACAATGTGTGTTTATACATGCGTTAGTTGATTTTAGTGTCATTATGATAACAGGAAAAGCTCATGTGTTATTTATCAAAGTGTTTTATTTTAAATAAGGAATGTTATGGTTAGAAAAACTGACAAAGTCGCGGTATAAAATTATCTATTGTGACGAGATAACAAATATTTGATATTTCATTTCAAACGCACAGTTTTTAATAGTACACCAAAAATATCATCAAATTCACCGGAACCACGTTTCCTATTGACAAAAAAAGGTGGAACAAAAACTTGAGAAATTAAAGAGACTGTTTTGTTACATTAAGATCGATTCTCCATACGTCTTCACATCCGTTCAATCTTCATAAAGTGCAAAAAAAAATGTTCTACTGAGCACAATAGCGGGGCTTGCATCTGCTATCCGGCGTTTTATAAGCAGATGGTGGGCCAAAAAAATATGTACCTGCGTACTTATTGTACGCGACTGTACTTTGAACTTGAGACAGGGGGTGACGTACTAAACAGGAACAGAAGGTTTTTCCCACGAATTATTATTCAAACAATATAACTATATATAACTGTTAATATGTTTGTACTTATGAAAATCGAATTGTTAAATCCTTTAAAACTTTGTTTTTGTCACTATATATATATATAATTTAAAAATATAATACAATTTAAATTAATTATTAAATGGTTAGTGACATTTTTTAATGTGATTTTAATTTACCACGTTCACTCTACAGTTGTAACAAAACTGTAATTGAAACATTTGCATCGAATTTTTTGTTTTAACCCATGCTAGTTTTATTCACAATGCATCTCTAATTTAGAAAGTTACATCCTAAATTAGTATTAAGAAAAAATGATAAATAATTAACATGTTACCTAATAGATACAATTGAACAAGTATAATATCGTTTTTCAATATTGTAAATATATTTTGAAAATTTCCCACGCGATGGTCACCCTACAATACAGTCTGAATCAAAATACAACATTTTTTTTCCGTCTTACAAGTACAATGACGTACTTAGTTTGCGTTACCTTCCTTTTATTCAGCTTCAAATAACAATATATCTATACAATTAGAATTTAAGTTGATAGGTATTTTGCAGAAGATATTCGTATATGTTTAATATTAATTAAACCATTGATTCCCTGTATACCAACACTAATCTTATGCGCTCCTAGTCAACACTTCTTACTTTTTACTATTCTATAATATGAAAAGTTTGACGTCCTGTGTGTGTGTGTGTGTTTGTGATGACAATTTTTATGTATGTCGAACTAGATTCTAACATAGTGATCAGCGTCGCAGCATATAGTATGGCTTAGGATAAGGTTCGGGTCCTTGAACTTTTAACAGTTCAGAAAGCAATTCCTAAGCGGCTATATGTTTTTAACACCTATCTTTAAAATCAATTGTAAACTTGTATATGAATCATCATAAAATATATATTTATACATATACCGCGTGTGATTTCCACGGTATCCAAATTTTTTTAAATAAAAGTGATTGTCTATTTAATGAGCTCGCAAACTTGTCTTGCGTGTTTAAACTGTAAATCGTGTATTTGCGTTCGCCATCTGTTTATATTAAAAAAAAAATATATAATTCATGCACGACATGACGACCACCAGCAAGCAAGTATCAAGTTCACTATAAATAATCACTTTTTTCTTTTTCTATGACCTTTGGACAATACAGTTTTTGTTCTAGTGATTTGATAGCTTGTCTACGCCTTTGTAAATAAAAGCTCGCTGTAAATACTATGCTATGGTAATTTTATTATAATATCAAATCAAAAATAACTCATTTTGGTACAACTACTAATATTAAAAAAAAATCGATCTGTTCAAAAGGGTGTGTTTTTTTAAGCTGAGACAGACAATCCATTTTACCTGAAGTGCCTTTATCAGTCTATAAAGTTGTCAAGATTGTATCTATAAAGACTAGGGTAGCAAAAATTTAAAAGACTTAACTAAAAGTTACAAAATATAAAATACATTATGACGTAATAAATGTCCTGTGTGTTATTTGAAAGTTGTCGCCCAGATCAAAGTTTAATCGTAGACTTAAATCTTAAACACTAGCAGTATGTTTGCCTCGCGTCTATGGACACAATATGATATTATTTATATTCATTTGTTTATATATGAGATACTTAACAAAAAATTGCAATATGTTAAAACTGATAAAGATGACTTAATTATAATTACGCATTATAGGTTTTCCGCCACAAGGAGCAAACCTTTAAAATTTATTTTAGTGTTTTAGTTTGTTATTTTGAGCTATTATATGTATCTATAGGTGATTTTATTAATAAAGATTTATACGATATAATTTTTACTTATTTGATAAGACAGCCAGTATTATAACTAACATATCTCTTTGCACGGGTTACCTGGAAGACATCGCTTTAAAGTGATAAGGCTGTTGCAAACTGTTATTATTAAGTATATGTTTACATTATTTTATGTGCAAAATGATTGAATATCTGTTATTCAAGGTACGGTAGACCTATTTAAAACTATGCCAATAAACTGGGGTTGAGTTGTAAAAATGTTTAGTGGTTATCTTACCTTGACCTAGGGTTTGTGAAATATTGAACTTGAGACACGACCTAATGTCGCAAACTTACACATCCACTTTTGTAATCTATTAGCGTATACATACAAGGCCTTATAGATTAAATTCCGGATCAAATCATTCATCATCAGACATAAATTATACATTATGATTTAAAAAATCACATTCTGAAGTTACGGTCTTAACAGTCAGGGGAATGGAGAAATTTGAAAAAGATTAAAATGCGATGTTTTTTTTTAAACTAATACATAATTTAAATTAAATTACCTCTTGAGTTATTATATAGTCCGATTTATGGGAAATCTAAATATTTACAGTGCAATCTTCAAAACATTAATCAAATGAAATAATTAAAAAGAAAACTGAAACACTAAAACCACAAACTAGCAATTTAAAAAGTTTGGTTCAGAGTACTCTTAATGCAGTATTTCCTGGCTGTCTGGCGATGCATATAGCCTGCACTAAATACAAATAAAATATATCTGCATTAATTTAAGTGTTCATTATAATTTTAAGCAATTATTGACCTGACCTAAACTTTACTCAACTACAAAATAAGTAGCATATATATTGGTTGTAATTAATATTGTATTTATAAATATATTTGATATATAGGTATCGTGATGTAGGCTTATTGCATTTCTGAACATATTCAAAGCGATGGAGCATATTGCCTACGTTGTAACGTTTCACGGACAATCGTCGTTCCGCGAATGTAACCAATTAATTAGGCACGTAGGGCGCTGTATAAAGTATAGAGGTGCATAGTGAGTAGTTACCTGGTTGTGTCGCTGTGTACGGGCGGGCGGGCGGAAGCTGCACTCGGCAGCAGTGCAATCCCCCGGGCGCGGGGGGCGCGGGGCGAGGACGCTGAGCGCGTGCGCCAGCCATGCCGCGCCGGCCGGCCGGCAATTCAGTCTGCCGCCGCGACGCAACATTAACGCACGTACGTTACGCTACAAAACGCGGCACCCCAGACGATCGAACGTGCTTTTTTTTACCCAGTGACAAATACGAGAGGGCGACCTCTCTCAGCCGACAAGATTGCTTCACAAGTGGAAATGCCGTCAAGCCTATTTGGAGAGCTCGGTGGTGGGCTAGTGGAAGACCAGCGCGCGTTCCAGCTCGCGCTTGAGCTGAGCATGCTTAACTTTGGCGAGAGTCTGCCCTCCGCGAACCCTCTAGCTAGTCCTTTGGGATTCGCGCCGCCCCCGGACGATCGCACCAAGAAATCACAGAACATGACCGAATGCGTGCCAGTACCATCTTCAGAACACGTCGCAGAAATCGTTGGGAGACAAGGTAAGATTTGAGGTTATGTCGCCGGTTGAATTGCCAAGACGTTTTGCACCCTGCATTTTGTTATCTCACTCCACCCTTCTGTTAGGGCTCGGGACGCACGTGCGATATAGGTTATGTCCGATGAGCCAGTCGCCGGCTGACGAAGTACACGTTACAAGAGTGAATAGGATTTATCGTCAGTGCATTATGTTTGTTTACCCTCACAAATGTCATGTCGATTGGCGTTATGCGTGCGATCGCGTAGTGAAATTTGTAGGTATTACGTAGCCGTACGTAGCTATGCACGTAGAATGCAGTGTTTGTATAAATATTAATGTGTAAATAATTGCATGTCGCAAGTTCCCATGCCTGTATCTTCGTCCATAGCGCGTTAAGTCTATAAAAAGTGGGATCGACTAATTAAAAGTTACCGTTAGCAAAAAATGATCCCGAGGGTTGTCGGTAGGCATTTTTTCGAGTGGGTCACTGTGAAAAAGTCCCGACAAAGCTGCCTTATCTGAGACTAATTTTTTGTAAATGTGCAACGAAAAAAGTTAATTTCGTGGTGAATTTCTAAGTGGAGTAACTTGGGATATTTTCTACTCCTCTTATCGTTTATTTGCACATTATTGAATAGACTTGCATGGGAATTAAAAGTATAACTTCTTATTGTAAAATTTTTGATTAGTTTTTGTAGGTAGATACAAATTAATGCATGGATAGATAGTTCTATACTTTTATCTTTTATATTATTAATATTTATTGCCTAGGTAATTGGCTGAATAAATGATTTATTGAATGTAAATCCTATTTTATAATTCTTCTACCCACCATGTACATAATACGCCCAAACAAGTATAAGTATCTGCTTGTTCTGTGTCTTGACAGATTAATAGTATATCAGTTATGCTAATAAGTTATAGAAATAATTGTGTTGCAAGTCTAAAAATAATTTTAAATCAGTTTAAATAAGCAAATGGTTTACTTATTTTTAAAAACTGCTGTATTTTAAACAAAATTGTGTATTAGGTATTATAAACTAAATCGTATTGTCACTTGCAACCCTATCCATGTGAGCCGTAACCATCGTTCCCAATAAACACTACCAACAGAAATCGCCCTTCACTGCGACAAAGTTCCATGAACAGGAATAATAATGTAGGTTAGTCTATATTTAGATGCATGTTTAGACTGTTTGAATGTTCTGGGTTCGCTTGCTTTAATTTTTTTCTAGCTTTTAATGTCAAACTTGTTAATAATAATTTGTATTAAAAAAACTTATGTATGAAATTTCTCGACCCGTTTGGACAAAAGAAAAACCGTCCATAGAATTTATTCCTTTAAAGTCCTACCAAGTACACTGTACAATACGACTGGAAGAAATTCAATACATAAAAGTTCTTTCATGTAGAAGACTTTTTATGGAAGTTGTTCAAGTACCTGTGCTTAGGCCAAAATCGTATTGCGATAATCTTTTGTTATTTAGTAGAATTGCATCAGAGTATAAAAGAAGGTTTATGTTAGTTTTCTTGGGTTTCAATATGTCTTGGTACAATTTTATTATAAAAAAATATTTTTAATACTTTTCATATTAAGTTTTTATAAACTGTTTTTTTGGCTTAATAAATACCGAACCCAAAGTATTCTATATTTTTTTAATAAAATAGGCACTTACAATGAATGAATAAAATAAATAAAATTCAGCACAACGTGTAATTACGACCTTATAACAAAATGATGACATGAATATAAAACATACTTGGAATATTTTAAGCCATTCCAATATAGTATGCTTTAATACTATGATAATACGACGAATAAAAAGGACAGAACTGTTTATCGAATGACATGTGTTCAGCCGGTGTTTAGCTCAATACATGAGAAGGAGGTTGTTTAAAATTCTCGAGTTTACCCGCGGACACGGCGTAACGTCACGTCCGGTTATGTCGAGTCTCGACTATCGATCCTCGATTCGATGTTCGATTGTCCCTGAAGTCGATCGGATCCTGTCGGCACGTTTGTTGTTTTGATTTGTAGTGGCGCGCCGTTCTGTTTTGCATCTTGTAAGTTCGGCGTAGTCCCGTCGAAACATCTGCTTAAAGCACCTCTACACAAAACTCTTCAAGCTTTAAAGCTTACACCCGTTAAGTAACTAATTAGAATAATGTTTGAAGTGGCTCATTAAAATGGGCTACGCGTCTGGTATTTAAAGTATGAAAGATGTATGAACATCATAAAGTTCCCAAAATGTATACGATGAGTAATTCATCCCCGTCAACAACCGGTTCTGGCCTAGGACCGGTTCCGCATCAATGACTGCCAACCCGACATCTCCCAATTTTACTTTTTAAAGCTTCGTGTTACCGTTGCCACCTCACAATTACATTAAATCATTATTAATTGTATTTTAATTTTAACATTTTCCGCCGCTAGATAAATTGACAAAGTCTGTCCTTTTCCCATGGTAAATAATAGGTCGAGTTGAAAAAAAAAAAACAAAACACTCGCGAAAGGGATGTACTCAGGCCACAACATTGGCTATGCGGTTGGATAGTGAGAGGGAATCGAGATTTGCAGTGTAGCTCAGCGTGCGTTCCGGTCGACGCCACCACAGTCAGGGTCAAGGCTTTTACTTCTACTTACTTCTGCACGCCTAGTGTAATAGGGACTAGTGCTTTCCTCGATTCCACGAAAATGCCTCGGGCGATCTCTTTAGTTAGCTTGGCATGGTTATTATAATTAATTATCTATTGATTTTTTTCAAGTTATGTTTACCGATAAGGGTAATTAAGTACGGCTTATTTAGTTTTATTACACAACAAATTGATTGACTATTCTTGACTCTAACAAGATTACACAAATCCCTTCCCGTTGACAATTTTTGAATGAATCTACCATAGCTAGTAAAAAATAAAGGAGCATGTCTTGCCTGAGAGACGTCCCGAAATTCCATGGCCCCGTTTTTTGTGTATCTTGACAGATGCATTCTGGGACGCCGCTAACCGCATCTTGCATCCTTATCACGCGTTCGGAAATAAGATCTACGGGATGCATCTAAGACGATGAGTTTGAGGTTTATTTTCAGATGTATCATTCTGTCCTTGTCGCTCTCGGTGGCGCCAGTTTTGGGAACAGGTCGCGTTAGTACGCTCCTGTTTGTATTGTATGTTAGTGTAACACAACACAAAACAATAATTCTCTTAAATATTAAGACCTTTAGTTTGTTTCGCAAATTGTGAGAGATTCTCTGTGATGACACAGTGGTACGAGGGCACCCCCACGTCTGCGAAACTTAGGGATCCTAATGAATGACTTCCTAATTGCCGCGACAGCACGAATAAACCCATGTTCCAAAGCAAAATCTGTCTTTCGCGTTTAATTATGAACTTTCAGCCGTTTTGCTTCTAAGTCTGAAATCGAGTGCCAGTCCCCTCGCGGCAAGTACTTGCGGGACGCGTATGATTATTTATTGTACAGTTATTCAGTCTTAAACGTCAAAATGGTGAGTGCGGGAATGCGATCGTATGCATTTGAGCTTTAGACATATATCGCTTTAAACGAGTCACGGTTAAAGTGTTTGTTGTCGTGTTATAAAGCGCCGTCGATATGCTCCTCGCACTAATGTTGACAACAATCCATCTCAGGCTGTCAGGCGCCGCTGCGAATTAGACTCACTCCCATTTCGATTTACTTCGTGGCCCGTAATAAGTTATCCTTCGGGTTTCTTCATTATTCCGCAGCAAATGTTGTTTTATTATTATTTTTTTACAAAACTATAAGATAGTAATTCTGTTCGTGATTAAAGTATTTGTCGCGGAGCGCGTTATTGTAATGGATAAAAAAATTGTTGTTCAGTTTCTTGTAAAGGTTTAATGACAGGATACGATGTTTAATGCCATCAAGTCAAAGTCCGTAGAACGCAGATGTGCGAAAAGATGTCGGTATAAGAATGTGCCCAGCCTGGTTGGTACAAGCAAACATGTGGCTTTACAACTCGTCTACTTTTACAATTAATATATAGGTCATTAATCGCCTTGCTCAACTAGTTATGTTTCAAGAGAATTCAAAAAAAATTAAGCCCTTTAAGAATTGTTATACAGCTGTTTTACCTTCATTGATTAGAATATAAAAGTTATCGGTTAAAATATTTAACTATAAATTTACAAGTCGATTTGTTATCGGTTATGTTAACTTCGCCATCTGCTTATAACCCAACCGTCTTAACGATAAAGTCTTGCAACGGACGCGAGTCACACCTGTCCGTCTAACTGTCAAATGTCGGAGTGTATTGATAGCGATACCTAATTCATTAATTAATTTCAGTACATTATCAATAATAAACCTGACATAATATACGACTCACACAAAAATAATTACATATAATAAAACGTATGTAACTCTTGATTTTAATACGTTATACCACTAACCGATTAAAAATAAAACAGGCCTGTTATTACAAAACAAAAATACATTTTGTATTAAACCGTATTTCGCAAATCATACGTGGTCAAATTACACCGTTGACTTTTAAATATTCATTTCGTATACTTGCTTGTGATAACTGAAATAATTAATGAAGCAAACTGAAGCGTGTCATACATGAAAGTAACAGTGTCTGAATTTGTGCGTGTAGGTACCGCGCATGCGCGTCGAAAGGACAAAGTGACAGCTGCGTTTTACGTTATTAACGTGCGCACAGGCAACGGTCACCTCGTGCTATTGTTGTAATGAGAACTTTTTTTTCGTTAGGGTTGATATTTGATTACCCTTCCGACATCTTTACATTAGGTTTTAACGAACTTTTAACATTTAAACAATTTCTTAAACGAGTATTTATTACGTTGGTAGAATGACGAATGCTTTGCTTGCATCTTGATTTGCGTAATAATAACAAAATGCTATATAGGAATAACTGTATTTTTGTAACTTCTATATAATATGTCATATTGGGATGTCGAAGGTCGCTTATATTAAAGGAATATTTTAGCCTAATCTATAATTTAAATCATACAAAATTATATTTTAAATCTAGTTAATTTAACCAAAATGAGGTCCCGAAAAAAAATCTTAATCCAGAGCTTTTAAATTGTTCTATTATATTTTATCCGTTAACTGAGTTTTTTTTTATCGAAAGACAAGATAATGTGTAACACTTTAAAATAGGAAACAAGTGAACACTCATTAATGAACGGAGAACCGACTTTATAGTGATAAGGGTAATTATTTTTGTATGGCACGACCAGGTAACGTTTTTGGGTCATGATGATTGTCGAGTAATTTGTTTGCCACTGTTATCTCAACTTCACAGCTGTCGTATACAAGCTTTCTTTCAAAACTGATAACTCTAATGCCTTCAAATTAAAAACACTTTTTCATATGAAAATTCGTAGAATTAATTTTAATAGGCACGTGCTGATTAATTTCTTGGAAACATATCGGAGGTCGGGTTTATCATTCACCGGACGTTAACTTAAGAAAATCAAAAAGTAATTGACGAAACAAAGTGCCGATTTTAACGCATTTGGAAAGTCACAAAGGAATGTTATCTGTATTGTTGGTATCCTTTGTATGGAAACGTTTTGTTCCAATCGCTTCGAGCTGTTATTATTTTGGGATTCCTTCGTTTCTTGTGAAAGCTTACCTGCAGACAAATTTTACCTGCGCGTATCGCTAAATTAAATGCGGGCATTTAGTAGGTTTATCAGGGTTCCTTATTTGTTAAGTTAATGCATTTTTTTAATTTGAAAAGATTGAGTACCAGGGTCACAGAGGTTAAGAAGCTATCAGTGGGTGGCGGTAAGGCGATATTTCCTTCGTGAAAATGCTCGATATCGACATATCGAGTTGCAGTTCGATGCATGCCTTTAGATTTTCGCCTCGCATGCTGGACCATTATTCCGCGTCATTAATTATTATTGAATACCCGTTTCGCTGAAAAGCTCATACGTCACCTGCCGTAAGGTAATTAAAGATCGAGAAAAGGAGTCTTGTACAAGTTAACCTTCGTTATGACGAGTGTAGATTAACAAATAACCACATAACAGAAAAGAGAATGAATAGGATAATATATTGTGCCCTATGTCAGTTGTGTGCCATCTTTTGGAGGGTGTATACATAGGTTTCTCTATTTAAAATTATTCAAAGTCTTTTCAAATTTCGTAATAAAATATCACATCTGGTGATCACAATTCCAACTTAACAGCAAACATACGTATGAAAAGTTTAAAGTATGTTTTGTTGTTACACAAAACATTTTTACATTTACGTAAATTATGCCCACGTTTTCACCGAAGGTTCGCGTCGCCATCTGCCGCCTGCACCTGCCGATTGTGAACTTATGTTTTTTTACCTGGCAAATGAAACATCCATTCAGGACTAAACGTGACAAGAGTGGCTTGTTTTTAATGACATAAATACATACAACATAAAGCATATTCATTGCGCATTAAGTACAGACACCTCGGGCTCAAAACAATTGTGAGTTGGGCTTTCTTTAAATTGGTATGAAGTGTTGTTTCCAATCAATACTTGAAAGAATGACGCGCAATCGATACGAATGCATTTAAAACGTGTGTTAAATTAAATAAACTATAAAACGATTATATCACGGGTTGTGTCGGGTGCTTGAAAAGCGAGAGCTGCAGAGCGGCATTCCACTGTAATAATCCTTAGAATCGGTTCGAGGCTCGCGACGCATCGTGAACATCGATCCTTTTGCGATACATTCATTTCAGTCAATTATACTCCATATTTACCTTAGCAGGGATTAGCTCAATCAATTAGTATACAAATTATATCATTAATTTTATAATGTTGTGTCGTTAAAGTGTGGCAACATTTTTGGAGATGCAATTTATATTATTCGATATAATTTTTATTAATATGTTAAATGGCTACTTCGCTGGCGGTATTGAACAACAATTTTATTATAATTGGCGAGTCGGTCAACGCTTCTTGGAAATTGTTTTTTATTCGGAACTTTAAACCGATCTCGTTTTTGCGCGTACGCTCGCTTTGTTCTCCGCCATATTGTTTTTAATGTTTAACGATTGGAAAATGAGTGCGTCTGTGAATAAGTGAAAGTTGAGATTTGATATTCTGTCGTTTATCATTATGAATGTGCCCTTATTCTAAGTTAACCTAAATTTCTGTAAAACTAGAAAGACTCTTGATCAAGTGTTGACACAGAAACATACTTTGCTTAATTGGTGAAATCCCGCGGGAGACGCCTACTGTCACTCGACGTTCCCTTTTTCAAGACTCATACAACGCTTGCTAACGTTTGGCGGCCAAATGCCTTTTCCACCGTTTCCAATGTGTTTTTCTCAAGACATATATTGAACGTTAATCCTTATCTTACGTCGCCTATTAATTAGGACCACCACGACAAACATGTATGAATAAATCACGTTTTTAATATAAGAGGGCGTTCGCAACAAAGGCAATAAATATGCGATATCGATGTTCGAATAACGTACGTTTTGTCATTAAAACGCCGACGGCATATTTTCTTATAAAAATCGTAGATCGGCTAATTCTATATTCCTGTGAATAGTGGTAGGGTTAACACATCTGTAAATCTAATAATATTTGGAAATAAATAAAAAATATATTATAGCAGCGATATTTATGATATATTTCCAAAAGTAAATAGACTTTATGAAGTCATTATTTGATGTTTTTTGTGTCGGCCCTAGATCGTTTACCAAAAACTAAGCTAGTAACCGATTTAATTCGACCTCACCGCTGCCTAATAAATTAAGCATTGTTATTCAACAATTTGAGGTCATGTTGCAATGGTTTGAAGATGCCGAATTATTTATTTCTATAACAATTAAGATGTTTATCGTTTTAAGACGAAAAACTAATAACGTCATGCTTTCGATGAATAAAAAATGTAACATTTCCGACCATGAAATTGTTAAGTGGCCTCATTTTTCTCGCTTTAGCCATAAATGTCATAAACTCGGTAACTTTAGGATGTACTTTGTGATACCTTTGGTAATACTAAATGTTCATAGCCTCAGCGACGTAAATGGTAATACATTTATGTCGCTGTAATATATAAATTTGTAAATATTCGTATTACTATTGAATTTGTTATAAATATGCATACGAAATAAAAAAAACTGCGATAAAGCTTATCAAAAACATTACCTACATCATAGAACAAGGAATATATCACTTGGTTTTGCAAAAAAAAAAAACCAAATATATCAAATTTGCTAAATAAGATAAGGATCGTATTATCCGTGTGATTAGTCAAGTCTGGGGTCGCGGTCATTGCGCCGTAGATCAAAGCTCGCCGACCGGTTGACAGATATTTTGATATTTTGCATACATGCTCTTAAATAATGTTCACACCGATGACTTTTAGACTAAGAGCTAGGTTTGTATCGATATTTAAAAAGTCTTATTTTATCAATATTATTTATGTATTAAAAAAGGTATCACAACCGTTGTTTTTTACCTAGCCTGATTAAAATTTGTCGATCTATCATTTCACGTCACCAGCTCTTAGGCTATTAGTTCTCCGGTGGCCTGTTTTTTAACAATGTGACTTGTAAGTGACTTTGCGCGGACGCAGTGAGGTGGTCTCATATAGCTAGGTAAATGCCAGTTCGAATTTACACTTGGATGGTTCTAATTAAGATGTCTTGTATTATCGAATTAAAACAAAAAAATACAATATAAGGGTATCGCATAATTGTGGCATTGATTCTTTACAAATTCCGGCAAAACTTTAATAATACAATGTTTATTTCTACCAAGAAACTGAAAGCTTAGTTACACATACAATACCACTCGTATCTAATAAAATAATACTAACAATACGTAAGTATTCTCACTGACCTACGAGCAGTGGCGTCATCACTCAATATATCACTTGCACTTCATTGGAAAGTATAAGAGTTAGCACTTTTACATTATGATTACCTGGTACTTATTGTTATGTATTTTTTATTAATGACATTAATAAATAAATTGACGTTATCAACAGCAATAAGTTGATGTTTGTGTGTGTGTGACTGTGTGCCGTGTGTGTGTGTGTACCAAATAAACATATTTTCTTTCTTTCATAATTTATTTGTACGGATACTGTGAAATATTAAAGCAGTGGTCACGTGGCAAAAATAAATTCCAAATAATTGTTTACGGTCCGATTAGATTTGGTCGCGCCCTCCGTGCCGCGGATCTTAAAGCGGTCAACTCCCAGTGCAATGCACTCGCAAAATAATCTAATGCCGCCGTCATCCAATGATTTTTTGCCTTATTTGTAACAATTAAAACCTCATTCGGAATCCGGAATATTATCATAATACGAATTAATTTTAAATGGGTTTTATCGGAATGGATATTTATTCTTTGTCAACTGTCAAAACTAACAATGACGTCTCTCGAATGCGAGAAATATGTAAAAAAAATTAATTATCAACAAATACAATATTATGAAAATTGATACACATGATGCTTTATAGCGTTCGGGCCTCGGGTGACCCTCGTGACCTACTGTGACCTATAGCGAATTAATATAAAGCCGTCCATTCACGATCGCGACATGTAAAATAACCTTGAACTAGTTAACCGGGCGGGAATAAATCAGAAGAGCAGACATGGCAACATCGGTGGTGAAAAAAAAAACCGCGCCAATTGCCTGATCGCTTAGCCAGACGTATCATTATCTCATTATTCTAATACGCTATTCTCGATTCTCGTTTCAGCAAACGGTACATCCATTGTTTTAAGCAATATGCATGTAACAAATTAGCAATTATTAATCTGTGAACTGTCAAAACATGACAAATGAATGATACACGTAATGATAGTTCAGGATAGCAAAAATGCAATCTGTTGCAAATGTTTTCTAACATACAAATTGCGATTGGCTATTCGTAATTACAGATCGTTTTTTAATACGATATATATATATATATTTTTAATAAAATCTATTTCTTGGAAATTGATGTTTGTGATCGGGAAGGATAAATAATAAAACTTGTTACTGAATGTTTTAAATATATTGAAATATTCGATAATTTAAATCTTGGGTGGTATATGATATTGTTTCATTGCCTCACTGCATCTGCATCTCTGAGGTCTTAATGACCTCAAATCGTAATCATTGGGTTGATTCACTAACAAAAAATATCGATATTAATCTTAATTCTCTGTTACCTCGTAACATTTTTTAGATGTGAATATGCCGATGAAATATACCGGACTTTTTTTGGATAATTCGCTGCCCCATAAATTATATTTGAACGGTCCGTTGATTGATGTTATTTAAATAATACTATAGTTTGTTTTATCGGCGATATTTTGATACTGATTTACAAAATTGAAATTGCTTGCACAATACGAATTATTAGTTTAATACAGAAATTAAATACGTGATTTCGTATTATTTGATATACTTAGGTGTAGATTTGTAAGCAGCAAATCCGATTTGACATAGTTAAAAGTTAATTTGATTTTTGATACAGGTAACACCGAACACATTACAATTATTGCCACGATATTAAGATTGATTGTAGCTAAGTAATTATTTGTATAGCTTAATGACAGGTTGTGAGATTTGTGAGCTAGGTATATAATTATGAATCATTGAGTTTTAAAAACCGCCAAAAGCTAATCTCTTAGCAATTAACCTATCAGATCTGAAGGTCAAAATAAATAGGTTTCCTATAAGTAACCGTTAATTTATCTTTTATATAACCTACATTGGACATTTACTTTGTCCCTGTAAGTTTTAAATGTATTGTATGATGAAAAAAGAAATGTTTTCGTCGCATAGATGTCACAAGCAAGTCTTGAATATGAAAAATTAAAACTAAAATTCCAAAGTGTTTCTCATTTTGTTAAAGAATACAGATGGTTTTAAAATGAATAGACTATTATTATTAAATAACAGTTTGCTTGCAATGTGGACGGTAGCTAAAAAGTTGATATTTAATCTTAAACCGGAAAATACAAACAAAAAGTAATAAACCTAGTCTCGATGTCATAATAGACAAACCTGCTATGCTCCCACATATCCATGGCTTCCCTAGGTCTGCGGTAGCGAGCCGTGATAAACCGCTTCATTTGATATCTCTTACGTTGTTATATTCTCCTAGTATGTGTATGTACAATACACTGTTTATATGGCTTTTCTTCGTGGTTGGTATAATTATTTAAATTTCAATTAATACAATTAATGAAATAACACACATACGTAACAAATGAATAAGTAATATAATAAAAATAATTATAGTAAAATTAAATACCAACATTCAGAAATAAACAAAATGTTACTTTTGAAATCTGCCATTTTTATAGGATTTTTCTCCTAAATTGGCCTGCTCTTAAACGCCTTGAAAATTTGGAGTCCCTTAAAAGATTAGCAGTGACGAATTTTCCCATAAATGAGCGCCTCAACGATTAAATATAATTAAATAAACTATATAAGTTTTTAATGAAAATCTCACATGTTTGAAACAGTGAAATTACTGTAAACCATTGTTGAAATATAAGCCCTGACCACAAAGTCATTGCTAACAATAAATATATAAACAGGGTCGATCTTGAGTTGAGTATTACGTGCATCCGGCGAGCTTTCGTCCGGTCTGCGCATACGCATTGTCCACCGGATGTCTTGCGGTCGCAACTCGCACGCAATTTCACAACCTCTGCACTTTGTATATCTTTTGTAAGGCAAAAAACAATTCAATCACTCTTATAATATATATACACGATACCAAGGTGCCATGAATAACTTGGAGGTCAAATTGAGCTTACTTGTTTAAATATAAAGTGGATTATATAGTCTGCATTGGTAGTCAAAGCGGTGGTGACCTCTAAACAGACTGATGGGCGAAAACGTGTCGCAAGGTTGAGGGGCCCAACTCTACCACATAATGTCCTGATGTCAAAAATGTGTATTAGAAATTACTAAGGCTGACATTCTTTAAAATCCCGACCTACCCCGACGAGATGAATACGACCTTCTATCTCGTTTATGCGCAAATAAATATCTTTATCATTCCCTCGGACGTTTTACACTCAGTTGTTATTTATATTCCCGTCAAGAATTATTGACCAACAATAAAATATATTGACGTAAATAGAATGCAAGAGATTATTCTTAAAAGAATACCTTGCAGATAATTGCGTAATCGATTAATGATATTTACATAACAATTCTCGCCGAAAGGCACTCTAGTATGTGTTGAGTTATTACACGATGGGAGGTTCAATATGTCAATTGACATTATAACCGAATGTCTGTGTTCACTATTATTATTTGAGATTCGACCGTTAAAACGGTTTTAGTCTTTAGCCCTTATTGTTATTAGCTTTAGTCGCTTTGTAGCAACAACGAACCCGATCCCTTTATTCGCTCCCGTTGGGGCCCTAACAACCTCGAATTTAAATCAAGAAATCACAAGAAAAGAGTCGCGCAACTTGATATTCGACCCTAACGCCCTTCGATGTTTTTACCTTTTACAAATCTTGGTTTTGTAACGGTGAACCGGCGTCACTATGGGAACTATAACCCTTCATTTAGACGACTAATAACCGCCGAAGTTCATAATTTATAAGGCGGTACATGTGACCGCTTTTTACATCTCACTGTCGCCGACGTCTGGGAATCCGCAACAAAGACTCGCGCGAGATTCCGCTTTGCATTCCGCGGGGTATTCTTGTGCGACGTTTGCCTTGTTTCCAAATCAAAATTTGCACTGAATCGATCGGATCTACGATCAGCATGAACAAAATCTATGTCGCAACGTATTTTACGAAACTACTGCTTAGAAGTTCAATTGAGTGTCGGCGAGCTTTTGTTTTATATTATGGATGTCGTGTCGTTTCCGGCGAAATCGGTTGAAGGCTTAAGAACCGCGGGTGACCTACTTTCTTCACTACCCCGAAGAATTTCGTTTCGCTCTTTTCTCGAGACGATTCTTGGTGTTTTTTTTTAACATTATCGAACCCGTTGCATTCCCGAGTTTACGATCATCTTGGCTGACCGACGGCTGACAGAACGATCGTAAAAGATCAGATTTTATTTCTTATTGTTCACCTTTTGCGAAATGTAATTGAAGATGGCGGGCAACGTTGCTTTTACGCGTTTTTAATTTAACTGCTGCACACCCTCGCGATATACTCTTCGGTAATGATAACGCGTGAATTCGTTTATAACTTTTAAAAGGATTAATCAGTGCGATTATGTCGTCTGTCGAAATCGAATCGCGAAGTCGGAGAATGGACGCGCCCTTGCTTTCCACTTTTTGCATGATAATACCGATAATTCCAACATAAATCAATAATTCGAGAAGAATGGTCTCTATCGCGTTGCAATAAGACTAGCATCTACCCAAATGAGACCCATGTGTTTTCTTAAAACATAAAACTCGTTTGGAGGTTGTCAACTTTACGATAAATGCTATATCGCTACGAGCTTATCATCAATTTGTTAAGAATCGATAAATTGACTATAATTGGATTTCATTTGTTAATTCAAGTCCATAATTTATTCGCGCGTATGAATCTTATCATTCATTTTACACGTCGTGATCACGGAGGATTAAAATATTTGCGAATGTAAAAATAAAAAAGTACAGAAATAACCACGACAAATATGAATAGAATGTTCGAGCAATAGGCCTACAATTTAATGTTGACCTGGGCTCGTATCGTGAGTCACTTTATATTCGCCACGCGCGGCGCTGCGTCACACGCCTATCGGAAACGCTAACTCCTGCGACGGGTACGAACGACTTGTTCAAAGCATTCATCATATTCACAGCGTTTTGTATGAAAATACCTTTAACGTTTTCCGTTCGTCACCGCATGAAATCTAACAGACATAGTCTTACATCTCAAATCTAAAAAAAACTGCGTACATTTCTCGCTATTACAATAAATCGTGTAACTAAAGATACTGTGATGCATGCTCTTAGAATTATCGATACGTCAATTAAAAAGAAAATGCACTGTTTGTACAAACAATGAGATGCCATTTGTCGTTTGTAAACATTTTTTTTTGCGTATTCGTTAAAATGTGTCTAAAGGTCGTATAGAGATTAAACAGTATTTAATTTTATTGCTCCGGCATTAAATGTAACTTGAATGGTTTTATAGTTGAAACAAAGTTGTTAATGTTGTTTTTTCTTTGTTTTTCAGGTAATATACGAATGCAGGTATTACTATAAATTAAGCGTTAATTATTCAGCTGTTGTTTTGGTTTGTATATTTACGATTAATTGATTGCAACTGACCTACGCGAAGCACTTTCTTCTAAATTCAAAATGTAACCGTAAGTTCTATGAGGCGGACATCGTTTCCGGCGCCCGTGACGTAACACCCGTCTCGCCGGTCGCCGCCCCTACTACGTAACCTTGGCGCAGATGCGCTCACGATCGCACAGCGCTTTCGTTTTCATAGCTTCATAGGCTCTGTAAATGTGATGTCGCACTATAGTGCTTTAACGTAAACATCCTAGCGATATACTTGAAATCAATTATCGTTTCTTATATGTAATGTTCATATTGGTTTGCTTCTATAGTCGTGTATGTAAGCAAACATTATGTATATCCATATCGTTAGCTACAATTGAAATATGTTTAATAACAGTATTAGGGCCTAGTGCGTGCCTCGACCCCTGTTTGTAAACGGATGTACAAATTATACAAATCGAATTCCACTTATTGCGAAATAAGAGCAAAATCGTTGGTAATTTTTCACACGATACACAAGAGCATAGTTGCCCTAAGCCTTGGCGAGGTGATCGAACTCGCAGCCTGTAATTTTGGACCGCAAAAGGAACAAAACGTTTCGAGATCGGTGATTAAAAACCTTTGTCGGGTCTACTAATATTTATATTTTCGCAATGCGCCCGACATCTAATTGGCCGCTCATATATTTGAAGTGGGCTGGGCTCGCGGCGCCGCTGACCACCGACGCTTCATTAGTTTTCCTGGTAGTCAAATCATAAACCACTCGAAACTTTTTATGTCCCATCGTATATGTCAAAACGTGACCTGAACGTGCCGACAAACAAATCTATTTCCATACGGTGGCCGCCACTGATCAATTGTTTCCAATGGATCAATACAATCGCTAAAAATACTTGATAAATTATCGCAGGTGGTAGGTACGAGCAACTAGTTTCAACTGACCGTTGGTACTCTCGATCGCTCCAAGGTCTGGGATATTGAACCTGGCCGGTGCAACAGCACGACAAGGTCCAACGTGAAAGAGACGGCTGCACTATCACCCATTGTTATGGAGGGAACGTCGTGACCACACGCGCTGCACTCATCGACCACTATGACAAAAGCTGCGATTAGAAGTCGCATTTGCCCAAACCTTGCTCCAAAGTTGTTCATTGCAATGCACTTCCTCAAAACTAAGTGTGATCCGAAGAAATGAGACGGAAAGTCGCTGCCGGCCTCCAGAGCGACAGGGACGGATATACTGGTGCAAGTGCGGCGCAGACCGACAGGAGTGCATTGCGCTGACGCATCGCGATCGTCTGTGTACATTTGTCTTTTTTTGTTGACGCTGCCCCCGCAGCTTTCGTTATTCACGTTTGTGACAAAAGGTTTCGGACACTATTCACGCTAATATCAATCAAGAACAATTAAATTCGCCGGCCGGACCGGTCTCACTATTTGGCATTTATGCGTTCCCACGCGGGTGATGTTATTTTAATTAAGGCAGGGTGCTTACAATCCGACGGGTCCACTGACCCACTGCCAGCGACCGGATTCCCATAGCGAGCGCTTTTCGCTGCGTCAGCGACTTTACTCGCACAATTGTATCGAATAACGCCGACCGATCGAGCAGGAAGCGTCGCAATATTTATGTAGACACGGTGCGAAGGTTAACGTCTTTAGCGTTCATTGGCATAATTAAAAATAAATAATATCGCTTTCGGAATGTGTTCGTTGCGTCCCCTCGCCCTCCTGCCGAGAGCGCGTGAGCGTTTATTTTTTCAAGGAGTACATCTCATTTAGACGATTCGAAGCAATACCTACCAAATATTTATAACATGTGCTACCGAAAAGTGACGTATTCATTACGCTTCGATTGCCACGTGTGTTATCACACAACATGCTCCCAATACGTAGTATTGTGGTTCTCACGAAGCCCCTCAACCGCGAGCTCGGAGTACGTTAACACCTATAAGCTCGGGCCCGCGACCGTGCTTAATTCCGACGCAGTGCTTATTTGTGCACGGCAAACATTCCTTCAGATAAGCCATGAACGGCGCGGTTGTGCTTCCCACATCTGCTCCGACCTTGGCTCCTTCAGCCCGTTGTATAACCTTCTTATCAGTCATGCTCCCCTGGTGCCTCGCTTACCGAATTATACTAACTTTTCCGGTCTCGATAATTTTATCGTTGTTATAAAAACGTGCGGGGTTCCTCAACCGAAAATCCAAATTAATTTATATACGTCACTTTGATTAAATTGTACAAGGCTCTCAATTACCCATACAGTTGTGTGATCCTTCAAATCTGTCATTATAATAGATCCCCGTTGCGAAAACGAAAGTGCCTCCGGTCGATAAGTTGAATCGTCAAAACAACACGTCTAGTGTCTGCGACAGAGCGCAGAACAGGTTCTGAGCGTAAGCTTAAAAAGTAAAAAGTTATCTATCGAAGGATCAGGGAATAGATCGTTTCGCTGACGTTTTAGTTATGACTAGGTTAAGACGCGAGGCGGTCCTTCCGAATGCATTTATGTATTTGTAAATTAAACTGTGCTCGTTAATCGGCCCTTTAATCCGTCTGGCCGTTGACTCCGCGTTGAATGGCTCACTTATCCACGAGCAGGACAACTAAACCCATTCGACTTAAAATAGCTCCTCTTTCCGCGATACACGAGAGGGGAAAAACTTACAATGGTGGTGGGCTGATGGCCGATGACCGGCGAGTCATCGGTGTGGAATGTTGCACTCGCAGCCACCTACAGTGTGACCAGAGCCGAGAGCTAGACCCGCGATCACACACGGGCCGCAGATCCGCAACACTTCATTATACGAAACTAGATATTGACGTGCGATAATTTGGACGTTCGTTTTTGTACGTTATTGTATAGCCTCGAATGATACACTGGTTGAATATTTAGCGATATCCGCTGACTTCACTGCTTATAAAAAAATGGCGAATAATTAGTCAATAAAAATTCCGCCGATTTTATACAGTGTTACACGGGTGTTACGTAAGTGGAGTAAATGACCTAAGAGTTGGTGGTCCGAAGGTCTCGGGGACCACGTGGTGCCAGCATGTGGCTTCATAGCGATCGTTGGTTGCCAACAAATGTATGCGAGCTAATTGCTCGAGATTAATGTAATCTATTTAATAACCGGGTGTGAAGTCGGTTGAATGAATTGATGAAGTTCCGACTTCAAACCCCGAGACAATATGCCAAAGCTTGGAACGTATTCTGTTACAATAAGCTGGATTTAATATAAGTCTCAGGCAGTGAATACGAAAATTTCATAGTACACAGGGACCATTGTGTTTTGACTTGAGTTAAAGATATTTTGAGCGCGTAGTCAGCGAGCGATGGATGTCGCCCTTGACCGAGCCGTCGCCTCGGCCGCCGCGGGCGGAGTAAACAAATTGAATGAATCGCGTAGCGTATGTTGTGTACATTCATATGTGTGCCGGTAACGCACGATAATTCAAGCACTCGAATTAACAGTCGGACGCACAGCGGCCGAGTGTGACGCATCAAAGCGAACACTGAGAATGTCTGTCGACAAAATCTACAATGAATAGGCCTTAAAATCAATTTATTTTTATGTAACAGGAAATTAATCTTACGATTCGTCATGCCAAAATTAGACGCTCGTACAAAACCATGAGAATTCCTTGTTTTATAAGTTGGTAACGCTTGTGTTCATTATGTCTGTCTACTCACGAAAATTCCATCCCGTAATATTACTTTGTTTAACGTTTTTAATGCAAGTGTGTCCGCGCGGAAACGAGCCCGTCACGGCTGGTGGCGCCCCTCAAGACATACGGGTACCAAAACCACGCGGCAAACACTGTTCCAACTCATTACAAGCCATTTCCTTCCAACAAGCATACACTAGCCCTTAACACACGCGAGAACTCTTCAAAAAGCTTTCACTTAAGTGTCTAGTAATCGATCTACTATTAATTAACTATAAAACAATACAAGCAACACAGGTTTAAAAACACTCATAATATTTAGCTTACTTTATTACGAGATAAGGAAGTGCTAACCTATACTTACGATAAGCGTGTTATATGAGACTCTTGTGACAAAAGTTTAGACATTCATTATACATTTATATACCTACTAGATAAGGAAACTAATTCGCGAAACAGTTCGTTGGCCGCGTGTCCAATCGCTGAAGGTCAAGCCTTAAACCATCCTAACGATAGAAAAAGTGACAGAACCTGAACTCGAGGACAAATAAAAATGAAAGCTTTATTTACTTTCATTTAAGTACACTTTTTAACACGTTTTTCCACGCAAGTTGTAAATTAGGGAATCAACACGCGGCCTTATTGCTCTCAGCTATCTACCAGGCAACCATAACAGGGAGAAATTGTAAGGAAACTGATAAGTGCAAAATGCATGTAATATATGTATATATTAGTATACGTATATAAATAGCACATAGATGATACAGGATGGTTTGGTTAATTTATTTAATTTAATGTATGCTAACAAAGAGAACTTGTCGCATTCTATGGTAATCTCTAATTTGCATTACAAGTTTTTTTTTTTATAAACTAACACCTAATACACAATGTATTGCGTGCGACAAGTCTAGATTTCGTTTGCGATTTCCTAGCCTTAGGTCATTATCTCGGTCAGGGACCTTTTACTGATTGAACCGATTAAGGGTATTCATATTAATTTATTACCAATCTATCAATCATAGTCGACAGTGAGTGTTAAAATTAATTTCCCTTCACTAAATAAATTTATGTTCAAATTTGTAATTAATATTTAATTGTTCCTACGCAGGAAAAGTTTTCCTTACTTAAATTCATAACGAAGCATAAAAAAGTAATACAAATTGTTTGTGGGCTAAGTGAAATATTTCACGTGGGTATGTTTTGAGGCTCCGCTACTTATCTGTGGAGATGCTAAATAGAACTCAATTTGACCTTTCATCTGCTGTATTTCGGGAACGGCCCGCCATTTCTCGAACAAACCAAACTGTATCACTGACTCTCGATTTAAGTTGAAAAGTAAGAAAATAATAATGTTATACGTGTTTATGATGAAATCTTTCAACGATATGAAAATTATTGCGAAGAAGCGCGTCGCGGCTTCAAACGTGGCTGGTTTTTTGTGTGCTTTGTCTGGCGAAACTGTATCGGATGGAGCGGTGAAGCCCTAATTAAAATGTTTGCAATCGGATATTGTGCGGTCCACGTCGTGATCACAATCAATTTTGCTTAATGGTGCATTCTCAGTCGATTTTCTGATACACTGAACCTGCATCACCAAGGTCATGTATCTTTGACCTACAAATTTCTTAGTAACTCTCTCTTTACCATTTTAAATAAGAAGCGATTCCTGCGTGTTATAAAATCAACGTGCCCTTGAAAAGGTACTTAAATTGTTTAATAGGAAAACGTTAAAATATTACCGAGAACAAAGATTATAATGTTCAATTCGTGCGTTTACATATAATAACGACCAGACTAATTTTTTTCACAGTATAATCTAATTTGCTACGCGTCGCGGCTCAAATCGATACTTATATGTTAAATACTAGTTTTTAATTGACCTTATTTTATCGCAACGGCCCTGGAAGTAACGAATCTTGATTAATTGTGATATATCTATAGTGGTTTATGCTTTGAACAATTTTCTAGTAGCTGGGATGCACCTAGCTCGAGTAAATGTCACTCGGTGAGACGCTACATTTAGTCGCTCCGAAATAGACGCTCGCGTTCATCAACCCCTCACATTCGTCATCGCTGCTACTCAGCTGACTTTTTACATCGACCACATTACACTAGACTGTTATTAAACAATCAACAACAGCCAGTAATGGACAGGCTGCATAACAATAATCATCACCAGCTTTTTTACTTGGTAATTTTTTACACTATCGATAATTATATCGCTAATCCAAATTATATTTGTGTAATTTTGGGCTGTCAAATCATACCGAAATTAATTGAGCGTTCGATTCAAATTAAACAGTCCGAACCGCAACGATACTGCAATTTCGATCCGTCATAATGACTGGGCAGCAAAAAGCGGCGATAAAACAACCTATTATTTAATTTTTTGGAATTAAATCACCGTCTGAAATGGAGGCAAACGTTCAACGTCAAAGTTCTAATAACGTTACAAATTCTCTAGACGCTCGTGAAACTCTGTGAATGTTAGTAAACAACATCCACACTTAGGGTTTTTTGTAGCATTGAGTTTGTGATGTTGCATATGGTTGTCGAAGTGTTTCTTCCTCCTTACAATATTTAACCCTAAGTTTGATTTACCCAGTTTTAACATCACCATTTGGACCATATTAACCATTGATTGCATCGCATAAGTTAATAATCCTATATGATGTGGTAGTCAAAGCTTATTTTCGTCCGAAAGCACCGGATAACTCGGACTTAAAATCAAAGTTCAAAGCTTCGCATTAGAACGCATCCAGCTGCACTCTTTTCAAATATGATGTTTAATTTAAAAGACATTTCACACAAACCGGGACTTAGATGAAGCCGATAATGAAGATTTTAGGCTCATGTTACAAGATGTAAATTCACAGCGTGTGGCTGATTCCACCTCATAACTTCTGAATATCGCATTTTTAACTCGTTCCTTACATATCACGTAATATATCGATGCCACATAAAAACAACACGAGTTGTATTTGTCACGTGTTTAATAACTTAAATATCGGGGACACTTGAATAATACGTAAAATAAGTATTCAAACAAATGTATTATTAAAGCATTCGGCTATTTATCACGATGCATTCCTAAGGAATAAAGGTGCAAAGATATAAGATCAGCGGTCAATGGCACAGGATGTGCAACAGCTATTGTAGACTGGAGAATAAATAATTGGGTATGTTTTTATTGGCGACAATTCACTTTTATATTATTTGTATCGGGCTTTAAGCACTATTAATACGGCTTCGTAAAACGAGCTTTATAATAGTCGATGCCGAATATAGACTCTTGGATGATTAAGATGTTGATAAATTTTTGACAGAAAAAGTTTAAAATAAAACAGCACATTGCTAAACGATGATCTCAAGACTTTGGGTTGGAAACTTAAAATCTGTTACATGATGTACGGGAGTGTGTCACACGTGTCTCGATGCGGGGGCGCCGCTCTTTTGTTCCCATTTAATATTTGCAAAATGCCGTGGAGCCCTCACCATCTCAATACAGACAATGTTTTATTTACAACGGTGTCATTCACACAAGCCTTTTCGCTTGTTCATGCATATTGGATGTTAACCTAACTATATTTAAAATAATTTTACAAAAACTACGATATTTTCTATATGTATATAATTCAAAAAGTTTATAATAATTCTCTAGTTTAAATAAAGTTTAAATGCCTTTAAGTAACCCTCGCGTATCCTTCCCGTCTCGCCGGGGAAGCCATGCAATATTTTTTTCGTTTACATCCAAACATTGTCATAGGTCACGATAAAATCAATAATGAATCCAGGTTATTTGTCTTAGATTACAAGTCATTTTATATTATAATGAAGTATTATACCTATATAGGCGTACACATTTCTTATTCGAGGTCTTATTATTTTTTATCAGCCATAGACGCATTATACTCGATTGAAGCTCCGGGATAGCTATGGACTATAGGTTATTCTGGATTTAACAAAAAACTCGGCATTGGTTCCGTAACGAATGAATTTTATCCCTAAGGATAGAATTACCTGCATGAATAGCTGCTTTATAAAAGATATTCTAGGCCTTTTTCATTATGCTTAGAAACTGGAACTTGATCAGAGCCAATTGTATGCTTTTTGTTTGGCTTAGACATCATCGGATTTAATCATCTTGTTCCATATTCGTACGCAGTTTATAAAGTAATTATATATATTTTTTTTTAATTTCCCTTACACGGTTCACCTTCAGATAAATATACTAATAACTGAACGGAAACCATTCTCCCAAGCGAATTACAAATAATTGCAAAACGATGATTTATTGGTGAAATGCAATATACTTTACCTTGGCGTATGGTATTAATGTCGGTCCCTGAACCTGCGGTCCTTAAGTTTACACAACAAACAACGCGTCATCTTTCGGCGTATATTTTATGATGCGTGTATACCATTTTAAAACGTAAAACCTCCTTGATTCAAACTACTTAAGCAATTAAAGGTGCATACAAAAGAGTACTTATCAAATTTCGAACGGCACTGAAGCTTTCAACTGTAAATCTGTCTCAAACGGGTATGACAAATGAGTAAAATTGTTGTCGAACTCATGCATAGTTTCGAAGCAGACAAATGCCACGTGCGTATTTGCATATTGCCAAGTATTTGAGAAATTTCCTTCTACATGTGGATAAGGTAATTTTAAATATGAATTTACTTGTATTTTCCTTATTAATGAAAAATTAAACAATTCTTATCTTGTGGTCAAGCATAAGAGGATAATGCTGAGAGATATATAAGTACAAGAAAATACGTTGGTTCACGCTTTATAGCAAACTTGAACTAAGCATAACGTACAAGACTTCAGGGTCATTGTCGAAACTCAAGGCCGACACAATCTTGGCCATTATTATTATAATACCTACTACTATTGATATTATTATAGAACGTTAATGGATTTTTTCTTATTTAATTAATAATATATAACTAGTGCAATGGAAAATTTATTTATATTTTCCAAAAAAAAAGAAATATCTAGGAAATCTTTAATTTAATGTTCAAACCGAACCATTTTTTTTTTTCAAAATTGTTTCGTAAGATTGATATTTGCCCAAAAGCTGGCGTTGTACTCAATTTCCTGTGTCAACGCCGCAAAATAGAGCCGTGACGAGCAAATATGACGCAACTGAGTTGACCTCACGTACTATCTGCGGAAACATGTCTATACTGTGGGCCAGCCGATAGGTTGTAGGCGAGGTCTATTAAGATGTAGAATAAGATTTAAAAAGGCCGGACCGTTTTATATAAAATAGTATTTAAAATATCAAGGTGTATTTAACTAGGAGTTCAAAATTGTTATCAACGAAGGAAGAATAAGTTCGGGGTTGATCAACCGATAAGCGTTATCAGAGCTGGGATCTCGGAAGTTGTAAAATTTTGATAACAATTTAATATATTAAACGTCTATCGAACGATGAAAAAAGCTTCGCAAGACTTTGGGTTTAATAATTATTGTAAACAAAACAAATGTAACTTTACTGTGCGATTGTTTTACAAGTACCAGGCGTTTATGAGCTATCAGGAGTTACAACGAGCAGGCGCTGGGCTGATTAGTAGCGTTTACTGTGACTTGGCACTGCGCCAATCGGGCCACGATGGTGCGTTCACCCATACACCTCGTAAAGATAATTAACGATTGTTTTAAGCCTATACTTTTAAAAATAGTATGTAAACACGGCTTTAATCAGGCTGCATTCAGTTTGGATTTTCTAATCTATTTCTTACAACATTACATTTCCAATGTCAATACCCTCACCTTTAAAACAGATCGAGCTTTTATATAAAATTAGGTAATGCTACATTGACACATGAAAATGTGTAAATGTATCATTAAATTGTGAATAATTTTTTGCGTGTCTATGTCATCAAAATGTCGGTGACTTTCGGCCGTTCGTTTCGACCTTGTAATTAACATGTTTATCAAAGGTAACAAATTTAAATGTTGATTTATTTGTGGCAAATGTTAGGTACCTGTATATACGTAATACTGGTTTCTTGGTATTTAAACATATATACATCCGTATTTCTATAAAGACGCTACACAAATTACACAATTACAAAATGTATCTAACGAATTACATTAACATAATTCTAAATTCGAAAAACTATCATACACTACCCCAACCTACGTCACCGACCACGTGTTTATATAAAAAGTTCACAGCATTTTGACTGTTATGCAATGTATTTACAGTGCATTTTCACGTGCATCTAATGATACTAATCAAATGTTCGATTACATTTCGCACCTGCGTTCACGCCGTCCATTGAACCAAGTTTGGCGCTAAAAGATGTTACTATAAATAATTAATATACGTAAGTCTCAAAATTTCATAAGGCTATATGTATACGATGCCTTTAAAATATGTATTTCTATGTTAACAAGGCCGCAAGCTGGGTGGCCAGGCCCCAGGCTAATTTAGCTTCTATGAATAATTTCCTAATCCGCCGATTTAACCTAGAAACAGCTGTAGACCTCTCAAATATCTAGTGTTGTTTTCATTAAGCGCTAATTCATACCTTTATATGTTAAAGTTCAATTTAAATAAATAGGTTATATAACACAGTGTCAGTGTTCATCAGATCAATGAGTCGACGCTTTCTTGTCTTATATAAAGATCCAAGTACAGAGCAGACAGTATAGCATACATTTTTAAAATATACATATTATATTAATCCGGTTCAAATATTGTAGGTAATTCTAGTACGTGTCTCGCATACACATAATCTAACTAGTTTTGTCGGTTCCTACAAGTGATCCTTATCATGGCATACGACAAATAATTTTTTAAACGTGGAAATATGTACCTAAGAGAAAATCTAGCCAAAACATTACCTCACACGCGGGGTTAAAACAAATGCATAAATATTAGAAAGAGGTTATCAAATAAACTAAGATTTGTATACTCTATAAAATAATTACAAAAAAGCTATGGTCTCGAATTACCACCGATTGTAGAAAATGAGAGTGATTTCACCTTAATAGAGGCTGCATGTATTATCGGAGACTTGCTTATCTTAAATATGTATATTAGTAATCTAGACTAAACATAATTATTAGTCATAAGAAAGGCTAGATTGTGTCCAGGATCAAAAAATGTGTGCTGTTAGAACAGAACGGTATATGAATCAGTTCAATCATGCTGTTCTATAAATCAGGTAACATTAAATCGTGTCTAATATTTTATTTAGACGAAAAAGACTTGCCGATTCACTGTCGAGAGTTCACGGTAGAAGGGAAATATATTAAACAAACCAGTGATGATTCACTTGGTTAAAATACGTTTTTTTTATCAGTTAGTCACATGGTATAATTTATTTTTACAGGATATTTATTGTGTAATCTATATAAACTGATTTAATAACCGACCGATCTAAATACTGTATTTAAAACAGATTAAGGAACAATTGGAGCCTAATTGATTTCAATTTCAAAATACTTAATTTTCCAATTAATATTTTTATTCATAGTATCACTCTTAGATAAATCTTTTTATAAATTGAACAATAATTTTAATCTGTTATAATTATCGAATTTATTCTAATCAGTAAACGGGTTTTAATAATTAGCGTTAAAATATGTTAGAGGTCAAATACAATTTAAAAGCAAAAATAAGAACAAAACTGAGATGTCAATGAAATCATTTAACATTTCAAAGTGAAAAAACTTCAGCCTTGTACGACCGGCTTTATATAAAATTATTATTAATTATTAATGATTGTTATTTGGTTTAAATCGATCAAGCGCTTCTACTTATTTTTCATATTTACTACGGTTATGAGTTTAATGACCTGTGTTCAATTAAATTTATTAGCTGTCATCTAAGTTACCTAACAGCCATTAACCCTATAATGAGTATTATAAATTAACACATCGCTATATTTTCCAAGGACACCTCTGTCTTAGTATAAAAGGGAAAGAATATTTCGTTGCGTCTCATCTGTGCTTTACCTCAAAAGCCATGCTCCATTTTATACATGCACATGCAAAAGTGAAATCTATTTATTCGTTCAATAAGAACTATTATAAATCAACTTGTAGCTATATCAGCGTTCGTGTTGAATTTTGTACTTTATGCCTTATGAACAAGGCTGCATTTCATTTAGCTCCTCGAGAGACGAGTTCTCAAAATTCCATATTGATCGCCATCTACATGATACAGTAAATCAACTCATCTCGAACTTTTTATAGAATTGATTAGTTTGACATGTCCCGATTGGAAAATTATAGGTTGTAATAAATTTCAGTCGCAATTATTATACTCATTCAGTGCAATGAACGCTTCCTCTAGCCTATTTCAGTACAATCAACCCCCGTCTGCCTTAAACACTATTAATCACATCGTAACGAACAAATCCTGTTGGCCGTACAAGATTGACATCAATGTTATGCGCAGTAAGGCAGATTTTCCGCTGTGGAATGTCGTGCGTAAACCTCCCGTTCACCTCTGAACCCCTAGTATTATGTAAGCGGAGTGCAATGGCCGCGGAAAAGTGCTTAGCAAAAATTTCCGCAAAATCTCTCCTAAAATAAAATCTTTTGTAAAATAATGATGATTTGCAATTTTATCACTCAATTGGTGTGCTTGCTCGATAAAATTTATTCTCATAAAGCTATAAATGACAAACGATAAGCCAAGCGTGTTTTAACAAAATAATGACTAAAGACGGTTTTAAACCACCATACAAATATATTTTAAAAACGCGTATAAGATTACTTATATAGAAACTTAGGCGTTGACTCTTCTTATCTTTGCTTGTATTTCAAATATTCCATAATATCACAGTGTTTAATAGTACATGTGCGTAATTAGCGTGGCAACGTGGTATCGCAGAATGTGGGTTAAACTCGTGGCGGGGGTTGGCAATGCACCGGGCGCGGGTCGTTGACCGGTATCGACCGCTGCCTGTCGACCCCGCGTCGCCGCACCCCCTCCCAACCCCGCAACCCCCTCGAAAGCCGGGAAAGACCGCATGCGACATTTCATATGCTCTGCGTTTTCACTTAAAACACAATGATTTAGGGATAAAAAAAATAGGTCAACATCGATTCAAGTAACTGTTTAATTAATAAATAACTATATAGCTACAATTTCTGTTGAAATTTCCCGATTATAGTATTAAAATGTAAGCTTTGAGCGGTGTTCGTTTAAAGTATCTACCAAGTTTGCTTTGGTATTTTCTTAAAACTTCCAGACGCCCAAAGCGTTGGGAGTCCAAGAGCGTCATTTTGGCTACCAGCCAAACTGTTATGATTGAAGGGTTCGTTCAAGTATCATAAACATTGCAAAACAATTTTTTTCTTAACTTTCACATAACCACCGCTTATACCATAAGGAATATAAATCGAAATACGGCTTATTATATACATTATAAACAAGTCATATATTATACAAAGTAAACGCAAGTACGCGGGAAAATACAAAGGGAGTAAAGTTTCCTACCCGGGGACATTGTTGCCATGGTAACCACTTGTGATTCCCGCTCGCTAAATTGATCTATTATTACAAGAAGTTTTGTATAGATAATTGATCTTATAAGCATTAGAGGGGATAATTGATATGGTGATTACAGCCCAAAACTCTATTTTTGCGGTTTAGGTTTTGATTTACCTACCTCAAAAACAAAATATATGTTATATAATAAATACTATCTTTTGTGTAAATTTATTTGATCTGGTGCAAATTGAGTGCATTTCTAGTTATTTGACTTTTATAGATTCTTACTAAGTCGAATTTTCGAAACTTTTTTTAATAATGAAAAATTATTTAATAATAATAAAAGATTATTTAATTACGTTAAACTCACTCATTACGTTTAATTCATTTTAAACGCTTACACAATGAAAAATTTGATTTAAACCTATAATATTTAATTTTAAAAATGCGCTTTTGGTTCAGCTAACAAATATGTATGTTGAGAGAGACAGAATTGAGGTGTGAAAGGGATGAAACGTTGAGGCGTTGTTTTTTTATTATTCAGGACGAGGCACAAGGCAGGGATCCTGCTAATATTGAATTTTGCTTTAGGCCATACTAAGGCGTGTCGCTTTTATATAATTAATGTTAACTACAAATTTTCACAAGAAACACTACGTACCACTTACGTATACCATAAATAAAATAGTTTCTTATAAAAATATAAAATATGTAAGACAAATTTATTGGAATTATTTCTTCGTAACTAGAAATAATTAATATTACCGTGATAATATCGAATATAATCCGACATTCAAATGTCACTGAATATGAATAAGATATAAAGTGACGAATGTGAAAATTCATGACGCTCAGAAACAATTCAGGCCTGATTACGTCATGAACAGCCTTCAGGGAATATGTGAAAAAGAGCACATTTAGATCATGACAAATAGATTTATACTTAACTGCATACCGTAGCGCGTAGGCTGTTTAAAACATCGCGACGTAGCGGCTGGCGTGACCTGAATGCTACGGCGTAGAGTGCACTGGCCGCTACGTTCTACGAGCGTAGCAAATGTAGGTGAGTTGAAGATACTCGACAGAATTCACATTTTATCCTCGACTATGGTGAAACATTAATTAGAACTACATTCTTTTAAAACTTTTGAGAACAACTTATTTCACAACAATTTGTACTATAACGATTCTGTGATTTAGTGGGTATCACGGAATGTACAGAATATATTTAAATTTTCACTGGTGTATGAGCCGTATTAGTCTCGGCCGTTTGAATAATAAAACGAGGAAACTTTGTATTTTTAATGCGCGGCCCCGATTCAGTTTTGTTTTCAAAACATTTTTTTATTCATCGTTCAATTTAGGCACTTTTTAATATATTAATTTATTGTCTTAAAAAGTTCACTTAATAGTGAACAGCCTTCTTACAGCATATCCTTATAAAAAATAATGGTGCTCTCAACGCACAAGGCTACACTGAATACAGCCTCTACTAAATTTAGTTTCGTTAATTTGTCGGCACAATATCACTGGCTTGCTGCCAACCGACTGTATAGTGCGGCTTAAATCTCTCGTTTCAGTATACGACTCTTGTTATCTCTAATTATGCGGAATTCAAAACTTAAAACACCATCTTTGCTATAACAACGTCATGTAAAACTGCCATTTAGCGATTTTTAAAAACATAATGATATCCATAAGTGGACACATAAACGATATGAAAAATCTGCAGACGTATGGAAACCGCAACATTTATATTTAAGCTGTGTGCCCCTGAATTCTCATTTGTAACTTGGGTTGGGCGTTTTTTTTTATTAAAAGTTATTGCCAAAAAAGTCTTACTTTCAGCTTTGCGATTTATGCAACTGTCTATCACAAATATCTTAAAATTGTAAAGGTACAAAAAAACATCGAAAACTTTAACTCATCTTAACAAAACAATTTATATTGATTAAGGCTGCCCCCGAATCCGAGTTTCCAGCCACGTTGTTTTTGCCGCATTGGGGTCGTGAGAGGGACAGATATATTAACCGACTTGTTTATTAGGGATGCAGGCTTCGTTTTCTCATATACTCGTATATATTAACATTTTCCTTAGCATTTTAGTACTATACACTCCTGTGTAAAATATTGCGATGATACAAGTTTGAATTAATGCATTCACGTTGGCGGTTCGGCGCCGAATGACGTGAAAACAGCGTACTCCAGTAACCGCGAGCCGGTATCGGCCAGGCCACGGGGGTGGGTCGTAGACCGTCGCCGGTCTACAGACCTCTAGGAGCCTCTGACCGGAGCGAACGTCGCCCTTGCAAGTTTAATTCTTATAAACTAAACTGCTTTCTAAACAAACGAAGGATATTTTCGAGGAATTTGTCATAATACAATATATTCATTTCATCGTTATTGAAGTTAGTTCTTCACACATCATTTAGATGATAAACATGAAGCTTTTTTTTTCAAATATCTCTTGTACATTTTGTATTATCTGACTGTACAATTTGGTTTAAATAATCTTACTAAATTCAAATTTTCATTGTTCCAGGATGCAAAATCAAAGCACTTCGCGCGAAGACGAACACCTACATAAAAACACCAGTGCGCGGCGAGGAACCCGTATTTGTGGTGACAGGCCGCAAGGAAGACGTGGCACGCGCCAAACGCGAGATCCTCTCCGCCGCCGAGCACTTTTCTCAAATCCGTGCATCGCGCAAGTGCGGCGCTGCACCCCCACCGCCCGCTGGCGCACCCGGACACGTCACCGCACAGGTGCGCGTGCCATACCGCGTCGTGGGGCTCGTCGTAGGACCCAAGGGCGCTACTATCAAGCGCATTCAGCACACCACACACACATACATTGTGACACCATCACGTGAGCGTGAGCCTGTGTTCGAAGTGACCGGCTTGCCAGAGAGTGTTGAGGCAGCCCGCAAAGAGATCGAAGCGCACATTGCCCTCCGCACTGGTGCAGCTGGAGGAGCCGCAACCGGCACTGGAGCCCCAGGCGGTGAAGGCGAACCGCTGGCGCAATTGTACCGCGCCGGATTGGCCTCGTTACTTCGTCCAGAACAGGAGGCCGCATTTTCATCTGCGGGATCATGCTCGTCAGGTGGATCTTCAGGTCGATTGGGTGACCTTCTGGGGATCTGGTCATCGACGGAACGCGACGAAGGCCTCGGCGAGTCGCCATCATTCGAGTCGCCGAGCGCGGGTAGCGTGTGGGCCTGGGGCCCCCCGAGGCCGTCTCCCGCAGCATCGCCTGCTCGGGCGTGCGCCGTGTGCGGCGAACGCGGAGTAGCGGCGGCGCTGGTGCCGTGCGGCCACAACCTGTTCTGCCTGGAGTGCGCGCAACGACTCGCAGCGACGGCTGCCCCCTGCCCCGCCTGCGCTGCGCCCGCGCATCAAGCTATTCGCATACTCTCATAAATATTTGCGGCTTGCCGCGTTCCCCTCGAGGGGCTCGATTTTTTTACTTAAATCGTTACGAAAATAATAAAAAAAATCGCGTAATCGAAATCCTGGTGCCAAAAGTCGGCGCCTCGCCGGCACGGCCCGTCCGCCGCGCCGAACCTATCGTAAGTCGGCAGAGTTACTCACGATATATTTTCTTATTATGAACGTTTTTTATTATGGCGATGACGCGCTCGTCGCCGCAGAGAGAGTCGAGGTACGTTACGATAGAATTTCGAAAAAAATGCATAAAATTTAAAAAAAGTTGTATAATTATTATTATTATTGATAGCATAAATGAGAAATCGAAAATTTATAAAGCTTACCTAACGTAGTAGCGTAAAATATTAAGATATCGTAATATAATAATTATGAAGCGAGGGACGGGCGGCGTGGGGAGCGCGGAGCGGCCTTAGCCAATGTGTTGTTGATAGGTAATGATTGCAGGGCGTGTTGTTGTGTCGGTAGCTTGTAAGGTAGTGTAATGGCCGCCCGGGGCAGGCGCCGACCCGCTCGGGGTGCGCTTGGCCCGCTCGGGCCCCGCGTCGCCCGCTACGCTCCCCCGCGACCCATGCTCATTATTTTGACTATACGATTATTCGCTTAAATGATATTATACATACGTACACACTATAATTATGATAATATTAATATAATGTTTGTTTTAAGTGTGTTTTAATGTTTAGATTTTTATTGTAATGTTTTTATGAATGATTTTTATCTGTACGATTATTATTATTGATTATTATTTTATGTGTTGACGATGTTTTTTTGTGATGAAGCGCCCGCGCATGCGCAGCGCGGACCGAGGCTGCCGTGTGCTCGTTTAGTGGTTAATATCGACTAATAAATTTAAAGTAATAAATAATAAAGAAATAATACGACTCATTCATTATTATAACATAGTAGTTTGTAGCACGACATTGACTAACCATTACCTATTGATACTTATTAAGTATTATTAATTATTATTATATTGAATAAATTTAATAAATGCATAATTATATTTCATAGGAATCATTATTCTGTATAACTCTAGTTAAATATAACGATAATAAATATGATGTATTTGTATGTCTGACGATATTGTTATTTCCTTTAACGGGGGGCTGCTTTTATGGATTCATATTTTTTTATTTTTTTACCGTTATTAGTTTTTGACTTACTCATGTAAAGATACGCGAGGATTAAAAAACTGCCTATTAGATTATATTTTAAAAAATAAAGGTTACGTAAAATCAGCCCCCGTCGTTCGTAGATCCAGTTATTTCGATAATTTTATTTTCATATTAAAATGGGTAGACGCTTTAGGTTCAAAATAACGTTGTGAAAATTTGTGAAATTTTGTAGACTACATATCTTATTATAAATCTAATATAAACTATAAATTTCGAGTTTTCTCTTTTATTTCCTCCTTAACACCCGCTTTTTGATGTTGTTTACAAAAGTACTGAACCAATTTCAATAGTATATGAACTATTTTCTAAGTAAAATATCTAAACATATACAACAAATAAAGATATATATCGAAGATTTTAACCCTAACTACATATGGCTGTAAGATAGAAAATTCATTACAATCACTCGATTTCACATTATTCAGTCACACAAGGAAAGAGGTGGTAAGATAAGGTATTAGCCACAAACTATAGACGATGACATACTATTATAGACATGAGAGGTCATTTTCATCCATAGATAACTGTAAATCTTATAAATAAATCTATTTCTTTATCTTTATTCTTAACGCTGCGATGGTTTTTTTTTATATCTGCTCTTTCGTTCTGTATAATGTGATACGCATCGAAACAAATTATTATTGCTTTGGTATCTTTTAACAATAAATAATATCGAAGTATTACTTTAAATTGGGTGGTAATTACAATTACGCCTCTAATGAAAATGTAGATTTGCCTATTATAATTACTAATTTTGCCACATACAATACGAAATTCTACCCCTATTACTTCGTTATCCTTCGTTCAACCACTGAAAGACATTTCTTACCACGCACCACCACGTTATGGAATCAGCTGCCCGCCACGGTATCTCGAACCAATACGACTTGGGCTCCTTCGAGAACGCTGCACTCACGAGGTCCCTGCCACGTGACTGTTATGGACGGCGACTTCACCTTTATGATGTGCTCTGCTCGATTGCCCTCTATTCAAATAAAAAAAAAAACAATCAACACGCCTTAAATTAATACTATCTCAGTCACTAGTTCTCTTCAATGTTTAACACTAAATACAACTCAGCATGGTTGTTATTTCATAACATTTAAATTTGTAATATTCATTCATTATTATATTTATAAAATAGTACCAAAAAAGTACTTCAATTAACTTCAAATTTCGTCCTACATTAATAAATCGTCAAAATTTAACTAAAATTGTCATCAAATGGTAAATTGTGGCCACTTAAATGCTCATATTGAAGGGAAACCAAATATCTTTTAAAATCAAAATGATATCCACACAGATATCTGCAATGTTGGATTTGTCTCGAAGTTGCCTGTCGAGAACCAGCTTATGACCATTAACGACCATTCTCTGTTACCAATAAAAAACGACCCAATTAAAAAAATACTCACGATGTGCGGTCGCTAGCACCTCACTTTAACTGTGTTTTAATACGAAGTAAATCAAACTAGATTCATTATTACTGATTACATTTACTAGGTTGATGGTTTGAGTAATAATAAGTAAACACTAGAATATACTACGAGGCTACGATATAGAATTACTAACAGCATTTCGAAGATGCGGAGTCTACTTGCAAGCTATTAATTTTAAAGTGCAAGGCAAATTGTATTCTAATATTAGAATATACAATATACATCCTTTAACACTTAATTACTACTTTGGTACAGCTCTAAGCGTATGATAATTATATCATAATGGTACCTTGTACACAATAAAATAATTCATTGACACGTAGACACATTTATTTACAACAAAACAAATCAGAATTCAAATTTATTTATTGCTAAAATTTTGGTGTGCAATAAGTACCTTTATGTTTAAATGTAAAATATATATTGCGTTTCATAAGACATTTTTTACCACCAACCATCACGTATTTACGTTATTTCCTTCGTAAAAGGCCGGCAACGCACTCGCGAGCTGTCAGCCACGTGAGTGTCTATGAGCGGCGACTTCACTTTTATGGTGGGCCCCCTGCTCGTTTGCCCCCTCTTCTATAAAAAAAAATATATTTACTTAGATAATAAGTACACTATGATGTATTAAAATTAAATTACATATGTAATTACGTTAACGATGTCAACAAAAATAAATAATACAGCTTTGAAAAGTTTATTAGCGCCATGTGAGAGAATTTAATACATGGAAACACGTACATATCTAATCGAATGGAGTGCGCGTGGTATACAAACTGAACGTCGACAGGTGGAGCAGTCAAAAACTGAAAATTGTATTGACAGATCCTTGACGAAACTTTCGCAAAGTTCGTGCTAAGACCTTTCTCAGAGCGTTGGCCTTGAAGTGTATCCAACCAACAAAAGCCTAATAAATATTGTCTTTTATTACCTTACACGGGAGTTACTTATTCCTATTTAATGTAATAACCATCAAGCTACCAAAAGCTTGCATTTTTTTTCGTATTCAACTATGTAATCTACGTAATATTACCGAAATATAAAAGAAACCTACTAAAATCCATTAGTGCATAGCTAAGCTTTAATGCATAGTTTGAAAGACGCAGGTTTAAGGCTTAACTTATGATATACAGAGATTGCCAAGTTACAATTAATGCTTAGGTTACAGAAACTCAGAATATTTGGTCCTTCAATGCTTTTGTAAAAAAAACCCGGCTAATTACTGAAAAAAAAACATTACCGTAAATTAACTGAATTAGATGTGACTGAAAAGCTGACCTGGATATGATGAATACAGCTTTCATTTGATATAAATTGAACTTAAATTTTAATGGAAGTAGACAGGTGAACGACCTCGTCTTACCTTTTCCGAGCTTTTTAATCATATTTACATCGTTAAAAAAAATTATTACATTTATATGATATTTACAAGCCTATACATGCGTCCACTAATTAGGAATCATCAAACTATTAAATGTCAATAGCGATTTTGTTAAAGGTCTTCAAATATATAAAGTCGAGTCACAGTACTTGTTATAGAACTAATAAACACTAGAACACTAGTTTTTGTTTGTAGATCTACGATAAGCTCCAATGGTGGTATTTTTAGAATTTCCTTTAAAGAATACGTATTACACGCGGTCTGAATTGCAATCGTCAGATCGCATCAATTATATTAAAAAGAAGATTAATGTAAATTATTATGACTTTTGAGTTACTTTAAGTTATAATCGGTTAAAGAAATGTCAATATTAATCTTAATTTTTCTTAATGTGATTTATACGTTTCCATTTCCTTAAAGAATGGCAACGCACTTACGATCAACGAGTGTCTATGGGCGACTGTTTGGACTCATGCTCGTTTGCCCACACTTCTATAAGGAGTACGATGTTAAACGCAACATAGGATGCGAACGAACTTTTGCCGTTAGCATATTTTGGATAAAGTTAAATAATATATTAATCAATAACGGTTACATGAAAGAATAATTTACACAGCCCAGGACGCATAACTATTTATACAGCTCGTGCCCATCAAATATGCTGTCTCTACTTATCAAATTGTTGAGTGAAATTTGATTTAAAAATTATTTATTTTAAACATTTTTTTTGATAATAAATACATGAAAAAATATCAAAATATATATCTTGAGAACTGGTTTATTATTAAGGTTTGATACAGATAAATAGTAAGTGACACCTTAGTATGTTGGCCCCTTGACCTAAGGGCTGAGGCCAAACGTCTACTTTGCCGGATTACCGCCCCAGCCACACATTAGTGACTGAGTTGTATGGGAATGATATGGGAAATCTGAAATATCGAGGAATTTAAATTATTTACTTTAATATTTTAATGAAATACTATATGCTACGTCATTAAAAGATTTATAATATATAAAGACATATTTCGAAAAGACCGAGCTCAAGAATACTACCTGAAACTTGATGACTACTAGGCTAACACAACTGGGAGCTGTTCCCAGGATAAATCCACCATTCTCTCCTAGTTCAAATTGCACATAAGAAATACACCTGCCTACTCAATAATAGATCACATCCTTTCAAATAGAAAAAAAACGTGACCAAGTGGAGATCGTTCTCGGCAGATGTTCGCAAAACCGTCACGAAAATCAACTTTAGCACTCTACAAATAAGGCATAATTAATGTATGTCAGAATAGTGTCAAGTTTCTAACTTCCTGCGTGATAGAAAGTGTACACTTTGTGAGTGAATGCGGGCTTATTTAAGCTTTTACAGCGAACTGATATTCCATCCGCGTGGCTGCAGGATCATACGTGATCTACGATTAAATAACAAAGTATCGCACAGCTTATGTGCAAACCTTCATGAGCACTTTTAACTTAAATCGAGCATACAATAAAAGTAAACTAATTGAAGTGGAAATGGGCTGGTCATGTGGTGAGAGGTGCAGAAAAGTGGAGCAAACAAATATTAAAGCCGTAATAACGATACAACAAAAGAAAAAGAGGGAGACTAATCAGAAGGTGGGTTGACCAAATTAAGTATACAGCGGGATGCACATGGCAAAGAAGAGTGGAAGAGTGGGCGGGATTTGAAGGAGGCCTTTGGCACAAACGGGCAAACAAATGTAACATAAGTTATATTTTATGTTAAAGTGTGTCAAGCCTGAAATAAACGGCTTCATTATTATTATTATCAGGCAGAAGGAATCAGTTGTTTTGCCACTTTAAATGACTCTTGCACGTTACATATGGAATTATTTACGTTATTCGTAAGCATTTTGTACAGATGAGTTTATTCAAATATTTCCTACACATTTTTAGGTATTAATAATGCTCTGCTAGTATTTCTTCCTCCCTTTAGTCTTCACCTGTAATTTAGCTTAAGAGTTAAAACTGTGTTTACATGTAAGCCTATCAGTACGTGATTGAAAGTAATTATTAAGTATGTGATCTATCTATATTTGAACCGATAATAGTAAGGTTGGTGTGAAAGCTATCAGAGATAATAATAAACGTAAGCTGTCGATCAAATAATAATGAATTATTAAATTAATTTTATTAGAATTCATTTTAGTGTTGTAGTTAAATTTGTTTATTAATTTTTAATAATAATAATTATTCAGAAATATTTTAAATAATACGGAACAATAATGAATATTTTGGGCATTCAACAGTTATAGAGCGTAACCAAATTGTAACACCAGAATTATTTAAATTACATTCAGTATTACATTCTATTAGCTTTATTGCATGTATTCCTATAACGCTCTTACATATACCGAACTGAATTTCCTCAAAAAATACGATAGCATAGATCGATATTTTAAATTTATTTTAATGATATAGTTTTTATTTTAAATTATTTAATTTGTTTATTAAAATCTTATTATTAATATATTTAGTTAAGTAATTATTTAAATTGAAATTACTAATCTTGTCTATTTATAGATTATACCTTCCTCAGTTGTGTGAAAATGAAATGAAAATGAGTGGAACATGTAGTGGAACTAAAAGGCGAGCGGCTCAGAACCGTAACGATGTCTTCAATTCCATATCGACTCGATTTTTGCAATTTACACTTGCTTCTACGCTGAAGAAAAACAACTTGGAAACCGCCATGTTCTATCCGTGAATCCAAATGCCAAGCACAAGACTGATCAACTGCTTCTTTAAGAAAAAAATATTATATCCAGGGCCAAGACTCATCCAGGTTTGTAGTGCTACTGTATTATTATTAACTTAGTGAAAGATACATTATTACGACTAACTATACTTTAGTCAAAACGTGCGATTGTAGTTTACTTGATAACGCTTTTGTGACAAAGCTTATTGTAAACACTATACTCTGAGCTTTCTAAGTAGATATTTTTCTTAGCAACAACTAAAAAAAGAATATTGAATATAGCTTTGACACGCAATGTCTGTTTTACTCTATATCTTAACGCGTATGCAATCTGTTAATACAAGATATATTGACTAGTAAGTGTTGAGAATTTGAGAATTATTATATAAAACATGTTTTATGTGTACCCATTTGTTTCATTTCGTTCCATAAATGGGTTAAAGTGATAATATAATAAAGTGCGAAAATGACACATTGTTAATTTTACAATATATACTTTTGTTGTTTTCACACCCAGGGTGACCGGGGTGAATGCGTTCGGATATTATGGCGAGTTGAAATAACCTTAAAAGCCTGGGAACTGGTGAAAATAAAGGTTGTAATGTGAGTACCGGAAGCGAACGATCGGATGTGACGACCGCAGGCTCCGCGCCTCCCGCCATCTGTCAGGATCAACTCAATACCTGGTATGGGATTTATTAATTTTGGTCTTATTTTGTTTGGAACCGGAGTCTGAGTATATGTTTTATATCATATATACAATGATATTGCAAATATATTATACAATTTTACGTCTTGTAGCTTAGTATATAATATATGAGTAAATAGAACCGCCGCGCCACCTATCGCAATAACTTAGAATGAGAAAACATCTAGCAAAGTGAAAGCTTCGAAGCCGAATCATGATATATTCACGAGGCCACCAAAATACCAGGAGAAGAAAACTTTTGACGAAGCGGCGATGTGTTGTCTTTTTTGACAGCTCGCATGCCTGTTTGCCCTTATGTTATAAAAATACGTATTACATTTATATTATTTAAAATTGAACATCCTTCGCATTCATAATAATAGTCCTATAGTCTAAGTCCAAGTGAGATTTTCTCAATATTTTATAAGGTACATAAGACCTTTTTTAAACGACTCAAATCTTAAATTCTACGCCTGTTCGTACGCGACCAAGCTGTGAAGTAACATGCAAAAATCTCGGCTTGTTTTTTTTTGTATAATATTAGCCCTTAATAGAGACTCTTACTATATTATTAAAAGTCTTTCATAACCTAAGAGTCACACAAATAATAATAGTAGTTCAAATCGTTGGCTGATCAATGATATATCACATTTACTATTTAATATGATAGATTTCTATAAGCAATGTTTCAAATTTAATACACGTGGGAAAACCTTAGTTAGTCAGCGGGATTTCCTGAAATGCCTACAGCCTTGAAGTACTAGGGAATTATAACATTTTTAATTCATAGCTTGATTGAACTGATATGGCTTTTCAATATTTTTAAAGGTTACGATTTAATACATTGTACAGGCCAATAAAGTTATTATTGTAAAACTAAAATAATGTGCCTTCTTATTTAATAGTTGTTTTTATATATTCATGTCTATGTATTGTTTGCGGGTTGTTCTCATTATAACGTAAATGTGTGCTCCTATTTTACCATGTCCAAGGTTTTTTTAATTGTTTTATATATAGAGATATTAATTAATTCGATGGAGCCTGGTATAATGGTTGTAGCTCTTTAGATAGCTGTAGAAAATACTTGGCGATTTAAAAGAGTGGCGGAGAGTTTCTTGCCAGTTCTTCTCTTCCGCACTCCCTTTATCCGGTAACTGACAGTAAATGAGTAGAGTACAATTTTTCGACGAGCCATAACCGTTAGAAAGTTATAAGTTAAGTAATTTTTGATTTTGATAAAACGAACCGAGTTTCAATGCTTACATCAAAATATACGTTTGTTAGTTAAACACTTAAAATAATTCTGTGAAATATTGCTGAAAACTTTATCTTCGCGTAAGGCATTAATGGGTTCATCCTTTACATATTAAAACTATCAATTTTCCCAAATTACTCATTAAAAACTACCCCACACGCATGTGAAACAGCAAAACATCAAAAAGGCAAAAATGAAAGCAGCACTTCAGTACCACTTAACAATGGCTGAAGTGAAAATGCGTGTATTTTGAAGTGATCGCAATTAAAATGTTGAAAAATTAACGGAATAAAGTGCGTTGGTGACGCATAGTCACACCCCGTCCTTGCCCTTAACACTACTTTAGAGAATCTGGAATAGAGACTTTTCTAGATTAGATTACCACCATTTTTTCAAACATTGTATACATACAAAACAAAAGGACGTGTAGAACTATTTTTATATTTAAACATGTAATTCTTTCTTATTCTTCCATTCTCCTTTTTATATTCTCCATTCGGGCCTTTTAGAAATAATAATCAATAAAAAATTTTTTTTAAATCTGATCCCGCGCTCTACAATTTCATTTACAATAAATTCTCCCTAGACATAGACAAATAGATTTTTCCATATTTTTGTAACATTTTCTCAAACATAGAACCAGTTTAACTGAATGTAGTTAGCGTACAATTCATAATAAATGACAGATACGTAAAAATGTGTACTAAAATAATAGTGTAATACATTTAAATTAGGGTGTGTTTAAACTAATGTCCCTTCTAGATGTTTGTTTCCAACAGTCCCCATTGAGAATTGAAAATGAAGGCCTGGTACCACTAATTACTCGCGAGGTACACAGAGCATTGCACATTGTTTATTGTTACTGCATTCTATTAGCGAGTTCTGGTTTAGAAATACTTCAACTATATGAACTATAAATGTTATTTCTAATATTGTGCACGTATCCTATTTACTTATATTTATTAACATAAATCTTAGTATCTGGAAGAGTTGTGTCTTTAACAAGTGTGACTTTGGTGCCTTCAAGAAGAGAGCGAAGATCACCTTTCTAATGTGATGTAGCCTCTGCGTCCTCTTCTATTAATAACGTATTATCGTATGAAAGATATATCATTGTTGAGTAATAAATCACCATCAATTGAACAATGTAAAATTTTGAGTACGTACCGAATATCTCAGTATTTTCCTAGTCATCAAAATATTGTCGATACCTTTACTAACCATATAACGGAACGTAAACTTTATGATACATAGTAATAAGAGCTATTGTTGTTAATCAAGCTTTTATTAAGAAACTCACCCCTTGTTTACAGAGTTTGCTAATCCTCTGAGGAACCCTCTAGACGAACGTCCTACCTGAATTTATTGTATTTTAATGTATGTTTTATGTGATCGCTTTGCGTTAACTATTGTTTCATTTTGTGTTCTGTGGAATTTTTCCAAGCGGCGTCTTCTTTTTCATGTGTATGCTAAACTAACGGAGCTTGACTATGATGCACGGTTTTAAACAATTAATACTTATTGTAATTTTGTGGCTTTTATTAATATCATTAATGCAATCTTAGTTATTCGGTGCAGATGTTAATGATCAAACTCTAAATTATGTAATTTTCATATTCAAAAAAATAATATTTATACCATTTTCTTAAGTATACAAGGTTAGCGTTTCCAGGAGGCGTCATGGAGAGCACGCTCTTTCTTATTCGCTATATATTTATACTAATACAATTTGACATAATATATCGATTAAATACAACTGTGGAGAAATATATAATATAATATATAGTCTGTGTATATGTGTGTTTTATTTTACCAATTAAAGATCTCTGAGAAAATAATTATTCCTGTATATAGTAGTTAGGGTCGGTTTTATTAGAATAGATATCAACATGATCTCATTGTCTGGATAAAACAAGGAAGGGTTAGAGTTCCATCGTATGTTGGCTTCGCAAATACGATGTCAAAGTAAATAGAAGAGAATTGAATTTCGAATATGCTTTGACATTTCAACTTTTTAATTTTGCGAGTGCATCACGCGTAGGCATCGGCCAGTATCAAACGATAACAAAACAAACACAAAAGCTGGAACGCATACAGATAACCAATTCACAAGTTCCACGAAGCTCAAAATCGAGCGTAACACTTATACAACCACGCACACATGGATTTTAGCCGGGGAAATCACACACACAAGTGCAGTGGCCGATTATACTCAGTGAGCTGCCGCGCTTTTCTCGGCTAGTGACGCAAGGCCTCTCTACGTGTTGGGAGACTCGCTGGCGCAGTTCAAGTTATCGTGGTTTGTGTGAGAGCGGGACAGACGATACGCACACAGACACGGAAGATTTCCCGGGCCTCGTAGTACTACAGACACATTGATCCACAGCGGTCGTCTGGCAGCATCGATTCTGCAGCTTCCTGCAACGGTTGCCGTGGCGACCGCCCACCTTTGCACCCCGCCTTTATTTAACTACATGATATTAGAAATTCTTGTTTCCTACTCGCGCTGAGTATTTTCTATTATGATAGAGACATCTTTTGTTTATGGGATTCCAGTTGTTGAAATTAATGAAAATGAGGATTGCGCTTTAAAATTAAAATATTTAATAATAATAGAGTAATTACTTGATATAAAAAGACACTGCAAGTATATAACAATTAAATATACACCGTGATATTGCAAGTTATAAGTCTCAATTATTTCGCTATTTATAGTGCAGATCAATAATATCATTAAGGGGCAAAAACGAAACGCTGTGAACTCATTGCAGTAATGCCTTTGTTTTCATTGTATAGCTACTTGATCCTTATGTCTGTAGATGAATGTAAACTCGAGCGTACAATACCGAATGATTTGATTCTAATGAGTAATATAGTTTAATATGTCATGATATAAAGAGAGTTGTGAATTAGGCTACCGAAGTTTTACAATATGTTAAGTTTTGTATATTTAGGAGCCAACATTTCGCGAATTTCATTATAATAATTATGATATATGTCTGTCTATGCATTATGTATTATCCATTCGCCTTTTCTTTACATATTATATATTTTTGCTAATGTAAATAACGTTTATAATAACATTATTAAAATACTGCTTTTGGACTTTTTTTAGTATGGAATTAAGGCAGGCAGGTTTAAGGCTGTTGATTTTTTTCTTTAATAAATAAACTAATAAAACTCGTTTAATTGTTAATTTTATTTTTTTAAATACTACCATAGTCTGTGGATTATGTATTTTATGAAGAATATAAAGGCTAGACTTATATTTATAGGAAAGGAGATTCTATTTTAAATATAACACCTCGTTTTTTATTTTCCAGTTAATATGACACTATAATTCCTATAATGCTTAATATACAATAATGTATCATTAACCGAACTTAAACTGAGCACACGTCAATACAGTCTGCACTTAGATTACGTAATATGTGATGAGCTTTTAATGTGAAAGATCGAGCTTGCATGTTTCGATATCTACTATTATTTTTTTCAAGCTCGTGTATAGAACTTGAAAAAACTTTATATTATGAATAACTTATTATTATATCAGTTATTTACCAGAAGATTCTCTCTTTTCCCATTTATTTTATTGGATTTAAATTTTAATAGTATCTATGACTGGTCATAAAGTAATGTTTTATTCATTAAGAGCAGATTATAAAAATATAAAACATTTATTAATTGTATTTTAGAATATTAGCAATTTAAAAAATAATGACTTATAATGCCAAGATGCTAAACAATTATTATAATAATTTTAATTTATATTGTTTTAAATTATGAATACAGTTACATATAAATATTTGTTATTTTAGATTTTTTTGTTGGTAACCATTTTTGTGGTTATTAATACAGTTCATATATAAACATTTTAAATTTCGATAATGCTGTTAAGTCCCATTCGTAGTTCCTTATAACATAAGAGGCTCGGCATTACACGAGAAAGCGTACTCTCGACCCGAGCACTAAATTGCAGTCTAGTTTCTTGTGAAAGAATTTCTTAGAGGTATTGTTCCCCTGGTACAATGGCGATCTGGACGAGTGCTTTATGAATGTTTTTGTTTTAATCCTTTTAAAAACAATATCTCTTAGCGTGTTTTAATTAATGTATGTACCTTGCTCTTTTTTACGCTGAGTTTGTGCACTATTTAAAAAAAAAGGACGCCTTGTATGTCTTAAATTATCACGTAAAGCAAAATCTTGTGGGTTTTTAATGTATGTCAAAACTCGTATTTGTAGTTTATTTCTATTCTTTAAAAGATTAATTAAATAAACACAAAATAGTCTTAATATTAACCATACTAAAATAAGTAATTTAAAATAAAACAAAACACAAAACTAAAACAAATTTAAAAAAAGGTCGCTGTGGCAGAGTACCCACAATGGTGGCGGCATTGCCTCGCTGTATGTCGATGCTTACATGCTGAGCAAGGAAAGCACCAGCTCTTGGATTACCGGTACTGACTACCAGGCGCCTACTTAATTCTTTAATAAGCGCGTGTGAACTTGCACTCCATGGTCCGAAAGTCTCTACCCCAAATGGAAAAAATACATAGTTTGAGGAAAGACTTTTGACCTTTTCTTTTTTTCCACCTGCTCTGCAGCCGCGCCAGCTTTGGAGCTTGTGACAGGAAGGTGGGACTACTTATTTGTAGTTTGTATATACATTATAATACTTATTCATTCACACTTTATTGCACAAAAACAATAGAAGTAGATGATGTTAATAGATGTAAATACTTATAAGAGCAAAAAATTAAAAAATACGTCACGGAAAACGAAATGTGTAGCATAGAACATCGGCTCATTACCCATTGATTTAAAAAAAAACTGCCTCAATCAATTTGAAGAGCTACGCTCGTGAAGGTACGGATGTCATTATAAATAATTGGATTTAAACTTCAAAATATCACAAACGCGAGGTCTACAACCTGAAGCATTGTATATTTGTCTGTTTGTGGAGCGCAGTGCGTTTTCTTAACGCTTGTATCAAAAACCATACTGCTTATAAATAAAGAGGGAACTTGAAAATATCAGAAGCGCGGACCCAAATATAACGTACGTGTACGGAACACGGCTGCAGGACTTTAATTTAAAAAAAATCAATAACTTCGAACTGAAGGATTTCCTTCTGTTTGTTAAGGATTTCTTTCCATTATTACGACTCGATTCTTTTAGTCAGTAAAAAGATAATGAAGCCAAAGTTCGTAATCAAAGTAATTTATCTATATAATATTGCTATTGCTCGAGTGCTTTTAATAAAAAGCTTAGGTATGAAATAGTTCTTGTCTACAATATAATTATTTATAATTCTAGATTTAAATTAGCATATTTTTTCGGTTTTTCTTATTCTAATGTATGTTGTGTTTTGTTTCTGTATTATTATTATTTTTTTTTGTATACTTCGCACCCTTTGCACCTGTCTTATTATATTTTAAGTATTCTTTTGTCGTGTGGGTTGTCTGGAAGAGATCGCTTATAAGCGATATGGACGCCCGTTGCTCTTATATGTACTAACATCTGTTAACGCCATTTAACAGTAAAATAAATAAAATAAATAATAAAAGTATTCATATTTACAATAAATATTCATTTAAAATCTAGCCAGACATAAGTGTCAGACGTCTAGAGTCTCAGACTAAATACTTAGTCGTCCGACTTTTTTAACTTTGCAAAATGATCTCTAAATATTTGATTCGCAGTTAAACACAGCCATAACTGCATTTATCTGGGATGCGTCATGCGGCAGACGCGATCGAAATCACCAGACTGCACCATACTCACACATAACTAAAGTAAAAGCCTTTCAAACTCTCCCATACAGCCTATTGGCAACCTTATTTCGTTTCACTAGAGTTTATTTTTAAAAATGAATGAAACTTTTTGTTACGTATTAATTGGTGGGAGAGGAAATTAGTAACTGGAAAAGCTGTTTGAATTTGATTTTATGATGCAGCGTAGAAAATGTGAAGTCCACTGAAAATTGTGGAATGTTTTGTATAACAAAAATGCTGAAAGAAACTTTTTTAATGTGCTGTGATTGCTGATTTTTAAAACAGCTATGTACATGTAATGGTGGGTTCGTGATTTATCATTTTACGTGTGGACAAATTTGTATATATATTATGTTATTCACCGGGGCCAAATTATGTTCGACAGATTTATATAAATACATAATATTTTAAAATAGACGTGCTGCTTTAATTGATTAGCTTTAAGTAGGTTGCTTGACTATAAACTTTAAAGTCTTTTTGCAACGTCGCCCAGCGAACCGCCCTCTAGGTCTTGTTTTCTTTTGGGGGATATTATCCGCAACGCACGAGTACAATCTTGATAATTTTATATTGTACAACCTACATTTCCAATTGTGTACTGTGTTAAAACGGAGCGGATTTATGTAACCAAACACAAGCAGCAATGTATGTTATCCGTTAACATTTGATCGTATTCAACGGTCGTCAGTCGCTGCGGCCGCCAATGCTCGACCTACCCCAAGGCCCGGCGGGTTGTGCAACTGCAGTGAGTGCATTCAACGTGGAAATGTCAACAAAAGAAAATGGATATCCAACTGTCGCGGTTTTTTTCACTCGTTCTTTGTAAACGTGACGTTCGCATTATTAATACTTGTGCCAGAGTATTGGGACTACTCTGATGGGAACAATGAAATAGCAAGTGGGAGGACTTTCAACCGCTAGACAAGACTTAAAGCAGGATTTGTGGAATATTTTAATGCATTTTAATGGATGCTAGCTTCGAATCGAGGATTAGAAATGAAAAAAAGTAACTGTATAATTTATAACTGTGAAATTTTTATACGTAATATTTATTTACGTTTCATAATGACAAACATTAAAAATTTAAAAAAAAAATATTTCTAATTGATACACTAAAGTATACGAGTGCAATATTGGTCTCAACATATAGGAAAATAGGAGAGGAAAAGCTGGAATTTAATTATGTTGCGTCTCTCTCGGTTGCCATGGCGACCGCCGGATGTGCCTCGGAAGCCCAGGCCCCGGCCAAAATGGTGACCAAGATGTATATTATATCGAGACAAGATTATTATCTCCATACATTTTACACATTGTATTCTTTATACTTAGAATAATAATACTAAAGTCACGTACATTAACAAAATTTAAATAATTATAAATATGTTAATGTTTTGCAGAATACTAGATATAGATTTCTATTTATTTATTATATTTAAACAATTGCCTAGTTTTATACAAAAATAAATATTGTTATTTTTTTAAAATAATAAGTAAAGATCTATTTCTTCTAAGATTACAGCACTTATTTTTATCCTAAACTAATAATACCTAAGTGTTGTATTATGTAAATTCTTTGAATAACCCAGCATTTTGTATATTTTAAATCGCATGGAACGGACAAATCGCATTGTGTGGTCACCCTATGCTTGTATAGTAGGTGTATCGTATGCCTAGGAGCTTACATCTTGCAGTTCTGTTTACCAGCTACCGCCGTCACCGGCTCTTTGCTTCAATTACTTCATTATTACGTTACACTTTCAACTACACTTAATTAATTTTATTAGGTTTAATTTATACATAAATTAGCAGTATTTCTATTCAAACATTCAAGTAGTACCATTATTTACTAAAATATTTTGACTTGAATATTATTTGTAACTTCTTGCATATTCATTTAAACATACAGTTTATAAATGAACAAATCCATAACGTATAATATAACTTGTATTTAATTACACTATGCTGCACAAATAGGTAGGTGTTAATAATTGTTATTACATATCGAGAGCAACGGGCGGCCTTATCGCTAATAAGCGATCTCTTCCAAACAACCCACATATATGTTTATATCTTATGATCACAATGATATTTTTACATGTCTCAATACAATGATTATCATAAGAATTTTTTATTATCTCGGACTTTATACTTTATATCGGACTTTATATATAGACTAACTTTATATCGGACAACAATAGTTGACTTAAGTATTGTCATGACAACCAATAAGTTTTCTGAAAAATAATTAAATTACATATATATATATATATTAAAACAGCCTGTTGTATGTCTATTGAAGCTGATAAACTAGCAAAGTCACATTCAATCGCTATTATAGGATACTCTAAACAAATGCTTTTAAGCAAATAAACCAGCCTAGGGTGAACATTTGATTTAAACCGGTCTAGTCTAGTATTAATAATGGGATACATTCCCAGTACCGACATATCAAAAAATATACCGTCTGCACCAACGATTCTCAACAATTTCTTTTTTAAACTTTTCGGTTGCATTTTACATTTATTTTGAACAAATTTGTGCATTATAATGAAATGAATTATTTTTGTGAATTATTTGTGCATTTTTCATTAGTTTTCATATCACTTATTTAACATATAACTTATAAACATTATGTGACGGACTATGTATTCCGCAATACTATGTTACCATAAGTTACTCATGTATAACACAATGTTAATACAAGTTTTTTATTAGATATTCTTCTTTAATATAATTTATTTAAATGATTTCAATCAATTCTTCACTTTGTATGTATCAACCAAAAGTATAATTTTAAATACAACATATAATAATAACACAAATAAAGTGAAATCTGTATATAACTTAAACATCAGACGATTTTTGAGATCCTCTAGCCATCGGACCTCCCCTAAAGCTCGGATTGCTGTCGACTGCCAATTGTAATTAGCAAATTGCGACCAGTCCTAATACTTCCACGGATTGAAATCCTCTCCACTCCCTTCCGATGCATGTGTGTTTAGTATTTAAATTTTTCAATTGTGTGAGTTTTAGAAATTATAAGCTTCTTGCTTACCAGCATATCTAGCCTGATTTCAAAGATCGAGAAGCAGCGCTTATCTTGTGAATGCTCTTAAGTGTTTGAAGTACTAAAATAAATCACTATATACATACATTATTTATTTTGTTATTAATATTTTATTGTAAAAACATTACAGAAATAAAATTTAAATTTTGAGAGCAACTTACGACCTTAACATTCTCAGCGATCTGTTCCAGACAACAATAATAAGGAAAGTGATAAAATAGTGCGGTTACAACTTAAATAACCATGATTCTTGGTGTATTATTGCTATTTTTATCTCAAAAATAAGATTCGAAAGAAAAAATAATAAACCAACTCTTATGAAATCAAGATGTATTCGTAAAGGTTACCAGTTAAGTAAAGGTTACAAGTTAAGTTAAAAGCTTTCCCTAATACTAAACACTTATTTTTTTTAAACCACAAGTGCAGTGCATTGCAGCTCCCCTAATGCAAGCATTAAAAATTCAACGTCGTTAATTCAAATCAAAACGAAGCGCGGCACTCATTTCACGCACACCTGAGCAGTCAAAACAACGTGTTCCATACATACCTTAAATAAGCTCTTAACTTGTACATAACTCCTGAAAGCCTGGTATATCAGGTTCTCATAAGGTACAGAATCTTTGAAGAATCGCTTTGAATTCATATTTTATAGTTATGAATAAATGAATTTTATTTTAAACGTATTGTAAGATGCACGGCTGTTCACATACTGTAGGCACTACATTTTTATTTAATTTGTACATAAAAACAAATTATCTATTATTACCAATAATATACAATATATAGCACAGTACTCCTAAGCAAACAATAAAAATACAAATAGAAAGATATATGAAGATGTTTTGTTAGTTCGTAGTTTGGTTTAAAATTCAAATACTAACGCACTTATAACATTTAATGATAAATTAAAGCCAGTATAACATGATCCCCGCCAATCAGTTGATGCTCTAATGACCAATCTGAAATAGTAACGCGATAGTTAATGGAGAAGCTCTATTTAAATTGGTTGTTTCGTGCTGGGATTATATAGGTTTTGGGTTTTCATTTGTATGAACTTTGATAATGAGCTGCGAGTCGATTGGATTTCTAACGAGTTGCCGGGGTACTTGAAACTATTATAAATTCAATTAAAGCACCTCGAAATGTATGTTGTCCTAGTAAGCATCCTAGCATGTTTAGCGTGATGGTCATATTTCTTATCCCTGGTACTTACTATGTGAAAGAAAAAGGTTTTTTTAATCAACTTAATTTTTGGCGTATGGAGGAGTACTTTCATAAGTACCACTATAGAGCATTAGGAGTGCTCATAAATAATTAAACTGCACTTTATACGTCAACTAAGGAATATGTATATAATCCTATTTATACACATTAAATATAGCAAAACGTTAAAAGTTAATCTGACAAAAAATCGATTAGACGAATGACAAAAGCTAGTGTGACTTGTGTGAAATAATGTATTTATAATTAAAATAACCAACTTATTAGCCGATTCAATAAATGCATGTCACTTCAATAACAATGCGTATTTTCCCCACGTTGTGCAGTCGATATAACCGTCGACCAGGCAGTGCCTGACCTATCCCTAGCTTAGTCTGGCTACCCCATGTCTGGCTAGACTGCACAGACTAAATAATTGCAGCAAACATACCTACGATAAATGTATTTAGGAAATCCTAAATCGTTGCTTCTAGACAATTTCTTGTACGATTGGGTGAATTAAACTCTTCATTTAAAGTTACTTAAGTTTTATAAATACTTGTTATCTTATTTTTCTTTTTAAATTCCGAGTATTTTTACTTTCATTTGATCTTGGTCCAGTATTGACTGGAATATTTTCTTACATTTGTGTTCAAAGTAAACTGTATGTAACAATCTAATCAAATCTGAGGCAGACATCAGCATCTATATCTAAGCCCGATCCCCAATCCTGTGACCTTGTGTTGTCCCGAGTCCCATGCAACTCCCCCAGACGGGACGAATGTCTAGACATGGGGTACAAAGTGCATTTTTCTCTCTAAACTCTCCCTCACTTCATCAACCCTAGTGCGTGTGTTATTTAATTTTTAAGACCAGACGAATCAAATACCCATTAATCTGGTGGTTTTTATTGCAACATGTTAAGTACCACTTTTCTTCGGCAATCAATTCCGTCTTACTTGCATGAACGAGGGAGAAGTAATTAGTTTTTAAAGAGCCGTGTTCAGATTTTGATTTCTTTTACTTTTACGGGTCTTATTAAAATGCGTTATATAGTGAACTTACCCAACATTCCTAGTAATTGTAAAAACTGGTTTATTGAAAATACTTTTAATGTACTTTGAAGTATGTACTTACACATACTTACACGTAGTGCATATAGATTACACTTCATAAATCTAGTGATTTCTGCCTAAAATACTTAGTTTTTTGAGTGCATAGCTTCTCTATCAGAATTAGTTTTGTAATCTATTCTATGGGATAAATTCTATTAAATCACTATTAATATAAAATATATTTATTTATCCAAATACTGAGTTACGTTATTAAACGTAATATGGCTTACATATTAAATTTCTAAACGACAGCACTTAAACCACAGATCATAAACATGTTCTTTAGCCATTAAAACATCAAAGTTTTGGTAACTACACGCGTAAATAGCCATAAAGCTGGTTTTAACAATTGACGGCTAATCTGGGAATAATCTCTGAATGGATATTGGACATGTCTGCGCATATACGCAACGTTCAATAAATGCGGTTGTTTTTCATTATGGCACGCAAGTTACATCGCAGCCATTCTGGGAAGGCTCTTTTGACAATAAATTAATTGTGTTATTTGAATATTTACAACTTGTATATCGATAACCTTGCCTGTCATTAAACACAAAATATTCTTAATATTAACCTAACCGATATAAGTAACTTAAAATAAAACAAAACACATCTGTCATTTAGATTTAAGACGTTTCAAAATCACGGGACACTTACACGAAGTGAAGTGCTAACTGGAAACCTGCAACGTCAGAAGGCTTACAAGTGAGTTGCCGGCCTTTAAAAGAGGGGTACGCTCTTTTCTTGAAGGTCCCCAAGTCGTAGCGATTAGTTATGTTTATAATGTATTAATAGCTAGGTTTTTAATTCAACATTACACAAACAGGCCACCGTATGTTGGCTCTGATAAATTCATTTGGATGATTTTTTTTTATTTTCATAATCGTACCCACTGAACAAAGAGTTGCAATTATTAAATGGTTTCGCGGTGTTGTGGATTTGTGTTAAATTTTAATGACATGATTATATTTATTATTTTAACTACAAATAATGAGATTAAGTGATGTATTTTTTATGTACATACGTTGATTATCGTGGTATTCGAGAAATTACTCTTATACCTCAATAACACCTAACTAACTAACACGGGATGACATTCAGAAAATCAGTAAAAAAATGCTTTATTAAATAATAAACGGATTCTGACAGTAATACATTTTCTTGGGTGGTGGCCAGAGGGAGACTGGCCAGAAACAATTCTACGCACAGACATTTTTATAGACTGTTATAGACAATATTAAACTTTGCACCCGTTTTTTATGACAGTCTAAATTAATAATTAATTAATTTTAATTATACATATACATTACGTTGTACAAAAAAAGCGGTTTCATCATAATATTTATAATATTCATAAAATTATAAATTTATCGGAAAATATACCTGTTATTTACTTGTAATTTATCTAATTTAATTCTAAATATTATCAATTAATAACGAAATACTAAACTCAAAGAACTTTTACTACGTTACCATACATTTGATTCGTTACTATACAGTAGTATATTAAATATTCCAATTGCAATATAGATTTAGCTAGTCAAGTTAGTGAAACAAATTTTGAATCCATATTCATCACAAACACGATCCAACCGTTATAAGAATACATAGGTCATTTCAAAACTCCACTTGCATACAAAACCCCGACAAAATCAATCTTCTTGCAATATAACTACGCTACACTTCGTAGCTATTCGTAGAGCGTAGACTACGACGTAGCTTAAAATCGAGGCACTTTAACTCCCGCCATTGCAGTTCCATTTCCCGATTCTATTAACCGATTCTTCTAGATGCATTCAATTAACGTAATTTACAACAAGACAAGACATTTATTACAATTGCTGTGTATAAAATATGTCTTCCATATTTTTTTAGTATAATTATAACAATCAGTGCATTAAATTAAAATATGTCTAATTAATAAACATTAGTTTATTGATGAGACTTTTGATAATCAATTACAAACGTAAATGTAATTTCTATTCAACATTATATATAACCCAGTACGGGTGAGTTATGTATGTGTTCATGAAAATCCATTTTCCCCGGAAAAACCGGGGCGCAAGGCGCAACTAAGTACCAGGGAAACATAGCTGTGAGCGAGCTGGCGTTGCGGCCGGCGCATTGCAGGCGGGTGAACGGCCGCGCATCGATCGACCCATCCCTTGCTACCCCCAACCCCTATCCACCTTGCGTAAGCCCACCCTCTTATGTAACCGGTGACGTGGCTCTTCCGTATACAATCATTGCAGAAGTGCAGCGTGTAATTTTTTTTCTCTATAACATGTGACCTATTTGTCATTACGCTGAAATTAGTAGGCACTTGTCTTCAAATATAAATAAACTTCGATTCAAATGCCAATTTGATATTACTTTCTGCATACTGTATTTAAATAATACGATTTTCCTATCTTCCTAACTAACTTTATCATATTTTATTTATAATTCCATTTGTTTACACTGTATTTCCTAGGTACATTTCTCTACTTTACAATTATAGAGTGAAATTGTTATCAACAACGAATTAAACATCTATTGAAGTAAAGTATTGAAATTAAAATTCTTAATTTTAAGTTCCAAACCTTACTCGTTTGAGAAATTGTACGATTTCTTTAATTCGCAGCATTCCATAATTTCACCTAGTCATAATCGGGTTTTCTTTATATTTAATATATTTTCATTTATCTTGTCTATTTATTTCATTTTAATGAGACTCCTATTTATGCCTGTTAAAAATAAGATCTTGTTATAAAGTTAATGAAGGTTGTGTCAAATAAGAGTTGTACTGAATCAATATTTGATAGAATTTAAAAACAGGATAAAATTCTTGTTCTATTAATTAGTACGTGATTGTGATAGTCGGGAGCACTCTGGATAAATCAACGCAGGATTATATAGCATTGAGAGATACTTAGAACTTGAAGCATGCCTCATTATGGGCGGTTATTTACAACGCAAATTCCAACATTCATTAAAATGAAACGGTAAAAACGTTTGCACTGAAGGAAACTTTTGCTATTTATAAAAAGCAATTATTATTATTTCATAATCCTCTTTTTGCTTTCAAAAAGGAACAAATTGGACGATTAATCTGAAACGGGAATATTAGATAGTGAAATACATTTCTAAATTCACATGTAACTTTAAAAAAAAATGTTAGTTCATAATTTTAATAATAACGTTTTGAATATAGTAAATCACCAAACATTTATTATTATTACGTGTCAAAACTACCTTACAGCAGACGAAGAGACGCCCACATTTTTATTTGCAAAAATCAGCGAATTATCTTTTGCAATACTGTTATGCATTTAAATTTCATCAAACCATATAAAACATAACATAGAAATGAGTGAAGTCGCTCACTGTGAGTGATATATTGCAATTACATACTTAAAAACAAAACAAATAGCCTCATCATAAATGTTAATTAATATAGTTATAGCTTTCCCTACAAAAGAAGGCATTGACATAAACTAAGAATGTCCCGCCTTTTATGCAAAAGACAAACAAAAACAATATGGTCAAGTCATTCACACTTTATTTTTTTGATTTAATTGAAAATATTTAAAATTTGACCAAAAACTACTTGGTGGAGGGATATTTTATATAAATTAATTAATATCTACAATGATTATAAATCCCATTATCGATGCGGCATGTATGTTTCATATCATAATAACAAATCAGTTATATATGGTATAGTAGTATTATTATGTTTGAATATTTTTAAAAATCAAGATCGACTGTATATCATCTGACCTAATAGCTAACAGCATTTCTATACGCGCGAAACAAAAGAGGAAGCTACGCCGTAGCCGCAGCTCCGTAGCGGGGTTACGGCGTAGCCCGGGCGCGGTCGCCGACCCCTGGCCGTGAACGGGGCCCGGGGGTGCGCCAGCCGAGCCCCGACGAACTTACGCACACAAGTATACTCACGCTCACGTCCATAGCACCCACCCCTGGCATTTATATACAGACTGATCATTTTAATCATTATTTCTCATAAATTCTATAACAACGGATTTTAATTTAATCTTGGTAATTTTGACGTTCATTATGGATCAAATGAGACTAACAAGAAACGTATGACCAACATTTTTAATAACCAAGTATTTTGTTACCAAAATGCTTGTAATGCGTTACTATCTTACTCAATATGAAATGAAAAACGAATCATAATTCGATAAATGGCATGGTTAAGTAGAAGAATGCATTAACATTATAGTTAGATTAAAACGCAAATAGGACTGAGTAGAATTTTTACTGTATTCGGTCTTAAAATATATCTAAGACTTTTATCTCTTATGTTTTTGTTTACAGACCTGGTACTGATACTTTAAGCCTTCGATAAAAAAAATCTTTAATTAGCTTACAATAAAACATCAACCTGTACATACTTATTACTCAGTCAGTAACGCACACAATGACAAACGCAGATCAGAACCGCCACACCCCCGTTCATAGCAACACGTCGGCACAAACACATATAAACGATCCTAGAAAATTCTGTGTCTGTGTGTATCGGCGGCTGTTTTGTACAGTAATAAAAGCCGAGCTTCGCATGTGTGTAGGCTGTATTAATGTTCAACTTCCGTGTTCAGTATTCGTGTCACGCGTACAAGGGTGGCTTTCAGCGTGTGAGTTGATGTGTCTGTGTGCTGGGTGCATCGACTCCTGTTACTTCCGCAGGGTACAATGGCCGGGCGCGGATTTATGTCCGTTTGAAGGTTTGCGTGTTATTGTGACTTTTAATTCAATATATGATAATAAGCTTTACAAGGTGGTCAGGAAATGGGGGTCGGTTTTTTCCGGCCTCGTGCCGTGAAATGACTGAAAATGGCTTTCGGCGCCTTCTCGTCTACCGGCTCTAATATTTTCATACTTTGTTATACAACATCAAATATATAATAAGGAAGTTATTTTTAGTCGACCAGTTATAAACATTATATGTTGTTGATAGCGTAGATATAGCCTAAGTTGTTATTGCATATTGTATATTATGTGTATAACGATGAAAAGATACAACATATATTTCATTGCCATGTTGGTTAGTTGATTGTGTACTTCTTTACTATTTTTTTGTATATCGATTCAAGGCAAATAAAGATCGTTATTAATCATGGAAATTAGACATAGACGTTTTCTTTACACCTCCCTTTAGTAAGCACACAATTAATTGAATTTGTAGTAAGACTTTATGACAAGCGTTATATATACAAAACACGTAATCATATGGTTTTATTTAAAGTGTTCATCAAGGCCGAATTACTAATAACTAGGCGTAGTTAATGTTATCGGGGACATCAAAACCTAAACAACATGTGGTTCTTATCTAAATAATGGATCTGACCTTGAGGCTCCTGGCCTAAATTTTAACCCTTCAACTTAGTTAAAATATGAAATATATTATAATTGGGTAATTGCAGGTTAGCAACATACGGTTAACAATTAGGTGATGAGAATATGCTGTGTTCTATGTGTTATGATATGTATTTATTTATATATGTATTTTATATATATATATATATATATATATATATATATAAAATATTATACTTTATCAGCAAGCAAATTGCATGGGGTTAACTGACCGTGTGTGAAACAATTTCACATTGTAAAGTATTAAAAATTGTAATATCCTAAGAATCTGTATTTTTTTTTGATTCAAATCGTACCATTCCTAGAAAGGACGGCAACTCACTTGTGAGCCTCCTTGCATTGCAGGTGTCAATAAAAGAAGGTATCTTTTATTGACACCTGCAATATCATATTAGATCATGATCAATATCATATCATATTAGAAATACAGGTCGAGTATCTTACTGAGTAATAATATTTAACCGATAACCTCATTAGGATAAAATACAATACTCTATTTACTTTTAAAATTATTAAGAATCTTATTCAGAATAATATTTTTTGACAGTTGACTACGCTGCCAAAAGTCAGCTGTAAGAGCCAGAGTCAATAAATTCTTGTCAACACAAACATTACAAAATATCAAGAAGCTGATTTAAAGGATCCGATTTAAGACCATATTAGTTTACATGTATGTTTTATAATGAAATTGTATAATTAAATAAGGAGTTGACGAAATTAATTTATGAATGTTACGTTACAAAAATTTATCAAAATAGGTTTTTTTTTATAAGTTAATTCTTTTTTGCCGAAACATTTGGCCACTATTGGCATGATATGTATGGGTTAGTCAAAATTTATAACACCTATGTCCACATTAATAGAAACATAATGATATAAAAAATTGTCATAAAGAGAAAAAAATTAAACATATATAAAACATACAATGTCAACATATTCAATTCTTTCTTTATTATGTAATACATACGTAACACTATAAAAAAATAAAAAAATAAATTTCATATAATAAAGTTTCACTTACAAACAAGAGCAAATGGAAAACAAAAACATACGAAATCAATCATTTAACAATAAATCTTTATTCATTCAGGTACATAGGACCATTTCGACTCGTCCTAAATCTAAGTGATTCTATGCCTGTTGGTACGCGACTAAGCTGAGATGAAGCAGGCAAGAAACTCGGCTTGGTTGGTTTATTTTTTGGAAATGATCCCGGTACACCTTTTGAGGCAAAGCTTAGCTGGAGCAAATTCATTCCCAAACTTTTGCATCATCAAAATAATCTGCCAATTTATAAAATGCTTTTTCTTAAAACTTTCGTTTAACTACACTTTTAAATTTACTAACTGACATTATCATAATTACCAAATTGGAAGAGCCTAATAGTGGGAACACCAAAGCTTAACCTTATTTCTCGTGTGAGTGAAGAGAACAAGTTAACATACACGTGCCCTATGAGCCACTTATTTACTTTGGGTTTAAAAATTTAGGTTAAAAATTCTGCCGTACTAAGGACACGGTAGCTCAAAGAAGCAAAGGACATGTTTGCAGAAGATCAACATTCTTACTACTTTATAATCGTATGATTATAAAACATAACCCTTCATAAAGACTTGTTAGGTACACATGGATAATTCAGTTAAAAGAACACAATGTTAGATTGGAATACGTATCCTGGCTGAGCGTTAATAGTTTTCTCTATGCAATTACATAGAAGTTAAACAATTAAATTGAGAGACCGTATGGTATTTGATTTGTAAAAAGAACATAGCAACTATTGTTTATTTCTGTGGTTTTAATACTTAATGATATTATCACATAGGGGATCGACAAGGATCGATTCCCATAACAGCAGTAATAGTGTTGAGTCATAGGGTAGTGAACGCCAGACGAAATGTCAATATTTGCCCCAACTGCGGCTAGCTATGTGCACACTGCAAGAGAAGTCTGATGCTATACTAATGTAATGGGTTAACAGTAGTGGGACAGTGAGAACATTATTTAAAATCACGACACTGGAGTTTACTCTGTGGAATCTTTATATATATTATTTTTAAAGTATATTTAAGCAATTGATTAATTGGCATTAGTTTTATTATAAAGTTTTTGATTACAATAATCACAGGCTTAATCTGTATATTATATGTATTATTGTGGGTTACGTTAGCGCTAAGTTCAAGAGCGCTAGTTTGTTTTAGGGTCGGTGTTAAATTATTTGTATGAATAACAAAGGCCTTAACATAGTACTAGTGAAGAGATATAGATCTCTCTATAGGTGCGTTAACCTCCTCCTTATCTTACAGAGTTACGCGAAGAATGAGACGAAAGCGAAAATTATTGAAAAAAAATAAATTAAAACTAAAAAAAAGTTGTCGCTTGTTTATTTATTTATTTTACACTTTATCGCACTTAAACACTAGAAGCAAATGACGTTAACAGATGTTAGTAAAAATAAGAGCAACGGGTGGCCTTATCGCTAATAAGGTCTCTTCCAGACAACCCACACGATAAAAGAATACTTAAAATATACTAAGACAGGTGCAAAGGGTGCGAAGTATACAAAAAATAATAATAATACAGAAACAAAACACAACAAACATTAAAATAAGAAAAACCGAAAAATATGCTAATTTAAATCTAGAATTCTAAATAATTTAATTGTAGACAAAAAATGCTTACGAAGAAGTGATTTATAAGAAGATAGCTTGAAAGTGCTTGATGTCATATCCACAGCTATACATGGATGACCAGTACAGATGCAGTAAAATTGCAATCTATCCGTGCTCAAAGGGCGCAAATGCTTTTACTGTGCAAACTGACAGATGTATCAACATTCCCTAGAGATGCTCTCACGACACCTGCATGGCAACTCTTTGTACAAAGACCTGTTGTTATCCTTGCATTGAACGCATTCCGGTATTCAAAAAGAACACCGTGGGTGTTCAATAAGTTTAATACGCAAAATTATTGAAGACACATAAAAGATGTAAAGTTGTTCGTGGACTATGTTGCTCCAACAAATGATCAACAATTAATGAAATATTAGTCGTAAACATATGGAAGGCACTAGAATATAGTCAAATAGCCTTATTTATAAACATACTTTATTATGGCAAGACTAAATAGGTGTGAGTAAGCAATGTAGAATGTATTGTAGTTTTTACGTTACGGAGCTGCGCGCCACGGTATTCCGAACCAATAAGACTTAACGGCCTTCAAGAAAAAAGCGTTTCCTAAAAGGCCGGCGACGGACTCACATGCTCCCAGACATGTGAATGTCAATGGACGGTGACTTCACCTTTACGGTGTGCTTCGTGCTCGTTTGCCTCCTGTTCTATATATAAAATAACAAACAAACATTTTTGTTCTTTTCTTACTGATCGAAAAAAGCGTGTAATAATTGTGTGGGCACTAGCACCGTCCCACCTTCCTGTAACAAATGCTGGCGCGGCTGCAAAATAGGCGGAAAAAAGATTAGGTCAAAGTACAAGTCTTTTCATTTTGTTCCATTTGAAGTAGAGACTTTTGGACCTTTGGGTACAAGTATACAGGAGCTTATTAAAGAATTAAGTAGGCATCTGGTAGTCAGTACCGACGATCCAAGAGCTGGTGATATGCTCAGCGTATAAGCATCGCGATACATCGAGGAAATGCATTATGGGTACTCCGCCACAAGGACCAAACTTTTTGAATTTGTTTTAGTGTTGTGGTTTATATTGTTATATATATGTTATAACTTTTATTTTAAGTTTATTATGATTAACTAATGAAAATGTGAATAAAATGAAATAATAAATCAAATATCGAGCAATGTCATTCACCCCTGAAAATCACAACCCACCTGTGTGCGTCACGCAATAGGCATCCTTCATGATGAGGGATCAATTCTACTTGGTTACACAATATTAAATACTTTGTAACCGCTACATTTGTGTGTGTAAAATATTTACCCTCGTACATACTAAATATGTAACTAAAGTTTAGATTATATCTTATTGACTTGCTGTCGACAGTTTTTTTTATATTTATTTTTTAAATGTGTCAGAGCTCGTCTTAATTAATACCTCATAGCCTATACCGTACTTTACTTTTATCTATATTTCTTGTGACATTTCCTCAATTAAATTAAATTTCTAATAAATGAAATGATTCAGAGAATGACGCACCCTTATATTTTCACCATTATTAAATTCGATAAAATCGTTACACACAAAAAATATTTTATTTGTTTACATAAATAAAACCTTCACACAACAATAATATTTTTAAACAAACACTTCTATTCTAGTATATACACTTGTTTAACGTCTATAATTATGACATTCAAAATTGACTCGAAACTATTTTTTTGGACTAAAATGTTTATGTTCAAATAACTTCTTGTACGAGACCTTCATATTTATAAATATATTCTATACAAGGAAGGTTCTAGATAATTAATTTAATATTATAGTTCCGGGTTGGGCGCGTGACCGCATAAATAGACCACTAATGAGTCGGTCATCACAAATGACTAACAACCCTTGCACTACAACCTTCACTGAGTTCATTCACACAACGGTACACAATTATCACGTATGCTACCTAAGTCCAGTGGTTAGGACTTAGCTTATCCGGGATAACATTCAATGAGACGAAAATAACGTAATTTTGGAAGAAGGAAAGTTATTAACTATAAACTACAAAAATTACTAACTTACGGTCGATACTCGTAGAAAGTCGTGGACCTCATTGATAATGACGTTGTAAACACCATGTATTCGTGATTTAGTTAACAATATTTATTTACATATTTTCCAAATATAATCGTGTCAGCGATCACTTGTAATAAGTAGCAGTGTAAAAATTGATGATTCAAAAGTGTCTTTATAAATACCTACTTGAATAAAGATATTTTGAGTTTGAATATCGACCTGAGAAGATACCTACAAACACATGGTCAGTATTTTATAAAGCGTTATTGCCTAATCCTTAAATTGTCTGTTCCTTATGATCAGTCTAAACTTAACCAACAAGCTCAGCCCCTTAGAAGTATCTCTTGGTCCAGATGTTTATATATATATATATATATATATATATATATATATATATATATATATGTATATGCAGAAATCCAATCGATTTCTATAGGAATGTTAAAAATAGGAGCGTTTAAAATTGTTTTTATTAATAATTCCAATATTTCGCTGTAAATAATTCTGTTAATTCATCAAAAGCATTCCGTTGAGTTTCCCGGAAGCTTACATCAAAAGCTTCATTTATTGTAATTTAAAATCTAATCCTTCGCGGCTTTTCTATTATTTTACAAATGTACGATACAAACAAACATATTTTTTTAACGAACGGTTTTTACTTACTTCTTAGTCTAAATTCCTTTTTCTCCGGTTTTCTGAAATATATTTTTAGCGCCAAGAACGCATATTGTCCTCCGTTTTTTAATTTTAGTTTATTATATATAAGATATCCCCGGTGAATGTTAGTTTTTAAGTTTGATAAATGATTATTTATCAAACTTTTTTTGATTTGATAAATACTTAATCACGAATAAGCTAATTGGTATATTCCCATAAGCCCTGGATGCGCTTAGAAGTCATGTACCGTTATTCGACAGGAGGGGTGGAAAGTTAGACCTCGACCTGATTCCAACCCTCTTCGACCTAACAGGACACCATGAAATGAGGATAATGCAATTAAACAATACATAATTTGACATAGGCATTTCAAAATTGTTACACTTGGACGTGGAAATACTAAGATATACTCAATATTACTCTTACTTATAAAACTGTATAATACATTGTTATTTTAATAAAAATATAAATTATGAAATAGTTCGATAAATTTTCAATTATCAAGTTTTTTTTGGGTGTTAGTTTTTTTGTGTATTCTAATGTGTTTGTGACGTCTAATTGTGTTTTTGTTTTGTTTATATTGTTATTAGGCACCAAACTTAAATCGTCTATTGGTTTTTTGGTGTTTATGTCTTGAAGTATGTAGAATGTTAACTTACAACTTTTACCGGTATATTTCGTTTAACATCATTATGTTGATCCTATTTAAGTAATTGGAAGTCAATTGGAGTTCCAATAATAGTAAATATTTTTAAGTATTACATAATTATTATATTTTCTTCATAAATCTTTAAATAATCAGAAAATACTATACATAATTCAATGAATACCTTAAAAGAATAAATATTTTGAAATTAAAAATAACTTTCGAAAAGGCTTTAGCCTCAGGCTTCCCCTTGTTTCGAGGGTGCCATGGAGAATGACCTACTTTCCATGGGATCCTGGGCTACATCGATCCAGCGACTACTCCTATTATTGCGAGGGTAGGATAAATGGTAAAACTTTTCAATGCATCCATAAACACATTATAGATATAAATTTTAACCTGCGTTTCTTTACAGACTCAACAGCAAGATAGAACATACTTAAAAATTATGCGTAAGAAGATGTACTCGACATTTTTGCTTGTGTATTTACTTTCATAACGTAAATCTTAGCAAAAATATTTGCCGTCTTGCCGCAATGATTATTCGTAAGCTTCATTGGAATATATGTCGTTATGAGACGATTTAAAGTCTAAATTTCTTTAGCAAACACAGAATCAAAACTCCTTTGTTGTAGTCAGGTAACAAGTGTGTTATTAGCAATAATTACAAGCAGGTGAATCGAGACTACACCATTATACAATGTTGGGCCCGTAGTTTACTTAACTTACAGTGGTGAAAATTCGGTTTTTCTTTAACACTATCGGGTTTGTAGTCACCACAAAACACGCATCTACGAAAAAATTATATACGCTTTTTATTTATTCACACTATGTTGCATAAAAACAGTAGAAGTAAATAATGTTAATAGATGTTAGTACATATAAGGTCAACGGGCGGATTTATCCCGATTTCTTCCAGGCTATATACGTTATATACTAAAATGAAGCATATAAGAGTCCGTACTCTGTGGAATGTAGGTGCATTTTCAAAAATATTGCTTAAGAAAGTTCGTACAGGTGGAACGAAGATTTAAATATTTATGTTTTAACATCTAATTGAGTTATAAATCAACAAATATATTCACAGAAACAGACGATTCTCCATATAACAGGCGGCATCGTTACCAATAAAACATCATTAATAACGCTTCTTAATAACGGATAGTTTTTAATAGATACATCCAAACAACACTTAAATATTACCTGCATACAAAACGTAAGTTTCAATTATTATAGTTTGCAATGCAAGATTCCTATTAGTTGTATATATATATATATATATATATAAACTATGGTTTCCTGGAATAGATTGCTGAAAGCAATAAAGCCCCTAGTTGCTCTCCTAATTCTAATTTAACTTGTGTGTATTTGAAACTAAGTGCTAATATACCTAACGACAATTATTTCTTTAACCGCGACAGTTATATATCTAATAATAATTATATTTGTAAAATTTACTTTTAAATAATTACGAATACCATCGTCATTATAGGATTCCTATTTTTTATCACAATAGATGTTACCTGTTAACGAAATCCTTCACAAGAAATTGTATAAAAACTTAAGGGAATATAACACAGCTGTTGAACCTTTCTTAAGACAGCTGCTTCACAAAGCCTGAAGGCTTATTATAGAGTTGATGCGTTCTATCTTTTGGTCTTAATAGAACGAACGTTTTGTTTATAATATGAAATACCTTATTTATGCTTCGAATCTAGAATATTTATTTATTTAATAAATAATAGTTTTGATTATTTTACTTACAAATCAATGCATAACAACTAGTTTTGTCGGAGTGTTTCTTGCCAGTTCTTCTCGTCCGCACTAGGCCCTTGATTTGGGAACAGGAATTGTAAAATCAAAAAAAAAATTGTTTTTGATTTTTAAAGTTAAACAAAACCCTAATTAAAATAGTAAATTAACATTGGTGATCATCGTGAAGAAACCAACTCGCCTATTTAAAAACAATGGTTTAGGCTGTCTTGCCTGACAACCACGCAAAGGTTTTAGTTTGATAATAATCAGCTAGACGAAAAGAATAAGAGAGCGTGTTCACACAAATAATTCATTGCTTAAATGGAGACACCATCCTTATATTTACAAACCTTAAGAGTAATAATTTTTTTATGCATCTTTTACATTGACCTGCAATTGGGAACAACAGAAGGCTTCCCTTAAACAAGCACCACGCTAAGTTTGTCCGCACATAACATTAATACCGACTGAGGATAACAAAGAATTCTTTAGCAGATGCGTCAGCTGTCACGTGTTGCGCCATAAAAAATAGGCCAATGCCTTCGGTGGCGAAAAAAAAAGTCAAAGAAATGTTAAAGATGACGGCAGGTGCGGAGTCAGCTGCTCGCACACCTTTGTATTAATTGAGGTGCGCGCGCGCCGTTTTATTCTGTTTGCCATCACTAAAATACTTTGACCCGCACAATCCACTTTACGGACGACGTAATAAATTACAACAACAAAAAAAAAACTCTATTGCCTTTTTTCTAATCGAAGACCTCGTTCTTAATTACCTAAATAGATAATTTAATATTAAACTAAACCAATTAAAATGTTATAAACTTGTGTGAAATGAAACAAAGTTTTCTAGTTCTACAATAAAATAATGCAATGATTTTACCTGATTGGATAGGTAAAATCATTGAATCTTATGATTATGAGACATATCTATAACAATTATTTGTTTCTATTTGAAAAAAATAGTCGGTGAAAACGCAATTGGGATTAAAAAAAAGTTAATACAAACTTATTTTTTTCTTATAAGCTTGTTGTGTGCATGACGATGGCATTTTATAAATAGTCAATCAGTTTAATGACTTCACAAAGTATACACTCGCATGCACGTGCTAACGTTCACGGCACTGACCCACCCGACGCGTGGCCAGACCATCTGCCATCATTGCAACGACCTCCTTCGTCATATAACCGCCTAGTACTTACGACCGAGAGCTCAGCCATTAAAAAGCCATCTGCTTGCTGCACGTAGTTGATGCAGCTTGTTTTTTGTACCTTATAAAAAAGCTTGATCATGTTTTTTTTTTTTTTCACAACCATCAAATATAAGCTTGGAAGCCATTAACACTTTTAATTGAAACTACGTTTAATACATACATTAACGTATTAAATTATTATGATTAACTATATATAAAACACGGTTATTTCAATAAGTTAAAACATCAATTTACATAATTGATTTTCGACAATTATCACAATATGGACATACATTTAAAACAGACACAAAGAAATATATTTTTTAAATCATTTATTTATTCCATAAATCAATGAATACCGTAGCTTCTTTGGATACAATATTTTTTAAAGTCATATTTAAAATGCAATATTTCACAAATCTGAAACTAATAAAGCGGCTCTTGTCTTCACTCCGTTGATTAAGAAATATTACTCCAAATTGAGTGTATATAAACAATATAGGAACATAGTATAAAACCTTTAAAGAGTTGCCACTCATTGGATCACTAATATCTTCAGGTCATACAAAACTAAATAATAACGACTTAGTCCTATTCAAGAAATTACAAGAACTAATAATTTTGTGTCCAAATAGGGGGCTATTTTTATAATAATTTAACTGGTAATGTATGTTTCATTTCAACTTACATTAATATCGTAACGATAAATTACAAGTTTAACAATGCAGAGTTCATCGCTCGTCCTGGTGACTCCCAAAAGGAGGACTTTAAATCGAATATGTCCAAAACTTCAAACATATGACAATACAAAAAAAATCCATTGAAAAAAAACAATCTATACAGAATGAGAAAACTATGTTTATGATCCTTAACATATGACATTTAAATTTGAATAAGCAATATTAATATTCCTATTCTAATATAATTTTGTAATAAAAAAAAAATAACAAAGTGATGAGTTTTTTTCAGATACAATTTGCAAATATATGAATGGGTTATAGAATCATACGCAGTGGAAATGTCTATGTTTATCTATTCTATACGGTTAATAAATTAAAATTCAAAATTCGCGCCGACAGGTGTGTCGCTTAATTCTCAAAAGACAGCATGCAAGGTGTGGACAAAGCGACGGTTTATTGAGAAATGTTCTCATGTGCCGAAAGTGTAGCAAAAAGTCAATGTCAGTTTAGCTGTCAAGAGCAATCCCAAATAACAAATCGAGAGACCTGTCAAAGCGCTGGCTTTAATAATCTGTGACACTTAATCACAATCGAAATCGGTGTGATAATTTTGTGTTCTGTCGACGGATGACGACGAGTTGGTGTTGGTGCCGGACTGGGTGTGCGGTGCCCAGCGGCCGCCCGACGTCACGGAACTACTGGAACCGGGAGAACCGGTCATGTTACGCGGCGAATCCCAAGTGTGGGTGTGGAAGCCGCGGCGTAGCATTGGGTGCGTCGAACGGTGGACCACAATGCGAGGAGCTGGAACAAAAGGATAATGGTGGAATTAAGACTATCGGGAACGAGTCTAGGGAAAAGATAAAGTTCATCTCACGAAACTGACATATAAAGGTCAGGCGTCGCGCTGGTCGGGCGGTAGGGGCGTTGGTGGTTGTGGTGGTAGAGTTGGTGGTGGTGGTATTGGCGGTGGTGTTAGTGGTCGCGGTGGAGGCAGGCGCTCGCGGCTCAGGGCGGTGGTTGGGCGGGAGCAGCGAACAGCGGCACACGGGGCACGTGGCGTGGAGCTCTAGCCACGGGTTTATGCAGGTCGAGTGGAATATGTGCTCACACTCTAAGCGGGATACCATCTCACCTGGAACAATTACGCCCATCTTTATTTCAAACATATTTCTACAATAGTTTTATTTTATATTCATGCATATTTGTTTTTAAGTTATGTTGTTAAGTTGTGTGTTACTAAATGAAATAAGGAAAACATTGCTGGTTCTAATTGGTCATTTATTTTAATATTAATTAATGATACACGTAAAACTATTGAATCTATCTATTTACAATATATATTAATTAAAAAAATTAAATGCACATACCTAGCTGGAAGTTGTCCCAGCAGACAGAGCAAGGCATGTTGGCGGCTGCCTGTTCATCAGTGACTGCAACACTGGGGATAGAGGTAAGAATGTCTCTGGGCATTGGAGGAGCACCTGAATACTCCAGCTGACCTATGAGCTGGGTCACCACTGCATCCAGAGCTGAAAGTAAACCATTTTATTTAAAGACATGTCTGCATCTCTTAATGTCTTTGTAAATTTAAATTTAAATGTTGCAACGGCTCTTCTTGGCAAAACTGTCGATTAATTACAGTTATTACATTTCATGGAAATCCTAAAAGAGTATTTACCTAATACTAGGTTAAACTTTAAGATTGTACACTCACCACCAGAAACCAGATCAAGGAAGTGGTGAGATTGAAGGGGATGAAAGAAGGCCTTAGAAAAGAAAGATTTATTGACGTGTGAGGTAGAATATATAACACAACAATTATATTTGCAGTAAGAAATAGAAAGTATATTCTTTTTGCTTAGCAGTTTTTTACTGCAAAACTAAGCTATTATAAAATGCTTCATGAGTTACCTCCTCCTCCAAAGACATAGCCACCGGGTGATCTCAGGAAACCCAAAGATACTCCTTGCCGATTGCCCACACGCCTACCCGAGATTGACGAACGCACTTCATTCATAAGACGATGTCTCGTTCCTTCACTGTAACAGAATTAAAACCATAAGATTCTAGTGAATTATTAAGCAATATTTTGGTAAAGTTAGTTAAGAATATGTATGCAAAACATCTGACAAAAATAATGTTTTAGTGAGTTGATACTACCCCATAATTAAGGTATTATCAATATTAGATAGAGATATTATCTAAAGTATTGCAGGACTACATTTAACAACCACAAATTATTTACTTAGGATATTTATAAAGATAAATAAATAAATGAAAATACAAAAATAAAAAATTATTAGTCATCTATTAAATACAAAATAAAAAACTTTAAAATAATAATTAATTCTTGGTATTATTTATAAGCTACCTATCAGATACAATGTGTGTGTATTATGTAGGCTAGGTACACACATAAGCTAAACATTGCAATCTTCTGCCCCGTACTTATGACCTTGATACCTATCGTTATGTGGGCTATAAAAGGATCAGGACACATAGTTTTTAATGTGTAAGCAAGCATGGCTTTTTTGTATATATAGAGTACACAACACTGTTGGAAACCAACAGTTAATATGTGTAGGACAATAATTCATACCTTAAGCGATTCCCTGACATCAGGAACACCATGTCTTGTAGAATATTAGGTACATTCTGAAATATCAAAAATCTAAATAAAAAAATTACTTTGATAAAATGTCTAAGCATTAAGAATAAATAGAATTTCAAAACAATATAAATTGTGATTATTACAAATGTCTTACATTTAATGTTACTGATGGCCGATTTGTATTATTAGTAGTGGTCCTATTCCTGGCAGTATTGCTGTTGCTTAAATTGGCATCACCCAATGTCTGACCTTGCTGTCGTTGTCCATTTTCTAATTTTTCAAGAAACCCACTTTCACAGAATGGGCATGTGTAGTTCTGAAACCATGTACATATAAATAAATAATAATTTAAAAATACTATCTTTTACAGTTTAACAAGTTTTGTCATTTTGTCAAGTAACATAAAACCACACAATATCTATACCTGTAGATAGTACTGTGTATATTGGCTAGTTTGAACAAATTTTGCCTTGTATATTATATGACTTCATGAAATTTCAAGTGTTAAAGTTCAAGAGTTCAACTTGCGATTGGTTTTATAAGCTGGTTAAGAAAAAAGTAATGCCAATAAAATTTAAGCTAATATAAATAGATAGTTCGCTTTTGTTGATATCTGAATTATACATGTATTTAATATATAAAACATAAACAGTAAGTAAAGAGAATCTTATAATACTTGTTGTACTTTAATATTAACAATCACATCAAACGTTACTGTTAAAATTATAATTCCCATTAGGATAGTTCTACGCAATAACTTTTTTATACTATATGACAGAAAAGATCTTTTCGTTTTCAAACGTGTAAAAATATAAAATTGCATCATAAAAACATTTTATATTGATTTTTACCTCCACAATGTCTTCAAACATATAAATGTTACATCTGTGGCAATAGTAGCGAACCGAGGGTCGGTTTTCTGCCGTAGCATCAGCCATCACAAATTTTTATTTATTTATACTCCAATATTTTATAAATTTCCTTAGGTGTGAAATATCTAACAATATTGTACACTCTCATACAATTAACAGAAATTTATAAGTAGGTAGCCATTTTTATATTTTTCAACGTGTAAATATAATAAATGACTTTGACGACAAATCGAGATTGACATTGAAATATTACACCTGTAACGTGTGACCAGAGAGTCATTTTAAAACAATGCTACAGATTGTCTGTAGTATTTATTTTAATTTTATTACATCTATCTGTATGTAATATACAACATAATTTGGTATTTCAATGCTTTAATATACTGTTTCTTTTAGAAGCTTTTTAAGTATCTTTAATGATATGAAGACTAATGTTCTTTTATAACCTTTAAGCCACCTTAATAGGCTTAACTTTTAAAGCCACTCAAAGGTGACCCATTCAGCGTGGTGCCAAATGTAGATTCCTGGAGATTCCTTTTTATCAGTTTATGTAGGTTATTTGCTATTCTTTATGTCTTTGTGAACGTTCATATTTATGCCTACCTAATGGTTCAATATTTATATTTACTCATTTGTAAAAGATTTAAACATAAATACTTGAATGTTTTGACTCGAAATCAAAAATTAGTACCTATATTAAATAAAATGTGAACTTATATTTCTTGATAGACTCCAAAACTCTGGAGTCTACACAATATGTCTGACAGATTTCAGACAGCCGTCAAATAAACAAATTGTCTCTATATGTAAAAGCTATATTCAATGTAATCTGTGTTATTCATTCTGAAATCTGATTCTACTCTTAAAAATTCTAAATTATATATTTCCTATTATTGCAGTTTTCAATAATAATTTAAATCCTATTGCTTGATAATTAAATTACGTAATCAACAAATGAATTTCAGATGATATAACTAAATGAATCTAAAGTGTTGTATACACCTTTTTTTGCATAGTTTGTCATCATATTTTGGTGAAATTCGTCCGAATCATGAAGAATATGTGTACTATATTCTATAAAAACTATTTTATCCGATTAATTACATTGATGTGTGCAAAATAAACCGATATTATTACATTGCTATGGTTTATGTGGGTCAATAGTGAGAAGCTACACAACCACAATGAATGATAAAAAGTTGGTTCAGAATTTCAAGAGTTACATTAATGTAACGTCCGTGGTAATGTATTCTCTTTTCTTATCTTTCATTGATATAAAATTATGTGATAATACTTTACATTCTATGATAATATACTAAGGTTTTTCCATGCCAAAGATGATTTAGATGAAAAATTACTATATCTTCACAGTAAAAGGTTTTAACCAAATCATATATTCAATTGTGATAATTGAATAAAATTTCAAAGAATATAATTTAAATCTTCAATCTTGACTATAAATTTAATGACAAGAAATTAAACACTGCATTTATTTAATAATAATAACATTGTTAATGTTTAAAAAATACAAGCTTTACATTATAATGGGTCACTATTTTTAAAAGTAGTTTATCTCATATTTAAATTATTGCACAGAATGTCACTGCTAAAATACATATAGATCTGACCAGTATTAGCATATATGGTTGATATTCTTGTTGGAATATAGATATATATAAATATTGTATATTTTTATTTAAATATAAAATTATTTATTATGGAAGAAAGTTTGAGAGGTGTTAATTGTAAGGTCCTTTGCATCTAGTCCAGCAACAAAATTTGCATAGGCTCTAAGGTTCAGTCACTTACCTCTTAAAGATCTATATTCCTAATAATGTTTATTCTGAAGACTAATGAAAGAATATTCTTTAAATCTTATTTTAACAAGTTTAAAACAAGCAAATAAATTCAATTTATCAATTAAAACATGTTACGGTAAATATCTTCATTTTTATATTCATACAGCTTTTTTACAGGGCAATGGAGAAAAGAATGGTTCTGTCCGTGACTTGAAACCAAAGTTATTAAATGGTAAGAATTTACTGTAAATATTCCGAACCATTACGACTTAGGGTCCTTCAAGAATTTTTTTCTTGCGGCGTACCAATACCTAAAAGGCCGACAACGCACTTACGAGCTCCCAGCCACTTGAGTGTCTATAGGCGGCGACTCCACCTTTATGGTGGGCCTCTTGCTTGTTTGCAATAGTTCAAGTAAAGATTGTGTGAGCCTGAAAAATGACAGACAGTTTACACTAACTGCATCATATATGCGTTACGCGTCCCTAACTGTATCGCTTATTACGACACTGAACACGTTCACGCCATTTCCACCTTAACAAATATGGTAAGAAGGGTCAAAAACGTATTTATATTTCTATGGATTAGTGGCCACTTGCTAGGGAATGTATACAGTAGTTGATATTTAATTGTTAAGGTGTGAACATGGGTCGGTTAAAAAAAGGTAATTCTTAATAAAAATTCGTGTCAAAAAGTCGTTCGTATTCGTTGGAAAAAAAGTTACTAATGAAATTTAAGAAATAAGGGATTAATATAAATTCACGACATTATAATATTTAGTATTGTAAGTCAATGTATCGTTGATTTGTTTTTATATTATCGCATGAATCATTTTATGTACTTACGCTTTAGTCTTATCAACGAAATGACGTCTTATCTACGTCATCTTTGAAATATATACGGTTTTACATGTATAATCTGTAATGCCTTTTAATTACTGGTTCTTGGGAAATTAATGTTTTACAGAACCCATAGAGATTGGAAAAATGAATTCTATACATTATGAAAATAATATTAAAACAGTTTATTAATACTAATAAATAATAAAAAAAAAATCAGAAAAAATCAGAAAAAATTAATAGAGTACGTTATATTTATGATGTTTTATTAATGCGTCTGCTGTGATTTCCTTATGAAAAGAGATTGATATGAATAATAGACTAAATTAACGTCCGTGAAAGTTCTTTTTCCAACGATTTTTACTAGTGATTAATAAAACCAATGTTAACGATAAATTGTTTTACGCGATTTTAAATTTCTATCTATTTTCGACCCCTAGTTGAACACAAAACATAAATTTCTTGAAAAATAAGTAATACACGTATATCTAATTACGATTTTGTATTAAACTCTAGTTAATACAAATAACTACCTGTTCAATACTGAAAATATCGAATTAATGTGAAACTCTTGACGGACAATAACATCGAAGTGTCGCAATTTCATTTCACGGTCAGCGCGTTGCGTTTTTTTCATTTGATAAGAAATACCTATCTCGTCCAGTGTTGCCAAGGTTTTCAAATGACCCGTTTAACTAACCGGATTAAAACCTTACATAAATATATAATACAATTAATTATATTTTATTGATAACTTATGGTTGAAAAGAACTTGTATCACGCACCGCACGGTTCAATAATTTTGTCAGCACAACTCAACAATAGTAAACTTTTTAAGAATTAAATGAAGTAAACAAAACAAACCACAACACTAAAACAAATTCAAAAAGTTTTCTCCTTGTGGCAGAGAAATTACTCTTCAGTACTCTTTCAGTGCTATATAGATTCGTATTTTCTTTCCAGGGGAGATGATCGTAGGAACAGCTCACAGCGTGGTAATGCTAACACCACTTGGCGAACTTGAGCGAGGAAGATTTGGTGCTCTCTTCGTCACCAACTATAAGCTTTCGTTTGTGCCACTTGATTCATCGCCTAACGATGTAAGTTTTTTTTTGTAGCGCTAAATATATTTATGAAATCATATACTAAGTGTATGAAAGGAAATTAGCTTAATTTTATTTATATTATTTATTAAAAAAAAACTAAGACTCAACCTCGCACACTCACTCACACAGAAACACCATTGCACACACTAAAACACACACACACTTAAATGCTCGTTCTTTACATAATATACTGCACTTGTTCATATGTATATATATATTTTTATTTATTTTTTTCTGTTCGTGTTTTTTTTTGTTGTATTATTTCTTTCTGATTCTATTTTCGATCGTATGTTTTGACCTTGTTTTGGCTTTGTTTTTGATCTATTTTTGTTGTGTAAGCTTTTTGTGATAAGCTGTATAGGTTTAAGAAATAAAAAATAAAATAAAAATAAATGATATTAAGTTGACTCAATTGTTGTTCATATCGCGATGCGATGTGTGCGGGATCTCCCGCGGCTTCATTAAGTTTGACACATCTGGTTCTGACCTCATTCCTATATTTAATACAGTTATTAATAAATATTGTTAAACTATATATTTTTTGGATAAAGCTATACAGACATAAAAAACACATTTTTATAAGGCTCACGACAGATACTGACAATTATATAATAAATCCTGTGTTTACATCAATAACAAGTGTGCACAGCATTTACATAGAGATTTTTTGTGCCTGTTTTGTTTGTATTGTAACGCGGTGGTAATTTATTTATTAACAAATAATATATGAAAACAAATTAATTTGTTAGATAGGCCTCCGCCAAACATTTACAAAGCCTTTCCGCTTTTCCTCCCATTTCCATGTCGGTCTTTCTCTTCGCGTTCCCTCTGGGGTACCAATCTGTACCCTGGCCTTCCTTGCACGTGATTTCGGCCCTTGCAACTTTTTTTGTTTAAGCATGGATGACCTTAGTGTTTACCTTATTGAGCCTAATTTTATCTTTAAAAACCAACACTCAACTTAAATACCCATTGTAGGAGTATGGTCAAAAGAATCAGCTGGTTGGTGTTTTCGATGTTCCCCTAACGTGCGTGGGAGCTCTCTGGCTAAGCGATGGTGGAACAACGCGACGGAGGCGCCTCATGCCCAGAACTGATATCCCCGTCAAGCTTAAGGGGATACAACTTGTTTGTAAGGTAATATAGTTTTTTATACCTACTGATCTTTAATAATGTTAGTTTAAAATCACTCTGGCTATTTTTGGTAAATATTTCTAATATATAAGATAATTGATATTGACAAAGATTTCTTATGTACCTTATTATGTAAAAACTTATATGTTTTTGTTGTTATGTCTGTTTACGTTGTGATAAAAACATATACCTTTGTGGGTTGTCTGGAAGAGATCGCTTATTAGCGATAAGGCCGCCCGTTGCTCTTATATGTTCTAACATCTGTTAATGTCATTTGCTTCTAGTGTTTAAGTGCGATAAAGTGTTAAATAAATAAATAAAAATATATTTGTCATATTCCAGAACATGAAAGTCCTATCTTTCAACTTCGCGAGCTCCCCCCTCGGGACGGCGCGCCAAGTTGTCATGGCGCTGCTCCACCACGCCTTCCCGAAGCGGCACGACCTCTTGTTCGCCTTCGAGTACAGGGAGCCCTATTACCCGACATTGCCGTCGGACATGAACATGTTCCTGCGTCCGGCTGACTGGAAGAGAGAGTTGGAGAGGTGCGAGTGCCCCCACTGGAGGATCACGTGCATCAATGGCACATCCGACGCATTCATGTTGACCGCCGGAGAGACACTGATCGTACCCAGCTCGGTGCTGGATTACAATTTGATGGAGAGTGCGAGACACTTCCGCTCGGGGCGAGTTCCGGTCTGGGTTTGGGGGAGGGCGGAGGGCGCGGCTCTGCTGAGAAGTGGGGAGCTGTTGCCGACGGAGTTGTCGGCCACCGCGGAGAGTGTCCTCCTGGAACAGGTACGTTTTGTTCCATCGACAGGCCGTGATTTAGCTGGCCTTATAAGGTGTAAGGTCAGCAAAAATATGACAAAAAGAGATTAAATTATATGCATACTAGTAGCTTATACCTGCGACTTCGTCCGCGTGGTTTATAAGTATCAGAGTTCTGGTGAAATTTTATACAAAAGTTAATCCCCTTTCAATCTTTTTCGCGATAAATAGCCCATTTCCTCCCATAAATTTTAGTATATCTCCATACCAAACTTCATCGAAATCCGTCCAGCAGTTAATGTCTACTACATTAACTGCTGGACGGATTTCGGATTTATTATTATTTATTGTTTATACTATGCATGAACAGCTCTCATCTGATTTGGTTAAAACTCAGGTCCGACGATCACACCCCAAGCTGACTCCGCCGTACGTGATCTACCTTTGCGGAAATAGTTACACCAGCAGTAGCAGCGCCAATGTGCTACCATCGCTGGCGATACTGAATGCGTCGTACAAGAAATTGGCAGAGCTGTGCACGCCGAACACGCTCTCACAGTTTTGGGTAGGGATTTTATAAATTCAGTGCAACTCTATATAACGACACTGAAGGCATTGTGCATTTTATGGTGCTACAGAGAGAGAGGTCTTTAAATGGAAGAAAGACAGAATGGTATACAAGTTAAACCGACCAAAGCCATTTGATTTCGACGCTTTAGAGAGTTTGTCGTTACATCGAGTAAATCACTCGTGAATTTTACACTGTGTATTCATTCCTAATTGTACTATGTAATATAAATGATTAATAATACAACTTAAATGAACAATAACTTAATTAAATAACTAAAGATTTCTTTGCCCATTTACGCATTGAAGTGTGTACTTCGAAAGAGATCGAAGAAGACATCATAAGAGTTTCTGAAGGTCCATTCAATTATAATGACTTCAGTTTTGTGATAGGTTTAACTCTCTCACAGATGCAGGACTCCCAGTACTATTCGATACTGGAGTCGAGCCGTTGGCTGAGGTACGTCTGCAACTGCATCACCTTCGCTGATGACGCAGCCAAGCATATCGATGATAATGTCACGGTGGTGCTGCAGGAAGGTGAGCAAATGCAACATACATGACAGAGTTGCTCCTCCGAAACGGCTTGACCGATTTTCATGAAGTTTTATACGTTAATAAAATTCTAATTTCTTAATGATAATTGATTTGTTTAATATCTTTCTTCTACCATAAAAATCTTTTTTTAAATTATTGTTAGAATATGAATTTTCCTGTTTGTTTCGTCGCAGGCGACGGCGTAGACTACTGCGCTGTGGTGTCTTGCATCACCCAACTACTCTTGGACCCGCATTTTAGAACCATTTCGGGGTTCCAGTCCCTCATTCAAAAGGAGTGGTTGGCGCTTGGGCATCCCTTCTGCGATAGGTAATTTTATTTCATTGAATTTATAATTTTATTGATTATCGAGTTTATTTAGGAATGATGTTTATCTTGAATGTTCAAACACAATTTTCAAAAAAACTTAATCAGCCATCGAGTTTCTTGCCGGTTCTTCTCGGTAGATACCTACTTGAATATAGTTTGTATGTATACTCACGTAATACTGGAGCTCGTACCGAGTCAGGGCATCCTGTATTGAGAACTCATGCTGAACGGACATGTCTGTTGTTGTGTACATGGTGTCATTGTATCGTATGGTGCAATTTTGAACAAAAAACCTGAGCACTTAAACGCCATTCCTTCTTTTAGATTCGGCCTTCCACGTCCAGGAACAACAAAGGAAGACATGGACAAAGCTCCCCCCTCGCAGAGCGCTCCGGTCTTCCTTCTCTTCTTGGATTGTGTGTGGCAGCTGCAGTGCCAATTTCCCTCGGCGTTCCAGTTCACTGAGACCTACCTCACAACCTTGTGGGACGTTGCGCACAACCATCTCTTTGACACGTTCCTGTTCAATTGTCCCAGGGACCGGGATCTGGCTGTTATGAAGGTATTAGTTTATAATTGTTATATATCTGACATACTTATAACCCACGGGGTTAGTGGGCGTCATGGTATGGGTTAGGTTCGGAGACAAACACACTGTCACCACAACAAGATGACATCAAAATACATAAAACGTACTTTCAAATTCGTAACATCAATTGTGGATAATTAAAATTTAATTAAAAAAGTAATCTCCAAATGTTACAGAATTTCACCCAACGGCCTATTTGGGACTGGGGCGAGCAATTCAGCGAACAGGACATCGCCTTGTTCTACAACCCCTTGTTCGTGGGGCACAGGAGTGCCACGCCTTCGCAGAGGTTGTGTAAGTACACTGCATGTCTTACGTACAACAGAGGACAAGAGGCGGCCTTGTCGCTGAAAAGCGATCTCTTCCAGGCAACCGAATACGTCAATGGAATCAGTACTTCCACACTAATATTACAAATGCGAAAGCAAGTATGTACGTTACGCTTTCAAGCATAAACTACTGAACCGATTGCAATGGAATTTGCTATGGAGATGGACTATACTTTAGGGGGTAAACTTTTTATCGCTTAATAAAAATTTGTATAAAAATTTCAACACAACTCTGTCATTTATAAATCGATTTTCCATTTATATTTAAGCGAGCAGAAGAAGTCGTAGACAAAACTACTAGTCTTATGTGTATTCTCTTAGATATAGCTTGTGGCGGTGTTTTGAAATATGAATTTAATATTTTTATACAGTACTGAATAATGTATAATATGAATTTTCCAGCGATGTCATCGATGTGCAGCCGCAGGTCCGCCGCGAATGAGAGTGGCCGCCTGGAGCCCTGCACCAATATTGCAGCCGTGGAGGTGTGGTCGCAGTGCTACGAGCGTTGGCTGTCGCCCCTCGACGCGCCCTCTGCCGGCCGAGTGCAGTACTACTTGTACAACTGCTCGCTCAAGGCTCAGGTTCTTATATCTACTTAATAACAAAGACATCACCATAAATACTAAACCAACTTTGATGAAATTTTATCATTCTCAAATTTGAAATCAACCAATACCAATACCGGCTTAGTAACCTTGAGGTTAATTTTCACATAGATAATGGTAACCATAGCAACCCGTTGCCGAACCGATATTTAATCTCAAAATGTCCCTTAGATTCAGAGGCTGAACAGTCGGCTGGCGTCCCTGTCGATAATGAACGAGCGCAACGGCCGCGAGTACGAGGCGCCGCCCACTCCGCCCGCCCTGCCCCGCTTCTACCCGTTCAGCGTCAAGGCGAGGGCCGGTGGCGCCCCCAGCCTCGACTCCATGCAGGTCAGCCTCATTGACGCCACGCAGCTCTTGGATTCACAGAGCCTACTCAATGCGCCGGATTAAGGCCGTGCTCACCTATGAATAACATAACCTTTAATATTTTTTTTGCTTCGGATATTTTAAAATGCCAAATGAATTGTATTGCCGTCTCGCTCGTTAATATGAGCGAGAGATTGAAAACTAAAGTATTTTTGTGAAACATAAGAAGGCTTTAAAATTCAATACAATTTATAGATATATTATAAAAGTATGTTGACGTAATTGATTTGTATTCAGTTGTAAATAGAGTACACGTTTTACTTTTGTACCGTTTTTATTGTAATTATTTTGTATTTTATTTTCAGTATATTTTTAACGAACTAACGTATTCAAGTGATTTACAATTTAGCTTTTAAGATTTGACTGCGATCGCTGTCCATTAAGAATCATTGTAGTTTGTATATAGTCTGTAGTATGCTAAAGCATAGAGTAAATATTTTAAGAATTATTTATTGTCTATGGATAGGGCCGGCAATTTCTTTTTAAAAAAAAAACATGCTTCCGAAACTACTAAAAGAGAAGTTAGGGGGGGGGGGGTAACAATTAATATTTTGTAACTTTAAGAATTTTTTTTTTATAATTTAAATATAATACTTAATGTTTTATACAAGCGGTATTAGTTAGTGTGGCCCAGTCTCATAAGTACGAAACACTAATATGTTATATATTTTATTTTTGTAATTTTACTGTCCACCATTAAATGGACATTTTAATTATTTAAGTATGTAAAATGTTTGTGAAATATAGTTAACGCTGTTACCAATAAATGTTAAATACAGGTGTACGAAGGGAACGATTTAAAGTGGCCTTCTCTGAAGCTTTCAAATTGGAAATTGTATTTTAAAAAGTTGTCTAAGAAAAAATTAATTAAACATGAAAAACTGTGAATTGTATACCTCAGTATATTTGAAGTGATGAAAGCTTCCAAGCCATTCCCAAAGAAATGAATGGGAACTTGAACAGTGCAAGTTTTATTAATATGTTACTAAGAATCAAACCTTGTTATATTGTAAATATGGCAGCTAATTATTAGTGTGTTGTTAATATTAATGAGAATAATATATGAACCAGTTTTAAAATAGCATTGCAGTGTATCTGATTTTTTTTTCAGTACAAAATTAAGTTAACAATGTTATTGTTTAATATAGAACTTCGTTTGAGTGCCATTTGATTTATTGAAAACTATTGTAATGGTAATAAATATTTTTTCATTATTTTGGAAACACCACGTGTTAATTATTTGTATTATTATAGGTATAGGCGAAGTGAACGGCATCAAATAAAGTAAATATATACAAATTTGATTTTTCAGTTATTCATATATTTCTCAGTCGTATCAGCAATCACGTGCTCCAAAGAGCTCAATTTGACATCTAAGTGCGAACAAAATCAACCATCTTATTTCTAAGGCTCCTAAATAGATCAACATTTAACAATTGTTTAATTGGGCTTTTTGGTACACCAAGAATATAAGTAAAACACATGTGTTTTGCTATCTGTACACAATTTTTATTTTACACAGCTCAATGATTTCATAACAATTTGCTTTTGGTTTTATTAACTTCATTGTCATCAGAATATATTATACTTCGTTTCAAATGTTAAAAACAATTTTAAATCATTTTTAACACAATTTAGAAATTTCTTGACATGACATATATCAGGGTTTATTCGAAATGAATATTTTATTCCATTTCGATTCTTAAAATAGGACCTCAACCTACGAGTTGTTATGTTAAACCCTTTGAGATCAAATTTACCCTAATTCAATATTAAACTATACAGAATCTTCTTTGGCAGCTTTGATTCTTTTAATTTTTTCAAAATGTTTCTTCGCTATTCGGAACCGGTTGAGCGACACCGTTTTCTGCCAACTCCACGATGACCACCTCTGCAAGTGGTATTCTCCATTAGGTAAGTTTACAGTCATAGAAATCTTAAACATATTTCAGTGTTAATTAGACATTTCAAAGCACATTTCTTAAGAGTTGGTTAAGTTTTGTTGTATGTAAATAACTAAAAATTTAAAAAAATCCCAATTTGAGCATAGCTTAGTGTCTTAGTTATATTGAAAAATAAAAGACAGAATCAACAAGCAATATTTATTTATGCAAATAAAAACAATATTGCCCTTAAGCAATATCTCATTCTACTAGCTACAATCTAACGAAACCTTTTAAACTCCAATATCATAAACCTTTGGTCAAACGTAATCAGTCGTGAGGCGTATTCGTTTACAAAAAACGCTCAACAAATCATTCTAGTTCACCGTTCCAAATATTTCATCAAAAAACAATGCACTTTGACAGTCTGTCAGCGATACAATTGATATATAATAATCTACTGTCATTTAAAGCTATTCAAGAACAACACAATAAATAAAATAGTTTTATTGTGCCTTTAATAAGAGTAAATTAAACAATAAAAACTACTAACATCCAACTAATTTATTTAAAATGTATTAAAATTCATCACTTACTGGAATGACGAGTGTATAAGAATGAGACATAAAATCAAAGGAGAGATAAAACAATATTTGCTTCATGCAGACAAACTAATATATAAATTGAAATTAACCATTTGTGCAAAAATAAAATTAACTTTTTCTTCTCCAGTGCGGAACGGAGGCAATAAATGCATAATACAGCAAGGCACAAATAAAAAAGAAATGGTAACAGGAATGGGGCAGCCGGTCAGTTGTCGTCCTCTTCATTCTCAAACATATCGCTGTACTCTTGCGTATGCTCAAACTCTCTCAACTCCTGACAAACAGACAAATGAGAATGAATAAGATTACAACTTACACCATACAACTCAGAGGTAATGTCAATGCAAAAAAATAAAAAAATATTAATTTGTGGTGTGTGTAAACTAGTCAAACAAACAACCAAAATTAGCATGAGTAAAATATAATGTGATTAATCATAATAAACCAATAATTTCATTTTACAAGTGAAACAAGCTATATATAAGGTGGACTCACTTGAAACGTTCCATTTGCAACAGCATACCCTGTCATGGCAATTGCAGCGAATATAGCAGCTAGTATTTTATTTCGTGTATGATTTGGAAAGTTGGCCGACTCTCGATCAGACTGTGTACCTGTTGACTGTTTCTTTGCATTTTTGTTGTATTCTGAAATAGAAATGGATAACAAAATGCTTATTATTCCAAGTAATTATGTGAAGTTTGAAGAGATTACTTTTGTTAGACTACAGATTAATGTATTGTGAGAGAGTTTTATAATTATTTAATAGTGTTAACTCTATAGATGATTATTTGGCGTTATAGAGAGTAGTCATTAAATGGAGTTTTAGAGAGTTTCTTCTAATCGAATCGAATCTAGTGATGTTTCATGGAGTTTACATTGTATTTAGTAACTGTCCAGATAGTAAGAAATAAATATTTGCAAGTCCTCTAACCATCTACATTGTTAGCTTAATAGTAGAACAAGAACACTTATGACTCAATATATATTTAAAATACTCAACCATACCATCTGTGACATGTCTAAAATTCTTCTGATTTATCCTTGCAACAAATCTTGTGAGATTGGCTATGCCCTTAACGTGATTTGCAAGTGTTCCGTTTGGGAAAGGCACCTTAAATAGCGGCGCCAGGTATGCAAATACAGTTGCATCAAAGGATGACGGGCGATTACCAAAGAAATATTCACTTTCACCAAGCCGGTCTGACAAAGTCTTAAGGCATTTTTCAGCTTCATTATAAACCTGAGACATATTTCATAAATTAAGTCGTTTATTCTTTTCTGGGTTTAATTGTTTTATGTATAACTAACATATTGATTTGTTATAATAAATAAGTTGATTCATTTGTTTCCCAATTGTCCACAGGATTAGGGTCTTTACTTTTCTCTCAATATTTAATATTATTTGGTGAATTAACAGGTAAATAATGGATTCAATGATGCTTACAGTTTTCTCGATTTCCCTTAAATCTGTGTGCTCTCCATACAAAGCGTCAATCATTTCTTTTGCTGCCTTTTGGTACTTAGAGGGATAAAAGAAATTAAAGGGAATCTGTAATGCCTTTGCATATGTTGGTCTAGTCAGATCGGCATAATTCTTTTCATCAACCCACCATGCAAACTGGTAAGCTGGATAAAGTTTCTCCCTAATGTGCTGTGTGAAGGCACTAGCTTCTGCTGCTTGCTTTGTATTCAAGTGAACATCTGTGCTATAATCCTGTAACACAGGTTTTTTACAAATGTAACATGAAATGTGCAAAATTAAATCAAACTAATACTAATATATAATTAATTTAAACACTGTTATATTATGATGAATCAAAACAAACATATATTTCAAAGTACTTGTACTTTATATAATGTGGGTTGTCTGGAAGAAATCGCTTATTAGCCATAAGGCCACGCGTTGCTCTTATATGTACATCTATTAACATCATTTGCTTCTAGTGTTTAAGTGCAATAAAGTGTAAATAAATAATATTTTTTACTTTATTAATTTAAGTGACTTCTTGTAATTTATTGTTATGCAGATAAAATTACACATTTTAATGTTCAAAGTTGTGAATTACTTGCCGACTAGAAACAATTTATAAAATAATTACGGTAGAGTACACTTACTAATGATTTTAAATATGCAACAACTTCTTCAAAATTCGTTAATGCATTTTTACCATCTCGCAGAACTGGCAAAGTTCCCTTTGGTGTAAAGAATGGATTGCTTACTTCTCGAACTCGCACAGGTACACCAATAAATTTCATATACGTCTGAAATAATAAAAAACTCATTAAGCGGCTTCCACTATAATAAAAAAATATTATTGGTTATAATTGAAATTAAGCTTTTGAACTTACTAAAACTTTAAGGCATTCTATATCTATTGAGGCGAGGCCCCATTCTCCTCGCCAAATATCAAGTTCTATGTTATTCATAATAACCAAAACTTTATAGAAATAGAATACCAAACAACATTTCACAATTTTTTATTATTTTTCATCAATATTACTGTCTGGCGTTTGCTTAGTGCTCAGCAGTCATAACTCATAACTATCTGTTATGATTTATGAATGTTAATTGTCAAATGAACAGAATTTCACAAAAATTTTCATTTTTACTGATTTTTACATAATAATCATTATCAATAAATTAATCTGTGGGTCACTGAATCTGAAAGCCAATTGTCATTTATCACAATATCACTACTACAGTACTATTTATAAATGCTATTGAAATTACCATAATCTGAAATAAATAAAATATGTAACTTTCGATGCTGTCTATTATGTAGAGTTGCAGAGTTTTGCATCAGCATTTAAAACAACCTTCAAGAATAAACCTTTAGTGAAACCTGTTTATTTTGTCATTGTGCAATTATCACGAAAGTAGTGCAACCGATAAACACCGGCTCGCAAAGGTTTTAAATTCCTACTATTATAATTTGCAATGTCGATTCAATGGACGTTTATTGCAGGCTATCTCTATTTTGAAATAGCCATAGTTATTTTAATGATTCTACCAATTTTTAGTCCAAGAAAATGGTATACCTTCTTTCATTCTCGATTATTCTCCATGTTTCAACAACAAGCAGCTGTATATTTCTACGTACTCCTTGGAGTTCTTGCATTATTTCTAGTAGATGCTGTCAGAGAGATGCGTAAATATTCTCACACCGCTGATCATGTTCATCTTACTAATGAAATGAAAGGAAATGTTAAATTATTTCGAGCACAAAGAAATTTCTACATTACAGGATTCACAATATTTCTTGCATTTGTTATAAGAAGACTTGTAACTATGATTATTATACAGCATGAACTTCAGCTTAAAGCTCAAGAAATAATTAAGAAAGCTGAAGACACTGTGCGTATGGCTAAGTCTACTGTTATGGAACAAAGAATTGATGATGCTTCAGATATTGTAGAACTGAATCAGAAGTTAGTATTGACTGAGGCATTATTAGATGAACAAAAGTTCCGACTCAAAGAATTAGAGGAAGAAGCTAAAATGTGGCGATTAAAATATGAAGACATGAAAGCTAACAAAAGTGGACAAGGAGATGAGCAGACCCTTGGAACCACAACATCACTAGACTAATTTAAATTAAAAAATATATTGTGTGCTTTATACTAATATGTTTTCTATTTTAAAGTTTTAAAAATAACTTAATTTGTTTTGCTACATTTACTTAAGTGTTACTGTATGGTGCTAAAAGCTTATCAATGTTTTAATACTTTATTATATTGTATTATGAATGTGTACCTATAAATAGGTTTTCAATAAGCAGTTGTACTGCATAAATTCTTTTATTTTTATTTATATATTATTGCACTCTAATTTTATGTATAAATTGAAAGAAAATTTCAGGCTTCAGGTTGGTGCTGAACTCAGCCAAGGCTTGATGGCTGACGATGATAATCAATTTATTTTTTATTAATTATCTTACCATGACAATGTAATTTTTATTCATACAATTTGGCTGTGTATTTCTTTTATGATTATGTTAATTATAATGCTTATACATTAAATATGGTTTTAATGATTACTAATTTAAAACTTACACCTAACATCAAAGTTACATCTAGTCTCTGGGCTGAAATTGCCGACGGTATCTGTCAGTATAGTAGTAAACTAACCCGACGTAAAATAATATTTATTGAAAACTGTCTGTAATCTGTATCTAGTATACATGTTCTGTGATGGTTATAAGTAAACAAAAGTTCGGGTTTGTTTTTGTAAATTAAGATTCACATATAAATAAATATTAATTTAGAATTACAAATTGGACCAGGTTTATACAAGTAACCTGGGGAATTTGGGTTTGTACCCAAGTTCATTTTGATTTATTTGTTTTTAGTGTTCCCCTAGTCGCACAGTGATTATTGTTTAATTAATACGCCCACATCACTGACTGAAATATTAACTAATCCAAACTAACTGTTTAAATACCGTTATTGACGCATTATATTTTATGAATGTGGGAATTTTCAACCGAGTCAATAGTAAGGTAAGTTTATAATCCATTTAACCCAACCAACCACGTCAACTTTTCATCTAAGTTAATACTTCGTTAATACGAAGCCAATTTATTTACTTTCTTAATTCTTTAACGTTTACCTTTTTTAATACTTGGACAATTATGGACGACTATTAATTATGGATTTGCTAATTTTTCATTAAAGTTTTCATATCTATATATTTTATTAGCAATGACTTTCTAATAGAACAGGGAGAGTGACGGAATGTACTCGGAATGGAGTTCGTTGCCGCTGGAGGGTGGTGGGTGTGGTGTACTTGGAGCAGTGGGAGGTCGTGATGTAGTCCTGGCTGTTGTGAGGCAATTAGCCTCACATCAACCAAGCCCCCTCAATACAGATGCAGAAGTAAGTTAACATTCCCAGTAATACAGTGCTACAGTGAAATACAATAGATGATTACTTTAGTTAATTCAACCCATGATATATGATAGATAGATTGATATTTTTTTAATATTAATTATTATAGAGTATGGGTAATTCTATACTATTATATTCCATGTTGATATAATTTCTCAAAGACTACAAAGTTTTAGCTAATAAATTTAAATTTGTATGTTTAAATTTTCTATTTTTAAAAATGGGTAATTATTTACAGGTAGAATGGGTATTAGAAGTTATACGATATGGTCTATCGTTACCACTTTCGGAACATGAAGCTGTGCGTGACTGTGTCCGTGTGTGCTGTTCATGGTTGTCTGCATTACTTCCCCCAGCGGCACCAGCACAGCCTCCACCTCCCGCTGTGCCTGCCCCTTTAGCAGCCTCACCTGAACGCTATGCCACAAAAATACTGAGTCATCTTCATAACTTGTTTGTTCCTAGGCACAATGAAAGTAAGTTAGAAAAGTATAATTACCCTTAATTGTGCCCACATAGAGATTTCACATATATATTGCATTGATTTGTTTTAAATTTATTGATGATGATTATTGAAATGTAATATGATAAATTTTTGTGAAAAGTTATTTATGTATTTTATATTTTATGCTTGTAAATTACTGAGTTTTATAATAGACATAATTGCTACCTAACTTATGTGTCAGACTTTACTTTTTCAAAGATATTTCCATTCCTAGTCAAATACAAGTTAAATATTAGGACATTATAAATCTAATGAAGATTGTTGGTTGAACAGAAACATGGTAACTTTTTAGTGTTAGTTATAATTATTGAATTACCATTTGTTTCAAGCTCTCGCATTTATTTATCAAACGGATTTAAGTAAGTATATTCCCAAAATCAAACTCCTTATCTAGTCTAGTTGTTAGTCTTTACCACTCTAGAACAGAATAAGCATTTGCAATGATTTCTAGGTGCTGACCTAATAAGCAAGCAAGCAGTTCTTTGTCACCGGGTACTGCGGCTGGCTAGATCATTAGCTGACAGTGCATCATTGGGTCCCAGAGAATGGAGAGCCCTGTTGTTGCTGCTACTCGCTGCAGCATCAGCTCTGTTGGCTCCACCGGCACCTGTGCATGGAGCAGCTGAGCAACTGTGCGAAAGGGTGCTTTGTGTTCTCTTTGAAGTGTGGATACTGGCGTGCCACAGGTAATCATTGTTTAGAATTAATAAGTTACTAAGTAAATTACATTTCCTGCGAGATCTTTCTGTCTTTTTATAGATGTTTTTATTGCTTTTACTAGTTTGGTAATAAGACTTTTTATTTAAACATATTACCACTATGTCTAGAAGAGTAGCAGTTAAATTAGGTTGGCGGTGAACTTAATATTAAAACCTATTAGTAGCTTCTACCAGCGCCTTTTTAAGCGCTTTTTAATACATATTAAATATGAAAAATCGGTGTATAAATGATCAATGATGAAAACCCTAAACCTTCAGAGCTTTTTTTCGCTATAAAAAAGCAAGCCATGTTCTTCCATAAAGTATAGTCTATCTCCATACCAAATTTCATCGAAATCGGTTCAGTAGTTTAAGTGTGAAAGCGTAGCATACATACAGACTTACTTAATATTAGTATGGATATTCATTACTATGAATAATTAACTAATATTCACTGGCAGTAGCCAGTGTTGCTTAATTTAAGAATTTCAATAGATTATATACTTTTAGTACAAAATTATATTTTTTATGTTCTATTAAGGATTGTAAGGTTTACTTCAGAAGTACAAGTACATTTTTAATATTGATATCGAAACAGGACTTTTAGCTTGATTCCATTCTTATTTAATCAGATCATCAAGTTTTGTGGAAATTGGAATTTTCCGAAAGTTTTTCCAATTCGTGTGTTTGATTACAGGTGTTTTCCGTCTCCGCCACTGTGGCGTACATTGCGCGAGCATTGCATAAGCTGGCGTCACCGGGCACCACTCACGGAGCAATGGACACGCGTGTCTCTGTGTCTCACCGCGCGACTCCTCAAGCACATGTATGGACCGCTGTTTCCCGTTATGCCCATAAGTGAGTGTGCTCTTTCTTTTCTCTTCAGAAGTATTTGTTTTTGCGTATCTCTTTCTTTTTTCTTAATTTCTTTAAGTATATGCGGGTGCATACGTGCCTTGTGTGTTTCTTCTAGTTTTTTTTAAGCTACTTTTGAATGAGTTATGCTTAAGCAAACTTTAGTTTAGTATTTTAGTAGTGGAATAGTTGGTAGTTTAGTATCGTTTCTGGTGGTATAAATAAGATAATTGTTGACAGCTCATACGTATATTCTGTGAAAATGTGAAAAGGCAGAGGAAATTACAGATTTTCTCGCGTGTTTCGTGAAAATAAAGGTTGGTTAAAGGCAAGAACTTTTCACAGGGTTACATATGAAAGGGGATAATGACTAAACGTAATGTTTATGATAATTAGTTTTTATGTTAATAATGATATTTTCATATTTTTTATTGCCATTGAATGTAAGATATTGTACGAAGGTGAGGAAGACGCCACCCTCGTGCCGGCGGATATGAGCGCTGAAAGTGTGATGCAGAGCTGGTACCGCATACTACATACCATTGGGAATCCCGTGGACCTCTGTCATCCTCATCTTATTGCGCATACGCCGCATCTCTTACAGGTCTTTAATATATTTATTAAATTGAAGACATTAGTTTAGCATATTTATAATTTAATTACAGTATAATTAAAACGTCAAAATTGTAGTACTCAATGCGGGGTGAGGAAGGTTCCACTCAGCAGACCTGGTTAGGTGCACTTCCTGCCATCTTCCACCGAGCCATGATGGGGTTGGCTGCTCACGTGGACGCTTTCCTTGGTAATTTTTTTATTTTTTTATTTAATGTGAATATTGTTAATTTAAAGACTTAAATGACAGGTTTCTGATTGTCAAAATTATACCTTCAATTAATCAGTAATCAAACAAATATACAAGTCCGAAATCTGACACTAGATGGAGCTTATAAGTTTTATAATTAATAAATTGTATTAAATTATGTTAGTTTAATATATTTGCATTATTTATGCCTCATTAAATATAAATAGTTTTGGTTAACACGAAAACACCTAACTAAGAGTATACGGAGTCAGTCATGGCAGAATAAGGGAAAATTAATTATTGTTTTTTCTTTGATTTGCACCTTTGTAAATAACGTTGTTTTCGTAGTGAACTTATTGGGTTGCTTGTGGTTTATAAACATTTAATACGACGACTTTAACACACACAGCGCTGAAAATCTGTGTGCGGTTTGACATTTTTAACTCTGTGTGACTAATAATTATAAGAATATAAATTCATCTCTTGGTGTGTTGGTAAATTTTTTAACGGATCCGGGGTCTTGTTCTTAAGGAAATTTCATTTAAAATGGCCGAACTCGTTTAATTGATGTAACCCTAGGTTGGATATGTAACACAACTTATGAAGACGACTTTTTTCTTTCTTTCTGTTCGATTTTCTTTCTAATTTATCGATATACTGAATACATTATTAAAAGAGCTTGAAAGTAGCATTTTGAAAACGATCTGATCGGTCTTCGTCTTTGGTATTACACTTCAACCGCAGTTAGGTTTTAAATTCTCTTTTGCTGGGTTGTGGAGAATGTTGGGGCTGGAACAGGGGTATATTAAGTGAGTGCACAGGGCGGGGTCAGGAGCGATGGTGGGCAGTAGGTGGGGCGGGGTGGGCGTCGGTGGTCGACGAGCAGGAGGAAGAACTCACTCCGCCCACGCATCGACGCCTCGCAAAGTCCTTCAGCACTTCACGCCCGAGGGAGAAGATGACTGAGAAAAGTATGGGTTACACTTTCAATATTCATATACGAATCGTTACGTAGCCGCGTTACAACGACTCGTATGCCAAATATTGGAACCGGGTGTTCGTTGCTAATTACGGAAGCTCTGATTGATAAGACTTCAATGAATAATTTGTGAAGTTCGATAGGATGCATGAGCTTTCACTATCCGAGCTTTCGTAATGTGTTAAACACTGTATTAATAGAATTGCACGGTTATAACTGAAGCACCTGTACAAAGTAAATATTTTTTTGACATTTAAAGAGAGAAAAACGTTGAATGAATCTAGTATGAATCATAATTTTTAGTATTAACTTGCACTAGTAGTGAGAATTGCACTTGCTTAGTAGATTGCACAGTAGCACATTTCATGTTGGGTATAAAAATTAAGGTTTTTTATGGTGTTCATAGCTTCGCCATATTTTTAGGTACTCCCAGATCGTCCCTTATAGGTTTGACGAGCAGTCGGCCGTCCAGCGTCATCCCAACAACTCCACCTAATTCTATATCATCCCAAGGTTAGTATACGAAACGGCTCGACCGATTCTCGTGAAATTTATGTGCATTTAGACTAGTTTTTAATGATACAGCAGAGATACATACGACCGCACATTTTAAACCAACGATCAATTTTTTTATTTGGTAATTATAAAGTGATTCTTTGGTACTTTTTTATATTATTGTATTGTCTTTTAATAGTTTATTTGTCATGCTTATAAACATTTAACACTTACATATACAGTGTCAACTCTTTATAACGACACGTTGTGAAAATGGAGAGAAGAAAGATCACTGCATCGATTATATTCAATTTATTTCGCTAATGGATTTCGACGGTTTAGAGAGTCTGACGTTACATGTAGTTACACTGTACTTAAAAAGAAAAAAAAGCTATTCAACCATGCCAAAATGTGTATTTATGTATTGTTTCTGGAAAATTGTATTGACAAAGTATTACGATGCAATAGTTGTTTATTTTTTACTACCAGGCTAAATTTGAAAAGTGCTTACTAATCTACATTAAATATTTTTTCCAAAAACTGAAAGAACGCAATTAAAGAAGAGTCATAGAAATAAAAAAAAACAATTTTTGGAATTTTTGTCTGTCTGTCTCTGTCCATTTTTCCACTTATATCCTTAACGTTAATGAGGTCTTTTATTATTTGGTCAAGCTAATAACCTCACAAGTACTTATAACTTCGTAAGAATTTTCTTTCTCCTCTTAACCGCTGAGGAGTTTTACCTTCCATCATCAGCTCATCCACATAAGAAGATGACTATCAGAATATAAAATTGTCAGAATAGTAATTGCCTGTACGTTAATTTGAAAGTTGCCCTCGATTTCCCTGAATCATCCGATCCTGTGAAGCTACATCATCCCTGAGTAACACAGGCTATGTATAATTCCAATTGTAACAAGATTTTTGCCCGTAAAAGAAAGCCCTGTCGAGATCATTAAAAAACGCTATATACTTAACCAAATAACACGTGGGCGAGGCCGCGACCGGAAAGCTAGTATTTTATAAAGTTATTAAAAAAAACTAACACTAATAAGAATAATATACGATAAAAATATTTCAGTTGGCGAGACGGAGAAGCCGCCATTGACACCGTTGCGGCCAAAAGTCAACTCCATCTTGCATTTATTTGGCGAATGGTTGTTTGAGGCCGCTTTGATTGGTACTAACCCAACGAACACTCAGCGTATGGCCTTTCATTGAATAGTCATTTGTCTGTATCAAATGTTTTTTTTTAATTACTTTTTTTTTAATCCAAACAGAAAGAACTGAAGGTACCCCACCACCATCTTCGATGACGGACGCGTCTCAAAAGCTCAATACGTTTAGTTATCAAGCTGGTAAGTTGTTTTGATATGTCAGATTTATTATACTATTATTTATATTTAAATTAGCATATTTTTCCTGTTTCACTTAATTCAATGTATGTCGTGTTCTTTTTTTTTTATTTTTTTTATAAGGACCTACTTGAATAAAGATATTTTGAGTTATGTTTGTTACTAGGGCGTGCAGTTGCTTTGGGCACGCTGTGCCGTGTGATATGTTCGAAGCAGTGTCGGGAGGAAGTGCTCGCCCCATACTTGGCTCGCACGTACGCTGCCTTACAGCGCGGCTTGAGGGACCCGGCCACTGCGGCCGCTGTGGTCTTGGATGCGGCTGATATATTCAGGTATGATATAAAACAAAACATATTTAAAAAGCGACAGAAAATAAATATAATAATAAATGCATAATTCATATATTTGTTACTGTAAGAGGCGTGAGACCAAAAGAGCTTTAGTTTGATTTTTTTTTAATACCCGTCAAAAATCATATCTTTAAGGCTTATATATAATCAAGTATTGAGGAAAATACCACTCAGGTTTGATAACAATCTATGATCTATCCAATTATCCGATAATCCCGTAGAACGGTGCAGCCACATCCCATGACCTTGATAATTTCAACCTATTACTTTTAGATTGGACCTCGATGGCGTCTTGGTCCTGGTACCCGATTTCATATCAGCGTTAGATCGGATCCTTTCGGAGCGCGAGCCGAAGCTAGAATGCGGCTCCATAGACAAGCGGGAACTGCGCAAGGCTGCCATCAGTCTTCTGTTGTCTTTGGTAGCTTTCCCTTACCACTATAAGGGGCTGCCGGTTCCAGAGTTTCCCGGATGCAATGAATAGTAAGATATTTTAGCGTTTTTTTTTAAGTTTAACTTTAATCCAGTGAGGCGTGCTTTTGAATTTTAATCTCATGTAAAATGAGAGCTTTTGAACCAGTGCGGGTATGTCGTTGGGCGAGTACGCCCGGGCGAAGCTCTCCCTGGTGTGCGTGTCCGCCGTACAAGTGGAAACTTCGGACTCGCTCGCCGTGCCCTTGCTCAGCGCCCTCTATCTGTGCGTGAGGCACAACACGTATTCGCCGAAGGCCCACGGAGCCCCGCCCGGCTCGGCCCTGTCCCACAGTACAGAGTACAAAGGTAGGTGGGGTCATTTCATAGAGAACATTAATTTATTATCTATTACGACAAATTCTTTCAAATTTACAATCAGTTTTTCAGACAATTCATTCAGCTCACGAAGCTTGTATAGTGCTCAGACAAAACATTACACCATAAATCAGCTTTACCGCATTTACACAGAACACGCTAATTTTTTGTTTGCGTACATTCCACAACTCAATAAAAAAATGTTAAATCATATAAATCCAGCCTCGGATTGTAAGTTTTGGTCTTGATTATGTTCATAAGTTTTTCGTTATTCAAAAATACAAGACAAACTACGCCGTATTTGTATAGGTGATAAATTGAATGGTTACGAGCCAATTAAAGTAGCCCGAGGAATGTATTGGGGGGTGTTTTAGCTCGATCAGAGGGCGGCAGTGGCCCAGCAAGCGCTGAGAGCGTACAAGACGACTTCGCCGCTGACGTTAGGGAGCTAGATCCATCATCGCCCGTTTTCGGTAACTTCACCTTTCTGTTGCTTGTCATAAGGGCGATATTCCACTTACTTTAATGTGCCGTGTTCCCGCTCAAAAGCTGCAGTCTTTTTTTGACAGTATACCGTTATGCAATGTAATCTGTGGCAGGAATAGACAATTATTTTAAATACAAGTCGAAAATCGCCCAAAAATTGTGTTATTGCACAATAATTGCTTTTTTTTTAATTTTATTTCGTTTATCGCTTGCTAGTTTTTGTTTTCATGTATCACATTTGTGTATCTGGTAGTGTCAATACCATATTAGACTGTTTGATTCCGGGGTAACAAGGTTTTTCCAGTAAGGAGTGACTTCAAAACTCATTTTTAGAATGCAGGTATATCGCGAGCTCCCGGCCACGGGAGTGTCTATGGGGGGCGACTTCACCTCCTCGATTATAAAAAAAGTACCAAATACATTTGAAAGCCTATATATAGGTGCAGCACTCGTTGTACGAGCGACGTATCTGGTGTGTCACCGGCTTATCTCCTCCTGGAAGGGAGACCTGCAAGTGTCTTTGGCTGCGCTGGAGTTACTCTCGGGACTTGCTAAATTGCACTCAGCTAAACCAGGTATGGATGTGTTATTGTGAAGTGAAAATATGTAGTTTTTTACTAATCAATTGTCCACTTTGCATGCGATTCAGAAATAATAATAGGTAAGAATGTTATATTTATATCAGAAATGTTCACATAAAATATTGATACGGTTTTTTTAACATTGGTTTATTCATAGAGATAAAAGATAAACACCCGTTTTGTCTGCGTAAAGTTTTTTTCTGGTATGTGTGCTGACTCAGGTAGACATTTAGAATTACGATCTAGCCTTAATTACTAATGAGTAATTTATATTTAACTTAATTAGCTAAGTTTTGATATTTTACATTACTAGTAGCTTTGGTCCGCGACTTTGATCGCGTGGTTGAAATACAAAAAGAATTTGAAAAATGGGTTTATGGCAGAGGTGTGGTGAATTTTTTTTTAGAAAATTTCAACCCCTTTGACACTTTTTTTTCATCGAAATCGGTTCAGTAGTTTAAGCGTACTGTTATAATACATGCCTGTAACTAAGGTTGTCGTGCAATAGATTAACTTCAGTTCAGTTGAATCATTCGTCGCGGAAACATATTTACGGGTCTTATTAATTCTATTATTCAAATAAAGATCTACGAAATATATTCTTTTTTTTTTAAACCTAATCAGACGGGCAGTTCTAAAAGTACCATACACACTTTTGGATGGGAATGGTGTTAACACTTACAGTCTCTATTAAGTGTTAACACATTTTACGTGTTCTTAAATTGTTCTGATGTAGCACTTATTTAACCCCTGAAAGGTTTCTTTTCTCTAAACCCCGTGGTTTCTAGAAGCCCAATGGCCCCGACCGGCGTTAAGTAATCAAACGAGGATATATTATTATATATTATTGGGGAGTTTTATAAATGTTTTGACACTTCAGACGCACTGGAACGTAAGCGCGCAGTGCGCTGGATATGCGACTACATCTCGGTGCAATGCGGGAGACCGCCGCAGGCGCACTCGCGAGACCTACACTCGTGTGTGGTGGCGGCCTATACATGCCTCGCTTCCTGGCTTTGCCCGGCACTACTTAACGACGCGGACTGTCTCGCTGCCCTCATGGAAGTCGTGGAGCTGGGTATATCCGGATCTAAGAGTCAGGGTGAGTTTTTCAAGTGATTCTGTGAAATAAAATGATATCGTTTATATAAGTTCAAATGTGATTTATATTTGTAATTTTCAGGCAAACCTGGTGAGCCAACGAAAATGAAAGACGAAAAGGAACTGAAACCGGTGTCCATGAGAGTTCGTGATGCTGCTGAAGCACTTCTCATGCTGATATTGGAACAGGTACGTCTACGTCATTTTCATAAATTGAGAGGATATCGATATAGATATCTTTTACACTTCTTATTTCTAAAGGGTTAAAAAAATAATCTAAGAAGATAACCAAAACAAACCGGGTTAACTATCATTTTGAGCATGATCTCGTTTCACAAATAACCTTATTTCAATATTTAGAGCTTTTTTATCGTTTAAATACTGCTCAACGACTTGAAATATTTCAGTTACTGTATATTTTTAAAAACCATCCTATAATTGTAGAAAAAAATTGAATACGGTATTCATAGTTTAAAATGTGACTAATATAAAGAGATGCCCAATTCAATGGTCACGCGCAAGTGGCGCTGTATTATTGTGACCAATCGTTGGCAGAGTGGCACAAACGGCGGTGGGAGCTGGTGTCGCCTGGACGAGCGTTGGCTATCCGCCCTCGGCCACGGCAACTTGCGCCACTTCGTGGCAGATGGCAGCACTCTGCTGTCGCTGCTGGAGGAGCCGCTCGCCAACAGCCAGGAGCCACAGCCCACTATAGTCGGTGTGTCATTATTTTTTGTAATACAAGAGAATCCTGTACAAAATAATTGTTCTTTTTTAAATTTTTGTACGTCCGCGCAGTGATCGTTCGCACGGGTTGGGGCCGTTACGCGTGGTCTTTGAGCAGCCGAGGCGCGGCCCGAAGTGCGGGGCGAGGGGCGGGAGGGGCGTGCCCCCGCCCCGTCGCCATCTTGGAGCCCCCCGCCCGGCCCCCGCCTCTCTGCCGACCGCTGTGTGCTCCTCCGCCTTGTGCCCTGTGAGTTTAAGAAATTATGATTACAGAACTGTATGTGCTATGATTTTATATATTCTTTATCTAGGGGCTAACCCGTGTCTGAAACTACTTCTATATTTTTAACAAAAATATATAATATTTCTTCAGTGACTCGGCATTCCCAAGCTTGGACGCAGTGCTGCGTCAACTGAACGACCCCGAGGCCACCGCCCTCTTCAAGCTGTTGGAGCAGCAGGCTGCCATCGAGCGCAGGGTTAGGGAGAGCGAAGATAATGTTGTGAGTGGGGTTTGTAAGATTTTTAATATAATCAGCAATAAAAAAGGGACAAATTAGAGAAAAAGAAAGGCAATATTGGCCATTTATGAGACGGATTAAAGTATTTGTTGTCGCCAGTCAGCTGAGGAGTACGCGCCGCCGGAGCCCATCACGGAGTTCCAGACGGCCAGGATGTTCCTCTCGCACTTTGGATACCTCAACATCGCCCCGGACAAGAAGGTTCTACCTTTTTTTCATTTAAAGTTTAATCTTTATTCAGTAGGTCTTTATAGACGGAAGGCTCATCTACCGAGAAGAGTAGACAAGATACTCGATAGATATACTAACATGATTAATTCAAATTACAAAAGCTATTCCTCTAAATATTCTTTAACTGAATAACTTTTTCCAATCAGAGTACGCTTCATAAGCGTTTTCAATTTATTAAAAGTTGATTCGAATAAACGCTCCATACAATGGATTTATAACCTTTGGGACGAAAAGACGGCAACTTTATCTCTATTAAAGACGGAATCCGTCGTTAGGGCTCCTTACCCCGCCTGCAAGCGCTGGACAGTTCAGCGGGCGGTTTCTCGACGGCCCTGAGACGTTTGGACGGGACGGGAAGTCGTGCCGCGTTGACCGTGCACGTTCTTTGCGTGCGCGCAGGGCAGAGGCGTGCCGCGGACATAGTCGCCAACTCCCTTAGCGCGGACTCTGTGCCCGCTGGCTTCATACGCATGTTGAAAGGGTGAGATTTGTTTTTTTTGTGTTTTGACACAACTTGGGGCTAGATTCTCAGTCGAGTCTAACCTATGTTTAATATACTTTCAGCCTGGGTACGCCCGTCCGGGTATCCGGGCACGCCGGGTGGACTGGGCACGTACGCACGAGCTTCGATGCCCAACCGCACTTTACGCACACGGAACACACTCCACCCGAGAAGATAGCACCAGCCATGTACGATGGGCGGGAACAGGTTGTGTATTATATCATTTTCTAAAAGTAAATCAAAATGTCACGAACATCGAACCCACAACTTCCAATCGTGGTTCCAAAAATTTCTTTTATTCTCCATAATTCATTTTAACTGCCTCCCCAGGACAGATAACAATTTCATAATCCATACTAATATTATAAATGCGAAAGTATGTAGACTAAACTTTAAGGAAATAGGGTGAAATATGAGATGAAAATTGGCAAACGCAAAAAAATTGCAGGTCTTGTATTGGTCCGATTCGACGGATGAGATCGCCTTCGTGGTCCCCTCTGGTAAAGAGCTGAACGAACCTGAGGAAGACACGAAGACCGACGTCGACGGCTCCTGTCTGTCTGTTAAGTATGATCCATTACATTTTTCACTAAAAATATTAACTCGGTATTATAATTTACTGATAGGTTAATAAGTAGTGAGAAACTGCCTCCAAAACTACAGACTAGAAGGGAGCTCTGTGATTGGTCCGCTGATTCAAGTGCACCAACTGCCATTCTGTGTAACTAGATGCCGGTGGCAGACTTGGAGTCTCGAAAGAGGGTTCTTTCAAGAGAAAGAAACCACCTTCCTCAGTCACACAGGCACACCATTACGCACGCATGCACCATACTCACATTGTTCATTATTCTCTTGTAATTAATTATTGTTCTTATATATTCTTATATATTTAGCTCACACAACTTATAGGGTCAATCAAAAAAAAAATCAAAAAATAGGATCAATTTTTTTTTTTATTAATATGTATTTGTCATAGGTGTTACTGTGTAGAAATAACAATGAATAAATAAACATTAATGAAACAACTCTGGCTTTTTTAATATGCATTTGTATTTTATATAAATTGTAAGTTGACGTTTGTGGCAGTCGCAATTCGGACAAGGGCCACGGCTCCTGTTGGGACGTGTCGGGAGGGTCCCACGCGGGCTACGAGCGCAGCACGAGCGAGTGCGAGCGCACGCGAACACGTACGCCTTTGTCGGACAAGACGCGGGCGCTGTCGCTGGAGTTGGATCGGGCGCTCACGGGTATGGCCGCAGTATCTCATATTCAACTACTTTTATTGATATTGAGGATAAGGGTGACATTCCAAATATAGATCAGTACCTCTATAACAAAATTCCGAAGAAAAAAATCTGATTATTGATATTACTAAGTTTGGGAATGAATTTGTTTCAATAACATCATAGATTACCGAAAATAACAACCAAGCCGAGTTTGCAATTTCTTAGCTTGGCACGTACGAACAGGTGTAGAGCCAAGCATAAAAAGACTAAAAAGAAGAATAAAAAGACTGACGTTCAATAATCTCCATTACAATAAATAGAGAAGTGTATGTACCGTATGATGTAAGCAGCGGTTTAATTTCAGGGAGCGGCCGAAGGAACAGAGACTTCACACCAAAGATACTCATAATATGGCTGGAAGATTTTGAAGATCATCTCAATCTACCCATTGGTAACTCGTTGGTCTTTCTTTTTTAATCCGACTGATAAAAACAAGCAAAAATAAATTGCAACCGTTTCCCAGACGATCTGCTTCGGTACTGCGAAACGGGTGTGCCGTGGCGCCGTCACGAGGTGTGGTGTGTGTGCGTGAGCGCGGTGCTCGGCGGCCTCGTGCGCCTGCTCTGCCCGCCCGCCGCCGGCGTACTGGCCGACGGCTCGCTCGTAAGTACCCGCTTAATACAATTTGCTACAAATTAAATGAGTTAATTAGGTTTCAATCATAAAAATTCCCATTTTCGGCCACGAAATTTTCATTCATTTTCATACAATTATTTTTAAATTGTACTCAAAGTGTGCTAAAACTTTTTGTGTATAAGACCGTAAGCTGACATACGATTGCCTCGACAGGTGGCGCCACGCCTCCTTCCAGACTGCCTGCGGCGCGCCGCAACCCACCTCGCACGCCGCACGCGACTCAATACCGATCTGTAAGTTCTCATCAACAAAGCAGTAATTTTTATGTAACGGGAGGCAAACGAGCAGGCGGCAAAAACATCTTTATTCATTCATCTTACGCATATAAATCCATGTAACGAACCATTATAGACAATCAATACACTAGATGGCGCCGTGCAATCCTGAAAACTCGATGTTAAGTGGTAATCGTGATTTAATGACCTCGGTGAATGTATTTTGTATTTTGAGGAACTGACGTAACAATGCATTCGTTGGCTACGTCCTACTTGGAATAGCTTTACGGGACTCTGTTACTAAGTTCCAGGTAACCCACTAGACTTTGTGTCTATGTGTTTTTGGTTAAGAGGACTAAAACCCCTGCCTTTGTCCTTGCTGGGAAAAGGTGGTACTTGTCCTATTGAATTTGTACTAAAGTGTAATAAAACCTTTGTCAAGAACTGAGTCTTCACTTTGTGTCGGCAACGGTGACCAACATCTTTTACACTCTACATTTACTGCTAGTTCCCAAGGGCGTAGAACGGACGAGATGAACTGGCAACAAACTCTCCGCCTTTAAATCGCCAAGCACGGTTTCCAGGTCACGTGGAGTGCAATACTTACCGCCGCCTATGGACACCTGCAAAGCCTAGAGGCTTTCAAGTACTATTATCTTGGCATTTCCGTCTGTCAGTCTTTACAGATGTAGCTGTTGATGCCTGTTTTACAGGCACGTGAATAAACCCCGTAAACTTTGCAGCTACCAACCGCCCCACGTGCGCAGGCGCCACTTGATCCAGGAAATCGCGCAGCAGTACAAGAAGGACTTGGACGAACCGCAACTTCTCGAATCCCTGTTTAGAGCACCTTGATTTATTAAATGTTAATTTTAAGACTGAAATGTATTTAATGTTGAAGCTTTACATTCCATGCGGACTTGTACTTAAATGGTGTATTTATTTATTAAACAAATTATATATAAAAAGCTTTTTATTTTGTTATTTCATATATGCAATATATACATAGACTATATATATTGTTGATTTACACCAATATTACTCTTTCTTTGTCTCTCGTTGTATCAATATTTCATTTCAAAACATTTCTGAAATGTAAAAAACTAATATTAAAGCAATCCACTACACAATGTGTTAAGTACCTAATAAAGTTTAGATAATCATTAATCAAATTAGATAGTCATTATCCATAATACCCGTAAACTTAAAGAATTCCACATAGTTTTAGCGACGTTCAAAAGTATCTGTAAATCATCTTGAAATAAAAAAAAATGACTTTGTCAATATTGCTATGAAGCTGATGAGCTGCCTATAAAAATACCAACAATCGTCTTTCTTGCCTCTAAAGCTTTTCAGATTGTTAAATATAACGGAATAGTATGTACTATTCAGTTATATTTAACAATCTAAAAAGGTTTAGAATTATAATATACGGAATAGTATGTACTATTCAGTTATATTTAACAATCTAAAAAGGTTTAGAATTATAATATACGGAATAGTATGTACTATTCAGTTATATTTAACAATCTAAAAAGGTTTAGAATTATAATATACGGAATAGTATGTACTATTCAGTTATAATTAACAATCTAAAAAGGTTTAGAATTATAATATACGGAATAGTATGTACTATTCAGTTATATTTAACAATCGCAGATATATAGAGATAGAAGTTGTCACAGATACAACGTATTATGTAATTTAAATCCAAATTCTTTCTGGCCACCGCAATTCGATATTCAAATGGGCGTCAAAATTTATTTTTAACAGTTTTGGCAGGGTTGACTTAAAAATTTACAATTTTGTCGACGATTTTGTATTTGTCTTTTTTGTAGGTATATACTTAATACAAATTTAATGCCCATCCATATTTGTGCACGCCTAAAATTGATGAAGTAATGTTGATAAGTCAGACAACAGATGATAAAGGAAACACAGAAGGGGATGTGAACTGTTACGAAACTGCTGATGAGCTGTATGATATTATGGAAAGTACTCAATTTGATGGTATGTTAACTATATTTTTAACTTTACTATGTTTATCTACTGGCATATTAACTCGCATACATTCACATATTCCGGTGTAAGAGAATCGCTCCTGTTTTTTTTTAATTTGTACATATTTTTACTTTAAGATGAAACAATGGAGACCAGGGATTTAGTGATTTTATATAAAAACTTGGATGTTGGACCACGACTCGTGACTGAAGCAAAACACTCTCAAACGAAACAATCGAATCAATACGTTGAAACAGTGATTTATGATCACGATTCCGATGAGTCTGATCTTGGTGAGATATATAGCACCGAAGACATCCGAAATATCATGATAATTAACAAAGAAAGACTTGATTTGTTTAATAACACTGCATCATTTGAAAATACTCTGTGTCAAAAGCTTGGCAATCTCGCGATGAATACTTCCAACTGTGGCACAGCATTCGACAGAAAGTTTCTCTTCAAGGATATTGAAGACCAACTGAACTGCTTCATGCCTACTATGATGGACACAGACATGCTTCCTTCATCGCTTCTCGATTACATTTGTTGCAAACGACTAGAAGATAATAGCAACTTTTATATGGACAATGTAATACGTTATGTCCAACATACAATAGAACAACTCAAACGCATAAGTAATGGAGATTACTTGACAGAAAAGGCTAAAGAAAAGTGGAGACAAGCTGATTATGTATATCGCGACAATGCCTCCAAGAAGAGCATGTTGGCAAATTCAGTGAGTATTCCCCTACACCTGGAACGTAAATCGAGCAGAATAAAAAGTACCTGGCATGATATCGTCCATTCTGAAGTAGACATAACATCACTATCGAAATTATTAGAGAAGAAAATTGTTATAGAAATTCCGAGATTGTTAATAGGAACATATAAATTATTTACTAAGCGTTGCAACGATAATTTAATTATACGATGCAAAAAAGACGTAAATTCTTTAAACGAGACAACCTCTCGCGTCGATGTTGTGCTTAAGTTGAAGAAATCGGAGTCCGGTCATCTAATAAGTCAACTTAATTCTATTAAAATCGTGCAAGCCGTGTCTCAAGTGTCTCTCCAAGGTAAGTGAACATATCCTTTTTATATTAGGTACCTATATATCTTCGACTGATACCCCATATGCAATTGTTTTTTTTAGACTCTTCACAGACTCCATTGCTGGCTGTTACATGCGATTCGTTTGAAAACCTAAACAATAAAATTGAACCCAAAGTAGTGGAAATAAAGGAACGCGACACTTGCGAAGTAACCTACGACTGTAGTGTATTAACAAATCGATCACCTGACACTTGCGATGATTCGTTTATTGGCGTTGACACGGATACGAGCTCCGCGTCATTTGCCTTTGGTAAAGCACACGGTAGCAACGAATTGATGTTTACTTCTAAAACAAATGTCGAGTCTCTCAATGACGAGCAAAGCGAAGCCAATTTTAGTTTGATGTCTCCTGATGCATTGCGCTATAGCGTGCAACGGCTAAATATGAACTCACCTGTCCCCGAAGAGAATGAACACACAAACAAATGGAAGAAGTCACCAACGAGAATAAGAGTGAAGTCTCCGTATGAAAATTCTTCGTATGTAATGGAAGAACAAAAACGGAGAAGACTACTCGAAATTCGAGAACGACGCGAAATTAAGAAGAAATCCTTAAGTGACAATCGTAAAGTAAATAAGAATAAATACGCAAAGAATATAATGGCACAAGCATCTAATTCTGTTACAAAATTGTCAATAACAAACAAGTCGTTTTATAATTCTATATATGGACAATCTAATGATTCAAAATTTTTGAAAAAAGGTCGCAAAACTAATAACCAAGACTTAAAAATTATCGTGAAATTGGAAGAATGCGAAGGTGAAACTCGTAAAAAATCGCCACGGTCTCCAAGGAATAAAGAAAAATATATTAATCATAGCTACTACTTAGATGATGCTGACACCGAGGTAATGCATCTTCAAAATAATCTGCAATCAAAGCCCAACGCGGAAGAAGACGGTACCGCCTCGTCATCCGGAGTATCAGATTTGACATCTGGTTTAAACATGTTAAAAGATATAATATCCTTTAACAATACTTCTTATACACTGTCATCAATTTCTATAGATTCACAGTGAGTATATATTAACATAAATAAGTCTTTAGGAAAAAACACTGTACATCATGTATTATTTGTTTCAGGAATCGTATGCAAGAGAAAAGTGTTCCTAAATTAAAGCCGACCGAAAATGTAAGTTTAGTTCCGTCAAATACACCTAAGAATACTTCGCATACATTGGGACATCAGCATGGAAACGATGTTGTATTACCAGTTGAATGTCGAAGAAGTATTGATAAAATATACGATTTAATGAAAAAACTTGAAAAAGTAGATTCGTGTTCGGGTAATAACACAATACCTGAATATGATGATTTGGAGGCTCCGGCAGTAACCAAACAAGTAGGTTCTAGTGTACAACCTTCAGATAGTGGTACCAGTCTCAAACATCATGTGGTATCATCAAATCCCAGTTGTTTTAGTTTTGAAAAAGTCTGTCAAGAGTCACTAATTAAAAAGAACGTTCATAGAAAAAACGAAATACCAATCATTACATTACCAAAATATCAAATGAAGTCCCAAGCGTCATCCAGTGATAAGAAAAAAGAGCGTAAAAATATCGCTAGTCCAGTCGCGAAAATATCGGAAAATCCTCTAAAAGCAATATCTCAACTGTTGCGAGATTTTGAAAACGTTCAAAATAAACGCTCGAAGACAGACAACGAGTCCAAATTAAAAAAATATGTTACTGACAAGAAATACAGCAATCGTCAGGTTACCTTTAGAAAGCCAGTACAACAAGAACCTAATTTAAAGCCCAGCGAGCCATCATCAAGGGGTTCAACTCCGAAGACTAAAAAATCAAGAGTTAATACTCTCAATCACGCTGGAAGATCACAATACCATTTGAAGCCTACTGTGGAGGAAAAATCTGTTGATAAGTCAAAGCAAAAAAAAATTACAGATATAATAGATGAAGTTAAAGAAGCTAGGGGTGAAGCTGTGCGTGGACCACCGAAATCTAGGCTTGATAGTTTAGCACAACCCAGAAAATACAACCAATCGTGTTTAGAACCATTGTCTAATAGAAACAGGTATACCATTCAAAGATCACAACGTTCCACAAATACTATAACACAGCCTGAGAGGAGAGATTACTTAAGTGTAAAGAGAACGCAAAGAAGAGAAACTGAAATGGCTGGATCTGTTAAACCTCATTCCACCGCGCCGGCCTTAGGTGTGTAAAGGTGAATTATGTATTGTTTATGAGTAGTTAGTTAGCTGGCTTTTTGTAACATTACAACTTTTTAATAAGCAGTGAATGATGGGTTATGTTTGATTGAACAGGGATCAGCACAAGCCCCGACAGAAATCGCAAACGTTCTCCCGTGCAGACGACTGGACCGTACGTTAAATCAATCGTACCCAAAACACCTGAAACATTGTAAGAAATAACAAATATTATTGTGCATAGTGAAAACATTTGGAAAATATGTCTTAAAAGACTACTATTGCAGATTTAAAAAGATGGTCGCGGTGGAATCGTATGTAAATAATCACTATGGACGTCGTTCTCCAACACGTGATTTGAAAGGCTTCTCTGGAGTTCAAAAATCAAGAATACCGCTAGTACCAACCGATCTAGATATGGGTTCTTATATATATAAACCAAATTTAATGACTTTTTAAATATGTTTAATTAACTTTTTAATTTTTTCTTAGGTTCCATGACCTCATCTAGAACGGCAGAAGAATCTAATGTACTAGGAAAAAGGCTACACAAGATGATTGATATAATGATTAATAGCAGAATTGCACCGGAGCTTACATCACTTTGTGAGAAAAAAGAACCTTCAGTAAGCAGCGATAGCATGAATGAAGCGTTTGTTAATACTATGGAACATTATGAAGAACTAATATCAAACACAGATTATCCGATTGATGTTTTTGGTGATAAAAGTATAACCACCGCTGTAGCTAACATGCCGAAAGATAATGAAAGTATTCCCAGTAAAAAGTTGGATTTTAATGTCATCACTTATGATATACAGCCCTTTAACTCTTTAACCGAATTAGCCAGGCTGGAGAACGCGTTGTATCGGCGATTATCGGCTGGCGCATTTCAGAAACGATTAAGACTAAACAATTTAACATTAACACCGAAACATTCCCTGCAGCAAATATTTGTTTTGCAATCCGGAGATGTGGGATCGCTGGTTGTCAAATCTACATTATCACAAAATGTTCTTAGAAAAACATCATCTAAAATGATTAAAGAGATGGCTGAATCTGATATACCAATGGAGACTCATGTTGATTGGACGTTTGCCAATTTTCCCACCGAAGTCGCAACAGTTGCATATTCTACACTGAATACCGCAGGAGAGGTTAATACAGACTTACTAACTGATAGCAAAAATCTTGTACCATCTAATGAAGAGCAGAGTTTAAATAAAAGTCGAAGCTATAAAACAAATAAATCTGATACAGCAAGTGCTCAAAAAGACGCTGAAAATGAAGAACCAGGGGTTGAACTCGACGATAAAATACCGCAAAAATTAAACGGAAGTAGAGTACCAGTAGTAGAAACCCAGGATTCAATTATACTACGCAGTAAGGAAAATGGCTGCATGGTGGAAGGAAACATTGTAAAAAAGAAATGCTCAAAACTTGAAAAATTTCAAAATGTAGAAATAGCATCTGAAAAAAGTTGTGATGCTGTATTGGAAAATGAAACATCTATAGTGGACAACTCGACTTCACTTGATATTTTGGTAGGACTTTTGAACGAAATTAGAAATATCACCACATGCCAGACACATCTTACGGAAAATAAAACCGATGACACTGTTTGTAATGAACTCGAAGTTATATTGAAAGAAGCTGACTTTAGAGACCATTCCGTTGATCTAACTCCAATGGCACTGTCAACAAATTCATTGGACAACTATCAGCAACAAAGCATGTGTTACTTGTACAAAACCAATTATCGCATCCTAAACGAAGAAGCTTTCAAAAGAACGTTACACGCAGACAAAGAGGTTAATGCCAAAGTATCTGAAATTGATTATACACATACACTTACTGATATTCAGTCGAAATTTTTTCCGATTACTGTCCATCACAGTACCAACGTCACGAGCTCTCTTGTCGGTATTATAAGCGAACCATCAGAACAATCAATGTACTATTTTTCGGATTATAGTACGATATATTGCAACACCTCATTTAATAAGATTATAGAACTACCTACGATTGAAATAAGAGAATCGTGTAATGCATTAGCTCCTGTTGGTTGTGGAAGTGAAAGAAAATATAGAGAAAAATATAGAAATCAGTCAACTGATCTAAGTCGAGTAAACGACCTAAGGCAAGAGGCACATTTTGGCCCTATTTTGAAAATGAAACGAGATATTCTAGTTACTGTTTATTCGATACTGGTGGCGACGGTTTTCGCTGCGTTATCGTTTTCAGAAATATTATACAGATCGTGATATGTTTGGTTTTTCACTGTCTATTTATAGATACTATGTTAATTTTTGATATTTAAATTATTTTGTCAAATAATAAAGACCGTAATAATTTATATTTTACAGAATATATCATTGTTGATAGTCTAGTTGGCTGTAGCTGTAGGCCTTTATAATATAGATTTGTATCAAACCAAGTGTTTGCCGGCAATGTTTATTTTAATATTTATTGTGCCATGAGTTTAATAAAACTTTGCTATGTCGTTCAGTCCGACTTTACACATTGTCGTGAATAAATTTACAAATTTGATATACTGGATTTTTGCCTTATATTGTTCTTTAAATGGATGCAAAAGCAAATATTTAATATTTTCTTTTAAACAAGCTTAGACCATTGTAGATTTTGTAATTTGTTAATAGGTAATTTATAGTGATAACTTGTAGACATATATTTTTATGACAGGGTTAGGAATGATAGTGGACGGATATAAGAGATTGTTAGATTTAAGTATAATTTAAATTCTAATTTGTTTTTATAAGTGTTACGGTCGTAAATAAATAAATAAATTTATTTTTTACTAGCTTTCCGCCCGCGGCTTCGCCCACGTGTAATTTGGTTAAGTATTTTTAACGATTTTTAATGATCTCGAAAGGGCTTTCTTTCACGGGCTAAAATCTTGTTACAATTGGAATTATATATAGCCTGTGTTACTCAGGGATGATGTAGCTTTACAGGATCGGATGATTCGGGGAAATCGAGGGCAACTTTCAAATTAACATACAGGCAATTAATATTCTGACAACTTTTATATTCTGATAGTCATCTTCTTATGTGTATGAGCTGATGATGAAAGGTAAAACTCCTCAGCGGTTAAGAGTTAAAAGAAAATTCTTACGAAGTTATGAGTACGAAATACGTACTTGTGAGGTTATTACTTATTAGCTTTACCAAATAATAAAAGGTAAACCTCATTAACGTTAAGGATGTAGGTGGAAAAATGGATGCGGACAAACGATAAACGTCTCTTCTCTTCACTCGTTTCCTTTTACTTAAAACGTTAATGAAAGTTTGAACTTCATGGTAGTCATTACACAATGGAGCATCTTAATACCGCGATGGATATATTTGGCCTAAGTAGAAGTTCTTTAAAAAAAACTAAGACTCAACCTCGCACACTCACTCACACAGCAACACCATTGCACACACTGATACACACTCACACACTAAAATGTTCGTACTACACATAGTTCCACTTGTTCATGTGTATATATATTTTTATTTATTCTTTTCTGTTCGTGTTTTTTTTTGTTATTCTTTTTTCTGAACTTAGATTCTATTTCAAGTTCTATATTTTAACCTTATTTGGGCTTTATTTTCAATCTATTTTTATTGTGTAAACTGTTTTTGATAAGCTGTACCTATACAGCCTTTAAGAAATAAAAAAATAAAATAAATCTAGGTTGATGACGAATTTTATCAACGCCATCTATCGAGCACATTGTTCAACACTTCAACCGCGCTCGCGTGCACTGCGTTATTTGTTATTTTTGTTACCTCTCATAGGTTTTAATATTAAGATTAACTTATATTAGAACATATTTAACAATATATAACTAATCAATCAATATAAGTGTTTAAAAATTTTGAAGCAGTGGTTGAAGTAAATTTTCAATTGACCATAACTTATTTTTCTCTTAACCGATTTTGATAAAATAACTTTTGACAACGCTCCCAATTATATGTAACCCAACTGTGAAAACCGCGTTCAAATCCGTTCAGTAGTTTTCAAGTTATAACGTACCAGACAGACAAACAGACAGACAAGAATTCCAAAAATTGTTTTTTTGGTTTCTATGACTCTTCTTTAATTGTCTCCTTTCAGTTTTTTGGAAAAATATTTAATGTACAGATTTTCGATTTTTACTGTCTTATTATTAGTATAGTATAGATTAGATAAATGATATTGACAATTGTCAATGACCTGAGGCATAGGATTTTGATTTTTTCAAACTGTCATCTGTTTCATCATTAATGTGTGCACGTTTAGAACAATTTCAAAACAAACTGATAATTGAGATATGTAGTTAGTTTTCTTATTAATTTGCCTTTGAGTGATGATTGATGATCATCATTTTATTTGCTATGACAACTCATGTTAAATACTTAGTCTTAATCTTGTATTAGAGATGGATTCCTCTAAAAAGGTAAATTGGAAAAAGCCCATCAAAGTACCGAACAAAAAGCACATAACTAGCGACTTAGATAATACTGCTCCAATAAATCAAATATTAGAGGAACTTCCATATAAAAATAAAGAAGCTTTCAAATTTTATGGAAGAAATTTGCGGCAAAGGTGGTCTTTAATGAAACACTCCTTACTTCCAAGTTACCCTTTAAACACTTTCAACGAAGATTGGGCTGGACAACTACTATCAAATTATTTTGAACCATTATGCTACAAAAGTGTCCCACCACAGTTTATTACTTCCATACATAATATAGGAAAAAAAGATCCTGTTGTTGAGTATATGCAAGACAAGTTAGAATGGAATAGAAAACTTCTAATTCATGCATATACCGCAAGTAAGTTTATTATAGTGTAACATATATTACTTTTGACTACGTAGCACGAAGTACCAAACCCACATTATATTTTAAAATTGTGACAATATTAGCATCATTAACATTACAAAAAGTACTAAATACCACTCAATTTTTAGATACTTACAAGTATGAAGAGAGGCTTGAAATGCTTAATGAAGATGTTATAAGTTGCCCAAAAACTTTAGTTACAATGGCTGAACTGTTAGACAATGACCCAGAGCCATTTTTTGATGCCAACTACAATTGGTACTATGCAGGATTTGGAAATTTACAAAAAATAAATGTCCTTGATGGACAGTATTTATTATTCAGTATATTTAACACTTTATGTAAGTATTCTTTATTAAGCTAATAACATTAATTTACTGATAATTTTGATGGCAATAGGGGAATAAAAGAAAATATTTTTACAGATCTAAAGGAATTTAATAAAAAGGAAGTGAAAATTGTAAATGAACCATTAGCATCCTTTGACTGTGGCCAGGATAGCAATATTCTTGAAGTGGTATATTCTAATGAGTGTATACCAATTGTTGCTGTTAGGACAAGGAAAAAAGTATTTATTCTAAAAATAAAAATACAAGATGAACGCATAGAATTTGAGAAAATTACGCTGCTAGAAAATGAAAAACCGTTTGTCGGTATATCATTTGACACTTTTCATAAAAAAGTTTTATATGCAACGCTTATAGATTCTAATATGTATTTAATTAATGTAGAAACATTGCTAGCAAAGAAAATATTGTTAAAGGCAAACACAAGCAAACACTTAAACAATTGGAACATTATTCTTGCAACTAAAAAAGATTACTACACAAATGTATCAGCAAATGCTATTCATGTGTATGATAAAAGGACAAATGTTTTAGAACAGGTTTATAACAATATCAAATCCATTGTTGATGAAACTTGTTGCAATCCAATAACAGTTGCTAGGCAATTTGAAAACAATAACTATTTATACTTTGGTACAAGTCACCATTTATTTTTACTGGATCTAAGATTTGTCAAGCAATATAAAATACAAGCCGCCCAACGTTGGACACATGGAATGGAATTTCCTCCAATTTATATAAATAAGTGTGAATTTGAAAAAAATAAAGATTTGCTCTGTTTAAGTAGTCAATGGTGTGAAGATATGTGCGTAATATCTGATTATAAAAAAGGTGAGTTTTTTACACCCAGCAACAATATAACGATACCGTACCGCCCACCTAGTATACTTTCCGTACTTCAAGAGGCCAGATCCCAACTATCTTGCGATGATATTTATAATCCACTGGATAGCCGACTCAGTACTTCAATAACTGGAGCTTTACTTATTGAACAAGCAAATAGTTATGATGTTCTAATGCTTAATTCTCTTGGTGATATCACCCATCATATTTTATATCCAGAACATATGGGTAGTATAATGGAAGACGACAGTGTGAGACAATTACAGAACTGGTCTAAACTTTATAAGACTGATGAAAGAACTTTTGAAGTCACAGCAATGATTGATATAGCTAATGTATGGAAGAAACTGGTTAAAGTCCCAGAAGATGTACAACTAGTGACCAACGTTGAAGATGAACAGTTTCACATCAATGAAATAAAGGAAACATTTGAAAACGAGGAAATTGATGTTGAGCTTAAAGATGTGTGGCTGGAGGGGATGGGGACAGAAGATGAATTAATGTTGTAAATACTTATTATAAAAGCATATTTCTCCTGTGATAAAAATACATTTTAAGCTATAATCTGTGTTTGTATTCATTGCCACAGGATATTTAAACTACCAGCATGTCTTGTGTTAAGTAGGTCTTATATAACACTTGCTGGCCTGTACATAATATTAAAATAAAACAAGTACATTTTTAAACAATCTATATTTCCTGACAGACGACAGACATTCAAGGTCACAAACATGCTCATGAAGTTAACGAATAACAATATTTTAGGGTATTCAGCTTGTATAATAAATTACTTAAATTTCAAAACAAAATTGTTTCAATATTTTTCTAAATGTTTTAAATCTTCTCTGTGTAGTAATTACACAATGCGGTGTATTTCAAATTATTATTTTAAGCAGCATTATATTGTCTGAGCTTTTTTAGCTGTAGCATGTATTAAAATACAAATATAAGCTGTTGATTTCATGGTAATTTCTTGTTCAAAGTGGTTTTGGCAAAGTAAGAGGAACAACAATAATAATATGTACAGGTGAATCCTACATAAGATAACTAAATTATTAAGCTACATTTCAAATTAGCATGGGCTCCCTGAAAACAAACAAACATTGAATACAATAATAATATTAATTTATATTTAGACTATTATTGAAGTAGAGAAAAATTTACCATTAACGTCTCGTAAATGACCTCAACCACCCCCTCGCCAGGTTTTGGTCTGGTGAGGAGACGCGCTCATTCTTCTCACTCTCCATTTGTTCAAGCAACTTGCGTTGGTTTTCACGGAAAGCGGCGATGGGGTCTTCAAACTGACTATAATATGTCACCACTTCGCGGACATCTGACACATTCGACATTGCAATGGCTGGAATATAGATAACATTATTATATAGTCTGATATTTGATTAAATAATAGTTATAAATAATAATTATATCACACATACTTTGCAATAAGTTGGCAAGGTCAAGCAGTGCTGTATCATCGTCAGCTCCTTTCCATTTCTTAAGTATAAGTGCATTTTCTGATTGGAACTTAGTTGCTTGTTTATTCCAGTCAACAACAATTACCTACAACAGAGCGTCTATGATAGAGCATAATTTTATAGGCACATCCATCCCACTAAACAAGCTAATCATTTTTAATCCCACAACAACATCAGAAGAAATGATCTGACTACAGCAGACACCATACAACCAATGATTGATAAAAATTACTTTGAATTGAAAAGGAGTATGCATTCTATAATATATAGATGAAAATATTACCTTTGACAAATCTCTATTTAGTCCCTCTAAGTTTTTAACATGAACGCCGTCCATAAAGTGTGTAGAATCTCTAAATAATCTGTATGAGATAAGTTTATTTTCGGGATCCAATTTATCAAGTACTGGCCAGATCATAAAGACATTCTCTGATGTAAATATGACAACTTCATAGTCTGAACTTGCTACGGTTTGTAAAAATTGGTCAACGCCTGGACGTTTCTTGAATCTGGGAGAGTCAAAGTTGTAAATTAACAAGATGTTATTATTGCACTAGCCCCAGTTGATTCAATTAATATAAATATGTTACCTCCAGCCAGTTTGATAAGACCAGTCAGGGTGTACTAGAACATCAGTGAATTCAAGTACTAGTGTATAGGTGGGTTGATAAGGTGGCGGCAAAGGGTCAGGCAGTAGTTTGTCACGGGAAGGCTCTTTGATCATCTGTGGATATACATCTCATATTTGTAAAGGTCAATAGCAACAGAAATTAAAACCATAATAGCAATATTAAAGTTTGCAATTGCAAGTGTTATATAAGTTTAGTCATGTAACTGAAAACTTTACCTTTTCATAGAAAGTAAGTTCCTTCCAAGTACGCCTTAGGTACTGCCACACAATAGGTTGATTTGTGAACTCATCTTCTAAGATCTCACCCTCATCTCCAAGTTTTGGTGCACCCATTTCCACCACCATACATCCACCCATAACTGTGAGTGCACCACCAAACACTGCAAATCTGAAAGAAGTATATAATTTATAGGTAATTCTATTTATTAAACTGTCAATGTGTGTAATGTGTTGGTGTTTAACATCATACATAAAATTCTGTATGTTGTTAATGTTACAAGTAATTTGTTTACCCAATTTTCATGCGTTTCCAACTTTTTTCATTTTCTTGTGATTTCTCTTTTTCTTCTTGTTCAAACTTCTCCTGCTCATGTTTCACTTCTTGTGCTTTATTTGTGCTTAAATCATTTTGAGGAAAAAATCTACCTAATATATTCACTTTTTCTGATGAATTCTCTTCTTTATTCTTACTTCCTGCAAGCAAGCAATATTTATATTTAAGAAAATGAAATAAATAAATTAATGTATTCATTATTGTGAGAGATTACAGACCAGCGACGGTTTATAGACGAGAAACGTGTTTATAGATATATATTTTTTAAAAATTGGTTAAATTGTTTAACTAACCTAGGTTATCGGTAGAAGAAAATCTTGTTGTAGTGGCTGATAATATCCATAGATTTTGTCGCGTAAAGTTTGTTGCTTGATACCTAATACCTCCGCAACACACGGCTCTTGTTAGAAATAGTACTTTTCTTAGAGACATTTTTTATTTTAAAGAAAATATTTATTGAGTTGTTCACATTTTCTACAGAATTAAATGTCAAATTGAACCGTAGTTCGAAACAAAACAATGTCAAAATATATTAAGTGACAGTTCACACTAACCAATTGCCAGTTAGGGGTGTGTGATATGAAAATGAAAAAATACGAAGTGCTCTAGTTTTGGCAATTGACCGTTTGGTTTTGAGTTATGACATTTACGTACCTTTCTAGTATTTATTAAAAAGATCTGCGCCAAAAAATAACAAGATTCAAGAGAAATAATTAAAGTTGAGTCGTTATTTGCAAACATTTTAAAATGAACAGTAAAAAACCAACCGGTGCTAGTAAACAAAATTCATTATTAAGGTTTATTAAAAAAGAGGAAAGGAGTACCATTCAACAGTCAGTATTAATATATCTAGAATCTTAAATATTGTTGTTTAATTTACCTACAAGAGATATTTTTCTGTTATTTATAAACTAACTCTTAAAATTTTCAGTACAAATAAAGAAACTGAAAAAAAATCTAAATTTGTTTGGAAATCTAAATCATCAACCTCAAGTTGTAAGTATTAATTTTCATTTAAAATTAAGATTAAACATTTTTAATGAATTTCGTATACAATAATTGTTGTATTATTTTAGTCAACCCACCATTCAAGACAAGTCCAAATCAAAAGGTAACTTAACAATATATATTTTTTAATCTCCTATAATAATGTGTTTGCCCACTCTTTTCACTACTATTTTTTATTTCTTTGCTTTTAGTATTTTGAGTTTCCTCAGATAGCTTTTAATAATAAAAACTACCTCTAAAGTAAAAACACTTCCTATGGTGCAGTTATATTTACTAATTTATTTGTATGCACTTTCAGGACTCAATTATTGTTAAATCAAATATATCAAATGTTACATCTCCACATAATGCTGTAAATGCTTCAGCAAATAAGTATAATAAGAATATATATGATCTATCTGATTATATGGATGTGGTATGTTTTTTCACAATTCCCATTATACTACAATTCTAAAATGTAATTCCATTTGTTAAGTGTATTTATTGTTAAACTGTTAAAATTATATGAAAAAATATTCCATATTATTTGTATGTATGTATTGTGTTCAAGAACTGCTAAGCTGTTTTGTAAAAAAATTGCTTGAATTTTTTTTTAGGACTATCCATCACATGTTCATGAAACACATATGAGTTCATCACAAAGTACAAATAAATCTATACGAATAAGCGAATCTCTATCCCCTGTAAAACTAGAAGGCAAAGAAAAATCTTTAGAAAATATTTTAACATTAGAAAAACATGAAAATCTAAAAACACCGCAGAAAATCAGTCCTAAAAAAGACAAGGATCCATTAAGGAATTTAAAGTTGGACAGTTCCATATCATTTTTCCTATCAAATATATCTCAACACCCAGCAATAAGTAAGCAACATAAAGTGAGTATTAGCTTTAACTCACATGAAAATGGTATTTATCAGATTATATTTAGCTGAATTAATCCTGATTGTCTCAACTGAAATTGCAAGTTAGTATACAAGATTGATGAAGGAAATCTTGCAATAAAGCTCTTTAAAAATGTTTGGTAAAGCAAACTGGTGTTGTAGATAAATCTATATTCTTTTGTAATTAAGTATATTTGAATTTTTCAACCCATTTTTCAGGACAAGAAGATTGTAACTCATAGTGACATTGAAGAATGTAAAACAATGTATATAGAACTCTTAGAAAAAATTAGCGATGCATTTAACAGAATACCAAATTGTATAAAGGAAAAGTTTCCAGGATATGATAGTAAAACTTATTCCAAAATGAACTATTTAAAAACAAAACTAAAGTCTGCTTTACAACAGAGACCAATTGACTCTTTGCAATCTTCATCTGAAACATTAAATATAAGTAATGGTAGAGAAAGTCCATCGTTACTTAACAAGGATGACCTTCAAGATTTCGATCGATGTAGTCAAGTAGCACATAAGTTAACCGATAAAGATTTTGATAATAATATAGAAACTTCAACACCGGACATACAATTATTTAATAGAAATCAATATAATAAAACAATCTATTCGGATCTGGTACCTAAGAAAGCACTATCCTTTGATTTGTTTTCACCCAGTAATGGATCTGTTAAAAGCATAAATACAAGTATAAACTCAGATTCAGAACCTTCAAACACATCAGACAATCCAACTAGAAGAGGCAAATTTGTTTTTAAAAGACCTTCACGAGCGCCTGATGATTCTAATACGCCAACGAGAGATGTGCCTTCAAGTACATTTGAGAGACTGAAAATTGCATCGGAGAAACTGCAGCCATTGATACCCGAAGTGGCACCCAAACATGCACCAATAGGCAACAGTTCAGTTGCATTTCAACCGCCACAATTGAGTAAAAGTGCTTTAATGAGTTTGGGTAAACCGTGCACAGTAGTATCACCAATTGTTAAAGATAGTCCAAATGAAACTGACTTTGAGGACACAGACGACTATGAGGTGCCTTTAGATTTGGATGATGTCACGGATATAATGCCTGAAGATTCCAGAACTAGTGTTATAAACATAAGTGATTCGCTACCCAGTACGAGTAAAGTTCACATAGAGAAAGAAATTGTCATCGATGATGATGGCTGGCCTGAATATAATCCGGAGGATTTTGAGGAGGTGATGGAAGAGAGGGGTGATGTTAGCAAGGACGTGATCAATTTGATGGATCAGTCGGTGAGGGCATCAAAATATGAGGGGATGGGGGATTTCCACGAGGGCACCAAGAATGATGGAATAACTGGTGAGTTGGATTCTTTTATATATTTACTCTAAAGCGTCGCAATGAATTAATTAAAAAACAATCAAAAATCATATTTATGCATAATGATTTTTCTTCTCCACATTTAACGACCACTCTGTATAACGCGATAAATAGTTCATAGCATAGTCCCCTCATTCATATAGAGTTTACACTGTAATTGAGATATAGTAATTACCATATTGAGGTAACAACTGAATTTCTCTGTGAAACGAAGTGTTATTGATTGTAGGTGAGTTTGACGGATCGAACTACCCGCACTCGAGCCTGATGATGGAAATGTTCAAAGAGAAGTTCGGGCTGAAATCTTTTCGGCCGAATCAGCTCCAAGTGATCAACGCCACGTTGCTGGGTCACGATTGCTTCGTGCTTATGCCGACTGGGGGAGGTGAGCCTCCAACTATTCATTTTCCTTTCTTTATTCTTAGTCTTTTCTTGTTTTTGTTATTTATATGTATAAATATTCACTCTCAATAGGTTTTCGTATATTAAGTAATACAAATAAAAATTTGCTGATTTGTTGAAAAATTATAAACTTAATTGACATGTATACATGGTGTTACAAAGGAACTGCCTTATCTTATTTTAAAGGCCGGCAACGCACTCACGAGCTCCCAACACGAGTGGGCGGTGACTTCACCTTTATGGTGGGCCTCCTGCTCGTTTGCCTCCTTTTCTATAAAAAAAATCTTAAAATTGCTTGTCCATTTAAAATTACATTTCGTTTCATGAACACTGCTGATGCCAGGCAAATCTCTTTGCTACCAGTTGCCCGCGATACTGACACCAGGCGTGACAATCGTGATATCACCATTGAAATCACTCATTTTGGATCAAGTCAACAAATTATTGTCGTTGGATGTGAGTTTTTTTTTGTTGTTCATGTATTTCAATTGATTCAGCGCTTACGGTTAGACGTCTGTAATGTTCTAGCGCTTTTTCTATTGCGATACATTTTTGGTAAGAGTGCTGCTTAAAGAGCCGATGAATGCCCAGATTCCGGCTGCTCACCTGTCCGGAAGCAAGTCCCAAGCCGAGATCGAGGAGGTGTACCACTGCCTCTCCCTCCGAGAGCCCTCCATCAAGCTGCTGTATGTGACGCCAGAGAAGGTGAGCGGCTCACCCAAGTTCCAGAGCATGCTGGACATGCTCTACGCCAGAGGGAAAGTTTCCAGGTGAGTTTTTCATTTCTATAGTGTATAGAAAATAACCTTTGGGTTGTTTGAGTTGTTAAGATTTATGTTTTTATTATTATTACATAAATCGATACTTGATGTTTAGCAGTTTACAAATCAATAAAATAATTATTTACATCGAAAAATTAAAAGAAGAATACTACATTTACTGCTACTTCTCAAAGCAAGGGTGTAGCGCGGACGAGAAGAACTGGCAACAAACTGTCCCACAGCACGGTTGTAAAGAGCTGCAACCCTTACACCATGCACCAGCGAATGGGCCAATATCTATTGACCTACTTCAATATAGATATTTTGAGTTTGATTTACAATCACACACTATAAAGATATGTGTGTTAATGCCTTACTCTTTTACTCTTCTCCTTCTGATATAGTTTTTTTTACGATGAAAAGGTTTCTTGTGTTTCCAGGTTTGTGATAGACGAGGCACATTGCGTGTCCCAGTGGGGCCACGACTTCCGACCTGATTACAAACGACTGTTCATGTTGCGGGATCGGTTTCCGAAAACCACCCTCATGGCCCTAACGGCTACGGCCACGCCCCGCGTGCGCATGGACATTCTACATCAACTCAAGGTAATCTTTCTTACCTACAAATTTAAGAAGAGCCTGGCTGGTCCAGGCTCTTCTTATTTGATTTGTTTAAATCACCATTTTCTTTTCATATGTCCTTTTGTGGTCCATAAAGAGCGATTTGTAACCAATAGGTAACGAGCTGCAAGTGGTTCCTCAGCAGCTTCAATCGTCCCAACCTCGGCTACAGGATATTGGAGAAGAAGCCGAAGAGCATCAACCAGGAAGTGGCTAACATTATTAAGGAGAGATTTTTCAGGTGAGAGTCAGATATTAATAGTATTTTAGTGTGTGTTTTTTGTGTGTGTGATTTGGAAATGATTTTACAGAGTATCGGGAATCGTGTATTGCCTGTCTCGAAAGGAGTGTGAGAGTCTGACAGTGGATCTGCGGAAGGTGGGCATCCAAGCAGCGGCCTACCACGCGGGTCTCGCTGACAAGAAGAGAGAGGAGGTGCAGGCTGGGTGGGTGGCTGACAAGTTCACGGTGGTGAGTCTCTTTTCATGTCTTACATTTGCAAGTGAATAGAAGAAAAGTTTTCTTTTAAGTTTGACGTAATAAAATTTTGAACAGTGTCTGTATTTGTTTTCATGTATTAATGGTTCTTGTCTCTCTTCTTAGATTTTATGTTTGTGTTAAATTTTGTAACTCTTTTGTCCCAGTATTAAGCAAATTATGTATTAGAACTTACAATTGAAGGAGGGATTTTGCTGTTTTTTGTATAACAAAAGAAAAGCCACACCATAACCGCGAAGACGCGGCCCATAAACCCTCACACAAAAGACGCGGTCAAATCGTCCAATGTCGGCAGATCTGCGCCACGATAGCCTTCGGCATGGGCGTGGACAAGGCAGACGTGCGCTACGTGATACACCACAGCATGCCCAAGTCCGTGGAGGGCTATTACCAAGAGGCGGGCAGGGCGGGCAGGGACGGCGAGCCCGCCTCCTGTCTGCTCTTCTACTCCTACGGGGACGTGGTTCGGTATCGCCGGTTGCTCGACTGTAAGATTATACTTGTCATCAATTGAATCACTTTATCGACTTAAAACTTAATAAAAATGTAATCGAAGGTTTAATCTCGCAGTGGAAAGGAACACCACCCCCGAAGCGAAACGAGTCCACATAGAGAACCTCCTTCGGATGGTGGAGGTCTGCGAGAGTGTCTCCGAGTGCCGTAGGGCCCAGGTCCTCACATACCTCGGTGAGAGGTTCTCCAGAGAGTTGTGTAAGAGAGACAAGGAGACCGCGTGCGACAACTGCCTCAACGACCACAATTACAAGGTTAGTCTTTCATTGCAACCAAGCTGAGTTTCTTGCCTGCTTCTTTTCTTAACATACATATTTAGATTGAAGAAGATTCAAATAGGTTCGTTCGAAAGGTTCGGCTACCGAGAAGAGCCGGTAAGAGACTCGACATATCCAAATAGAAATATGACTTCCTCTCGTTGAAATTAGCCCGTGGACGTGACGGAGGATTGCAAGGTGATAGCTCGCGGCATCCGCGACGCGGCCCATTCCAGCTTCACCCTCTTGCACGTGGCCGATGCGCTGCGCGGCTCCATGCAGCAGAGGATCTCCGCCTTGAGGAATACTCCGCTGCACGCGAGGTACAATTCTCCTACTTTTTTCTATGTCCTTTAGATAGGCTTTGTTAGAGTAGAATATTGCAAGCAAATGCTTTTTGCAAATGTATAAATTTAAAGTTAAAGAGTAAATATATTTATTTAGTCGTACTAAAGAAGGTGTAATGATGACTTTCAGATGCAAGAGCTGGGCCCGCGGAGACGCCCAGCGCCTCCTCCGTCAGATGGTGGTGCGAGGGCTCTTGGCGGAGAAGCTCGTCGTGAACCAAGACATCGCCAGCGCATACGTCACTCTCGGCCCTAACGTACAAAAGTACGTAAAAAGACCTAAACATTATTTATTTTATGTAATTTGATTTAAAAGAATGAAGCCCCAATTGAAAGGTTGATGTCTGGCAACATCCGCGTCGTGTTCCCCATGAAGACAGATAAAAAGGCAACGCTGGTCACCACCGTGGCGCCAACAGATGAGAAGGAGACTCCCATCTCTGCCCTCATCAAGAGAATAGAAGAGCGGTGCTACGCCGATCTGGTTGAGGCTTGCAGGTGATTGAATTTAGGCTTTTCAATACTGCGGTGTTGTAAAAGGAAAATGAAGTAATTTTCCCAATTTCCAGGGAAATGGCCGCCGCCCGCGGCTCCTCGCTGACCGCGGTGTTGCCCTTGGCGGCTCTCAAGGCGATGTCCACGCGTTTGCCGGAGACTGCGGCGGAGATGCTCACGCTGCCTCACATCACGCGGGCGAACTTCGTCAAGTACGGGCAGGACCTGCTCAAACTCACGTCGGCCTATGCTGTCGAGAAGTTGGGTGAGCTATAAGACGGGATGCTGTGAACGAAAGTTTTGCTAATAATTTGACTTCTAAAATCCTCTGGGTTTTCAGGTCTCCTAATGCAGTACCAGGATGAATTAGAAGAGGAGAAAAAGCAGGAGGACAAAGAGTTTCAGGAAGACATGGACTCTGACACGGATTGGGGCGGTTTGGCCCGAGAAGCCAGCGCTGCATCAACTCGGGGGAGGGGGAGGGGCACCTACAGGGGGGGCGTCAGGAAGAAGTCAGTTTTGTATATACTTATTATTAATATTATAAAACACCACGGGTTAATTAACGAGGTAAAACTGGGAAGTAACAGATAATAAACTCTCAGGTACAAGCGAAGGAAGACTCCATCGTCTGCTAAGAAGAAGGCCTACCGAGGGTCCTTCGCCCGCAGGGGCCGGGGCTCCAGCACTAAGCGTTCTCCTGCTAAATCTGGTAATTTTTGTAATAAAGCTCTCTTGTTACCACTTGGTCACTTCTGCTCGCCTGGTAGGTGTTAACCGACTTTAACAAAAAGGAGGTAAACTCAGTTTGCGCAATGATCGCCGAACAGGGGGTCCCGGGTTCGATTTTGTGGTCAATAATTAAATATAAACTCCATGTAACGATCGACAAACTCTCTTCTTTCTGATTTTTCTTCTCTCCAATTTACAGCCACTCTATAACGCCATAAAATGCATATTCCCTACAGTGTCGTTATATAGAGTGTACACTGTATTTGATGATCACATTTGTTCGCTATGGGTTATGATATATGTGTTAACCCATAACATGCTAAATCGAGTGAACAAAGTGAAGTGCTTTTACACACTTTCAATTCTGTATGAAGGTGAAATTGAATAGGAAAAATCCTTCTTCTTAATATAATCAAAATTAAGCTTGTTGCATACAAGTTTGTCCATAAATTTATCTAAAAATACATCCTAAACGGTTCATCATAAGAATACGTATGTTGTAAGCTGGTTTAACTGGTGGTTTACGATTAGGTACTTCGGGCGGTGCTAAACTTGGAAGTATGCCGGTCCCTCGGGCTGCGGTCGCGAACACGCGACCCGGAGTGGCCAATTCTAGTAAATTTCAATTCTAATCGGCCTTAATTTTATTTTTTTTTTAAATAATATTAGTCTATGAATGTAAAGAACTAAATATTAGAAGCATTTTTTTGGTTATATAATGTTGATTTCATGAGCCAATCTGTGATTCTGAAAATAAATTGATTTTTCTTAATTTTTTCATTTCCATTTTGTCCTGTTTGAATTCCGTCCTTCGATAAACAACTATGTTCAGACATTGATTACAGAAAAAGGTGGATTTAAAATGCGAAAGTAACTCTGTCTGTATGTTTCGTTTTCACGCATGAACCACTGAACCGATTTCTATGAAATGTGTACGGAGAAAGATTATTTTTTTGCGAAAAACTCATCGATTGAATTGGGGAATAAAAGCTTGTATCAAAGTTTCAACAGAACTCTGCCATTTAGCAACCGATTTTCCAAATTCCTTTTGTATTTGAACCACGCGGACGGAGTCGCAAGCAAAAGCTACTAATTATTAATAAATAGAAACATCTTCTCTAATAATATCTTTAATAAGACAACAAAACGTCCATACAACATATGTGACAATATACGAAGCTTTTTTGATTAATTTTATCAATCTAAATGTATAATAATCTTCATAGCTTCCCCAGTTTTGGCAAGATCGAAGGCATCCTTAGCCTTGTGTATTGTATAATGATGAGTTATAAAAGATTTTAAATCTATTTTTCCATTGGAAACAGCCGACAGAGCGGGTGGGTATCTGAAACATTACAAATATCATTGAAAGTTATTGTTTTAGATAGATTACTTATAGAGTTAATTATAAAATTCCTAATATAATAAAAAGCCTTTTATTCAGATCAACTTACTTCTAACTAACAACTATTTTGATTTAATTATTATCCTAATATTTGCTCCTATTATTTTTTATAGATTGTTTTCCATTCTACTCTTTCCTGTGCCAATCTGTTCCACATAACTCACGCCACTACGTTGATATCACCGTCCCATCTTCTCTGTGGTCTACCTCTCATCCTCTTACCTTCTCTAGGATACCATTCAGTTACTTTCTTACTCCATTTAATATAAAATTCCTAAGCCTGTCAAAAGATGTCACATTCTGGTGCAGAGTTAAGAAAACGATTTATGAATATAAAGCCAAAAAGTACTTACGAATTCAAAAGTCGAAAAGCTCCAATAATATTAACTTCTCTTAACATGGCGCTACTTAACGGAAGCTCCGAACGCTCTTCACCGATACCAACAATCAAAACTGTACCACCAGTTCGCGTTACCTAAAAATCTTTTTCTTAATCTTTTTTTCCTTTTTGACTTTAATAACATTCAAACTCAAAATATCTTTATTCAAGTAGGTCTTCATAAAGACACTTTTGAATCGTCAATTTTTACACTACCACCGATTCGGAAGGCATCTACCGAGAAGAACCGGCAAGAAACTCGATAGCTGCTCTTTTAAAATAAACAATTAATACAAAATTGTGCTACTGACAATTAAAATAACAAAGCATTGTAAGGCTACTCAAGAATTGAACTGTCCCGATGCTGAGCCAATTGCCGACACATTAAAGGGATCTTTGTCCTCTAAGTATTCGTTTACGGTATAGTATGCCTTATTCACTTTATATTAGTAGTATTCAGTAGCCCCCGTCATTAAAATACAAACCGTCATAGCTACTCTCTGAGCGGATGCGAAACCGCAAGCGTCGATGGTGACATTTGGTGTCGTTCCCAATATATCCACGATTTTATCCACTACCTGCTGGTCAGTGTGTGTTTTTTTCACTAAGAGAGTGTAGTCGGCTCCTAATTTATGTGCGTTTGTGAGCCTGGCTTGTACCACATCTGAGAAAGTATACACAAAAACTTACAGCATAGAAATAATAAGACTTAAAGATACAAATTAAATGGACATATCTAGTTTTTTTTTATTTTAGCGTTCACTAAAGCAAATTTTAGAAAATTTGATTCTTTACTATTTTGTTATAAACTAGCTTGCCGCCCGCGGCTTCGCCCACGTGTAATTTGGTTAAGTACATAGCGTTTTTAATGATCTCGACAGGGCTTTCTTTCACAGACTAAATCTTGTTACAATTGGAATTATATATAGCCCGTGTCTCTCAGGGATGATGTAGCTTTACAGGATCCGATTCAGGGAAATCGAGGGCAACTTTCAAATTAACTTACAGGCAATTATTTTTCTGTTAATTTTATATTCTGATAGTAATCTTCTTATGTTATGTTTAATGTACAGACATTCGATTTTTACTGTCTTATTATAAGTATAGATATAGATTATCAAAACCAACTATTTAGGGAGTAATCTTAAACAGGTGTTGTAAAAGTTAGTCCCTAATTATTTTAAAATTGTCTAGATGTAATGTATCATAAATCATAGATATAAAAATATCTATTATAAGATTCTATCTATTTTCTTTGTTTAAATTACTTCGCTTACCTGTTATAAGAATCTTATCAGCGCCCAAGGCCTTTGCAGTCATAGCGCACAGGACCCCAATGGGCCCTGCCCCTAATATTACGACGTTAGTTCCCAGTTTGATTCCGGCGCGATTACATGCATGTATTGCAATCGCTAGTGGCTGCACTGCTGCACCCTCTTCCATACTTAAGTTGTCAGGGATTCTGGGGTCGTTAAATCGAGTCAAATCAAAAATATCTTTATTTATATGTTGACCTTACACTTTAAAAAATTGAATCTACAATTACTGCCAGTTCTCACAGAGAAGAGCGTAGAGTGGACGAGAAGAACTGGCCATAGCACTGGAAATCGCCCAGTATTACGTTCAGTTATTCGGATTTTTGTAATACATTAAATTTTGGATACACAACTACCTATTATTCCCTTAAACCTATTTAGAACTGGGATCGAAATTAAGCAAATTGGTAAATTGTTTAATAGTTAAAACGTTTTTTTTTCATATAAACCTCTTTGTAGCCTTCTTGATTTTTCATTAGAAGTTAATGCTTCAGATTCTAAAAAATTCCAGTTAAGTTGAGTTTCAGTTGACTACCTAATCCATTATTTTAAACCAACTTACTTGTGACAAAAATCCGCAACGTGCTTGTAATATGTACAGAGGTTCCCCTGGGCTGATTGTGTGGCGCAATACCGCGGCTCCTCACAAATATTGTATCTTCCAGAGCGACAAAACTCACAGGCCCTGCATGGCTGTGTAGGTTCAATAGCAACTCTGTCACCAGGCATGAAATTTGCCACATTAGCACCCACCTTAAAAAAAATATTTATTCATTGATTAAAACTTACAATTTTGTTCTTAAAAGCAAAACTTATAATCTAAATGTAAACATTGAATATTCTTATTGATAGACAATATTCGTTTCAATGTCTGTCTAGATTTTTAGTGTATTGTTAAAGTCATAATGAATACGAGCCATAATTCGCATAGTCTTAAGCACTTCGTTATTATCTTATTAAGTTCTCACTAAATTAATATTTAATACATTAAATTAAAGGCCTCGTCTTCACAGGCGAATGATTCTAATTAGATACAAACTAGGTACCTACGCGATGCGAATTTTTACTATTTTATTTATGAATTTAAAGAATGGATACTTTGATGACTACAACAGTTAAACAAAGTAAACAGTCCAACTTGGTCTTCGCAACACTTTGGCTATATATTGTTGCCAACATATAGATTTCTTGCACCTATATAAATATATTGCGTCGAGTCATTCTGATACCTTGACGATAACACCAGCTCCTTCGTGACCCATGATAAGTGGTTCTGTTAATGATTCCGTACCACATCTTCCAGTGGAATACATTTTGATGTCCGAACCACATATTCCGACACAACTCACTTTTATGAGAACCTCTGAAATTGACAACGGCGTAGTTAATATTCTGTATTTGCTTTAACAAATTTTAAATATAGATATTTAAATTTTTATTTATTTAATTAATTACATGTTCTTATGTAAAACGACTCGAAATTTAGGGGTGGTTTATTCTATATGTCTTTTATTCTATTGTATAAAGGAAAATAGATTTATTTTTTTGATGAATTTAAGGTTGCTAAGACTGCTATGCTTAGCAACCTGAAGCTGCTATGAAACGTTGCTAAGCTATGAAGAAGATTTTACATACACATACATATATCATACATTTAGATTAATAATAATATAAAAAACTTGGGCTATAAACTATGCTCACAGAATGTGTTTTTCGTTATTATAATTTAAAACGCACAATTTTTTAATATGTTCTATCTGAAAAATACTGACCGTTGTCATTTATTGTCGGCACTGCGCATTCTTCCTGAAAACCAAAATTAGCTCAAGATTGGACTTCTCTATACTTTTGTCCCGTAGGTTATAAATTCGAGCATATAAATAATCACATAATTGTAACGATTTTTTGTAATTGAATAACACTGTGGCACGCAAACACTTACGATTCTTAAATCATTCGGTCCGTGCAGATACACGGCAATATTATCAGGCATTCTGTTTAAAAATACAAAAGAAACTAAAATATTTAAATTTATGTCTCATTAAGAAACATTTGAACTTGACATTAATATATAAAAATATATACGATAAGTTTATTGAAGGACCTTCGCTAACGATAAACCAAAAAACAAATTTGATATGAGATTATAGAAATAATAAATATTCATTCAACTTGCAATATTATGTACTGACTCTGGGTTATGTATTACTTTGTTGGAGGGATAGGAACTTAGTTAACACATACAATGCCAAAGTACGACATAACTAACTAACAAACTAGAAAAATCAGATGTTTGTGTGAATCGCACAATCTTTAATTTCATACAGCATGTACTTGTAATGTTACCATCGGTAATGTAAGTGCCAATTAAAGGGGTAATTTCATTGTATAGGTGGGAAAAAAAACTGTTCTCTGATAATAATTTATTTTGCAAATCATATTATATATTGGTTTTGACTAGAGATGTTCAATTCGGTCACAATTTTTATAAATGACTCAATAAATACAATATTGTATAATTTATACACATGTATATATTTATATAAATCTAACCGTTTTAATATATTTCAAGTTCAACTCAACCCAAAACACAATTTCAGAAAAATAGATCGGTTGACATTCAAAAATATAACACGTGCGGTTTTTAAGGATAAATCAGAAATATTATTGATTGATGTTTTATTTGTGTGTGTAAAATAATTTATCTAGAGATAGATTTATCTATAGATTATCAGAACTTTTGTGGATTATTCGTGTCTTGAGGAACGACGTGGATCATAACTTTAATGGCGGTCCCCTGTCGGGCAACTTCGTAGGCCTCCAGGGTCTGCTCAAGTGAGAAATTGTGTGTGACCAACGGTTTCACGTTAACTTGCCCGCTTGACACCATGGCCAGTGCTATTGGGTATCTGTAAATTATGTGAACATAAACGTCAACTTTTTCATTATATTACTTAATTAATTACTGTCGTTTCGTTTTTCTATAATATTATTATCAGCCTCATGATCCAAATAAGTTGTGCATTCTAGCTGCTACTGTGCGATACATAAAGGCATTGGGGGCGACAAGTTACCTTTAAATTAGGAGAAATGATCACGATTCCCTTAAAGATTCATGATCATAATACTTGAGAACTCTTTTTTTATGGAATCTCGCTGTTAGCTTTGACAGCTCAGGACAGGCTTGTTGGCAAGCTTAGCTCAGCTTGGAATAAATAAATATATCAAGTCTATCATTTCCATCGAATCATCGGTTAGGTGGGACGAATTTGGCGAAATTCGAGGCAAAAAACTATTACAAATTACTAACTCATTGACGTATCTGAAGATTCCACGTATGTCGACCTCTCGCGCCATCGCACCAGCCAACGGCAGAGTCAGCTCCGGGTTGCCCATACCCACCAACACTGCTACTCCCCCTGACTTTGTTGCCTATGAATAAAAAGTTGTATTTTTTTTATTTTACTACATCTGTCCCCAAACTTCTTATGTGCTAAATTTATTTTAAAAAAACCATAAACGTGTAAGTTAATAAAACAAGGTATACACTCCAAACAATTATATGGGAACTTGAAACACAATGTCGAAAAGAGCAAATTTATATTTTCTTATAAAGTAAAAAAGCTTCTTCCATATCATAATCCTTCTTCTTCCATCAATGATACATTATGTTAAAAGTTATTTCGTAAATGTATCACGCGCCGTCCAGAACCTTAAATTGAGGTGAGGTTATAATGTCGTTGTAATTACCAGTAATGCGAGACGGACTGTACTCTGTACTCCACTGGCATCTATGGATACGTCAGGATGCCCTCCCAATACCTCGTGGACTCGCTTCACGAGGTCAGCCTCGTTGGCGTCCTTTGCCATAAGCGTATAGTCTGCCCCTAATTCCTTTGCCGTGCGTAAACGGGACTCTAGGATATCTGCGATACAAATAATAAATAAATCCCTGCATAAAGTTGACTTAATAAAATTAGGATTTCATTTCTTTTCAATATGGGGTACAAATGTGATAAGAATCAACCTAGGTGAAGGAACCAACCTGTGATAAGAATCTTGCTAGCCCCCATTGCCTTGGCAGCCAACATGGTGACGAGGCCAATCGGCCCTGCTCCCAGGATTAAAACCACTTGCCCTGCGGTGACTCCGCCTCTGCGACATGCGTGGATGCCCACCGACAGGGGCTCCAATAAAGCACCTTCTTCCATCGTCACGTGGTCTGGAAGTCTGGAAGACAATACTTCGGTTTAAATGTTTTGTAGAGACTGTAGAAAATTATTTTGAAAATATAGTGGTTCAAGGAGATCTAATGGTTTGAAATATGGACTAACTTGTAGCAAAAATCAGCAGCATGTTTGTAATATTTGGTCAAATTCCCGTGTACTGGAGGGGTGGCGCAAAACTGAATGTCGGGGCACAGGTGGTAGCGACCAGTTCTGCAGAAATCACAATAGCGGCACGGAACCCCTGGCTCTATGGCAACGCGGTCACCAACTTCTACGTTCTTTACTTTGCTGCCGATCTAAAAACAGTATATAGTCTGTATAAATAAATATATAATATACATAAATATGTATTGGAAATAAATTTGAATGGATTAAAAAGAAATATGTAATTATGAATTAGTATATTATATTAGTATATTTTCTCCATTTACGTGTATCGTAATAATATTTAAATAATTTGTTTTAAAATTTAGTATTATTTTATCACCAGTTTTGAAGTTATTAATATTTGAAACAGGAGAGGCCCATAAAATAAATTAATTTAAAGTGAAGTTGCCAGAATATTTGGTGAATTGTATCATTTTTCGATAAAAAACCAATGTAATGGAAACGGATTTGTTTTTTTACGATTTTTCTTCTTTTATATTCATATACTGAGATGAAAAAGTAAGTTTTTCCATATAAATATACACATAAGGTTTATAGATAAAATTGAGTCGTCTTGTGTACGAGACGCAATCATAGACACTGTATATCAAGGATAGAGTAGCAGCATTATGCGAGGCTGTTTGCAAGGTTGTCTATTTTAAGACATAAAATAGAATGACATACATAGTACAAATGGATGTTATAAACCCGAGTTATCCTGTACCAAATAAATCAATACAGCTTCGATAGGGAAGGTTGTATTGGCTCGTAACCTCCCATAAAGCAGAAGTTAAGGGTGCCACCGTTATATTAATCATATTTTATCATTCATGATTTTTTGGAGCTTAGTATATGCTAGTTGTTCCGCTTTTTGTTATTAATTAAAAGTTAATATTGTTTGTTAATAATTGATTTTGTATTGTATTGTAAATGCCTATGAGGTATATAAGCATATATTATATTTTTAATATATACATATAAGCACATATATATAAGCGCAGATTAGCCGGTATTCCAAGTCGACCAGTTTTAGTACTCGCGCGAAATTCATTCGACTTTATATAAGTATAAATACGTATTATATTTCTGTGTTGAGTTCATAATTTAATCTTATCGGTGTTGCCATACTTAAATTATATGGTGTTATAATTCTACATTATATTTTAATGATGCCTTCTTTACCGTATTTTATGATTACAAATAACAATTGTATATATTACGAATTATAAATGAACGCACTTCATACTATCTTAATAGGATATTTTTAATATGAAGCTTTTTATACCGATGTAAGAATTATAAATAGCGTGTTCTAATCTAATCTAAAAAATATGATTAAATACCATCATCACAACAAGTAGAACAACATTCTCGGACGATGCCATAGTGCCCCGTACTTTAGAATGTTGCAATCATTTAAGAATTTCAACAAAATTATCTTCTGCGGCCTGCGTTATCTTTTATTGCCAGTCGAAATCATTTAAAATTGAAAAAACGTGTCGAAATACGAATAAAAGCGCATGCTTATTGGGCTGGTCAATAAACTGTACATTGTCAAGACACACCTCCCGACACTAGTTTTACAAGTTCGTTGTCTCTATCAATTTTTAATGTCACGTTATGTTTTTTGAATATCAAATCAAAGTCAGACGCTTAATAAGGTTGTTTATGAAAGTTGTTATTGTGTAATAAATGTTGTTGTCAATATAGCACATGATATATCCATTGGGTTTAACTTGTTATTCCATCTCCTTAGATATAAAAATACATTGGTATGAATAGTTCAGTTGCAGTGTCCGTTACTATAATATTCTTAATTTTTTTACAAGTATAAGAAAACAAACAAAACGTCATAAAACTCGTCTCTGACAGGAACGAAATTCCCTGTGTTTATGTCTTAGAGTCTACCCATAATTAAGTATTTGTTTTCAGTTGTTTTCCCTAGCAACATAACAGTCATACCTTAGCAACGACTCCCGACGCCTCGTGACCCATAATCATGGGTCTCTTGAGCACAAAGTGGCCACAGGAGCCGTGTTGCCAGTAGTGCACGTCTGAGCCGCAGATACCCACACAATCCATGCGCAGAAGAACCTCTGAAATAGTTTATTGTTTTGTCTATGTCTTTTCATCTAAAGAGGCTTGATTGTTATCGGATTATTCAGTGTGTACAGTTAAACTTTATAAATAGAGATAATCGTAAATATATTTACGTAAAAATTAGAAATAATTTATAATAAAATGTACAAAATGTTTTTATTTAAATGATGAAATTTAAGTTTCTGCCACCATTTGTTAATCACTTAAATAGAAACAGATGTATTCTAAATTAATATGCTACTGACGTCAAATAGAATAACAAAGACGTACCAAATATGTCACCAAAACTAAAATAAAAGAACCAATTCATAAATAATAAATATTGTATTTTCTTGACCATATTAGTTAAGAAGGCACTTACCATCGTCGTTAATTTCTGGTATTTGCGTTTGTTCCTGAAAAAAGTGATGAATTTGTGATGAACCTTCGTCAGAATTGCATTTGTCAAGAAACAATACTAATAAACTAATATCGTGAAAAATATTACGGAGAACAAATGAATACAGTATTTTGTAATGTAGTGATTTTCTGTCTTTATGTATAATTTTTGTATTACAATTAATTGCTATTCCGTCGCTAACGAAGTCGTTGTAATTTTTATTAAATAGTCATAAAATTGGAATATTTCATACAAATCTTCTTCGTACAAACTACCATATTGTAAAATCAGCAACATAGAGATAATTTACCTACTAAATAGTATTTAGCCAATCGTATTAAAAAGATGTAATTAACTTATTACAATATCAAAGTTATATACAAATTTGTCCTTAAACATGGCAAATAGAGTTGTAAAAATAAATGTGTTTACTTACGAGACGCAAATCCTTCGGCTTGTACAGAACTGCGGTGAGGTTATCTCGAGACATTTTCTGCGCGTGCGCGTCTCACAACTGTCAATTCACAACTGCGGACTACCGATTGTGCTGTAGATAAAACATAATCCGTCCGTAAATATGGTAATGAAATGTTAATAATGTTTGAGTGCTAGATTATAAGCAACCACAACGAACGTACTGATGAACTATTTCTATTATTATTGAAACAAATAAATATCTGTTTTGTTTTATACTCTTATAGAAACTTCTATTAACTTTGTTATACTTAAATCTAAGGCAAGCTGAAATGTATGCATTATTTTTTTAACTTACTTAAGTCCGGTATAAAAACAAGTTTGTTATGTTATGTTCTAATAGCTTATATTATCATTTAGATAACGGAGGCGGGTTTTTGCGTCAATATCAACGTCACTAGACGGGCCTCTAAGAGTTAAATATATTTGAAAACTTTGGCAATGTTCAGATAAAATTTAAATAAATTAATATAACAAATATGGAATGGAATCCACAATCATTCTACACTGGTCTCGGTTCTTGGCGACAATCCAGGTAAACTGTCCCATCGTCGTCATCTTCTAGGAAATGTTTCGACCGTTTATTAGGTCTAAAACCTAAATAAACCAGCGTCTACGTAATTTTAAATTATGATTTGCTACCTAATATTGAAAAATATATAATATATTGTAAAATATGGATATCGAAGTTAGAGTCAGAGACTACATACGAGAGAATAGCTTTGCAAGAGGAGCAATCACTTCGTGACTTCTTTTACATATGTCCTGATAGATCTGTGCTTCTAATTCAGTTATGTACAATTTTAATTGATGATATTTATTTATTCTTTAAGCATAGTGATTGAGAACAAGAAAATAGTAAGTTAAGACTAGAATAATTACTGTTAAGATTGTGCGTATGATAAAATTACTAATGCGGATTCTATTTATTTGTTGATAAGCTGTTTAACATTAGATCACAATATTAAGTTAATTTATAACAAAAATACGTTTAGCAGATAATAAATGTTGCTTTCATGTAACTTTATATTATTTTAGTCATTTCAATATTGAGATATTTATATATATTTTGCTTGATTTAAGTGGAGTACTTGATGAACAATTTAAGAGGATCTATCCAATGGTGAATATCATTGTACCATTTAAATAACACACACACATCTGTTCTATTATCCTCCCACTAACACGATGACCGCAAGGCAGCTGCACGGACAATAAGGACAGTCCGTAGTCTAACTACTATAAATTATACTCAAAATATCTTTATTCAAGTAGGGTCTTTATAATGACAGTTTTAATCGTCATGTTTTACATTACTATCGGTTCGGAAGGTGACTCGATAGCTTCTGTTTTAAAATAATCATGTCTAATTTAAATAATAGTATATATTTCAATGTTACTTACAAGATTAAAACAAACTACAAGAGTATTTTAAGGCTATTCAAGAATTTTATATAACTATCAGGCTCGGCAACGTTCCACGAGCAGACAAGGCTTACGGAGAAATGTTTTATAAAATATTAAACCTTAATAGCTTATGTAGGTAAAAGTGACTCCAGTGTTTAACTTTCTTCTTATATATCAGGCTACCTACGTGTTACAAATAAGACCGGTCTAAGAAAATATTTAGTCTGCAATTTTACTTTAAATGTCGTCTAGAGTGTGGACCTAGATACTGTTACTTTGTCTATTTACCATCTCCGAACGAAACACATATTATTATATTGATATATGTGTTTATACAATAGAAAAATAAATAATAATCTTCGCCTTCGATTGCTTATCAAAGAGACGGATTTGACCTGATATGAACTTGGATTATCAAATGACCTACGAGTCAAGTTTGATAAATTGTGAAACGGTGTAAAATAGTTTGAATGCAGATAAAGAAAAAGCAATAATGCAATCACGGTACGCTGCGTTTTCGTATTGTCTCAATACAACAGAAAATTTAAGACTTTAATTATGTCACGTATCTAAATAACTAAGGTTTAATCTTTATTGTAAGGATTATTTACATTAAAATAATCCATTGTAATCTTATCAAGTAATTTAACAATTGCATAACACTTTTTTTTAATATTGTAACAATATTGTGGCTCTAAATCTTTTATCAGATTCTTTGCATCAAGAGTCAAAACTCTATTTAATAGTGGCGTTATCACGATCTAACTTTTTAACAACTTTTAAAGTTTGCGTATATTTTTTTAGTTTAAGCTAATCTGCCTACTAGACGGTTTTAATTTTTTTTTAAAAGAAAATCGTTACATTTCTATTTCTTAATTTTATAATTCAAATTAACCAATAATAATATTAATTTATTAAGTAACCAAGACTCAGAAGTGTTAGTAGGTACAAACAAACTATGTTAACATTAACTTAGTTAGATCGCAATTTTCTACACGCCATGAGACACGACACAACAGTGTCTCATGAACATACAGTCACATTGATCTGCTACCATGTTCAAGACAGTGTGGGAGCTGCTCCGCACCCTGCCCACCATGGATGCACATCTTTATCGCATGACTGCGTAGAAGCAGTCTACGTGAGCGTCTGCCAAACATTCTCGATGCGCTACAGAAGCGGAGCAGCCTCAGAGCATTGTACGATCTTTTAGTACCCACAGGCCACACGTGTAGAAAGTCATACAACAGGCTCGGAAGAGCATGCTCTTCACCTCAAGTGAACAACGTGCAAACCTACGAGCCATGTTCGCTCCAACCGACGACGCCCTGCCCTGCTCCCTTTCAATGTCGTCATCATCGCGTAGGCTTGTGGTTAAAAAATTAAGAAGATAAAATGAAATTGTATAGGCAACAAAAACAGACAAATGGACATAAAATTCGGATAATGAAAATAAAAGCCAAAATGTACAATAATATTTATTCAGCCCAGCCCCACAAGCCGTGGCTTTCCCTGATGGTCTCCCTATTGTCTCGCCTATCCCTCGTAACAGCACTAGCCTCCCCCTTCGCGATCGCCTTCTTTCTTTCCATCTTCTTCTGTCTCTGCTCCAGATTCCTTTTCACTTGCGACTTCACCACATCCGGGGCTATCGTGCTCGCGGATGTATACGATCTCATTGACCTCGCGTCGGATAAAGCCTTTTCTATCATAGCCAATCTGTACTTCTGAGATGATTTATCATCTTTTTTGTTCTCGACGTTGTCTTCTGTGTTCTCGTTTCTATCAACATCAGGGGATGGCAAGACTAATGTAGGCACTTCATCGTTCAATGATAAATTGTCAGTTTTCTCCGTCAGTTTGTGAACACTTTCATCATGCTGAACAGATGCTTCCACCTAAAAGCATATTATTCTATAAATATTAGTGCAGTGAGGATATCGACCGATGGTTGTAGGGCGTAGGCGTATCTAGAAAGGTCTGCATCACCAGAGTGCATTTATTCAAAAAATAAAATTGTGCACAGCCAGGAATCGAACTCACGATTGAAAGTTGCATGCTTAAGCCACTTGGCCAACGGTTCTTAAAGTTAAATAATTATTTTATCAATGTTACATGTAATAATTGGAAAGAAAATTATTTACTTATATAACAAAACATACCTCTTGTCGCAGACAAGCTATTTCATCTTCACCAATTTTCGTGGAGTCATCACGTTCCTCTGCATCATCGCCTTCTTCATCGCCACTGACATCTAGACCAATACCCATTTCCTAATAAAATATCAAAGTACAATTTACCAAGACAGACTATTTATGCAAAAAAAATATTGATATATCTTACAATGAATCCTATCTGTCCTTGGACATATTTGGTCTAAGGAGAAATTCTTTTAAAAAAAACTAAGACTCAACCTCGCACACTCACTCACACAGCAACACCATTGCACACACTAATACACACACTACTCCACTTGTTCATATGAATATATTTCTTTAGTTGTTTTTGATCTTGTTCTATGTTTTAACCTTATTTTGGTTTTCTTTATTGTGTAAACTTTTTTAATATGCTGTATGTATGGGTTTAAGAAATAAAAAGAATATCATTAACCATAATTTACCTGAAGCAATTCATTCTCAATAGCAATGTCCCGTTTGTAACCGGAGCAGGATACTTCGGTGTCCAGTTCATCATCCCTTTCCAATTCTGAGAACTTCGGGAACTCCTCGCTCTCGTAGCTGAAGCGCTTCTTGAAGAATTCACGAATACAACGCACATCACGGTCAAAGTAACTGAAATACATATTAACAATGACATATATACTTAGTCTTGCCATAAATATTGTTATAAAGAAAAGCACGATTTTTTTTTTATACGTAACATTTATTCCTTTCATAGTGAGTTAGTTTAATACATCAATATATAACTATTAAAAATATACAATGTTTATTTGAAGTGGTCTCCATTGGCTGCAATACAGTCTTTTAAACGTTGAGGCCAGTTATCAATAGCAGCACGAACTCTTTCTAGAGGAAAATTCTTCACTGCCAACCGAATGGATCGTTTTAGGGACTCCAAATTATCATGGCGTTTAGAGCAAGCCTTACTCTCTAAAACTGACCATAAATCATAATCCAATGGATTTAGGTCAGGACTTGACGACGGCCAGTTTTCAGTGCTGATAAAGTCCGGAACGTTAGTTTTCAACCAAGATTGGGTGGATCGAGCTCTATGACCCGGTGCCGAGTCTTGTTGAAAGCACCATTCTTTGTTGTTGAACATGGTGTTAGTTAAAGGCTTAACTACCGTCTCAAGAATGGTATTTTGATAAACTTGTGCCGACGTTTTAATACCTTTTTCACAAAAATATGGCTCAGTCACCCCTTCATAGCTAACACCCCACCAAACCATCACTGAAGTGGGATAATGCCCACGTTGTACTCTGTTTACTAATTGCGAAGCTTCTTTAGAGCTTCCAGCATAAATACGGTCATTTTGTTTATTAAAATACTGCTCAATTGTAAAAATTTTCTCATCCGTAAACAAAATTTTTTTGTGACCTCCCTTTGCGTACCGCTTAAGTAGTTGTTTGGATTTTACCACCCTATTCTTCTTTAAATTATCAGTTAAGAAGTGACCAGTACGTCTCTTATAGGCTGCAAGTCCTAAGTCATCTTTTAATATACGCGACATGGTTCTAGGAGCTATCTTCATCTCCCGAGATAAAATCTTTTGCTTACGGACAGGATTTCTTCGAATTCTTTCCCTAACTGCTTTAATCACCTTTTTCACACGAACGGTACGTGGACGGCCAGATCTTTTTCTGTCACATACAGAGGAGGTATCATTGTACCTATCAATAGCCCGGTAAACAAACATTTGACTAATACCAAGCGGGTGGAGGGTTTTAAAAATTGCACTTTTCTCCATACCTACTTTATGTAAGGCAATCACAGCGATTCGGTTCTCTTTATCACCCCACTCCATTTTAATATAACAAAATATTTAACAATATAATGGCGCGAAAATAAGAAAACACATCAAGCAATCATATAAAAATGACAGATTCCAAATTCAAACGTAATATTTTCTTTTTTTGAATAGTAACAGTATTTATGGCCAGACTAAGTATATATGCATATTATATTTTGCTTAACAAGTTATCTGCAAGATTTTTTTTTACTTATTTAAACATATTACAGTGTCTATATAACGACACTGAAGGGAATGTGCATTCTATGGCGTTACAGTGGTCGTTAAGTGGAGAGAATTAAAATGATTGTATCGAATGCAAGCTAAAACCAACCAAAGCCAAATTTCATGCTCTAGAGTGTTTGTCTTTATATTGAGTGAGGTTACATAGAGTTTACACTGTATGTCATTTCAGTGGCCCTAAAGAAACATGCAGTGTGGACAAAGAATTAATTAGCTATTGTATAAAGGCAATCCAATGCACATAATGTTAAGGGATAAACCTATTCTTAAGAAATCAAAGAATTATTTGCAATAACTACTATAAAAAATGTTTGACATATTAACAAGGTTTAACGTTAATTACATATACCAGTAGGCCGTATCCATTACATTATAAACCCTAGTCATGCAATATTTTTATGGAATACTTGATAGTTTGTAACTTACAGATCAGCATTAGGATGTCGTGTGGAAACCATTTGTGGGAAATCAATGATGATTGGATGTCCATCTTCATCGATCATAATGTTGAACTCATTAAAGTCTCCATGTATCACACCACAATTACCCAGACGCACTATTAGTCCCATCAACTCATCGTACAACCATTCAACATCTGGCACCGATGTTACATGTGTCCTGAAAACCGTTAAAAAGTGTTTATAGATATATTAAATTTGAAAATTAAGCATACTAAAATTTTCTTACAATATATTACTTACAGTGGTCCCCCATTTACAAGATCCATGACAACACAATGTCTGTTAAAGTCTATCGGTTTGGGTACTGGAAAATCTCTGTCATATAAAGCCTTCATGTATGCAAACTCTTTAGTGGCTGATATTCTCGATAAATAAAGCCAAGATGCACGATTACGGTGTGCATGGTAATCTCTCTTGTCTTTTATGTTACGAAAGCAGGTCCGGCCAAGCCTAAAAGTTATGGAAACACATATTTAATATTTAAAGCAATAAAATTGATGAAGCTATAAATTGACTTGTTATTTAGTATACCTATGAACTTTTAAACAAAGAGGTTTTCTATCTTCGTCAGCAACAATGTAAATATTGGACTCCTTTCCCACACCAATTTGGTTACCAAAAGATGCTATTACTTTCCTGTTTGTCAATGCTTTAAGTGCCAAATAGTCATAACCAGAATTTGTTAGCCGATAACCATCATCTAGAATTCAAACATTTGGAGGTAATAAGTGCCTTCAGAAGTTATACATATTTTGTATTATGACTGAATTGATCTAAATATCTACTGCTTAATATTAAACATATTGTTTTTCTATGTAAATAAAAAACAAATCTATGTAAATAAAAATTATGGCTTGAATTTCCACTATCACCAGCCAATGTTGTGATATTTTTTTAGGTAGGTCAAACTATAACTAGTTTGTGTAAATTATACACTGAAGCAAGACTAATTTACCACAAATAGACCAGACAAGTTCCTTAAGTTAAGACATCAAGGAGCAAAGCTAAGGTGCTGCCTACAAAGTCTTTATAAATGATATTTCTTTATATTATGAAAATTGTAATTATTTAATTTAATATTAGGCATACAACAAATAAATTTTTGAGGTAATATTGGAAATCTGATTGATCTGATGATCTCTTTAACGAGAAACTTACATTGCTTCCCTCTCTCGTACGTAAGTAACCTGTGTTTACATAAATCTTTCATCAATTTATGAACTCCACCATGACGTAAATTGGCAATTGAAGCAACTAAAGACCCTGGTACTAATTCATGATTCTTCATACCCATTTCAACCTGAAAAACATTCAATATTAAATAAAAAACAGCAGTGAAAACTGAAAAGTAACCTATTTATTATAAAAACTTACCGCAGTTAAGACTCGAAAGTCTTCACCCGTTAGGTATCGCAACATTGCAACGTCGAGTTTTCCCATTTTGTGGAGATATCTTATGCAAATAACTTGATAGGATTGTAAAACAAAGGTAACGAAACCATGCCTAAGACCTAAGTCAAAAGAATAACAAGTCAAGAATCAAGGCTTAATAAGCAAACTAGTCAATAGTCATTAGTCACCAGAAATTAGAATCAATCAATTCAATTTTTTTTGACTATTGACTTACGAGTGACATTATTACGCATATATATTTTTAATCTGCCCGTGCCCAGCCTCAAGATTTTGTTAGAAGTTTAGTTTAGTACTTAAACTACTTACTAGTTACTGATTCGTTAGGACTTAGTACTTACTACTTTGTAGTGGTTTTGCCACAATCATTTTTATGTCTACATATTTCATAACAAGTTTAATAGAGAGTTCTAATAAATAATAATATGTGCAATTTATTCATCAGTATTCAGTGATCTCTCCTAACTTAACTTTATCAGTTAAGTTAAGACATTCAATATATTTTCTTAAATACACGGATATTCTCTTTTCGTTCACTTCGAGCTTGGACACATTGCGGGAAAATTTAAACATTTTGCTAAATAAAATGACATTTAAGGGATTTAAAGCAGGCTCTATAAGTTTAGATGAACCTAGATTAATTTATTATTCTGGACAAGTATTATCAGGAACAATTCAATTTGAATTAGGAGAACCATTAACTATTGCAGGTATACTTAGTAAAATTTAAAGCAGAATATAGTTGTAACTAAAATTAAACACTTCATTTAATAATTAAATTGAATATTACAGGTATTAAAGTGGTTTATAATGGACAAGCAATTGTAAAATGGTCTGAAAATGAAGTTCAGAAGTACTCAGGTGCATCAAGAGTTCAGCAAATTGACTATTTAGGAAGAGATGTTTACTTCAGTACTGAACAATTGTTATGCGGAGGTTTGTTATATTTCTTTCGGTTATTTATTTGTATGTATTCATTTCAGTTACCAGAATCATTCACACCTTAAGGTAACTTAAGAAATGAAACAATAATTTATTCATCTTTTCAACTTTAGGTCCCACCACTCTCCCAGCTGGTCCACATGCTATAAAGTTTTCATATCAGATTCCTCCCAGCACTCCATCCTCATTTAAGGGCAATAAGGGTTCTATCACATACCAAGTTGTGGCAATTTTGGAGTACCAAGATATGAGAAAAGAAGAATTGTTTGCTAATTTTGAAGTTGTAGCCCCTTTGGATTTAAATACTGTGCAAGATATAAAGGTAAGGTAACAGTTTTAATATCAGTAGAACCTTTAAAATTGGTTCTGAGGAGTTATTTTATTCTTCTACTGCAACTAAAGAGACATTTTCTGTTATACCAATTTACATTTACAGAAAGCAGCCGTGCTTGAATTTGAAGATGTCTCTACATGTAACTGTTTCTGTCAGGACTCAGTTTTAAGTGTCAAAATAGTTTTGCCTGTGTGTGGCTATTGTCCAGGGCAAATGATGCAAATTAAAGTTGACTCCAAAAATAACAGCAATGTAGAAATCAGAAAAATTATTTTTCAGTTTGTAAAGGTAATGTAATTTTTTAATGACCTGATAATAATATTAAATACTTAATTTTAAGCTTTAAATAGGTATTTATAGATGGTTTTTACATTCATAGAAAATTCATTCCAAATTGGTTTATAACAAATCTTAACTAATTGTTGTTTAAAAGAGTCATCCAAAAATTTCAGAGAGAAAGATATCATTCGCAACAACCATCATCAACCTACACACCACCCGAAGAGGTTCTAGAAACGATGGTGCAAGGACCAGTGTTGGCAAACACTAAACGCTCCTTCACATGTCAGATGAGAGTACCAGATATTATAGCTTATAATCTTGAAGCTTGCAATATTATAGACTTGGCCTATTTCTTAAAGGTAATTAACTACTAATTTTGCTTACCTCACAATGCATTTAGAGACTAATAAAGAAGCAATATCTTTTTTTTTTCAGGTAAAGGTAAAGATCTCTGGCTGTACTGAAGATCTACAAGATGAGTGCGAACTATGTATAGGCCTGATACCTCTTAGGGAAACAGTTGAAGAGACATACATCCACCCACTCTCATACTTACTGCCACAAGCCGCTCCGCCCATTTCAAATATTCCTCAAATACCAATAAATGTACAAAATGTCACCATGAATCAAACACCCTATCCACCAAATGTTTCACCATATGCTGTAAGGTCTAATACCCAATTTCCATACACACAGGGCCTTTCACAAAATGCCACAAATTCTCCAGCTCCATATGAAATAGGATTTAAAATACCAAATATAGTTGTTGATCCACCATACCCACTAAATCAAGGCAATATGCCGCAGGCAAATAATTTCCCAAAACCCAGTGCTCCTCCTCTTTAGGGCTAAGGTTGGCAATACTTATAAAATTAAATCTTATAATCTTGTATTGATATTTATTATTACAGGCTTTAAGCCAATGTTATGTGCCTTATAAGCAAGTATGTTATAATAGGCATATCTTGTTTTAGTTAAAAGGCTGTGCCATTTTTGAACTTTTATACAGTTCATACAATAATTTGAAAAAATTTATTAAAAATATTTTTTCATATAAAATACTCAGTGTTCTGTGAATGCAATGTGTATAGAGAGGATAACTGTTAGGATCTGTATTTTGCTATCTCAAATGTTTTACATAAGAAATATATTATGAATTTTTCTATTTTTTTTCTAGTTTTAATAAAATAAAATTACAAAACAATTATAAAAGCAGTTTTAATATTGAAATAATCGACTAGAAATATGTCATGATTTATCATTCTAAGCCAGAGAGGATCTCATTGAATTCTCTAAACTGCAGTTTCCAAATAGGGAGTAGTTGGCCAAGATCAGAGAAACGGTGAAATATAATCCTAAATAGGTTGAGACAAATCAAAATACATTTATAAAATATGGCATATATTTAACAAATATCAAAAAAGCTACATATATAGACATTCGACTAGAAAATATACAGTAATATGAATTTCTTTAATGAGTATAATTTTTCCTTAAAAATAAATGACACTTAATCATAATAGATGTCAACAAATATTGTTTTAATAGGAAGACATTTGTGTTCATAATGAAATACAGTATGAGAAAACCAATTACAAGATATATTTGAATAAAAAAGGCGAAATTTTAATTACATTAGCGACAAGGTACTCTGCGAATGGCTTTTGTATGTATTCTTAGATAAATATTATATATCGGTACGAATTATTGGATTCTATTGTTTTTTATTTAAACTCCATGTAACATCATCTGATTTAACGACGTGCTCTTTAAAGTGTCGAAATCAATTGGCTTTGTTTGGTTTAGCTTGTTTTCCATACAATATTTTTTTCTCTCTCCATTTAACCACACTCTATAACTCCATAAAATGCACAGTCCCTTCAGAGTCGTTATATAGGGGTTACACTGTATCTTTGACAATCATATTACGTATCGTAAAGAATATAATAAATTTATTTTAAAACCATATTACCTAATACGGGTGTGAGTAATCTTTTAATCAACGGGACAATATAAATTTAACATTTTTTGGCCGCACATTAAGTAACACGTATAAACATCATTTAAGGGGCTCCGTGTTGCTCATCCATGATTAAGACCTATGTCCTACTCTGTCTTTTGTATAAGAGTAAAAAAGATAGCAATAGTCATATTAACTTATCACTGTTCCTATGACGAATATATCTATTCTTAGGAACGAGATTCCTGTATGTAGTACCAACATTTTTATATAAAAATATTCCCTTAAATATTTATTATTAATATTTATTTATGCAAAATATAAAACTGTAAAAAAAATAACCGATTGCGTTTTGTGCATGTCGCGTGACATTTAAATATATATTTTAAAAACATGTAATAATAGCCTTTAATCTTAAAAATACAAATTGTTTTCAATAAATCAATTCGGACATAATGAACATTATTGTTTGTCCTTGTCAAGAGGCGGTGGAGCGCTGGCAGTGGCGTATGGATTTGGTGGACTTACCTAAAAATGATCATATCTTTTAGAGCACAGGCTGAGTTTGGCGTTATTACATATGAAAAAATGAAAGTACCTATAAATAAAATACGAAAAAAAAAACTAAAAAATATTAGTTCCCAAGGTTAAAGACCGACAACCACGTGAGTATCTATTGGCGGGTCTTTGTAGGGAGTGCCCCTTAATGTATAAAAATATTTGTACTCACTGGCATATATGGAGGGTTCCCTCCCGAAGGCACTGAGGCATGAGGCACTGATGTCGGGACGGTAAAACCAATAGTTCCTGTTTTCAACCCAGATCCCGTGTAGGGAGGCTGGGTGTCTGAGTACGGTGCGCTCTGAGGGTAAGGGGAAGTAGGGTAGGGTGGATTTGCTGCAGTCATGTTTTGACTGGGGTTAGTTGGGTATTGTAAATTGGCTGAAGCAACTTGTGGGACTGTCGAATATGGAGGAGGGTACGGTGGGTTTTGAGAGATTTGAGGGTATGGCGGTGGGTAACTTTGCGTATTGGGATATGGCATATTTGAAGCATTTTGGTCTGATGGATACGGCATCTGGGCTTTCTGAGAAGGATATGGGGTTGCAACGGGATACGGAGCCACTGCTGGATAGGGGACCACTTCAGGGTATGGAGGATTGGATTGTGGATACGCGGGGTAAGAACTGTTGCTCTGAAAAGACGGTTGGTTCACAATGGGCGCATCGATTTGAGGCATTTGGTCGTGCAGTGGGTTCTGGACATTATCTTGGTAGCCCACCAGTGGTATGTCGCCGATAACTAAACGCCTGTGCTGCTTGGAGTTGCTATGGCAACCGCTTGGTGATACCACTACCTGGAATTATAAAATATACGGTATATAACCGTCCCAGTTGACCCAAAGTCCATCACCAGACTGCCGAAGAATGTCCTGGGTCCAACGTCCTGTACTGTCTCGGTTATTTTTAAATATATAAAACCTGTTGCGTAATGATAATATAGAAGAAGTATTAATGTCATTTTTAAAATATTCAAAATGTGCATACATTTTTCAACCATAAATGACACCCTGTATATGTAACATTTGTGTTACCCCCATAACAAGCTATAATTAATGATATTCCGCTAACAAGCACAATAATTAAGCCGTTCAAAATGCAAATGAAATACCTTGAACGTGTAGTCAAGGTCAATGTATCTGCAGGCGGCGAGGTTGTATATGTCAATAGTGGGCACCATCATCTCCACGGTCCAATTACGAGTTGTGTCCCCGGGAATCGGCCCCTTCTTGATCTCAGCTATGACGTCATTCGTCACTCGCGTGTCCGGGTTCGTACTCGCGCGGTAAACTACTGTCTATTTGTACAAAAATAAAAGTATGGTATTTATGTTACGCTTTCACGATTAAACTATATTATGACGAATGCATTGTCGAGTATGTATATAAACGATAATTAACACCATTAAACCGATAGGAGTTTATTTATATAACAAAACTTCCGCTTGAAGAACGTCACATGTCTCGTGTAATTCAATCCTGTTAAAGTCTGGTCTATCTACAGAAATACAATATGTATTGTGCTATATGTACAATACATATATTAAAAGAGTTGTTGTTAATTTTAAAAGAGCAGCCATTTGAGTTTGCCGGTTCTTCTCGGTGATGACTGCCTTCCGAACCGGTGGTTGTGTAAAAATTTACGATTCAAAATGTGTCTTTATGACCTACTCGAATAAAGATATTTTGAGATTGATTTAATGTCGCTATAATACTTTGATTAAAATATAAATAACTGTTACAATAAAATAGTTTTCAGTAACATCAACGTTTTTGTTAAATCTATGCACAGTACTTTTATGGTCCTTCGAGCCGGATTTAATAAACAAATTTTAAAGAGGGCTCTGAAATAACTCGGTAGAGTTATATTTTCTGAGATTCGTGTCGTTCAGCGATCACTTGTGCACGTCAATAGTTTTCTTAAACAGATCTACGGAGTTTACAAAATAAACCGGTCTGAGTAGATCCACAACAAAGTCAGCTGGTTAACTATGATTTTCGTTTTTCTAAAACCCTCTCATTTAATACTTTTTTAAATTAACTTATTGTCAAAGTCAACAAATTATTTGGGATTTTGTTTTTTTTTATGGGAAATACATACCTTTTTAATAATCAGCTTGATGTCATCAACCGTAACACTGCCCGTATTCTCACATGCCACTTCGATGGGTATCACCTGCCCCGGACAGTACCCGGCGACTGGTAGTTTCACTACAGTGTCTGTCGCACCCCGGCTCACGCAGCAACAACAGTATACATCTTCAAATTCAAACTGTATGGGCTCCTAGAGATTGTTACTGCTTTGAATTTATGTGTTTTAATTTTTTCACGCTCGAGCTCCATCAAATGTAATCTAAGAAATGTATCAACTTTTGTCTAATGGATAACCTTCGAAAAATCGAAGACACTGACTGGCCTCCAGACTCCAGTAGGTCCTGAGATCGAGAGAACGCTATTCATCGATTCTACATTAGATTTCGCTACAAAAGACATCGGCTATTACCACGTTTTGGGCTGTGGCCGTCGCATTGTATACCTACTTATATTGTTACAATATATAAACTTCTAGTTCAGTTCTAGGATGATTCAATTTTGTAATTTTATATTTTACCCAGCTGCGTCGTGTTTAATTGTAGTCAATAATAATAGTTATTTGTGAGATTAGCGTGTGTTACTCACAAATAGCTGTGCGTAAAATATTTGAAATATGTTTTCATAAATATGGTCAACTAGTAACTTTTGCCCGCGACTACTCCCGCATTTTTACTTTTATACAAACATTCATCACCTTTTATGTTCTCTCCTAAAGTTTAGTCTATTTCTATACTAAATTTAATCGAAATCGGTTCGATAGTTTAAGCGTGAAAGCGTAACATACATACAGACATGTTACCTGTATAGCTTACCCGACAGTATGGTTCCTTATTTAGATCCAAAGGTGCAATTATCCGTACAGCAACTGTTTTCTCCTGGTCTAACTTGAACGCCCTGTCCACAACCACTTTGATCTCATACCGTATGTGTCCTACGGTACCCTCGAAAGATGACGGGCAATCGCCCGGCAAATGGAACTCAAAGGGGAAATCAAAGTTACCCGCTTGCAATTCCACTTCACCTGAAAAGTGAGAAACTAATATGTAAGTATTTAGGGAATGCGGGTATGCTACAGGACTAAATTTACCTTTATTTCAAAAGATTAAAAAGATGCATGAAGGTCAACTACATACGAGCATCCGGTTATAAGGACGTGTATTTCCTTAAGCGAGTTCGTAAATATTAAGAGATTGTCATTTTTTTTACGAATTACACAACTTGGATTTATACCTACATGAATCTTAACTTTTATATATATTTTTTTATTTTGCGCAGTAAATAACATGTGAAAATATATTATATTAGTGTAGTATAATATATTAGTCTTAAAGGCCAAAGGAAATCCGAGTTATATTTTATTACATAAGGATGTACACACAGAAGGCCTAAAAGTATGTGTGTGTCTAATATTGTAATGTAAAAAATAATCGCAATGACGTCATCTTGGCCGGCGCCAAAGCTCCCGACTGAATAAAGTATGTAACACAAAAATAAATTGTGAGTGACATCATCTAGACATAGCTCAAACAATGTAGATACTACACAAATGATAAATTTTCATAATTTCATTGCTCCCACCACAATTCTTTTTTGGGAAAACTAATTAAAATAAAACCTTAGCTATCAACTGTATATTGTTAAACTCAAACTCAAAATATCTTTATTCAAGTAGGTCTTTATAAGGACACTTTTGAATCGTCAATTTTTATACTACCACCGGTTCGGAAGGCAGTCATCTACCGAGAAGAACCAGCAAGAAACTCGACAGCTGCTCTTTTAAAATGAACAATTAATACAAAATTATGTTACTCACAATTCAAATAACAAAGCATTGTAAGGCTACTCAAGAGTTGAACTGTCCTAAGCTGAGCCAACTACTGACACATTAAAGGGATCTTTATTGTCTAAATATTTGTTTACGGTATAGTGTGCCTTTTCAACCATAATAGGCGTTTTAATTTTATTGGAAGTCAATTTAGTTATATGTGCTGGGACTTTGTTATAAAAACGTATGCTCATGCCTACAAACGATTTATGCAGTTTACTAAGGCGAGAACCCGGCATACCTCTTTTTTCTCTATTATTTAATGCAACAAATTACCAACATTTGGTACTAGCTATTTAATATTTGAACAAAGGTATCTGATTGTAACAGTGAGATAAAGTACTTAGTTCTACGTCCTACAACAGACATGTTAATTTTTTTTCAACATGTGGTGTTAAAATTCTAGATATTTATGCCAAATGTATTTTATAATCATAGAGTGGCTAGTGCTCTAATGTACTAAGATAAATTCAGAACATTACCAGCCATGTGTAAGAAACAAGTATTTCTGATTCTTACCAAAATTTTAGTGATTTTAGAATGTAAATAAGAACAATCACAGTATAAGTATTGGTTTATTAGATTCACCTCGTAAAGCAAGTAATTGAATTGTGAATTTCCCTTGGGGAAATTATAGTGAAATCAGTATTACATTTGCCTTTCCCAAAATTACCAGGACCAGGACATTACTTTACTTAATAATTGAGACAGTTTCAAAATTGATTAAAAACTTCCTAAAAGCACTAAATATTAAGATATAATTGTTAAATTTACCTACTTGACTAGCCATTGTTAACAACAGGTTGTTCAACATTAAATTAAGATATCTATAAATATTCTGTTCTTAATTAAAGAAAGTATTTCAACATACTTAATTTTTTCACTAATGGCAGATATCTGTTTAATGAAATTAAAAATAAAGGTGCTATAACACAATTGAGACTAATATTTTGCTAAAAGGTTGGTACCAGCAAGACGCTTAAAGCCTTACATGAAAATTTAAAATATATAAAACTTACCACTCTCTCCTCCTATTATAAAGAGCTTGTGATTAATATATTCCTCATAAGACTCATGTTGGACTGTATACGATTCACTTTTGCCCTCACTGTTTCTGCGACTATGCCGACTAGTCCAATGAATTTTGCAATACCCTTTCAGTTTTGCATAAATACCTACACAAGACAAATGATTTAACTTCCTCTATACATTGGTGTATGTAATATAATATCTTCAAACTGTACTTTTTAAATAAAATAACTTACCACGAAACTTCTTAGTTTTATCCTGACTAAATACTAATTTACCGTACACTATTTGGCCAGGGTAGTAAGCACCATTATCACTATTTAATACAATACGACCTTCATCAAAACCCATTGTAAACAATTATTGTAAATGAAGTTCACAAAACGTATATTGCTATGAAGTTATCTTTGATTTGAACTTTAAAGATGGAACAACAAATTAGAAATCTGAAGGACGCACAGAGCACTTCGAAACTCAATCAAAATAGATCTGTCAATTAAGCTTTTTTTTGGAAGGGGAATCTCGCTTTTGGCCTTTACAGCTTAGCTCACTTGTTCCTCATAAACAACTTTGCATATTATCTCAGAACCTGTTTGGTTATAGAATATTAGCATTTAACTATTTTTAGGATAAGTTAAAAACTTAAATGGAAGTTCATTCATCTATTATTTAAAAATATATAGAAGTAGAAAATTATCTTAATATCAATACAAAAATATATTTTAAATACTGATTATTATTATCTTGTTTAAACTAAGAGGTTCAAAAAATACAAAGATATAATTTTAATAAAATATATGTTAAATAGTAATTTTATTACTTCCAATAATATAACAGTTATAATTTGTTAAGTCTTCTATAGAATGACTTGTTTTTCCATGCATTTTCTTCATTACACATTTGAATATTTATTTCATGAGAAGTTATAACCACCACCAATGTGACTTAGGAGTGTTTGGAGATATATCTTTAGGTAAAAAATCAGGACGATGACCTGAATCAATCCACACTTTCAAAACTCGATCAAAATCCTCCAAATCTACAGCATCTTCTAAGTCTATCAGAATTGTATCAAAATCAGATTCCAAGCCCTTGAAACCTCTAAATAATGCTTCTAGTCCCGAACGAGTCCTACAGACATCTCCAGCAGATCCAACCATATCACAATCTATTCTAAAGTTCTGGTAAAGGCTAATGAAACTCTGTATGGAACTGATATTCCTTTTAACAAGATCCATCACTCTAGCAGCCTCGGGTTCATTATTTAACTTTGAGAAATCCCAGGATAAGTGTGTGCCCAGATTAAAAAAATACTCAAAAATATTTTCTCCGGTTATGAACCAATCATGAATTTTTCTTCCCTCTATTATCTTAGGTTTCTCTTCAAAGACGAGTAACTCAGCAGATATTATATTCAATGGAATTGAAACCGCCATTTTTATTTAAACTGAAATATAAATATATGAAATAAGTATGTAGTGTAGTTAACGTGTCTAATACCATGATAAGTGGAGTACCGCGTATGGGACTAAGCTATTAATAAAATTAACGATGTATGTTTAGATAAGTTCAATACTTCGACAACAATCAAACAACAATAATTCGACAATTATTATTGTAGAGCATATATTTTTATATATATTGATATTGGTGTTTTGTAATATAGTACAAATATAACATTTATATTAATATGAAGCTCTTACTCGGGTTATTTACTAATAAATAAGAAAAAGGAGTGGGCAGCAACAATCACAAACTCAATACGGAGTACGAACGGAGTGTCTGCCGAGTAGGAGTACTGACTACTGAGTTGACTATTGACTTAATGACTAGTACGCTTTTACGCCTTGTATGTGTTGACATTGGATTACTAGGTTCCACAGAATACTTTTTTGTCTACAATACTGATGTATTTTAATGTTATATATGCAGTTTAATGATCAATAGAAACTAGTAAAATATATTCTTATTATTTATACAAAATTTTAACTAAGTTGAATACTTTAATTTAAATAAGAATAAGCTCTTTCTATGTATTCTACACCTTTACACTGCTGAACAGAATACAAATGTACATTTACATTCTTTGAATGACTATGGGGTGAACCATGAACCGTGATATATAAACATCTACGACTGAAGATTATTTAGCTAATAGACTCTGTAGAGTATAGTTGACAACCGAACGTGCAAGTGGGAAGTTTAAAGCTCAAACAGTTAACAGTTTGAGCCTGTGGTTCAAGCGTGTTTTTGTTAGGCATAACGTATTTCTGTATTCATTTGGCCGAATTCAAATTTCAAATATAAATTATTTGCTGATCCTTTAATTTTACGTAGTTTAATTAGAATTAGCAGTAAAATAAAAATTCCGAGATGAATGTATCTTTTTTAGGAGTTTTTGGAAAAATCAATTTGTTTTGTGAGTTGTTAAATAGAAAACAGTTTGAAAAATAATAATACATTAAGTTTTCTGTATAAAACGTGTCTGTGTCTAAATCGAGATCAATATTAACTTGTTTATAAAATGAGTTCTCAACAAAAAGATATTGAACTAAGCCCTGTTAAGGTTGAAATAGCCTTAAAAAAGCAAGTGCCAGAACCGGTACATCAAGTCGATGATGACGAAGATATTATAATCGGCCGCTTTCGAAAAATTAGTTCTGCTAAATCTATGGCTGCTACAAATGGAAACATCCAATATCCAACGGAAATCCTTAAACCAGAAGTTGATGTGGAAGCGGGCTTGCAATTCAAGACAAAAGAACATACCGAAAATTCGTTTGAAAAATCTAATCATGGTACTAGAACACGTAAACTGCCTATAACAAAAAGTAGTTTTCGGGATATCGAGAAACCATCTCGGTTTAAAGATCAACCATCTGCTACAAGGTTCCAGGTATACTATATTATATTTCTTGATAAATATTTATTTTGGGTTTAAATATTTTGCTTTCATTCATATTTGCACCTCATTTATTTAGAAATTGGATTACTATGATAGTTAACATAATAGATAGCAACAAACTTGGTGTACCCTATAATTTACATACAAGGGTGATTCCCAGATTTAATTATTATTATGTTAAAAATTTAATTAAGAGGCCTACATAAAAAACATGTTGCCTGATTTTTATGTAGGCACTTTTCAAAACATATATTGTTTTGTTACAATGTGGTTTTAACAAAAAAGAGGAAACTATGACTTCATTCTGATAACAATCATGCCAAACAGCCATTAGATAAGCCCATATCATAGTGTTAATTTACACAAAAGCACCATTTCATTGTTCACTACTTTTGTGTGACATAAATCCAATAGGAAAATGTAAATGTGTATTTTACTAAAAATATTGTTTCACTTGAACTCAACTTAACTCGAACTGTGGTTAATCAAAACCTACTTTATTTAAGCGTAAGTTATGTAACATATAATCTTTTGTTTCTAAATGACCAATATTACTGTAAGACTTATTCTTCAAAATGGCTCTCGTTTTATTTGGCATCACATACTAACAAATTTTGTATCATTGTTAAACACTCGGCAAGTGTATGAAAAAAGAGGGACTCTCTCAGCACATATCTATTTGAACTAAATATGTATGGAATAGTATGTGTAAAGGTAGGTTTTATGAGTATATATACGCTTTGTTGTTGCTTCGCACGTAACACATACGAATCCCAAGCAAATAGTTGACGTAATAATTTCCTTATAATTTTGTAAGGACTAAGGAAATCAATGTTAGAATACTTGCCGATAAATCCTAATAACTAAAGGCCAATTGAATAAGTGGATGGTTCCCATAGCCTCGCGAGCGTCTTGGCCAGCCCGGAGGGGCTTCTCATTTAATTCAAGATTCAGCTTCATTTCTATTGCACAAGATTGTTGTAAGGGATTGTCGAACATCAAAAGAAATACAAAGAAAATTGATACAAAGACCCGAATAGTATTTGATTTCCTCTGGATATCAATTTTATTGCATTTCACTGTTGGTGATACTTTTGTGCTGAAAAAGCTTATTGTAAGGCTAAATAAGCTAATAAAATAAAGTGTACATAGAAAAGGGAAGAATAATTAAAGTTACGTATTTCATCAATTAAGTATAAGTAAGTTTTGATGCTTGAAATCTGAAAAGTTGGAAAAAATATTAAAAAGCGTATCTGATGACGCAAAAAGCAATACAATTATTATGCAAAACACGATAAGAAGTAAATCACTACCTTAGCCCCTTCACAAACTACACTGGTATGGCCATTTCGTAAATATTAACTGAAGTTTTGTCATACAAATGTAATGTTTTTGATAGTTTTAATGCCCATTATAAAGTGTATATTACAACGTATCGTAAATATGCAGTTATTCCTGTTTACATTAATTATACAGTATTTATATGTTCACATATGGAATTGAATACTTGTAGATAATACATATATAATATTTATTTTATATATAAGATTTCGTTTTAATTTCTATTATGAATGATTTGTAGCATCACTTAACACACATCACATTCACATCACTTATGTTGTTATATTGAATTTACAATTTGTAAGATTTAGTTAGTTGGGTAGTTTTGTGACAAGTTAAAGAAGAGAGCTCCCAGCCACACGTGTATATGTGGTGTGCATCCTGCCCGTTTTCCGCATTTTTTCAATAAACATAAATATTCTGAAAACACCAAGGTTCTCGTCTAGACTCTCTACTAAAAATTATTTTAGATCCTTAGAATGTAGCACTAATGTGCTAATGCTTTTAGTTTTTAATTTACACCTAGAATCTTACAGCATAGATGCGATTGGAATTGTCTACTGTCATGCGAGAGGATCACACAATCGAGTCGGAGAATAATTACAATTATCCAAATACTTTTGTTCAAACAATCGATTTAATACATAAGCTAAGAAATGCTCTATGTGTGTTTATTTTATTTTATTTTATCTGTCCCCAAATATCTTATGTACTAAATATATTTAAAAAACAATAAACTTATAAGATTATAACACAAGGTATTATAACATAAAATAATTATATGGGAACTTGAAACAATTATATGGAAATTTATCAATGATATATAGCCGGCTTAGAGATTTCATACATTACCACGGTCCATTTATATGATCCACTCACGCCCAATATGAAAATGCCCACTTTAAATCAGTCGCATCTAATTTTAGAGCGTCTAAAAATAACATACGACGACATAACGTTAACTTTTCACATCCACGTCCACTTATAAAACAATAACCGAAGTATATTTTTTACGAAGAGAAAGTAATGAATCGTAATAAAATTAATCCTATATATCATTAATACATTTCTACACAATGTTTGTTCGCGTACTCATCCGAAACGGGTTGACCGATTCTCCTGAAATTTTCTGAGCATATTGATTAGGGCTGCGAATCGGCCAACGTCTATTTTTAGAGACTTTTTTTTTTCGGGAAAACGACGTTGGTCGGGATCAGCATTATGTATATAACTTTTTTTACCCTTATACAATCAATCCCCGTATTTGGAACTGGTAGTAATTATATGTTGACGATTCATAATTAGTGTCTTACAATGCATTTGTTATTTGAATTTTTCATTTAAGTAACAATTGTATGTCTTAGCTCGGTAGAACTGCCTTTCGAACCGGTCGTAGTGTAAAAATTGACGATTCAAAAGTGTCTTTGTAAAGATTTACTTGAATAAAGATATTTTGAGTTTGAGTGAAGAATGTTACCTATGTGATATTAGATATTTTTTATTGATTGAATACAAAGTTTGCCGGGACTACTAATTATCATATAATTTTCTCAATAACTAAATCTGTGTCATTGAAATAACAGCTGAATAGTATATTAATTATTCTATATATTTCACAGGTAGACGAGATATCTTACATATACATAAATATGTTTTATATTGTTTGCTAAGTAACATTGCTTTAAAGTGATCTAATGCAGTTTTTAACATATTACTTAACTTTAAATTCAATTATTGTTGAATGTTTGAGAAGCTCGCATTAATGGGCTACTATAAATCTAACGGCTTAGCGTTTATTACAAAAAAATATTTATAACACACAGTCTAATATGCAAATGAATTTATACTATTTTTGTGTATAATACTGACCGGATATATATTTTTGTCTCTCTTCTGATAACCACGCTGTACATATAAATAAAAAATATATTTTCTTGACCTATTAATAATCGCTTGCACACCCTGTGTGTACAATATTCTATTTTTAAACATTCAGGCTAAATCAATCAATTACGAAGTGATTAGAAGAGATACTTGCTTTGTGAAGTTTACCGACAACCGGCCGGTACATCAATGAACGCAAATTAACATTAACGACGTCTTCCCCATTCGATCCATAATGATTAGTAGCAATGACCCTGACTTTCCGGAAATCATAAATATTGACAAATTGGTATTACAATTTTAATGGGCCAAATACAGGTTGATTTTTTGTTAACAAGAAAATGTAATGAAAGAATTTAACCTAATCTATATCGCAAAATATGTTTTGTTGATTTAAATATAGTTTCTATGTGTCAAATTTGTGATCTTCGACATATAGTGGTAGTTCACACCAGTGTATATATTTTATTGGTGATAATATAATATATAGTTAACGTGTAATATAAACGTATGACATAAACGTGTTCCGGTACGCGTAGGTACGATCGGTGACCTATCAATCATTTATCAACTATTCATTAGGTCACGCTTTCGTGATATGACTTAATTAGAACAATTTAAAAAAAAAATCCATAGAAAAACGTGCTCTTGGTGAAGGTGATAAAGGTGAGATTGTAGTGCCGGCGAACGATGGGAGGCAAACTGCGTACTAAAGGATGATTCAAAGGGCCCTTAAAAACCGGTTAGAATGATATAAAATATTGATAAAATGTGACAAAAACTTCAATAACATTGATTTTACACTAACTTTGTTTTGTGATGTTTCTTTCGCGGTTATGTATGAGTTTGACATTGTAATGGGACGCAAATCAGATGCGTATTTGGTATTAGCAACTTGCGTTGAAAATTGGTAATTGTCAATCCAAGTATATAGTAGTGCCGAAGGAGTTATGGTCGTGTGGCTTTAGTCCGAAGTCGTGGATTCAATGCCGAGTCGATGCTTTTTTCTGAACTCTCACAATACTGGAGAATAGTAAAATGATTACGTAATTGAATGCGAGGCGGCGCGTGTGAGACAGCAGGATGACCTGTGATTTTTCCATGCAGTACTAAAATACATACGTGTTTTAAAACTTCGAGAATCGTGCAAAAGTTTACTTATTACTCAAACTATCTTTGTTCAAGTAGGTCTTTATAAGGACACCTTTGAATCGTCAACTTTTACACTACCACCGGTTTGGAAGGCCGAGAAAAACCGGCAAGAGACTCGTTAGTTGCTCTTTTAAATTGCCAGTCTTCTTTTGATTTCGGTACGGATGTTATATAATCGTCTGGGACTTGGTCAAATAGCGTTATATGATCGATTTGAAACGCGTGACCTGCCCTGGTGTATCTTGTAAGATGGGTCGGATGCTATCATTGGCCAATTATTGTTCATCCGTAGAACTGACCACCTTCGTCCAACCTTCACGCACGTTGAAATTTCTCATGTTTAGTTTTTTAACTGTGTAATTTGTCATGCATATAAATGTAATGCTATTCAAATGTGTAATTGCATAATTCATGAACGTGACCTGATTGAAAATTGTGCCTTTGAATTTTATTTTTATTTTATTACATCTGTCCCCAAACATCTTATGTGCTAAATATATTAACAAACAAGAAACTTATAAGATAATAAAACAAGGTAGACACACAAAACAATTCTATGGGAACATGAAACATTTAAGAGATGAAACATAATAAAATATTTATAATAATACAAACAAGATACAACATACATGCGAACACAAGCAGGATTTAAAGGTTTGCTTTTTTAAGGTGTTTAAAATTGAAATTAAATTATTGTTATCGGTTGAAATTTGCGTTGTATTTAAAAATTGCGTCTTCACGAGTATTACTAGCACGTACTTGCATATACCTGTCTATTATACATTATGTCTTGACGAGGTATTTTCATATTAAGGATTATGGAAAAAATAATAACCGAAAATAATAATAATAATAAAACTTGTATTTTTTATTAGGGGGCCACAGCATTGAAGATAACATTTTTTAAATATTAACAATTAACAGTATAAAATACGTAACGTCAGGCCATAAAAGGCACAGTCCCTTCAGTTATACAGAGTTTACATTGTATGTATGAGCTGGACTATGCATCTTTGATTTGTTTTAAATATTATCATTTTTCCTAGATGGAGGCGAAGGAAGAAGAAGGTTCAGAGTCTGAGGGTTCCGGTATGGAAAGCGACGATCCTCTCACCACGCAGACTGACACTAAGTATGGGAAAAGCTTTCGGTGAGTTAAAATTGTAATATACAAATTTTTGTTCACGTTTTATGCACTTTTTCAAATTCTTGGTCATAATTGCACTCTGCCATTTACGGTACTAATTTTTTATAATTATTAATGTTTAGAAGCCACATCGTATAAATCTGTCTAAACATGTGACCAACTCGAATAACAAATGAATAACTTTGTAAAAATACAATGATAACAAAATCTTTATTTATTTTAATTTCGTTTAAAATGTTAATTGGTTTTTGTAACATAGTTTAAATAATACGATTCATAAATGCGGATACCGTTTTGGTGTTTTTTTTTTAAAACAGCTTCAAATTATATAGACATTGTTGTCTCTTTGCACAAAGAGGGTTTGTAGGGTGAAAATCTACATAACAATGTAATAATTAACTAAATAAAAGAAGCAATTAACATTATTTATTTATTTATTTAATAACAACACGCATAAAAACATAACCCGAACAAAATTACAAAAAAAAACACACACAAGGCATGTATGTGCATAAATTATAGGGATGCACAGCATTACAGGTATACAATGAACAATTTAAAAAAAGCAACTAAACAATCATATATAAAACAAAAAAAACTCTACACACACAAATAAATCAAAAAATGAACGTTCCTTAATTGGAGTCTATTGGCGAAACAAGGTCCGCAACAATTTGCGTCTGAAGACATGGAGACTATCACTAAATGGATCAGCGTCACATGTCCTCAGAGCACAGTTCATCGATGACAGGCATTTAATGAGTGGACTGTTACAACCTACGTTTGTCCTCGCTATCTGGGTGTAAAATTATATGAATTGAAATATAACATTTATGTTATAAGTATTCACAAGCTGAACACTTTTTTTCTATTGAGAACAGACGTAAGGAAGCGTAATCTACATAGCTCTAGTGTGTCTGTGTGGCCCGCTGTGCGCACAAAACTCACCCACCGTAACATTAAATATGAAGGTGTACCAAACTCAAAAATATCTTTATTCAAGTAGCTATTTATAAAGACACTTTTGAATTGTCCATTTTTACACTACCACCGGTTCGGAAGGCTATCTACCGTGAAGAACCGGGATAAAACTCGATAGCTCCTCTTTTAAAATTAATATTTAATTTATGAGATAATTCAATTAACAAAAGCATCGTACAATTTTTCAATACTTCTAAAATATAAATGTATGTTATCGGCATTTATTTACGATAGTTGTGTATTTTTTTTATCTACTTGTATTTTTATGTGTATTCTTAATTTTTATTGTATACAAACAATGTATTTATTTATTCTTTGTATTAGTCTCTTTAAGTGACGATCGATGTATGTTTTTGAACGAATAAATTATTTGATTGTTTATCAATAAAATTCTTTTAACTCAACCTGAAAACAGTCTTGCCATCTTTTTCCCCCTTTAAAGTCGAAACAAGTCGTTTCCATAGAGTTAAAGGATACGGTGAAACAAGGAAGAGTTAAAGGAGTTAAAGTTTCTTTTTTCAGACATTTCACCCGCGAAGCGCTACCACGGCTTGATAACTACAGGAATGTACTGTCACTTCACGCCGCACCCCGACCTACTCTGGATGAGCTTCATAATGCCTCGTTGTCACGGAAGGTCAGGGTTCATTGTATTTTGGTTGAAAACAAACAAAAAATAAATCGTTTAATGTGAAAAAAGCTTAACTGTTGTCATAACTTGCAGACATATATATATTGTTTATTACGTACCTTACACACATAAAAAGCTTTCTTTATTAAGAAACACTCAAGAATGTTCCATTACGTATCACTTAATGAGATTTATAATTGATTTATAATGTTAGAAAAGATAAAGCCTTGACTTGGGCGAAGAAAAGCTAGACGAAACCTTATAAAGATCTTAAAATCGATGTTCATCATATGTCGGGTACTGGTCGCTTACAAAGAATTTTCCGCATGAATATTTGATGTGACGATCAGATATTGTAATTGATCAATCTTGTCAAGAAACATCAAAATAAAGAACATTTAATAATATAATTTACGTTCTAATGCTTTCAATTATATTAAAAGAAGTGGCGGAGAGTTCCTTGCCAGTTCATCTCGTCCGCTCTACGTCCCCTTGATTTGGGAACTGGCATTAAATTAAATTAATTAAATTTGATTTGATTTATAACACCATACTTATATACCATACAGTACTTTATGTCAATATCTTTAAAATAAATATTAGTGTATCTTAATGTCTATGTATATACAGACATATTTCATGTTTCTGTCATGTTCACATGTTCAATTGTTTAATGTTCAACACCTGAATCAATAGACAAGCTATATACAAAGCTTTAAAAAAATCGTTGTCCCATATTTTCGAGTGAATATTCCCGTTGAGAAACTCTTACGAGATACATTACAAACAGGTTTTTGATGTGTCTTTTGATTTCTTTTTATACAATCAAGAAACACTAATTTCGTCCACATTTCGTCATTAAAGTTTTAAACTTTATTAAAATTGACTTTGAATTAAGTGTTTGTAAACTTTGTTGGGTTTAGAACTTGTTAATAAATTAAAGTCCAGAGAATACTGTCAGTGTGACCTATGTCTGTAAGCTAGGTCTATAAATCTGACGACAAGAGCTTTCATTATTTCTTATTGAAAGTTAGATTTTCGTATGTAATTCAATGCCTTGCGTTTAAATTCCAATGACTAATGTTGTGTTGAGTTGGACGATTGAATCCACGTCAAAGATGCACGTCTTATAATTAATCCAATGATTCGATTATGTGCAATGTCGCGATAAGTGTTGACATTTGAGTGAATGTGAGGCTTCCGGTAACTGGGTTATCGCGAGTCAAGGTCTTCTAAGTCAATGTCACAATATTTACATAACGTAGATACATAAGCGTATAACATATTAATTGCATCTTGAACGGATTGAAACACGTTCCGTGCGCTTAAAGCAGCCCTAGCGAGACACCACCACACCTAGTTGGTGTTTGGAATAATGTGAACGTACTTTTTGAAATATACGATTAGGTTTTTAAAAAGGCGTTTTGTATATTATCTAATTGTTTTTACGATGAAAAAGCTTGGCCTTGCTCCAAAAGTGTATAGGTTCACCAAAAAAAACAACCGAGCTGAGTTTTCTGCTTTTTCTAAGCCAATTTAGGGCGACTCAAAATGGTCCTATTTACCTTACTGATTAAATAGACTTGACTTAAGTTTTAATTAATGTTACATACATTCGGCTTGGATGTCGTTGCAGTCGTGGCCGAGCGGTTAAGGCGTCTGACTAGAAATCAGATTCCCTCTGGGAGCGTAGGTTCGAATCCTACCGACTGCGAAACTTTTTTAATTTATTATCTTTTTAAATATAATTAGTATGTCCATTAAATTACTTTGATTCTATACAATATTTGTTTATGCATGTGTACAGGACTATAAGAAATAAAGATTTTCTTGTCTTATAGGAAATTTATCGATTTGAACGTACTAATTAATGCGTTTGTCGTGTAATTGCTGATAATTGCGACTTTAATAGATTAATTACGGTGACATTAATAAAACAAGACAATAACTATCGGCGTAAATCGATATGCGGAAACTCGTTACAAATTCTTTGGTTGAATTTACATTGAAATTTATTAATGCCATGAATATGTCTTAACCGACTTTAAACTAGGACGTAGTTGGTCAAACTTGCTAGAATTATACAACAAACAAGGGATGACATTTGATTGACATTGATGTCAATATAAAAAAATACGTATATATTTTTTCGATGATTCATTTATCAGGTAACAATACACATATGAAAATATATAGTTTTACAATACGTTTGAATCAAACAAATATCTAAAATTACATTTGCACGAGAAATTATAAAACGGTTTATAAATATTTCACATTCAATCTCTCGACCCGAGAAATTTGCTACTAATAATTTCGCATAGTTTAAGAACCTGGTTTGAACTGATCTCCTTGAATTGTATGTCTTAGGAAGTGTTGCTGAAGTTGCAGTTGCCGAAAATTAAACCAATAAATTAATTTTTAAAATAGAGATTTTGACTAGGAAACGAAAAACTAACTCGGAGCATTAGCATCTTCCCACAAGACTTTTTAAACAATTGTTTTTATTTGGCTTACTGTTTAGAAGTTTTTTTTATACGTTACATCAAGCCGCTTGAATGAAACAATTAATTGAATGAAGAAATAAAGTAATTATGATGGGCACAGGTCGCGTAGATGTGACCCTAAACTATGCATTTGGGTTCATGTTGCAATTGACCCAGTTTAATATTTGACCGCGTCACGACTTTTTTAATTAACTTAAATTAAACTTATTTGGATTCTTAATTGGATTATGACAAAAAAAACATCTAGGCTGAGTATCTTGCCTTCTTTTCAAGCTTGGTAGCGTACGAATAATAATTGGTACTGAATATTTTCCGTGTATCTTTTATGCATACTTCACTCGTAGAAGCGCGATGTTGCGTTCAAATTTTTCCAGTTCCAAATAAATATAAGCGTATCAGGGATCATTTGTGTACGTCAAAGTGCCCGAAGGGCTCAATTTGGTGTATCTATATATTAACTTTTGATATGTTATATATCGTAGGACTATGATACTCACAACAAACTCAGCTTGCCTATAACTTTCCGAACTTTTTTATTATTACACTATAAAATGACTCGCTTAAAAATATAGTCAGAATTCAAATTTATGGGTCCCTACGACCTACAATCTGCCCTCTTCCAACAGACATATCCTCGAAATTCCACCCCACCACTCCTCCTTTTACGGAACTCCTTCACAGTGTCCGCTATAAAGCTTTGGAACTCACTTCCCGATCCTATTCGATCAGCCTCCTCACTATCATCTTAAAAATCACTTCTTCGTAAGCATTTCTTGTCTTCAATTTAATTATTTACAATTCTAGATTTAAATTAGCATATTTTTCGGTTTTTCTTATTTTAATGTATGTATACTTCGCACCCTTTGCACCTGTCTTATTATATTTTAAGTATTCTTTTATCGTGTGGGTTGTCTGGAAGAGATCGCTTATTAGCGATAAGGCCGCCCGTTGCTCTTATATGTTCTATCATCTGTTAATGTAATTTGCTTCTAGTGTTTAAGTGCGATAAAGTGTTAAATAAATAAATAAATAAATAGTCATACTAGTTAAGTCCACTTTGTATTGCGCTTTGTCTTTAATGTATCCTTTATGTCGATACACAACGACAGAGTCCTATTCATTTCAAAACCTATGATAAAACTTTAAACTTTCTGAACATCGTACGTAATAAAAGAAATAGCTGTGTTACACAAGTATTATATAACAATATAAAATAATAATAATATAGGTTATTTTTATCACCAAAACGTTAAGTTTGAATTTAAATACCAATTTCACAACCATTTATATTAAATAATTTAACATACATTAATATAATCGAATACGTATTTATTCTTAGAATACTTGTTTATCCTCTTGAGCTAGGAATGCTAGTAATACCACAAAGTGTCATGACAGTAAAATAAACAATTGATTATTAGTTTATAACTCGCATGGAATACAATTAAGATTTATCTCATGATAAAATTAACATACATTTATGTATTTATAATTAGCCTGTTTAGCTTATTCGTAAGTGTTCGTATGATGCGGTATTATAGTTATTTCCTTGACGATGATATATTTTTAGCCAGGCCAGACCCTGGAGAAGGATGTGGGGAATCTGGTGATGCCCACGTCGAATATCAAGTTTGGATGGATCAAAGGCGTCTTGATGAGGTGTCTACTCAACATTTGGGGAGTTATGCTGTTTTTGAGACTGTCGTGGGTGGTGGGACAAGCTGGCATTGGTATGTCTATCTATTGGTATCTTTGAAAGTTATGTTTCATCAAACTCTATCTTCTAGCAACAAGAAGCGCCAGTAAGATAAACTATGGCTGCCGATAAAATAACTAGCCGACCTGTCAAAAAATAGAGGTTGGTGATAAAAGGGTATAGGGTTGTAAGTATATTTAAATGTGACCTAATAAAAAACCTACTCAATATGCTCACACAATTTCATGAGAATCGGTCAAGCCGTTTCGGAGGAGTACGAGAACGAACATTGTGACACGAGAATTTTATATATAAGAAGATTTCAAATACAATTATGTTATTTATTTATTCACACTTTATTACACTTGAACTTTAGAAGTTAATGATGTTAGTAGATGTCAGCACATATAAGAGGAACGGGCTAATAGAGATCTCTAGTATCTCTAGTAGAGCATAGGTTCATTTTATTTTATTTTTTGTTTCTAAAACCTATACAGCTTATCACAAAATGTTTACACAATAAAAATAGACTAAAAATAAAGCCAAAATAAGGTAAAAACATAGAACCGGAAATAGAATCTAAGATCAGAAGAATGTATTCCCATAATAAACACACAAAGACCTTAAACGAATGACAATAATGAATGAAACGAATAATTTTCAGGGCAAGCGATACTGCTAATCATGACTACATCTGTTGTGACAACCATCACGGCTCTGTCGATGTCCGCAATCAGTACGAATGGGGTAATCAAAGGAGGTATTTCTTCATTTTTTTTTTTCGATTTAAACTATTTGATTATATGTTATGTATAATTTTTAGGATAATTTTCAAAAATATGTTGTCCGTGTTGTTTTAAGCGATTAGTCTTTTCTTGAAATCTAGGAATTAATACATGATATTGAAGCTTATGACAGAATTGAATAGGAGTTAAATGATTTTCCAGGTGGGACATACTACATGATATCCAGATCACTGGGACCAGAGTTCGGTGGTTCCATCGGTCTGATATTCTCGATGGCCAATGCCGTCGCGTGCGCCATGTACGTGGTGGGATTCGGGGAGTCCCTTATCACTTTGATACCAGAGTCAGCCTACATGGTCAGCAAGAGCTGGGTAAGTCTTTTCCATCGCATATTCGGGGCTTAGATTCAATGCCTGTTCGTATGCGATCAAGCTGAGGAGAAGCACGCAAGAAACACGGTTCGGTTGATTTTTTTGGTTATGATGGGCTACACTTTTTTAAGCAAGGCTTAGCTGGAGCAAATTCATTCCCAAACTTTTTCATAAATATAATCAGATAACTCATAAAACGCTCTTTCAAAAGCTTCTCTTAACTACCATTTTTAAATATTTATAATATTATTGGCATCTTTTTATAGACGCGTACACATTGTCCTTTGAATTAGTTACAACAGTAAGGGGGTGAATAGAGATATTTCAGCAATGGTTTGGGGCAACACTGTGCCTCCTGCTCATTCCCTCTGTTGCAAAAAGAGGTGCTAGATTAAAGCCAATAAGGTCTCCTTCGTCTCTATATGAAATGCGGATTCCGCATCAATTATTTGTGGATTTTTAAGATGGTTCTTAATACAACGATGTTTTTCAGGATCAAGCAATATACGGTTGCATAACAATCGTTCTGTTGACCGGTATAGTGGTTGTCGGCTTGGAATGGGAAGCGAAGGCCCAGATTGTGCTGTTGATAATACTTCTGGCGGCCATTGTGGACTTCTGTGTTGGAGCCATCGTTGGGCCGACCAGCGACGCGGAGATCGCGCAGGGCTTTGTCGGGTTTAACAGTGAGTTTTCTTTCATTACATGTGGGTACATAAACAAATGGTGGGTTGTGCCGTTTCGTCCGCTTGAATATGGAAACTAAAGTTTAGTTTATTTAGTCTATCTAGACTAAGCTGAGAGATCCATACCAAATTTTATCAAAATCGGTTTAAAAGTTCAAGCGTGAAAGTGTAACGTACATTCATACTTACTTTTGCATTTATAATATTAGTATGTACCTAAATATGCAAGTTTAATTTTTTTTTGTAGTTTCGGAAAACTTTATTAAATTTGATATTTGAACAACTCTTTTCACTTTTAACTCAACAGCAGCTCTCTTATTAATCTCGTACAAAACCTTTTTGATTTCCAGTGACAGTGTTACAAGATAATATGGGGCCGGACTACCGGTTCTTTGAAGGAGTTGAACACAATTTCTTCTCCGTCTTCTCGATATTCTTCCCGGCTGCGACTGGTATTCTCGCTGGGGCTAATATATCAGGGGACTTGAAGGTCAGGATTATATTTTTATAAATATAGCGCACATGTAGAACAGAGAAAAGTTTATTATAGACTAACGGGACTAGTACCCATGTAATTGAATTGGCCAAAGCCATGAAATTATAAATTTATTTTATCAAAAAAAAAAGCTCTAAAAAGCTTGGTGTTCTCAGCAGGACTCGTCAGTTTTTCACATCAGGCCATCGCTTGCAACTCTATAAAGCGCAAATTCGGCCTCATATGGAGTACTGTTCCCACCTCTGGGCGGGGGCGCCCCAATACCAGCTCCTTCCATTTGATCGCATCCAACGCAGAGCGGCTCGTATCGTCGACGACCCCATCCTTTCCAATCGGCTTGATCCTTTGGCTCTGCGTAGAGATGTAGGCTCCCTCTGCATCTTCTACCGCATTTATCATGGGACGTCAAGGCAGAATACGAAATTCCATTCGTACTACCTTGACCGCACCAGCTCTTTGTGGAACCAACTGCCAGCGCAGGTATTCCCGATCCGCTACGACTTGGGGACCTTCAAAAAAAGAGCGTTCCTCCTTAAAGGCAGGCAACTCACTTGAAAGCCTCCTGGCGTTGCAGGTGTCTATGGGCGGCGGTTGGCAAAAAAATAATTAAAGATCCATTTGTGAATATTAAAATATTCATTTAATATTTATTTAAAATTACAGGATCCCCAAAAGTCGATACCAAAGGGAACGCTGTTAGCCATACTCTTGACAACGATTTCGTACGTGGTGATCGCAGTGATCGCGGGCTGGTGCGTGCTGCGGGACGCGTCGGGCCTCGTCACGGACGTGCCTGTTGGGAACGTCACCGCGTGCCTGCGGGACGCGAGCTGCGCGTACGGTTTGCATCACAGTAACGATGTAAGTGTTTGTGTATACAAAAAAATATATATGAAACCTCCTTCGAAGGCCGGCGACTCACCTGTAAGGCCCCCAGTTACTCGTTTAAGTTGTCTCCTGTTTTAATAAAAAAAAAACACTTAAAACTTATTTAAAAATGAATTGAATGTATGTATGTTATATTGTAAGTATGTTACCCTTAAACTATTGAACCGATTTCGATCATTTTTATCTTGATCAAAAGGGTTTGAAGGGGATGAAGGTTTGTATAACATTTCACCAGAACTCTCCCATTTATTAACCATTTTTGTGATTTTTCAACTTCCTTTTATATTTAATATGTTATATTATGTATCTTGTATATGTTGATAATAATAATAGCCTTTTATTCCTGAACCTAGGTTACAAGAGGTCCCTAAGATCGGTGTGCCTTTTGGCATAGGCCTCCTCCAGTATGTATTATTTGTATTTAATTGTAGGTAATTCGCTTGGTGTCGGCCTGGGGTCCACTCATCTATGGAGGCTGTTTCGCGGCGACCTTATCCTCGGCTCTGGCTTCGCTCGTTTCGGCACCTAAAGTTTTTCAAGTAAATTTCACGATTTCTTTTTGTCGTTCTCTTTCAATTGATAGTTAATTTTTTAATATTTAAAACAGTCTTTGTTTTTTTTTATGAAAAGAGATTTTTTTTAAATAATACTTTCAGGCGTTATGTCAAGACAAATTATACCCGTATTTGGAGTTCTTCGCGAAGGGATACGGGAGTACTAACGAACCGGTTCGCGGATATGCGCTGACCTTTATCATTGCGGTGGCCTTCATTCTGATGGGTAATTTAATATTTTATATGCCTTTGTGAAATTTGTCCCATTTAACATTGTTTTTTGTCATGTGTTTCCGCAGGTGGTCTCAACCAAATAGCTCCTTTGATATCGAACTTCTTCTTGGCTGCGTATGCGCTGATTAACTTCGCAACTTTCCACGCGAGCCTCGCCAAGCCAGTGGGATGGAGGCCGACGTTTAGGGTAACAAATTAATCAAATCAATCATTACTCTATATGTTACACTAGAAGTATATTTTTATTTAGTTTTCAGAGGTTTTTGCTTTTAAGCACACCAGCTCCATCTATGAGCTTAGCTCCGCAAACTATTAAGAAATACTCAATTACATTACACTGCAAATGAAGATTATTGTTATTGTTCTGTGCAGCTCTACAACATGTGGTTGTCTCTGGTGGGGTCGGTGGTGTGTGTGGCGATAATGTTCGTCATCTCGTGGATCACCGCCCTCGTCACTATCGGGTTTCTTCTGGCTTTGTATCTTCTAGTATCTTATAGGAAACCAGGCGAGTGCACATTTTCATTCATTAAAATTAACATGACTCAATAGAAGATAACTTACATTAATTTAAATGATTAAAATGACGCTTACAAAAACTTTTTTTTTTTAAATTTTTGTTATTAATAATAAATTCACGTTTAAATCAGTTTTTGTACATACAAAATGAATCATTAAAGTGATTTATGTTATTTCAGATGTAAACTGGGGATCGACGACGCAAGCGCAGACGTACAAAACGGCCCTCTCAGGCGTGCATCAGCTCAACCGAGTTACCGAACATGTCAAGAATTACAGGTATCGTTTATATTAAAAATATGTCATTATAATGTAGCATTTTTAACATTTTAACTTTGCTGTTTTAATCTTAATCTCTCCGTTCTTTTCAGACCTCAAATCCTGGTACTGGCAGGGTTCCCCGGTGAGCGAGCTCTGCTCACAGATTTTACATATCTCCTGACTAAAGGACTGTCTCTTATGTTGTGTGGACATGTCATACAGGTAATGTTTTTTCTTATATAATTAAGTAATTTAATTTCCAAAAAATATAGTTACATGAAAGATAAAGGAATTTTGCTTTAATCTGTTTTATATTGTTCTGAACGATATATAAATATATATTTTATCTTTTTTTAAGTGTGGTGTAAAAGAAAACGCTTATCAACGAGAACACCGTCTCGCCATAATGCTTTTCTCTGTGTGTAATAAAGTGTGAAAATAAATTTTCCAGAGTCAAGTGAACCACCGCACCCGCGAGGCTTTGACGAACAGAGCCTACCACTGGTTCTTGAAGAGGAAAATTAAGTCTTTCTACAGCGTCGTTGACGGTGTTGAGCTTAACGATGGCGCCAGTGCACTTATACAGGTATTTATATTATTTAATTTGTATCTATAGTAATAATGCTGTGACATTCTTCAAAAATATGTGACTTGAGATATTTTTTAATAATTATCTATATAACCCCCTGGCGTTGGCACTTCACTTGAAGTGACCTGCCTGCTTACTGTTAAATAAGAAAAAATCATTGTATTGTGCTTGATTGAAATTATTGTTAGAATAAAGTCGGTGGCTTCTCTAAAATGTGAATATCCATTCGTAAAGATCAATTGATTGTTGTAGGCAAGCGGTTTGGGTAAATTGAAGCCAAACATTTTATTGATGGGCTTCAAAGAGAACTGGCAGAGTTGTAATACACAGGATGTTGCCGACTACGTCGAAATCATGCAGTGAGTTTTGCATACTATATTTCATTTACACCCGCGTGTGTAAGAAGGAAGTTGGACCCTGGAATGCTCAATACAAGTTTATGTGGAAAAGTAAAAAAAAAAAGTCTATTTTTTTTTTTTTTTATTTCTCTTGAATGAGACCTTTGAATATATCACTAATAAGTAGTTTAAGTACTTACTTGTAATTTTTACATGTACATTAGAATATCTTAAAGCATTTAAAAATAATTGAAGATATGGTAGATGTTAAAAGAACAGGATGTCCATGGGCGACTGTCTCCTAACTTGTAGGAATGGTATTTTCCAGTAAAGCGCTCGACGTGCACATGGCCATAGCGTTGCTGCGCGTGGAAGGCGGCCTGTACAGCAGTGAGACGCTCGACGACGACCTGCAGGCGTGCCTGCACGACCTCAACGCCAAGGACGCCTCCATCGTTTCGCGTGAGTATTGGCTGAAAGGTGGTATTTCCATAGACTAAACTTTAGGGAAGGACACGTATTCCTTTTTATCGCGTAGAAGAAAGTTTGTATAAAATTTCACCAGAACTCTGCCATTTATAAACCGAATTTGGATCCTTTTGTATTTAAAACACGCGGACAAAGTCGCGGGCAGAAGCTACTAGTCAAAAATATATGGCAATCGGTAAATTGCTCGTACCATATACAATATTTTTCGTTTTTTGTTACGTGAGCTGTCCGTTGTGTTTCGATATGTTTTGTCTGTTATATTGTTTTTATTGATATTATTAATATAGTTGACGAAGACTAATCCAAAAACTCAAAAGTCAAATGGTCCATTTGATCTTTAGTTATAAAAGATGCTAACACGACTGTGTTTATATACAATTAGTGGAAGTTAATATTTTTTCCATACTAATACATTTACGTTTGATATTCATTCGTTTCTTAATATGTTGTGTTTTAACATTCATGATGAGATTGCCATAATTAATTTGTTTGTGTACTCACGGCCATGCCACGTGACCCATGTGTGTTCATTGTGCTAACTTTCGTTAGGTTCGATGGGCGACAGCCTCAAGGAGTCGAAGTCAAGCGAGAGTTTAAACACACACTCGAGAGGTATGACTTTTGTGTGAATTTTCATTATGTAACCGACTGTTTTGCTGTCGTGTGTCACGTCAACTTGACAGCTGACAGAAGGCTAATCGAAATGTCACCTACTGCGACGTGTTTGACGTTTGCATTGTTTCTAAAGATGTTTTATTTAACATACATTGTGTGTAACAATTTTTTAATTCATTTTCATTGATTAAAGTTTATTGTTGCTTGTGGCTAATATGAGTTACCATTACAATGGGTATCGAAATATCGAATTAATAAATAATTGAATTAAATGATTATGTTGAAGCAAATCGTTGTTTATTTTAATTGTAAATTGTGATAATTTGACTTTTATATGGTTATTTTTAGGGAGCAGTATGTCTGACCTGTCCCTGGGTTCGCCGGAGCGTGTGTCACGTGACCCGAATGCCAAAAATGACAAAACAAACGACAATTGTAAGAATAGGTGAGTTTTCAGGACCCTAAGCTCTATCAATATTTTTAAACTCAATTTGAACAAATAATTAAAATCAGAGAAGGTAAAACTTCTTTTCGAATGCCTCATACATGTTAATTATGTCAATACGTGCTTTTGTAGGATTGTTTACCTCCTACTAAAGAAATCTGTGGGGTGAGTTTAGTTTTGCTCGAGATAGATAGATATAAAAGCTACATTATATCGTATACGTTAAAATAATCGCTTGACATTTGACAAATGGTGCATTGTGATTAGAAATTAACTGACAAAATGTCAAAACAATCAACATTACGTAAAGATTAATGAAATGTCGTCTCAAAAATAAAAAATAATAAAAATAAATAAATATAAATATATAAATAAATATAAATTATAAATAAATATAAATATAATATAAATCCCTAAAAGGCCGGCAACGCACTCATGAGCTCCCAGCCACTTGAGTGTCCATGGGCGGCGACTTCACCTTTATGGTGGGCCTCCTGCTCGTTTGCCCCCTCTTCTATAAAAAAAAAAAAAACTACCCGTAAAGCTAGTGGTTTCAATGTGTTTACTTAAGTTAAAGAGTATTTTAGACTGCTTCAGTTCTATAAGAATATGAGTGCTCACCACACTTACGCTGATATTTATGAAACATAAGTTCTAAACTTATAGATGGCTAAACTTTAAGCTTGAAAAGATTTTAATGAAAAGCTTGTGTTGTCACTTAATAGTTAACCGACTCACGGGGAAAATGGAAAGTTATACAGTGATAATTTCATAAAATTAAATATGATTAAGGGTAATTGAAGTATTCTTGTATATGTCTCAATCTGTGTCCAGCAAAGGCCTAGGTCGCCGTATCGGCCTCGGCTCGGCTCGTCGGACGTCTTCGTTCACCTCGGTGGAGCAATTTACGCGAAGACAAAATGGCACCGTCGATGTGTGGTGGCTGTACGATGACGGAGGTTGGGTTTTCTCTTACCTTTGCCTGTACTTTTGATACGTTTTCGACATTATGATGTTAAATCTTTAAAGGTTTGACGCTGCTCCTTCCGTATATACTGTCGACGCGTCGAGCCTGGTCTTCGAGTCCACTGCGAGTCTTCACACTCGTTAATAAAAATACCGAAATGGACATTGAAGAACGGAAGTGAGTTATGTAAAACTTATATACTCTTAAAAACTCACACATACACATTGCCACAGAGACACACACGCTAAGACACTACGTTCATATGGACGTAGAAAACAATGTAGAAATAACTATCTTGTAAGTCTGATGTGGTACTGCAGGACCTGAGTGGTTCAGGGGGTCGATTGTATGTAATAAAGTGAGATTTTTTGTTTCAGTATGGCGTCGTTGCTCTCCAAGTTTCGTATCGACTACTCGGCGTTGAAAATGATTTCGGACATCACGAAGAAGCCGAAGGACTCGACGCTGGCTTACTTCGAGAAGTTGATCGCGCCCTTCAAAGTGCCGGACGACACCACCGACAATGGTAAATCGTGTATAATCTGTGTATATTTTAATAATTTCATTCATTATCATCTATGTCCACTTTGATTTTACACTGTCAAACTATTATGAAAAGAGACATTATTTCCCTTATAAATGTATGTGTTAATTGGTGTCTGTCGCATTGGTTTTTGAACTGTAATGGCTAGAATTATAATACTGACAATTATATCTAATATTGTTTAATCGAAAACATTGTAGGTGGAATATCGGAGGCAGACCTGTTGGCTGCCCGCGACCGCACCCACCGTCACTTGCGGCTGCGCGAGCTGATCGGCGAGCACTCGCACAACGCCCGCCTTGTCTGCGTGACGCAGCCGATGCCCCGAAGGCGCGGTGTGCCCGCACCCCTGTACTTGGCCTGGCTCACGGCCATCGCCACTGCGGCCAAGCAGACGCTGCTCGTCAGAGGCAACCATGCCGCCGTGCTGACTTTCTACTCGTAACCTTTTATCACTTTAATATTTCCCTTCAAAAGTCTTATGTCAGTGTCAGTGTCAAAAGTGTCGGTTCTGTCAATGATTTAATGTCAAACTTCAGAAATTCTGTTCCAAAATATGTCGAGTTTTGGTGCAAAGATTTTGGCGCTGAAAATGGGAATAACATGTAAGCTTTTACATTTTACTGTATACAAGTTTTTCTAAATATTAATTGAATTGATTACTCTTATATAGAGAGTACGGCTTAAGTATCTTTTTTATACATTTACCAATAAATCACTTTAGTGATTTTTGTGCTATATGTTTGTATAACTATACATCGGAAACTCACGAATTTATTGCTATCTCTTTCTACTAATGGTAGAGAAATGGATAGATATACAATAATAGATGCACGTGTTTTACGAAGCTTTGTATGTGCCTGAAATGTTGTAGTTTTTGTATTTCTTTTGAATATTACGAATCTCAAACTATATTACACATTTTCTACAAGAATTTTCGACAGAACATTAAAAAAAAGTAGTTTTGATTTTAAAAATCTCTTGTAAAACTTTGGGATTATGTTTGTTAACTATATGTTATTTAAATCTCTCTCAAAAAAAATAGTTTGACGTTCTATAATGAAATAATTTGATAAAATATTCCATAATTTATTCTTTTTAGACATAATGCTAGTTTTAGTTTTAATTTATATTACGTAATTCAAAGTTAACTGTAGAATTAATTTATTATAATGTATTTAGCTAGTGAAATATTCTTGTTTCTATATGTAGAAAAATAACTAACATAACATCGATATGGCAAAACAATGTGATGAAATAATCATACTTTGCTGGAGATTTGGTGACACATGTGTGCTAGACAACATATGTTGCAGATAAATCCAAAACGTGAATCGTGAATAATACAATAGTACCAAAGATGGTTGTTATTTAGCTGCGACATGGCGAATCTATTCTGTACCTGATTTTGCTTTTTCCATACTTCTGTTACCAGTCCATTTACACAGTAACTATTATGTAATAAAAATTAAGAAATTCTACTGTGTTTTATTAATACTCAACTCACAAACATAGCAATGATAAAGATGAGTGATACGGAAGATATTGTTTGAACATTTTAGTAAATTTTAAAATTGTTCATTGTATACCTGTAATGCTGTGCATCGTTATAATTTATGCACATACATGTCTTGTGTGTTTTTTTGTAATTTTGTTCGGGTTATGTTTGTATGTGTGTTGTGTTGGTGTGCCGTATTAAATAAATAAATTCAATAAAAGATATCTTATTATAAGCGTTTTAATTTTTAAAATCAATACAAATTTATGATAATTACGCGTTTTAACTGTTCTTGCGCGGCAACTCTGACGTCATTCACAAGCATACCGGTTTGCTCACAATTTTCAGACAGGATCCAAGCAAGTGTTAAAAAAAAATTGCCATAGATTTTATACAAACTTACAATATCAGGAATGAGAGTCGCCTGCCTTGGGCGTTACCACTACCTAGGATTTAACAACTATATTCGTATGACTTTCTTTCACCTATGTAAAATCTAATAATTATAATAAAATAACTACATTGACTGCTAGACTAGAGAAACTTCTTTTAACTTTTAATTACCAAAATGTAATACAGAACGGTAGTAAAGAGCTGCACCCATTACACCATGCTCAAGTGAATGCTGTAAATCTAAAAAAAAATCCTTTAATACCGGTGGTCTTGGTGAAATAGTTGCTCACTTTTTACAATGAGAACAACCGGCTAACACACGCTATACCGAGATCAATCTAGATAAAAATATGAATGAAGTCGTATGCAACAACTAGTATTAACGATTGGGTTATTACCACTGGAAAGTAAACTCAATAAAACACAGCGGCGTTATTTTGAGACACGCAACCATTCATGCGATGCTTGAATGTCTTAGAAATCTAAAATAATCTTCTATCATGCAATACCGGGTTCTCGTGCAAACATTCGGGTCCATGGACCGTGTCCTATAATCAGTTAATTGTTTTCTAAAGCACTATTAACTCTATTCTCAATGGATAGTTTATTGTCGATGATTGGAGGCTAGCGACTGGTTTTCTGCCGTTCGGCGATCGCTGCGTTTTGCATTCTGTGGTCAGTCGGATTCCAATCGGCGTTGAGGACGCAACTACGTGACTTTAACGCGGGAACTACGAAAAAGTGGTGTATCAACTTTTTATTGTGCTTTACTGTGAGTGTAAACGTGATTTTGTGATATCCGGATATTTAGGACACAGGTATTTATCACTAAAATAATAATTATGTAGTTAAATATGTTCTAAGGCGATTAGTATTTGTTAGAACCAGTTTTCTAAGCGACTATAAACCAGGAACTCGCTCCTTATTTTCAAGATAGAATGAAAAGATTTTGAAATATATTACCGCCAATCTTTAATAGATCTAACGAAGTTAAACTAAAACACCCGAACCGAATTCTAATAGCCTTTTAAAAATTTTCAACACAATTGTAAGATATTTCTCTTGGCTTGCCGATCCCAGATTAAAATTAAAATAGAAAGATTTGTAAAATGCTAAACAAGAAACAGATTTATGACCATGAAATCAAAGACCAAAGCTTTTGAAAGTCGTTTTTTAAACCGCGACTAATTGTAGATCGTGAAAATACCTACAATAGGTTTAATATTGTTTGAGTACTTGGTTTGCATAGTTACACTGCGTCTAGAAGGATAGAAATAAAGCAAGTTATATTTGGAAGGAATTGTTTTTTAGTTATGTTTAATCGCCTATAAATATGATTAAAATTCAAAGCTTATAATCCCTTGTTATCAGCTCTATTCTTTTTTTTAAAATGAAATGCAACAATATTTTTCTCATTATCTCTATACTTTGTAAATAATTCAACCTACTTCTTTGTTCTTTAACAAGAGTCGTATAATAAAAATTCCAATTCGCATCAATCATGGCCAGAAATCATAAAATCATTGATAGTTATGCTTTCTCGAGTAAGCAATGCTTGAATAGAAATTCTTCATTTAATTAAATTTGTAAATACAATTGTGATTAAAATAATTGTACCTACGTACTTTTTCTAATCATGTCGTTATTAAAACAACTGTATTTCTTAATTTTAACGATAAACAATTACGCCCTATGAAATATTTACTGGAATCAGGAAACCTTTTAAAGTTTATTTTAATAATTAAATATTGTTTTTTAATATTAATATAGGTAGTTAACGTAAGTCACGAATAATGCAAGTCAAGTGAGCATTATTTCCTTTTGATCAAAATACAAGAAATGTTAAGATTAGACAATATTGTATACGATAATTACTATCGATTTTATCTATTTTATTATTAATTTATTGCTTATAAGGATATAAAATACCTATATTTTGTTTATTTATTATTAAAAAAAGGGAATACAAACTATGGGCACCAAAAAAACCTGGATTAATAGTCATACATTTTAACATATACCAAATAATTGACAATTTATGGAGCCAGGCAATCACCCGAGATTGTCCAAGAAATTATTTTTGTAGTTCCCAGGTGTTAAGCAAAATATTAGGGGTAGACAGTTTATGAGGCGCGGAACATAAAATAAACATTATTTCTACCGCTTGTATGAAGGTTTTGCTGACTAATAAAACCTTTAAAGTCGATTTAAACTCAACATTCACAGAAACCCTCCTAAATGAGTTTGTCAGGCCAAAGTGCAAGCAATTATCATAACAAAGAAAAATATCAGAATGCGTGAGGCTGTAATCTTATTTTTTTTTCACATCCGTTGTAACTGATTTGTATGGCATCCAGGGAATCCTTTTACGTATTTAAATATTTGGAAACCATAAAAATGCTTGTTGACTGTTTCATTATGAGAAATGGTTTTAATTTTTTTTTATTCTTAAAATATTTAAGAATAAAAAATATTACCATCGGAAGGCAGTTATCTGCCGAGAAGTAAAGACAAAACCCGATAATTTGATATGAAAATTCCCAATACAATTCTGTCACATATTAATTACATTACAAACCATGGGCTAGTCAATAATTTAGCTGTCCCAATGCTGAGCTATTGCTGACACATTCCACGGATCTTTATCATCTCAATTATTTAACTGTATAAGATAACATTCTTTAATAAATGTAACCTCAACTCTTAACTTTAACTGATAGTAAATAGCCTTTAGTCAGGTAATTTTAGTCCAATAATTTTTTGCCCAAATTTGCCCATGTTGCCTCCTACAAATTGTAACTTAATAGTTTAGAGAAAAAAATACTATGCATTAACATGTACGTAACGATTGCGGACAAAAAAAAAAACGATTACATAAAAACTATTTGCTAATATCAAGGGGCGTTAAACATTAACAAACCTACCATATTGTTGTAAAAAGGTTTTATGCAATCTATTCAGCTCTAGCTTATAAAGTACGTGACGAAAGTGAAACCACACCTTTGATCTTTACGCTTAACGCTGTTAAGTAAAAACATCGAAATGGTATTAAAAATTAATATGAAAATCATAAAAAGGGTTTTACGATTAGGTAATGCTTATAATAAGCGACAATAGTACATTATTAGTAAAGTATTGAAGAGATAACAACATGATTAGAGTGGAGTTAATGAGCTAGAACTAAGCTTAGTTAGTTCAGTGCTATAAACAAATTTTGTATTGCAAAACGTAGGAATTTATTATGTTACCCATGTATTCAAATATGAACAATCTTTCTCTGTCTATTTAGATGCAAACCAAAACGGAAATACCAAAAAAAAAGGTAAATATTGTTGACGCCAGTTATAGACAAGACTGCTCCGGCTACAACCAAACTGCGCATAATGCATTTCCCTTATTAATTACTTCAAGATGTGATTAATACAGCAGAACGAGCATTGTTCCGCAACTTGGGTGCCGTTACCGGTAACTGGTGCACCGACATGCTGCATGATCACGGATGCTCGTAGCTATAGTGTGAAGAAGAGTTGGGAAATTTTTCGGATATCCTTTGGGAGATGTACCATGTCTTGAACTTTAAGGCTTTTGTTATTCAGTCTAGTGAGAATCTCATTTTTTTAAATAATATTATGGTTCTAATACCTGACTGACACTAATCTATAGAACGAGGGCGTTCTGTACCAACACAATATAGTACTCGTATTATACTCGAGAAGAGAAACAACATTTTCCTGCTTCCTGAGCTTTGTTTTGTTAATAAAATTGCATTTTTTTTGCTGAATCTTTACCCATTTTATGCTTCGAGTGATCTTTTGTGAAACAAATAATTTAGCAAGAAATTGACAAAGATAAAACGGATGGTGCGGAAATATTGTTTCTTACCGCTCTCTACTGCGGTCAAGGCGAACATGAACTGGAATTATTTTAATGTCATCTGAATATAGATATACGATTTACAACTATTCTAAAAGTTTTAACCATCTTCTGCGATGCATTAAATGGAGACGGTTTTTTTACGTGCGTTGCTATCGTTTATTTTAAATCTAATGTTATTTTTGTAATATAGATATTTTGCTTCTTTAGTAAATTAACTCTCATCTAAATGTTTCCTAAGAGCTAAGCTTACATAAAAATACTAATTATAAGGCTAACACTGACATATTAAGATGTAAATCGCAATAATTTTATAGCTATGATGATGATAAGGATAACTAAGAAGCACATAATTATATAACACGTGTCACGCCATTTATGGCTTATATATGGTATTCATTGATTGCATGGCATAATCAGCATACATTATAATCAGCTAATCAAACCATTTGAAAAAATATTAACGATTACTATACAGATCAATTAAACATATGGCTAATATAATTATAACGTGGTAATGACCAATCAAGGGTAAAGCATTTTTTACATACACATTGTTTAATTTTGTATTTTTATTTACCTTTCATGAGAAGCTTTAGTAATTATTACGTTTTTAACAAAATATATATAAAATATTTAAATATAATATATATAAATATTTAAAAATGGATGGTTACAATGAAGTTACCAAAAAAATAAATACTCATTAATAACCAGGCCATTTGACGAGAAATACCTTTGGCACACCCACTTTATTCTAGTTATGTGAATCTTATTGAAAACCTGTCCTATTGGCTGGCAAATGGATTGTTTGTATGCTACTACATATAATATCCATGGATATGAAAATAGTTTATCTATGGTAACGTATGTATCTCTGGAACCTAAAGAATCATATTTAGACACTTCTTTTTGATATTGTAATGACAATTGGCGTCTCACTCCCTCCCTAATGGACTTCTTGATAATAAAAATACACATATTATATATAGATATTTGACAAAACAGAAGCAGTACCTTGAGATAGATTTTTTATCCTGTTTTATATATACAAAAAAACTAATTTGTATTGTTATTTATTTCTCAATCTTTATATAACCCATCATAATCCATAATTATGAAACAATCATCTCTTAAGTAACATTATTCGATAAATAAATATCGATAACAAATCATTTCGAATCGCTTGTAGCAACTTCGATTATTTTAACGCACAAATAAAGAGCGTTAATTTTATAACGTTATGCTTAAAACGAAGTAAATTGTGTTTGTGGAGGTCAATAACCTGTCTATTTAACTAAAATCTGTGGTCTACGTTTTTTTTTAAATAGGTATTCTGTGCTAGACCACCATACCTTTGTGGTTTATGAAGTTATGATGTAACGGATGAAATAAAGAGTGGGAATTGTGATGGGAATAAACAATTGTTTATCAAGGTCGTTAACAATGATTAAGTTATTTATACGTCAGATAAGTAACTTCTTTAAGAATGATGTGAAATAAAACTCGGCACTTGGCTCGTAATATTTATACCTACATTTCTAAATTAAATCTTATACGTTAAAGTGAAAACCTAGTGAAATAAACAGCATAATTCAAAAAAAAACATTCAAATATGAAATTCTTTTAAAAATATGATATTAATGAACAGTATTGGTTTAATTTTTGTGAACTAGACCGAATACCGCATAATAACTATTAACCGCTTGTCAAAAGACCACTGAACGGTAAAGAAACATGCAACTTGTCTAATTTGTAACTGCGTTAACACATAATGGCATCATACATATGTATAAAAAAAAATAAGTACACTTTATAAATAGTTCATATAGTTTATGAATAAGGACTATTTTAAAACTCCTTCAATCTAAGTGATTCTACGCCTGTTCGTACGCGACCAAGCTGAGAAGAAGCAGGCAGGAAACTCGGCTAGGTTGATTTTATTTTTCGTAATGTACCCAGTACTTTTTGAAGTAATCCTAAAGCGGAACTATTTCATTCCTAAACTATATAGTTTGATAACATAATCAATATAGTAAGATCTTTTATAAAACGCTTTTTCTAAAAGCTTCTATCCAACTATATTTTTAAATTTCCTCACTCACAGAGACAACCAACAGTTTTGAGGCGGGATTGGATTTTGTTCTAGAGGCGTACACGGTGAGTCCTTTAGTTTTAGATTATACTTAATTGTCTGAAATATTTCAATAGCTTTAAGGGTGAATACGTGCAGTTTAGTTCAAAGCGAGGCTTTAAATAGAAGTCGTGAATGATTATAACACTATATTTGTATGTAAAACATGATCTAAATAAGGTCGACGTATTTGACCTCCGTACAATCGCCCAGATGGCCAGTACCACGATATGATATCACTATTGTGCAATTGTTAAATCGGACGAACGAAGATTGCCATTATTTGAAACACTTGAAAATGTTTCTCGTAAAATAATTATCACGTCCTTAGTCTCACCTTCGAATAAGATCTCACCCTGACCACGTTTATAAAGAAATAACTTTTCTCAATAACCAAACACACATTTAGTTAAAAATGATTAATGGTTCATATAAAAGATTTATTAATAACACATGAAATCACGATATTATTCTCTTAGATATATTTATTGTTAGTCAATGTTTCAATCGTGTTTCCTTATTATTTTTTAAATCAAATAATAAACTCCGTTTTATTCTATTTATTGTAATCTTTTGATTTACGTAATAAAATAAATGAACAGATGTCTATAACTAATGAATCGAATGAGTTTAAAGTAAATATAATCGTGTAAGCGTTTATGTATAAATTAAAGCAGATTTTTTATTTTTTGTCAGTATAGGTCTGTGTAATTTTAATAGTGTAAAATTATGACTGATCTATCAAAGTGGCTTATGTAATTGATAAATTTGAAATTATTTAGGTTTATAAAGATTGCAACTCAATTATACTAGGCAAGGATTATGGTTGTTAATCGATAAAGATTTGTACTTTGATAAAAACAAACATCATTTTCCTGACTACAAAATATCATTGATAATATTGATAATTTGATATGAATATTTTTACTAAAATTTATTTTATTTGTAAAGTGAATAGGTGGTTATAATAAATATAACGTAATAATGAGATAGAATGGTGATATTTCTGTCACAAGGATGTCCTATACCTGTCTCTCCTTTCAGGCTCTCTTAATAAATAAATACCTTATTTTATAAATACATGTAAAAACATTATTACATGTTTCACACTTGTTTTTGAATAAATTAAAGCACAGTTCGCTGTAACGGTACATCGATTTCTGGTAATTTATTTCAATATTATTTGGAGCAAAAAAATTTAAATGGCTGTTATGTTACGAACGCATTGCACATTTATTGGTAAACAGTCGGAATAGTCATGCATCCGATATTGCGTTAACTACAGTGATATTCATTATTGCAATATACATATAAGATTCTTTATAAGATCCGGACTTGTTTACTTTCATAAAACAAAACACGAATTTGATTCATCTAAAAACGAGAGTTTTATTTATTAAACAAATATTTTTTTTACAAATACATTATAACGTAAGAAACACAAACCTTAAAACGGAGAATCGATCAATCTAATGTTCGTGCTTTACTATTCACAAACAAAAAAAAAAGCAAATATTTTTAACGAAATTTAAAACAAAACTTATCAAGAAAAATACATTGTCATCTTTATCGAAACAAAACATGACGTTTTAACGTTCCGTTCCATCCCCAAAACACTCGAACGCTATCAACACAAAGGTTGTATACATATTTAAAAAAAATCTCCAGTTAGGATTTTGCTTTTACATATGCCTGTCACCTTCACCGTACATTCAACATTTTGAATTGTGTGAATTTATATAATACAATACATAATTTATATAACGAATACATAATTGAAACTTGACAGCAAACATGGTAAGCGATAGAACTCAAATTATGAACTGTTATAGTCATCAAGGTATATATATATTTTAAGTTACAATTGAAACAATTTTCATTTTATTACGCCATAGACTTCGTTGTTCAGCTGTGTAGACATGTGCCACTTTAAAAACACTCTTCACACATATATTGGTTCTGTTATAAAAGTTATCTAAACATTACATGTTTACAAATTTTTTACCCTCCAGTAGACTTTTGACAAGCAGTCGATAGGTTATAACACTGTTCGGTCTAATTCACAAAAGATGCATTGATATTTATTCAATTCAAGTATTTTTAATACATTCACATAAACAGGATATTTAAGTGTTAACAGTCTTTCACTTATTACAAAAGAGGTATTTTATTTATATGTAAATTTAAAAAAAATATTGTGAACTTAAGTATACTATACAGTTAAATATTATTTAGTGGAAAAAGAAACTGGAATATCTCAGAAAAAGGTCATCGGGAGAGTTAAAATATTGAGTAGCCAATTCTTTTAATTTAAATGCTAATCTAAATAATTACGATTCAAAAGTGACTTCATCCCAACTGGATATTATTTCTGATTTATGATATTTCGTGTGAGTTAAGGACTTTTCTATTTTCACATTTTGATCAGTATTCTTTATAAGTCGTATGAATTAGTTCATTGATATATACCATATTTAACTAGACCCATATAGATATTTAATCTAGATAAATATTGCAATGCTATGTCGTAACAATTGATTACAGATAGAACGTGTGGAATTCGTTTGTTTGCGGGAAACTCTTGTAATTACATCGTTCACTTGTATCTTATGTAATGCGCTGGAGTTTATCGCGTTATTGATATAATTTTTTGCTTCAACAAACATGGAGCAGACATGAACATAATACTTAGTCTGGCCATAAATACTGTTACTATTCAAAAAAAGAAAATATTACGTTTGAATTTGGAATCTGTCATTTTTATATGATTGCTTGATGTGTTTTCTTATTTTCGCGCCATTATATTGTTAAATATTTTGTTATATTAAAATGGAGTGGGGTGATAAAGAGAACCGAATCGCTGTGATTGCCTTACATAAAGTAGGTATGGAGAAAAGTGCAATTTTTAAAACCCTCCACCCGCTTGGTATTAGTCAAATGTTTGTTTACCGGGCTATTGATAGGTACAATGATACCTCCTCTGTTTGTGACAGAAAAAGATCTGGCCGTCCACGTACCGTTCGTGTGAAAAAGGTGATTAAAGCAGTTAGGGAAAGAATTCGAAGAAATCCTGTCCGTAAGCAAAAGATTTTATCTCGGGAGATGAAGATAGCTCCTAGAACCATGTCGCGTATATTAAAAGATGACTTAGGACTTGCAGCCTATAAGAGACGTACTGGTCACTTCTTAACTGATAATTTAAAGAAGAATAGGGTGGTAAAATCCAAACAACTACTTAAGCGGTACGCAAAGGGAGGTCACAAAAAAATTTTGTTTACGGATGAGAAAATTTTTACAATTGAGCAGTATTTTAATAAACAAAATGACCGTATTTATGCTGGAAGCTCTAAAGAAGCTTCGCAATTAGTAAACAGAGTACAACGTGGGCATTATCCCACTTCAGTGATGGTTTGGTGGGGTGTTAGCTATGAAGGGGTGACTGAGCCATATTTTTGTGAAAAAGGTATTAAAACGTCGGCACAAGTTTATCAAAATACCATTCTTGAGACGGTAGTTAAGCCTTTAACTAACACCATGTTCAATAACAAAGAATGGTGCTTTCAACAAGACTCGGCACCGGGTCATAGAGCTCGATCCACCCAATCTTGGTTGAAAACTAACGTTCCGGACTTTATCAGCACTGAAAACTGGCCGTCGTCAAGTCCTGACCTAAATCCATTGGATTATGATTTATGGTCAGTTTTAGAGAGTAAGGCTTGCTCTAAACGCCATGATAATTTGGAGTCCCTAAAACGATCCATTCGGTTGGCAGTGAAGAATTTTCCTCTAGAAAGAGTTCGTGCTGCTATTGATAACTGGCCTCAACGTTTAAAAGACTGTATTGCAGCCAATGGAGACCACTTCGAATAAACATTGTATATTTTTAATAGTTATATATTGATGTATTAAACTAACTCACTATGAAAGGAATAAATGTTACGTATAAAAAAAAAATCGTGCTTTTCTTTATAACAATATTTATGGCAAGACTAAGTATATACTTGTGATATAACATATTGTTGTCTCTTTATGTGTATTATGATCAATGAATCTATGAAAAACAACATTATATTTTTATACGCTTTATTTAACTCTTATAGCAATATATCTCTCATAATGCCTTGTAAATAACAATAAGAATCACTCTCATATACGATTAAAAATACCATATTTAAAAATTTGCTTACTTATTGGAATGTTTTGAATTTGCAATGATGTTTGTCCATTAATATTTTAAACTTGCGTCATCAACAGTCTACAAACACTTTTATGAAGCTTTTGTAATTTAGATTTTTAAGTTAGGAACATGTTTTGTACTTGACTGTTTTTGCCAATATAAGAGACAGGGAGAGAGAGTAAGAGACGCCCATCTTGTTAAATTCGAGATTTCGAGCACCAATTAACCAATTTTAAGTGAGTCCATTTGAATACAACTGTCGTTTTGCATTTGTGGGTCGCTTCGTTAAAAACAAAAGATATAATGACAGGTGTGACATGCATCGACAATCTGTTAAAATAAAAGTGAATTTTACAAAACTACTTTACCCATTTTTGGTTCGTTTTTTATCTAGGTACATTAACTTTATTATGTTATAACCGTCAGCTCTAGTTGCTAATGAGTAAGTCTTTAGTATTAACCGATCTTCAATAATCTGTTATTTGGATCAGTGGGTCACTGAAGCCACAATGAAACCGGTTTTGAACCGCACTGTTTGCTATGTAAACTGGGGTTTCCGAAGTGATATTTTTAACAAGATATTAATTTTACACGTCATTATTTATCAATACTCAAACGTGTATCTTAAAGAATGGTTATCACGTACGATTTAATTCATTCTTTGGAATGCATTAAATGTATCGTTACGGACATGATTGTGTACTTTGGAAAATGAATTATTTTGACATAACATTTATTAATACTAATCTTAAAAGTAAATAGAGAATTTTCAAAAGTTTCACCCTAACAATATATATTTATAGAATTAAATTTGAACAACTTCAAAATGACAACCAGAACTGTCAATGTCAAACTTCACGGCCGATATGGAGAGTGGAGCGAACAAGGCAACACTTATAAATCACATAATTTATCTTATTGTGTACCAAATATTAAAGTTTGGAGCTCAACAGTTAAGCTGTTATTAAATATACTCGATTATATTCCATTTCTCGTCCGTAACTGCAGGATTATAATACCACAGGATATAACTGTTAGAAAGTGATATTATTATCTATGGGTTTTTCCCGCCATGTGGAAAATGTCGTTAGACGTAAGATTTTACTGTAAGAGATGAAAATGAAAGTAATAATTATGTATTGTATATACAAAACACTTTCCAATCTTTACTTGTAATAAGTAGCTTTTACTTAAATCAATCGTTTATAATTATTTTAATAGTTTTGCTGTCGCATTACAAAACTATCTAATTATATAGAAAATTAGAATGTGAGAGTAGTTTATATAGTACATATTTATAATTAATTTTTTTGTTTTTTGGTCCACTAAAGTATTTCTTACTTCAAATATAACTTATTCAACGCGGTTAATAGCGTTTAATAATTTATGTTTAATACCATGGCTATATAAAAATGCGATGCATTAACGCTGTCCAAAGGATCTGGAAGTCTCTCGGTATAAAAGCCTTGAAATTCTCCTAATATGTAGACCCACAAAGGAATAATCGATTTGGGAGTGCGTTATTATAACATGAGTCACAGCTAACATTTATCTTTTGATAAAGAATCACAAATTGAAAAAGTGACTATCATTCAATGTATTTTTAAAGTTGATCGTTTGTGACAGTACAATGGCCATTCAAATCTAGTTCTCTGTGCTAATCTTAGACACAGGTCACGTCGGGGGAACGATAGTCCTTTTAACTTGTTTATTTTGATTACACACAATGAAAAAAAATTGTTGTAGCGCAACCATGTCATCAAGATGATTTTTTTATGGGACTGGGGAAAACGAGCAGAAGAAGCTGATCGCCATAGGAAGTCTATAGCAACATGGGGAAGCTTGCGGGTTTGTTTACTGTAAGGGATGGAAGGGAGAGCATGAGGCGAGACTTAGGATAGATAAGGGGAGAGCAAAGAATGGGCTCTGTTAATCTCGCACCAATGGATAAGTTTTTTGTTATTTATTACCCATTACTAATCCGTTATAGCTCTACAAGGAAAGTAGGAAGGTAGTTTTAATCATATAAACAATAACATTAAACATGATAGGAGTAAAATTATTCACTTCATTCTCAATATAGTTTTGTTATTGTGCATATTATTGATAATAAAATGTTTATTTATTCTCACTGATTTGTAATATCCAACATAATTGGTATAATAGTCGTTCGTGGAATCAATACAAACGATTCGAACTCATAAATAAAGCAACGATTCATAATTACATTTTTCACGATAACGCTTTTACCTCAAGACAGTTTAATTGTAGCTATTTAGGATTTATATAATTTTGTTGATTAAATTAATGTCAATCAAGTAAATATTTATATAGATGAAAAAAATAATATTTTTGTCGAATTTTAAGATAATGCTTGCCGTCCTTATACGAATCCCGAGAACGGACGCAATATAGCGTGATCGGAGAGAAAATAGAAGGCATGCATATGCATATACCTTTCTCTCGACAATTATTCTGACTTACTGGAAATATGTGCACATGAATCTTCATTTATTAATTACAATTCGGATATTATGTTTTATTTATTAATGTCAGTTAATATGTCCATATAAGACGATTTCAAAGTTAAAATCGTCTCTCACTGACACTTTGTTACAACATTTTCTGAGATTATTGAATGATCAGAAAACATTGAACATTTTGGTTGATGTCTCTCTAACATAACCTTACGGAATGAAGGGGGTTTGAAAAATATTATTAGTGATACCTTCTTTAATTAGATTTGAAATGTATTAAAATTGTTAAGTAACGCAGAATACCTTCGAATATTCATTTTGGGTCGTTTACGGATCATACTAAGACTAGACTTGACTTTATCATGACGTCAGTCTTCGTTCGTCCGAAAGCATAGGAGAGACTGGGCATAAATGAGAGTTACTCCATAAAAGTTTCTTCTGAGTAAATATATATTGAAAAGTTTGTTTCGTAATTTACATAATAGTGAGGATGTATTAAAATCACAAAAAATCTGTAATAAAAATGTGTATTCGTAAATTGTCCAAGCAAATAAAAGCTTAGTGGAGTGTGAAGTCGCTATGCACGATCGATTGACTAATGTACAAACAAATTTTATATTTATAACAATAAATTATGTAATTATTTATTATTGTTTTGCCTCCTCTTCTATAATTTATTTTTTTAGTGAATATTGAATTAACTAAATATCCTAAGTTAGAACTATTATGAATAGTTCAATCGTGCTTTACAACTTTACATAAGTTAATACATTTTTTAATAATCAAATTTTTTTTTTGAAAAAAAACTAAATGATGTATTTACATATATGTATAATTGACGTAGTTTTATTTTAATGTGTGTTATTGAAGCATAGACAATTTTAAATAAAAGTATAAAACATTTATGTGTTTATTGTTTTATAGACGTATTGTTTTATGCTTACATTAGGTAAATGTGTTTGCTGTTTACATTAGTAATATCAAGTCTCGGTCAATACCCGCAAACAATCGATTAGTAGTTAAACACATTACAATTATCCTCCTTACTTCTTACTACTTTTTAGTAAGTCACATTCCGATAACTTACGTTACCCTTATCAACTCATAATCATTTATACGGACTAAAAGGGAAAAATTCTCTCATACTTTATTTTTATCCTAAAACTAGCTGATCTCGACAAACGTTGTTTTACCAAAAAAAGTCTCTAAAAATAGATGTTGGCTGATTCTCAGACCGATCAATATGGCCACAAAATTTCAGGAAAAATTTCGGTCAAGCCGTTTCGAAGGAGTACGGGAACAAAATTGTGACACGTATATCATAAAATACATTTTTATTTTTGAGACAAATCAATTATTTTCTCTTGTGTATGAATATTAATAACAATTTGTCATAATAATAATGAACCTACTCGCTATATTAAGAATACATATATTTGTGAAAACGTAATTACACTTAATTTACATTGTATTATCATCGATATACGATATAATGATGACGTGACATGTCACATAATGGGCTATAATTGAAGCATTAGCTTCAGTTCAATAGCCTTTGACGACCCTACCTACGCCTTTATTCTTTTATACATAATAAATATTAGAATTTGTTTTAGTAGGTATAAGTGAAGACCGTTGACATGAACCGTTCAGTTTATTATTTGGCGAAAAAATATATAAATGTATTAAAATCCAAATAAAGTAAAACAAAATGTTATAAAAAATTGACTCTTCATGTACTTCTAGTTACCAAATCAAGAGCGTAATAACTGGCAAAAAACTCACCGCCACTAATATTATACAATGGGTATTATATTATAGTGGAGCTTTCTTTAATTATTTAATATTAATTTCGTCCCTATAAAGTCCCTACCGAAATTAGAGACTTCGATTTAATATAGAAACTTTAACAATAAATTCTCACTATTTTAAAAATCAGAATAACCAGTAAACCTGTACCCATAATTGGTCCCTGTTTACATTTTCACTACATTAAATTAATAGTAGTATAAGAATAGGTCGCTCGATATTTTATTTCATTTGTATAATAGAAATTATTGGAAAACAATTATTGTAAATTTTTGATTTCATTGTATTGAGTCTATCCATTTGTATTGACAAGAATATCACATAGCTCTGTTAAGTCCATAGTCTAATTTTATTGATATTATTTAGAATCCTGCTAAAATTAATCAGACAATTGTGTTTCTATATAAGAGGGTTACACTAAACAAATTTTATATTTTTCAGATATGGATGTTGGCGAGTGATTACAATTGTGAGTATGTTTTGTTATTAATTAACGTATACGTGAAATGTTGAAAAACCTGTGAATTAAAATTTGATTTGTTAGTAAATAGTTGTATCTCAGCAGGGTGAGTAATGTTTGCGGTCGGGCGCGCGCACGCCACGCTTTCACGAGACAATATTCATCTCGACAATGCCATGTGGACTACTTATTAATGTTTCTATATGATGTTACTTCATTTTTTTAGGTTCACCTCGAACGTTTATTAATATCACTTACATTCTAAATAGCATTGTCATGTGTGATGAGTAACTTTACAATTTTAACATGTATGTACGAAATGTATGTTTTATTGAATGACAACTCTACTCTTTTCTTAGCCAAGTAGGTGATCTACTGTGCCTACTGGTAGTTGTATTTTTGATGTCTAGAATTATTTTTATCAAGACTAATACATGTAGGTTACATTCATGTCCTATGACCATTGTAAGTCATGAGTTTATAAAGTATTATGGTTTATTTTCATCTTATATTATTAAAGCAAAAACGCCCTATTAAACAGAGTTATGTTTATTATACCGGCTGAAATTGAAATTGATTGAATTGAATGAAATTTCTTTATTTACTTATTTTTATGTAAATTGTACATAATAATAACTTTCTTTGTATTCTTCTCTTGCACCAGTCAAATTGTATTATAACTATGTATTATTTTATTTTGTGAGTTGCCTGGATGAGATCGTTTATTAGCAATAAGGCCGCACGTTGCTCTTACGTGTATTTAGATCTATTAACATCATCTACATCTACTGTTTAAGTGCACTAAAGTGTGAATAAAAGAATAAATAATACAATTACTATAGACAACGCGATAACACAGTATAAAACAATCTTGAGATGTAGGACCCGGATATTCGTGACACGACTCAAGCTCACGATCATACACAAAAATGTAATGGATTAACTGTCAATTACGTTTAACTTTTTTTAAAGATCCACAGTACAAAGTAAGTTATTAATTTATTCAGTTATAACAAGTAGAGTTTAACAAGTTTTCTTATAATTATGTTGAGTTGCAAGACAATACTTAAGTGTTTTTTACAAAGACGTAACTCAATTCTCAGACAAAAAAGACAAAGCACGTCATTATGATAAATGGTTAGTGAAACGGAAATTAACATTTTATATACTTGGTTTTTTTTTAACTCATAGTAGGTTCGTAATTGATAATAGGTCAATAGTCTTAAGGACGTAAGGGAAAGTGGTTAGGAGTGGTCCTAAAAAGGAAATGGCCGATTGCGTTCGTTACAAACTCGCGATATGTATGTCAAGAACCAAGGTGTTTTATGGTATGAGCAATTGATATAGTTTTGGAGTCTCAATAATAAAAAAATCATATGGACAAAATGCCACACTAAGACCCTGTGTTATCTAATGTGGTATGAAACAATAAAACTGAAACTTTATAAGACATTAAGGGCATTCAAAATAAGTTTTCTATTCATAGATGTGTTTACTCTTGGTCTTCACAGTACACTCATATAATGATGCAAAGTAATGTAAGAATAATCTATACTTATATATTAAAATTTCTAAGAGGTACTCGGTGGCGGTTGTCTGTTGGTAGTAATTTCAAACAAATACTGCTTTACAGATATAAAAGTGGTTGAAATAAGTTTTCTCAATGTCTTGTTCCAATAGTTTTACATAACCGTGCGTAAAATCGGTTAATTGTTCGACTCTCACTTTGTGAATTGTTGAGGTTTTGCAAATTCACGAAATACGATTCTTTTATATCACTTTGGCATAATTTAATTATTCGATTCGTTTACATTTAAACATTATATTTTTTTATGAGTATGATAGTTTTTTCCGGCCCAAAACTTTAAAGAGTTCATAAAAATATTTAAAAGCGATTCATACCAGACACTGTAATGTGATATACATACGCCCACAAATACAAATAATACATGACTGATTCAGTATTTTATCAATATAGGGAAAAAATTGGAAACCTGTAGTACCTACCTACTATCATATGTGTAAACTAGCTTTCCGCCCGCGGCTTCGCCCACGTGTAATTTGGTTAAGTATATAGCGTTTTTTAATGATCTCGACAGGGCTTTCTTTCACGGGCTAAAATCTTGTTACAATTGGAATTATATATAGCCTGTGTTACTCAGGGATGATGTAGCTTTCCAGGATCGGATGATTCAGGGAAATCGAGGGCAACTTTCAAATTAACGTACAGGCATTTACTATTCTGACAATTTTATATTCTGATAGTCATCTTCTTATGTGGATGAGCTGATGATGAAAGGTAAAACTCCTCAGCGGTTAAGAGTTGAAAGAAAATTCTTACGAAGTTATGAGAACGAAACACGTACTTGTGAGGTTATTACTTATTAGCTTGGCCAAATAATAAAAGGTAAACCTCATTAACGTTAAGGATGTAGATGGAAAAATGGGAGCGGACAAACGATAAATGTCTTTTCACTCGTTTCCTTTTACTTGTTGGTATAGGTAGTGTTCACCCAAAATAATCATAGGGTAAAACGTTAATGAAAGTTTGAAGTGCATGGTAGTCATTACACAATGGAGCATCTTAATACCGCGATGGATATATTTGGCCTAAGTAGAAGTTCTTTAAAAAAAAAGTAAGACTCAACCTCGCACACTCACTCGCACAGCAACACCATTGCACACACTGATACACACACACACTATAATGTTCGTACAACACATAGTTCCACTTGTTCATGTGTATATATATTTTTATTTATTCTTTTCTGTTCGTGTTTTTTTTTGTTATTCTTTTTCCTGATCTTAGATTCTATTTCCGATTCTATATTTTAACCTTATTTTGGCTTTATTTTTAATCTATTTTTATTGTGTAAACTGTTTTTGATAAGCTGTATAGGTTTAAGAAATAAAAAAATAAAATAAATCTACGAATTTTATCAACGCCATCTATCAAGCACATTGTTCAACACTTCAACCGCGCCCGCGCGCACTGCGTTATTTGTTACTTTTGTTACCTCTCATAAGTTTTAATATTAAGATTAACTTATATTAGAACATATTTAACAATATATAACTAATCAATCAATATAAGTGTTTAAAAATTTTGAAGCAGTGGTTGAAGTAAATTTTCAATTGACCATAACTTCTTTTTCTCTTAACCGATTTTGACAAAATAAACTTTTGACAACGCTCCTAATTATATATAATCCAACTGTGAAAACCGCGTTAAAATCCGTTCAGTAGTTTTCAAGTTATAAAGTACCAGACAGACAGACAGACAGACAGACAGACAGACAGACAGACAGACAAGAATTCCAAAAATTGGTTTTTTGGTTTCTATGACTCTTCTTTAATTGCCTCCTTTCAGTTTTTTGGAAAAATATTTAATGTACAGTTTTTCGATTTTTACTGTCTTATTATTAGTATAGATGTATTAATTAGACATGTTTATTCGTGCGGTTTAACCGCACTAAATAACGCCCGCATATCGTAAAGAAGTAACACGTTCATTCATATTCTGCATCTTTCTAGGTAAATTAACTAATGAAGTACCTTTATAAACTATAATCAATTCTTTAAACCAAACTTTCAGCTTCATACTATAAGTATAATATAGATTGGATATACGAGTATTGGTATATTTTCTATTGATTCTGTAAACACTAGTGGTCTATTTTCAGAATAATTATTTCAGTAATATTAGAAGGTATGAAATGGTTTTCATACAAATAAATATATCTTAGAATTATCTATAGTTCACCTCAGACTAACGACGGCCTTGGCCAGAAAACCTTTCGAATATACTGTACAGTAAAATCATTATGGATTGTTTGTTTATTTATATATAGTTTTGAAAATTATATTTATTAATATTATATAAAAACGTTTTCTTTTATTTTATAAATATGTCCTAAACATTACACATGATATCATAGACAATTACAGAAGAGGGACCACAAAAGAAATGTATGTATGTTTGCTAATGAAAACTATATAATAATACAGCTAAACCGACGAAATCTTGACGTTTGTTTCGTATATATCCATAAACAACTCTATGGTTGATTAACGATTAGATTAAAGATATATCATCTGTGGCATAACACGAATGCTATTTTTAAGATATTATCAAGTAACGCTCCGATGACCACAAATTACATGATCATTTTCACTTTTCTTGAACTAAACGAAAGTGGTCATCTTAAAAAATACATACAGCGCGGTGTGGTAATTTTTTTTCACTTTCATAGAGAGATTCTATTACACATTTACATAATTCACATTAAAAATTATAATTTTTATAATTACAAACGTTTTAAAATAGTTTACATTAATATTAAAAGTATTAAGACTTTTAGTTTTTTTTAGATTGTATACGGCAATTCACTAAAGAGGCTGTCAAAGAAAGACACAACTGAAGGAACGAAAACAGACTAAACAAAAGGTTACGAAACAAACACAAAAAGTGTGCAGCATTTGCAAAATGGCGGTCCCAAATTACGTTTTTTTAAATAAAAAAACAAATTATCAATGCTGTTTAGCGTTTGCTCAGAATGTCGGCGGGTGGTCGGATGTTTTTGTCGCTCTCAATATTAATGTAATTTGTAAGCTTGTGTAATTATAGGAACATTAAATTTCATATTATAGCGTATGGGTTGGGATTTTTTTCTAATTGATCCTGAAAAGGCTTTATTCACTTAAATATCTAGTACGTATTGTACACGTTCCTAATTTGTTACTCAATGTTCTACAGTTGAGGGTGGGCTTTGGTCTGGGATGCCACTGTTGTGGATAGAACCAAGGATAAGCACCTAAGTTGGCAAGGTCCAGACAAAAACAATAGGAAATTCAAAGTACAAGAGTCTTTACTCCAGTTAAATTATAGCAATTAGAAAAGAAAGAAAATATGTTTATTTGGACACACACACGACATCACAATAAATTAAAAGTACAATAGTATTTTTAAAACTAATTAAAATAAACACATTGCATTGTTGCAAGTGTCGCGGGCGTGCGCCAAATGTGGTGCTGCTCAGGATTTGGGTGGAATATAGTATTCCACACCACTGATTTTCAGCAGCCCCCAGTTGTCGCAAACCGTTGCACGGCGCCTTATCTTATTGCTTTAGTTCTTAACAAATACTTCTTATAACAATGTGTTAATAAATTTAATATTTACAGTAATTGTTTGTAGAAATATCAAAAATGTGGACAAATATTGGGAATATAATGCATGCGCGCTGCAACCAACAGAGATACGATAAAGAACCTTTTAACCCTCCGGGGATGCAAAATCTGTATTAAGAAGAAGAAGGTAGCGTTATATTGTGATAATTAAATGCATCTATAGGTCACTGCCGCTTTCCGTTTGACCAATGTTTTATTAAAAAACAATATACGGTTTGCTTTGATATATTATTCTTACTTTATTTCGAATGATAACTGAAATCGCAAAACGACACGTAATGATATCGTACCGTTTGAGTGAGTACGCGCTCCGCTGAACTCTGTAATTACTAACATGTTTTGATGAGATGAAAACGGGATATTTTAATAATTTTGCCAACATCTCGCTGCGCTCAGTGTAAATAGAATATTGATATCGTTTTTACCAAGTAATAACTGAGATAAATGGATCGACATAAACGTGAAAAAATTCTACTGTTATTCTCTAAAAAGACATCAATAATTTACTTTGTCAATACTAAAATATAAATGTGAGTAAAAATGTCAGTACCCTACTTTCCAGACTACAGTCTACATTCAATTAATATCCTGATTTAAGTTAAAAGATGATCGGGACTTTGATCCTGATACACCTTTAGGCACCGCGTTCCTTCCATTTCTTTAAGTAATTGAAATATTTACGTTTAAAGGTTAGTGTTTAGTCATGAGCAATGACCACATTTACAACCGGCTCCAGGATAATAAAGCTAACCTTTAATAGGAGATTGCTAAACATTTTATAAGTACGACTAGTTGCATCAGTGTACGAGTGTACTCGCGAATCGTGATTTGTATAGTGAGAGGTACAGTCGTGTACAGAACATGTTTTATTGATTAATTAAAAATGGTTATGAAGGTACCTCTTTTGTATATATAAATAATATTCCAAATACGTACAGGTCTGAACACAAGCACCTTCGGATAGAATAAGATTTAAATATTCAATTGTTTTGTTTCTTTAATATATTTTATACAAAAGAATACTAAAAGACTAAATCTGTTAAATCTACGCATATCATGTTTATTATTCTTTATAACAAAAGATAATGAACTTTTCTACAAGCCTGTACAACATTTAGTGGAGTAAGATAGTAGTTGAATGCGACTGTATGGCTCGTTGGTATTCACTTCTCGCTCTCTATTTCATTCAGTTTAGTGTTGGGCATAGGGATTGTTTATCGATAAATTGCAGCCTCCATGTTTTTTCAAAAAATAATATTACTTTGTATTTTATTCTGCATATCAAGTTAAAATTATAATGTTTTAACTATGAAAACCGCATAATGCTAGCACAATTATTGACAAATAAACTTTATTAATGAAATAAACATGATTTTTTAAAAGTAAATAGGTACTGGACCATATGATAAGTGTCCAAACATTTTTCGGTTAGTTTGTTGATATTTAAAACATAATCTTTAGAATAATACGATAGTTCATCACAACACTACAACGCCAACACATATTGTCACGAGTTCCCGACCCTCTTAACATTTAAATAATGCACACAGCTCCTTTGATTCAATGTTTTTCATTTCTTTAAACGCAACACCATAGATCAAGTGGTTGGGTACATTTTTTTTATTTTCCCAAATGACAAGAAAGATGACGAATATATACTGTGATAGCACAAAATTATTAATGACATTATTGTACACACATTTCAACAAAACTATAACAGATATGCTCAAAATACATATTCGTTTATATTCGTTAAAATGGTATATGCCATACATTTAATGTTAAATAGGTATTGTCGGCGACTAGGAATAGGAATTAGTATTATATAGAATAAATTGTGTAAAAATATAAAGTCCATAGATAAGTAACTGAGAAAAACTAGTACATAAGTATAATTCTTAGACTTAAGTTAATAAAGGAACGCCAGCCAACTTGAAAGTAGGGAGTTGTGCGTTAATTAAGCTAAGGTTATATAATGTATGACGTACTAGTTTTAAGAAATAGTAAAATTGGCAAAATGTTAATAAATGCGCTGCTTCGCCTAGACGTAAACTTTAACGGTCGCATAGCTCTCGCTGGGGTGTAACATGTTGCAAGGGCTCCGATACGACGAAAGCCCCGCCCACAAATGAACCTCGGCGGGGGTGTAGCGGGGAGCGCTCCGTAACGATGTAGGAGCTCTCGTCGCGGTATAATGATCGAGGTACCTAAGCTCCCCGAGATCTATGCGACACTCTCGCTCGGACCGCCGAGCGCGAAGGACGTCTTTCTCTCGCGCGCTCCAAGGACCCGGACTTCACAAGTGCCCAGGATGTCAGTGCCTATTTTCGGATAGTGTTAGTGCCAGTCTGTGTACAAAATGGAGTCCAACCCGCGCCCGACCTGCAACGACGAGTGTGCCGCCTCCCGCTTTGTCTGCGGTGGAGCGCTGGCACACAAACCATGTAAGGATGTTGCAACGCCGCTATCATCCCGCCTCAGCGGCGAAGAGACGGCCATTGCGCCACCGCCGACCACCGACGCCAACCAGGAGGATGACCCTCCCCAATGCACCACCTCTACCACAACCCCCCAACGCCCACATGCGCAGGACTCGGACAACAACGAGCTGTTGGAAATCATCTTGGGGAAGGGGGACCCGAGATTCGCACCCTCCGTCTCGCCCCGTGCGGACTATGAGGCAGATCTGCTTCTAGTAATGCAGATCTACCACCAGCACGCAGCAACACCATCCTTAGGGAAATACCTAAGGATGTTCGAGCATGAAGAGCGACGCAAGCTGCACCGACAGGGGCTTTTAACCTCCCCCCTATCAGAGGAGGAGGACTTGGTAGTGCGCCGCAGAAAGCGCACACTAGCGTCCCCCACCGCACAGGAGGCAAAGAAGCGGCTTTGCCAAGGAGCCCCACCACCGCCACCGCCGCCCTACCAAACAACTCTGGCGGAACGCGACCCGCGTCTGCGTCGCCGTCGCGTAACGTCACCATCCGCAACCGCCGCCGTCGGCCCCGCGCCCGCGCCCGCCGCCGCCGGCCCCGTGCCCGCGCCCGCCTCCGTTGGCCCCGCACCCGCGCCCGCCGCCGCCGGCCCCGCGCCCGCGCCCGCCTCCGTTGGCCCCGCACCCGCGCCCGCCGCGCGCGCCGCCGCTGTCAAGACCGCGCTTGCTCCTACGCCGGCCACACGCGTCGCCGCTGCCACCGCGCCGGCGCCCACGCCCGTCGCACGCACCGCCGCCGCTATAGCGCCCGTTGCGACCACCACCGCCACCGCGCCCACAGCCACTCCGACCCCTGGCGTATCATACGCCGGCATGGCGGCAGCCCCGACCGTACCTAACTGCCCTCCACTGGCTCCGATTGCCCCACAAAAGAAGGAGGCCAAATACCCGCCCTTCGTTGTAGAGTCTCTCCCGAATTGGACGGAGCACGTTCGGGAACTTAAGAAAAGGCTAGGGAGGACTCTCAATGCCCGGGCCTTTGGAAAGGGGCTCAAAATAACGCCTTCAGATGGCGAAGAGTACCGCGTGGTCCAGCGGTACTTATCAGAGCTGGAGGCAAGAGGGGAGAAGTTGTCGTACTTCTCCTACTCGCTGCCAGCCGAACGCCAGCTCAAGGTCGCCATCCGGGGCCTGCCATCGGACACGACACCGGCGGCCATCGCGGAAGAACTTAAGAAACTGGGCTTTTCAGCAGACCACGTCCAGCACATACAGGCCAGGAAAGGCAGACCTGGCTGTATCTTCCTGGCCCTACTGCGCCGGACGCCCGACCTCACCCCGGCCATATACGAGGTGAAAGAACTCCTGGACCTCCCGGGGATCACCATAGAAGCCTGGCGGGGAAAAAAGGGCCCCGCCCAATGCCACCGGTGTCAAGGCTTTAGACACTCGTCCCACGCATGCCACAGAACACTGACATGCGTGCGCTGTGGGGAGAGCCACCGTGCAGCCGACTGCCCCTTGCCAAAGGACGCCCCTCCCAAATGCGCCAACTGCAAGGGGCCCCATGCGGCAAACAATACCTCCTGCCCGGTCTTCAAGGAGGAGACGCGCCAAAAACGCGCGGGAACCGTGGCGCGGTCCACTACCACCGGTCAGGGGAGGCCTACTACTACACAGCAGCAACCTCAGCAGCAAGCGCCGCCGCCACCAAGGCCCCCGAAGGGCCCCCGAAACCCTGAGGCACCAGCCAAGACGACACCGGATCGGGAGGACACTCCCCAAGTAGCCCCCGATCAGGCCTTAGCCCGTCCACATGGCGCCTCCGGAAACAGGAGGTCCCGCCGGGGCAACCGCAACAGAGGGGGAACGAAACCCCCCCAACCCGCAACAAACGCAACAAACACGGAAGGATTCCAGACCGCCACCGGCAAAAAAACCACCCGCAATCATAGAAGGGACCAGTCGAGGGAGCACTGGCCCCTCAGTGCAGCGGAAATTCAGCTGGCGGCGGGTAACGCTGCGCAGGAACTGATCCAGCCATTAATCGCGATACTCTCTGGCCTGGGGGCCCAGGGCAGGAAATCGCGCAGCCGAAGACCGAGGCAAGGAAAATGACTACCCGCATTCTATATTGGAACGCCTGCGGCCTCAAGGGCAAGACCGCAGGCCTACGCCACATCCTCAAGGAGAACCTTATAGACGTGGCCCTGGTCTCGGAGACATCGCCGCGCTGTCGCTGAAAAAGGCCCCAGGTGAAGATGGAATCACCCAACGAGCGCTACGACATCTACCCATGAGATGGGTAGCAACACTCGCACGCCTCTTCACCAACATCCTACGGCACGGCACATTCCCGGATGCGTGGAAAGTTGGTAGGGTGATCGCAATACCAAAACCCGGAAAGGACCCTTCCAACCCGGCAAACTACAGGCCCATCACCCTACTACCAACGATCTCCAAACTGTTCGAGAGATTATTGCTGCGGCACTATCATTAATACATCGAGCCGCGCCCCGAACAGTTTGGTTTCCGCGCCGAACACAGCACTACTCTCCAGCTGACGCGCTTCTTATACGCCGCCACCGCAGCCCTAAACAAGAAAGAGGCGGCGGTCGCTGTCATGCTGGATATGGAAAAGGCCTTCGATCGCGTATGGCACGCAGGCCTGGTGCTGAAGCTCGCAGAGTCTCCACTCCCCCGCCGCATCGTAGCAGTGCTTCGCTCCTTCCTCGAACACCGCCGCTTTACAGTGGCAATAGGCAAGGAGGCGTCAAACCTACGGGATATCACGGCGGGAGTTCCACAAGGCAGCGTGTTGTCACCGGCCTTGTACGCCCTCTACACCGATGACATCCCCTGCGATGAGGGATGCTCGATCGCGCTCTACGCCGACGACACGGCGTACCTGGCCACCTCCATATCACCCAAACACGCTGCCACCAAAGTCCAGCGCACACTCGACCTACTCCCCGAATGGCTGGATAAACGGAGACTACGGGCAAACCCCGGGAAGACCCAGGCGATCGTATTAGGGACCAAGACGCAGAAGCCCCCCCAACTACGGTTTCTGGGTCAGAACATACCCTGGAAGAAAACAGTCACATACCTGGGAGTCAAGATCGACCGACGGCTCACCATGTCGCAGCATGTCACGATGGCCACAGCGCGGGCAAAGTGGGTGCTCAGCAGGCTGCGCCCCATCATAGCGGGAAACCTCCCGCTGCGCGCCAAGCTGAGCATCTACAAGCTCTACGTCCGCCCACACCTCACGTACGCCGCGCCAGCGTGGTTCGCACTCATCTCGGAGTCGAACCGCCAAAAACTGCGCTGCGTCCAGAGCATAGCGCTCCGCCGAGCGGTGAATGCGCCGCGCTACGTGAAAAATAACACCATTGCACGTGACTGCCGCATAGAGGACATCGACGAGTTCGTCGCAAGGCTGTCGAGAAGGCTGTTTGAGAAGGTGGACGCATCCCGCTTCCCTCATCTCCAGCACCTCGCACCCTGGCACTCTAGACCCCCGGACCAACGACGCCCGTATCCGCGTGAGCTCCTCTCCGCGGATACGACGAACCAGGAGTGACATCAGGGCGGGAACCGCCGCGGCATCGTCCGCAGGTCGCTCTGCTGGGCCTCCCCCGTGTAGACGGGGGTCCAACCTGGCAGGCTTGACCGCGTGCCGCGGCTCTTCCCACCCCGCCGGAGATGACATCAGGGGTCGAATTCGAGAATACTCTTCGGCCCCCACCACCAGGACATGACACCAGGGCCGAGCCGAGCCAGACACTCTCCGGCCCAACACTAAGAACATAAAAAAAAAAAAAAAATATAAAAAAAAAAAAAAAAAAAAAAAAAAAAAAAACCCGCCCGATACGACGCAGTCGTCGCTGGATGGCCGTCTTCTGTCAAGACCGCCAATTCGCCGCTCGTCGCACCGCAGCAAGAACCGAGGGCCATTGGCCCGACCCAGTGACCGTCCTGCATCGGCAGGACGCGGTATCTTCCGCCAGAGGGGGGCTAACGCCCCGGAATGGCAGAGCTCGCCCCTCGCGGGGCGAGCCTAGAACATCACACGAGCGACACTCTCTCACACGGCGCGACCTCAACGGATCAACAACTAGGCGGAGCAGTACGAACAAAGAAGCCTTTCACTCCTCCGAAGACCCAAGACTACGGCATCGCCCTTCTACACCTTACGTACTAACAGGGGTGCGTGGGCCGAACGAGACCAGCGCATATACGTTCGTTCGGCAACTCCGTGGCGTCAACGATCACCGGTCTTACAAGCCAGAACAGTTACGGACGGCTTGGCTATCGCACTCTGTATCACACTGACATTGTGCAGGCCTCGCCGCTCCGATTAACTACCTGATCGGCCACAACATTTGGTCCTTCGAGCCGGATCCTGTAAAGAAATCAAGAAGATGCCAGTTACGAGGTCACAACGTGGGATGCAGCAAGAATCAGCCGCGACTGCCACCACCTCGCCCGCAATCACGTCGGAATCGACGCGGGTTACGGTGGCGGATATCTCCAGGGAGCAGTCGACGTCTGCGGGCGCAGCTAGCCAGCCAGGTCAAGCCTCGACCTTGGCACCAGCGGGTTCCACCCGGCGAGCTACGTCCAGGGTAGTATCAAAGGTCAGTTCCAGGAGGCAAGCCGCAGCCAGGGAAGAGCTGGCGCGTGCCGAGCTGCAAGAAGCTCAGGCAGCGGCGCGTCTAGCCCGTATACGGCTAGAGATGGAAACGGACGAGTCAGATAACTCCGTCATTGAAGAAAATGAAGAGGACCGCAACGAACAGATTCGCAGTTGGATGCAAGCTTCAGACCCGAGAGTACCGACAGGGAAACCGGAATTGAAAAGCGATGCGCAGACAATAGCCGAAGCTATTAAGGAAGCCATGGCGACTACAGCTCCTCAACCGAAATATATTCAGGAGCTGCCTACGTTCGAGGGAGACAGCGCTGAGTGGACGGCATTTCGCGTCGTCTACGAGGATACAGCGCCATTATTCTCGAGCGTACAAAACATGGCTCGGCTGCGCAAAGCTATCAGGGGTACAGCGAGGGACAGTATCAAGAGCCTACTATACTCAGAAGTGAAGCCAGAAGAAATCCTCACGGCACTGCGGCGAAGATTCGGGAGACCCGACGCGTTGGTGATGGCAGAATTAGAGAAGCTGAAGGCGTTATCTCGGGTTACAGAGAACCCGCGCGATATATGCGTCTTCGCGAGCCAGCTTAGCAACTGCGTAGCGTCAATCACCGGACTGAAGAGGCCACAGTATTTACACTCACCGGAGCTAGTGAAGACAGTGCTTGAGAAGTTACCATCGATTCTTAAATTTCGATGGTACGACTTCACGGCTTCCAGAGATGAGGATTCCTTCTCGAGCATACAGACCATCAGCGACTTCCTCAACCTAGAAGCGGACAAGTGCGGAGCATTCGCGGCTATAGAAGAAAGCCGTTATTTGAAGCCGAGCGCAACGAAGAGGCCGATAAGGCAGGCGGCTCATAACGTCACCGAATGCAACAGCAAGGGCAAGGACGAAGTCAAGTGCCCCGATTGCCATGGCCCTCATCGCCTTGCTGATTGCCAACGATTTTTAAGAGCGGCGGTCAACGACAGATGGGAGACCGCGAAAAGATTGAAAATCTGCTTTAAATGCCTTATCGGCACACACAGGAAGGAAACGTGCCGAAAACCACCGTGCAGGATATGTCGTAGATGGCACCACAATCTACTACACGTGACTGTGGAGAACGAGGCGCACCGTAATCAAGCAGAGCCAGAGACAACCGCCGCGGTCAACACCATAAGGACGCCGAAGGCGATTTTGAAGATTGTGAAGGTGGAGGTGTTCGGCCCGACTGGGAACAAGATAATACTGGCGCTACTGGATGAAGGCTCAACAGTCACGCTGCTTGACGAGGACGTCGCAACAAGCATCGGCATACAAGGCCCCTACCGACCGTTAACAATCGAAACTATCGGTGGGGGACAAATGGAGCAGCGAGAATCTATGACGCTCGACTTGGAATTAAGAGGCCTTAAGCAGGAACGTCGAAGCGTTCTCAAGGGAGCTAGAACCATAAAGGCACTTAAACTGGCTCCTCAATACATCGATAAGAAACGCTTAAAGAGATACAACCATTTACGTAGCAACCTTCAGGATGTGTGCTACGAATATGAATCCCCGAAGCTACTCATCGGGCAGGACAATTGGGAATATATTGTCACACTACAGCTGAGAAAAGGTAAACAAGGGCAGCCAGTAGCGTCGCGAACGAAGCTCGGATGGGTCCTGCATGGCGTGGACAGCGGTTCTTCAGCAACGGTGAATTACGTGAACGTATGTGCGCACACCTGCGTCGTAGAAGATCAAATGGACAAAATTATAAAAGAACACTTCTCAATCGAGTCACTGGGGATTCAGCCCAAGAAGCCTTCAACCGACGTGGAGCAACGAGCGCTTCGCGTGCTAGAGAATACTAGCCAGCGCATGGAAGACGGCCGATTCAAAGTTGGGTTGCTGTGGAAACATGAAGACTTGCGATACCCGAATAACTACGCTTCAGCTCTAAACAGGTTCCGAGAAACGGAGAAAAACGTGAGAAACTACGTCAGCAAGTACCCGGAGGCCGCCAGAGCCGTCGAACGCAACCAATCGCAACCAATCCACTACATGGATGATTATCTACAGAGCTTTCATAGTGTCGACGACTGTAAACGAATAATGAAACAAGTCGACATAATCCATAAAGCGGCGCGCTTCGAGCTACGAGGCTGGGCCTCGAACAAGAACGAAATCGTGGAAGCTGGCGGTGAAGAAGCGCATTTGGGCGACGACGAAGAGAAAACTCTGGGGCTGCGCTGGCTGACGCACGACGACCACCTGGGCTTCAGGAGCCAGCTCCGCAAAATACGCGAAGAAGTAGCGACGGGCGTACAAACGCCTACGAAGCGAGAGGTCTCGGGCGCGGTTATGTTCACGTTCGATCCGCTTGGATTGCTGGCGCCAATTCTAATACAAGGGAAAAAGCTAATACAGAGTTTATGGCGAAGTGGCGTCGGATGGAATGATGAGATTGCCGCAAGTGACATCGCGGCATGGAGAAACTACCTCGTCTGCATTGAAAAGATGCGCGACATAAAACTGCCGCGGTGCATATCACCATTTTCCACCGAGGGGGAGCTGCATACGTTTCGCGACGCTAGCGAAACAGCGTATGCAGCTGCGGTTTATTGGCGATCACGCAAAGGAAATCGCTATATAACACGTCTTATCGCGGCTAAGGCGAGGGTGACACCGCTGAAACCGACGTCAATGCCTAGACTGGAACTACAAGCGGCCGGCTATATACCAATTGGAGAGACGCAACTACGACGCGCCGAGGACTTGCTGATTAGACTCAGTCAGAGGGCTAGCTTCGGGCAAGAGATAGAACGCCTAGAACTAGGAAAACCGATCGCGAGCGGAGGCCAGTTGAAACAAATAGACGTCGCGCTAAAGGACGGCGTGATTAGACTTCGTAGCAGAATTAACGCGATCGCGGGCGTTGGTCACGACTATCGCTCACCGATCTTATTGGACGGCCGAAGTCTTATTGGAAAACTGATAGTGAAGCATTATTATTGTCAGTTTAACCACGGAAATCATGCCACCGTTATGAACGAGATAAGACAACGCTATTGGCTAATTGGCTTAAGATCAGTGTTACGCAGCATTCAACGAACGTGTCAAACATGCAAAGCGCTCAAGGCGAGGCCAGCGGAGCAACCGGCAGGTGACTTACCGGCGGAGAGACTGCGTCATGGCGAGCATCCTTTCACGTGCACCGGAGTGGACTACTTCGGCCCTATGCTTGTCACAATCGGGAGGCGAAGAGAAAAAAGATGGGGCGCACTTTTCACGTGCCTCACTACCAGAGCAGTCCATCTAGAGATGGTGCCTAGCCTCAGTGCCGATTCGACTATTATGGCACTAAGGAGATTCGCGGCGCGACGAGGGATGCCGAAGGTCATTTACTCCGACAACGGGACAAACTTCGTGAAGGCCGACAAGGAGCTTCGCCAAGCCTTACGTAACATACAAAACGAGGAGGTCATTGTCGAAGCGGAAAGAATAGGCGTGCGGTGGAAATTTATGCCACCGGGGGCGCCAAATATGGGAGGCGCATGGGAGCGCCTAGTGCGCTCTATTAAAACCGCACTAGACGTGACCCTGAGAGAACGAGTCCCCAAAGAAGAGGTACTGCACACGCTGCTGCTGGAGGCGGAACACATGGTGAACTTAAGACCGATCACCAACCTGTCCGACAACGACGAAGAGGAGGCGCTAACTCCCAACCATTTTCTTATTGGGAGATCTAGCGGAGCGGCGCGCATCGGTAGTTTCCCGGAAGCCAAGCTGGTCGGCAAAAACGATTGGAGGACTGTGCAACGACTTGCCGACAACCTTTGGAGGAGATGGCTGAAGGAATACCTGCCCACGCTTCTGCCGAGACGAGCGCAGGGACGAGCAGACAGCGCTCAGTTGCAGCCAGGTGACGTGGTCCTTATCGTCGACCACACTCTTCCACGATGCACTTGGCCCAGAGGGACGGTCCACACCACCTATCCCGGCCCTGACGGACGCGTACGGATCGTGGATATTAAGACAAGAGGCGGAGTGCTGCGGAGACCAACGTCGAGGATCGTGCTGTTGGTGCCAAAGAAGTCGCCGGGCAAAGAAGACTGTGCTGCGCACGAGGGGGAGAATGTCGGCGACTAGGAATAGGAATTAGTATTATATAGAATAAATTGTGTAAAAATATAAAGTCCATAGATAAGTAACTGAGAAAAACTAGTACATAAGTATAATTCTTAGACTTAAGTTAATAAAGGAACGCCAGCCAACTTGAAAGTAGGGAGTTGTGCGTTAATTAAGCTAAGGTTATATAATGTATGACGTACTAGTTTTAAGAAATAGTAAAATTGGCAAAATGTTAATAAATGCGCTGCTTCGCCTAGACGTAAACTTTAACGGTCGCATAGCTCTCGCTGGGGTGTAACATGTTGCAAGGGCTCCGATACGACGAAAGCCCCGCCCACAAATGAACCTCGGCGGGGGTGTAGCGGGGAGCGCTCCGTAACGATGTAGGAGCTCTCGTCGCGGTATAATGATCGAGGTACCTAAGCTCCCCGAGATCTATGCGACACTCTCTCACACGGCGCGACCTCAACGGATCAACAACTAGGCGGAGCAGTACGAACAAAGAAGCCTTTCACTCCTCCGAAGACCCAAGACTACGGCATCGCCCTTCTACACCTTACGTACTAACAGGGGTGCGTGGGCCGAACGAGACCAGCGCATATACGTTCGTTCGGCAACTCCGTGGCGTCAACGATCACCGGTCTTACAAGCCAGAACAGTTACGGACGGCTTGGCTATCGCACTCTGTATCACACTGACATTGTGCAGGCCTCGCCGCTCCGATTAACTACCTGATCGGCCACAACAGGTATATAAGATGTAACGGACGAAATGTCATTGGAACTGTAGTCGTAATCAGATTTTCTAAATTTGTTATATCGGAAATGAAGCTCTATATACCATACTTACCTACATAATTATTATCTATATTATCAAATTTAAATACTTACCTATATTAATGTTATCTATATTATCAAATTTAAATACTTACCTGTATTATTATTATCTATATTATCAAATTTAAATACTTACCTATATTAATATTATCCATATTATCAAATATAAATACTTACCTATATTATTATCTATATTATCAAATTTAAATACTTACCTGTATTATTATTATCTATATTTTCAAATTTAAATACTTACCTGTATTATTATTATCTATATTATCAAATTTAAATACTTACCTATATTAATATTATCCATATTATCAAATATAAATACTTACCTATATTATTATCTATATTATCAAATTTAAATACTTACCTGTATTATTATTATCTATATTTTCAAATTTAAATACTTACCTGTATTATTATTATCTATATTATCAAATTTAAATACTTACCTATATTATTATTATCTATATTATCAAATTTACCACATGATGAGGTTGTTGGAGAACGTAATTTATACGCAACCTTAACGGTTTCTTTACTGGCGTCAAGATTCAATTGTTAGTAGTACTTGTGAGGTAACATCGTGAAATATGCAAACTCAGTCGAAATATTGGTTGTGGTACTGAAAGTATACTAAAAGTAAAGTAATCTATAGAGGTTCCATGTTTGTACAGTTTAAATTAGTAACTGATCGTTTAGTGTAAGGTAACAAAACATACGTCGTTAAAATGCAAAAGAGGTTGATCAGTTAGTGTCAAAAAAAGTCAAAATCAAAAAACCTTATTTATACAGGTAATAAGGTAAGGTTTCTCCTAGGGAGTAGAGCAGACGAGAAGTACTGACAGGAAATTATCCGCTCTCCATGTTCGTTATAATGAGAATAACCCGCGGTGAGAGTGAACTGAAATTAATCTAGGATTAAGTGCAACACAAATTCAAGTCCACCCAGTCACCACAAGCAGTACCCATTCACGAGTACGATGCATGGCCAACCATCGCCCCTCTCCCCATTATTGATGGATAGGGTCTACCCGACGTATTGACAAATATTATCAGACCAAAATACGACTTAAGGTCCTTAAAGAATAGAGCGTACCACTTCCTAAAAGACCGGCAACGCGGCAACCGGCTATATAGGTGTGCCTCCTGCTCGTTTTCCCCCTCTTCTATAAAAAATGACTTACGCTTAATATGTGATACTGTTTTTATAACATGTGAATCCATATCCGCTCAGATTTGTCTGAAGTGAATATCTTGTTAATATTGTACAAGGAAAACGATAAAAACAACAAGTGGAGTAGATGGGAATTGCTGAGATCAAAACGACCTCGCGACTAATTCAGATGTGTTCCCAGATTGGAAAGGTCATGGCTTATTGAGGTCTTCAACGGATGGAATACATTCATATTTTTAAGTTTCTACAATATCAATTCTATTATATTAATAGAATAAAGAGTGATACACATGTATCACTCTTTTAAACCGGAATATATTTCACAGAAGTTGCTACCAGACGCCATTAGGGTGTATACAACAAACCTTTTATATAAAAGCCACATCGCAGACTTGGAAATGATGGTATATAAAAATTATGAAAAAAAAATAGTTACTGGGACAAAATATATTTCATGTTCGGAATACGGAGACGTAATTTCCGCAATCGAAGTTGTGATTCTCATTCATTTTGAAATAGGTAACACTGTCACATGTCTAACCAGTTTTAAAATCAAGGCCAGTATATAAAGACGTAAAAGAAAGTCAATGAAACATTGCCTTTACGAGAACAGGCGCTTATGTCTAAAAATAATTATTATGTTTTTACAATAGTTTAAATTTGGTTCAACTCAACTCAAAGTGATGTTAATCTTATGATCTATTCTGAGAGACATAAATAGTATTAAAACCACCTGGGATTGTCGTAGGCTAATCGTTAATAGATTGCAGGCACTTCAATAGACTTCTGAATATAATTCAAAACTATTGTTTTGTATTTTTATATATTCAGTACGTTAGAGGATTCAAAACCATTGTGAAGTGCCTAATTCAAAGTTAACTAAATATTGGATCACAACACGATTTTTATTTTACAGACTGTTTTTTCCTGATTAATTCTATAAAAATACTTAAGCCCCATCAGTGATGTTACTCCAAAAAGCTTGTATTGTCCTAAGCGGCTTTAGAGTTTCTTTTAGAAGTTTGGCTGTATAACTAACCAGCTTAAACCAATTGTAAAAACAAAGTGACGAATTAGTATGGTATTTCATAGCCAATACTTCTTCGTCAGTGTCTTTATTATATATTTTTCCCCATATATTAATACATATAGAAAGTTTTATTTATATTGTACAAAATGGAGCGACGGATAAGAACGGTATCCAATAGCCAACAACTTCTTTCGTCGCTCTTATTTTCTTAAACCATTAAACCATGTATTAGCTACATAAGTGACACATTGTAAACCTTCAAAACATCAATTTTAAAAAAGAAAAAAACCAGCTTAAACCTTACCCTCTGTCATTGTCATGGAATTTATAAAAGGTAGGACTTTAGGCACATCAGTATAATGTTTATGATATACTCGACCCAATACACTGACCTACAGACGATTACACTAATTGCAATAGAGGTGGTATAATTCACACTTTTCACAGTTGAAGGAACTCGAAAGCTCACATTAGTCATTAGGCTCGTCGTTATTTTCGTATCAAGAGCGAATTCGTGAGACCATTAGCCGTATTAACTTTTATATTCATAATTTAAAAATATATTTGTGTGGTCTGTTTTTAGGTTGATTGTATTAATTGAACAATTTACAAATTGTCCAGTGTTACCTTATGATTAATTGCATATCTGCTTAATCAAGTTAATATACCGATTATAGTATTAATTATTTTGTTTAAGCTCTGTTCCTTCGTTATATCCATGCATCATAGGTAATATTTCACCAATATTCCCAGATACTATGTTAGTTTTCTTTGGATTCTGTTAAAGTAAATTAAATTTTGTATCTATCATAACTGCATTTAAACATAGGTTTATATTATTGTTCAAAGTATCTTTAGATTACATTACATTGACAAACCTCAGACTACAATCACATCCTGGTTTTCGTAACATTTGTGGCTGATCCATGTATAATATCTATCGGTTACATAAATAATTTATCTTCTCCGTGTTCTCACCATTACGAATAATTACACTTGTCTCAGAATAGTACAATAGTTTCATTATGTGGTTAAATGTTATAATGTATCCGGTGGTAAGATTTGTTTTTCCCAAATTCATTCAGTTGTCAGGCATATGTCAATTTAAGTAACTAAGTACCTAAACGTTTCAAAAGAAACCATATTTATTTTATTTCAATACAACACATAGGCTTACAACATTGATTAGAATCTTTGTTACAAATTTTCAAGCACTTCAGTGTATACGCAATAGTTCTCGGATAAAACTGTCAGGGGTTTATTTTGTAACGCTTCGTATTTGTATTTTCAGAAACGATGGCAGCACAGAGCAACGGCCTGCGAACTTGAAGATGTCTCACTAACACGGCTAACCACGATGTTCTGATCATGGAATCACCAGTTAGAATATGTTTAGGTAGCGTAATTTATATGCAATTCTTAACAATTACATTGTTTAGACTAATACATCAAATCACTGTGCAATTAACATAAATAAAACAAGGAGAAGCCTTAATTTTAATTATATATCGACTGAAATTGTAATCGGTAACTGTACCATGATATTATAAGTAGTATTTATCTATATAATCAGTTTTAAATACGTAAATTAATACATTGGACTAGTAAGTATATTATTGACCTAAATGTTTAATGTTCCAGGTGTAGCGTTAGTAGTAAATTTACTACTTTTAAGCAGCACACAAGTAAATAGTCATACACTACCATACGAAACGACACCCACTACTACAGAGGAAAGAAACTCAAAAAGTCTGAATGCAACATGGGTTTCCCGCAAACCTAAAATACCTGATGTGGCCTTAAATGAGCTTCAGCAAAAGGATGTCTCCTCAGATGAGAATTCTGAAAAAAATGCAAAATACAAAGATAGAGGAAGAGTAAGGTTCAATCCATTATCTAAGTCGACTACCGAAAGTCCCTTAAGACGCATCAGATCTACCACCGAGCCGTCAAGTATAATAATAGTCACACCGACACCTGAAGTTAAAAAACCAATGGAAATTATAGATAGTATGCATAATTATAAGAGAACAAAGCTACCAATCTCAAGCACAACTAAATCTCTTCTATTCAAAGCAAAATCAAAAAATGAAGAAAGTGATTCGTATGAGAAGTATACTTCAGGTAAATATGATGACAATGACAATTTTTTTACCTTTAGTGAAAACAATTTTAGCGGGAAGCAAAAAGGCAGTGGTAATGAGCAAAACATTGGAGGCTTCAACACACCATCTTTTCACGACTTTCCAAGTTATTTTACCAAACAAACGTTTCCAACAGACAGTGAGCCCTACAAATTTGATAAGTTTTTTGACTTTGACAGTGAACTAACTACTCCAAAAAATGATTTCTTTGATAAAAAATACCATGATGTTTCGTCAAGTATATTAAAAAACTTAGAATCTAAAAAACCGAAAGCAATACCTTCTAATACAACTAATGTTCATAAAGTTGTCGAGAAACTGAGTAAAGGCACGCCAAACAACCAATCGAGAATCATCATAAAAAATTCCAAGGAGGTTCATGTAACGGATAATGCTGAGGCGGGAACGAACACTAAAGCGCTTTCTGATGTACATGGGACGAGTATCTATTATGAAATGTCAGTATTATCCACAGAGACATATAATATCAGCCAAAGGGATGACGAAGATGATTGTGATGATGAACCGTCAGAAACCACAAAAAGTCCTCCTCAAAAGGAAGAGCAATTTCAAAAGCAAATTCCACTTGTCGAAATCTCTACATCACCTTTACGTCAACAGGATAACGAAGTTGGTTCTACAGTCTTATCTTATTTCCTGCCGGGTAGTGTGTCTCCTTCGGGATTGAATACAGCCACACCTTTTCCAATTTCATTCCAAAACACTATATTTTCCAGTCCAAGGCCTATAGAACATACAATATCGTCGAGTGAAAGGCCAAAAGGAGGTTTAGTTACTACTCATAGAAATCGTAACTATTCCAAGCGTTTAAATATTCCAAAGGAAAGTGCAAATAATGTCGTTACACAGGATGAGCCAGTATCACCGAATCTTGTTTATAGACAGAAAACACGCAGATTTCATTACACAACTCCTAAAATTAAACCAGTATGGATGGCCCCCAGGCGGAATATAACAAGAATGACTAAAGCACCTTCAACAATATATTCTGAGCATTTCGATATAAAAAATAAATACTCCACTCACGAACCGGCTTCAGTATCAAAGGTACTGACCACGTTGTCCTCTGATATTGATCCGGTATTGCAAAGCGATTTCGACTCGAGTAACGGCAAAAGGGTAGTGCACTCGCATTCGTTCGTAGATAACACAATTCCATCGCTGTGGAAGAGGGGATCCACAAAGTATACAGGCTTTACATCTTCAGCCACAACAACGACAAGGACTACGACAACCGAAGAACCATCGACCACAGAGGAGCAAGAAGGTGTTAGTGAATTAGAATTACCACCCACTCTGACAGCCTGGGCTTTAGCGGGTTTGCGTAGTCCACCCTCTCTAATAAGATCAGCTAATGCTACTGGAACTAGTTCAACTAAAAATGTAGATGAGAATGAGCTACAAAAGGTCAGCGAAATTATAGGTAAGGACATAAACCTAACGAAACGATTAATTGTTTAAATTTGTGTTGTTCATAAATATATATAGTATTTTTTCCCCGTTCGCGCTGTAGATTTGTCCAACACTAATAGTTCTACTGCTGAAATAGATAAAACACCCAGGCATATAGTTTTTTGCTTACTGAATAGTTATATAAATCATACTTTACATTACAGAAAAGAGAGAAAGAACAACGAGTTCGACTACAAGTACAACAAATTTACCAGCTACTCAAAGCCAAGACTACACCATAAACAAGAATATCACTGAAATTTTACAAAATAAATTACCCTGGAAACCTTTTATTTCACAAACCATGGCATTTGTGCCTAACGAAAAGACAACTGAGTCTATATCAGAACGGGTCCCTGCCGAAAGTAATATCTCCGAACAGAGCAGCGAAGAGTCTTCGAAGGCTGTCAAGAATGCAATCGATGAATCCCAGTCATCTTGGGTAGCGACTGCCGTCAGTCTCGATGATTTGTCCACACAGGTTTCTGAGGAGGCTTATCTCGATACAATTTTACCAGCTGAACCGACGAAGTCGACTGGATTCGAGTCGATTACTAAATTACCCTCGGACATGACCACTCCTGCTGATGATATAACCGAAGACACCATTGCTAATTCAGACGAAAAGAATGAAGTAATAACCCACTCCACGAAAAGACCAAGTACTGACTTCGAAATAACTACCATAAGGTTTTCTTACATTCCAACAGATAAGGAAATTGAAAATACAGAAGTTGATGAACCAACTGCTCCCTGGTATTATACTGGAAACGCACACGCTAAGCCTACAACTCTAGAAGATACTCCCATCACTACATATAGACCTCAGTATTACACTACAGCTAATGACATAGAAGAAACAACCTATGTACCAGATACTACTTCTCAAATCGAAGTTTCTTCTCAAATTGTTGTAGAATCTACAAAAGAAGTCACTTCAGATGAAACGACGACAGCATCAGACATCAGAGAATCGACTTATGAATCACCAACTACAACAATAAAGAGTAACATTGCAACAAAAGAAGATACGGAAACGACCACATCACAACCAACAACTGACACTGAAACAACAAGTATTGTTATAACAGTTTCTACGGAAATTAATACGAAAAAAGCCCCAAGTACATCTGAAATTCTTACGACTACGGTCCCCATAACTGAAACACAAAGTACCTCTGATGATATCGTGACTGAGGTCACCAAAACCGAGTCTACAACAACAACGACAACAACAATGGTAGAAACTGTTGAAACAACAACAAACACGGTCGAAACAACAGATCAAACTAAACCTATAGAAAAAATCGAATCTGTGACTGATAAGGTTGAAACGACAACAGAGTATTCTAAAACGGATCGAACAGAAGTTAAGCTAGATACAACAACAGAGTATAGATATGAAACAACAACAGAAACCCAATCAAAAACGGTTAACGAATTAGAAGATTTGACAAGTTATGGTGGTGAGATGACCACTGAGGCATCCTCCAGGGTGCTTGATGAGGCAGGCTCGGGAGCGGCCATCGCGATAGCTGTCAGCACTATCGGTGTTGTGGCTCTGGTGCTGCTCATCGGTTTATTGGTGAGTGGCTTTTTATATTTACTTTTGAATAGTGAGAATGTTATACAACCTTTTTTCGGTTTAATGCTTGAAATTAATAGACGAATAACATCATGCAATTCTTTATTTATGAAAAACAATGGCACATTCACTGCCATGGTTTAGATAAAAATATTTTTTTGAATAACACATTAATTAAAATAACATTACATATGAAAATGAACTATATTGCTAGGTGAAGTCAAATCATTATATTATCATTTGGTGCAATTAGCGGTCTGTGTCTGCTGTGCTGTGATGACCACTCGGCTGTTCTCGTCTTCAACGACGCATGTTCATACAACATATCCAAAGTAATGAGCATAATATCTATTAGCTCACGATAAATTACGTCCACTACTTTGGAAAACGTTGCAGATTGGCTCAGCACCTCCAATAGACCTGGAAAAGCCATAAAAAGAATTAAAAATTAACAACGGTACGCAAATAAACAAAAGTTGTATGATATGTTTTTTTAAATAAAAAACGAAATAAATAGGGACTTTAAACTGTATATTTGTATGGTATATATTTAAACCTAGGTATATGGTTATCTAAAAAGAAAAAGTGGCCAAATTCGGTCCAATGTGGTCATTTAAGCTCTTAATAAACTAAAAAAAAATATCGATGGGTATCGAATCCACTAATGACGACGTAACTAGCCCGTTTACGTCATATGAGGAAATACGTATCAAATTAGTGCAAACCAATAAACTTGTTCATGAAAATTTTAATTTTTTTTTTTTAATTTTCCCAAGAACTTACCTGAAGCATACTGCTTTGATGTTCTGAAATATGAAGATTGATTTTTTTAAATTGATATAAGTCGTTAATAATAGAAAAAAAGTGAGACGTTTTAACCGAAAAATTAATTTCTAAATAAATTGAAAATTCAGTTACGTTAACAATTTTTTTTTTAAACATTCCCAAGAACTTACCTGAAGCATACTGCTTTGATGTTCTGAAATATGAAGATTGATTTTTTTAAATTGATATAAGTCGTTAATAATAGAAAAAAAGTGAGACGTTTTAACCGAAAAATTAATTTCTAAATAAATTGAAAATTCAGTTACGTTAACAAATTTTTTTTTAAACATTCCCAAGAACTTACCTGGAGCATACTGCTTTGATGTTCTGAAATATGAAGATTGATTTTTTTAAATTGATATAAGTCGTTAATAGTAGAAAAAAAGAGAGACATTTAACCGCATATAACAATATGTATATTTAAAAAAAAAGGAATATTTAAAAAAATCGAAATAAACTAAAATTCAGTTACGTTAACGAATCTTTAAATTCCACACCCAAAATCATACAATCACAAAAATACAGTTTTAATCAGTTTAAATCCTATCTTTGCATCACAACATTTGAGGTTTATATAATTAATCGAAGCTTTACAAATGCAGATACTAACCTGTTGGGTTCAAATGAAGTTATAACTGAAATGTACTGAGTAGTGAGTTAGTGTAAGATGACGGTGTATGGTTGCTGGAATTTTTATGGCCACTTCATGGTATTCATTGTCTGAGTGACAACGGCTTGTAAGCTTCATGCAGATAATATTATTAATTAACTATGGACGGTATCAGCATTGCTAATTTACACTAATCTTTTTTATTTAAATATCATACATGATTCTCTTAAATAGTGTTTGCAAATTCTTCCTGGTAAGAAGAAACGCGTGGGAACTAGTGACGAGTTAAGTCTATTTAATTCTAAAGAAAAAAATAACGATGGCATAGTCGGAATTCTTTTGTAGGTATAAACTAATAACTAATGTTTCTGGCTGACGTCGAATTTAGCATTTTTTTATAATAGGATCATAATTGATATGGCTCCATTTATGTATTGATTGAAACTAATTAAAATACATATAAGCAACTGTTTTCATAATATTTGCAAAAAAAAACATAAAGCAAATCGATCAATGTAAAACTTACCAATTTTTCACTTATCACAATAAAATTAAACTTTTGCGTTAACTTCAATATTATTTCGATTATAACTATTTAATAATTAATAAGCGTTGCTTGGAATTTTGTTTTATGACTCAATTGAATATTGGAGTTGGTATGCGAACACGCCGATATCACGAGAGCGTATGAGCGTAGGGCGCTAGGTCTGCAGACACAGACCTTAGGGCGTCTTTTGAACACGGTCCAAACGTAATGGCAACGAGAAAGTGTTATTTATTATTATTTTATTTTACTTTTTTCTGTTCGTGTTTCTTTGTGTTTTTTTCTGATCTTGGATTCTATTTTCGATTGTATGTTTTGACCTTGTTTTGGCTTTGTTTTTAAACTATTTTTGTTGTGTAAGCTTTTTGTGATAAGCTCTATAGGTTTAAGAAATAAAAAAATAAAATAAAAATATATTCAGTAATGTTCTATATAATATGTAACTAGATAACGAATTTACTATCACGAACAGTTTAGTATATGTATTTTTGTTGTTCGAAATACCATAAGTCTTTTGTAATTGGACAAAAAAATATTAAATTCAAATATTTTTATTCTTTGCCAATATTTAAAGTTGATATTAATGCGAATTGAAATAACAGAAACTGGAAATCGTAAGCGTGTACAGAGATTTTTAATTGTCGTATACTTGTGCTATTCAATTTCTCGAAGCCATACACTGCCTTTAAGTCAAGATGTAGGTGCCATATCGCCAAAGGATGTTTTTAAAAGTATTAATTATAAACACAAGTTATGATGATGACGAACTTTTGTGAACGTGTTTCCATACGTAAGTACGATACGGTTTTTTTTTTGTTTCACAAAAGCAATACACATACAAGCTCCACCTAAATGTATCATTGATGTCTGGGCTTGTCTCCTTCACTATAAGGATAGTTATTAATGTTTCAAATATTTGTTTATTATTATTTCATATTATACCTACTTAAAGATGTAGATCTTAGGCTAATTGACTTTGTTTGATAAAGCTTTACTTTTGAAAATTAAACAATATGTATAAACAAAACAAACCACAACACTAAAACCAATTCAAAAAGTTTTGTACCAGGCAATACCCATACTGCTGGCATTCCCTCACTGTATCGCGATGCTTATACGCTGAGCGAGAAAAGCACCAGCTCTTGGGTCACCGGTACTGACTAACAGGCACCTACTTAATTCCTTAATAAGCACATGTGTGTTAAAGTAATTATTTAATGCGGATACCACAAATGAAGCTGAGCTAGTATTAGCTAATTCTGATCTGACTTTGCTAAATGGAAACATACTCCGTCAAATATAATCACTACACTCGAGTGGACCCTTGAGAAACTCATCGCCTCGACAATTTATTTGCGCTAGAGTAACTTAACATTGTCAAACTGACTTTTTCACGAACATTTCTAACACATAATTATGTTAAGTGGTCACTTTGATTTAACCCAAGTTTGTTTGTCTAATTCCAACATATTTATTTTTACATTTAATATTGACACTAAGATTTAAATGTAGAAATTAAATTAAAAACTAAAATACATTTAAAGGTTTGGTCCTTGTATAATACTGGCTGCATTTGTTTCCTGTATATCGATGTTTATAAAGCAGTAAGCAACACGGTCTTGGGCCTACTTTATCTTTTTATGAGCGCTGGAAGCCAAGAATCTAGTTGGAGAGGCATTTTAATTAGTCTTATACTTCAGAATCTCCCATACTTTTCCGTACATCATTACATACCTTTATAAAAAATAGAATTATACTTATTAATAATCGAATTAAAACTGTGAAATATCTTATTGAAATGTGAATGATAACAAATTTTATTGATCATGCCAATTAGAACATTATTAAAAGTTGGTTAAATTATATGTAACAGTTCCGAGAACTTAACTCTTATCACTTCCTGTCTCAAGCTCCAACAAACACCTTAGTAAGCGGTATGAACGCCTCGGATGACTACTTTATCTAAATGACAATAACAATAAATTAAAAAATAAATTAATTCTTTTACTTTAAACAATGGACGAATTCGTTTTATGAAATTCAAATCCGAGCCAAAAAAATGAATACCCAAGGAATAACCGGATGAAAATCAAAATTAATTTCTGTAATTTATCTACACGTTTTATCTAGAATTATTGTATTAAAATGTTATTAATTAAAATGCTATAAAATTATATCGAATCCCTGATATATCTTTTAAGATTGGGCGATTGGGTGACCAGGTCTTTTAATTCCTTTCACTTGACAAAACAATATAAAACAAGATATAGGCGAGACTTTATTACATTATTTACGATAACAGAGTACAATAATAAATGATTGAATAATAATGATCACCAATAATTTAGTTGGTGGTACGAAGGCGTGGTCGGCGTGGAGTGTACGCTCAACGGTGCACGCCCGTCTCCTTGGATGCTTACAGTCTGGACAGCGTCAGCGTGGGCCATAGGAAAGGAAACCAGCGGCTCAGAGCTAGTAAGCGAAGCTATGGCAACCCGGCCTATGATGATGAGGTATGGTATATCTGATAAATTTCATTTCTTCAAACGTCAATCTATACTTTATATTATACTTTTAAATTAAATTACCTTAAATAATACATACCACAAAACTAAAACAAATTTTAAAGTTTGGTTCTTGTGGTAGAGTGCCCATAATGCTGGCGGCATTTCCTCGCTGTATCGTGATGCTTATACGCTGAGCGAGACAAGCGCCAGCTCTTGGCTCTTAGCTCACCTTACCAACACCCTTAATAAGCGCCTGTTCACGTGTTCCCCCAGGAAACGATCTCGACTCTAAAGGGAACAAAATCAAAGTTGGAGGAAAGACTTTTGGACTTTGACCTTTTTAAAATTAATGTATAAATCTAGATTTCTATAATATTGATAGTAAAATGATGACTGAATTTTCTAGGTGACATCGCATCCAATGAACTACGCGGCCCTCGCCAACTTTGCTCTGGACATTGACTCAATAACAGCTGAGTTTTCTGAGATCCCCACGCTCACCGTTCGCCCTGAGGAGGTGCCTCCAGGCTGTGAAGATAAAAACCGTTACTCCAACGTGCTGCCCTTGCCGGAAACCAGGGTGCCCTTGAAGATTATTGGAAATGACTCTACCACAGAGTACATTAATGCCAATTATGTTACGGTAAGAAAAAAAATGGTAAAAATTGCGAATAATCACATACTAGCATTTAAATTCTGTTCGCACTAAGTAGAATGATTAGAAATTTAACTTTATTAAAAATAAATCACCATTTTATAATTATTATCTATACGGATTTCTCAACATTAATGATGTAACATTATTTGTTTAAATACATTTTGGTGCACGATTTTTTACGCTTATCACAAAATGAGGTAATTCTTTCCCGGGGAGGAAACTTACTTCGCTTACGTCTATCTAGCTTAAAACAACGTCATCAGCAACGGAGTTGGTATATTCGTAGCAGGTTTACCTTCAGAGTCAGCAGACATACGCAACCAAACCTGTTTTGAAGTTTAAGGAAAACAATATTTGTTTTTCAGGGTCCAGGAAATATCAAAAACTATTACATCGCCTGTCAGGCACCGCTGTCCAACACGGTGGTGGACTTCTGGCGTATGATTTGGGAGCAAAACTCGCGATTAATCGTTATGCTCACGGAATATATGGAGAATGGCATTGTAAGTTGATTTCATCTTCATTTCAATATAATACTTTATTTTCTATGTAAAAATATTGCGCCTCACAAAAAAAAATGTGTGTGAAACAAACGATGGTTGAATTCGACCCTGAACCTTACAGGAGAAGTGTTACGAATACGTGCCACCATCCGAAATATCAGACAACCGGCGTACATTTGGTGAATATCAAATAATCCTCAAGAAACGGGAGCAGCGTGACAAATACGCCATCTCCTCCATCCAGCTGATCAACCTATCCACTAGGACCTGGAGGGAGATCACCCACCTCTGGTACTTCTGGCCGGCGAAGGGTGTGCCTGACGATCACGAATCGGTGATAGATTTCCTCTCGGAAATGAGGAGTTACATGAAGATCTCACAAGGCGCTAAGGAGTATGATGAAGAGGGTAAGCTTTTGTTTGCTATTTTAAAATAATAAACGTCTGGTCAGGTTTTCTAGTATTTTGAGATATTAGTAGCATCTGATATATTACAAGATATCTTTCCAGGTGTAGAAGTGATCTATGAAGATCAGAACCGGTCGTCATACAACAACCTGTCAAAGTTGAGGAGTGATGATAACAGCTCAGGGAACGGAGTCAACGTGTACTCACCAGCGAAGGCCGAGGAGCTCTTGAGAAGGGGCTATGGGAACAACGGGACATTGGTCAGGATGAAGAATGCATCGGAATCAGAAGGTTGGGGAATTCTGGATTTTCATATTGTCGGTCCTCCTATTTGGTCATGACACAAAGAGTTTTCCAGTTTCTACTCTCTTCTACTCCTTTTGAACAATTTTGAGTGTGGACTGGTATTTATTCCTTCCGTGTCTACAGGATTGCGACCTTGCACCATGGTGTGCGCGTCGGGCGCTGGTAGGTCAGCGGCCCTTATAGCGGCGGATATCTGTGCGCGTGCGCTCGCCTCGGGAAGTGCGGACTTGCCGCGTACAGTACGCGCGTTACGTACGCAAAGGCCGAACTCTTTGACAAACCGGCATCACTACATCTTTTTGTATAAGGTATTTATCCATTTATTGTTAAACCTCAACTAAAACTAAATTAAGGATTGCTTTTACGCTTAACGTAAAAGTATGATATAACTATGTTATCGTTAGGTTGAAATCACATACAGCACATTTTGTGATGTCAAAAACTACTCACTACTACCCAGTTGGTTCCAATGGTGGAAGATCCAGCAGAGGCTCCCTAGTTCGATCCCTGGTAAAGTCAACAATTGTGTGACTATACACACATATAAATAAATAAAAACTAGATTTAAAAATATCTTGAGCTAAGTACCAAGCTTGTATTATTATTACTTGTTTTTTTCCAGTTACTCAGTGAATATGGCAACCGTTTGATGGGGGGCGGAATCGACACAATATAGTTAGACTGAACACAAAATATTATTTAAGCAACGCACAATTGGACCAAAGTTAAAATAGATCTCTTGTATTAAAATTACTTTTAAATAAGGTGCCGGTTCATTAACAATATGGCGTCCGTGTTCTCCGCTTGAGCACTGTCAAACGAACTTTGACAGCTAAAACAATGAATGACGTTTGGCAATACGGGCCCTTTTACGCGTTGAGTTCGCGGATTGAAAGAAATGAATTTCCAACGATCAAGTTTATTTTGTTATTCCTAGTTTTTTATTATACTATTGTTACCTACACACATATTTTATTGTAGTTTAGAATATTTGAGCGTTCTTGCTGTGATTTTTATCCTATTTTTGCCATTAAAAAAAGTGTTTTCTTGTTTTCGCTAATCTATTCAATTTGCTACAAAACCTACTTGAATTTGGTGTCAGGGAATATGTCGATTTGACGTTTAGTTACTAAATCATTGACATCTATTGTCGGCTGTTGGCGGGAATTTGTAAAAGGCGCGTTCCTGACCTTGTCCACAGACTATATCCTCAAAACGTCACACGCTTTAATAATCTACTTCTGCGTATAGACATTTTTTTATTCAAGGAGGTCGTCACTGTTGAATCCTGAATTCCTTTTCTACTAGACATTTGACACTCACCGGGAATAGACAATGTCGTGGACTTTTTAAATCTCATATTTCAATTTCCTTGTTTTCATATAATGATAATTTTAATATTGTTTTAGCAAAATTTGTTACGAAAGCACACGTTTTCATTTACACTGTTTAATTAAGTTAATATTAAACCAAATCTGTTATACTTAGGTTATGTGTTAGAGTAAGTACACAATATTGTAAAGAGTTTTATTAGAATAACGGCTGATTATTTCAAATACTGAAACAAGGGCTAAAACTATGTATTTAAAAATAAAATATTCAAAACACCTTTTTTTATTTCTAATCCTTGATTATATTTTTTTTAAATATATTAATAAAATTTAAAAAAAATAAGATAAATGTCAAAAGGTAAAAAATCATTTCGCATTATTTTTTCCTAAAATAAGTATGGTTTTGTATCTCTAATCTGATACATTTAGTTAATTTTATAATTTTAATGTTAATTTGGTTTTTCTGATACACGGCGTTCATTTATTATAATTTTTATGCACCACAGCGCAAGATCTGGCGAGAGATTTTGATGAGGCTTTCTGAAGAAAAAGAAATAGTTTTAACAAATTTTCACAAAAATACACTCGTAAAAAACAATATGATTTTTTTCCGTCTCATTTTCATCATTTTACTGGTTCATAATATAAGTATAAATATTTTTATTTCTATAATAAAACAAATATATTTGGAAAAATAACATCAGAACAACCTCACATCACCCAATATAAATATATATAAATAAAAAATTTCCAAAAAAATGATAACTGTTTAATAGCTGGTAGATTTCATGTCCGCGTCCGAACTTCAAAGATTTCCAGAGCGAAAAAACTGTAGACGTTTTGCGGTTGAGCTCTTAGTACACACCAACAACAACTATAGGGATGCACAGCATTACAGGTATACTATTAAAAAAAAAGTACACTTGTATTTTGATAAAATCAAATGCTTGCAGTTTTTAAAACTACGCATTTCAGGTCTACTAACAATATGATATTATTATATCCTAATTGAACCAGTTAGTTCTTAGTAAATTTACTTTTAAAAGCTTATTATTTATTCACAAGGGATATTTCACATAATATTACTTTCTAAAATAATATGAGGTCGTGACCATAGTGGGTAAATGACTTATTTCAAAATTTTAAGAAACATAAAAAAGACATTACAATTATAATATTTATTCAAAGTAAAATCAACTCATTTCTTAAAACAATCTGTCCTCAAACTCGTTATAGACATTTTGTAAAATTAAAACGCAGTTTTGTACGTCTATCCCGCTTCCTCATCAGTTGTTGCAATAGCGACGTCTCCGTCATTCTCTCCGTCCGTCAACGATGCAGTGTCGCGATCTGTCGATGGCGCTGATGCGAGTAGACTTTCGTCATCACCTTCAGTCTTGTCATCTGAACAAAAAATAACATAATTGCTTTCCGCACATAAATAGTTAATAATTTTTATCAAAATTAACATTCCGGGTCCGACAGCCGTCCAGTGCGGTTGTGTTGCGCAGTTGCTCCCGCCATTTGACTTGTCGAGTGGCGTGTTCAATTGTTCAGTGCTTAAGCGCTGGGTGGTTATCCACTCAGAATTTTTATTCTAGCCCGACGCAAGCTGCACCGAGGTCTTGCCAGGTCCCTGGCGTTCGAGCGGCATCCGAGCAGCAGTGAAGGACTGCAGTATATGATTAACGCGGGTTTACCTGCGGTCGATCTTCCAACCACCTAACGGTGCCAAACGGTTGGAATCGATTAACGTTTAGGCGGGAGTGTTGTTCGAGGGCAGCACCCGTGCCTTTTTCAAGGCGCGTTAACCTCGCCTGCTTCCATCAAGTCCCTGTGTGTGGGCGGAGCCTCTCAGTAGGCATTGCCACGGGGCGTAGGTACTCCAACTGCGCTCTAGCCACCGTCTGCACACACAGGGTCCACTGTTGGACGGGTCCCAGTCGCACATCCGTGGGGGTTCAGCCATCACGACCCCCCCACGGGCTGGTTAGGTCAGCGACACAAAAAGTCTCGTCCGCTATCACCAGCGAAGACTTTACACCTAGGGAATACATAGCTTAGGTACTCACACGTAGGTTTAGGTACACACTGCCAAGCTGCGGGCCTTAAGCTTCGCAGATGGCGGACACCGAACGCCCTCCCGACTACGACTATGCAGCGGAAGACGACAGTGAGGTAGAAGACCTCAACGCCGAGCTCGCGCGGCACTACAGGCGGTTCTACGTCTTCGTGCAGCGACGACACCCGGCGACTGTCCGCCTTTGGAACAGCCGGTCTCCCCTGGGATCACGGTCGCCGTCTCTCCCGCGTTTCCCGACCCCAGAGCCAGAACCTATGCAGCTCGGACCTGCATACGCTTCCGCGCAAGCACTCCTCGCGCGCAACTCCCTCCCCCCGGCCCCCGCGCAGGCCTCGCGCAATAATCTTGAATTGTTGGTCCCCGCGAAGACCGAAATAACCGAACCCTCTGCGGCCTCCGCGCAGGCCCCGTGCTCTTTGATCCCCGAAATTCCCTCCGGCAGGGAATCGCGTAAAAGCAAGAGAACGCTCGACAGTGACGACGACCAATCAGAGGCCGGGCGCTCAGTCGCCATGTCATGTCAGTCCGCAGCGTCTAATTCAGACACTGACTCCGATTCCGACGGTTTCAAGACCGTACAAAACCGAAAAAACAAGAAGAGGCGTGCTCCCAACACCCCTCTCGACCCTCCTCCTAAACGGAACACGCACCCAGCTTCCCAGCAGGCTGCGGGTTCGAACACCGCGCCATCTCCCGCCCCTTATCCCAAGCCCGCGAAACAAGATCGCACTAAAGCCCCTCCCCCAGTTTACGTCAGGGACAAAAGTATTTGGCCCTCTCTGTCCGCCTTGATGGACAAAAAGTCCATCACATACAAGGCGAAAACACTGCGCGACAACATCTGCGTGCAAGTGTACGACCCCGCCCACCACCGCTTTCTAACCTCGTACCTTCGCTCAGAAGGCATAGGAGGCCACACGTTCCCTCTTCCCGAGGAACGAGTCCTTAGAGTCGTGATCCGAGGCATCCCCAAGGAGATCGACTCTTCTACCGTTCAATCGGATCTAATAAATCAGGGATACCCCGTGAAGGAGGTATTCCGCATGTTACACCGCAGCTCAAAGCAGGAATACGACATGGTTCTTGTCGTCCTAGAGCTTTCAGCGCGCGGCAAAAAGATCTTCAACCTCAGTGAGTGTTGTAAACTCTCTGGGCTCAAGGTGGAAACACCTATCAAGCACTCATACACCAGACAGTGTCACCGCTGTCAGTTGTACGGGCACGCGGCGCGAAATTGTTTTGCGCGAGCGCGTTGCGTTAAGTGCCTAGGCGATCACGGGACCGCCGACTGCACACGGACACTGCCATGCGCCGAGCCACCTTCCTGCGTGCTTTGCGGGCAACAGGGCCACCCCGCGAGTTATCGCGGCTGCCCTAGGGCCCCCAAGGCGAGCGGAAAGGGAAGCAAGCGCGTGCCAAGGTCCGGTGCAGAGAAGCGTCCTCCCGCGCCCCCCAAGGAAACTTACGTCCCAGCCCCCCCTCCCACTATCAACCCGTGGAAAGCTCCACAAAATTCGGCGGAAGTGCCTCCCACTAACCCGCCATTGCCGGCGGAGCCCATAAAACCTATTCCTTCCCTTATGAGTATCCCAATAAGGAAACCCGGCCCTCAGATGCCCCTTCCCCCCGCCACTGCGACGACGCTTACGGCTCACGCCAGCGAAGTCCGCAGTGCGGTGCACCTAGCCCTCAGTGTCATAGACGCTGTAGACATCGACGCCCTGCTAGCGTTTAAACACTCGTACAGTGCGGCTGACAGTGTTGACGCTAAGCTGGGAGTAATAATAGAAAACGCCGGACTCCTTAGTGCAGTCCGGAAGTTTGCTAGGCCATCGTAAGGCCTAGTCGCGACATATTTACACAGGTACGCCACGCCTTAAACCGATCCGGATGATCACATCACATTAGCTAGATACAGATTTGCGCCGCCCGCGCGGCTAATTCCAATTAGAAATGTAGGTTTTAAAAACCGCCTTCGCCGGCGAAGGCGGAGTCCCTGTTCAGCTTCGCTCACACTTTGTGAGTTCCTGATAAGGCCCTTCAGGTCAGTCCCCAGCCCTGACGGCCCAAGCCGAGGTTCGAGTCTCACAGGAGACGCCCTTGTGCTAGTCAAGGCATTTTATTTAGTTTTAAGTCTCGGCCGAGCTCCCGCTCGCCAACCAGCCCGAGCTGAGCTGTAAAGGCCTCACGGCCAACAGCGAGATCCCACTCCAAAATAAAATCAAAATTAAACTATTAAATAATGTTAAAAGCTTATGTTATGAACATCTTATGGCATTTTGTAATTCGGATTCTTCGCACCATTTGTGCCTTTATTTTTTAACCTTGTATATCTTCCGGTACATCCAGTTCATTAGAATCATTGGTCTCCTTAAGATACATCAACTGGACATCTGGTATCACCTCCGGTGGTACCTGAAATATACCCAAAAGCTCACACTCTAGTTTAAGATAAAACATAACGACATTTTGAAAAGCTAAAACAATACAAATGATAGTTAAACAATACAATTACATTTAAAATAATAAAATACCTCTGCGAAGGATATCTTGGGCATAGGTTGTACGACAGAAGTTGGACAACTCATTTGCACTATGGCTGTCATTACTTGTGTTGCGCCTAATTATAAAAACAAGTTATTAATGTCTACATATGAATTGTCGTAGTTTAAACAGGGTCGCGAGTTCAGACGTTACTGTATTAAAAAAAAAACATTGCCAATAAAGTTAAAGTAAAATAACGCCAAAAGTTTATTTTAAACACGTATAGGTTATGATTATATCAGATTATATCAATGTAAAAATAATAACACAAACAAATACAGTCAAAACCGCTTATAACGACATCGTTTACAACGACCTACCGGTTATTACAGCTAGATCGTATGGACTCGTCCGACTCCCTAGTAGACTATTCACGAAATAAATCGCTTATAACAACATTGGATACAGCGACATATCGCTTACAACGACGAAACTTTATCGATATTCATCGGCTATAACGACCAACCGCTCCTTGTCTCAGCAAAAGCCAACAGTTTCCGAGACTCTTAAAGTTGTAACAGTTTTGCAAAATGTGTTATTTTTTTATTTTGTTATTTCTTAAACCTATACAGCTTATCACAAAAAGTTTACACAATAAAAATAGATTAAAAATAAAGCCAAATAAGGTTAAAACATAGAACCGGAAATAGAATCTAAGATCAGAAAAAAATAATACAACAAAAAAAAAACACGATCTGAAAAAAATAAATAAAAATATATATATACATATGCACACGTCTATTATGTGAAGAACGAGCATTTAAGTGTGTGCAATGGTGTTTCTGTGTAAGTGAGTGGGCGAGGTTAAGTCTTAGTTTTTTTAAAAGAATTTCTACTTAGGCCAAATATATCTAAGGACACATAGGACTCATTATAGGTTCTTGCTGCGCGACACAAGACTGAGTTTTGTCCGTAGCTTGTTCTTGCATGAGGGACCTGGAACAAGGCAAGACTGCGAGTGGGATAGGCGGGTACCAGAAAGTTTATGCTTTCCAGTAGCCCGCTACAGTCTATTCTGCCCGAGACCAAGTCATGCAAAATCGTCATTTTTTTTTTTTTTTTTTTTTTTTTATGTGAGAGGAGGCAAACGAGCAGGCGGGTCACTTCGAGTGATGTGCCAACCGCCGCCCATGGACACCTGCAACGCCAGGAGGCTTACAAGTGAGTTGCCGGCCTTTAAGGAAGAGGAACGCTCTTTTTTTGAAGGTCCCCAAGTCGTAGCGGATCGGGAATACCTGCGCTGGCAGTTGGTTCCACAAAGAGGTGGTGCGCGGCAGAAACTGCCTTAAAAAACGCACAGTCGTGGAACGCCAGACATCAAGGTGGTACGGATGGAATTTCGTATTCTGCCTTGATGTCCGGTGATGGAATTCCGCTGCAGGTATTAGCCCGAACAATTCATCAGAGCACTCCCCATGATAAATGCGGTAGAAGATGCAGAGGGAGCCTACATCTCTACGCAGAGCCAAAGGATCAAGCCGATTGGAAAGGATGGGGTCGTCGACGATACGAGCCGCTCTGCGTTGGATGCGATCAAATGGAAGGAGCTGGTATTGGGGCGCCCCCGCCCAAAGGTGGGAACAGTACTCCATATGAGGCCGAATTTGCGTCATATCATAATGTTCCCGACGTGATTCAAGGGAGACATTTTTGAAATTTTCGCACGCTTGAGTGTAATCTTCGTAATGATTATGTGTTTTGAAAGAGATAAATTTTATAAACTTCCTTTGGATATTTTCTATCTTTTCCTTTAACGAACAGTATGATACTGTACCATGAGGCGTATGAAACGTATATAAGACTGGGCTTAATAAAAACAGACCAAAATGACTTTAAAAACTAGTGTAGTTTTATAACCCGTAACTGGAGCAGATAAGTACATGTTGTATTCTGATTATTGCGTAATAAATATTTTTATTTCTTTTCTGACTCGCTTTCATATACTAATACTATATCTAGTATTATAGTATATATATATTATGATAGTTATCTAACGATAACTATGATAATATAACTAACCTGTGTATACGACTGTATTGCTTATAACGACTATTGGATATAACGTCGGCAACTATACAATCCCTTCAATGTCGTCATATCAAGTTTTGACTGTATTGTTATTCAATGACTAGCCCAATGAGGGTGACATCAGAAAAACGTTACTCATGAGACGAACACGACGAATTAATTCAAATTGTCGTAATTTAATTTTAGAAATTATATATTACGACTATAAAGTCGCAAACACAAAAATGTTACTCAATACTATTTCACACACACCACAATTGTTGTGGCCGATCACGTAGTTAAATCGGAGCGGCGAGGCTTGCACGATGTCAGTGTGATACAGAGTGCGATAACCAAGCCGTCCGTAACTGTTCTGGCTTGTAAGACCGGTGATCGTTGACGCCACGGAGTTGCCGAACGAACGTATAAGCGCTGGTCTCGTTCGGCCCACGCACCCCTGTTAGTACGTAAGGTGTAGAAGGGCGATGCCGTAATCTTGGGTCTTCGGAGGAGTGAAAGGCTTCTTTGTTCGTACTGCTCCGCCTAGTTGTTGATCCGATGAGGTCGCGCCGTGTGAGAGAGTGTCACATAGATCTCGGGGAGCTTAGGTACCTCGATCATTATACCGCGACGAGAGCTCCTACATCGTTACGGAGCCCTCGCCGCTACACCCCAACCGAGATTCATTTGTGAACATGTTACACTCCACCGAGAGCTATGCGACCGTTAAAGTTTACCTCTAGGCGAAGCAGTGTTGCGCAGTTGCCCACGCATTCCGGGTCCGACAGCCGTCCAGTGCGGTTGTGTTGCGCAGTTGCTCCCGCCATTTGATTAGTCACGTGGCGTGTTCAATTGTTTAGTGCTTAAGCGCTGGGTGGTTATCAACTCAGAATTTTTTATTCTAGCCCGACGCAAGCTGCACCGAGGTCTCCCCGTCTGCCAGGTCCCTGGTGTTCGAGCGGCATCCGAGCAGCAGTGAAGGACTGCAGTTTATGATTAACGCGGGTTTACCTGCGGTCTATCTTCCTGTGCGGTTTGATTTGATTAGTCACGTGGCGTGTTCAATTGTTCAGTGCTTAAGCGCTGGGTGGTTATCCACTCAGAATTTTTTATTCTAGCCCGACGCAAGCTGCACCGAGGTCTCCCCGTCTGCCAGGTCCCTGGCGTTCGAGCGGCATCCGAGCAGCAGTGAAGGACTGCAGTTTATGATTAACGCGGGTTTACCTGCGGTCGATCTTCCAGCCACCTAACGGTGCCAAACGGTTGGAATCGATTACCGCTTAGGCGGGAGTGTTGTTCGAGGGCAGCACCCGTGCCTTTTTCAAGGCGCGTTAACCTCGCCTGCTTCCATCAAGTCCCTGTGTGTGGGCGGAGCCTCTCAGTAGACATTGCCACGGGGCGTAGGTACTCCAACTGCGCTCTAGCCACCGTCTGCACACACAGGGTCCACTGTTGGACGGGTCCCAGTCGCACATCCGTGGGGGTTCAGCCATCACGACCCCCCCACGGGCTGGTTAGGTCAGCGACACAAAAAGTCTCGTCCGCTATCTATCACCAGCGAAGACTTTACACCTAGGGAATACATAGCTTAGGTACACACACGTAGGTTTAGGTACACACTGCCAAGCTGCGGGCCTTAAGCTTCGCAGATGGCGGACACCGAACGCCCTCCCGACTACGACTATGCAGCGGAAGACGACAGTGAGGTAGAAGACCTCAACGCCGAGATCGCGCAGCACTACAGGCGGTTCTACACCTTCGTGCAGCGACGACACCCGGCGACTGTCCGCCTTTGGAACAGCCGGTCTCCCCCGGGATCACGGTCGCCGTCTCCCCCGCGTTCCCCGACCCCAGAGCCAGAACCTATGCAGCTCGGACCTGCATACGCTTCCGCGCAAGCACTCCTCGCGCGCAACTCCCTCCCCCCGGCCCCCGCGCAGGCCTCGCGCAATAATCTTGAATTGTTGGTCCCCGCGAAGACCCAAATACCCGAACCCTCTGCGGCCTCCGCGCAGGCCCCGTGCCCTTCGATCCCTGAAATTCCCTCCGGCAGGGAATCGCGTAAAAGCAAGAGAACGCTCGAAAGTGACGACGACCAATCAGAGGCCGGGCTCAACCGCCATGTCATGCCGGTCCGCAGCGTCTAATTCAGACACTGACTCCGATTCCGACGGTTTCAAAACCGTACAAAACCGGAAGAACAAAAAGAGGCGTGCTCCCAACACCCCTCTCGACCCTCCTCTTAAACGGAACACGCACCCGCCGGCTGCGGGTTCAAACACCGCGCCATCCCGCCCCTTATCTCAAGCCCGCGAAACAAGATCGCATTAAAGCCCCTCCCCCAGTTTACGTCAGGGACAAAAGTATTTGGCCCTCTCTGTCCGCCTTGATGGACAAAAAGTCCATTACATACAAGGCGAAAACACTGCGCGACAGTCCTCCCGCGCCCCCCAAGGAAACTTATGTCCCAGCCCCGCCTCCCACTACCAACCCGTGGAAAGCACCACAAAATTCGGCGGAAATGCCTCCCACTAGCAAAACGGCTAACCCGCCATTGCCGGCAGAGCCCATAAAACCTATTCCTTCCCTTATGGATATCCCAATAAGGGAACCCGGCCCTCAGATGCCCCTTCCCCCCGCCACTGCGACGACGCTTACGGCTCACGCCAGCGAAGTCCGCAGTGCGGTGCAGCCAGCCCTCAGCGTCATAGACGCTGTTGACATCGACGCCCTGCTAGCGTTCAAACATACGTACAGTGCGGCTGACAGTGTTGACGCTAAGCTGGGAGTAATAATAGAAAACGCCGGACTCCTTAGTGTAGTCCGGAAGTTTGCTAGGCCATCGTAAGGCCTAGTCGCGACATATTTACACAGGCACGCCACGCCTTAAACCGATCCGGATGATCACATCACATTAGCTAGATACAGATTTGCGCCGCCCGCCCGGCTAATTCCAATTAGAAATGTAGGTTTTAAAAATCGCCTTCGCCGGCGAAGGCGGAGTCCCTGTTCAGCTTCGCTCACACTTTGTGAGTTCCTGATAAGGCCCTTCAGGTCAGTCCCCAGCCCTGACGGCCCAAGCCGAGGTTCGAGTCTCACAGGAGACGCCCTTGTGCTAGTCAAGGCATTCTATTTAGTTTTAAGTCTCGGCCAGCCCTTTGCTGAGCTGTAAAGGCCTCACGGCCAACAGCGAGATCCCACTCCAAAAAAAAAAAAAAAAGCATTTATTAACATTTTGCCAATTTTACTATTTCTTAAAACTAGTACCTCATACATAATATAACCTTAGCTTAATTAACGCACAACTCCTACTTTCAAGTTGGCTGGCGTTCCTTTATTAACTTAAGTCTAAGAATTATACTTATGTACTAGTTTTTCTAAGTTACTTTATATTTTTATACAATTTATTCTATAAAATCTAATTCCTATTCCTAGTCGCCGACAATAATTATGCCATAATTTATATTGGAATGTAGTCGCGCTAAAATATTTATGTCAAGGTTTTAATATTATCTATAAATTTTATAAGAATATTTTCCTTTTAGATATCGTATATCTCTTGAATATTCAAAGCCACGGTAGATGTATGTTTGGTTAAAGTAGACATACTTTGAATTATTAATAACATACTTGGACTCCTAACGGATGGTCCATCGGAGAAGCGGCTGATACGGCTTCCTTCACTATTTATAGACTCCAGGTCTTCGGGCACTTGGGTAATGGTCAGCATTGGGTCAAACGGTATGCCCACTTTCTGTGTGGTGTGCTGGCCGAACATCGGTCGGACGTTGTCTTTGGGTACACGGAGTCTCTGTAATAAAAAAATTCTATTATGCCATGTCTAACATATGTTTCTATTTTAACAGAATTTTTAATTAAGTAATATATTTTAACAAAAACTCAAACGTCATATAAATGACGTTGTGTATTTCCTATTGAAAATCATATGCCCTCGGCCTTATTAGTTATAACAACGACGTCATTGAATGCGCGTTTACGCGTAAATGCCAACCGTCAAAAATATTACGACAAATTGTTAAATGTCATTCATAAATTCAAATTGTTTTTTCCTCGTGTGACCTTGTTTCTACAAATCGGAATCACCGACTAGTTATAGTAATTAATTTAAGCGACAGCATTTCTACATAAAAAAATATATCCATGTAGTTTTAGGGGAAAAAATCATAGACAAGGTTATTGAAATTAAAAGCTTATTTAATAAAGAATTTAAAATATAATATCTGTGTTAAGCGGCAGAATAATTTATTGGGAAACTCGTATCGTATCTAAGAGACAGCCTTATTCGAGTTTCTTGCCGGTAATGTACCTACGGTACCTACCCCCCGCACGATTAATGGAATCTAGAACTTTTTAGCCAAAACCTTAAGAAACCTAATTAATTTACGAAATAGAAAACACATTTCAATACCTAGCTCGTATCATTTATTATATGTGCTATGACTAACATCTAAACACGAATTAAGAAAGCTCTTCTGAATCATTACAATCAAAGTCCTTCTTATTAGTCATGTCTTATGGCGCTATGGCTTCGTGGATCGTATCAGCGATCAAGTGTTTCCCTGTCAAAGTGCCTGCAGAGCCCTTTTCTATGAGAGGTATAGAATTTAACACTCCAGTGTTTAACTTTCTTTATATAGCCAAGACGAAGGTTCTAAAATAAACCGCTATGAGACGATCCCACAACAAACCCAGCTTAACTATCATTTTTATCGCAGCATTTGGGGCTTTTTTATCGTTTAAATAGTCCTTTGCACTATAACATGACGTGCTTAACAGGTTTTGTTTAATAAAGTTTTAGAATTTATCAAATGACAAATTTGGAACATCAATTGGGAGTTTAATGAAAATGCGAATACAATTTCCTACAAATTTTGTATTAATAAGAAATGGTATTATTCGAATTGGAATGAATTACCAACTAACATTATGAAGCCGACTTATGGGTAGAGGCAAGGCGCATGGTGATTTTAATGTTTATGCTTAAACCTAGTATCATATGAGACATTATTATTAAATATTTAGCATAAGCATGAAAATATTTAGCATAAGCTTTGGAAATCCCAATTGTATTTGCTGGGATTTACCTTACGGGAATCGTATAATGCAACCGGACAAAATTCAGAAGAGTCTATATAATAAAACGCACGTAAACATTCTTCACATCCATTCAAACGCTCGCAGCGTCATGGCGTTTAAAATATTAAGTATCTTATTTTCCTCGTGTCTTATCCTCGTTTCGAGTGACGAGTGCGATTGTAAGATTACATCGGTTGCAGAGTTTGAAGAACTACGACAATATCTGTCTTCCGCAGCGAGAATGCAGAGAGACGAGGAGCGACCAATATTACCGGGAGAACTTTCACCGTTAATACACTGTAATTGTCCATTCAAGGAGGCAGAGTATGTCGAAACTGAATACCCACCAGAACAATATAAATTGAGAACGTATATCAAAGAGAAAAAACCGACAAAGAATTGCCCCAAAGGGCATCTTAGAATCGGACCAACGTGTGTGAAGATCAAGAGAAAAATTTGAATAACAATCTTACAAAAAGTGAACGTTCTAAATATTATTTGAAATAAGATTGAAACAAAGAGGAACGCTGTGCTGTGACGACAAAAGAAAGCAGATTTTATTATTATATAACTTTGCCTTATACGACAATGCTACAATTTAACATTGACGGTTTTCCCCCAGCCTGACATGCTTATATCGAGTTTGACGAGTCTAATAGTAGTGTTTTATAAAATCACGTGTAGTGTCGTGTAGTGTAATTGTAATTATAAATTCACAACAAGTTCGATTATCATACATTTGATTTTGATTATCTTGCAATTTCATACGCGTATCAATTATAGATATTGCCGTTAAAAATGTAATTAGGTAAACAGATTTCAAATTGGACAGTGGTATAATTTATTTAAAAAAATGTAAATAATAAAATATTCAAAGTACTCACAAGCACTGGTCCCAGATCGATTTCCCTGGATCCGTCAATGTCCAAAGGAGGGCCGGGCAAGTCCACTTTGGGACCCTTAATCTTCGGTTTCAAATGTGTCAGCAGATTTCTTCGAATATGATATCCTCTATATGCCGCCTAACAATGTAATAAATACTTTATACTCTGTGTACTGTGAACTCTTCACTGGTGTACAAAATACAATATATTAAAATGATACTCACACTATGTTTAATTCTTCAAATTAAATTAAAATATTTAATAAAAACAATTGAAGATTTGTAATTGGTTCAAAATTTCTTAAAGGATTTAATGAAATAAAGTCATTCGGATCTATAGCACAATTATTATGTTGTTTGAAAAGAAACTATTATCAAGCTACAGCAGTTTAGTTGATTCACACGGAAGAGAAGAACACTTGGCTTTGTCTCTACGGTCATCCAATAAAAGCTTACCTGAATCTTCTCAGCAGCTCTATTCATTTCTGCGAACGACGGTTTCGTCCTCTTGTATATCTCAAGGGTGTGCTGCGCTGCGATTTCCCATGGTTCTTCAGGTTGTGTTTTCATAGACTGAAATGTACACTGTAACATTTTTATTGTCTCCCTTCCTTTTATTCCTTTTATTATTTAATTATTACTTTATGTTTCCATTTAAATTTTGTACACTTAAATTGTTAACACTTGGTGCTGTGCAGCGGTTTGCGACAACAGGGGGCTGCTGAAAATCAGTGGTGTGGAATACTATATTCCACACAAATCCGAACGAGCAGCACCCCATTTGGCGCACGCCCGCGGCGCTTGCAGCAATGAAATGTGTTTATGTTTAGTTAATTATAATTTTGTACTTATAATCTATTGTGATGTTGTGTGTGCCGTGTGTGTGTGTCCAAATAAACATGTTTTCTTTCTTTCTTAAAATTAATCTACACTGTGGTGTAACGAGCTTTGTATGAAAACATACCTGCTCCAATGTCCTTTTTCTATACCAGTAGTCTCTATAAGCGTTTCTTGCGACTTGACATACTTTCGACGCCATCAGCTCATCTAATGTAGATCGGGTTAATATTCTTTTCATTATCTGCATCTCTTGAATCTTCTCTGTGAAAACAACAGGAAACATCTATTTCTCTCTATATGTTAAACCTCAAATCAATAAAATGTTATTCCTATTATTTTGTATATACGAGTATGTACATAACAAACAATTAATGCGCATTTTTGCATTTTGCTTCGTGTTTTTACAATAACTAGCATAGTTTCTCATATTTTACCATTTTCATCAGATGGCTCAAATTGTTCTATCTCCTGCTTGATAATTTGAGCCAGATCCTTTGCCACTTCACTAGCCAGACCCAGTTGTAGCAGATGTTCGGATACCGATGGTCTGCAGTCACACAAGTCATCCAAAACTTTGACCGCCATCACTCCATGCTCACGCGTGAGGAGCAGCACTGAGAGATAATTGGCGATAAAGTCAAACAATTTCGGAGGCTGTTCTCGTAACACCTGGTTTCATTAAAAAAAAGAATTCACATGTTGTTGCAGAAAAACAGTAGAAGTAAATTATGTTGGTACATATAAGCAACGGGCGGCCTTATCGCTTATAAGCGATCTCGTCCAGGCAACCCTTTTAATACCTTTAATAAATTTCGACTGGTGAAGAGGCGCAAAAAGAAAAAAAACAAACATATATCAAATTAAGTTTATGTATGTTTGAACAGTTTAACAGGAAATATAATTAAGAACAATAAAAGGTTACGAAGATGAGATTTAAAATATGATAATGAGGTAATGGGATGGAATCAGGAAGTGAGTTCTAAAGCTTTATTATACATAAAGTTACTAATAGGGGTTGGTAATAAAAGGGTAAACATTTAGGGTTGTATGTATTTTTTGATGTCACGTTATAAAAAATATAAACATAAAATTCTGTCAATAAATATTTAAAATTTTCAAGGGTGAACCACTCTTATCACATAATTACTGAATACGCGTGTTACATTTGGTAAAAATCGGTCAAACCGTTTCGGAGATGTACGGTAACTAACACTGTGACAGGGAAATTTTATATTATACAATATGCTTATTGAATGACAGAATCGATTGATTTGAGGTGCTGCTACTAACTTCTCTTGTAATATCTGCCATTAACTCCCTAAGACCTTCTGGGACGCTAAACACATTGGAACACCCGTGTTTTTGGAGCAATTCATTCATTCTTGTTTATTCAATAACTTGTAAATGTTGACAAAGCGGGATTGTGAATTATGACGTTATATTTTTTATTATTGACAAATTGATAAAACAATTGTTTTGAGGTTTTATGTAACCGTTGGGAAATAATATTTAGTCATTGAAAATGCATTGTAATTATAATATTAAAATAATAATTGAGTCATGTGCAATGTAGGTACACGTCTGATCTTTCAAAATATGTTACTTATTGACCAATACATGGTTGATGTTGTAAATATTCTTTGTGCCAAAACCAGTTTAAGTAGAACCAGCACGCCGTTGAATTAATTCGATTACTTCCTTAAAGTTGTATTTTCGTTGAGTTCCAATTAAACTAGTCCTTGGTCGGTTGACATTTATCATAGTGAAAAAAAATACGATCTTATCACATTGTAATTGGGTTCAAAGTCATATGTGTATTTGAAAGGGGGTATTTGATTACAAAACACACAGTACTATCACGTCTCCAGTCACAGTGCGCAGATGTCCGTCGCGTTAATAACCGTGTTTCGAACAGATAAGAGCTTTAACTTAAACGGTTAAAAAATGGATTTGTCAACAGCAAAAGTGATATCAATGCTCGCCTTGGGTATTGGGAGCTTCGGTGCTGGTATGGCACCTTTGTGTATTTCAGAAAGAGCCAGACAACAAAACCCTCTTCTCATTTCCAGCCTACTCTGTTTTGGGGGTGGGGTCCTTTTGTCCACATCTCTAACCCACATACTACCAGAAGCCAGGGAAATGCTTGGAACACATTCTGAGCTTGTGTTATGCGTTGGTTTCTTTCTGGTTTATTTTGTGGATGAACTGGTGCATTTCTTTTACGGTTCGCACAACAGTCAAAGAGAGAGAATCAGCTATGGGACGGAGACGTCTAGCCTTTTGATGGATGGTGAGATGGGACGAAGATGTTGTGGGGCTGCTGACAACCCTCGCATGTGTCATGTTAGTCATACGGCGCCTTGTAATAAGAGCTTTTCGGGAGTGATTGGTTTGTTATGCGCGTTGCTCGTACACAGTTTTTTGGAAGGGCTCGCTATTGGACTGCAAGAAACAACATCGCAGGTACACTAGGTATTTTGATATTTTTCATCGTTTTTTATTATAGTGCACCAAAAGAAATGTTTGAAAAGTCTTGATTTAACACAGTTGTGATTTTGTGTTTCCAGTTAGAAATTATTTTGTGTGTCATGTGGCGTGATTGTAAATCTGTTGTCACAATTATCAATTGATATAAATTGTACAGATGCAATCAGTGATTTGACTTTGTTCAAAGTTGTACTTTTATCAAAGTATTTAGTCATTACTAGTTCCTCATCAGATACCTATAATTGGAGATCTTAAAGAGGCATAATTGTGTGTCTGTTTCGCCTATTTAAATGATTCCACGTTGCCTCAAGTAAAGTATTCGTTGAAATAGAAATTCATATTATAACTGCTTGGGCCGATCGAAGTTTAAATTTAGGATTCTCTTTTCAGGTCCTCCTCCTTTTGGCAGCGGTGGCATGCCATAAATTCGTGGTGGGCTTTTGTCTTGGGGCAGAGTTGTGCGCGAGTGAGACGAGGCTCGGCGCTCACATAATGTCGATTGTTCTCTTTAGTGGCGGGTCTGTTGCGGGCATCGGGTTGGGTGCCAGTCTCGACACTATAAGCCAGCTAAAGAATTCAGTTGCTGTGTCTATAATGCAGGTGTGTTACCTAAAGAATAAGTTAATTAATATTAACTGGACATTAAAGGGATATATGGCATTGATTTGAATGTAAGACGCCTTTACCATACTAGCGAATTTTAATATTGACATTCCCAGCGATTCTAAAGCACGCTTAAATATTGTTAAAAACGGTATTAGCTTGGCTCAGCTAAACGAACCTAACTAATATAGTTAGTCAGATATGTTAGTACCAATAGGTACTAACATATTCTAGCAAAACTGATCTAGTTGAATGAACAAATTAAATTAAAGTATGGAATGGATCATTTTGTTTAAAACTCTTAGCCACGTTGTTTAAGGATCGTACACAAATTTGATGATTATACCATCTGCGTTTTTTTTATAGACTAACTAATAGCTCATTTGCAGCAGTAATTATGTAAACTTAAATAAACAAATTAATTTACAATAGCTGATGCTCATAAATTACGACAGGCGTTAAAATTGTGTACTGAATGAAATGTTGTATCTTCTAGGCATTAGCAGCTGGTACGCTTCTGTATGTCACCGTGAGTGAAGTTCTACCAAGAGAAAGAGCCCGCTGGCATGAACAAAGACGGTCGGCGGGTGTGGCACAATTCTTCGCTGTGATTACAGGGTTTACAGTCATGTACTTTTCAACTGTTTACCTAGGTAGGTTTATATAAGTTCTATGCAGACTCAAAAATATCTTTATTCGTTAAGGTATAAAGAACCATTATGAAGAGTCTTAAATCTAAGTGATTCTACGCCTGTTTGTATGCGACCAGGCTTAGAAGGAGCAGGCAAGAAACTCAGCTTGGTTGTTTTTTTTTGGTAATGATCCCAGCACACTTTTTGAAGACAGGCTAAGCTTCAGCTAATTCATTCACATTTTTTTTCTAAGAGCTTCTGTTGAACTACTTTTTTTTAAATTTCCTTACTGACAGAGTCAACAGATTGTTTGACACTCACTTGCATCTCATTTTACACAAGTAATTGGATAGATTCGTTATTATAATGTATGTGTAATTCTCTTTTTGCGATATAAAAATGTTGTTAGTACATTAAAATATTATTTTACAGATGCTGATTAAATTGGAATGGATGGAAACCCATGTGGTTTAACATATTTTTATATTACTTTTCTTAGTATAACCTAAATATAGATAATTGACTGATAAGACCAAAGCTGAGACAATTAAAATGAAAAACATCTTCGAATTCACATTTCTTTTATTGACCAGTTTTTGTTTAACATTTTAGCTCTAGTAAGCCACAGATAATCAAAGGCACAATTTAACTGTAATTATTTCATATTAGCCAACATTTTAATATGTGATTCAATAAGATTAATTTTGTAAGTACAATAACTATAATGTATGTGGAACTGTTTAAAATAGTTACTATTTTATATTGTATACGTTTAGATATATTTATAATAATTAATTGACTTCGTATTAAAAAAATACATGGCACTGTTGAGTGATGTTATATTGTTTTACTTAATTGTTTTTTGATGATAGCGCCATCTGACAACAAGTTAATATAACTTCAATTCCCTATGTAAAAACAGATGGCGTTATTACCAGTAGCGTGTGGTGTTATTTATATATAGATGTCACCTCTAAATGCACAAACATAATCTCAGTCCAAAATACTATTGCATTTATGAACGTTACGTAATATTTTACACAGTTATACGTCGTGAATGTCGGAATACCTCGTATTTATAACACAATATAAATAAATGTATGAAACTTACGCTAATTTTAAATACAATAAAAGTATAGAAAATAATACAGATCTTTGACTGGACGCACTTACACTACGCGGGAAGTGCAACGTATTGCGTACAAAACACTAATTCAATAAATATTCTTAAAAACTTAAGAGAGCATTCAAATCAGTGATCATTTAAGGACGTCATATTTAAATTTCGTTACAAATCGTTTATTCTTAAGTCCATTTATTTTTTTTCACCTTGAGAGACAATTATCATACATTTACGAAGTTTTTGATTAAGTCGTTTCATCTTGTAACATGAATGTTACAGAAAAGCTTTGAAAAAAACTTGGTTTAAAACTATTGGCACATTTCAATAAGGCACAAAGTGAGGCACTATATTACAAATTGACGAGACTACAACACGAAGCGTAATTAAATAGACTATTCATAATAAATACATAGATTAATACGTGTACCGATTGTCAAAACAATCAAGCTTACATCTGACTTGACGGCATCGGTAACATTTTCGTTGATAAGCCGTGATCTCTGCTCTATTCCCTCATTTTGAGCAGCACCGCTCGTGTGTATACTTTAAATATGAAATGTGAAAAAGAATTACGTCCCATAGCTGAGTCCCCCTTATTTAAGTGTAGCTTTATATCTGACAAGCGTTTCTATGGGTCGCCAAATCAGAGATCACGACACACCAGCTAACCTTACACTAAATCGGGAATACCGCAATTTCTTAAGTCCACTGGTAAGCACAACACACACATCAAGTGTCTTCGTCATCCTCCAGTCGTTTCCTCTTCCGGCGGTGCCGTTCCAACCGCTTCCGGTGCGCACTCTTGCGTTTGGGTGGAGTGATCTGACACTCGCAGCCGGCACGAACTATCACATAGTCCATGGACCAACCGCCGGAGCCGGGCACAGAAAAGTGCCCCTCGGGCCGATGTCGCAGCGGCATCTCGGTGGCCGACGAGTACCGAACTAATGCGTAGGAGTACGAGTACTTCTGCACACATCTTGATTGGTTGTAGAGGCGTGCGTCTACGAATCGGCAGGGCTTGTCTACGACATCCGGCGCACAAGAGAGCTCGTAGAGCCTCTGTTTGTTCTCACCGTCCTCGTAGAGCTCCACGTAGAGGCCGGTGGGGGTGCGGCCGCCTTTCTTCGCGACCATCTCCAGGACTGAGGGGCAGCATTCGACGACGTCCCTCTGGGAGCCCTCCTTCCGTAATATTGACTGCATCTCTCGCCAGTGGGATCGCTTCCATGATGCGGTTGCGTCCATTTCTTCCTCCGTCCTGAAAGACGGATACACAATTTTAATATATTTCCTTTGGTAAATGCAAAGTCTATTCACTAAGTCTTGATTCGCCAACACGTCATATAATTATAACAAAAAAAAATATTTCAAGCTTCAAACCAACTTTGATGTTAGGGAAATGTAAATTATTTCCATGATTTTTCGATGTACAAATTTACAATCGTTACATTTCAACACGTTACAAACGCTTTGATATCGAGAATTTAATACTATTAGTAGTAAGGTTTACAAACATTAGTCGGTGCGCGTGGTGCGTGAGCGGCGCCCGTCGCACGCGGCTCGCGTTGGCCGACATCTCGCTCGCGCCTGCGCCCGCCATTGCTCCACACAGCACCTGAAATTTAATATTGGATATGTTAATTATTATTACAAGTAACAAACAAATTCGGTAGAAGAACAACTATTACGCAACAGTGTGGAGCTATTCCGTAGAACTTGAGCAACAGGAGAAAGAAGTAGCCAACTCTCATTATTAGGGCATTTTTAGAAGGTTCACGACTTCGTGACGTGATTTGGACATCTTGAACCCTTGTTCAAGATGTCCAAATAGCCAGTTTGCCCATTGCCAACTTTCAAAAGAAAGTGGCATAAAAAGGTTTTAAAATCCTTAATAAGTTGCAGAGTTATTAAATCATATTTAAAAACAAATTAACATACCTTGTCAATTATCTTATCGTAATAATCGTTAACATTTTTGTTTGACGTTCTTTAATAATAACATTGATTTGTTGATAGCATTTTTATAAATAAAATAGATTTATGGTCACAGATCTACGTGACGGGAAACAGTATAACCCAGCATACACTTGTTGCTTTGAAGCGTGAGATCGTGCCTTCAAATCACGCATGTTTTAAAGAATTTTTCCTCTTTAGCACATGCGCAAGCGTTGGACACAAAAGGCGTTTATATATTAATGCAATAGTTCCAATCATGTTATGAATACCATATATAAATACTCACTATGAAAGCGTCTTGGTGTTATATTTAAAAAGTTAATGGAAAACAATTCTTGACAACTAAAATTCCAAATTTTTGGTTATAACTTTGTTGGTCTATAAAATGAACATAGTTGATACACACGGCCTATGTAATTTGAATTAAAGTTATATGTACCGTTAATTTGACATTAATACCTGGTCCTTGTAGCCCACAGCGGAAACACCAAAAGACCTCATCACTCATCATGAGAATAGAGAACTTTACGACATTTTTTAAATGTCATCACAAATCAAACGCGTTTTATGAACGACATCACGTCAAATTAACGACATCCAATATAATATATTCATAGTTATGTTAAGTGTCATAAAAATTATGATTATAAGATTAAATAAATTTTAGATAATGATGCGTTAAAATACTACACAAATTTATAAAAAAAATGTTTGCAACTCTTTACAACCGTTTTGTAAAATATAATTGGCGATTTAAAGATTTTTTAAACATATTAGGTACTATGATACGCTTTATGGTTTTTAATTATCAATAACTACGAAATAACTATCTAATGTTCGGCAGGGTGCCGGAGCGTCGTCTTTACGATATTACTTAATATATCGATATCAAAAGATTTCGTCCACGCCTCCAAGGCTGTTTACAAGCCAGTGCTGTATGCACGTGCGTGTAATGTAACGCATTTGTCACAGACTGAATTGTGAAACGACAAATCTACACAGAATCAACATGGCCTATATCTCTCAATCAAAATTTATAATCCACGTAACAACGTTGGAGGTATTATGCCAGTTTGATTTCTCAGTTAATGCTTACTTGTTAACCCTAAATAACCCGATAGTATCGTTCGGATTGAGTTATACAACGTTTATGGTCAATTGTTGGGGTACTTTATGGGTCTGTGGTACGTGGACAATTAACTATTTGATAGGCAAGAAACGTTTATCTATATTTCTGTGGAATGAAACACTCTGTGGTGTTGATTCTACCTTATTTTTGAATCACTATTAGCTGTCAAAATGCTGTATAAAAGGCTTACAGAGGTTTTATATTATGAAATGTGTTTCTACGCCAATCTACCAAAGACTGATTCAATAGCATGATTGTTTTAACTGCGACAAGCTTGCATTTACGCAAGTTGCAAATGGGAATTATGTCGTGTAATGTTCAATAGTTGGAAATGACTCCATTGTATCGACCTCATGAATCAGGATTTATGAAAACATAAATAGTGATTTTGAAATAAATATCGCATTACTTTCTCTTGTGAATAACGATTTCTGAAAATCAACTAAAACATTTCTGCGTATTTTTTTTATTTTCAAATAATAACGAAAAATACGATAAGGTTTCCAACAAGGCTATATATATATTAAACCTTTTTTTCGCTGATATATGTTGACTGAATCTGTTTGACAAATACATATATTTGAATAAAAGCTCGCGAGTTGAGTATTATGTATGGTTTAAGGTATAATAAAAATCATTGTTAAGCGATACAAATAAAAGTTATAGTTTTACGAGCGTGTTACACAAAAAACAACGTAAAACATATTATGTGTGTATAAGTGCCGTATACCGGTCGTAAACATTTTAGGAGCTTGTTTTACAATATATTCGATAGTAAATAACGATTAAGTTTTTAATTTATATAATTATCTATTCAATTAAATATATCTGGGAATCTCTCTCAATATTAATGAATATACATTTATATATTGTTCAGTTATATCTTTATCACTTTATCTTTATAGAATTGCATCAGCTGTTTTGTAAATGTGCCTTTTTAGGGAATTCATTCCCAAGCTTTTTATTCGTTAAATTAGCCCTTTACACTATATTAGTGCTGGCTCAATAATTTATGCTTAACAAAGTTTTAATTTTAGTAAAAGACAAATTTAGAATCAGTTGGGAGTTTATTGAAGATGCGTATGTAATTTCATAAATATGAATGAGTTCCTTAATGAAGAATTACTTATTATATGTGTATGCCATAGATAGTAGATAAAATGAGAAGCCTCTCTATTCCCATATTTTTTCGCGAATTATTCCGTTCTACAATTTCTCAGTTGTACGAATACATAAAGGTATTAAATATATGTAGGTAGTAATAATACATAAATGGAATAAACATAATCCCAGTGTTTGTTAATTACAAGTCACAGATCTGTGTGACATCAATAACTTTCTTTTTAAAAGTGATATATTTATTGGAGAAATGGGTGCATTTTTGTTATTAAAATATAAATCGCAATCTAGAACAGAAAGTTATGACCACTTATTAATTTCATTAAAGTAAAAATATAGATTTCCGAGACGAAATGTTAATAATATTCATAGAAATATAAACGTTATGAGCCTTGGGTCAAGTGTTTGGAAATAGAGGATCGACCAATGAGATGGTCGTTTACAATAATATTTATAGGATGCGGACTAAAAATCCTACTATTACCATATTAAATATATTATTCTGACATTTCGCACGGTCGAAAGAACTGTCAAACGAATGCCGAAAAATCATCAATTTCACAGATAACGATTGTCAGCAGATTACCGAATATAAAATAGAGATCGATGTTCTAAATTTGAATTCATTGCTGGCTACGGATGGTTCGAGTTAGACGATTCAATGAATGGCTGGTAACGGTAACATTTTTATAAATATTTTATAGACTTATTAAAAAAAGGCAGGACGAGAAAAGATTGGCTTAGACGGTACGACTAGACTTTGAGTCATTAGAACTAAAATATATGAATTCAGTAACTTAAATCTGTGAGGCATCTCACATTTTCAACTTTCAAATTTCTAGTCACTAATTTAACACACAGACGACAGTGTGAATTGACAAGTGGAGAAAATCTTTTAAAATGACAATTTATCAAACACGTAATCACCATTGTTGTCTTTTGAGACGGACCTATTAACTCAATGATTAAATGTGAATTTTAGTATTCATGTGAGATATTGGTAGTTAAGTGTAAGAATCGTTTGTGAACACATTCTCACGGAACTAGTGTGACACAATTATTATGTCACTTCGCTACGTCTATGTACAATCTGTGGTTTCGATTTTAAAACCTCCAAGGAGGATGTATATTCGACTGATTTGAATTTGAAATTCGAACTTCGCTAGGATACTCTTTTGTTACAAATGGCCATAATATGCCACTTTAGAATAAATGATATCCGCCCTAAAAAAAAATATTCAGTATTATTTGTTAGTAAAATCACACGAACGATGTCTATAATCGGTAAAAGTGACGCAGCTCGATAGAATAGTTAAAATGCAAATCGAACGTTGAGAGAACGGTTCTAAGGCCTCACACCTGTTCAGAAAGAGGTGATTTGAATTCTTTACCAATGGTCTCCGACGCCGTTGTTAGCTCTTTTGAGCTATAATTGCATAAATTAGACAAACATTATTATTCTTATGCATTTTATTACGATTCCGTATTTAATTATGTAAAGTGTGACATTAAGAGAGGTGGGAGGTGGATCGTTTCCGTTTTTATACTGATAGATTTGTGTACCTATTGTATTTTATTATATTACCATATATTAGTTATATCCAGGTTTTGGAACTATGGTTCCACTACTTAAATCCCTTAAGGGTTGGTTGTGATTATTTTAATTTTTGATCAATAGATGATGTAAAAGCATTAGACAGATATTTTTTTATTAATATTTCGATTTGAACAAATATTGTCTATGTGCATATCTAAATACATCTAGGCTGTGTCTAATATTTTGAGGAGGTAGAATGGTAATACCGAGACATTTAATTTTTCACTTGTAATAAAACCTTTATATGAATAAAACGGGATTTGATACTTTAGCGATTATATCTTATATGATTTTTAGTTGTTTAAAAGGTACCTCCTACGGTCCTTATACTAAGGTTTGAGGAATATTTTGTTTTGGTCTGGCTGTTGGCCATTTGGTCTTTTCAACTCTGCTGTAAATAAAAGAAGATAAACTCTCTAAGTCTAGTGGTTTGCATTTATTATATGTTACACAAATTAGACATTCCAACAGCGAAAATATACATCTTATATCTTAACTAATGATTTATGGTATTATTTCACATTAAATTACCAAAAATTCATTCCGACTAGATTAAAATGCACTAAAATTTATAAAACCTTCATTAAATACTCATAAATATCTTAAAACACTTCGTTACCGATAAAGCCTGACGAATATAAAATTGATTACAGATAGGTCGGGTTAAATGCCTATAAATATGCTATTAAAATTTGATGGATAATTATAAAATATATTCAGAGAGAAAACGACTTTATACAAGTGAGTTACAGGTGGATTACCTCTAGATTCGGAAATTTAAACTCTGTTGACGAAACTCTTTCCGATAATAAATCACGCATAGCTTCATTCGGTACTTTACACTATAAAGTTGATGTAAATCAATAATATATTGACTTTTAAAAGGTTAGTAAATAAACATGTCAAACGTTTAATGAGCTTGGATATACAAATTTATTTATTGGGAACTCAAATTAGGTGTTTTTGTAAGGATTTTATTGCGCTGTGATATCTCAATTAAATCCAGAATCGCATAAATTGCAATTTATTTTAGCGCAAAAGGCTATTATTCTCAGCTGAGTGTTAACGCCTGAAGGCTCAAGAGCTAACCTTACGATTTAGGGAAATACCTCTGCTAAAAACTAGTTCCTTACGGAACCTTATCTATGCTCAGAGCATCTTACGGGTAATATAAAAATATTCTACGAGGACTATTATAATAAATAAAAGAAAGGGATGAAACATACTTACGATCCAATATATTTAGATTAATTTGTCTCATTGTCTTGTAATGTATTGTTTAATTAATTTCTGAAATTGATCATTGTTCGCAACCGATCGCAGCCATTGTTCTCCACGCAAACACAATGCATGCAGAAAAATTACCCTCATTAAAATTTAAAGAGATTAAAAAGAAACCTTGTTACTGAAATACTTACATGATATATGGTTTTTAAAAGAACTCAGTATATTTAGTGAAAAAGCATTTAGCGTAAAGTAGATCGGCACATCAAACAAAGAATAGCAGACGCACTTATTATAATGGAGTGTGAACTATGTTTCAATACACTTTAGATAAGTTGAGTGCGCTACATCTTCAAAGGAGCTTTTTTTTATTTATTGGCGTCTGCCATCGATTTAGAATTGTGTGAGGCTTATTAACAACATATCCCATGACTAGTACACCACTTCCAGTATTGATGCTTTCTACGGAGCGTTAAATTTACGTATTTTATATACTTATATGCTAGTTACCAAAGTTAGTCTAGTATTTTGAAGCGATCGTGGTTAGCGTAAGACTTTGAGTCTAACTCAAACTCAAAATATCTTTATTCGAGTAGGTCTTTATCATCACTTTTGAATCGTCAATTTTTACACTCCTACCGGTTCGGAAGGCAGTCATCTACCGAGACGAACCGGCAAGAAACTCGATAGCTGCTCTTTTAAAATAAACAAATTTGTGCTACTGATTAAAATAACAAAGCATTGTAAGGCTACTCCAGAATTGAACTGTCCCGATCCTAAGCCAATTGCCGACACATTAAGGGGACCAATCTTTAATTTGGATAAGTCAAACTGACATATGCAATAAAGATGTCTCATTTGAAAATAGTTCGCGTAAACAAAATTTAGGACACCGTCCCGTATTGAATGATTTTGAATTTGATCAATGAAAATTTGTTATTCAATCCAGTTCCGGTACAAATACATTTTCCGAAAATAACTTTTAATTGACTAACGTTCTTGTGTTAATATTCGCCCACGCATTTTAAACTACTGTTTATAGTTTTAGGTTTTTTACACTAGGGCGTTTAAAAAAATGTTAATTTTTATTGTTTTATTGTTCAATGGGGTAATGCTGTCGGAATCAATTACAGAATCCAGAGAAGTACAAACGCTTTTAAAATGAACATTAGATTCGTATAAACAAACAGAACTATATTATGTTATATATTAGGTTAGGTAAATTATAAATAGAAATCAAGTACACAATTATTAAGCAAGCAGCATGTCAGGTCATTGATTTTACTATCAATATATGTGTCTACAAACCAACTCGGTCAAACGTGTACAATATTTCCCAAGTTAGGAGCCAGAACACGTTGTCGCCACAATAAGATGGCCCAGACCACACTCGAAGCTCTTCTCTCATACAATATTATCTCATTCCTATTCGATCAGCCTCCTCACTATCATCTTACCAATCACTTTTTCGTAAGCATTTCTTGTCTTCAATATAATTAATTATAATTCTAGATTTAAATTAGCATATTTTTCGGTTTTTCTTATTTTAATGTATGTTGTGTTTTGTTTATGTATTATTATTATTTTTTTTTTGTATACTTCGCACCCTTTGCACCTGTCTTATAATATTTTAAGTATTCTTTTATCGTGTGGGTTGTCTGGAAGAGATCGCTTATTAGCGATATGGCCGCCCGTTGCTCTTATATGTTCTAACATCTGTTAATGCCATTTGCTTCTAGTGCTTAAGTGCGATAAAGTGTTAAATAAATAAATAAATATAATAGATATACTTTTAAATTCTTAACAAACACTTTGAACTATTCAATAAAGTGCAGACTAATCAAATATAATAAAATGGTATTACGATTTTTAAATAAATCAAAAGTTTATTGAGATCGCTTAAGCAATGTACGAACATATTGTTTTCCACCGTTAAAAAAAAGCGCGTGCCTAAACAGCCTTAAGTTTATTTAAATTGTTTACTGGTTTTCGATATATAAACGTTATGTTATCGTGGGTGTAAATTATTGTATCCGTAAGCGAAAAGCTCATGACGTCTTCATTCAAACGATTTTTATGTGGCATCAAGCGAGAACAAAAGGTTAGGTTTAAAGTATTTTATTATCAACAAAGATTGTCACTTACGTGATAACATGGTTACATTGTGATTGAGGGTGTTTGTCGTAGCCCTCCAGTAGGTATTAACATATTTAATTAGTAGGTGATTAATTAGGTTTATAATACTTATGCATTAAATATTTATAAATATATACATTTGTAAACTAAAATACACAACATAGACACCTACATATTCCACGGATGCGTTGCCGACCGATGCAGCGATCGTTCTAATCAATGTCCTAATATTGATCACGTACTTTGGCAATTTAAAAAAATAATCTAGCATTGCACAAAAACTATACTAATGCAAGAAATGTTTTGTTAACATTCTAAATATATAAAAACCTGACTAAAATAGTAACCAGTATATATATTTATGGCGTACATTAAGTAGCTTATATACCAACTTTCCTGTTTGACTCATAATTATTCACGCATCTCGGATCAGTCACTCCGTACTCTACTTAAGTTAATAAAGATTATCTTGTACAGTATAGCCACATTTTAAAAGTGGTGATTATATGAAAAAAATGTCGGTTTGCTGGTAATTTTAAAAATCAAATTAACAATCAGCACATTAATGTTGACTATAAGCTGAAAAAAACATATTAACACTAAAACGTATTGAAAAATATAGGTCCCTGTGGAAGGGTATTGGTACATGAGTACCAATTGAGTACCAGCATAATGAAATGCTGGCGGAAGTTATTTGCTGTATCGCGATACTTATACGTTTAGCGACAAAAGCACCAGGTAAGGGTCAACGCCCACCGGTAGGGATTAGCATAGACCTACTTATACTTCTACGTTAAAAATTAGTGGGGATTTATTCCTTCCTATACTGATAATACTAATATGACCTTGGAGTACATGTTCACAGGCGGTTATTAAGGAATTAAGTAGGCGCCTGGTAGTCAGTACCGGTGATCTAAGAGCTGGTGCTTTCCTCGCTCAGCGTATAAGCATCGCGATACAGCGAGGAAATGCCGCCAGCATTATGGGTAGTTACTCTGCCACAAGAATCAAACTTTTTGATTTTTTTTTAGTTTTGTGGTCTTAGGTTGTTGTTTATTGTTCTTTGTTATAATTATTGTTACTAATTGATGGACTTTTTTTGCCTGAAATATGGAAATTATTATTAAAAATATGTAAGTAATAATCATAACAATGCGGTGTATCAAAAAGACAGGCGCCGACACTGATATATTGACATTATAGACATCGGTTCTAATCGAGATATATATTTTCATATCGTAGGGCTGCCACTAATGTGCAACCTCATTTAATCATTACGGTTACACGGTAAGTGATACAATTATTGAAATGAAAATATATATCGACATATTTTGTATAAATTTTAATCTGAGTTTATGACATAAAACAGTATTAATAAAATTGCGTTTACAATTTTAGTAGGAGATGACACTTACACCGTTAAAATTACACTAAATTCATAAAAACCAAATTAGTCCATAAACGATTTAAATACTCATAAAGAACAAAGGTTGGTTACCTAACCTAAGGGTAACAAAATTGTGTTACTTTGGTCCTATCATGTAATAAAAATATCGATAATCGACTGACAACCCTATTACAATCGTCCTAATACCTTTAATACATGTCAGGACCGAATGACCATACATCACAGATTAGAGCAAGACAAATGTAAGGCAGGATTTTTAAACTATTATTTATGTAACATACTGTAATGACATTAACGGGACAATCTTTAACTTAGCGGTACTTTTTGATATAGTGGACATAAAGAACAGCATATGATCTTTAAGTTTCAGGTTTTTTTTGGTGTTTTTTAATGTTTATCAAAGATAGAACATTTAATGAAATGGTGAAGGCAGACTTTATAGATTTAGTTTTGCACGTATTTCAATAATATTTAATAATGATATAGTCACGATTTTCAAACGGAAAATAAAAATATTAATCATTCTCAATAAGCGTAAAGCAAAAATTACGTAAAACCCTTAACAAAATTTAAAAAGCTTGCGCCCCTGTTTCTGAAGTTCTAGTTAAAATCGGAATCGTAATAAATTAATAGGAACAAAGAATGAAAAACAAATTGTAACAAAATTTGCGTGACATTAATATTCATTGTACGACTTATAATGTTCAAAGGGGCGAGGTGTCTTAAATCAATTATAAAATCATCGTATTGTCGCGAACGCGTCCCATAAATACTTGACTTGGATTTGCTGACCTTTGTTATGTGGATTTCATATGACAGCTATAAATTTATTGAATCGCAACGAAGTCTTTCATTTATTTTTAATCGACTTTCAACTAACTCCATGTATTTTTAAGTTATTATTAAATGAAATCTTCATTGGCATTTTTTCATAGCTGGAAAAAGTTCAGTCTCACTATACAAAGTTTAATAATAAAATAGTTAAGAATTCTTACATTGGATACTCCTCATTAGTTCAGATAACGTGTTATTCTTACATAGTTACTTCAAGGTAGGCTGTTTGGCAACATTAAGAAGTTTCTACCATTCCAACGTCTAGTTAAACTTCAGTATCAGAGCTTAATTCATTCGGATTAAGTCGAAATAATTGGTCCCAATTAGCAGTCGCCTACTTCAACAGTCTACTGATTGGCAACGCTCATATTTATTATTGAGAATGTGTTTTCGGAATTTTGTTTTTTTTTTTATCGAAACGGGCTTGGCCACAAGGTATGTTTTGAACACTGTATCTTATTTACCTTATTACATGCTAAAGAGCTATAATCAATCGTATTTCCTCCCATTTACAACTGTGGAACATGCTTGGCGATTGAAATGAGTTTCTTGCCGGCTCTTGTGCGCTCTAAGCCCTGGATTTGGGAACTAACATAAAGTCAATTTTTTACATAATATTATTAGTAATATATGTAAATAAAGATAATTGTGATATATTTACATTTTTTTGTGCAGATTTTACCGCATACTAGAATAATAGTTTTTGAACAAAATTTGTAAATATCTTTTTGAAATTTTATAGAGCCCGGTCCCATCCATTGGCCATCAATAACAAATATTTGTGGAATAATATGTTTATATAGCTAGTTCCCGAAATTCAAAGGGGGCCGTGTTCGTCCAATATTTGGTAACCTTTGACAAACAATATGGGATATGTAAGACATTTGTGGAGACACCTTACGGGATCTATTTCCTGTGTACCTTCGATAAGGGCTACTACAAACAATTATGGAATGTTAACATAACTATTCGACCTTTATTTTTCTATAATTAGTTTTGTTTGACGCGATGTTTGGAGAAGGCATTCTGTGCATAGCAAACATATGTATCGTCTTTATTAACTAGGCTAAAACATAAACGAATTAAACACGATCTACACACTGCCTTTCACAATGTAATACTTGATGCAATATATGTAGTTTTGTACTAATATTTCTGTTAAACACAAGATAACACATAAAAATAATTTAATAACAACACACTTAACACTTAATTCCAGAGAAGGAAAACAGTTTGTGATAATGAAGCTTTAAGAAGCTTTACAGTTAAAAATACCGACTTAAACTCAAAATATCTTTATTCAAGTAGGTAAAAACACTTTTGACTTTTATTCAAGTAGGTAATAACACTATTGAATCGTCAATTTTTACTCCACAGCCGGTTCGGAAGGCAGTTGTGATTGTGAAGTGATAATCTCTTATTTACAGCGTTTATATATTTGTTAAAGATTAATTGTTATTATCGATATTAGTGGTTAGTTTTGAAAGAGTTAAAGCTGTACATTACAATATATAGTTACAACCTGTGTAATGTTTGCAGTTATTTATAACCGTACTGTAGAAGATTCTTGCCAGATCCTTGCCTCCGATACCCGCTTGATTTGGGAACAGTGCAGTTTTTTTTTTGAATTGACGATTCATAAGTGTTCAAAAGTTTTGTTTGAAAGCATTTAATAGATGAATCAATCAAGTATACAAAGTGTTAAAACGAAAATACAATATTTTGGCAACATCTCTCACTCGGTTCACATGTTTGCATAATTGACGTTGAGTTGTGTAAACGTGAAATCGATATTTGATCTAGTTAATGTGCCAAAACAGATAATATAGAATAAAGATATAGATAATATAGAATATTTGGTTTCCGAAAAAGAATATTATTTTTATATATATTACACGCAGTATTTTATACTTAGCTTTACAAACTTGTGTGAAATAATATTTTTTTTCCAATTTGTACTTGTCTAAATGGGATTATTAAAATGTATATTATTCAGATATATACTCATATGATAAAAAATATTTTTCCCATTATTATTACTAACCATTAAAAGCTGGCAACACCTGTGATTCTCCCGGCGTTATGGTCATAAAAACATATATTTTTATATTACCAGTGATTCAAGGGCTGTACTCAATATATAACGTATATTGCTAGATTTGTTAAAAAATAATTTATCTATTAGATTATGAGTTATTACTATTAATTGTAAATGATTATACAAATAAACAGCTTTGATTATTATTATGATTATATTTGTATAGTAAATAAATGATTTCAATAGAAAATCTTGATTTCTTTTGATAGTTTTGTGAAGGTTTTTATGCGAATTGAGTCTAGACACATGGCTTATCAGTTTTGGTAATATTCATAACGACAATAAATAATTTATCTGTGGAATGTTATCACCAACCGAAATAACTATTGTATTTATCTGATTGGTGTGAATAATAAATATTTTTATAAAATTGTAATATCGACTTTCATGTCTCATTGGTTTTACCCAATTATTTGTCGATTAAATAAAATTCTAAAATCGTGTTTATAAGAAAACTTAAAGTCAATAAATTTTGTACTGTAATTTTGAAAGTGCAGGTTCAACTCTCATTTCTGCTTTCTAAGCTCATTCTTTTTCATTAGAAAAGAAAAGAGAGTTATCTCCGTCTATATATAGTATATGTTTTTATAAAAAAAAACATTGAAGCATTCGCTGGCGCATAATGGTGGAAGTACAACTGTGTTATGAAACATTCTTGGCGATTTAAAGGAGAGAGGCGGAGAGTTTCTTGCCAGTTCTTGTCGTCCGCACTAACGCAATTGATTTGGGACCTGGCAGGAAATGTAGAGTAAAAATTTATTTAGGACTTTGTGATTTTTGACGATTCATAAGTGTACCATAGTTACCTATGGGAATAAAGATATTTTTGGTTTTTTTATCATTTAATATTCAAACTCAGGTCGACTCAGGTGTAATCGCCCAGGGCCATGGTCAACAGCCTTCAAAATTCGACTTAGTCTAATCGAGACATTAATAGAATCTGTATTAAGCTATTATTCAGCTAGTTAGGTGCAAAAATGCATATTTACCTAACAAGTTAACGGGTTTTTCTGCCACATAGTTTTTTTATATAACATATGTAGATATTTTCAAATTTTCTTGTCTGCTCTTCATCAAATATATCCGTGGGAACCACCACTTACACAATATGATTGATGAGAATCATGATCTTGAACTTGACATTGCGTTTAACATTATTACTGTTAGTTTTAACCAGTATCGACCAGTGTGGTAACACCTGGGACCAAACAGCAAACACTTTAATACCGACATAATCAGGATACCGTCAAAAACTCACTGTCAACTATGTGTAACGTAACGTAATGTAAGGTAACCACATTTGTATATAAAGTTTTTCAGACGTCTTTCAGCTCTATCTATCTATAAAGCTTCCGCTATAAATTAGGATCAGCCTCCTCACTTGCATCTTTTAAATCTGTCATTCGAAAGCATTTATTGTCCGTAATGCAATTTTAGATTTTAATTATCTTATTTTCCTTGTTTTATTTTATTTAATCTGCGTTGTGTTTTGTTTTGTTTTTTTCGCACCTCTTGCACCAGTCTAATTGTATTATAAGTATTGTTTTATTTTGTAGGTTGCCTGGCAAAGATCGCTTATTAGCGATAAGGCCGCCAGTTGATCTTATATTTATTAACATCTACTAATATCATCTACTTCTACTGTTGAAATGCAATAAAGTGTAAATAAATAAAACACTGAAGTTAAACTTATTTTATGATATTTTAATTGATAATATGTTATTCTTATGTGGTGGTCTTCAGCTTCATTGCGATACGTCTTATATCCGAATGATTTTTAGATTCGATATTAAGTAATTGAAATGAAGGTACTTTTAAAAAATTTAATAAGATTAATGGAATGTTTTCAGTTGAAAGCATCTCCTATAAACCTAGCAACATTCGATAAACTTAATAAAGGTATTTTATAATATAAATAGCTCACGTATAAACTCATTTACCATTCAGTAATAATAATTTAACAATCAAACAGTATACAATAAAACAGCGTGAGTTTAAAGCCTCGTAGTTTATGGTGTAATATCACAAACACTTGGAACTATAAAAATATCAAATTACATTTATTGACTTTTACCGCAGAATGATATGTTTTATGTCACACTCGTCACAACTTAATTAAGATAACACTCTTAACATGAAATAAAAAAAAACACTTTTGTCCCCAACTGTACTCAATTGTACAATTGTCGACAAAAGTGTTAATATACATGAACACTGAAAGGTCAATGCTACAGCTATTGTTTCAGAAAACTTTGTGTGTTGATTATGTATAACATGACTAGTTAAGTATATATGTATATCCCTACTGGATAACACTTCGTTACTACGGAGTTATGTTTATATAGTTAAGTGCGTGAATACGTTTAAGTTACAGTGTTAGAAAATCAATTGTTTTTATTGTCAGTAAATAATAATTACTTAAAAACGCCAGCAACACAAACCCATTGGAAACATTATTCTAGGTTTTTTGTATATTACTTAACTTAGATCTGTTTTACAGAATAAACGTAATAAAATTTGAGATTTCATGAGCTTCAATGTTCATTTAAATCATGTTATATTATGATCATTTCTGAGGTATTGTTGTTAATTAACTTAAAACGAACGGTGATTATTTCTGGGTGGCCTCGTATGTTAGTTTATTATATATTACATAACATTTATTTATGCTGTCCCTTAATTAATTGAGAATAGGGTCAATTTAGAACGCATTCATAATTTTTAACGTGCTCTGTGGTTTGCCTGAAATTACTTAATTCTATTTCAAATGGCAACTCTTATGTGTCAAAATTGTACACAGATTATACTTAGAAATTCTTTTATTTGCAATCTGTCAATTTTTATAATGAAACAATTTGTGAAACCAATGCATTTTGTAATTTTGGGTTTGAGCGAGTGTTTACTTAACCTAATTAAAATTTAAGTTTTGCAATCAAATGTTTCTAGTATCAAATCGAATTAATATTTATCACATTGATTTGAATATAAATTAAGACGTCATGCGGTCACTAGGTATTACGTATTTAGAGTTACAGCTTAACATAAATCTATAAACTTACCATTTTAATTGCCATAAGCAAAAATAAATTTATCCAAAAATTTAAATAACTCATACATAAAGTTTGAGGGGGCACTTCCGTTCTTTCATATATTCACATTCATCGTGTATTTAATTATGATTAATTCACAGTTTATGTTTGACGAGTCGCGCGCGCTGTTTTCCCGCCATCAGTCTACTGACAGTTATTCCAACGACCCAACTGTCATCGTTCGCGGGTTGCGAGTGACTGAAACAGGTGTCGTTCACGATAGTGTTTTGATTCTTGATTTTTACTCGTGATTGAGTATAAAGAATATAGACTTTTTGAAATAAGTGATAACTAAGTCTTAGAGACTTAGGAAGTTCAGAGGAATAGCTTTCAAAACGGTTATTATTTTTATTGGCCCGATGGTGTTTGTAGTTTCAAATTTCATCATAAAAATTATGGACCACTGAGTCACAGACATTAAATGATAAAACTATAAAATTAACACCAATAATCATTATAAAGTAATTATACTAATTAGAGTTGAGGATCATTTTTTGTGTTTTAGGAGCTAAACAGTTTAGAATACATTCTTCAATATAATTCAAAGTAATGCTGATGCTGGAAGAATTGGCAAAATATGTGTTAATTATATTATTAAAATTGTTTAAATACACTTATGTAGCTTTTTTTTAAATTTCGTTTCGGTACTATTGGTTTATTATTCTTTAATTTATTAGTAAAGAACATGCTTAACAGTTCACTGTTATGTTCTGGGAATAATAATAATAACAAAAAAACAAGAGTCTTTTTTAACTTAGGACCTTCTTATTGATAAAAAAGAAAATCCAACATATGCTTTATCTACTCTTTGGGACCTAGTGTGTGTAAATCATTGATCATTTATTCATTTATAAACATAAGTAGCATTTAGCATATTGAACATGAATTTTGGCAAACAACGCACTAATTATTTCTATTACAATTGATAAAATATTACGAAAATGTTCACAACCTCTTAGCACACGGAAAATTGGAGCGGCCTCCCATCTTGCCTTATCAGCAAACTCATTTGGTTAAGTTCCGATCAGGTTTGTCTAGAAAGGTTTCGATTTTATCTTGAGTTATAAAATATCCAGAACATTTTACGACATCGCTTTTCGAAAGCTGTGCAAATGTGTGAGATGTTGATTTACGAAAGCCCTATTATAAAATTGTTGAATTGCACCGAGCCGAAACTTATTAATGCTCTATCTCGCGTGCCTTAGTCTAACTACAAATTTACGTCAAAAATGAAAATGCCTTAAATATACTATATATATATATATATAAGGGAATAAACGAAGGAATAGAACTGATATGAAACTCGCTCAGTTTTATACAAATTATTGCTTTAGTAGTGTAGGATTTTGTAAGTATTAATAATTTGCTTAATGACTTCTGATACTTCCTACATAATATCTATCAGTACCAGCCATATAATATATTGTGGGTTGTCTGTGAGAAATCGCTTATTAGTGATAAGGCCGCCCGTTGCTCTTATATATACTTACATCTATTAACGTCATTTGCTTCTAGTGTGTAAGTGCAATAAATATAATCGATACACAAATCGCACATATAAATCAAGTCAGACCAGCTTTGCCTGTAGTACCTTGAAGTAATGTCGCCAGGAAAGACGCATCACCTAAAGTACACATACGAACTAGCTACAAGTGTACACTAGTGTTGATTACATGGTTTGCTTACCGCGAGCAGAGTGGACAGGGCGCTTGCCATCAGCATAGTAGCGCGTGGCCGGAGGAGGCAGGCGGCCGGCGGACGGGCGCGCGCGAGCCCCTCCCGCCGCCCTCCCGACCTCTACCACCGTTGCACCAACATCCTGCACCTGCAATTATAACCTATATATAACACTTTTGCATGTATGATAAATATAGAAAAATTGTAAACTCTAAAAACAATCTATACAGTTTAGTGTTTTATTCAGTGAATAGTCACTGGGATTTCAAAGTTTGAAGCATTACCTATTATGGACGTGAAAGAAACTGTCTATGTAATAAAAAATAGCCATAAAATACCTATTAGGGTTTAGAAAGCCGAATAGTTTATAGATTCATAAGTATTGCCAATTTAATGCAATGTAACCACGAGTCGTAAGCAAGTAACATAAATGTGATTTCCACACAAGTAGGTACTGACTGCCGATTCAACGTTTTGAAAGGATGTTTAAACTGCAATTGAATTTAATCGAAAACTTATTGGTTTGTTTATTAGTTCATAAATGATTTGCATAACTTGTCTGTGCCTCGGTTGCAATAGGTAAATGACATGAGAGAAGTAATAAAAACTCTGATGATTCTTGAACTTTTACTATTAACCAAAAGCCTAGTAAGTATATACTTAAATGTGAATCAATATAAAATTGTAGAATGTGAAATATATTTAGATAATCGATTCTCTTACCAACGTATCTTTGTGTTGTGGTTGATATAAAAATATCATATACGTGGCTAAGATATATGCGATGCGACGCATGTGATTTCGATTATAAAATTCCTTTCAATGATAAGAAACCCGATTGTACTGCGAATCACCTCAACGTCATAATGTAAATTCCAAACAATCGGCTTATCTCGGCGCCTTCAAAATCACACCTCCAATTATGTCATTAATGACCTGAACATAAATGTTTTATGCCAATCCCATGCCTTCCACAATAGCAATAAAGCCCACATCCGCTTAAACTAATTTATAACACTAATAAAATGTGAGTACTGTTTTTATATGTGTAATTATTTCGGCGCCAGATATTATTTATCTATGAAATATTTGTATGAATCAATATTGTGGAATGGCGGATGCGTTACCGGATTGCTGGAAGTGAATTCGTACAGTCATACGGACTTTGTTCATATCTATTGTTACGTAAAAATATCATTAAATGTACTGGATTTCAGTCAGGTATTGCAAGTACTAATTTGCTAATCGGGATTTAATTAAGTTGTAATCTGTAACCTGCACTTCATTAAGCGAGACGCGATAATTAACTTCATGTCAAAACTTATAGATCATTTTGTTAATTGCACATATGAATTTACACTTTAATGCAAAGTTATTATTGTATTTACTGAGTCTTAAAACACTTGTAAACCGGGAACCCAGTCGGGCTTAACGCTATGATTAATTTTGTCAATAACCTGAAAACTATCCCACTGATCGTAACGTAATTTGACATTAAACTGAAGTCGACTTGTTAAATTAGAATAATCAATCTAATTTGTAAATAATAGACAAAAGAAGTATATTCTAATACGATATAATTAAAACTGTGTTAGGTTCGCGATCCCAAATTAGAATATAAAAATTTAAATCGGATTTATACGACAGTTTAATTTATTTTGGGTGTAACTATAAGAACGCAGTTTTCCAGTTATTTTCAGTTTTGGAATATGTAAATATAAAGATATATTGACCTATATTATAACTGTGCGAATCTTCTAGAATTGTGTCTTTTGCACATATGTTGTAATCAACTTTCAAATAATCAAATGAAATCAAACTCTTCGTAAAGGACAAGTGTTATTGATATCAAAAGCACCATAAGATAAGATATTCCGAAACATAGCGCAATTTATTTTTAAGTGTATAAAAAATATAACAAATCCATCAATTACAATTCCATCGTAAATTTATTGACTGTAGATGTGTTTAGAAAATATAAAAAAAGCTATCAACCAATCGCATTACAATATCCAACAATTAATTAAAAACAACCAATCAAAATGCGGCATTCATTATTAAACCGATGTCATTTGCATATTTTATGGTTACTTAGTATTCAAACATACGGGATTAAAATTATTTATTGCTTTAAATTAATTTAAATAATTATTCGCCCGTTTAGTTAATAATTTGTTGGTATAAATAGTCTGTTTAGTATGATCGTTATAAGGTTTGGGAAAAAGTACAGGCGCCGCCGAGATTCGAACTCAGGATCTCCTGTTTACTAGACAGGCGCTTTAACCAACTAAGCCACGGTGCCGTGAAGGCTGTGCGGCAAAATTTCAACCCCCTGTGTATTTAAGCCGGTCTAGTCTAGTCCAGTCAGATAAAAATGTTGGTAACGGAAAATATCCTAACATGGGTAATTCTTGTAGATTCCATTTCGAAATACATTTCCAGCTTTGGAATCGATGTTTCTCTCTTGAAAGAAAACATAACTATCCTTAGGCTTACTTTGATTAAAATCAAATCAAAATCATAAATAACTTTATTCATATGTAAAACGTCCGAATAAAAAAAAATACAATTACATTGAATGCCAGTTCCCAAATCAATGGCGTGAACCATGGCCAAGTTACATCAAAATAAGTTTAACACGAGGGCACTCGTATTTACGTAATTGCCTGATTTAATGTACTAATCAGCAAAATCCATATAAACAAATTAATAATTCATGTACTTTATCGATCGCTTTGAAGTCGCGATAAATTGTCAGTTAACTCAGATTTTATCTACTAGATCTTGTATCGGCGCCTTCCGATGATCTACATAGCTAATGCGCTGAGATCTACATAATAACACTAAGGCAAGCCATACACGTGCTTAATGTAGTCTTTGACTCAATTTGTTAGAAGCTTTACTGTATATTCACTTTTTTTTTGTTTTTGATTAACGTGCGTGTCATTTTAGTTAATTTTTTTAACTTAACATTTCGTGTTATTGTATTTGACGTGTGTGTGTGTTCACTTTATTTCTAATAAAAGATGGACAAAGTTAGTATTGTTTCTTTATCAGTATGATAGTTACGATAATTGTCTAGGAGTGAGTAATAACGAATTCTTTAGAAAGATTTTTTAATAAAATCACTTGCATCCTAAAATCTATTCTCTCGTTCTATGTGATGTTATTGATAAGAGACAGGTACATAAAGCCGCCTTTGCATAAAATTTATTTCGAATACCGTTGAGTATGCACCCTTATAAGCCATCATCTACAATGAAAATTCTTTACGTAGCCAATAATATAACTTGTTTCGTGGGTGTGAGGTAATTTTCCTATTAACTCTTTGTCCGTTCGTTAAGAGATTAGCATTTTATAGCTATGGAGTTATTTTCACATTAAAATTATTTATTTATTTAATAAGGCACACCAACAACACACATACAAACATAACCCGAACAAAATTCCAAAAAAAAAACACACAAGGCATGTATGTGCATAAATTATAGGGATGCATTACAGCATTACAGGTATACAATAAACAATTTTAAAGAACAACTAAACAATCATATATAAAACAAAAAATGTACGTTCCTAAATTGAAGTCTATTGGCGAAACAAGGTCCGCAACAATTTGCGTGTGAAGACATGGAGACAATCACTAAATGGATCAGCATGTCCTCAGAGCACAGTTCATATTATATATATTATATGTAACAAGCTGTGTTTCTTAAATCTTCGCAGACCTTTGGATCCCACGTATGTGCTTTGGCACTAAGAAAATTGAACCGAAAAGTCCACACAAGGATTTCTCATATCAAATTTGGAGAGAAGAGTCAGCTTCTTTCATGACGTCCAAAAGTGATTTTGAAAATGCATAAATCCTTAAGGAAAACACCAAAAGTATCTATTGATTTGATCGTTTTGGACATGTCAAAGTCACAAACACTAAATTAGTCTTGTAGAAAAGAAAGGACTGATCGGTCCATCCCACTTTAACAATTCAAGATGGATCAAAAAGCACTTCATTTACGAGCAAGTAGACAATTTCCGCGGGAACTCTCGAACTTCTCTCAAAAATCAAACTCGCTTAACCACTAATTACCGTGAAATTGTCAGTCTTTATACATAAAAGCAATTACAATTCGTGCAGATTACGGCGAACACGTTTACATTGGAATGCGATAAGAGCTGTATTAAATGTAAGTTTTAAGGCTATTTATTATGCTTAAAGCCTTAAGCAGTGGTCATATAGTTAAAGCAATTGTTATCCATGAGATCGTGAATTTAATTAGGAATACACATGGTTCGTTCATATTAAGGGTTAACAGGACCGAGTCAGAGACGGTTCACTGTTTTTTTTTCCGAGGTGGATATGCAATCCCTGGTCCCAAAGGAGCAGGGATAGTGGGACTCAACGCTGGCGTCTCTGCTTTTCAGACGGGGTGGGTAACACCCACATCACTGTCGCACTTCCTATGGTAAAGTGCGAATCTTTAAAGATTGCAATCCAAGTCCAAGATAGAGAGAGGTGTATTGGCACTGATTTTATTTTTTTTAATACTATATTTGAGGTTTGAAATAATCTTGTCTTCACATCAAATATTACTCTATATCACAGAGTTTGTAATACCTACGCGCTGCTAGACTTAATTAAAAGTTAATCGTTGAGGTGCCTTGTTTTTACTGATGTTTAAAATATTATTTCTGCAAAAATCAAACCTAACGTACGACTTCTACGTTAATTAACTTAAGAAAGAAAAAAACCATTAATCTAATTTTGTAATGGTTACGATTTACAGATAAAGATAAACTAATTCTAATCAATAATTGATATTTGATTATACAGATTTATAAATTATCAAAATATTAGTCACTATTTATTATCATATGGCGCAAAAGCGGCTATACAACAAGTTATTTAAGTATTTAGACCAACCCGAAGTTAGCTGAAAACTGAGACGTGTATAATACCAAAGATTACACAATTACAAAAACAAACATTGAATAGTGAGGGATTTAATCAATAAATTATATGAACTTATGATCGACCTACAAGATCAAAGGTATATTTTAATTACTTTATCCTATATGGTATATTAAACTTGAGATGATTGTTATTAATTATTTATTTTCTTAGACGTATTGATTTACGTGGGTAGGATGGTCGAGTGTCGTGTTTGTATGAGGTCATGCGGTTGAATGAGGTCTGCACAAAAGTGTATTGATACATTGTTTTACATGAGCCTGAGATTGCTTCAAGAAGGTAAACATCATAAAGAAACTAACAAAATGTTAAGGTTTTATTATAGTGTAAATGACATGATAAAAAGCTTGGGAATGAATCGCCTTGAATAATAACATTTGTAAATTATTGATCACGCTTAAAAAAATGATAATTAGAAAGAAAGAAAGAACGAAAATATGTTTATTTGGACACACGGCACACACAACATCACAATAAATTATAATAATAAATTATATATTATATAATTAACCGCTTAACTTTGTTGTTCTTCTCTGATCGGTTTATTTTGGAAAACCCTATATTTAAAAATATTGAGTTACACAAGTGATCACTGATACGATTCTATGTGAAAAGATATTACTCAAATAACATGTTTTAGAATCGATGGAGAGGCTCATAACACATTACAAAACGAATTATGTATATTTTTTCGTAATTTTATGTCTCTCATCGTCAACTGCTCGTATATGAACGATCGTCCTTATGATACAACTCCAACAATGGCTCCAGCCCTAATACTTTTTCTAACAAAGAAACTAACCTAACCTAACCAAACATGGCTAAAATAAAAACACTCTTGATTCTTACACATGGTCAAAACTTTATTCATTTAAAGTTAATAAAAACGTAGCTCCACCATTAAATCGATCGCGGATCAGGGAATCGTTACAAACGATTTGCAAGCTTTAAGTGGGATGTGATTCGTCATGTGGCGTTAATGTTGGCGCCGATGAATGACGTTACCACTGACTACTGACATTGGGAACTTGCGTACAATTTACGGAAAAAAACAAGTGAGCAATTCAAATGAACCGAGAAAACCATATTTTGGATAATGCATATAAACAATTAATTTTAAATTGTGACCTTTAGTTCGACAATTTAAAGTTAATTGTAAGGTTAGTAAAGCTACTTAAACTTATAAACATTATTTGTAAGGTTTTGCATTTTTTTCGTTAATGTTAAATGTGGTATTTATTTATATGTATATGTGGTAGTTATTGTGGTTTTTTGTGTTACGATGAAAAATAATCATTCGAAATACCAATTTTTCTACCCAATTTTTTGCCTTTATCCGTCGATATCTTAGTAATTAATAGTAATACGTGTAAAATGTAAACTATATTAAATGAAGTTTAAAAATCGAAGTTAAAACCTATTTGCAAGATGACGGCCCTTTTTTCGGACCGCCCATATGATTGATAAAATTCTATTTGAGCACAATATTAACATTATTATTTGTATTAATATAGGGTCTTTACAATGGCTTTACAATGTTCATTCCATTGTTTGCTCTCATAATAACAAACGCACGATTGACCACATTAACGATCTATAAGCGGAAGACGACTGCGTTCAATATACATATATATCAGTATGAAAAATGCACCAGATTTTCAGATCGTACATAAATAATTACGTCATAACAGTATTCCAATATCCGCGATCTGTTTTCTTTGCTGCATTACCGTAAATCTTACATTTCAACTTTAAATTTTATGAACCGTTTATTATAATAAAGCTAAATGCTTTTCGCCTATAATCAAACCAAGACTTGTTCACGTGTTTTCAATCACTAAGCAACCTATAAACAAACTAATAAAGCCAACGATGATTAAGAGCCTAAAGTGCAAAGTACATAGCCGCGGGTGTGCGCATTTGCAATCTGGTTGTGATTAATCAAAAGAATAGGCCCAGTAGCCGGCCTTTCGAGGCTAAATACCGCAGTAACCACAGATATTTCACTAGTCTACTACAATCTAGCACGCGACTTCGTCTATCTAAACCCACTTCGTAAGGTTGTCAAGATATAGCCCACAGACTAGTTCTGCCTTAGGTATATTGCATCAAAAAGGTTATATACAAAATAAATGTTGATTTTCTGTAACCTATGACCACAGACTATACATCAGCGGTTACACGGCAACGCTTTTAGACAACATTAGATTATATCGCTCGCCTTACGAAATATATGATGGAAATCAGATATCGGTTGCACACCGCAGACAAATTCAGGTAGAGCTTTGCTACTTAAAGCTCAGCTCAAAGCTCACATCGCAAACGCGGTGATCCGTGAAAAATTAAATCGTGGTACCTACAGTTTACAAGCTGTTATATTAAAGTCAATTATTGTCAGGTAATTTGTGTTGGTGTTAACTGGAAAAGTTGCGAGATTTGCTGGTGGCTAGATAACTAGTGTCGCTTCCGGATACATCGATGTAGAGTTATGAATTAATAGAAGTGACATTCGAATAAAACTTTACACACACGTAATAACCAGTTTTACATGCGTTGGAAGAGTATTAAATTGTGAAAGAAAGTAAACAGTTTTAGTATCAGAAACACAATGTAACAAAAATAATTTTTAAATTCAAACATAAAAAAAAACTTTGATTATTGTGAGCTATATAAACATATCGCGTTGTTGTCTTGGAACACATAGTTACACATAGTATACAATAGTGGGTTGTCTGGAAGAGATCGCTGATTAGCGATAAGGCCCTCCGTTGCTCTTATATGTAGTAACATCTGTTAACGTCATTTGCTTCTAGTGTTAAACACTAAAGTGCAACTGCAATAAAGTGTAAATCAATAAATATATAGTATACATATATTGTTTTAATGTATAGTTTTAAGAAGTGATATATAACTAAATCGGTTATGTATGTACACGGTTCCTCTGAACTTTTATATATTAATATTTTATTAAAACGTATTAAAAACTAAGCTCTATGGCTCCTTCTAGGTATTTGATGACCACACCGGTTCAGTCTGGAACGATCGGGAAATGATCACTTCTCGTTGTCAAACCACACTTATTTAATTAAATAATTCTCATTCATATATCCACAATGAATACATTGTGTACAACTCCTTTTTTATTATTCTATTGTATTAATGATTTAATGACTACCCTCACTCTGAAGTTGAATCAATATTTTCCAGATATTACCAAGCACGTCACTGATACGCATTTTCAATAAACTCACCCCAAGTGATTTTTCATTTTTTTCCATTAATTCAAATACTTTATTAAGCAAGTTCTATATCAGTCTAAGGTGTCAAGACTCTTTTTTCACACACGGTATATATACAGTAGTCTACACATAATATAACTATGTGTAACTATATGTTCCAGGACAACAACGCGATATGTTTATATAGTTCACAAGAATCAAAGTTTTTATTTATGTTTGAATTTAAAAAATAGTTTTTTAAACATTGTGTTTTTCTCGATATTAAGACTGTTTACTTTCTTTCACAATTTAAGAATACTCTTCCAACGCATGTAAAAGTGGTTATTACGTGTGTGTAAAGTTCCAAGGTAAGACATTTAAAGCTCATGTTATGAGTGCTAACACGGACTGATAATCTACATATACTTACATATAATATACTTTACGTAAATTCACATTATAACACCCAAACTACATCCAACGGGGATTGAACCCGGGACCCTCTAATCGGCCCTCCTGCATGTGAACCATTGCGTCATCCGAGTCGTCATAGTGCTATTTAAATCTTAAAATCGAGTGTGAGAATGAGAATGATAATGGATCGCCTTAAATACTGAGATAAGGAACTCTCGTAGACTTACATAAAATAAAGTTGTGTAAAAGTATGTGGAAAAGATATAACAATTAACAATTTACAACCTAGGTTTGTGTTTAGCTTAGCATGGTGCTCACTGCTCATACTTACTTTAGGTGTCAGCTAAATACAACATTATAAAACATTTTTTTAAACGATTTAATAGTAAAGATTATATTATAATAGAACGGTGATCGGCGTAGGCGCATTCGTCGCTGCGATCCGTCACGGCAAATTGATTTTCGCTACGTTATCATTACGAGCACACTTTAATGGCCGACATCAATTCCCCTTGATGAGGTGACAACGAGGCGCTAAGTAATTCAATGCATATCAATTCGATTTTGAAAAGCAATCCTTATACTGTGTGTTTGAAAGTGCAAAGTTACACTCTTTTTCTTATAATTGGAGCTTAATCCTGAGTTTCGTAAGACAATATTTAAACGTAAGTAAATATTTATTATTACTAGGTGTACCTTTAAAAAAATAGTGGTACTACATATAACTGAAATGTATAGTGTTGTTTGGCACATGGAAAGATCTAGTTAATGTTGAGATACAGGTTTTTTACGCATTTTGTTAATTATATTTTTGTTAATAACTGCGCAATGTCACAAAGTTCCTTTCAATAATGTTCTGCTTTATAATATCGACTCCTCGATAAACCAAATGGTGACCATGGCTAAGGGAGTCTAGGAACAGTTAACAGAATACGGTGGAGACACTTCTCCATTTACCATACTTAATAGAACTTCTAAAACAGTGAGGTTTTCTGGTACCCCAGGTTTCGTTAATGGATATTTGTACACTCAGTAAAGTGTTACAATTCCGTTAATCTAAATTAAACTTATTGCAAAATGTATTTATTATACACGTTTAAATAGTTTTCATTCAAAATATTACTCTGTTAATTTTGTATCGCGTATTATTGACGGTTCACCTTCTTTCACAAGGCCACGATATAACGGGAATGTGAAATTTCTGTATGGTTAAGGTAAAAAACAATCTGTCTTCGTGTCAACATTGACGTGTGGTTATTAATTTTTTGACATAAGGGCATGAGCATACAGTCTAGATTTGAGTTTTGTTTTCTAACTTATTTTCTATTCTGCGTTTAGTTTTAACTAAGTAAATTTTCAAGCTTCATCCTACCATACCATTGCTTTTTGTGCATCTGAAATTTATATACGAATAACTCACTCATACTTAAAATTATTTATTTATTTAATAAGGCACACCAACAACACACATACAAACATAGCCCGAACAAAAAAAACACACAAGGCATGTATGTGCATAAATTATAGGGATGCACAGCATTACAGGTATACAATTTAAAAAAAACAACCAAACAATCATATATAAAACTAAAAAAAAACCCTACACACAGAAATAAATCAAAAAATGAACGTTCCTAAATTGGTGTCTATTGGCGAAACAAGGTCCGCAACAATTTGCGTCTGAAGACATGGAGACTATCACTAAATGGATCAGCGTCGCATGTCCTCAGAGCACAGTTCATCGATGACAGGCATCTAATGAGAGAACTGTTACAACCTACGTTTGTCCTCGCTATCTGGGTGTAAAAAAGATTACATGGTTTTCTAGTCCTATTATTTATTAAAAAATTAACTTTTTCCAAAGACTTGGCATATCTATGGTACCGTTAATGATTTTAAATACAAATAAAATGTCCAACAGGCGACGTCTACTGCGAAGAGTTTGCAGATGAAAGAAGTCCAGTCTTTGTTCATAAGCGGACTTATAGCTAATACTATTATTGAAACTGCACAGATGTTTCGTGAAATGCCGCTTGACTCGCTCCATTCTCTGCTCATGGACAGAATATTTGGGGTTCCAAGGAATACTATTTAATACTAATAAATAAATTATTTAGGTAAATTACAACAATATATAGTTTAAACGTGTCTTTATTGATTCTCGGAATTATAAAAGGTTTTTCGCGGCTGACGCTTCGTCAACAAGTTTTCACACCTTCACGACGCGAGTAATTACTCGCAATTGCGTACGAGCGACCATTATTGAACGCCGGTTTCAAAACTCAATTTCAAAAAATATCCCGTTTGACTGGATCGTACAAAAATGATTAAATTGTCACACACGGGAACCTGGTGAGCTTCCTGTTCGTTTTTTTTTTTCATTCACAATTTACATATTAATCAGAGATGTTCACGAGTGCTATTTTGATTTGCCCTTTGTCATTGTCCGAATTTAATATAGAAAATCACGAGCAGATTCTTGAGTCCACCCACAATATCGTATATATTTTCGTAGAGGCATTTTGAACACCCTTAAATAAAAAAATAAAACCTTTGAATCCTGGTAGTGGTCACATGTGTGTCGTATCTTCTTCGTATTATGTATATTGTATCATGTCTCAAGTTCCCATTTAATTGTCTTGTGTGTAAACCTAGTTGTGTTATCTCATAACTTTATTGTTTTAAATGTATTTAGCACATGATGTCTGGGGACAGATATAATAAAAAAATAGCGTTCCGTTTTAAAAATTATTTTAATTATAATGTTAAAATCGTTAATAAAAATTAAAAAGCTTCGCCCTTGTGGCAAAGTGGCCATAACAGCTTTTCGTCGCTTCGTTTCACGATGCTTATATGTTGAGCGAGAAAATCACCAGCTCTTGGACCATCGCTATTAACTACCAGGTGCCTACTTAATTCTGTAATAAGCGTCTGTGTAGTGGTACCCCAAGTTCCAAGTCTCCAATTTTAGTATTGAAAGTTGAAGAATAGACTTTTGCAAATGCAAATTTGTCTGGAACGAACCCTATTCTACATGAAGCATCCATTGCTGAGCTTCCTGAAATAGCCTCTTCAGCCCCATTCATTACATGATCACCCCCGTTTTCGTAACTTTGCACCAGAATGTGCTATTTTTTTGAAGTATTAGAAATTATAGTGACGGAATATAAGCGGTTATTAGATGTTAGCTTACTATATTGGGCGTGACTATAAATATTAGTCGAACAGTGAGGAATCTAGGCCTGATCTTTGCACCTGTCTTATCATATTTTAAGTATTCTTTTATCGTGTGTTGTCTGGAAGAGATCACTTATTAGCGATAAGGCCGCCCGTTGCTCTTATATGTACTAACATCTGTTAATGTCATTAACAGATAACGTGTTTAAGTGCGATAAAGTGTAAAATAAATAAATAAAAATAAATATATTAGTTATTGTGTGTGTTTTGAGTTCGGCCGTAAATAAATAAATATATTTTCGTACCAAATATAGCAATCTAAAAAAATGTATATGTATATATATATATATATATATATGTTAAATACATAAATATAAATTAGCTTTCGACAAATAAGGAGACTATTAGACAACGAGGAAGCGCAGACGCTACTGCGCTGTTATATAATTAACATTTTAATTAAATTTTGCGTTTATATAGCTATGATTAATTACTATGTTTAATAAATATACGTGTTATTGATTTTAACACGTGCAAAATTATATGTTAGCATAAAGTGCAAATTGCGTGACAATTTTTCATTGTATGAACAAGCCTGTACTAATAATGTAGGATTTAATTTTAAAAATATTTTTTTTATATTATGTTAAATAACAATCACGTATTATTTTAATAAAGAGTTAAACAATGGTTGTGAAAAATGAATAAATGTTGTAACGTGTCTAATGGGTTTATTTGAGACAATACTCTGCCAGCGAAGAGAAGCCTTATAGCTTCATCAAATATCGAGTTGAATAATGTTTACCTCGTTTGTATTCAGACGTTAAAAATATCTGGTACAGATCTTATACAATAAATATAACTCAGAGTACACCGCCACAAGTTATTAGTGGAATTTAGTTAATATCCAGTTATTAATCCGTACAGTCGGCTCAAATGGAATGAACGTAATTGATGGTACCATCAAAAGCTTAATGCATTGGGAATTGGCAACAGCCAATTGAGACACAATCGTTAAAGATTATTATCTAGTACAGACGAGTGAATTAGCGTTTATTATTTAATAAAGAGAATGGGTTATAAAGTTGTTAATTGTTAATAACTGTGTTTTTAAGATTTAGATACATGTTTGTTATTGGTCAATTTGTTACGTGAAATGTTATAATAAATATTTGTTAAGTCGTCAAATAGTGGTTATTCAAGGGGAAGTAGCTTTCAATTATCTAATATATAAAATTCTCGTGTCACAACGTTTGTTCCCGTACTCCTCCGAAAGGTTTGACCGATTCCCATGGAATTTTGTAAGAATATTGAGTAATCTGAGAATTGGTCAACATTTATTTTTAGAGACGTTTTATTATCGCGTACAAATCTCTAAAAGGCCGGCAACGCACTCACGAGCTCCCAGCCACATGGGTGTCCATGGGCGGCGACTTCACCTTTATGGTGGGCCTCCTGCTCCTTTGCCCCATCTTCTATAAAAAAACCCTAAATTTTAACCCTTATATCTCCGACCCCTATTTTTACATAATCTTATGGCAAAACAAAGTTTTCCGGGTCAGCTAGTAATGTTTAAAAGTCATATCATTGCATCTTTTAATTATTATTGTGTTTGCCATAGCCTTCTTACGGATAAAGGATACGTTATTGTCTGCACTATAAAATAAAACATTATAATAACTTTATTTTTTACATAGAAGTCATACTTTTACGATGTGCAATGCCAATGTTAACCTCAATTTGAAACAAAGAAAATTGAATTAACAAAAGGGTTTTTTCACCTGACAGTACCATTGTATCAGATGCCACTCGATATGAATCAGAGATCAAGATAACAGAAGGTGTAGCCGTACACATAAAGCAATTAGTTCCCCATCGATGTGTCCACCCGACTGTACATAATTATTGTTTTAGCCTTTTTAACGAGGAATATATAGATCAGTATTGTTTTTTTTTAAATTACTTTTCTGTGCATTTCTGTATGCATATACATGTCAGGTGTGTTCTTGTACAGTATTTTATTTGTGTTGGTATGTGTGCCGCATAAATAATAATTTAGAACGAATTAGACCGTCACCAAAACACATGAATGTTAATTTAAGATGTAGTATTTTTCCTCAATTACTTCTGATATGCGGGATGGGATACACCACAACGACCACCAAAACTCCATAAAATATGAAGCAAGGTCATAGTCTCGAGTGCACAGTGTGAATACGACAATACGTTATTTTTACGATCGGCGGGAACCGACCACCGGCAGCGTAACACCTACATTACGCCGGCGAACATTTCGTGCGGTTCCGTATCACAGAATTTTAATAATTTAAATAGATACATACACATTACTAAATAATTAGTCTTAACTTAATCTATTCAAATAAAATTTCTTTGATAAAGACACTTATTACAGATCGTAGTATATACAGTTTTATTTTAATATTTTCATATTTACAAACGATCATCTGATACAAGATTTTTCAGTCTCGAGTTATTACCTACTTACTTATATAATAAATGCCGATCTACGTTTTCAGTGTTTTGTGTGTATATATATATATATATATATATATATATGTTTATGTATATGTGTTATATTTCACTTAGTTAGAGATTAGACTTAAAGATTGTTGAAGAACCATAGAGATCTAATTTATTTATTAACTTATATTAGTTGGGTTAATATTAATTGTATACATAATAGAAATATGTTATACTTTTTGACGTATTTAAATGTAAATGCGTTGTTTACATATATTTGTTAGATTAGTTTCATTTATAGATATAATAGAAGAAAACAAATTAAATTAATAGAGTTGAGCAGTTATACGTACTAAAGAACCTTTCACTCATGAAACTAATGAAGTATGAACAACATGTCTGTGTAAAGACACAGCAGTGGGAAACAAGCATTTGCGGAACCCCAAAGTAATCGATAAGTGTATCAGATGTGTTACTCAACGCGAACAGTAATGAACATCCACTCCGGTGTTCTTCAGTATTATTGAGCGAACTAAACGTATTGCAATTTGTGTTTACATTTTATATCACATTCATTTCACGAATATGTTCTATATATATTTTTACAGTTGTACAAGCACAAGTGTAATCGTATGTGAAAGCTTTTATTATTATATTGCACATTGATTTGTATACATTTTGATGAGTAACTTATTCACAGTTTATTGATAGAGGTCTGTGTTAAAAAATGACGGAATTACAATACAAAGTCAAAACACAAGTGACACGCGGCACGATATATTTCCATGACATGACAATCACTTATCCTCTACTCTATTCCCCAATGTAATATAATAATTATGATGGTATATTTTTATAATTGTACGAAACACTAAAAAAAAATCAAATATTCATTTTAAATATCGTTAAGCGTACATAAATCAGCACTAGTTATTAATTATTAAACATACAATTTTCTTTCAAATGATCAATTTAACGATCCCACCACGACATATAAGAAAAGATAATTAGTGAAAAGCGTAAAGCGTTGGCATTCTTCAGATAATTGTAGATGATGAAATGAGAATTTCAATAAAAAAATCATTTCGTAATAATAAAATAGTATAAAAACAAACTTGGCAATGAAAGTAACAAGCTTTTATTAACATCGAACCCTGAGTGATGACGCACGTCAATTGTCAAACCAAACGACAATCTAGACTTTGTTATTGTGTGATAAGGTTGAAAGTTTTAGACAATAATATGTAAGCTCATTAAGCATACGTTGTTTAAAACATTCAAAGCGATTCAAAGCTTGGTTTATGAGACATAAAGACGAAATCTTATTTCCATATAACATATAGTGTCAGTGGTTGAACAAATGAAAAGCAATGCCGTCAATTTATGCCAATCAAAAGGCGTTATGTGAACTTGACCTAAGATTTGATAGGAACACTCACTGCTACAATACAATTATTAAGTGTTTTTATGGACCTTTTGCATTCGTATGACTTGGGTTTTAAGGCGTTTTTAAACGTCATCGATAGAAATAAATTATTTTATGTGGTGATCACTTGAAATGATAACTAATGTTAGATATATTTTAAACATATATCGTAAAGTTATTAAACTCAAAAGGTATTTTCGAACCAAGATTGTCCTCCGGAACAATTAACAGCACATTAAAACGCCCAATTGCTTAATAGTCATGTCAAACAAATGAGTTTCAAATAATGTCACAACACATGACAGACAGAATAAAAAGACGTCATTAACAATGACACCACTATACCGAGCTGTCACTTAGGCAGAGATCAAAAACACAAGAAAGTGTTGAAAATAAATGAACATCGGTTTGATTCATTCAAAGCTTTCGACAGAGTCACGCGTCGTTTACGTCTCTAAATTGAGACATGTTGATATTGTAAAGGTTCACACAGATTAATGGGCCGTGTCGAGCGTCTTTGTCATTCGTTAATGTGAAAAAAAAGCTATTACATTGTTTAGGATAAGACAAGATTTCTTTGAACTAAATTAGCTACTATATAAAAAACCCTTTCGATTATGAAGGTGTAAAAGATGAACTATTTTGCCGCCGAAGAAGCAATCATAATTCCATGAATATCGGACCTCATTACTTCCGTAACGTTAAGAATTACATAAACAACATAGGCACTTTTACCGAAAAAAATCTGTGTTACTGGCTCTATCTTATACACGTTAGTAGCATAGTGTATTCGCATCATAATCTTAGTTGAGCTTCAGTTATAATACGCCGCCGGCAACCAGAGACAAATTAACGCTCGGTGACAAGCCATATCGTTTGTCAACGTAAAGTGATGTCAAACCTCCGACGATTAGTGGTGACAATTGTCTAGTGCCACTTTTACAAGTGTCTGCTTCGGATTATTCGTCGCGGCAATTAGTGGGAAATGTTTTGTTTATTATCTGTGGGATTGTATGGGCTATTTTAGGTGAGTTTATAATAGGAGATATCGTATGTAAAATACCTAAAGTTCACTGAAGAAGTAAGCATGGTTTTTATATACATTTAAACAGCATTTTAATATAGTTTACGTCGAAGATAATTTACAACAGTTCAAAAGTTTTACGTGCTATTAACATTAACAACTAGATAAGTGTGATAATATTTTTTTTCTACAAATTTGCAAATTTGTTCTTTGACTTTTTATATATGGCATATTATACTCCTTAAGGGTAGGTCTCTATAAGTTTGATATTATTTTATGATAAGGATGTATTTACCTTGTTAATTTCGCTCTCCTTAAGGTATTATTGCGTCTGATTGAAGAATTGTCTGAAACAAAAAGAACAAATTAAATTATCGTTTTCCTATGTGAGACAGAACAAGTTGTTATTGTATTTTTATCGATAAAAATGGATCTTATTTACAAATATGTTCATGGTCGATATATTGGTTTTGAAAATCTGGTTATCATTGTGTAATTTGTCGTGCTTAAAGACTAAAAAAAAATATTTCCTTTTGAGTGGCCTACCAGAGTTATGTGATATTATTATTGCGTGTTCTGACATAGAATCGACTCAAATTAACAAATTAAAAGGTTGAATTAGTCCTATGAAATAGAGGTTTACGTGACTAAAATCCAAGATAATATCTGAGAATCTGTTTAGACGCACTGTGATTTGTGTGTGCTTAGGTTAAAGGCTTGAGTAATTACCATACATAATACTTAGCGATTAGAGGCTGCTAATAAAATTAATTACCACCATTAACGACGACACTACAAAGAAATACCATTTTTTTATATTTGTTAAACCTTAAAGAATACAAAGAAATATGCGAGATTAAATCTTGCAATTACAGATATGAGGCATTTTAAAAATAATTAATCAAGGCTCACTGCATCGTCAAAATGATCTTACGAATGCTTTAAACTAATTCCCTGAATCAAATCGGTGGTACTGTAACTGATAATCAAAAAAATTACACAAATGACAAGTGTAGCAAGGACCTTTTAACAATAACGTACAACAAACAAAACCATACTTTATCCGCATCAGATTTAAGATTATTGTTCTTTAAAGAAACCATCCCATCATTTCAATTCACACAAGACTCATGCGCTTTCCACCTTAATTGTCCGAATACAGAGTTCCATTTGCTTTATCAATACCAACTCGTGCTGTCCATTGAAAACCATTTAACAAAATATCACGTTCAACAAGCGGACGTGAATAAGTAAATGCATTATAAACATTATGATTTGCTGCAATTACATTCGAGCCTCGAGATCCACGTCTGAGGATGAACTATGACAACTACGAGTAACTATGAATAGTTGAATGGATGTTTATTTAAAAGGTTTCACGTTTTGTGAATGCTTATTACATTATTATTCATGAGTTTGAATTTATTTATTGAATAACGATGCAATATTAAACTACGTTTATGTTATTGGGAAGACAAGCGGCGTATGGTTATTGGATAAAGCAGTATTTATCTTAGAGTTTGAAATAAACATTTTTAATGAATATTTAAAAAAAAGTGCGCAGTGTTCATTAGACTTCGCTCAGTACACTAGCCGTGATCATTCAAACTGCTCTAATGACAGTACAGCTTTTCATCTAGTCCTAATACACACACAAGCATAAACTAATAGTAACAATAAATATATTAATGTATAAAAAATATTAATAAAATTAAAACACAGTAAGATTCACAACTTAAGCCCCATCACTACAAAAATAAATTAAAAAAAAAACACAAACACTAAACACAAACTCGCAGTCACAAGGTATTTATTTATATATTAGGAATACATATACAGATATATCACAATAAAAAATACAAGTTATAAGAACATTATGTTAAGATGTATCCTAAACTAAGTTTCACTGAAAAGAAAATTTGATAGAAAGAAGAAGTAAGCAGATATTATTACAGTGCTGAGCAAATCACAGGTTCAGGATAAAATATATTTCGATCTATCATCTTTAATTAACACGAATTATATATTATAATAGATGAATTACCATAATTCCAACCCACTTAACCGCTCAATTTGTCAAGTATGATAGTGTCAATACGGGGATTATCTTAATATCTTTGTTTGATAAATTATTCGCGAAGATCTAATCACGTGGGGTGATCGATTCGAAAATGGTATTACAGTATTGTACCTATATATTTCGGTTTGTCACTGTTGATAATGAGCTTGACATTTTGAACCCGGCTTATCTGAGGTGTGCTTAACCTATCCTTATTTAGAAAAATTCCTTTAACGTATTCGTTTCTAAACACAACAATAATACAACCATTCCAACTCATGAATTTTAATAAGCTTCTTATAGTAATTTAGATTTCGCCACAATAGAATATCTGCAAGTGATGACTCCACGCCTTCAGATACAGACACACATTAAACAATATAGAATGAGAACACGCATATTAACCCATAACACTGGGATCCCCTAGCGTGGGTTTTTTATATACCAATATTTGTTCTATTAATTAGAGGTTTTTTTTAATAACAATCTGTCTGCTGCTCCGGCCATTGTTTGCGATATATTTATAAGCGCTGAGTAGTTACCGATTGGCGCCAAAACTGTTCACCTTATCTGACTTATTCAATAGCTTTTATCGTATACAAATCAGGCTACTTGTTTCAATACTATTAATTATATACTCGATCTGAAGGTCGTTGCATTAATTTATCGACAAGACCTGTTGACTGTAAAATTGTTCTAAATTAAAGACAATGTTTATGTCGGCTGAATTAACTTATATATTCGAATAAAGGTTACGTAAGTAACTAACGCCTATTTTGCGTAAAAATATACAGTGTAAATCCATCCATCCGTCTATCTAACGTCACTCGATTTAACTCTTTAAAGCGTCGAAATCAATTGGTTTTGGTTTTATTCCATACAATGATTTTTCTTCTCTTCATTTAAAGATGACTCTCTATAACGCCATAAAATGCATAGTCCCTTTTGCGTTGTTACACAGAGATTTCACTGTATTTTATATGTTAAAAATCTTAAAATCCATATAATTTAATATTTTCTTTAAGTGACTACTTTGTCAACTGAAAAGTCAAAGATTTTTTTTCGATTCATTGATAATGGTTATAGTATTTTTAACTAAGGAAGCGCTTTAGATTTTGCACATATGTGAGCACGCAAAGCTCATTGTTCAATTGTACATTCTAAAGGTTAGACCAAAATGTATATAATTATAGATTCTGTGAAATTTAAATATTAGTCATCCAAAAACATTATTAAATCATAGTTTCCCTAGATTTCACGGGAGCTAATACCAATCGGTTTAAGGCGTTTGACAGAGTCGCTATTAATCTTGTTCACCGTCAACTGTGAACGTAGTATAAACGATCTATAATTGAAAATGAAATCATGTTATTCTGTTTATTTTACATACAATATAACAAATTCTTATATAATAATTAATGAAGATTCAAGATTTACGACCTACTAACTAAGCCTTTATTGATAAAGCTACATAAACTGAAATAATCAACTATCTAAATTATTTACAAATATATAATTAAACAAATTAAATAGCTAAATATAAAAACAAATCACTACAAAAACAATTCAATTTGAATTTGCTAAACTTAATTAATCAATGCTGTTAAATGGTGCCATTACACTTATTTCGTTTTTAAGATTAACTGACTTAAAGGTCGGACATATTCTTTTGGTATTCCTAGCAGACTAAATAGAATAAATTCAAGAATAAACTTGAAATACTATAAATGAGAGCAAACATGGAGAGCCGTTATCGAAAATAACCACGCATCATTGCATGTTAAGCTGAACTCGTGAAGATGCTAACTACAATCAAAAGCCAAAGAGCGATCCAATTACCACGTCTTTTATGAGTTAAGAGCCGCTTTTGTGCTGCGGAACCCGAGTACCTGAATCATCAGATATTTGTATCCCAATTTGTTTGATCTGGTCATTACACGGGCGCCCTGTTACCGACAGGGATGAGAACTCGTAGCAGACACCGTGGGAAAGTGCCCACGGTCAATATTGACCCAACAGGTCATTGTTGCTGATGAATTTGGTCTGTTGCTTCAAATAATCTACCGCCCGTACCTTTTACACCTACGTGCTTGGCGTGTTGGATTTTGTAATTAGTCTGTATGTCGTTGCCGATATAATGGTAAATAATGCATTTTTGTGGGTCACTTTTATTGCTTGGTGGGATTCGTCATGGGTGGTTGGAACGTTGGAACGTTTATTACAATGAACATTTTGAATGCCGCCGCTACGGTTGCGTTAAGAGGATTCATTTTTTTTTTATTTACATTACAAGAGTAATGTTGCCTTCTTGTGTGTAAAGCTTCGTGTATTGTGTAAGGTTCAGAAGAACTAGAAGTTATCGTAGTGATTTACAACAATCGATAAATTGTATTTGGGCTACAACATAGTATTGATTTTAGCCAGCGGTGTTACTTTTTAGGCTAAAACCTCGACATACAACACAACAATAGAACTATCGACTCGGTTATAATCAAATTAAACCCTTAATGTTATAAACTTCGCGGGCTATTATCGGGTTTCACACCCCTCATAATTGCCAGAATTCTCATAGCAGCAATCTTTAAAGCTTGTTATAAAGCTAAATGTATTTTACATAAAACCTTTAAGAGTCTTAATAGTATTTATCGCGATTTGTAAGCGATTATATGAACTTTGTGTATATATGTTTGATAGACATCTAAATAAAATATTATATTATGCAACACTTGCATGATTGGATATTTGTTCATCACTTTTAATAAAAGTTCTAAGGCTACAAGAGTTTTGTGGTATGACAGTAGCAATTGAGTTTTAAAAGCGCAGTTGTGGAGCTTTATCTCTCAAAGCTCATTCAGGTTTCATTTCAAGATATGCGAGTCTAGTATTTTCGTTATACTTAGTCTTGCCATAAATATTGTTATAAAGAAAAGCACGATTTTTTTTTATACGTAACATTTATTCCTTTCATAGTGAGTTAGTTTAATACATCAATATATAACTATTAAAAATATACAATGTTTATTCGAAGTGGTCTCCATTGGCTGCAATACAGTCTTTTAAACGTTGAGGCCAGTTATCAATAGCAGCACGAACTCTTTCTAGAGGAAAATTCTTCACTGCCAACCGAATGGATCGTTTTAGGGACTCCAAATTATCATGGCGTTTAGAGCAAGCCTTACTCTCTAAAACTGACCATAAATCATAATCCAATGGATTTAGGTCAGGACTTGACGACGGCCAGTTTTCAGTGCTGATAAAGTCCGGAACGTTAGTTTTCAACCAAGATTGGGTGGATCGAGCTCTATGACCCGGTGCCGAGTCTTGTTGAAAGCACCATTCTTTGTTATTGAACATGGTGTTAGTTAAAGGCTTAACTACCGTCTCAAGAATGGTATTTTGATAAACTTGTGCCGACGTTTTAATACCTTTTTCACAAAAATATGGCTCAGTCACCCCTTCATAGCTAACACCCCACCAAACCATCACTGAAGTGGGATAATGCCCACGTTGTACTCTGTTTACTAATTGCGAAGCTTCTTTAGAGCTTCCAGCATAAATACGGTCATTTTGTTTATTAAAATACTGCTCAATTGTAAAAATTTTCTCATCCGTAAACAAAATTTTTTTGTGACCTCCCTTTGCGTACCGCTTAAGTAGTTGTTTGGATTTTACCACCCTATTCTTCTTTAAATTATCAGTTAAGAAGTGACCAGTACGTCTCTTATAGGCTGCAAGTCCTAAGTCATCTTTTAATATACGCGACATGGTTCTAGGAGCTTTCTTCATCTCCCGAGATAAAATCTTTTGCTTACGGACAGGATTTCTTCGAATTCTTTCCCTAACTGCTTTAATCACCTTTTTCACACGAACGGTACGTGGACGGCCAGATCTTTTTCTGTCACAAACAGAGGAGGTATCATTGTACCTATCAATAGCCCGGTAAACAAACATTTGACTAATACCAAGCGGGTGGAGGGTTTTAAAAATTGCACTTTTCTCCATACCTACTTTATGTAAGGCAATCACAGCGATTCGGTTCTCTTTATCACCCCACTCCATTTTAATATAACAAAATATTTAACAATATAATGGCGCGAAAATAAGAAAACACATCAAGCAATCATATAAAAATGACAGATTCCAAATTCAAACGTAATATTTTCTTTTTTTGAATAGTAACAGTATTTATGGCCAGACTAAGTATATATACTTTTTATTACCCTTTCAAGTTGTTGCAATTAAAACTAAAATTACCCGTAATAAACCTCACCTTACTCCTATAATTACCAACGTTATCAATAAATAATTGTTTATATTACACAACTTGCTTAGGTTTTAAGATATCCTTAATAGCTGAGAATAATTTTGATTGCTCCTATTGAGATAAGAACTTAAACTGTGTTAATGGAGCTTTTGCTATTGAGACATTATTTCATATTTGATTTCGTTAAATAATAAGACCATTTGTGACTATCTCTTACGTCATCACCATTATTATACTTTTAATTTAGAAAGATAAACAGTTTATATAAGTCAAAAAAATCTCGATTAAAAAGATCGGCTGAAGTGTTGTCAGTTCATCTTATTCGCCCTTTATGGTGGTAAAATTCATATAATTGTGGACAAATTCTTAAGACGATATTTGATTATGTATTTAATAATATTAACAGTTGCCTAATAATAAATGTGTTTTCCAATTTAACGTGATAGTGACAATATATTCCCACACTTGATCCCACGTTGGTTTGATAATAGCCACTTCGCCAGGCGTAATTAATTGCTCAATCAAGTAAATGATGAATTACCAAAATTGAATTATTCAAGTATACAATAAATTATAAATTTGTCGATTTGCAAACTCATGAGTCAAATTGATTTCATATTTGCCTATTCACACTTTGTTGCACGAAAATAGTTGAAGTATATAGTTAATAGATGTTGGTACATAAGAGCAACGGGTAACCTTATCGCTATTAAGCGATCTCTTCCAGTCAACCCACACTATATTGGTTGTAGCTTTGTGATAAATATTGTTAATTAGTGCATCTATTCTTTTCAATTTATTGAAATAATTTTTTGTCAGTTAGTAAATTTAAAAAAAGTAGTTAAACGAAGGCTTTTAGACAAAGCATTTTATTAATTGTCAGATTATTTTGATGATGAAAAAGTTTGGGAATGAATTAGCTCCAGCTAAGCCTTGTCTCAAAAAGTATACTGGGATCAATTCCAAAAAAAAATCAACCAAGCAGAGTTTCTTGCCTGCTTCTTCTCAGCTTTCTCGCGTACGAACAGGCGTAGAATCACTAAAATTTAAGACGATTCAAAACGGTCCTATGTACCTTAATGAATAAAGATATTTTGACTTTGAAACGTTCCAGATGAGTTTTAGAATCTTCTCTCGGACTCAAATAAATATTACCGAAAAATATAGATTCTTCTATATCATATGTGGCTGAAACCCGAGTATTCGAAAACTCATGCTCCTTCCAACATAAATATAATTCAGCCAGAAAGAGATGAAGGAATACAATAGTTACTAATATACAATAGTCGGAATGTAATTAGACTAGATTTAATTGTTTTATGTGCTTTCAACGTCAAGCCCAACAGGAATGCGCGGAACGTTGACCTTTAGGATAAGAGATAGTTATAAATAAAATTAACTAACAATTATCTAAACTACTTTTATTTAACAAGAAATTGTATTAAGGGAGGAAACTATTTTACCAATATATTTAGCTGCTAACAATTTATATAGAATTAGTATTCGCGAGTATTTTTACCAGCTCTTGTAGCATACCAGGGCTTATATAATGCAAATTTTCGTTCGTGTGTTTGTCTGCTTATTGTGATCGCATATTAGCATAAGCTGTTGCGTGGGTAAGTTGACGCCATAAATGCATTACAAAATGTTAACTTGAACTTATTTTAGCACCTTCTGTCTTTGTAATTCAGGGATTTTCCCACTTAACTGACGTATATAAAAAAATACCTCACTATTTAGTATGAACGTAGAAGTCACATATGCTCGATTTAAGTATTTTAGGTAGATTTTTGAGAGTTAGTTTTAACAATATTCCTCCTATAATTTATATTCTGTTATTAAAATGTGTATACTATATCAAGACCCTGCTTTGCAACCTTTTTTATTATTCAAAATGTATATAATTTTTTTTTACTTCCTCTTAAACATAGCCTACCTTATAAAAACTGCGTATTATTCGCGTAACAAACATAATCAACATACTGCCGGAGGGACGTTCGTTATTTCACGAATAATTCGTTACATTAAAATGATTCAATTAAACAATCTTGTCATTTATTCACCTTCTTATATAATAAGAATAATTCAAAAGTCTCAACTATGAGTTGTCCTCTGTGGAGGACACTAACTTCCAAAATATCTGCTAGAAGTTCCATTACTGATGTAGATATAAAAGAGAATAAAATAATCTTAAACCTACACATCAGTAGGAAAGTCACGAAAAATATTTGAAAGCTTCATTTTAATTCATTACCCAGTCTGTAGCTTTTTATGTCACTTAAATCATACACTTAATAAGTCATTATTTGTTAGATGAGGTTACATAAAAATAGCATAAATTAATTTGACTTTGAAAGCTCAAGACGATAAAACTTGACCATGGCCCATGAACAATATGCAATATTTTACATTTTATGCTTCAAAGTTTAGACATTTTGCTTCTGAGTGTGGTTAAATTGTTTTGAGCCTCGCTTACATCTACAAATATTTATTGAAGACAGTATGGTGTGTTTAGTATGATTTTTATGATGAATTTGTTACATATACTACGAAAATACTTATCCTATTCATTCGAAGTGCAATGTTAGATTCACAAAAAGTACATTGTATTTTTATCAAAGTCAAAATTTCTTATTTCAAATAGATTTACAACCATAAACTAATTTAATATGGGTATCCTGGTAAAACTAGCTTTAACTTTATTCAAAAACAAAGCTGAAATATATAAAAGCTCTATCAAAAAATATACTATTCCATTTATATTTTTATTATACATTACATACAATACTTACATTTATAGTTTTGAAGACTCCTTATGGTCATTAGAAGGAAATACAATTAAACATTGGCCATAAAATCACTGGCGCCAGTGACTACATCTACGTAAATGGGTAACGATTGCAAGGTGTAGGTTACAATGCATAGCAAAATACGACTGAAAAAGCTAATAACTACTAATGCGTGTGCTTTTTCCTAATAAATTGGATAATTAATCGGTTGTAGCAAGTGCCTTCAATACTGTGATATATCTTGGGAGATTTTAACTTATACACTTTTATTAGTTGCTTATAAAAGCTAATGATTTAATAATCTGTAAATGACGAGCAGTCTTATAGCTTATAACAAGTCATCTTTTTTATGTGATTTCTTCATCCTTGATCTATTTAAATCGTGTTGACGCTGAGATAAAAAAAGACAAATGAGTAACTACTTTACGGAAGACTTTTAATTAATTTATGTCTCTAATTTGAAAAAAATCAATGAAAAATGACCGACTGGTTTAGCGGCAAATAGCAAAAATGACGTGTAAACGTTTACATATCGTGACAGTGTCGCGTCTCACGCCAGTGTTAACATTTGAGTCAACTCGACTGGCGAATTAGCGTGGGAATCGCACACCTTTACAATCATTATTGACAACTTAAATGCCACTAAATATCGCAATTATGATAGCGATCGGTAATCCGTGTAGGTCCCTATTCTAAAAATATTAATGTTCGTATATAATCTCGTAAGATGTCCCTTTAAATATAGATAGAGTATATAAGATGTGAGAATAGCTTTTGTTTTGTCTGGCCATTCCAAAGTATTATAAAAGGGGTATTCTAATATTGCTTCGATACTAAAAGTAGTACTACTAGAAGAACTAGACTACACAAAGAGAATTTAATTATGAAATATACTAGAATGGTCTAATAAATAAACTAGTCAAAAATCAATAGTGTCAGATTTTCTTTTTATTTTAGTCCTATATGTACGATTACCGATCCGTTAATATAATTAAGTGAATCAAATAAAATCTACACGTACAATATTTAGCTTAATATATTTTTTAAATTATTGCACAGAATTGTATATCTAAGCATACACGTCTTGCAATAAGAGCTAGACTAGCTAGAGTAGCGTGAAGAATTTAACAAATTCTACATCAGCATATTTTCAGTAATAAACACCAACAATCTAATGAAATCCTAGTGTTGCACATATTAATATTCCGCACAAACCATTAAAATAACGATGGGTTTCCTTATTAAACACCTATCAAATGTTTAATGTCATCGTCGTTCATTGCAAACTTCGAATAATACATGTGGACAGACAGCACTACTGGACCAGGTGCAGATCTCGTGAAACATATTTCACAAGAGACAACAATTTTAAATTCGCTTATTACTTTTTAACTAAAAATTAGATATAAATAGTTGGTTTTATGTATATTTAATTATTTTTTGCAAAAATTTAAACAAATTTAATTATAAGATTTAAACTAGGTCCTGAGGTGTTGATCGTGGGTCCGCACCGTGTGTTTGATTTAGAAATCTTGTAGAGAGATCTTGAAATGAAATTAACACACTTGATGGCGGTTTGACCAATTGAGACTACAAAATATATAAATATATACTTATATTGAATATATATATATATATATTCAGATATATTTATATTGAAATTGTTTATTAATTGATATTTATTCCAGTTAGTAGGTAGTGTTAATCACAGTAAATAATAACACAATATCAAATGATTAATTTCATCATAAGGCGAATTAATAAGCTCAGCCAGGTATGGATTATTAATGGTAGTACGACTCACTAGCTATTTAGGGCGTGTACTAACAAATTGCTTGATAAATATGTGATTAAGCTACTGTCCTTAATATGAGAATATAATAATCAAACGTAAAATGTATCGGGTCTTCCCAACTAAATTTAGTGAATACATAAGGAATTTCTTTAAACTTTAAAAAGTTATGTGAAGATTGGAATGTTCTAGAAAATTGGGACTTTGAACATCATCAATACGAAAACAGAGTTAGCGGTAACTTTGGTGTTTGTATTTAAATTGTATTTGCAACTTTATAAAGCTTGGAAATGTATGAAAGCTCTTAACCCTCACTTGTATAATTAGTATGTTAATTTTATATGTATAAATGACTTGAATTGTATATAAACAAATATTATATACAATTGTTAACGGAAACTATAAATAAAAAATTAAACAGCAAACAGTTTGCCGAAACATTCTTGGAATTCGACTCGTATTGCAATCACTATGGTTCCATAGACCACGTGAGCCAATACCTGGTATTTTACTCGTATGAAGATCATAACTTATTCCCATTCAAAAAGCAACCGGTATACAGAATCAAGGACGCACCATTCTTAAAATCTAATTAGTAATGTAGAATTTTGTAATATTTCAGATCTCTTAAAAAGGATGTTGCGCTTTCTAAACTAAGTCTCGTAAGGTTGTATGCTCGTTCACCGAGTTCACAACAACGTTTAACTTTATATGGAACTGTCGTTCTTGTCATGTTCTGTCGCTTTGGTTTTATACTGTAATAATGAATTCAAATATTAAATAAATATACTTGTAGGCAATTTAAAAAAATATAAATGCCGATCGTAATAAGTTAAGCTCGTAGTGTATTAAGTTTTATTTTCACAGTTTCAAAGCAATCTTAGAAAACATATGATGTTCGTAATTGTGAAACGTTTAATAATTAATGTGACAAACAAATTCAAATGTTACTAACAATTATTTCTTACGAGTCTCTCGCCGGTTTATCTCGTTAGATAACTGCCTTACGAACCGGTGGTAGTGTTAAGATTGACAATTCAAAAGTGTCTTTATAAATACCTACTTGAATTAAGATATTTTGAGTTTATTATAAGCAAAGAAAATGTGATTAGCATATTAGGTATCTATTGGATTACCATAGAAACAACAAGACGTATGCGTTACATAATATAAATGACAAAACACACAAGCAACAGACCCCAACACCCTGTTACCCCGGTTACCTATAAAGCCAAAGGAATTCGTGCGCATGATTTTCTTAATGACCCACGGCTTAGCAACAGAATTTCAATCTTGCTGCAACATTGTTAGTTCCCTGCGTTTGTGAGAAGTGAACCGAAGCAAAAATGATTAAAACTAGAGTATTTTAATCCTGATGTTATTATATTATATTGATCAAAATGGTTTAGTGCCTTGTAGTAAGCCGACGAATTTAATTATGGTAGCATTGTGCTTGCTTAATACAAACCTGTGTCTTTGATGTTTTTTAATCCGCAAATTGTTAAATGTCTAAACCTATGTATATATTGTGTCTAATATATAACATTTTTAGATACTATAAGATTTAGGACAAGGTCATGATTTATGTGATCATTATAAATAATCAGCATTGTATATAAATAAATATATATTGACTTTGGTAATATCACTGAATATTTGGGGTTTTTTTAAGAGGGGACGAGCAGGAGGCTGGTTTGTGCGTTGCCGGTCTTTAGCTACATTTCCGTATAACAGCTCTCACGATATTGATTAGAGATAAATGTAATTAACCCTTGAAAGCAATTTCAACCTCACCATACAGGAGCAGGCGAACATGTATTGCTGATCGCGATTGTGGAATTATCTCGTTGTTTACGTTAAGCTCTGAAAAAGCTGCACAAGCTGGAAGTACACTTTAAAACATTAAATATGTTTGCACGTTTATACAAAAGTTGATTTGGTGTATAACGTTTATCAAATCGAATGTAATTAAAAAATAACTTTATCTAACACCTACACTTAGGTATAGTGAACAATTATAGAAAATATTGACCGTACAAATAAATATACCAGTTCCCAAATCAAGCATTGAACATTGCTAAGTTTTATCGTAGTTACTTCAGAAGTTTAACATAACAGCATATATCTCAAACGTATCTGTATATACTGATATACTGATACGTTGATATGCTGATATATATATATATATCAGCATATAACTGTATCAGCGTCAAGAAAATACCTTAGAAACCTTGTTAACTACGTATTACTAACTGAAATTTTATAAACTAACTCTGCCAACTACAATAACACGACTTGTTGAATATGAGACATACTTAGCACTAGTTCTCGACACGTAATCATTAAAACAAGTTTTTTTTTAATATAAATGATATAAGTTCTGACGTAAAATACTATTTGATTACATGCGTCCTGAACAATAAAATAGATTTCTCTAGAAAGCCCTATCTAATACCGTAAGGCCTATAGTCATAAACTCGTGGGCTGTTTAATTCCGTATGGAACGAGGTTTGCGATAACGCACCGACACTCTCAAAGATATATGATTTAATCAGGGAAATTTCAAATACGATGTGTGCAGTGTGCTTAGCAACACTGGTGAATTTCCTAACGCAAATCAAAATCTTTGTTCAAGTAGGTATTTTTAAAGACACTTTTGAATCGTTAATTTTTACACTACCCAGTACTGGTTCGGAAGTTATCTACCGAGAAATAACGACAAGAAACTCGATAGCTGCTCGATATCAACATTACATAAAACAATTGTTACTTACATGACTGATTCAAATAACAATCGCATTGTAAGGCTACTTAAGAATTAAACTGTCCCGATGCTGAGCTGACATATCAAAAGGATCTTTGTCCTCTAAATATTATTAAACTGTATATATAGTAATCCTTTTTACCAGAATACTCTTTACGCGCGTTTTAAGATCTTAATCTTAGATCAGGATTAGTTATCTGTTACCGAGTTTCATACGGATTTTTCTCGGTAGATTAGTTCCGAACCGGTGGTGATGTATATTCATATTTTGAGTTTGAGTTTTTTAATTAAAATAACATTTTCACTGGTTTAAGTGTGATGCATTTGAATAATAACTTCGTTTACAGAATATGTAAATGCGTATTTCGTATTGAAGTAGACGCTAATAAAGCTAATAAATATCTGTTACAGAAGTTATATTTAACTTGACTTTGTCTTGGAAATATATAAGAACACTAAAATGTATACAAGATCACTTAGTTTCATTTTAAATCAGTTATAACAAAAGCAAAAATAAGTTATACTTATAAAGAAATTTAAAAAATCGTTTACTCCCAAATCTAGAACGTAGAAAAGAACTAACAAGAAACAGCTCCTTTAAATAGCTGAATATGTTGTACAGAACGCTTATACACTTGCGTCAAATTGAGGTTCATTCATGACGGGCGAAGCGTTAGCATCGCTGGGATCGAGTAGGCGTCATCCATATCTTGTTTTCTTTGAGTTTTCGCCTCATTAAGTGTTTGTAAACATATGGATACATACGATAAATGGTTGCTCAATGCGTCTCGACTGTTATGGGAAAAATTATTTGATGTTTACTTGTGCTTTCTACTGCTGACTGCATTTTTGGTTGTGCCTCACAAGGGATAATGGCTTTTATTGCTTTGTGTTAGAATTTATTATGGCGTGGGTTGCCTTATATTATCTGTCTTTGATTGTTTGTATTTGTTATTTTTGTACTGCATTGTGGTTATTGCTAAACAATGTTTTGTGGAATGTGGCGCCAGTTAGACAACATTTTATTGGATATTTATTTAATATGAAATATGACAGTACCGTAATATCTTTGTTACATGGATATAGTGCATTATTCTTTCAGAAAATAAGTATGTTTTGCACTTCTGCTTACTGGTAGATACCAGATATATCCATTTTAATTACTAAATTGATTTGAAAGCCGAAGAGATAATGAATTTGTTAGCTTTTTTTTTAAGAGTATTAGATCAAATTAAAGCGTGAACTTAAAAAACGTGACGATATTGTCTTTGTGTCAAGTCTAAAAAGTTTATATAACAACAGTCCGTAGTTAACACAAAGTTAATACAATAACAAGGTAACCATGGTAACAAACACTTTCAAATGTGATTATAAGGTTAAATGGTTTTACTTAAGAACACCCAATAACCACCAAGTTATAATTAATTTGTGATTTATCTTGGTGAGTTGTTTGTTACAAACTGTTACGAAATGCATTCCAAATTCTATATTGTTAAGACTATTGGAATATAGGCGAAGCTTAGTTTTCTATAACGAACAAGTATTTTAGTTAATCTTTATATTATTAAACCTTTACATGTAACTAAGACAATGTTTTTTAAACATGCTTTTGTGTACGAATTGAATTAAATAATTTATAAGCGTCAGCACTTTCATCTATTAGTCATCAAAACAAAAATACTTAATATCAAATTGACTATGTGTAAAAGTGCACAAATAATATATTGCTTGAATAATAATTAATTATAGATAGGATAGGATTAAGAAAGAAAGAAAGAAAATACGTTTATTTGGACACACACACACGGTACACACAACATTAATTATAAGTACAATAGTATTTTTAAAATTAACTAAAAAATAAACACATTGCATTGTTGCAAGTGCCGCGGGCGTGCGCCAAATGGGGTGCTGCTCAGGATTTGTGTTTGGATTAGGGATTAAGATTTTTTTTAAATATATTAATATGGAAGCCCAAAAATCTAGTGTCTCCTTGACTAAGGATAAGTATTATGCAGAGGCTTTGAGAATATTACTTTTCATTTCCAAGTAATAAGGTATTCATTGTTATTCTTTTTTCCTGAATTATTATTTTTTTAAATCCACAAGAGACTTGTGAGTCTCCCTGATTTCAGACAAAACTCATACGGGACAATAATATTTAAATTGTGTCTGCTATGAATCAATAGCAAATTGGTCTTATTCAAGAATTGATTGCACACTAAAAATTATCGGTAATTTCTTTGTGATTGGACAGAAACGAATAAAACAACGTATTTATGAGAATACATATGACCCGTGGCGTTATAACTTCACTTGGGTTGCGTGGTCGTTTCTAATTTCTATTATATCATTTATTTTACATAGTAACAACGATCACTTGTACGTCAAACCGAAGAGTCCAATGTGGTTACTTCGATACCATCCATGTGGTTACTCCAGTGTTTAACATTCTTTTAACTAAGGCTACAGTTCTAAAATAAACCTGTATGAGAAGATCAACAATCAGTTAGTTGACCTATAATTATGATGAATAGCCTTACAAGCCTTGTATGAGGAATAGTTTGTGTGAGGTATAGCCTTATAAAAAAGTACCTAAGCTTTGAATATGCTTGCCGATTCTAATTAGACAGTCAGGTGACCCAGCTGAGTTTATTGTATCATAATATATCTTTACACATGGTACACTTATGAATCGTCAAGAGACAAAAAGTTATGAAAAAAATTGACGAACTAATTGCGTAGGGCGGACGAGGAGAACTGTCAAATAATTCTCTGCCACACCTTTAATTCGCCAAGCATGTTTCACAGCACGGTTGTAAAGATCTGCAACCATTACACCATTACGAATGGTTAAACATTTATATTATTTGAAAATAATCTTTACTACTGTTGCATCTTTGTAGAACAGATTATTTTGGAATTATCGTAACTCTAGATAAAAGACAATTATTAGTGAACGCGATATATGTGGAAAACATATAAATAAATAACAGTCCTATAAACATACGTTATTAAGCTTAAACTCGTCGACGATGTGGTAATTATTGCGCAAAGCAAATTAACTAGATTTACTATAATATTTAAGCTAACCCTCGGTGCTTCGTAACTTTTGGACTTATTTGCATACTAAATGCAAACCACATTAGACGATATAAAGGCATGTCTACATTCAACAAATTAATATTTACCAATATATTTTTGTACTAAAGTATTATTATTCCTTAAATGTCATATTTTGGTGATTAATTTTACACACAGAATAGTCGCCTAATTAGGCAATAATAAAAGAAAATCCTAAAAACTGTTTTCTTTATACATTTTCTAAAGACAGAATATCAACCTGCTGTGTGACATTACCAATTTTCCCTTTTCAGTATGAAGATTACGCAGAACGAAACAAACTTAACGATAAAAGCCTTCAATAAAACCTATCACAGACGAGTGTGTCGCGAACACGGTGGTTTAACCGGTGGTTAACGAGCCGTTAATGAATTGGATAATGTATTAAAATAACACCAGTTAAACTACTGTGCAATTTTAATCTGTCGTTCTAAATTAGAACAGTTCAAAGAAATATAATTAAGATCGCGATTTAGATTTTATTTAATGGCACTCGTAATTTTATAGTAGCAATGTGACCTTTGAAATATCGATTTGCAGTTTCGGTATAATTATATGTAGTGTGATATATTAGTTTTATAATGAAATTTATCTTTAAAATATACTTTTGTATTAATATGGTTTAGAATTATAGTGAATGAGTCTAACAGACACACGCTTTTTGTTAGAAGAGATGAACGACCAGGAGGCACACCATAAAGTGGCTGCCCATTGCCACTCACGTGGCTGGAAGCTCGTGAGTGCGTTGCCGACCTTTAGGAGAGTGGTACGCTTTACGCGTACTGGTTCGGAAATACCGTGAAGGGCAGCTGGTTCCATAACGTGGTGGTGCATAGTAAGAAATGTATCACGCGCAGCGGGGCAACGACATCTAGGCAGAATACGGCTAGATGTCCGAAGATGAAGTTCACCAGGTATTAATCAAAAATATAAAGAAACACGAAAGTTTTTAAATCTATATATTAAATTTGTTTCATGTGTCTTTGTTCAAAAATGTTTGTCAGTCATCTGCCCTTATTTAACTCGAAAGAATGCCGCCATCAAAGAAATAATTAAGGAACTGTCAACGTCAAAACATGTCATTGCAAAAATGCAATTTTTGAACGTCCCTGTTTATACGAAGACCTATCATCGAGGTGTCGTGTTGCTGTCGAGACGAGACTTCAAACGGACTTCCCAAGTTGAATTTTTATTATTAATGTTTACATTCCTCACGTCATGTAGCTGGTTAACCAAAATAGTTATAATATATAATTAATAACTAACTAACATCTATTAACGTCATTTACTTCTACTGTACAGTAAAGTGTGAATAAATAAAAAGGCTTACAAGTGAGTTGCCGGCCTTTAAGGAAGAGGTACGCTCTTTTTTTGAAGGTCCCCAAGTCGTAGCGGATCGGGAATACCTGCGCTGGCAGTTGGTTCCACGAAGAGGTGGTGCGCGGCAGAAGAAGAAGAAGTTTAAAATAAAATATATGTTGGATTATTAGTAAATTAATTAAATAAATATATATTGTGTCAGTTACAAGGAATAATAATCTTAACAAATATAATACATTCTTGAAACAGAACTTGACCATTTTTTTCATTCAGAAACAGTTTCGTGTTTGATCACGGTTGGCGCCATCTTATTAGTTCTAAGAAATTGAAACCATATTTAACAAAAGCTTTTTTTATTACTGCAGTCCCTACACTTGGGATTTCCTCAACTGGTAAGTCAGTGAAATAGATCTATTTGTTGATCGATATTCGTTACCACGAAATCGCATTTTGCTTCTTATATATGATGTTTGTCAACTGAATGGCTGTACACAATACTAGTCAATGAAGTTTAAAATGATATTATGTTTGACAAACTTGAATACTGTTACTTGAAGATCAAAAATTTAGTTACTTTTCAAGCTATATACATTTTCTACTACTACTACTTACTATATACATAAAATCTCACAGATATATTGAAACATACATTTAGAATGAAGATAACGGGGCGTCGTACGTTGACAATTACTAAACGTGTGAGATAAGTTGAAAAAAGACGATCGATCATGGCGATGTAATGAACGGTGACAGTAGGGAATTAATGTGAGGCGATATCTTAATTGCGCTTTCTATTGAAATGTTTGATGCACAATTGTGAACGCCGACCACTTACAGTGGTAATATGTAACAGAAGATTTTTAAAATAATGTCAATATTATTGAATACACAACTACACATATTCCTATCGACCATAGATAAATCCCATAGTTGTGGTTTCCACAGATAATGCCACAGATTTAACAGATTAAAGAATGATGTGATGAGATATGAACAAATGCATTATCGTCACGAATGGGTTTCTACCAACTTCAAAAATCAATTAGAAGGTTTTATTACATTTAAGATAACTTCAAAGATCTCATTTGTGTTAATTTGGTAAAAAAAAAACAAAGAAATATTTTCTAATGCTAATCTGTGCTTATGCCACAGATTAGCGGTGTAACAATAAATATTAATTCGAAAATTCTTTAATTGACTAGGATTGACATCTACGTTTGAACGTCATTTAAACTAAGTTTACATGGGTTTTATGGGAATTATAGAGTAACAAAAGCTTTAATACATTTGATAATGGGTACTTTCCGTATTGACTTATTTGGTTTAAAGATTAAATGTGAAAAATATATTGCTAATATTAAAAGATCCATAGTAATGTATGAGGCTCATGTAATGTTATAATGAGGACTACATAACACACTGTACCGATTGAGAAAGGTGTTAAGAAACAGACACGTTTGTATAAAAAAATCTTTCATAAAGAACCGAGTCGTGACAAATATAGCCAAAGAGCTCGTGAATAGTGCAACCTGTGAAAAACATACGCCAATTAAAAACTTCCATAGCATTTTTAAACCCATATTTAATGACTTTCCAAAGTTTATTTTATATTTCAATTCAATTTTTTTGAATATAAAATTTACAACATTAAAAACTCGATCATCAAGAGTAGTAAAAGACAGGAATTTGTTTAAAACTGCACATCCGCTCTTTGACTATCAAGATATGAAATAGAAGCCAGCCAATAAATCAGATAAATTATCAATTACTGGTCTACAGCGATTTATGATCTAATCTGAATGAAGTCACTTGCAGTATTGTAAATTGGGACGTTGGGCACTAATGAAAATTAATTTTGGTAATCTGTTTGACTAGCCCGACCGTGTAATGGAATTAGCTGGACACTGGCTTAACATTGTCGTTAAATGATTTGTATCTGTGGTGATAACGAATCGTGAATTCGTGTCGTCGAATCACGGCTGTGCAGCTTTTTTATGCGCACAATTAACGGCTTACTACTAACGGTTAACGCCGGACATATGAGCGTCGTTGGCAACCCGTTGGCAAAGTTGTGAGAAGAACTAAACCCGATCTAAGGTTGGAGGGGTGTAAGCAAACTTAAGAATTTCGCAAATGCAACAAATCTAGTTATAATTTTCGCGTGTGCGATGCCAGAAGTATTGTTACATTACGGCCCATTCTTTGTTTTCTTAGAAAACAATAAGCGATACAAAACAACAATTCTTAGTAAAAATTCCGGGGAGCATTGTTTTCAAAAAATGGTAATCGTATTATGTTCTATCGGTATTTGCGTTTGAAAAAGGTTAAACTTTCATTTGGAGTATATTTTTGAACAACGAGACGAATGTCTGTTTGATCTCACGTGTCATACTTTACACGCCATTTGTAATATAAACGTCCGAAAACTTCTAGGTCTAGAAAGAGCTTTTCTATTATGGTATTCCGAGGGAAATTGCTGGTGGACCCATAATGGATTCAGAAGGTATCGTTGGTATATTGGGGTCTCTAAGACAATAACATTTACCGTTTTCTATTAACTATCCAAAAACCTACAGGACATTGATGTTTTTGATCTGCCTTTCACCATTAGGCTAAGTAAGAATAATCAATAACTATACTTTCTAAGAATATTAACCGAGATAACATACTTACTTGGCTTACCCCATTGATATTAATGGCTGTAATTTTGGTTCAATATTACGTAATTCTTAAACTTTCTAAGAGATATACCGAGTTCAATGCTTTTACCAATTGAGTGGTTGATTGAAAACAGTCATTTGAACATCCTACATTGACTAAAATCTAACTACACTAATATATTTTCATCTTCAGAGATCTTATAAGCTTCCAACGTTAAGATAAGGTATTGAAATGAACTGTGTACATACTTGGGAACCGGAAACTTGTATATTCAGGAATTTTATATGACTTTCTAGCATATATCCTAATCAAAACTTTTCACAACTTTACATTTGATAAAAGCTCTGGGTGTATTCGTTAAGGTCACAATCGCGTGGTAGGGACAAGTTCTATGCAAATAAAGACCCCACACGCTCCTGTTACTAAGTAAACAATGTTAAAACAAAAAAGCTATTTATTGTTCCGGACAGAGGTTGAACCTCTTTTATTTTTAGTAAAAGTGATTTATGAACTAGTGACTTCGGCGAATCGATATAGAATTTTCAAATATCAATAAATTATGCAAATTTGTCAATATGGCGTAATAAATTGAGTTTTATATTGGTTTGTTTTGTTAATTTTTAATCATTATTTATAATAGAATGGGAAATCAGTTAGGACGTACAAAAGAAAGGTCGCCACCCACAAGTCGCTCGTTAGTGCGTTGCGGACCTTTTAAAAATTAAAAATATTCAATTACAATCAACTACACAATCGTTGTCTTACTATATAACTGGATTTATCAAATATCACTAAAATATTTTTCTTAAAAGCTTACCAAATCATTTTCTATCTATATCTATACTATCAGAATAGCTATCAGAGACATGTATACAATTAATATGATACAGACAAATTAACAGTATGTTTTCAAATAGTTAATTTAAAATCACAATAAAATAATAACTGCCATCGACCTTTATTGCATGGAAGCGGTTTATACAATCATTTAATTTACAACCTGACAACTTACGAGTAGTTAGCAAGATACAAGATGTATAGCCGGATTGAGGTTCGCAATTTGCGGCTTCGAATTACGAGGCGTGGACGATCGCTTATATCAACTTGACCGCGCTTAATCAATGGTTATAACGCAAAACGTTTCACTATGACGACAAACACTGATTAAAAATACTTCAAAATATATCTCGTTTTCAAGGTTCTAAATGTTAATTAAATTAGATTTTTATCTATTTATAGTATCGAACATACATATACATGTAGATATAAAGACACTTTTGATTCGTTATTTCACCTACCGATAAGAGCCGGCTAGAGACTCGATTACTCTTTTAAGACAATACAAATATACTGTTACTTACATGATATGTTCTAATAACGAAAGCATTTAACTGCTATGCTGAGCTATTTCTGACATTCATTCCAAAGATCTTTGTCCTCTAAATATTTTTTAACTGTATACTTTTCCAACTAGAGCACTCTCTAGAAGCGTTCTAAATTTGTTGACGGCTAAAATTTTGCTATATATCAATCTATAAAAAAATAAATAGGAACTTTGTTTATAATCTATCAGATCAATATAACATAGACTAATGAGTTTTACGAGTTTAATCAGACTATTACAGTTTGACATTTTCAAATAAACACGTTGATTATAACTAAAAATAATATTCTTGATACGTTGGTACCCAAAAGCTTAACGTTCAACATTTCCCAACTGTATAAGTTATGGAAACCCATTTAAATTCATTGGCTATTTCCATTTTAACCAGTTCAAGTTGACCAATAGTGCACGAAGATTAACGGGTCGTAGAGGAAGCCGTCAATATTCGATACAACTGTAATATAAGATTACGTCAAAGGCTTTAATGGAATTCTGCACATGTAAACGTCTTTTAGAATCGAATTAATCCCTGAGTTTTAAATACGAACGAAGGCAATAAGCTCCTAATATTGCCAAAAAAGCTAGTCTGCTGTTGATAGTTGATACAAGAAAAGTCCTTATAATGGTTTCTAAAATTTACGGTTACGACTTAAAGTATTAACAACTACTACTTAAAATATTTGGTTGTGAGGATGTAAAACGATGTTTTCCTTAGTAATTTCTGGTTACCAAAGACAACAGACGAAAGCGTTTGTAACCCGCAATCTATCAGACGATAAACCAGCCTCCCATTGAAGTGACTCTTCCGCCAACCAATGAATTATATCATCAGGTTCTTGTAATTGAATCTGTACAAGTCGATGACCACATGCGGCGATCTGTATTTATAATTTGTAGTTGAAATATCACAGAAAATCACTATTTTTACTCTGTGATATTAATTAGGTAGGAAGGAATTTATCAGTTACGTAACAATTTCAACACGTAGTATTTTCAAGATCAATGTTAAAATAGACTTGAATGAATTTCACAAAAAAAAACAGATACGATATCTCATCTAGCTGATTGTCTCATTAATAAATATATTTCGTATTTATCTTTAATCTATCTAAGCGGGATAAATTACAGTAGTAAAACAGCCTGTTCCAAACAACTGAACTAATAAAATAACCGTAAAATAAAAACGAAGTGGTTCATGTGTTTTTATTAAGTTGCACTCGTTGTGTATATATATATATATATTCTTGATAACGAAAAATGTTTAAACGTGGGCGACGGAATGACCGAATTGGTAATTTGAGCCGATCGAATGATCGATTCAATAATGGTTGACATGTTCGATTATTGGGCCGAATTCGATTTGTTGAATAAATGAATGCAATAATCGAACAAGTTTATTCTTGTTTAGAAATTCTTATGTATCTTCATTCTCATTTCATTTTCACTCCCACAGCTAAACACAGTCACATTAAATGCTCGCTCATCACTTGAAATACCTCACTTTGTCATATTATTGTTTTTATTCTTGCATATACGCCTACTGTTATATTTAATGTTTTAATCCTATTTTTGCCTTGTTTACATTATTAATATGTAATCTATGGTATTGGCTGTATGGGTTTATAATTAAATTAAGATAAAACAAAAAAATAAATATAAATTTAGTAAGTTAGGTCCCCAGAGTAGCAATAATGCTGGCGGCATAATTTCTCGTGGTGATTTCTATTATATATATGCTGAAATGTATACTATGTTGGTTGTCAAGTAGAAGAAAGTGCTTTCGATATGTCAAACACAACATTACGTTGTCATCGCACAAACTTGAGTTACATCTCAATTGAACGACACAATTCATAAGATGTAGCGACTGTGCTTTTATTCATAACTATTCTTATATATTTGTGGGAAATAATTGGATTTCATTTTCATCCATTACCATGTATGAAACAGCAAAAATATATTACAGTATACAGTACGAACGAGGCCTAATTCACATTGCACAGTTTTTAAAATGTTTATTTTTATGTAAATATTATGCACGAATAGGAATAAAAGGAGAAGGCAACATAACAATTAGATATTGAGGCGTTGAACTTTTTTTGAGTATTTTACAATACTCAACAGAACAAATTAACGGAATATTAATTTTAAGCAAGAATATAAACTGACTAAAACTTTCGTGAAACCTCAGTTTCCGTGAGCGTTATACACATTAAAATGGAACATCTTTACCAAAAAGTCTGGCAAGAAAGAAAAAAGAAATAGTTCTCCTCCTTACCGTTAAAGGACAAAAAGCGTCTCGCTGAGAATGATTGCTGCAAAGGACTTTAAAAAGTCGATTTATAAGTACACATTTTATTTATTTTTAACATTCCTGTTATGTGTACCAACATGGACGGACGCACCAGTAAAACGTGGGGTTTTTAACATGGTGCCTGTTAATAATAAAATTGCCTTTACATCGTTCTATTCAATGATTAATTATTAAACTGAATACGCTCACATAAACATTAATTATTTATATTTCGAATACTTTTTTTTATTGCATGTTTCAGTTATTAACAGAGAAATTGAAAAGCACATTTCCTTTAACTTGCACCGCGACATCCGTGTCGAGTCATCAACATTTCAGCGGAGGGCGGCTGCACATTCTCCGTGATTTATTTCAATTTCTCTTAAAATTGTATAGAGAAGTGTATTTAGAATACCCCAATTGATAAATCTTTCAAAACCACACCTCCCCTAAATCCTATTGTTTAGCGATTTCCAGAAATAATCTCTTATTTCAATCGGCTTTGGCGTCGACGATGCCACGGCCAAGTATTATTAGAGTTTCACAATACAAAGGTAAAACAATATATTATGTAATTCATAATAATAATAAAAAAAAATTACATCAATGATTAACACTTATTTCTTGTAATTCACAATTTTGTAATTTTAAATATTTTTTAGCATTTTAAGAGGTCTTCTGAATGAATCAAATTCCGGTGTCTAAACGATATTTATGTTATTTTTAAAAAGATTTTTTTGAATGTTATATTAAATTTTGGCAACAACTTTTTTCATCTAATTGACCATAACTTAGGAAAAAAGCTATTTAATATGTAGGGGATTTCTAGATGTATCTACAATACATTTATTATGACAGTGTTTAGTCAGAGTCATTAAGTAAAATATTCGTTAACGAATATAAATGCATACATTTAAATATAAATATGTATATATAAATACGAATATTCATAAAAAATATTAAAAAAAAATCCTAGATATAATTTTAATAAAACCATATCATTTTTTGTTGAGTAATAAATACCTGAAAACGAATTCGTGTCTGTCCATAAATCGAAACACATTTTAATCACTTTCACATAACACTACTACATAATTCACAAAAATCACAATCGACGATCAATTTAAAATCCAGTGATGTACTTGTCAAATTTTAAATTAATAAAAATGTAAAAAAATTCGAATTTGGAACGGTGACGGAAGGTTTGCGGCAGTCGGCATTTGCCATGCGTGCTGACAGGGTGCGCGAGAAGCTTGCACTGCGTCCCTATTTCTGTAATGCGCGTACGCTGCTATTGAACTTGGCTGAAGCTTTCGCAATCTATTGTTTTACGACTTACGGGACGATTATAATAAATAAAAGTACCGCTATGGTCACTGGTGATATGGTTAAATTTTGTTCCGCCATGTGGAACAATGATTAATCGTTATTTTATGTGCAATTAAAACACTTTACGTCTTTACGTATATGTGTTTTTATTTTGTATAATATGAACATCAACACCCATAGACACTAACAATTTTGTAATTCAGAAATTTAAGAAATAATGATGCTAATAAATATACCATTTTGTATTATTTCCGATTGACATAAATAGTTTTCCTACAGACCATTCATTTATAGCTTCGCTTTAAATGACTACATATTTTTTTATAAACGAATGCCAAACTATAAAGCGTATCGTTTGTAGGTATGAGCATACATTTTTATAACAAAGTCCAAGCACTTATAACCAAATTGACTTCCGACAAATTTAAAACGCGCGTAAAGGGTATTTTGGTTGAAAAGGCATACTATACCTTAAACGAATACTTAGAGGACAAAGATCCCTTCAATGTGTCGGCAATTGGCTCAGCATCGGGACAGTTCAATTCTTGAGTAGCCTTACAATGCTTTGTTATTTTAATTGTCAGTAGTACAATTTTGTATCAATTGTTTATTTTAAAAGAGCAGCTATCGAGTTTCTTGCCGGTTCTTGTCGGTAGATCCTTCCGAACCGGTGGTCGTGTAAAAATTGACGATTCAAAATTGTCTTTATAAAGACCTACTTGAATAAAGATATTTTGAGTTTGAGTTTTATACAAAATATGAATTCTACACAGGCCATGTCCAAGTTAACAATCACAAAAATATTTGTATAGCTACAAATTGTAAACCCTTCAATGTGGTTAAGCGAATGATTTGCAAGCAAAAGAACAAAATTGTTTGGAGTACCTCATATTTAAAGTATTGTTTGAATACGGTACTGCAACTTACCTGAAACTCTGCATTTGGATTATATACCCTATTCACTTGTAATAGTGGTGATAATCGTGTGTTTATTTTTATTGAAAATTGTTTGTTTTAAAAATAAGTGTTTGCACATTGCATTATCTACGGAGATATCTCTTTTGTTACTTGCACTTGGCTCGTGAATAGATTTGTAAGCATGCTCCTTCACTTGTTTTTCTAAGCTTCGCATGAATTTTAATTAGTTCCAAGTATTGTTCGTATTTTAACGATGCATTTATGAATCTTGTTGATAATTATTGAAATTATTGACAGTTTATTACTTACCAGTACATTTTCGTCTCATAATTGACCTTGGGTTGTAATTTATACTTATGGTTTGATGATAAACGCTTTGCTAGCTAGGTGTGGGTGTGTGTGAGTAAATGTTTTAATTTAATAATGTACAAACATTGATTGATTGAGGCTCAGACTTATTTAAATAAGAAATATTTTTTAAAAAATCGTTTTTTAATTGCTTATCCAATTAGAAAGAGTCATGTTGTGTGTCTTATTGTGTTCGAAATAGATAAATAACAAATGACACACAAGTCCATGAAAAAAGCATTTGCGCGCGACATATTGGCGAACCTCGGTACTCAGCCATTTCTACGATTTTTTTACTTAAATTAAGAAATATGTATAAAAATATGTGTATAGAGTCTATAAATAACCGATAAAAAGGACGGCTATGTCTATCTATTCCGCATTACTATGTTAGAGTCATGCATGTTATCATTGCTGGGGTCACGCTTAAAGGTACATAACATAACTTAAGCCTGGTTTGGTCATTATCAGTTGCGACCCCAATCGTGGCTGGCTTTCGATTTCACAAGTGTTTCATGTAAATCTTGTTGCTGTAATTTTTAGGATCCCGTATTTAAAATATACGATGGAAATTTAAAATCCCGAACCGCTGTCAAATTATTCCTTCTTCTTTCTTGGAGTTCGTCATCTAAATGCCACCAGCATTATGGGTACTGACTATTGTCACAAGGATCAAACATTCTAAAATAATCTTATTGTTTTACTTCTTTAATGACTACACATGACTCTCATAACTCTCAATGACTAATCTGCATTGTTTCAAACCGAAACTTATGGTCATCAAAAAGTTCATGTATCGTTATATTCAATTTTTAGCTACTAGAAATATATAAAGAGATACTTTATATATCTAGTATCTTTCACACTATCCTTGTAATTTCTGCTTATGCCTGAGTGGATGGCTAAAAGCGATAAGGCCCCCAATTGCTCCCTTAATGTAAGTTTTACTGATACTTATATTTACTCATTTCTAAAACATGTATAATTATTTATATATTAACTATTTACAATACTTAATTGGTAATATAAAAAGTCAGTATAAATTTACTCGCAATATCCACGACTGTAAAGATTCATGGCATGTTTAGATGTGAACAGCGGCTGATATTATGAGTTATATGCCGGTAGCCACCGCAGAACAACTTACAAGTTCGAAGATTTAATGTTATTGCGATCCTGTTGATTTGTGTTGCGGAAATGTGTGTCAGACATGGAACATAGTGTTTGTGTCGTCACCCGTGTGTCTTGTCCGAGACAGAGCGTCATATTTCTTAATAAAACTAGAACTAAATTTGATTTTGCGATGTAATACTGGCGATACAACTCTTTTTTTTTAACAAGTTTAGGTGTTATTTAAATCAGCCAGCGTCGGTCCACGATTTTTAGAAGTCATTCGCGCCCATCTTAATGTAAAAAATAATAATTTCTTTATGATGTATCTAATCACGTCAGTTTAATTAATATATGCTTATAGGAAATATATAGGCAGAAATATATATATATATATATATATATGCAGATACACATAATAATAATAAAAATGTATATCCATTTATTTAAAAACAACATCTAGTTATCAATTGCATATAAATCTACATTTGTTCATACGAAATAATTTTCAAGATAAGAAGTATCTTTTACAAATAATGGGACAGGCATTGTAGCATATACATCAATGTCCTCGCACATAAAAAGATATATATATATGCATTTTAACTGTGAAGCTTTCACTTTCAATTTTCCGGAAAAATTATCAATTCAATATACGAATATAATGGGTCAGTCACGAAGATGGGTTAATTAAAAATAAAAGTCGTCATTGTCGTAATTAAATAAGAGATAACGGACGCCAGTGGAGTTGCCACACCGCTTATCTTGCGTCGAAGTGTCGACTGTATCTGGCAGCATAGATAATGGATTATATTCGCACCTTTCAGGCTTTCTGGATAATAATTATTGAGAAAAGACTGGTAGACTATTCTTAGGCACTCGGTTTAAAATGCTTTTTTTAGAGTTTCTTTTGTTGTAGTAATATTCTGTTCTATTCGAGATTTCTTTTTATTAAAAACCATATAATATTTATAAGATTGATTTTATTTCGCTCCGGTTACCTTAACAATAAAGTTTAACCTTTCACATAAGTTCAAGTCAGAAATATCGAGGTGTTAAAATATATTCGCTGTTATTGTATGAAGTATCGGTTACACAAACAATAGAAACTACATTTATTCCCGCGATATACATATCTAAATCATCCACGAACATGTGTCAGGGGTTGTCAACATTTTACTATATTTAAGAAAAACAATTTCTCCGCAAAGATATATAAATATTTGGGATCTCTTTTGTCTTCTTAATCTGTGCATCAGACAAGTGCAAACACTTGACAATTTTAACCAACAAAGAGGCCACTGGGATCATTGAAAAAAAAAGAACTAAGAGATTCTTGCCTGCTTCTTGTCGCGTACACACAGGCGTAGAATCATTTAGATTTAAGACATTTTAAAAAGGTCCTATGTACCTTTCTGTATAAATAGATTTTGACTAGCGGTGGTTAGCAGTGAATCACAATTAACTGCTAACTGTTTCATAAAAGAAATTAAGAATTGAAATGTAACATTTTAATGTACATTGCATCGCATTGATAACACGAACCAAACGTTGTCAATCCTTTCATTATTTCTTTAGAAAATACCATTCGGGTCGTTGTGCTGAAGTTGTGAAAACGGCATGTTTGTATAAAACTTGGTAATAAGGCGCAGTCATAACAGACAGACTGTTATTATAACTCTAATAATATATTTACGAATAACCTATTTTATTGGATGTAGTTCCTGCATTCGTAAGAATAAAAGGATTGATTTGTGTTTACTACGTTTGCCCGTAAACGTAGTAAACAAAAATCTGATATAAATAGTGAAAGGTTATTATTTGTCTCCTTAATAATATTACTAGATAACTTTTTTGTATAGATCATTCATAAAGCTCATAATTTCTCCTGCTTTGGCGACAATCGGTGAATCACGATTGTTACCAAACGATACAGTACAATTCGATGTCGCAACTGTTGAGTCAGTTCAAAAGAAACGCTTTCTTGAGGCCAGATTGGGAGCAGATTTGCTGATATTACCGGGTGGAAATTATAACTTACGTTGTGGCTTTTAAAGTATTTTGTTGAACGTCAATAATCCCCTGCTACAGTTTTTTCATGAGGAAATTCAATTAGATTTTTGTGATACCTAATTAAATATATTATGAAGCAATTAAAGACAACTCGAAAATCTCATACGCGAAAATTATCACACGTGAATAAGATTTGTTTAGCGAACGATAGCAAAATAAAACGTAAATTAACAGAATATTTCTTTAGGAGCCTTCCCGAAACTTTGGGCTTCTGAGAAACTTCAATGAATTCGTTCGACGATTTGTCACTTAGAACACGATTTATTATGCCACCGGCGGAGATCAAAGTTAAGTTACCGATACACGTGTATAAAAATTTTAAAGAACTTGTACAACGCTACCTTTAATAACAAATCAAAGTTGTAACAAAAATTTAAAGCTCTTTTTAACAGAACGATTGACTGCATCCTGTAGATTAACTTAGGCATGCGTAGACCAAAGCTTGGTTGTCTGACCTCCACATCAAGGGATTGGTCAATTTGTTTATTGTAATTAATTCGCAAAATGTATAGGATTTATCGTACTGTCGAGTCTAACCTCAATACGTCATACAGTAGGAATAGTGTTGGCAAGTTATTTGGCCAAATCTTTAGGGGCAAGCTTTAAGCTTAATGTTTACTTTAAGAAGAAACATATCAATTATTTCACGTGGAATGTCAGAAACTCTTTAAGATATAACCCAGTTGTGTTTAATTCCAAGTCAACCTATTTATTACCTTCGGGATTCACTCGTATTTTCATCCTCATGGACTGAATTATAATTTTAACCAAACATTTATTTATAAGGTAACCTAGCCTCTAATATATTTTCAATCTCTAATATATTTCATCGATACCGAAATATATACGGCTGTTTCTTAAACTTTTAACATACAACATTTAGTATAAATAACAATTAATATTCAATAATTCTTCAGCTCCCATTAAAGTATAAAAATAAAAACCGAACACGTCGCCATAGACTTTGATCCTACGTGACAAGTTTTACGTATGTGTAACTAATCCTAATAAATGTGGGAATCAATCGATTATCCTATATCGTGAGAATCCTAACTGAATTATTACTGTCCCGTTGCTTTCCGAATTCCTTTTATGTATATATAATACCAGATCGGAACGTTATGATTTGTATGACGCTAAACGGTATGTAATTTGATTAACTTATTAATTTATTTATGAGAATCAACGTGAAAATATCATTAAATCAAACAATTGTGATTTGTGTTTATAAAAAACCTGTACAATTCTATATCATAAAAGCTCTAAAATTAGTGATTGGTATGTTGAGAGGGAAAGTGAATATAACTTTCCCGAAAGTACAGAACAGTGACACAACCAAAGCTCTATAATCGATTTAGAATAGACCCCCATAGTCTAGACTGGTTAAGTCACATTAGTAATTACGTTCAGCACAAAAAGTGAAAGCCTCGAATAGGTACAATTACCTCAATTAGTTCGCGGTGTAAATTACAATGTATTAAGTACACGCGATACACTGCATCACGATTTAAGAACCAATGACATAATGACTCATTTATCATCGATTTATATATCTAGATACGTCTAAATTAGTTCGTAGATATCTAAACATATATTTTTGGGTGACATGATTCTAATGTTGTTGCAACAGTTGTTTATTGTCGTCATGCGTACTGTCACAATAAAAACTGGTATTACAATAGTAACGAAGTACACAATTGTAAAGAACAGTAGGTTCAACAATATACCTACGACTCAACCCGGTCTAAGGCTGTACTATGGTTTTGCAAAGACTGTCATTAGAATCCACTGTCACCACAGCAAGATGGCGCCCAGACTCCACTCCGCCACTGCCTGATTGGTCAATACAATAAACGTAGTTTTCCATTTTTTACGCATCTTTTAAATTTAATAGAGACAAATAAAATAATATTAAGATATTTACACAAATCAAAAGTTTAACAAGTTCACTTAAGCATGAGATGTACATAGTTCAACTGACATCTGCATGCTTCATGTTTGATTCGATTAGAGGCAGAGTGCTGTGGTAGTTTGCACCATAGAGTAAAATAAAGTTTAAACATAATTTAAGGAATAGATAGCAATATATATAGATAGTACGACGTAAATTGTTTACTTAATGTTTATAGACATTAGTTAAACCAATGTGTTTACTGGGGCCCTCATTTAGTTTAATTTTTAAGATGAAAATTGTTTAGGCAATACAATATTGAATTAATTGAATGTGCTCACGTGATCTTGAAGTTCATAATAATATCTACACTATCATTATTGGCGCGGTAGATGAAGTGAATCTCTTGGCCTGTTTCCACTGATCATCTTCTTTGATAAATAAGGATAGATTTGAAGGTCTATTATGACAAGAAGTGTCTGTTTTGTTGTCGGTGGATTTTACTTATTCAAACCAAACAAAAGCCATGATAAACTATCAAAAATCTGCACCGTTTTTAAATTATTAAAGGATGTAGTTTTAACTTTTAAAGTGGTTGTGAACCATTCTAATTTACTGAGTTTTCTTATCAAAGGCGTAGAAGAACTCGCAAGAAACCCTCCCCCCCACTATGCACTCCGCGCAAGGATTCAAGCTGTGGCCTGACCTAAAACACCTTACAGCATCTATTTAATTATTTACACTTTATTCCACTTAAACAGTAGAAGTAGAAGATGTTAATACATATAAGACGCAACGGGCGGCCTTATCGTTAATAAGCGATTGACCACAAAACGCATTAAACAACCCATGTGACATATCTTCGTATAATATATATGTGTATCAATATAAAATCGACAACTTGAAACACAGAAACCGAGTTGTGGATTATAGCAAATGCACGTGGCAATTTTGGTTCGTAATAAAATTTGATGTAATGGTGATAAAGATCAGTATTTACACGCATTGTTGCCAACAAATTCACAAGACCGATCTATCATTTTGGATGTTGGCCTAAGCCGAAAATAGGAATGTCTGCACATCATAGACATTAGAATGCTTAAGATGGATGCAATGTTATTATATACATTTAAAGGACAAATTAAATAATTTAAAATAATAACTTAAACAAATATAAAACATCGCTATACCGATGCTTATACGTTGAGCGAGGAAAGCACCAGCTCTTGGGTCACCAGTAGTGACTAGCAGGCGTATACTTAATTCTTTACTAAGCTTGTGTTTTTGCACCCCTAGGTCCAAAAGTCTCCTCTGATAGGAAAAAAATCAAAGTTGGAAAGACTTTTTGTTTCTCTCTCGCTGCGACTGTGGCCCTTATTAGACGTGCAAGCCAAATTTAATATTTTGAATAACATTAGAAAACTGCAGAATAGACTGATAAATACCGAGAATTTTCTATATGGTAAACGATATTTATCCAAATATGTATAATCATATCGATCGCAATAACAATCCTGCTTTCTAATTTCCATCTTGAAATACGGTATGAATATATTGCAATCGGGATTCCAGTCACTGTTCACATACAGTTAATATTACGCGTTTGTTAGAATTGAGAAATTTCACGGCTAATAACATTGGGAATGTCTAAACGCCAGACAGAGAGTGTATTTCGTAATCGTCAAATTCTTGCAAAGTTATTGTCAAACCCGAGTGTTTACTTAACATTTCAAAATATGTTCACTGCTCATGATTCACATCTATTAATCAGTTAACTTTGATACGAAGCCGTTAAGTGATTATTACAATTTATTTATTAACGAAGTATACACATACAGGTTCTTTGATCCATTTTTTTGAATAGGTAAAAATCGAAGACTATCCAAAACACGTGCAAGCAAAGCAGTTGTCAACAATTAAGTGAACATTCAAAATGGCCGAGCTTGTCGGCATAAGTGAGGGACATGAGTACCAACATGACGCCACAAAAAAATCGAAATTCGAATATACGTAACCCGCGAAAATTCAAAATTCGCTATACTTTTTGAACACCCCTCGTATATACTCTATATTTATATATATTAGATACTATATATTTATATGTGAACAGCTGGACATCACTGGAGCCATTCTTCATCCAGTTTGTACACAACTCGGTTTAGAATTAAGTATACCTACTTAACTATGGCATCGTTTAGCCTCCGCAGCAAGAGCTTTCATGAACATTGAATATACGAGAACATTCTATTTAACACCTGCACAATCATCAATCTGAAGTCAATTACAAATATTACTTTTGACCTAAAATTATACTGGCAATTGAGCTAGGCCTTAAATGGCATCTACAGACAGATTTTTGGTATAAAGTTAGTTTTGCATATAAATAAGCTTCTGTTATTTGTGAGTAGGAAGAAGCTGGCCCGCAGAGCCAGTAGGCCATTAGACTAATCCTACTATTATAAACAAATTATACGATACCATAGTGCTACAGTGGAAACTATTTGTCTCGACTTTGGAGCGTTTTGATAAAGCCACTTAGCTAATTTAAGAGCGTTCTATCCAATGTAAGAGGCTTACTGCCAATAACTTAACTGAGTTTATGCAAATTGGCTTAGAAGGTATTTTCATAAAGGTTCGGCGATCTAATGACATATAAAGTTATTGTCAATATTTGTGTGTTTTTATGAATTATATTAAAAAAATAATTTTACCTCTAAGCGGATTTGGATTTAAAAATATTAGACTCATTTTACACAGCACGTGATTTTAAGCTCGTTCGCTTATCAAGTAGGTACTGTAGGTAATTTCTAACCATAATTGTTAACAATACTGGGTTTGGAACCAGGGTAGTGGTAGTGACCATTGGGCAAACTGAGTCATAAGAAAATTACACTATAATTACATTTTTCCCAGCGTAATTCTGTCATGTTATTTAAGCTCTCGAGGCTAGTGGGTGGGCCATTAAAAAAACTGTTTGTAACCTTCTGTAGAGACATTAGGTGAAGTCTAGGCCATGGCCTAGGTGAAACTTCAAAAAAATATTTATTTTGAGAATCTATTTATATATGTTAGTAACAATAATTACTTACAAGCTATTATGGAAAAGTTAACAAAGAAAAGGTGATAGCCGAAAATTTAAAAAAAGTCAAATCAAAGTATATGTTTCGCATGCTGATGAAGATTCCCCACAGTATGTGCACCAAGGACGCACACGATTACCCATCAATGCAAAAAAGCAATCAACCCCCGGGAAATATTCCTTATGAAAAACCTCATGGTTGACTTGTCATCTAGGCAACTTTCTAGTGCCTTATATTGGGATGAAAACAATAATCAACATATCGTAGAAAAGCTCTCTAAACATCTTCTTATCATATCGTAAGCTATCAATTGATATTATCAGCAACTGCCGTGTTGTATAAATTAATATTAAACAGCTTATTATCTTTATTACCACCTAAATAAGTATATGTTCTCAAAGTGAAAAATTACATGGTTAAACTAATTGTTCATCTAGGCAGAACACAATATTACCGTATCATCTTGATGTTCGTCGCTCCACCACTGCGTCATGGATCCAGCTACCCGCCACAGTTTTTCCGAACCAATACGACTTAGGATCCTTCAAAAAAAGAGTACCACTCACTAAAATGCCGGCAACGCATTTACGAGTGTATAATAACCGTTAATGATAAACAAAATAACATTCGCCATACATTCAATTCAATCAATTTCACTGACAGCGAGATCGAAAGTGTTCCACGAAAATCGATATTGATGACATCGATTTGTATCTCTTCGAATATCGATTTGTTTATATCTGTCGTTCGCGAATTACGAATCGGAGTGCTTGTAAGTATTGCGCTGAACGAATATCGACGTTGTATTTATTACGTATCAATATTCCAATTAAATACTTTTATTAAGTGGTAGACAGTGGTGCGTTGTGGGAAGGAAGCACAAATGTGTTTCAGGTCTGGCAATGCGTGTGCCTTTTGGCAGACCGCAGACTCTTTTATTCGACATGTAAAATATAATCTACGTATTAATGTTATTAATATATTTATATGCCCAACCAATTTATGAAATACGTGTAAATCTTAACCGTAAGTGTTCAATCGAGGTTTTCTGTGCTCACCACGAAAAATTTAATTCTGTCCACAAACAATGGTCTACGAGGTGAAATATTACCTACATATCAACAATGAGGACATGAAAATCAAGCTTGAAAAGCAAGTTGTAATCGCGGAATGAAAAATCACAACCCCATGTCTTGTGGGTTCTTCTCCGTTGAGCCCATGTAAACTAAGTTTTTGTGACGTTCAAAAGTGGTCGTCAACAATCTTAATTAATAATAATAATAATACTCATTTATTAAGTAACTAAGACTCATACGTTAGTAGGTACAAGAAAACTATGTTGGTAACATTAAATTAGTCAATTTTTTATGCCATGCGTCACGACACAACAGTGTCTCAAAATTGAAAAAATATTGTTTTTAATTTGTTAACTTTTGATACTGAATCTCTATCAAAAAATTACGCGTGACGACAACTATCACAGTATATATAAAATGGCGTGCTAAATGGTGCAAAGTGTTGTTTGAAATCAGCGTCGAGTTGCCGCACGCAGCAGAAATAGAAACAGACTCAAATAGATTAACACTGTCATACTAGTGTTACAATATAATTATCACTTATTTGTTTTTAGTATGTATATAATTGTTTGAATTAAGTAACACTTTTAGTAAACGTATAATTACTAAAATTTACAAAAATCATTTAAAGAAAATTAAAAATACGCTTTATAACTACGAAATGCTAAATTGAAAAATATATATTTTTCACATATTCAATAAGTTACTTTTATCTAAAGCTGCGAGTCCCGAAATAAGGATCTGCGAAGACCAACAATAAACTTAGCTAGTTTATAAATCACTGGATTTGTAAATACATAATATACTAAAAACAAAACTTAATTAAAATCTATATAACCCTAGAGCATTTTATGGTAAAATCTGTCACACAGTATCGTATTGCCTACCACGATCACAATTCCTAACCTTCGAATGCAACCTTTATATAACAAAACATAATTGTCACAATAAATAGCAATGTCCAACTGTAAACAATGTCACTTATATCTTACAAAACGCCATAAAATATGCGAATAAATTTAAAATTAATGCTGCAATCTGTTACCGAGTTGACATAGTACTCGAAAGATGTTTTCAACTCTTGTTATGTAACTATTTATCTATGGTAAGTGCGGAGCCTGTAACAAGATTTACACAAAAAAATCCAACGGAACAGACACGACTTTTTCTGTTCCCTAAATGCCAATATGCCTAAGACTCAACCTCGCACACTCACTCACACAGAAACACCATTGCACACACTAATACACACACACACACTTAAATGCTCGTTCTTTACATAATATACTGCACTTGTTCATATGTATATATATATATATATATTTTTTTCTGTTCGTGTATTCTATTTTCGATTGTATGTTTTGACCTTGTTTTGGCTTTGTTTTTGATCTGTTTTTGTTGTGTAAGCTTTTTGTGATAAGCTGTATAGGTTTAAGAAATAAAAAAATAAAATATAATAATGCGTTTACCACAGATTGATAATGATTCTAAACTAATGATTCACAATAAAGTAGCGATAAGGCGATCCTTCTATACCGGACTTCAAATATAGATCTAATACATAGCGTTAATTACATCGTGCCGAGCCGTGAATCAAAAGCATAAATATCCCAACACTGTTCCAAAAACTACAGAGCAATAGAGGCGATTACTATAGATCCCTATCAATCAGCTCTATTAATACAAAGCTTAATAAAAGTATTAAATCTATCTATAGTTCGCACAGTAATACTTAAAGGGTCATATAATAATTGCTAGATATGTCATTATTAACCTTTCTTATACTTATCGAATCGAAAAAGCATAACAATACAAATGTCTCTAATATCCTAACAGCACAAATAAACTACTTGCAACGAAAGGCTCTTAAATCTGTCTATCTCGGTAATCATTATAACATACAATCAGATGAAAGTCTCAAATCATTTGCAGATAGCGTGGGCGATATCAAACTGACAACCAAACAATTTGTGAACTAATGTTAAACACACGTTCCCACTTTACTACTGTCATATTGTCTATTCCACTTGCTTCTTCAACGACAAGTGTTTATAGCGTTTTTATTGTGTGATATTATGCCACATCCAAAATATTTTGATTGACACTTAAAGTCGCAACCGGTAGGTGATATATTTTATATATCACTTGTACGTCACTTTTCTTGTATAGAGCTACGACAGTTTTAAAATAAACCGATCTTAGAAGATAGTCAAAACAAACATGGTTCGTTACCTATCAGGTAAATAATATAAATATTCTTGTGATTATTCCATTACTATTTCCATTCACCTAGATTAAGAAACGTTTTTTCCGAATGGAAATTTTGAATTTACATATTCTCATTGAAAAGGGAAATGCGATCTTCTATAAATCATTATTTATTACACGAACAACAAATCAAATGCAACTATGGATGGATCTTGACTGGCAACAACTCAAAATACAACAGATCAAAACAATATGTTATCTAGCTTTAAATTACATTCGATCTTCCGTCATTTATTAATGGAAAAACATTTTACGACCGATTTTATTATTTTATTCACTTTGTTCAACTATAACAATCAAAATGGCGCTGATATTATGGAGGTCATGTATTCCATTTCACAGCCAATCTAAAGATACGTTATTTGGCGTCGTAAAATCAGTAGTTAGAATGTGTTAAATAAATAGGTTAAATTAAAAATGATGTCAACTATGAAACGTAAGTAGGTCAGTATAGGGCGTATTAATTGAAAACAGGCTTACATTCGGTTGTTTATTTATGTTTTTTGTTTTTGAATTTATGAACAACCCCGCTTTAAATATATTACCATTTAGTACACGCTTGTCTGTGAAATACATCACGGCGCGTGAGTCACAAAGTCAACCGCGAAGCTTGGCGTGCTGCAAGGAGGCATTATTACCCACGCACTATTCCTCCTATACAAATGTAACGATTGCGGGGGTGGACCACCACCCAGTGTGGTCTGACGATATTAAATTATTAACCTAACAAACTTAACACCTCATAAACTAAAATAACGTTTACATTTCGATTCGCCTTATTCTAAATTGCTTTCATATTCATATATAACCATTCTATATCATATCACAGAATTAAATTACTGTTATACAAAGCCTATTGTGTTCCGACAAGCCTAGATGTAACAAGAATTATTCCATAGAAAGCAGTGACGGCTGAACGCTTTGTAAATTAAGTCCTGGAGTGGCTTTCTTTATCTTTAGGTACGTTCGGAGCTCACTGTAAATCTAATAATGTGCCATTTTAGTCGAATATTGCGATTACTTATTCCGTATTCATGTCAGAAGCGACGTTTACATATTTATGCTCGGTTTCTCTTTAATTTTAATAATCATGTTATTATTATAAATTATAATATAATCGTGATAACTTTTCTTTATTAACGATTAAAAATGTCCGTATATCTAATAATCTATTGTTCGCTGTATGAGAAGAAAATATATTTTTTAATTTATCCATGATACAATATTATATCTGATTATGAAAATATTAAAATACTAGCTTTCCGCCCGCGGCTTCGCCCACGTGTAATTTGGTTAAGTATATAGCGATTTTTAATGATCTTGAAAGGGCTTTCTTTCACGGGCTAAAATCTTGTTACAATTGGAATTGTATATAGCCTGTGTTACTCAGGGATGATGTAGCTTTACAGGATCGGATGATTCGGGGAAATCGAGGGAAACTTTCAAATTAACGTACAGGCAATTAATATTCTGACAATTTTATATTCTGATACTCATCTTCTAATGTGGATGAGCTGATGATGGAAGGTAAAACTCCTCAGCGGTTAAGAGTTGAAAGAAAATTCTTACGATGTTATGAGTACGAAATACGTACTTGTGAGGTTATTACTTATTAGCTTGACCAAATAATAAAAGGTAAACCTCATTAACGTTAAGGACGTAGGTGGAAAAATGGATGCGGACAAACGATAAACGTCTCTTCACTCGTTTCCTTTTACTTGTTTGTATAGGTAGTGTTCACTCAAAATAATCATAGGGTAAAACGTTAATGAAAGTTTGAACTGCATGGTAGTCATTATACAATGAAGCATCTTAATACCGCGATGGATATATTTGGCCTAAGTAGAAGTTCTTTAAAAAAAAACTAAGACTCAACCTCGCACACTCACTCACACAGCAACAACATTGCACACACTGATACACACTCACACACTAAAATGTTCGTACTACACATTGTTCCACTTGTTCATGTGTATATATATATTTATTTATTCTTTTTTGTTCGTGTTTTTTTGTTATTCTTTTTTCTATATTTTTTCCGGTTCTATATTTTAACCTTATTTTGGCTTTATTTTTAATCTATTTTTATTGCGTAAACTGTTTTTGATAAGCTGTATAGGTTTAAGAAATAAAAAAATAAAATAAATCTAGGTTGATGACGAATTTTATCAACGCCATCTATCGAGCACATTGTTCAACATTTCAACCGCGCCGCGCGCACTGCATCATTTGTTATTTTTATTACCTCTCATAAGTTTTATTATTAAGATTAACTAATATTAGAAAATATTTAACAATATTTAACTAATCAATCAATATAAGTGTTTAAAAATTTTGAAGCAGTGGTTGAAGTAAATTTTCAATTGACCATAACTTCTTTTTCTCTTAACCGATTTTGACAAAATAAACTTTTGACAACGCTCCCAATTATATGTAATCCAACTGTGAAAACCGCGTTCAAATCCGTTCAGTAGTTTTCAAGTTATAACGTACCAGACAGACAGACAGACAGACAGACAGACAGACAGACAGACAGACAGACAAGAATTCCAAAAATGGTTTTTTTGGTTTCTATGACTCTTCTTTAATTGCCTCCTTTCAGTTTTTTGGAAAAATATTTAATGTACAGATTTTCGATTTTTACTGCCTTATTATTAGTATAGATATTAAGAGACCAATCAGGCCAATCAGGCTTTGCAGCCGTACATTTGAAAAAGGAACAAAACCTTAAATTTAGTATTATTATCTTGAATCCTTGTACTTTCTCGTGTTTATATCGATCGCTTAGCCATATCAGTAAAAGTAGAGGCTATTAAGTTTATTGCTATTATCAATAAAGGCTTCAGTGGTCCTTTTGTGTTATGTCCTTTTGTTAACTTTAAACTGTAGTTAAGATACTATTAACATGCAATAAAGTTTATTCAGATTAGACTACTCGAGCTTAGTATTTAAGTAATGCTGTAATGGATTTTAATATGTCGTCAGCAAATGCGATGTTGTCACCAAGATAACTGACCTAATTTAAAAGGATTCTATTTACAATAAAGCTCGAATTCACATAACCCAAGAAGAGATGAGTAATGTGAGTCGACTAGCTGATCCCGACAAACGTCGATTTGGCAAAAAATGTCTCTAAAAATAGATATTGCGGCCAACATCTATTTCTATCTATCTATCTTCTCTTTCCAATCTTTCTATTCTATCTATTTTTATTATATTTTTTATTCTTATTTTATTATATTAGTCCCCAGACATCCTATGTGCTAAATACATTTAAAACAATAAACTTATGAGATAACAAAACTAGGTTTACACATAAGACAATTAAATGGGGACTATTATTCCCAGTCCTAATTAATATGGCCACAAAATTTCAGGAGAATCGGTCAACTCGTTTCGGAGGAGTACGGGAACGAACATTGTGACACGAGAATATATATATAATATAGTTAATATGTTGCAGAATTGAAAAAAAATATCACTTAGAAATATCTATGTACAGATACGCACTAATACCAACACGGTCTTCTAGCTTAAAAACTAAAAAAAGATATGAAACCTGCTTAAAATCATGCAAATATTTATATTATATAGTCTTATACTGTTAGAGTCTATTTGTGTTTTAAAGTAAATCTGACAACAAATTGTCCATAAAACAAACACATAATAAAATCCGTATCTACCACGTTCTATAAAATCCTCAATTATAATCTCTAAAGTATCTAGATACCGTTCGAAGACAATAAAATACCAAGTTTTACGATACACGGTGTTAATACTAAAAGCTACGACCTTAGCACAAAGAAGCTTAAAGTTACCATAAAATCTGGTCAAAACACTCGGAAGTTACGCTTAGATGTCATTCACAAAATATTCACGAATCATGTCGTAAAGATGTTGGGGTTCCGTGACCAATAACTTAAGTTTTCACAAACAGTCTGAACAACAAAAACAACACGAGATTTTTTGTTGGAAGATATATGTTATATAAAAAAGTTCCATTACAAACTTTCCAAAAGCTCAAAGTGCTTAAATGTTCTGCATAGTTCAACTAAGCTATCCATTTGTAGAATCGACGTATTAAGTATCCCTATAAGAATACGGAAATAAACAATACATGTTTTGAAACGGTACGCTAACACTAAAATAGTATAACAATAAAAAATAGGTTTTATTACTTAATCTGTCCTCGTGTTTACATCGCCTCATTGGTTTATCGTAAAATTCCTTTTAAAACTTTCCTATCAAACGTATCTTCGGCGTTTTATTGCTCAACGCGTTATTTAATAAATATAAGATAATTAATTCAATTAATATTATAAATTTAATTAATAATCTATTCATCAAATTAATATTGTGAGTTAATTTTATAGGTTTGTATTATATGAGGTGTTAAAAACGTATTGAAAAATTTCTCATGCAATCGTATTTTGAATAATAGTTATCATAACAATGTAAAATCTGCCTCCTGCTTCCATTGTGATTGTCCCAATTCACAAGATCTGTCTATTAATATTCGATAAAGGCATTGTTTTTCATTGACTTAGATTATTATCTTAGACGATTATCTCGTCCGCTCTACGCTCTTGATTTGGGAACTGTCGTAAGGAACGTTACCTATGAAATGAATAATATTTTTAGTGTTGATTAATTAAGTCTTTATTACATAAGTATTTGTCTGACCATTTGTGAGAAGTCGAAAAAATAGAGTGCTATGGATTTCTAATACGAATCCAATCCAATTTTAATTATCCGCCATGACCGGTGCAGATGCATAAAGGTAATGTGTGTCACTCGTTACATGTACTCACAAAATTAGCATTGAATAGTGTGATTGATGATGCACGTATTTGCATGATCAGATAATAGGGCAGATTAGTTAAATTGATTGGATGGGCTCGCCTTTACCAAAGGGCATTGTGGGCTATAATTCTTTCCCGTTACTGATTTGCTTATGACGTGGGCATTTTATTTATTATTTATTTATTTTACGGAAACAAAACAGACACATCACAAAAATACAATAACAGAAAACGATATATGACAAAAATACAGAGCCATATTAAATGTTAACTGTAACATATTTATATTATTGATTTGGTTTTTCACTATATATGATTTACTTTGTATACCTCTTATTTACACATGCCTTGTGCGTTCTTTTAGTGTTATTTTAGTTAATAAATTCTACCTTTTTAAAATCAAAGCGAAAAAAATAAGAAATTGAATGAAGATGAAATAATAGATCTTGCTTAGTCCCATATGCCAAGTGGCATGATAGTTAGTTCACATTTTTCATGCTAATATCAAAGCTTGCATATTTCCTGTTTTTCCTTCTAAACACAATTTATTACATAGCATTGATTTACGATATTGTGTCTGATGGATCGCAGACAGTTAACCTTAGTAGGCATTTATTGTCTCGGACATTTCCCGACTCAAACGGTTAATGTTCACTGATCCCGGGCCACATTGACGTTTATTATTGTAAATTGATAAATTTACAATTTAAAAATAATACTGGTAATCCTATAAAGACCACATTTTCCCATTGATCACTCGTGTACTCAAAACCCGAATATGTTTACCCAGCCCGATTGGTGACATTATTATAAGTACTAATGTTTATATATGAGTATTAAAACTAACTGTTACCATGGCAACAAAAAGAAAACAATTGAAATAATATTGTCACAAAACTGTTACGGCAGAAAGCTTACGGTTTTCCAGACGAACATGGTTAGTTCGTCGTACTATTTCCAAAATGGTGATTGAAATAATAACTTGTCTAAATTTGTCCATTTACAAATGTAATCTAATCAGAATGACGTATTAAACTTATAGCCAAATAAAAAATTGTGTCGGCTTGTTTTACGACATTTTTACGGTTCCGATAGTGACGTTACAAATTGATGCTGTGTCATCGAACCGACACAGATTCCCATTTAATTAGATTTTTATGACTGACAAATGTTACATTGCGAAATGATATTTGTTACAAATTTATAGATAGCAAAGAGCATCTGTTATTATGCCAAAGCCTTCATATTACAATTTATGCAAACTATACAAAAACACCCTCGTTCGTTCAACCCTAGAGCCCTGAAGGCATCGCAACTAAATATTTGGACCTCCTATAAGGATGTGTGGTCACGCGCGAATACGCCTCATTCATCCTGAGGCCTCGTCCTTAGTAGCAAGTTAATTTAATTATATTGCCTGACATTTTAGACTCAAATAGAAAAGACTAGGTAATTAGTACTAGTGTAAGTACTGTAAGGAAGAATCGTTAACACAATGAATTAAAAAGATTTATACAAAAAATGATTATTGTCAATAATCTTAAACTGACTGTAAAAGTATACAATAAAACTAAATTTTATAATTTATATATGTTTTTGTTGCGTGGAATCCATAACGCTATAGCTGAAGCTACCTTATAACGCAACCTTATCTAAAATGAAAGGTTTCGCTACATTCATTTCATATAAACGGTATATAATTTGTCAATATTAATTGGTTAATAAAGATTTTATGTAAATATGGCTTTAATCGTAAAAAGAGTTTTCTGCTGAAATTAAATTAATTCGTACAAGCTGTTATTTAAGTTCATCAATCATCAAAAAATATTCTCGTATATAGTGTTTGTTTTATGAAATTCCATGAAGCTTTGATAAATCCAGTATTTTTCTCTAGAATCATTTAAATGAATACAGAGTGTGATTTTTTTAAAAAATAATAATGAATCTGCGAACTAATTTTGAGTCGATAACAAAAGTCATCCGAGAGTTAAATTGTTATTCGGCCTTAAATGCAAATACTGGTATCAGATAAGACTTGTTATGCAGGAATTTGAGAGTGCACCTGTTCAGTCGCCCCATTAGTGCATTATTTTAATGTCAACTTTTTATACTACGTTTGTTAAATAAAACTTTCCGAACTTACGGATTAGGTTTTCCCAATTTTCTTCAGTTGTAATATATTGTATATTTTAGTTATATTGAATGTTTTAAACCCTATTTTGGCCCTTTTTTCGTCGTTATATATAATATGTAATCTGTGGAGTTGATGTACGGGTTAGAGAAATAAAAAACAGAAGTATAATGTAGAAGAAATATAATTTATGTAAAGGTGAGATTATAAAAAAATATTTTTTTTGGTTATTTAGCGAATCGGAATTTCTCAGTTTCAATATGGAGACAGAAAGTTAATAAATCAGACTACAGTCTAGTAGTCGCACCTAACGTCAGCACGCGATTTATCAATAAATATTATAATTTATTAATTGATTCCACTGTTTGAAATAAAAAGAAAATGTCTGTAATGATATGGTTCCGCATATTTCGTTGGTTGAAATTTGTTACTCAGAAAACTCTAAGAAAATATAAAGCATATTTCGAAGCAATGCATTGTGAATATTAAAAAAATACATTTTTTGGTATATTATTGAAACATTTATTTTTCCCACAAAATTGTCTAGTTATATACTAATCAACGGTCCATTGGTAATTTCTATTCAGAATTATATTTGATCCCACCACTATAAGAGTATAATTAACATATTTGCCCTCTAATCTTTTAGCAAACTCTTTGCCTTTTGGCAAAAAGGCATTAACCGCCCACAGGCCATTAAAGGCACAATTTTAATCTCATATACCAACATAAATTTAATTGGCGCCGACTATGAATGCTATTAGCTTCTTAGTCAAATAAATTATCCGCGACCAATTTTTATTGAGCCAATAACACTAGAATATATAGGAAAATATTAGTAGATATTGGAATCAACTACTTCTTCGTGAACATACTATTTTTAATTAGAATAATATAAGTTAATATATACCTTATAGACAATGTCCAACTTATAAAGAAGTATTACATTTTTTGTGAGGAATAATATTAGCACCAGAATGTAGAATGCTGCTGAATGCTAGTAGTATTATATATATGTATATAATACTTGCTGACACGGTTAACTTAGTTCCGCCTTAGAGGCAATAAATAAACAGATTTTAGTAAGTATTTTCTTATAAATGAAGCATTGCGGAATTGTTATTTAATAGGTTGCACACTACATTTAAGCACCTTGTGTTACACGACATTTCTTGACCACATGATATATATGTCACTAAGCCGATCCAGACAGAAAAGTCTTTGTCCGTCTGCTGGTTCTAAGCGTCCTCTGTACCAATTTTTCGCCAAATCCGCCCAGCCGTTCTTGAGTTATAAAACTGTAACTTACGGACTGTCTTTTATGAATACATATTTTATAACTCTGACATCTATATATACTTGAAGCATTTTCTATCGGGACCAGAATCTCTTATATATACTTAGTCTGGCCATAAATACTGTTACTATTCAAAAAAAGAAAATATTACGTTTGAATTTGGAATCTGTCATTTTTATATGATTGCTTGATGTGTTTTCTTATTTTCGCGCCATTATATTGTTAAATATTTTGTTATATTAAAATGGAGTGGGGTGATAAAGAGAACCGAATCGCTGTGATTGCCTTACATAAAGTAGGTATGGAGAAAAGTGCAATTTTTAAAACCCTCCACCCGCTTGGTATTAGTCAAATGTTTGTTTACCGGGCTATTGATAGGTACAATGATACCTCCTCTGTTTGTGACAGAAAAAGATCTGGCCGTCCACGTACCGTTCGTGTGAAAAAGGTGATTAAAGCAGTTAGGGAAAGAATTCGAAGAAATCCTGTCCGTAAGCAAAAGATTTTATCTCGGGAGATGAAGATAGCTCCTAGAACCATGTCGCGTATATTAAAAGATGACTTAGGACTTGCAGCCTATAAGAGACGTACTGGTCACTTCTTAACTGATAATTTAAAGAAGAATAGGGTGGTAAAATCCAAACAACTACTTAAGCGGTACGCAAAGGGAGGTCACAAAAAAATTTTGTTTACGGATGAGAAATTTTTTACAATTGAGCAGTATTTTAATAAACAAAATGACCGTATTTATGCTGGAAGCTCTAAAGAAGCTTCGCAATTAGTAAACAGAGTACAACGTGGGCATTATCCCACTTCAGTGATGGTTTGGTGGGGTGTTAGCTATGAAGGGGTGACTGAGCCATATTTTTGTGAAAAAGGTATTAAAACGTCGGCACAAGTTTATCAAAATACCATTCTTGAGACGGTAGTTAAGCCTTTAACTAACACCATGTTCAATAACAAAGAATGGTGCTTTCAACAAGACTCGGCACCGGGTCATAGAGCTCGATCCACCCAATCTTGGTTGAAAACTAACGTTCCGGACTTTATCAGCACTGAAAACTGGCCGTCGTCAAGTCCTGACCTAAATCCATTGGATTATGATTTATGGTCAGTTTTAGAGAGTAAGGCTTGCTCTAAACGCCATGATAATTTGGAGTCCCTAAAACGATCCATTCGGTTGGCAGTGAAGAATTTTCCTCTAGAAAGAGTTCGTGCTGCTATTGATAACTGGCCTCAACGTTTAAAAGACTGTATTGCAGCCAATGGAGACCACTTCGAATAAACATTGTATATTTTTAATAGTTATATATTGATGTATTAAACTAACTCACTATGAAAGGAATAAATGTTACATATAAAAAAAAAATCGTGCTTTTCTTTATAACAATATTTATGGCAAGACTAAGTATACTAACTAATAAATAAACCACTGCGAAAGAAAATGTTTGGTAAACCACTTCCTTAATTTAATTTAGGTGATGGAATTTTAAAAGATCGTATAATTAACTCCCAAAATAGAGGAATTGTCATTGCGTTCGTCAACGCCACCACAGCGCTGATCCTTTGACACAATTCTTTGTAAGTATCAAAGGAATTTATTCCTACTTGGGTATTGTATAAGATAATATATCGCAGAAAACACAACAAAGGTAACCTTTGTTGTCCCTAGTACTTTTACTATTAGTATCTCTGAGCTTTCAGCGCTTTGAGGGTGATTATTGTTCGTGGATTCTACTTTCGGTTGAACTTATAGTAAATATTGAAATAATTATAAAGTTAAGAATGAATTAGTTTTAAGTAGGAGCATACTAAAGATCATTTTATACGAATTCAACTGGACGTGTAATGTTTTATTCAATTAACCTAGCCATAAGATAAAAAATAATTAAATCAACATTATTATAGTATTTACAAAACAATGGCCTGACATAAAAGCTATTTGTAAGCGTCAACATATTTGAAAACTCTTAATTTTAAAATATTAATGCAAGGAATTATCCAATTTTCTTCTAGTTAACATAAACAATAGTGTGACAGTTCAATTTGCCATTCATCTCATCGGCCGTTAATCTTCTATTCCGTCATTTATATAAAACTCTTTAACTCACACAACTTTCCCTCTCTCATTTCAGCTCGGTGGATCCTGAAAACAGAAGGGTAACCGTGAATAATTTATTGATTCCAAGAGCCGTGCATACGGGTAACGGGTGTGTGTGAAAGAAAGTTTTAATAAAGATATATTTTTTGACTTTGGTCTAATTTTTATTTAATTATATCTGTCCCCAAACATCTTATGTGCTAAATATATTAACAAACAAGAAACTTATAAGATAATAAAACAAGGTATACACACAAAACAATTATATGGGAACTTAAAACATGATTCTAGTCGATATATTTATTTTGTGAGTGTAAAAAAATATACACAATATTTTTTATAACAGTTCTCTTATATACGTTATGGCGGGAACCTCGGCCTAGGCACTGGGTTAACTATAAAATATACATATGTACAACTTGTTTGCATATATATAATTCAAGGTATTAATGTCGTGGTTTCATATCATATTCTGTAGGATACTTTCAGGACGCAATTTATTTTTGAAATTAATAAATAACATTTTTAATCGACCATAATTTCTCTCTGTTCTCTTCTCTCTCTTGCCACTCTCTAGTGAATATCGAATAATTAAAGAACAATATTTGGTTTTGGCATAAAACACCTTAATCAACTTACAAGCTCAATCACTTTAACTTGATTATTTCTATTGAGAATCACGATTAACGAGAGATTAATATAAGCGTAAACCGGAAGTGCTCTTAAACGCGCTTCCCGCTACAATGAGCCGTGACATTTTCTTCCAGACTGTCTACGCTCAGTTTAGAAACAAATTAATCACTATCCTATTTATATTCACAGTTAATTGTATCTGTAGAATGCGAATTTAATAAATCATTTTCACTTAATCACCGAGTTAAGCTAATTAATTATTTAAATAAGATAAGATCAGAAAAAAGACTCTACAGTAAATTGTGTTTACGGTCGTTATCTATCAGAGAGATGTTTTAATCGTGTCGCACATTGGACAGAGACCAAAAAAATTATATTCATTTATTAATGAATTAATCCGTGGAAATCTGTCCGTGGTGTAATATTTATATGTGCGGTTGGCATACATGTTATGTGTACAGTCGCCACGCGTCTAGACAACGTTACATTTAAATTTTATTGCAGGAACACCAGCTCGCATACGTATTTATTAATTTTAAACATATTTATTTGGCTCGTGCGATTTATAGAGACGACTACGTGTAGTGGATTACGAATTTTTAATATTTTCGTAATACCTATCATTTCTGTACGAGCGATTTTGAAATTTAAACAGGAATATATCTATTCAACATTTACCTAAAGGTGTACTTATATTTTCACTTTTAAAGTACATATTGTAATTGATTAAGCGTAAGTTACTTTGTTAAATGTAATTTTGGTTTTTTTTTATACTTTTTTAATAGGTTTTTACCTACCGTGTTGTATTTGCCGTGTGTGTGCCATATATAAACGTATTTTCTTTCTTACTATTGAGTAAGAACTGTGCTACCACCACCAGCCACTGCCAGTAGTGTGTTCTGCAAAGGTGACAAAAATTGGCACACACCATAACACTTATCAATGTCCGTATCAATTGCACAGTGGCGCCACCATCCGATTTGCAAACTTAAATCTATTCTTAAAATAGCTATACGAAAAATACTCAACCCTATTCGTATAGATACAAGGAACAATACGCGCATCCAACGTACGAGAATAGCCATCAAATATTGTGAAGACACACGCGAGTCGACTTAATTTCGAATGATGCCATTGGCTTATTTGAAGGCGGTATTCATACAAATTACACCTTAAATGTACTCTTTCCTTTCCCATTTGTCATTCTGGTAACTTAACAACGGGATGGTGTGAATCAAATGGCTTTTGTAAATCGCTCAGACGTGTGCGGAGTGTTCAATCGATGGGTTCGATTACGCATTTAGTGTCGATTACGATGCTATTCGATTGTAATGGATATTTCCTGTTTCAGTTATGAATAATATATTAACTGACGACATTTATGTTATTTATTAAATAACATAATGTGAAAATGTATATTTTTTGCACCAGGTATGCTTTAGATCAGTGGTTCCCAACGTGGGGCGTACGACCCACCGGGGGGCAATTTGGCAATTGGAGGGGGCATTTTGTTTTTTTTCTGTTTAAATTACCGCTCTAGTTAAGGGCATTTCATATCTTTGCATTGGTTAGAGTCGCATTTTCTTATTTTTCCATGGGTTAGGAGGGCATTTACTTATTTTTGCAGGGATTAGGGGGGCATTTTCGATTTTAGAATATCGAAAGTGGGGCGCGCACCTGAAAAGATTGGGAACCACTGCTTTAGATGCTTTGTAAAAATTCACGTGTTTCTTTGTGATGTAATTATTTCGAGTTTGTATAAAACTATTCAAAATTGTATTGCTCCAAATTTGATTAGCGACGGTAATATTATGTATAGCCTTGACAGTTAAACGTGTTTTAATCCAGTTATGTTTATTGCAAAAACAGTAAAATATAATTAATATAACAACTGATATTTTATCGGTTTAATTTCGCATAAATCAATAATATTATACAAACTTAATAAGCGATTACCAAACATTGGAATATTGGGTTAATAAACTAGGATTTCCATACGATTTACTCGGCTCACTAAATCTAATATGTGTCAACGATATGTCAAATAAAGATGGCGCTTTATTTGAAAATGGAACATTTCGCCCACCCATTTTGACAGCTCACAGATAAAACGGTATTAGATGATGTTAGAGTGCCAATTACCCAATTTAGTTTAATACTAAATACAAATATTTCATATGACATCTATCGTGTAGGTTATGGAGTTCGATAAATTTATGTATATTATTTTTACAGTACTTTGAGCAAGCCTAACCAACGGTAAAACTTTCGTTCGACTTTCGTACATAAGTTTTGTAGAATATGACAATATGCAATCAAACAAAAGATTACTGTTTGTCTATACGTACGAAGATTTGAAGCAATAACGCTAACCATGTCTATGATGCAAGGCATAGACACTTTGAGCAAACCAAAGACTGCTTAAGCGACATCTCAATCCTTTGCCAATATTACAAATGGCACAGACCATGTAAACTTCAAGCCGAGTGTCAGACACTGGTAGCGAAACCTAACCTAATTGCCGCGCGATAAATTCAACATGTCATACACACGTTCAGTCGACTGTTGTTGAGTCATTTTAATCGATTATTGTGTGCACTAAAGCATGTTTATAGATTCAACTAGTTACACAATTCGTTGCAAACAGAAGGTTTTCTATAGTAATAGTAGATATCTCATATTTTTCGCGAGCAACTCAAAGTCAAAATAACTTTATCTTATGGTACATAGGACCATTTGAAAACGTCTTCAATCTAAGTGATTCTACGCCTGTTCGTACGCGACCAAGCTGAGAAGAAACTGAGTTTTATTTGTTCATGATCCCAGTACACTTTTTCAAGAAAAACTAAGCTTCAGCTATGTATATTATATATATATTAATTATATTTAGATATAAACCTAGGAGTTAGTTGAGTCCTGTTCGTTCTCTAAAAAGTAAATAAATAAATCTCACACAGATTTGGTGATATTGGGCTGCTAAGAGATCTGGTTCTCACCATGGTTGACCCCATGGACACCCAGGGTTTTAATAGTTTACGGGCCCGGAAAGAATAGGTATTAATCCATTTTAGCCGCATCTCCCGTGAATTCCCTCCACTGGGAGCTGATTCTAAAGTTCGTCATTTTAACAATGTAAAATCCCCGCAAAGCTAATATATTTGTTCTACTCTATGGATTTTATTTTTTAAGATATGAAAATATCTGTACATATCTTTTTTGCAATATATATATAAAATTCTTATTTTAACAGATTACACTTGGACCACAAACCATAATTAAACTAAACCCCAAGATGAGTGAATCGTGCTCAAAATGATTAAGAAATAAAAGTCAGTAACCATTAAATCTCTTTTTCTGCTCAATTCTAACTCTTATTATCTTGTGTTAAGAGCGTTTGAATTTAGTTTGCGAGAGGTTCATGTTTCATAATATTTGTATAACTTAACACTGGTAGTGGCTTTAAGATTCGGCTTGTATCTACAGAACCTATTTATTAATAAATTTAATTTATAAAGCAGTGACTTTGATATTGCTCTAGTAGAAAACTTCTGTGTGCTATAAAAAATAAAATTATTTTATTTTATACAAATGGCAGACAGTTAAATAATACATAAATAAATGAGAAAGACTATAACACAAATTTAAGCTTTCAATTAGCAGTATATTAAGTGGAGGCATGCATCATCTTAGCAATTCTCTACTTCATAACTTACTTGACTGGCAACACAAACAAACTTCACACACTTACACAATTCTCTGAACACATTGCAAAATATAAACAAGGAAGTAATGTTGAGCTTCTTTTGATCTCCTGGGGTTTTCTGACAGCCTGGTACATAACGGCATAATTCGCAGGATTTGATGAGAAAGTAAATATCGTAAAATTATCTATAGATAGATTGTTGCTAAATTGGGTCTACCGTCGAGGTTTGCGGTGAAGTTTATTTAAGCTTTTATAGCTTTTGAAGCTCTGCTCTGCCACTGCGTTTCGTAATATTGTTAAGCTTTGATTACATCGCCTTAACACTAATGCTTCCTACATCAGTTTAGCAAAAGCTCAGTATTGTTCGGAGAATGTATCATATTTATGAAACATACTTTTTATTCTTAATATATTTCGGAATAATATTCCATGCTTTTAGTTACTGAAATACACCCAGTCTACACTTAGATTTCTTATTGAATACGCATTAAGCTTGGAATAAGCGTAATTTAAAATAATTAATACTGAATATTGGCAGTGGGGAGCCATACAAAATACACCTCCAGTAATCTGTTAACAACAACATCCAAAAACGGGTACAGATTTACTCCTAAAATAGCACTGGTAAATACATGGTGTAAATAAATGTCGGTGTATTGCGTCCGATTGATATATGGATGGATCCGGCATGTCTGCGACTATTTTACCATAGATTAAATAATAAAAAGTTACATTAATTTTATCTTTATTGTTCTAGTGTGTACTACTATTTTAAGTGTGTAGATTGTGGATTTCCTTGTGCATTTTCTTTCATATACCTAACTTATAAATTATACTTGATTTTGTTGAGTAAGTGTAAATTTCATTGTTAAATATGTCTTTAATTTTTTTTTTGCCTTGACTGAATTTAACTACGATAACGTGGTGAATCATGGTGCTTCTGTATATAAAATATTCTTTGCGTAAATAGAGTTCGAGGAAAGCATGAACGGTATTACGTTTAACTGGATTCGAATAATATTGACATTACATATTAAAAACATTTCCGAGTAGGGTGTAATGTTCCTACGAAATACCGATACGCGGATAATGGAGAATCGCTGTATCTTAAGACGTATCTTGGATAACAATGTACTTGTGTATAATACGATTTCTACTTCTGGTTGTCTCGGAGACCCTAAAATGTTTACAAATATATAAAGAGTATTCTGGTTGAAATGGCATACTATACAGTCAACGAATATTTAGAGGACAAATATCCCTTTAATGTGTCGGAAATTATCTCAGCAATTATCAGTTCAATTATTAAATGGCCTTGTGCTTTAGTTATTTGAATTAGTCATGTAATTAACATAATTTTATATGAAATATTTATTTTAAAAGAGCTATCGAGTTTGTTGCCGTTTCTTCTCGGTAGATAACTGCCTTCCGAACCGGTGGTAGTGTAGAAATTGACGATTCAAAAGTGTATAAGACCCACTTGAATAAAGATATTTTGAGTTTGATACCCGGTTTGATGCCAGGAAACCAAAAAATAGGAAACACAATAGTGATGTATACAAATCAATTATAAATACAAACACAGAGGTTAAATGTAATAAACATGAGTATATAAAACTTTTATACAAATATCTTATTCAGATAAAATTGCCTATAAATTTTGTCAATTCGACATACCAATTATCATATTATGAAAAGCTAGTTAAATATATTATTAGCACATAAACGTCGCGTCTGTCAGCTGATCAATGGCACCTGTTAAATAAGAGAAAGTGAAAATCTTAATATCACTGATTTCCTTATGTACTAAACGTAAATAGTGTTGTTTATGGTTCGTAAACCTTTATTCGTCGAAGTTAACTACATCACGTCACGCCATTTTCACTTGGTGTATCAAGATTCGAATCTGCGGGAAATAAAAGTATATAGTAAACGAGTATCAGGAGTGGGTACTTTGCTGTTTTTAACCGGTTTAAAGCAAATTGTTCATTTAATTACATTTTATATGCGATTGTAAGCGAGACACTTACAGTTATTGTAATAATACATTTAAGTAAACCAAAGAGAATATTTGTGATGTCTCTGTAAATCAATGAAAAATCCTATTCAAATTCCAATTTATTAGTTTTTTTGAGGTTTTTGGCTCTCGTTTTAACTACTAGCAAATAACTTAAATTCCGAAGTTTTCATACTACATTTAAGAATCATAATCGCTAATACTATTAAAGTATTGTAACTCTATTAAAACCAGAAAATATCGTAAAACCGCTATAAATAATTACAGTATCATAAATCCAAAGGTTTTCACATTCGCACTTAAATAGTTCTAATGTGGTTAATAACATCATTTGAATCACTTGATAGATCCACAAAGTAATTACAAAACAAGAAATTACGAAATAGAATCAATTAATGATTCTGTATTCAAATAATGTTGAAGTTTAATATTATCCTACAAATTATTACATAGAATAATATAGATTGCTGTAAATATTCCACATACAAAGATATGTCTTTATTTATTATGGCAGAATGTTTTTTTTTAAATTAAATCACCTAAATTGTTGTTCTGTCAGCGATTTTATAGTCGTTATGTCACAGTGATGTGTTATATTGTATGACAGAGCGACGATTTATTTTGTCTGCATTTCGCCGAGTTTTGACAGAGTGAATTACCGCTCAATCATGACACAATTCTTTTTAATATTTGTAAGAATCCTACGGATCTTTGAAGAGCGTTTAAAAAAAGAACAACACTTCAATTGTGGTAATTTAAATGTATAATCTGTAGTAATATTTTATCTGTGGTTTGATTTTGTTCTATCAACTATGCTTTTGTTTGTGCAAAGAAAATACAATAATATTTAGGGAGTGATAAATGTATTTAAACTAATTATTTATTAATTTAACTTAAAAATTTAAAATAGACCATAAATGAACACGTCTATGGTAAACTACGCGAAAGAAAAAAATATAAACTAGAAAAGATTGTTTTAATTTAAGCAATAAAAAAACTTGGCAATGAGTTGTTCAAAATGCTGTCTGTGATTATGATATTTTGTAAAACAGTAATCACGCTTAAAACTGATAGGTAAGCTGATTTTGTAGTGGGTATCATCTCAGACCAGTTTTTATTAACCCTCGTAGATATCAGAACATTTGTGACGTACAAAAGTGATCGCTGATACGATGTGGAAAATAAATAAACTTATAACAGTAAAAGATAAGTTTGTTTATTTTATAAGCTCACAGTTACTCTAAAACACCTTAATGCTTTGTCTTTAAAAAAATCCGACAATCTAGCAACGCTGTTCTCCAAAATATCAGACTGCATCCAACCTTGATGCATGCAGGTCAGTACAAAATAGAATTATTAATATTAGTTCAAGTCTAGACTGAAAACATTTCTCTCAAAATTCAACGATAATTTTATTCATAGCTATATTTTAAAACGATAATTCGTTTATCACACGTTGAAAAATAATTTTTAAATGTGTTTTATGTTGAGATATGAGACTTTTAGAGTCGTTATACCGACTAATAAATTGTTATGTCTTTTTTAGAGAAATTTTTACTTTTTAAACATAATACCTCGGTATTAAATAATTCAAGCATGTATATATATTATTATTATATATATGTTTATACACAATTATCTAGGTTTTGAGCATGCGTATCTTCTCCGCGTATGGTTCTTTGCGTTCGTGTTTCAATACTATTTTTAAAATATTTCACTAAGACACGCAATTCGTAAATTAATGAATAAAAAGTATAAATCAGTCCGCGTGTTGGCAACTCCGGTGGTCTTATTGTGTATGTGGTTGTAATCAAAACGAATAAATTAGTTCGACTTGCAACTCCAGTTACATAAATATTATGTGATATGTCTGAAGTTGATGTTGATGAAAAACTGAATAACATTCATCATGATGCCTCTAAGACATTATACGCGATAATCATCGTTTTAATTTCATTCGGCTTTAGTTATAATTTACTTAGTAATTTACCTTTAATTTGGGATATATTATGCAGAAGCTTTCGCCCGAGATTTCATCCGCGTGGTTTAAATACAAAAGGGATTTGGAAAATCAGTTTATTATTGGCAGAGTTCTGGAGAAATTTTGCGATAAAAGCCTATGGCCAAATTTCAACGAATTTGGTTCAGTGGTTCAAGCGTGAAATCGTGACATATATACAAAGAGATTTTTAACATTTATAATATTTGAATGGCTTATGTGTATAATAGATTTCATCGTTTATCTAACTAGTCCAGCGTACTAGGTGTAGTTAACACATAGTTAATGTAATGTATACTTAACTAGTTTCAACTTCCATGACCCCTGGACTATTTGTAGCCTGTTCCAGCTCCTGGCTCAACACAATGAGGTCATTACCGAGGCCTAGCCCATAAAATAAATGAAAACACTCGCCAATTTGCGACTTTATTTGCTTCAATTGACTTGAATGCTATAATTGGGTTTACAAAAGCATTGTATTACTGAGCTTTTTACTAAAAATGAATCTTAAAACTCTTTTAAAAACAACAAAACAACTAAAAGTTAAAAATACATTTTATACATTTCAAATAGGTAAAAACATACAATTTACTGTGACATATTATCCAGTTGTGTCCGCCATATTTCAATGTCCGTTTGTAATGAATTTGTAAATATTCTCAAAACCGTTTAAAACTGCATCAAATCCATCGATAACAGACTTAAATATTCAACTGAATATTCATTCGGATCGGAATGATTGATGTAGTACGCGAGCTTTTCACTCAAATAAATGTAGATAGATAAAAATGCGTTATTAAATACACCATTAATCTTTCTAATGGTATAACTTAACAACTAATTAGTTTTAATTGGGAAATATTAAAAAAACAGTCGCGCCTACGCACTGCCGCGTATTTCATCGATCGCGCCATATTGGTTGTCTATTATAGAGTATTGTTATTTAGTAGTGTCCAAGATACCATCATATCACCAAATAGGAACATTGAACGATTAGCAAAACTCTGATATCTATTATAATGTTACTTGACCCACCGAAAGACCTAATCTTCAAATTGATCCCATAAATGTGTGACCAATGTTAGCAGTACCAAGTATTTCTCTTATGGTGTAAGGGAAAAAATTCAAACCGTATTTCCTCTAACCGAAGGAAGGAAGGCCAGTCCAAACAACAGACTGGCCCAAGGCAATGGCTGCGGTCAAGAAATTGTATGTTTAGCGGTCGACAGGAATTCAGGATCTATGACGTCAGCATAGACTGTAGTTCCCATTTATATACCCATATTATAATCCCCTATGCCCCCTTCGAATTTCTATTATACCTTATACCAAGATGGGACTTTTAAAATATATTATTATTAAAGGCTTATCTATTGTAACTTTGAACATAATTCTCTATTATAGGCGTTGGTATAGTATATTTAAATTGAAACGAAATAAGCAATAATATTTCTTGTTATTGTAATTGTTTATTAAGGCTTCCAATAGTCAGAGGTTAAATTAAAAATATACATATTTATGGAGAAATAGACTTTTAATAATATGTTAAATTAAATCGTTATGTTCATATATACAATTGAGTTTTCATTACTAACATTATAGCACAAAGGTCTTAAGTTAATTGTAGGAATTATTGCTACTTAACATGTTATAAAGAAATCGATAAATTCAATGCTATGCGATAAATTGTCCGTTTTAAATCCTGTTCCAATTAAGTTAATGATAAAATGTTTCGTATAAACTTCACCATAATTCTTTAGTTAAAATCTTATAAACAGAAACGGCATAATTTATATGGTAATAAGCATTATGTAGACCACAATTGGAACCTTTAATATTAATTGAATAAAACCAATCAAACTACACGACACCGGAACATTATCAGATTTACCAACACGGCCGGCTGCCGGGTGTTTTGACAATATTTCAAAGAATTGCCTAATGATTCAATTTAATTTCGCTTTGTATATTGTTCGTACATTAATAGAATTAATTATCTAAATTAAAAGAATTATGCTAACTTTGTCAGTAAGTAAATTAAAAAAGTAGTTAAACGAAAGCTTTTAAAAGGATATTATAAATTGTCAGATTATTTTGATGATGAAAAAGTTTGGGAATGAATTAGCTCCAGCTTACCCTTGCATTACAAAGTGTACTGGGATCATTTCCAAAAAAAAAATCAACCAAGCCGAGTTTCTTGCCTGCTTTTTCTCAGCTTGGTCGCGTACGAACAGGCGTAGAACCACTTAGATTTAAGACGATTAAAAATGGTCCTATGTACCTTAATGAATAAAGATATTTTGACTTTGAATTAAAAAAAAATATCATTATATTTTGAGTTTGAGTTCAAACTAATTACTAATTTTTACAAATACAAAAAGGAATTATTTAAAAAATATATTCATCCGATTTATGTAATGTGTAAATTAAAAAAGGCAAGAGAATACATGATTATGCTGTCAACAAATCAATTACTCTTATTTTATTTTATTTTAACAACAAAAAACACGAACAGAAAAAATAAATAAAAATATATATATACATATGAACAAGTGGAGTATATTATGTGAAGAACGATCATTTAAGTGTGTGTGTGTGCAATGGTGTTGCTGTGTGAGTGAGTGTGCGAGGTTGAGTCTTAGTTTTCTCTCTTGCAAACATCAATTTAAAATTGTAACAGACTGAATAGCTATTGCGATTTTAATAAAAAAAAACCATGACCTATCCTGAACGATAATAAGCTGTTGAGTTATCGATCATATTGGTATATATCAAAAGGATATTTTTCTCTACTAATCTGATTAACCCTTAGGTCCCGCGTCGTCATCCGCTCACAATCAATTGAAACGAGATCAATAAATTTTATGAATAAATAACAGGCAAAATTATGTGTGCCGACTTCCTATATCATTCCCAACTCTATCAAAACCATCTTCACAACAATCCGTTTATGGTAATAGTTCTATTGACCCCGCAACAGTAGATCACAAATTCTATCACCTCATCGTATGGTGACAGTAACGGGAGCCAACTTTCACCTAATTACGACACCAACACGATCATAAAGTACTGTATTTATGGCCTTCGCAACGATCATATATAATTAGGACGTGTTCGATGGTAGGAAGTAGGTTGGTGATTAAAACCCTTCAGTAAATAACATTTATTTTAATGAAAATCCTCAGTACAACCAGAATCAGTCAAAAGTATTGAAGGAAAAAAAGATGAAAATTATTTCCAATAAAATTACTCGATTCCAAAATGAATAATCAATCTATTATGTATTTTAATTTAATTTTCCGACGACATTGCCTAGTTAAAATTATTATACTCTTAATCAGCAATATATTAGATTATAATTAATAATACATTAATAATAAATTTTATTTATTATTAATGTATGAAGTCTAGGTAACATGAAGATTCATGTTACCTAGACTTCATACATTTTAAATTGAATATTTTATAGCCCTAATTCATTATTTTTACTGCATTATTATACATAATATTTATTGGCCTCCAAATAAATAAGAACCTGCTCTGGCGCTAAATTTAATGTTGCCATGCGCAGGAAAAACATTTATAGTCTACAGACTATGTTTCGCAGATAGCCGTAAATAAAGAGGTTTGCTGTAATTGGGGCAGAATGATAATTATGTGCATAATTTGATTACTGGTAGCATTACAGAGAGTGAATTGCAGTACTAAGGTTAGTTGGTTTTGTTTTAGTCTTTGGGAATTCTCCACACATAAATTTTTGCCCAAAGGGATTTTCGTTCTGTCAAAAAAGATTACACCTTGCTGAAAACACTGTGTTTATTAAGAACGATGGTACATTTGATAAATCAACATCCCGATAAATATTCTTGACACCATGTTAGAAACGAGAAATGTATAGAAACTATTTGTCTCTTTATAATTAAAGAATACTTTTATATGAGTATGATCGATTCATTAGTTAAAAACACGAGTTTGTACTTATGAATTCCAACAGACCGCGCAATAGTATTTGGTTCAAACCGCTTTAAATTCCTATCATACATTCTTAGTAGATAAATAACCACTAGATGATTTTGAGTTTTATTAAAATTCAACGTTTTATCATTAATTTTATATGAATTTAAACAATGTATGTGACATAAACAAATCTCTGCTTATTTTATAAATACGATTGCAACACTTTTGTCTGGTTCGATTTTACACCTTAACTACTGAACAGATTTTATATTTTTGCTGTTCCTTGGTACTTTATAGTAATACTGTTTATTCCATATCTATTGGTGGAGCCAGTGAGAGCAACTCCTCCTTCCAGCCATCAAGTTAATGCGGATATAATTTTGACTATGCCCTGTTGACTTTAAATATCCCTCAGAAGACAGCATACGAACTAGAGACTGGAATATCCCTATATTTCCAACACTCACAATAAATAGATTCGCCCTATCACCGTCTCATTTATATCTTTGAAAATATCATCAGATACTATTTATATTTTTACTACGTTTTCCTAGAAATCGTCGTGTTTTCAAAGCTATTGATCACTATTACGGTTATTTGCAGAATCTCAGACATTTCTTGTCACATTCAATTGGATTATCGCCAACCGGTGGTCTGATCCGTCTCTGATACTAGAATTGCAATTTGTATGAACATAATAATGAATAAAATGAGCGAGAAGCTCACATAAAAAGCTCGATGGGTGATGTTTTTTTTTCGTCGCACAAACCAAAGAACATTTCATTTCTGTTGTGACAATTTGTAATATTCCTTTGAAAAATAAGAGCATAGATAATAAATACAAAAACTACATGAGACAACATTTTTGCCGATTTTCTCCCCACTCATCTCTTGTAACAATTATATTAGATTGTGAATAAATATGTGTATTAGTTTATTTTTAATATACAAAACAAACGCTTTAGAAGTTGGCCTATATAGATCTCTTCTCTCACTTATTGATTTTTTTAAAGTTCTATACACCCCAAATAATGAATTAATTTAATAATAACTATTAATTGAGAGAATTAAAGTTTCTGACCAAAAATATAAGTCGTTTCTTTAACAAGGTAATAGATATTAAATTTAATTACGTTCATTGTGTTACAGTAGACCTTTGATCTGGTAATGGTTATAAACGAATGTCATATTTTATAAGTAACCAACAAGTGAGCCGTATTCATAATTATAAAACTAATTCTCAAGTACAATCTAGGGCTCATAAGTCCAGGGCTTATCTCGAGGCGCTAGAATGAAGATGAACCAGTCTTGACTCAATGTCATGGACACCTGTCGGTGTGCGTCATGCACACACGTAGTAAACGTATGTGAATTCGGCGCAGGCGCAACATTGCAATTACCAACTGATATTATCCAATGATTTTAATGTTATCGCTTCTAGGGCTGTCTGTGTAAGGTATTTTTTATTCATACCCCTGAGTAGATTGCCCCAACACCCAACAAGTACAGAGGTACTAAAGCGATCTGATCTTTGGTGCTATGACATAAATTGACCCAATTATGTGAAAGAAGTGGTAATTTCTGATATACTGCTTATGTTGGTACATCTGTAGTATTGTTTATTTGTCTTGTGTGGAGAATGGCTAATGTGTTTAAGTGTAGGACGAGGGTGTCAGGACTTAAGCACGTGCTGTGCTCAGAAGACGTACAGCCAGTGCATATAGAATAAATACTACATGCAAATATGGTGTACCATTGACAATTGACGATTAACGGTAACTTTTGGAACAGAGCCTCCATTCATAGAGTATAGGCAAAGAGCAGGTACCAATTTACTCTTAAGGAAAACGATTAAAAATGAAAAGTAATGTAACGTAAAATCTATTTTTTTTTTAATTATTTTATAGAAGACCACGAGTTTAACTTGAATGGAGATATATCTGACAACGTGTCGGGAATGTCATGAGTGCATAGCCAGCAAGAATTGGTTCCATAACGTGGTGGTGCTTCTTTTTTACAGCAGATTTAATTTGCAATGTGAAATACAACCACCATTGAAGCATTGAATTGAGGTCAACAGTCAAAACCAAAATGATTAATTATAATTATAGGTGTATTCGTAAAGTATATTACACCAGAGAGCTATTATGTATTCAAATGCTAAAGTATTTATGTTAGAAAATAGATGTTAAAGTGTCAGCAAAATTTACAGCCCTGCGCACCGCATAGTGATTACCTCCTGCGCGCGCAGAACATGAATAATGCATAAACTTGTTAAAAACGCGTCAATCTCCCATTCTGTTGGTTTATCACTCGCAAATGATAGTGTCGATGCGGTCTCGTCTTACTTGTTACCCTTAGTATGTTTTTCATTTATAAACGATACGGTACAGGGTAAAAATGGTAGTGAAGCTTACTTCTTCAATAAACAATTTCTAGAATTTATGGTTAGAGGCGTCTGGTCATGCGTTATCTGTGAAAACAGAATATAAACACACAAAGTAGATTGATTTTAGCACTGAGATGTATAAATCAATTTGCAATTACAAAAATAATTTAAAAACGTCTGTTAAATTAATGAGAAAGTGCAACCAGACATGACATGTCACTCATGACAGTGACAGCACAAAATAAACCTTCCTGAGACAATTGCGTGCAAGTAGAATCTGTCACGGAGCAATTCATTTTGAATTGGACATAATTTGTGACCAGCACATCCACACAGAGTTTGAAAAGATGTGAAAATACCGTTCATCTATAAACCGTAAAGTTTAACATATATGTTCGCATATATAAGTGTAATCGATTTGACGATATTTTATCTCTAATGGTCGATAGAACTAAGAAAAGCAGGTACACTTTTTGTTACCGCTCAATAGATGAACAATTCTGGCTTAAGACTAAAAGTCTAGCCTAGTCCACTATTAAATATAAGCAAGTCTCCCACAACACTACTTAAACTCTATTTTAACACACTTTGATGTTTCAATTATTTAACTTATCACTTAGGCTCGCACCAACACTAAATATAATAAATATGAAAATAAAATTAATAATTTGTAGCTTGTTTTAGTAATAATTTCTGAAGAGACTTGAGTTTATTTGTAGAATTGCCAAGTCATTATAATTAAAGTTATAAACACATCAATTTAAAATAAATAATGCGGATGTGGAAATTTGAAAAAGAAACAGAATTAATTCTTAATCGCAACATGTACTTTCATCTTCGTTAAACCAGTTCTCACGGATTCATTGCATGTTAATTTACAGCGAATATTAATTAAAAACAACTTTATAGTAAATAGTCAGAACTGGTTGCTCGTATTAATATAATCTGTGGTCTGTTCTACTTGTCTATTACTTTGTGTACTCTGTGGGGGGTTTGTGGTATCTATATTGTTTCACAATGATTGCATTAAATCATTTAAAAAATGTATTATAGCATTTTATTTTATTTACACAGCACAGTACACACATAGGACCATTTAGAAAAATATTAAATCTAAGTGATTCTACGCCGGTTCGTCACGACCAAGCTTTCTTCTCAGCTGGCAAGAAACTCGGCTTAGTTGATTTAGTTTTTGGTAAAATTTAAGTTAATAATTTGTGTGTAAATAAATAAATAAAATAAGTAACGATAATTAATTAAATAAATATGTACTTGTAAAAAACTTGTACACAGCTTGTAAGCTTTGTTAAGAATTAATAAAAAAATGTTGATTATACCAGTTTACCCACACTAGCACTACCTATGTTAGTCTAATAGCAAACGTTAACACAATATAAAATTATCTTGGGTTTATAATATCGCATAAGAGTCACCAAACATTATATCTTATATCATATTAAATTATATGATAAGTGTAGAGTAAATGTTAAATTCAAATTATGAATCAAGTATTTACGTCCTTAGCCTATGTAACGGTAATCCCGTGTTATTCTGGACATAGTAAAAGATTATCTGGTCAGTGGCGTATTGAAGTTTTGCCAATTTCTCGATTGTTGTCATTAATAGATATTACACACAATTATATTAGAAAATATTTCACAACCGCAATGTAATGAACAATTGAGTTTTAAAACATTGACATCTTACACAATAAGCGTCGCTGTTTTAAAGGACTGATAACACTTAAGATACAGAATTGCAGCAAAGATATGTGTGACTTCACTGTATGTGTAATTAATTTATTTCCGTATTGCATAAAGACGAGTTACAAAAATAACAATGAAATTAAAATAACGGACATGAATGTCATTAAAAAAAAATTATATTCATCGTTTTCCGTTAGAGAAGTTTTATTTGAGTATGTGATTACGTAAATCGTAGTCAATATTCAATAAGTAAGTAACGTCAAAATAAGTAGTAGATTATTAAGAAAAATATATATGCACTTAATAAATAATTAAAAAATTTGCATGTGGTACGAACACTTAACTCATATAAAGTAATGGAACGTTAGCGCAATATTATTTGAGCTAAATAAACAACTCGACGTATGATTTTTAAGTAGGTAAATAATGCTGCGAAAACCTACAATAATTGTTAGGCAAGCTAAGGGTTTCGTAAAACTTAACATTAAATTGCTAGAGTAATTAATAACATAACGAGCATAATGAATGATGTGCCATCGGTTTTATTGCTAACGTTTACGGTACTTTACGCAAGCGATATTTCAAATGATAGAAGTGTCAAATTACAACTGAAAAATACTTAATATTTTTGGTCAAAATACAAAAGTCTTTCCACCAACTTTGATTTTGTGCCCTTTGGAGAAGAGTCTTTTGGACTCTGGGGTATAAGTGCACAGGCGCTTATTAAGAAATTAAGTTGGTGCCTGGTAGTCAGCACCGGTGTTCCAAGAGCTGGTGATTTTCTCGTTCAGCGTATAAGCATCGCGATACAGCGAGGAAATGCCTCCAGCATTATGGGAGGCAAGGACCAGACTTTTTAAATTTGTTTGAGTTGTGCGTTTTGTTTTAATTTAAGTTATATTTACTTAAGGTTAGCGTTAATAATATTTATTTTAAATGTCATTATAACACTAAGAATATAAATTATAACATGTATTCACAATATTTTTATACATTACTTATTACAATGAAGTACTATGTTTAGGTATTGACTGACATTACGACAGTATTTGGACATTGTAAAATATTTCACATATCGTTCAAAGCCTTATAAGAAATGGTACTTTCTTAACTCTAACACACTTCTGTAAATTAAAAACACTTTTATTCAAAGTATGTACGTTGCATATGTGTAGTGTCACTTGCAGACAGAGCTGATCGATTTAGCATCGATAGTTTTATTGTTTATCCGAGTGAGTGACATGATATAATTAAAGAGCAACAAGGACACACTGACTGATACTTTATTTAGATTCGGTTATTTTAAAACAATTTAAGATGGCGTTAATTGATGTTATATACGCCTTTCACTGTGTTAACAAGTATAAGCTTTGAAATGCTTCACGCGTTTAATACGGTCCTCGGTTTAAATCACAATCAGTTAGTCAGACATTTCTAACGTGTTTTAAAAGTTAATATCAAAATAAATTAAATTTTAAAATTGGAAAAAGAAATGAAACATTAGAACGATCATCTACAATGCTCTCTAATGTTTCTTTCTTCTCTCAGGTTTTGTTCCATTTTTTTGGATTTCACTGCTGTATTCTAGCTTTAGATTTATCCACAATGATCGGGGATGTATTCTTATATATATCTTGATAAATAACAGTTTACACTTTTACTTGGAAAACAACAAAATATTTAAAAAAAAAAGTACATTTACACGACTAGAACACAACAAAAACTAGCACGCCGCCATGTTAGTTTTTTTTTAAATGGTGGCTTGCTAAACTATGATGGACTCTGTGGTTTTTGAAGCTTACTAGGCAGTAAGCTTTAACTATAACGAGCTTTACTAGGTAGTAAGTTTAAAGTAGGGTCTATAAACTGAAGTTTCTATTGAACATTGCTGTGTTAGGTAAAATCGAATAAATATAAAGTATGCGAAAAAAGATAGTTACTAATGAAATAAAAATATGGCAACTTCTAAAAGTGGACTTTGCTGGTTTTGAAACCAGACATACATACGAAATAAAACCGGAACCATAGTTATCGACAAAAATTAAGTATGACAAGAAATTAGTTTAAGATATTTATTTCGTGTTCGTACAAAGCTTACAGAGAGTTTCCTTTCTATGCATTTTCCTTAAAATTTATTATTATTAGCCTGTCGAAGCCGACGTTGTGATGCAATAACTTCGCAAGAAGATAGTACCTAGATGATATTTTACAGAATAGGTTAGTATAACTGTCAATCTAACACAAAAATTAGGCTAGACAAGCAGTGTTTCTTGCCAGTTCTTCTGGTCCGCTCAACGCTTTTGATTTGCGAACTGGCTCTAAATGTAAATGTAGAGTCAAGTTTTATTTTTTGGGGATTCATACGTGTACCATAATTACCTATGTGAATAAAGACATTTTTGATTTGATACAGAATGGGTTTTAACAGACGCGTAAAAATTACAGCTCGTCATAACGCGTCGTTAAAATTTGTGAAAAATATTACGTTCTATTGATAAAGCACAATTGTAATGTAATTTAAACCCGTCCAAGTCGTGATAACAAGATTTACTTTTATTTTGACATAAACAAACGCAGACAACAAATACCAGGTAGTAAATTGCGCTTGTTCAGCCGGCTAAAACAATATTAACATTGTTTCATAATTATAATATCATTTATATAATAGGAGCTGACCCGGCAAACTTTGTTCCGCCTTAGAGGCGATAAAAAAGCAGATTTTAATTTTTTTATTTATAAGACGTGTCCTTAATATGGGCGTGTACAAGAGTGATGTTTATGCTTGGTCGGGCCTTTTTTTTTAAATTCCTCTCTTAAGAACCATGCTCTTAAGAAAAAGAACGAAATCGGTTCAGCTGTTCTCGTGATTTGCGCATAGCAACAAATTTGGCGTTTCATTTTTATATTATAATTATGAACACATAAACTAACAAAAATAACTAAAGAACGATAAACATAAAGTTAATTAAACTCATTTTAAAAGTTTATTTTTAACTCCGGAACATGAGGAGACTATTTAATAACTATAAAAAAGTATTAGTTAATCCCTAGAGATGTAACAATGTGGGAGACAGGTCTACATGCTTGGATTGCGGCTATTTGATCCCTATGACTATAATCATAAGGTTTACCACTCAATATCTAGGAATTAAATGGATAATTGAAGTCTAGAAGTTTTTATGGACGGGGGGCATTGACTCGCTTCTCTGTGGGCAATATTTTGTTTGATCTATCGGGTATGGAGATAGAAAAATATTTACGTTATTGTATTACTTTACATAGGCTAATTTTACTATGGATTTATACCAAATATTAATAAAGTTAAATCCCTATATTCAGTACAGTACATATGACTATTTTGAATCATTTTAAGTCTAAATGATTCCACGCCTGCTCGTACGCGAATAATGTGAGAAGAAGAGATAATGATTTTCACATTGTTGAAGCTACATTTTGTTACACTAATTTAATTGATCCATTCCACTCGTATCACCTTGATGCCTGTGGCTTGTGTCCTTACCACGCACCACCACGTTATGGAACAAGCTGACCGCCACGGTATTTCCGAACCACTACGACTTAGGGACCTTCAAGAAAAAAGCGTACAAATCCCCAAAAAGGCCGGCAACGCACTCATGAGTTCCCAGCCACGTGAGTGTCCATGGGCGGCGACTTCACCTCTATGGCGGGCCTCCTGCTCGTTTGCCCCCTTTTCTATAAAAAAAATCCTGAATTTCTGTATAATATAAACACTGGAGAGATATGCATACCAATAAATAATGTATGTTTATTAGAAAACAATAAATCTATGTTGTTTGTGGGATTGTGGCCGACGGCGAACATCAAAGACATATTTTGAACTTCGTTAACTAAATTGGGGGCTTCTTTAGAACAATTTATTAGATGGAAACTTTTTTTTGTTTAATTAATGCAATATTTATTTTAATTTTCGTGACATTTTGTGGAAACTTGAATGTAAACGTCAAAACCATAAACTTGCAACCCTACATTTCCCGCTTTTATTTTGCAAGAAGGCTAAATCGTAGACAAAAATAAACAGAGAAGCTCAATCTTTGTAATAATAGACTAAATTTCTAATAGTTAACAATAATAACTGAAAATCTATTTTTTTTAAATTAAATAATAGCACATTTCATAGTAAATTAAATAATTTGTCAACATAACAAATACTTTATAAAATAGATAGGTTTTGTGTTCAAATAACGGTTCTGAGAATCTATTGTGTGAACAAAGATGCCGAGTCGAATAAAGTTCAAATTAGTGAGTCATTGTATAATGAGGTGCTATTAAAAATCGACGAAGCTTTTCTAACCACAAAACAAGAAGTCAGTTAACTTTTCACTGAGCCAGAGTTAAACAAACCGTTGTACAATCATGTATAAAAGTATTGATATTAAAAATCAATTTGTATTATTAATATTATTGTGTTGATTCAGTTTAATTTGAATAAAAGTTTACCACATTTCCGAGTTACCTGGCATCGTGAATATGTTAATAATTTTGTCCAAATGTTATGACAATTAATCTCACATCTAATTGGGACGATTTCTCGACCGTCCTAGACTGACAGATTCCCCAAGTGTAACTATAGTCTCAAAAATATCTAAGCCAGACTATTTCATACAGTTGTAAAATAAAAATACTTTGCCAGTGAAATTTATGATCATAATGAATACACCTGTTCTCAATAATATTAATATAATCCAAAGAAACATAAAATATTTAAAAGTAAGAAGATGAAAATATTTTCTATAATGAATTACATTGTGAAAACATATTTATGATAACGTTCAGACAAATTGCTTATTAGCTTTTTATTTATTCATTTTTATTTTTGTGTGGGAAAATATGTAGGTACTAGTGATTGTCTGTGGTTTGTGCCAAAATACTTCTGTTATATGTCCCGTATTTAAAAAATATACTTATTTTTTAATAATTGTTAGTTTTTATATGAAATCTGTTTACAATAATTGATAACGAACAAACACACTTGTGTGGCCGAGTGTGAAGAAAGTTTCCGAAGCTGTTGTTTACAAACCAAAACCGCTTAATGATAGCGGTTGCACTCGAGTGTTTGCTTTTTACTCGGCTTAACCGCGTGGTTAATTTTTAATCGATCAGTTAGAAGAACTCAGTAATGTTGCTTTTGAAATACACAGCCGAAAGTTTGTATATTGAACATCATACTAACAACATCTATATCATAGTGGGTCGTCTGGAAGAGATCGCTTATTAGCGATAAGGCCGCCCGTTGCTCTTATATGTACTAACATCTGTTAACGTCATTTGCTTCTAGTGTTTAAGTGCAGTAAAGTGTAAAATAAATAAATAAATAACATCTTCTGTATGTAGCAGAACACTTGAATTGTAACTAATATTAAAATCGCTTGTATAAATATAAAAAATATGTATCTCTTTTATGTGTGCGCAAAGCGTGTGTGAATGTATTACCTCATTGACATTGTATTATTCAATCCGCGGCATATAACCCAATGGAAGAACATAATATAATACTAATTTGAACACAAAATCTTTTCTATGACACAAATGTTTCAATATTCAAATATCTGTATTCCTATCATTAGAGTTCAAACACGGCCGTTAAGTGTTTAACACATCTAGATTAAACCGCAAAATCTAATATTAGCATAGATTTATTGCATTTTATGGAAATAAACCTCTCAAGTTTATACACGCCATTTTGGGAGCTTAAATGACATTTATTGGTTTAAGCAATGTTTAAAACGTTTAAGCACTAACTTATGTTATGAACTGAATAATTAACAGCAGTTGAATAAGTGCCTTAAACAGTCTAGATTTGAAGTTTAACTGTGATAAATGAATACTGCTGAAAGCTATAAGCTTTTTTCTATGCGCCAGATAGCGATTTTGTTCTATAACTATGTTTATATAGATTGTTCTTGCTTTCTCATACTACATTTAAATTTTTAGTTTTCTTTTTATAATAGAGCTCAAATATTCAAGTCAACCTATGTTTACTATAATTAAGTACATAATTAGTACCTGATAATATTTTTTATAAAAAGGATTACAGGAAATAAAAGCCTTCTTTTAATATTAAATACAGTTATCCTCTTGTAAATGATACCGCTTATTATTTAACCGCGATAGAAGAATATTAAAATGTGTTTGTTTCAGCCTACCTGTATAGATATAGATCTGCCTAACTTCATGGCAATGAAACGCAAGAACAACACTATTTAGCACACCTTTGCATGTAAGTATAAAATATCACAACACTGCACAGCACTGTAGCACTATACAAAATTCGAAATTTTGCGCTTGCCGGGATAATGTGGACGGCGGGTGCGCGCGCTGCGGACAAACTTCAAACTGAGCAACTGACGCGAGACGCCAATAAAATGAAACTTTGTTTTTTTTTCATTTATTTTGAAACCAAAAGAAAAATCCCCGAAGTGATATTGACGATGCCTTTTACACGACGCTTCACGCGTCGGACCACCGCGCGTCATTTTTGACGGGCTAAGCGGATTGGGCGCGAAATTAGCGGAGTCCCAAAGCCTACTTTGGAATTAAATATGACAGCCGTCAGCTTCGCGCGAATATGTTTTGATATCTTTATTTCGTATGCGCTTTAATTCTTAGTGCTAATTATGTTTCGCACGGGAGGTCTGATCCTAGCTAAATAAACTTAAATAATTGTAAACAAAAAGCTCAACACTTTTTTGTGTATTTTTATATGTTAATTAAGAAATAAAACATCTAGTTTTTAATGGCGATGTAAACGTAATCGACTGTTATTTTCTGAAACCCTTTACAACTATGTAATTAAAGATATTTCACGCTCGTTCACAGACAATTAAAAGTATAATTTACGTTCAAGCACGATCACAGAGACAGTTAATGAAGAATAACGATGTTTATGTAATAATATTGACCACTTAATATGCAAGAAACTGGATGTAAGGGAAACTATAAAATCGTGGTGGTAAGTAACCGCATAAGGTTTTTCTTGAGCTTTTTAATTTTCATTAGTTTAGCTTCGGAAGCTTGCTGCAGCATAAAGTATGCTGGCTCAAGGGATGCCGTGCCGTGTACAACGTTCTGGTGATATCTGGAGTTAAGACTATCAACTTTTACTGCTTTTTCTTCGATAGTAAGATAGTATTTTGAGCTCTCGTATCGCCTCGGTGGGTTAACTATATGGAAAAAAGCAGCATTAAGTAAGCAGTAACCAGTAAGGCAGATTATAAACTCACTTAAGAGTAGCCGATTGACAGGCAGACGTTCCTGTTAAAATTGAAATCATACACCGTTACATAATGTTAATTAAAATTTCGCCCTACTAATATTTTAATAATTTACATTATTTTTTTTATAAATAGGTGTTTAAAACATTTTTTTATAAATATGACGTTTAAAAATTCATTCAGATTAATAGGGTACAAAAATATACAAATAAAGGTAAATGCATATAAAAGAATTAAGTATGCGCTGGTAGTCAGTATCGGAGAGGTGGTGCTTTTCTCGCCCAGCGTATAGGCATTGTGATAAAGAGAGGAAATTCCTCAAGAATTATGGATACTTTGTCACAAAGACCGAAAATTCCAGATTATCATCATTATGAAAAATCTTCTTCGTTAAAAAGTTAGTAAACAATACTTAAATCACTACAGAGTACAACAGTATAAATTCATTTCACAAACAATAGAACACAAATGTATAAATAAAAGATGTGTTATTTCTTTTAAAACTATTATATTAAATATCTATTGCAACGAGATTCATACCACATCGCATCCCAACGGAACATTCACCACTCTTAACAAAATCAAGTAAAGACTACAAAATTATTTATTTAATGTTGCGGGTTAAGTGTATTTACAAATTACGGTAGTGACATTGGAATAAATATCCGTGATGAGTTTACCGATGGACAAAACATGGTGAAATTCATTTCACCAGATAAAACTCAAGTGAGGAGGCAACGTTGGTAAAAGCTGGAGGAGGCTTTGGATTATATTATAAGGCCCACGTTGGGGAAGGAGGCAGATATGATACTCCTTCAGTGCCTTTTTCCTGCCTTTCGCTTAGTTAGTCAGTTTAAGTCAGTACAGTCAAGTCAGACCAATAGTTTTAGCTCTCTACTCTACTTTTAAACTTTTTAAATACATCTGAATAGTAGCAGTTATTATACTAGTGAATTCAAAGTACTTAGGTAAACTAGCAACTGAGTCATATGTTCTTTGTACTAAGATCAGAAAAAGTGTTTAATCAACGCTATACGAAAGTAAGCAATCTAAAAACAGCATGACAAAAAGTACCGATGTTTTTTTAATTTACAAAAAAATGAGCGAAATATTTTTATTATTTCCTAAGATCAGAATGTCGAAACGTTAGAACTTTTTTAACGTAATGTATACGATATAAAATAAAAATTGATGAACGTGAAATTTTCGTTGAGCTTATGTTAAAAGATTATTAGATCGCTGCTTAATCGAACGATTCTATCTAAATTTTAACCTACGGCTACAAAATCGTAAAATTAAACACAAATCTCACACAACTTCATCATTTTCGTAATTCCTCTCGCATTTTTGTTGAACAGACAAAACTTTAGCAGTTTTTTTTTATTTGTACAATAGTGTACTTAAGGGTCTTGTAATACGGGCTATATTCGATCGTTTCATTGTATTATCAAACAATTTCGATACAAGACAAATGCACGGCGTCACCTGAGGGCAAAATCTCGCTTCTGACACGTTATTATTTGCTACAAAACAAAATAGGTGTTGCGCGAGCCAATTGCAACTTTACCGCAATCAAAATAAGGTTACATCTCGCATATAACAATGTCGCGGCAGAATGAAAAGATTTATATTCCGAAATTGCATCTAAAAGTTTTAAATCATGTTTTTGAGTTTACTTTTCGAAGATTTCAAGTTAAGTTAAGCAATTTTACATTTAATAACGAACGAAAAATAATTTGCAGATGGTTATTTGTTATAAGATTTTTAAAAACGAACACTATTAAAGTGGCCACCCTTAAACAGTCACGTTTATCCATTTTATATAGCTGGATAAAATACAGAAATTTGATAAAAAATTAAACCCGAATGGATGTATAATCATTTTTGTCTTCTTCTTAGGTTGCAATGAGATCAAGCAAGTGATTAGACTAACGTCGTTAATTTTATTTTATTACATCTGTCCCCAAACATCATATGTGCTAATGGTTACACATCCAAAGTTTTCATTCTATAGTAGCAATTAACTAAACCGATACTTTTAACCACTCGTTTGCGTTTTAACCTGAAACATTAAAATTACGTTAAAATGGAAAACGTGTATTTTCAGATCGCAACCCATGTGTTATAGTTGTCAATATTTTGTGTCATTATATATTTATACTTAATTATCTTTTATCAGGATTATAATAAGTGACTTGCAATATTAACCAAAACACAGTAATCATTATCATAATAATTGTATTTAACAGACCTGTTTAACAATAATTTACAAAAGTATCTTCATGGAATAACACTTACGTCTATCTTGTTCGCCAATCGGACCCAGAAGAGCCGTTACCACAGACATTATAGAACCACCGAACGTTATTCAAAAATTAAGATATTTATTTGACAAAAGAGGTTTTAAGAAATTCATGTATAATCTTATGACACGTGCTTTTCAGCAAGCGCAACGATTATACTACTTTACCACGACTTATATATAAAACTTAATACCATAAAGATATTTTACAACTACGTCCTTTCAATGTCAAGATTAAAATTAAAAACATTGTTGGAATTAGTTGTTAAACGACTGAAAGCAATGGGATCTTAATGCAGGCTTAATAGGCTGAGTTCACAACTGACTTATTATCCCTTACTGGTCCTATCTGACTGAAAGAAGAGAGACTTATACGTGATAATACGTACGATCTTACTTATAATACGTGATTGGTACCATTCTTCCTACCGACATCAATAAATTTTGATAAAACGTCGAAAAACGTAGGATACATCGTATATCTTATAATAAGTATTTTTTGATTGTAATGTACCTGTTTATTCCTTAATAAATAAATAAATTACTAAAATACCGGCAACGCACACACGAGCTCCCAGCCACGTGTGTATCTATGGAGGGGGGGGGGTTGAATTTATGGTGTCTCATGCTCGTTTGCACCCTCTTTTATAAAAAAAAATCATTAACAGAAGCGGATGGATTATGTTACGTACTGGTTTAAAACATTTCTTATCTTTTAAAAACTCTAAACTGAGCTTCGATATGTTAAGCTATTTGTGTATTACATATACATACTATTGTAGTTTATGATGTTTAAAAAATGAAACGGCATATCATAATTTCGTCATATTGCGAGCGCGGCCTTAGGAATTTTTCAAGCGCTTGGTAATTTTTATTCTAAAACAATCAAGGAACCGTTCAAGTGGGGTACTTATAAATGTAATAAATTATCGCCGATGGCAAGGCCGTACCAGATTAGCACAAAAAGTAGACTAACATTTTTATTATTGCCATAAGGTCATATTGGTTGGGCAAAAATCACTTAATCTGTGTTGTATTCAAATGGACATTTGACATTTTGTAGGGCACAGAACATGGTATCGGTGAAAAGCGAAAAACAAAACACTTTGTTTTTTAATAAGATTCTAGAATGTTTGTCTATGTTAGTCCCGTGAAGCTTTAAGATTAGGATTTGGAGTTTTTAATTTTTTTCTTACAAAAGTAGTAGTCTTATACGAAACAAAGAATATTATGAACGGTAACTACTAAGTTATCGAGTTCAATATTTAAGATTACTTATTACCTCCGAAGCCTCCTTAATACCTAATCCCTGGAATCAGATGCATAGTTCTAGATTAAGGATAAATGGCTGGAAGCCGTTCTTCCGTGAAAGCAAAGTAGGCTTAAGTGGTACATTAATGAGCCGTATACAATCAGAAATTACATCTTCATAGAGCGCTCACCCGTTTGTACACACCGTCAAAATTAATATGAATATCTTATCTTCGGAAATAGGATAGGTAACGATTACTCATTGCTGTTAAAGCTGCGCAGATGTTGCAAATACGCGATTGTGGGCCTCTGTAGATCGCTGCTGTCAATTCCATCGAGAGGACTTAAGGCTAACTAATTTGTTAAAGTTTAATGAAATATCATTCTGCTTTAGCTTAATCTTACACCAACTTTCTAATTACAAAGGATTACCCATTTAAATTGAGTTGTGTGATTTATGCATAACGCTTTTCTGTTTACGATTCCGGATGAAGCAATTAGCTTGGATAGATCTGGATTGAGTACGTACACAGCTCGTTACTTGTTACAATGATAATTATTGATTGTTTATTTCTATTATTTATTTTCCATTTACTGCGTATTAGGAGAGACGAAAACTCTCTTACCATTGCCAAATCGATAGTTCAACTTGTAAGAAAACATCTTTTCTCCAAAAGCTATAACTTTTGCATTTGTTTGATAAATGACAATTGACTGCCTGTCATTTGTCTGTTGTCTAGTTTTCTCAAAGGAAATAACGTTCATATCCGTCAAAACTATACATTCTAACCTCCCTCTTCACAGCAGTAAAAAACAACTGACATTGTTTGATTAAAGTGCATCAGACAGTTTTAAAACATGGTACACAATGGATTTGATTGCAATAATATTTTTAAACGAACGAATGGCTATTGACGTACGTATCAAGTTCGGTGTAGCGATTCATTTTTCTTTTTCCGGCTGTTAACTTGATTTAACATGAATGAACCAGAGATTGCTCGGTGGTGGTGTAGTTCGCCTCACGGCAAATTAATTAGTAATTCAGAGTCATTTTCATAAAAAACAAATTTACTACATGCGGTAAAATTTTAAGAAACTGAATTCCTGAAATCCAGTTTCCTGTAAATCTTCATGAATAGAGAACGCGTTTAAAAACAATCTTCAATCACTTAAATTATTAAACAAAACAATATAATATAGTCTGTCAAACTACAGTACAAAAAATTAAAATTTTTTAGTACGAATAAACAATAATAAATGAACTTAGTTTTCGATACAGCGCAACGAGGTGCTGGAACAATCTGGCGCCGCCCCTGCGGAACTGTGAAACTGTGCCAACCTTCCGAAGGAGGTTGAAAAAGCTTTTATTATCACAGCAGATAGATCCGTGTTTTTCGTTGGCGCCTAGTTAGCCACATCTAAATTCTCTTGTCCCGTCCCTATCCTGTTTAAACACATTAATCCCACTATTTTTATTGTCTCCCTTCTTTTTATTGCTTTTATTATATAATTATTACTTTATGTTTCCACACACTTGGCGCTGTGCAGCGGTTTGCGACAACTGGGGGCTGCTGAAAACCAGTGGTGTGGAATACTATATTCCACACAAATCCTGAGCACCCCATTTGGCGCACGCCCGCGGTACTTGCAACAATGCAGTGTGTTTATTTTTAGTTAATTTTGATGTTGTACTTATAATTTATTGTGATGTTGTGTGTGCCGTGTGTGTGTGTCCAAATAAACATATTTTCTTTCTTTCTAATTTTAAGAGATTTATGCCGCTAAAGGTGATTACATCGTGTTTTATTATTAGGTATATTTGAAAAATACCAAGTGTCGGTAAGCGTTATTCAATGTTATAAATAATATGATTCGAATAAAGTTGTATAAAAATTTAAATTGCATTCCAAAGTGCACTTTTTGATTTGCAATTCACAAAGCGAATATGCAAAACGAAACGACGCAAAAGATTCTGAAAACTCTTGTCATTGTGCATTTAAAAAAAAACACAAGCATTTCGATGGTGATAAACGAGGTGACATCGTGCACGCCACTTGAATATTAATAAATGCACTACCCTTTATTTGACAAAAACAAATGGGAAACATTTAATTCAATTTAAAGAATACTAAACTCTATGCTTTAAGTACTTAAGTGTATATTTAAGTAATGAGACAATTTCGCGATTCTAATTCAGTTAAATTTGGAATTCGGCACATTTCACCATTGGCGCCAAGGTAACATAGATAATATCGCGAAAGAATTTATGGTAAATACAATGTAAAAATACAATGACAGCCTTTCACTCTACAAAGGCGCATAAACTCACTACACTATATTCTGTGGTTCAGTAACTTTTTCTAATTTATAAAACTAATGTTATATGTAATTGCAAATTATATTTTCTTTATTAGTTACGAAGCAACCCTAATAGGTTGTGACTACTATGTGATTGTTATTTTAATATGAAAGTCCAAATCACTTATAATTTTAAAAAGTTTACATTGTCCATATTTAAAGAAATTCTTACGTTAAAATAAGACAAAAGTGAAGAATAAATTGCTGGCCTAAAAAAATATTTACTTTATTTTCCCACTAAAAAATTTAGCCGAGCGAACAAATATGAAGTATAAATATTCTTGTTGTGTACGATAACGTATAATTATCTATTAAGCAAAGCCGAGGACGGTATAATTAAGCCATTGCGATTCGAATCACATTAGCTCATTACCACCCATGGTGACCTAAACATAGCCGCATGATAAACTTCGTTTTATTGTTAGTTTGTTTTAAGTCTAGATTGGTTTGCCTACTACTATTGAGTATCAAATACAGTGTTTTTTGTCTATGTCTGTATAATCGAACGCAGATTATAAATTTATTACTGCAAACAGATTTTTAGTTTTTAATATTATATTGACTATCAAATCGCCGATAATAGAATTAAATACAGAGAACTATGTAACTTTAACTAAGTCTAGAATTTTATACAATACTTCTAGGACTGATGGCTGATGATCAAATCAAATTTAGACAGATCTTATGACAGGCCTTAACTTACCTACTATCTATACTAATAATAAGACAGTAAAAATCGAATGTCTGTACATTAAATATTTTTCCAAAAAACTGAAAGGAGGCAATTAAAGAAGCGTCATAGAAAACAAAAAAACAATTTTTGGAATTCTTGTCTGTCTGTCTGTCTGGTACGTTATAACTTGAAAACTACTGAACAGATTTGAACGCGGTCACAGTTGGATTACATATAGTTGGGAGCGTTGTCAAAAAATTTATTTTGTCAAAATCGGTTGAGAGAAAGAGAAGTTATGGTCAATTGAAAATTTACTTCAACCACTGCTTCAAAATTTTTAAACACTTATATTGATTGATTAGTTATATATTGTTAAATATGTTCTAATATAAGTTAATCTTAATATTAAAACTTATGAGAGGTAACAAAAATAACAAATAACGCAGTGCGCGCGGGCGCGGTTGAAGTGTTGAACAATGTGCTCGATAGATGGCGTTGATAAAATTCGTCATCAACCTAGATTTATTTTATATTTTTATTTCTTAAACCTATACAGCTTATCAAAAACATTTTTACACAATAAAAATAGATTTAAAATAAGGCCAAAATAAGGTTAAAATATAGAACCGGAAATAGAATCTAAGATCAGAAAAAAAGAATAACAAAAAGAAACACGAACAGAAAAGAATAAATAAAAATATATATACACATGAACAAGTGGAACTATGTGTAGTACGAACATTTTAGTGTGTGAGTGTGTATGAGTGTGTGCAATGTTGTTGCTGTGTGAGTGAGTGTGCGAGGTTGAGTCTTAGTTTTTTTTAAAGAACTTCTACTTAGGCCAAATATCCAATCCAATCCAATAGATCGCGGTATTAAGATGCTCCATTGTGTAATGACTACCATGCACTTCAAACTTTCATTAACGTTTTACCCTATGATTATTTTGAGTGAACACTACCTTTACAAACAAGTAAAAGGAAACGAGTGAAGAGACGTTTATCGTTGGTCCGCATCCATTTTTCCACCTACATCCTTAACGTTAATGAGGTTTACCTTTTATTATTTGGCCAAGCTAATAAGTAATAACCTCAAAAGTACGTATTTCGTACTCATAACTTCGTAAGAATTTTCTTTTAACTCTTAACCGCTGAGGAGTTTTACCTTCCATCATCCACATAAGAAGATGACTATCAGAATATAAAATTGTCAGAAAAGTAATCGCCTGTAAGTTCATTTGAGAGTTGATCCATCGGATCCTGTAAAGCTACATCATCCCTGAGTAACACAGGCTATATATAATTCCAATTGTATCAAGATTTTAGCCCGTGAAAGAAAGCCCTGTCGAGATCATTAGAAAACGCTATATACTTAACCAAATTACACGTGGGCGAAGCCGCGGGCGGAAAGCTAGTAAGTTTAATATGGTAAAATAAACGAACAGCTTTTTATGTTTCATTCACATAAGTAAAAACTAAAGTGGAAAAAAATGTAATTGGTTTTAAAATTTACCCATCAGTAATAACAGTTATTTAAAAAAAACTAGTGACAAGCCTAACAAATAACAAACACATATGCTACACTTGATTACTGAAAAAGTAAAATTTTGCTAATCCAAAATACGATAAGTACTTAAAAGTAATTAGGCGCGTAACATACTACCGACGAAGTAAGCATAGCAGGTATTTTAAGAAAGCCATAAATCGGGCAGTCAACTGAAAAGTATTCACTATTCACCATAGTAATGTACCGGTAACCAGCTTGGTTTCTAATTAAGTCGCAAAGTTTCCTATCATAAAATATACCACTTTTATTGATCATAAGTAGAGTTACATAATCACTGAAATGTTATAAAGAAGAGACGAATGTAATAATGTATATAATGTTTGCTGATTTATATATTTATTTAGAAATAGATTAATAACCCAATATGGTAATCTATCAGTTTTAATACTTGTGGTGACCTCTAGTTGACAAAACAACAATTAAAACTTTATATTGTTTATACAAGATTAAAAATTAAAAGTATAAATATACTATAAGGAATCATTAAAATTACCGGTTTATTTGTAGAATAAATGTTTAAAAAGTTTTAAATAATATGTGTGTGTATAATAAATATTGATTGTCAGGTTTAATCTATGAATTTAGTTTCTACAAAAGTATATGTCATACGTCATTTTTGACACTTCCTTAGAAATTGAAATTACTCTATCTTTTGTTGACTTGCAGTCACAACAACAAAACTGCACGTGTAAAAATGCGTATTGAAACGTGTTATTTTTGCTCTTCCAGGATATATCCTGGCCATGGGATCCAATTTGTGAGAAATGATTGCAAGGTAAGAAAGAAACATGTCTGGTATTAAATTACTTTCAAATCTACAAATCTTGAAAGTTTGGGGTTAACGTGATTGCTTAGATTTTCAGATTTTGTCGATCGAAATGTCACGCAGCATTCAAAAAGAAGAAGAATCCACGTAAAACTAAATGGACTAAAGCTTTCCGTAAAACGGCAGGCAAGGAATTGGCGATCGACCCATCGTTTGAGTTTGAAAAGCGTCGACACGCTCCACTCAAATACAACAGAGAGTTATGGACCAAAACCATCGAGGCCATGAAGAAGGTGGAAGAAATACGTCAGAGACGCTCTAATAATTACATAATGCAGAGATTGAGAAAAGGAAGGGAAGTGGAATGGCAGAGAGATGTTCGTGAAGTACAGAGAGATATCTCACTAATAAGGTAAGAACATAATATTTATACAAAACTTAGGTATACTGTATGAATTATATAAATATTAAAATGTTGTCATTTCACTTTGAGAACTGTATTAAACTGTTTAGATACTTTTTTTGCTGTTAATGTTTAGGTAAATAAGATTCTAGCAGTTTTAAAATTTTGGATATACATAAATATCATAATACTGCTTTTGTATTAGCTGTTTTAGTAAAATGATATGTCTTTTTGTAGGTCACCAGCTGCAGGCCTTAAACAAAGACAAGCTCTAGAAGAAAGCGAGATGGAAATTGAACCAGAAACAATTGAGGTTGTGGATGCTAAAGGAAGGAAACAAGTCATTGAAGCTCCGGTAGTAGTACCTGCGTCTGTAGAAATGGTAGTTGATGGAGGAGAAGTGGATTTATAATAAAACAAATGTTAATCCCTTTGTCTGTAATAATTATTAAACTCATTAAAATCTGTTACCGAGATTATCAGGTTTGCTTAAGTATATTATTCATCGAATAATAAATGTACTTTTAATATGAAATTGTTTCATTTAACATTTAAATACGTTTTTTTATTAAAATAATATTGCATAAGTAGTGATGGAAGATTTACAACAACTTTAAACCAAAAGCAGCAATGGGCTAGTTATTTCTGATATTCCCAGCTCGAATTGCCTTGCGTTTATAGTATAAATCAAATTGGGTCACTTTCAATCATAGTAATACATGTAATGTATTGCATCATTATAAATTATTGATTTCTGTTGCTAAGACTTTAATCCTCTTAGGTTTTCATTCAGGGGATGCAAACCTTTTTTAACAAAAACTTATATTTGCAAATTAAATTTTTTTATGTTGATTTAACCAGAGTGAATTACAAACATATTATGATTTGACAGCCTTACAACAGCTTTGCATAGCAAAACTTGTTAAAAACCCTTGAAAATTTATATTTTATACCATAAATCTGAACATCTACATATATTAATTGAAATAAATAGCATAAATAAATTGCGACAAAGGGACAAGTCTGTTCACCCCTGTCCAATCCAATTAGAACAGAAGCTCTGTCAGAATTAAGATACAAGAACAGTTACACTATTGCACATTTAACAAGAAGTACAATGTCGTTCAAATTTTACATTTCCGCTTTGGTTGTGGCGTGTATTTCCTATCTTGTATACCATAAGTATTTGAATACTAATCCCAGTATTGTCAAGAAGCCGGAGAGGCGATACGATTATATCATTGGTAAGTCATTATATTAGCTAATAATTTACTCCTGGCAAAATTAAATAGCAACGTGATAACATCACAAACGATAGTGGATGGCAATATGGTATTATGGAGAAAATAAATTGAGTCAAAAATAAGCATTTGGAATGTTTGTAGTAGGGGCAGGCACAGCAGGATGTGTGATTGCATCGCGGCTGTCAGAAGATCCCAATATCAAAGTACTGCTTGTAGAGGCTGGCGGTCATATGGGATACTTTACAAAAATACCCCTGACGGCCACTGCGGCACAGCTAGGGCCGAATGACTGGTCGTTTCATGCTAAACCACAAAAGTATTCGTCTTTTGGGATGTGGAATCAGGTATGTTGAACATTTTACAAAACTTTGCATGTGCTTATTTAACTTCAGAAATTCCATGTATTAACTTATAGGTATATTGTTTTAATTAGTTAACTATTAATAAAGTGTGCGTGACTTCCTAGACGCCAGTCATACCACGTGGCAAAGGTCTGGGTGGTTCTGGACAAATAAATTTTCTACTTCATGGCTTCGGATTGCCCGAAGATTATAATAGGTAATTTTCAATGAATCGAAATACGTCCTATAATTCTCTTTATGTGTATACATAATATTTTATTCTCAGGTGGTCGCAATTGGGTTTCCGCGGTTGGACATTTAAAGATTTAAAGCCTTATTTCCTGAAAGCTTTCGGCACTACAGAAAGTGAATTTGAATCGCCATGCATCGCTGGCGGATACTGTGATGAGTCAAAAGTAATCACATTCTATCTAAGCATTGTACCATCCATGGATTGCTATCTAAAGCGTCTCAAATTACAGATCCCAATTCACCTTAAGAAAATTGATGAGAACAATGAACTAATGAATATCTTCAAACGGGCCTCCTCTAAACTCGCAGACCGCTACACACTTTTTCGCAAAGCCACTGCACCGGTATTATCTGGCCGGCGACATCAGGCTTTCGATGCGTACCTGAAACCAGCTCTGAATAGACCCAATCTACATGTCATGCTAAAGACACAGGCCGTATCTGTGAGTTTTTGAATGATTTAAAAATATTCTAAAAATGAAACAAATTCATCTATTTTGCTTTGATTTGTGCGTCAATACCTATTAACAAAGACTCAGCAATCGTGGTTAATTCTTTTTATATATTTAGTTATTGGTTTAAGTTCCTTAAGTATAACCCAATATTAACATCAAATTGAAGCCGCACAATGAAATCTAATTACCGTTTCTAGGTGAGGTTTGATGACAAAGTGGCGTCCTCACTGTATATGCTCGTTGATCACAAATACCTGAACAATATATTTGTAAATAAGGAGATTATATTATGTGCGGGAGCCATCAAAACACCACAAATATTAATGTTGTCTGGTATTGGATCGCGAGACTTGTTAAAAAGGTATTGAGTTCATTAAATAACTATTTGATTGACGTGTCATGTTTATATACATTCATTTACACACAATAAAAAACGAAGTCTTTTTAAATTTGTGTATCAACTTGAAAATATAACGCCTGTCAAATTAATGCAAATACACTTTTAATACGTTTTCATACGTTTCAAAAATCAAATGAAATTGCCTGTTAGACGGCAATGAAGGCTGTAAATCAGTTCTGTGGCTATTAACCATAGTCTGAGTGTCCTCTGTGGACTTAAGGAGGCCAAATTCAAAGTTACTTCTTTATGTTAAGTTAAACAATTACTCTTTCGTTAAGTAAAATTGTATAACATTTTCAGACTGAAAATTGTTCCTGTTATAGAAAATAACCAAGTGGGCAGAAATCTTCATGATCATCTGAACGTCCCCCTCTACGTCAGTATCAAAAAACCGATCAGTGTTACTCTAGCAAAAGTCTTCAGCTTTTTCACTGCTTGGAACTACTATTGGAATGGAGAAGGTTTACTAAACTAAAATAATAGTTTAAAAATCCCGTATTCACTTCTTTCAAATTAGAACTGTATATGACATTACGTTGGTATAAAACTACATAAGACATGATATTTATAAACGACATAAAAAGTTGTTCTAGAAAATTAAAATTCTGGTGGTTACAATGTTATACCACAGCATTGCTCAGTAATTAATAGAAGGCCTCCTTAAATCTCTTATATAAACATAGTATTGTGTTAAGGTTTTCTTACTGCACATATCTCATTAATTATTTCTTATAATTCATTAGGATATTTGTCTTTTCCACCCGTGGCCGGGATCGAGTATAAAAATATGTCCGCCCTAATGTTATTCGCAATGGGCTCCACCAGCGAGCGACTTTTGCGTGACCTCTCCAATTACAAACCACAGGTAAGCTTTACCTTCGACTTGCCTCAAGTTATGAAACATTCCATTCTCTATAAAAAACTAACATAGACATTTAATTGAACAGCTCTGTGCTTATTGGATTGTTGCTACAACTTAGACACATTGTGAAAATGAAAGGCTTTTTTATAGACACAGCGGACACCGAGGCCGTGCCTTTGACTTATAAATTATATTTCTTCATTGTTTTCATGTTTTGAAGGGTTTTAGAAGGAAATCATTATGAAATCTAGCTAAATTTGGCACCTGTATCGGGCAATATGATTTAGCGATAAGGTTTAAAATCGTATCGAGTATATTTTTAAATTGTTTATCATCACATTTATTTCAAATTGAAAACAAACTATGCAATGAAAATACAAAGAAATAGAGCTAGGATCGCCTACGTAAATATATGTTTATGTATAAAGATAAAATTAAGGGCTGATCTTTAATTACCGACATATCTATTATATAAAGGTGTTCCGAGACATGTTCCCATTCAACAACGACACGAGCAAGGAAGGATTTGTGTTCCTCGCCTCATGCATTCAGCCGCGGAGCAGAGGGTCTGTCTCTCTCCGGGACACCAGCACCACTGTGCCAGTTGTAGTTAATCCCAACTACTTGCAGCAAGAGTGTGATGTTCATTGTATAGTTAAAGGTTTGTTTGTTTCACAGATTTTAAATTATATTGAAATTTGATTAATTAATGATTATCCTTTTTAATTAGCTTTACGCCGCGCAGAGCGTTTGATATCGACAAAGCCTTTTAAGGATATCGGGGCTAAGATCCACTGGCCCAGGATCGAAAGATGCCTCAGCTTCTGGAGATACAGCAACGAGGATCAGCTTGGCCAGCAGAAGAGGCGGAAAAAGTATGTAGACTTTGTTTAAGGACGATACTTGACTGTGTATAAACAACACAGCTTTAAAGATATCAAGTATTCAATTTGAAAAACAGTAGAATATAATTCCCGTCAGGCTCAAATATCAAAAAGGTGTGGAGAGGACTAAGCCTCAAACGACTACACCGCCGAAGCCCCGAAAGCCACTTAGTCCTCCGGATGAGTACTTGGAGTGTGTGACGCGCGAGGTGGCCGTCACTGGCCATCACGTGGGAGGGACGTGCGCAGGCGGCGCCGTTGTCGATAACAATTTGAGGTAGTCTTGCAATTTTCTAAACGGAAATCTGAGTACTGATAATTCGTTGTGACTGTGATTATGTACTTGTATTTAAGTATGTTAAAGTTTAGTTTTCCGGGAATTGATTTCTCAGACTACTGCTTGATTATTTATTTATTTAGTCAATAATTTTCCTATATCTAGTGCTACAAAAGTCCTTAGCATCTGTGGCCATTCAATCCCAGAATGTTTGATCAATAAAGTTGATGAATTAGTCATTTTACAAAGATTATTGTCATACGATTACATTATTATTACACACGTATAAATGATTATCGTAATTATATTGAGTGTTGGCTGTCATTACATTAATTTCCTTGAATATATCCCAGTTGGTGACGGTGACGTTTCCATTTTCCAGAGTGAAAGGAGTTAAAGGTCTTCGTGTGATGGATGCCAGCGTGTTTCCATCGCCGATTTCCTTGTTCCCAAATTCAGTGATTATCGGTATGGCGGAGAGAGCCGTGGACCTAATTAAAACTGATGATATACGTTATTAATAAACGCGTATTTATCATTTTGCAGTGTTTTATTTGACATGTCGGTTGGTGTAATAGTTATCATGCGGGACTTTCTAAAACAGAAGCCCAGGTTCGATCCCCGGTACAACCAATATTTGTTAGTCTCGGTAATAATTATGTATTTATATAAAATATACGTACTTTATCCGTTTCCTGTTGGGCCAACTTATCGTGTGCAATTTTACTACAGACTATATAAGTTGTGATATTATGTTATTAAGTTGTACACATTTTGTTTTAGTTTTACTCACACCAATAATAATTGTGACAAATTGTAGAACTGGTTTAAAACCGTAAGGTCACTAGCATTGAATCATACTAAACTTTATCATTACTCTTTTTTACGAACGCGTTTAATTTACACGGACTCTTAAGACCTCATTATTTATTAAATTCTATTAACTAAGTTCATAATTTATTTAACTACAAGCAGATAGTTAAGACACATTTTCGGAAACTCACCAACCGAAAGAGTGAATATCACTTAATTTGAGTTGTGTAGGTAGGTACAAACCGTCAAAACACAATGAATAATCTGTTATACGAGGCATCGAGAAACAATGGTAGGTCACGGGACCTTTTTCGTCAGAAAAAATAAAACGAACTGAATTAATTACATTTACTTCCTGTTAATTGACAGTAAGTCGATCAACTCTGTGCAGTGCAGTATTGGAAAAATGTGCAACACAAATTCACGCCTCGATGGAAAAACCGTTCTCATTACCGGTGGAAGTTCTGGTATAGGTTTTGAAGCCGCTAAACAAATCGCGTACAGAGGAGCCAGAGTTATAATAGCAAGCAGAAACGAAACGAAACTCATAAGAGCCAGAGATCGGATAGAACACGTAACTAAAAACCCAAACGTATCATATAAACTGCTGGATCTCGGTTCACTCAAATCTGTGAGAAACTTCGCAGCTGACATACACAGTGAAGATCTCGATGTTTTAATTAACAATGCGGGCGCTGTTGGATTGTCTGATCGTCTTACTGAAGACGGACTTAACCTCACAATGCAAGTGAATTATTTCGGCACGTTCCTCTTAACGTATCTCCTTCTGCCTTTGTTGATAAAATCAGCTCCAAGTAGGATAATAAACAGTTCCGCCTCGTCAATGTATGTTGGCCAATTGGATTACGATCACTGGAATGATATCGGACGGTACTACTCAGTAGAAGTGTTGGCTAACTCAAAATTAGCGATAGCCTTGTTCACAGCTGAGTTAGACAATATATTAAAGTATAAAGGAGTGACGGCAAATACATTTGATCCATTCATTGTCCGTGATACGGATGTATTGGATAATTTACCAGAATTAGTGAGAAATGTTTCACAAATATTTGTGAATTTAGTTGGGCAGCCGAAGGAGGATGTAGCGAAAGAAATATTACTATTAGCGGCTGACTCAAAGGTTGGGAATATAAGCGGTATGCATTACAAGTTTTGTAGGGAGTGGATTAATCATTGGATGGCTTATGATAGTGATGCCACAAAGGAGTTGTGGTATCAGACTAAGAATATATTAAACATCACAGGAAACGAAGATTGGGAATAGAAGTGACACAATGATGGAGATAATCTTCTATTCATCTTTTATGTCATCTCATTTAGTAACGTAAATATCCTGATCCTTAGTTTGCAAAATTAACACATGATATAGGAAAGTGCGATTGTAGATTATTAAAAAACATTCCGATAAATAAGCTTAATTAAATCAGCAAATGATTTGCTTTATTAATTGTGTTGTATGACATGTAATGGATCATAGATAAATTCCAATGATAAATTGAAAGGTGCATTTTTTAAATGTTTGCTCGTAATGGTCAGATCATTATGTCAGTCACACTCATCTTGCTTCCGTACGAATTGCGTAAATATCCGATATATGGTTTCAAGTTAAAAGAGGCTTTTATCAAAATTTTAATTAATCAGAGTAGGAGGTTTGGGTGAAACAATTGTATTGACTCACATAATACATTAAATTGTAATGGTTCATAAATATATGCTTATAACAAAGTAACTATTTGAATAAAAAGATTTATTCCATCATTATTTTATTAAATAAGTCATCTGTCGCGGACACATGTTGGCATTGTAGAAATTGATAATTACAATAAATAAATTTGTTAAAATTAAAAACTAGATAAACTAGATAACTAGGTAACGCCCTATAAGTGTTAGCAAGTAAACTCGCTACCCGCTTCATACTTATCCCACAGAAATGGCCATCGCTAAAAGGATTCTGCGGTGAAACTGGAAAGTTTGTTGTCCACACGTAAGCGATGCCGTGTGCATCTCTAATGTTTTCTTAAGAAAAACAATCGTTTATCCGTTAAACAAACACGCGACAAACGACACCTGTAAATCCTGTGTATGAGATATCTTTTGCCTACATTTTACGCAAGATATATAATTGAGATTGTTTGCATATTCAGTGATGCACCAATGGATCGTGTTAAGACTTCATTTCAATGAAACGAATAAAAAACACAAAATACACAACACAAAATTGCTAAAATAAAGATACCAGCGTAAAAGTGTTCCTGCTTAAAGCGTATCCATAAATTATTATACAATTCGCAGATGTATGAAATATTCTATAATTGTATTCATAATGGGATTACGTAGTATATTATTTAACTGTCTTTTAGGCAAATTTTTTAGCACGCGAAGTTCTTTTTGAGATTGCCATGGAGCATTGTTTACTTATCTTTTTACTGTACCTAAAAAAATAGGTATTTAGAACAATAACATTTATATCTCTCAAACCTTGATACCTGAATACGAAAAATTCGTCATGAACACATTAACGACATTTAGCAACATCTTATCTTTTTGTGGCTTATTTAAGATGGACTTGGACAGTTCAGCAAGTGGTCTCTCACACAAAGGTATATAATGTCTCAAAAAACGTTTATTAGTATTAACTATTATGACAATTCAAAATTAAAACTAAACACTTAATTAATTTTAAAAAGCTTGGTTCTCGCTAGTCCGGTACTGACCTCTTGGGTCACCAGTACTGACTACCAAAAGCCTATTTTAATTCCATCATAATTTATTTTGATTAAGGAATAATGGGCATAGACAAGAAGTACAAACATTGATAATTAATTGTAACCGGCAGCGCCATTGCAATGGACTGGAAATTGCCTCATCATCAAACAAGTAAAAGTTTTTGAATCTCTATTATCACGCCTCGCATTGATTGACACATGACCACGGAACCTTAAAAATATCAAATCAATTTGTTATTACGCGCAGTGTAACCGCAACTTTTACTTCCGCTTCCTAAGGTTAATGAAGACCATAGTTCACGTTTGATTTCATTAAAGAACAGATTCAACATAGAACATTATATTATTTATTTTTATATATTGAAGTAAAACCTTGCTTTACTACGCCTAGTCTAGTTTTTAATTAGTCGGTCATTGAATGTTTATAAGACGCATCTGTAAGCCTTGTATGGACTCAGTACTCATAGGTCTGATTCGTTAATTATGTTCTGTACGTAAACTAATAATTTTATGCAAATTCCCAAGACCCAAGACAGGTCAAGGTACGCTATTAATTATTTTAATCATTTTTGTTTATAATAAACGATCGTTTTGTTTCACTAGCGTTCTTAGCATGTAATTTAAAAAAATACACAAAAAAATATTTGAAGGCCAATCCAGGGTTGATTAATAAAAGTTTCTCACGAATTGATTTTAAGTCAAGTGTATGAACGTACTTAATGTATAAGTGAAAGGTATATTTACTTTATTTTTATATACACCAAGGCTGTAGTTAAATAATTACTGTTATTATATGATAAACCATGGATTACACAACTTATTTCTTTACTGACACGTAAGCTTAGTTACTTCATTGAGCTTGACCTGCGTGATTGTTTTGAGATATACGTTTCTCGTAAATGTTATGTAAAATTGAATTAATAAAAATGATAATTAGTTTAGAGTTTATAAAGTTTATGCCATTGTGGTCATTGCCATCAATTGCCAGCGAAGGTATTTCTGAACCATTACGACCTGAAGGTCTTTAAAAAAAGAGCTTACCTCACTCTTAAAGTCTCCCGGTGTTGCAGGTGAACATGGGTGGCGTTTTGCACTTACTCAAAGAGACCGACTCGGCCTCCTGTTTCATAAAAAAGCCAAGTCATGTCTTTAAACCATCTACGCAATGTTATACAATAAACACTGAAATACGGTGATACAAAATATTGTTAGGATGTCGGCATTTAAATTAAGAACAAGATACGAACTAATTCTGTCATCTGATAAACAGTAAATGAAATTTGATATACGAGTTATCCCCTTAACATCTTAGAAGGACCGCCATCCGCCAAGTCACTAGTCAGTTCATATGTTGACAATTGAGTAACGGTAGAAAAAATAACAATAATATGTTTTTGACAAGAGTAAACAAGTAGAATGAAAAACGCTCCTAAAGGACGCTATTTTAGAGAAGCTAGAAGAAGTGAAGACAAGAGGAGGTTTCAGAGAATCTTAATCACCCAAAGATGCGAGAGTACAATATATATACATACTTAATTTCTAACCACTTAACTGAATCCCCAAGGCAACGGTATGGCACTCAAAACTTCAAAAGTAATTTGAAATATGCAAAATGCAAAAGCATCTCTTACGCAAATCGGTGAGTGCACATTAAGGTGATGAAAAACGCATGCAATATATCGCAAACAATTATCATCTCAGTTCCATGTTGCGTTTGCAGATTAGAGATTTAGGTCGAGACAGATTAAAATGTTAGCAAATTTCCTATTTGGAAAGGATACGCGGAAATAGCACCTATGAAAATCATATGTAACAAATGTGCATGTCGAGAAATGAAGGCTTGTACTCTAATCCAAAATGGAGGATCCTCGACCAGTCAAAACCACAGGCCAACCCAAAGGTATTGGTATTGGTATTGGATTAACGCTTCATGACGTCATCATGATTGTAGCTCTGACTCATAGATGTCGCTACACATCTAAACTCCATGTTCTTCGGAATTATTAATAACTGTGTAGGTAGTTGGTAAGTCTATAGTTCATTTAAATATATAATATATATAAAGTTATATTACACATTTAATATCAGGACACGAATCTACTTATTATTTTGCACTTTTGTAATTGTCATGTTAAAACCGTTCATCAATAAAACACGAAAGGTTTAATATTAAATCGTCATTTTAAATAGACAACTTTATTTTAAGCAAGTATTTTTTTTATTGTAATTAATAAACTAATTTTGTTCTGGACAAACATGTCTGCGCTTTGACAAAAGACAACCGTGACCTTACGTATGCTGTTATACACGACTAGCCTCATACTCAAGAATGAAAGCTACCTTTGCTCGAGTAAGATGCTTAGATGCTGCAACCTCATTGCATTTGTTAAATCGACTAATGTGTGACCAATACCACAGTTAGCCATCTAAACGTGTTTACTTACTGTGATTTCTGTTAATAATAATAATAAAATCCAATTCCAGATAGATTACACTTTATCGTTGTCTTATTACCTGGAGTGGTCCAGTGTATACGTTTCCCTGTATGATAAAAGTACAGGGTTACTTGTGTTCTGAATGTCGGCTGCACAGTGAGTTAGCAAATCCATTGAAATTAGTAATAAAGTGAGCGGCGGTACTTTTACCTTGAAGCTACTAAATCTATTACATGGAAATACTTAAGTTATCATCAATTGGAGTGACCAGTCATGAACTGCCAGTTCTAAACTACGACATTTTAATTTTTACATAAATATAGAGTTTTAGAATTTTTGTTTAGAGTTAAAAGATTATTAACAATTAAACAAACTTTCGGAATTCACGTGAAAGGTGGTAAATTCTTCATTGGCCTTTAGTCTTCGACAAACGATTATTATATTGCGTAAGAGATCTCACCAACAATTTCTATACTAAATATTCATAAGAACGAATTGTTGAGGATAATAAAATTATATATTCCGAAATTTTATCACGTCTGTGAATTATCATAAAAAAACAATGAATTTTCATTATAATAATTACGAGTAAAATTTTGATAATGTTTGTGGAAAAGAGTTACGTTGTTACTTTCATCTGCGAACCCTATAATTTTTTTTATATAATATACGCCGATACAAAAAGAAGACTCTAAGATGCTAAAATTAAGTTTAAAATGTATAAAACCTTTTTTTTCTCCTATCCATACAGCACAATACCACAGATTACATATTTAATATAAAAAATATTGAAAGACATATTTTAATGTATTACGTAGGTAATTATTTTTTTTATAGATTAAAACTAAATAAGAAGCTTAAAAATAAAATTCAAATGACTTACTCAGATATTGAGTTATATATTCTACTAAAGATTAACACAACAATCGTCGTTTACACTATAATTTATTGTCTATGTTGTCTCATCCGATCTCTACGTTACCAAATGCAGATAATCTCAAGGACCTGATAATAGAGTATAGACAACTCCGATATTGCTTCACATACAAACAAATACAAATTAAAATTGTCTTTGGTTATCCTGTTTTCTACACATCGAATATTCTAACGGTTATTTTTTTTAAAGTTATCGAGTGAATACTAATTTTATGTGTGTGCAATAGTGACCTTGCCCTGACATAGACAATATTGGATGCACACCACGTAATAGCCAAGTAATAACATTTATTGACCAATTACGAAATGTTTTCATGAAATATATTTTAACATTTGGTGGCTTTAAATAAATTTTAATGCATTTAATAAATGAAATAAAATGTGTCTAATGGAATTATTGGGTAACGGTAGGCTGTAATGGCGCTTAATTTGCTTATTAATTTATGCTACATTAAATTTTTCTCAGAAAATTGTGTTTATGTTTCCAAACATCGAGTTCAACTTCTATTTTGAAAGACAATTCCAAACATATATTATCATAAACCATAAACGTAAAGGTGACCCAACACTAAATTATTTTGTTGTTTACAAACATTAAAACAAAAATTAATACAATTCGAAATGATGTAACATATGGAAATTGTACCAGTGGACCTTTCGTCTATAGAGTAGTGTTTCCCAACCTTTTTTGTGCCATGCTCAACTGTATCATTTCTAAAAATGTTATGCCCGATACTTAATTATTAATTTTATGATCATTAAAAAATTAATAGTTTAAAAATAGCTAATAATCATAGTTATGTAATGAATTAGGATTTTGCTTTTTTTGTTATAGTCACCGGTACCTATTGCATTTAAATAGCCCGATGCGAAAGTGTTAATGTTGTGTCAAGTGCATTTTGAAATTTTCGCCTTTTATTATAAAAATGACCCCTTCAGGGGGGGAGGTAAGTCGCTCTGGTAATAATACAGAAATATGCAGCGTTTGTTATGAATTAAATAAAGTTTATATTAATGGAACTATATTTTTGGTGTGGTGTTGTGTGCTTTCCCAAATAATGATAGTAATTTACCATGAGAATCCTAGCATTATATCCTAGTTTTCTACGTTAGTATTAATCAGTAATGTTTAAATCAGTTTAAGTTTATCATCTTATATAAAATATATTCCCAGAGTACGAATCAGTTACTATCCTCTGTTTAAAGGAATCAGTGATAAAACCTTTTAATTTTTTGAGACTATACCTACCAAAAATGCGACGAATACAGACAAATTCTTAATTAGCTTAAACTGCATGAAATCTATTCATCTACAAGAGTAAATATTATAATAAATACACTGACAAATGATTGTGCTAATATTGTATTGGTCCAGGCATTTTAGAGAAAGGATGCGGCTATAACCAGAAACAATAGTCTTATAACTTCAACATTCACATACAAAAATATGCAATATACATTTTATCGAATGTGAACAATACAATTAAAAAAATATTCGTTTATCATAATTTTTTTGTATATCTTTTATTAAATGGAATACCATGATATATCGTCAAAATTACAGAAAGCATTCATATTGAATGTACTGTTTTTTAATGATATATTTTTTTAAATCGACACACATAACTTAACCATATTGATATGATATTCCATCCTTTATTTTCGATAAACGCCGCTATAAGAAATCAAAATACTAATTACACTTTAAGAGTCCTCATAACTCTAACTATAACGAAATTAACAGAGAAACATTTAAAACAAGCTGTTTACAAGATGAAAACAGGCTGATAAATAACCAAGTAATCATAAATTACTCGAAAAATTGTCCGAAACCATCACAAATCGATCACCAAAAACCTTCCTTCAATTAGATGAACACTAGCATCTCCCTGACTTGCACAACCTATCCTTTCTCCGCCCCACCGTTCGCACATTAGTATATATCCGTTTGACACGGTAGGAGCATCACACAAGTTCTTCTCGAACCGCAGTGACCCATACACCATGAAAGCCTTCGTAGCGGTAAGTGTAGTGAAGTGAAGTGAAGTGTTCAGTGAAGTTCAGAAATCAACGTGAAAAGCGCTAATTTAAAAATGGACTACCTTGATTTCCGAACGTTGGGCTACTCATTCGTGCTTATGTTCATATCACAATTTCAAATGAGATTTTATTCGTTTTTTTTACAAAGTGACATCACTTTAACATTTATACGAATTTTTAATCACCGAATGAAAAGTCCTCACTGAAAAACACCTGCATAAAATAACGACTCAATATTTACTTAATCCGAATTGCACCTTTTTCTCGTTTTAAACATTATTCATAAAATACAAAAAAAAAACGTGTAAAGGTAATAAGATAACAAATGGAATTATTGAATCCTGGGAACTCATTCAAATGTCTCCAAGTATTATAAATTTAAATACACATTTCTCATGAGATATTAATCTACATTTGACACTCATACAACTGAGATTCGAATCTATATTGTGTGAATTGTTTTACGCCTTGCATAAACTTTGCATGTAACCTATTCATTCCTTTTTTGCACCATAACATAAAACTTTCTACACCAACCAATTTTCAATGGTTTTTATAAATCGATCAAAATTTTAAATCATAAAAATCACTCAATTTAAGGCGTCGAAATATTCTCAAAGTCTGCTCAAAATTTAGTCGAGTTTATTATTATTATCATATAGCAATGCTAAAATACACGATTGCAAGCACATAATTGTATGTTGATTGTGTAAGCTATATTATTCAGTATAAATCTAAGATAATCACACCTTTCGCTTACGCAATGCAGGTCGGAGGCCATATTTACACAATAATAACATTTTACAATAATAATTGTGTTTCATGCGTTCTAATTATTGAAAGCTATTTTATTAAACCGAGGTCTTTAAACTTCTCTTCTGTAAGACTATTTAGTCTAATCAGCTAGCAGGTAAAAAAAGAAATATATAATAATTCAACTGCTACAAATGTGGAGACGGAATAGTCATCAGAATTAATTCAATTGAAACATTATATAACCGTTGATCTCGAGAGGCAAAAGCTCGGTTGAAATTTATTGGGATAAAAAATAGGGAAATAACGATTCACTCGTTATTAAATTAAAACTTTTGCTGTATGTCGAATTGCATAAAGCATGCGTTCGTTCATCATCAAAGATAGCTGATTTCGCAAGCGAGGATCGATTCTAAACACGATTGTCCTGCGCGTGATTCGATTTCAATGATCAAATGATTAGATGTCGCGGTAATTGACATAGTTTTTTTATTGTTTGTTACACGTATCGAATTGTGTTTACTGCAGCTTATTGTGTAGATGTTTAGTTTGAAACAATATTTAAAAATTATAACTAAAAGTTTAGAATTCTGAAGCATATAGGATTAAATTGTTTATTTTTAAAGAGCAACTATCGAGTTTTTTACCGGTTCTTCTCGTTAGAAGTTGGTAGTGTAAAAATTGACAATTCAAAAGTGTCTTGAAACCTACTTGAATAAAGATATTTTGAGTTAATATTGTCTTGTATATTATAATTCCGTTTGTCGCCAGACACAAAGCTTAAATAATGACAAAAACCAAACGCTAAATATGACATTTATTTTATGTTCATTTTAATATTTTTCTAAAGATAATTTTTAATATATTAAATGTCAACGCTTAATCTTAGTCATTCGACAAAAGACTTCCTAATGACACATGACCCGTAATAGATTTTGCACAAAAAGCTAATGATCCTATCTAGAAAAACAGCTCTCTCACGGTAGAATAACCTTTCGTTAAGATCGCGATGTCGCTGACGTAACGACGTCTCTAACTCCTGACATTACGACCTGCGATGCGACTTTCACTCCAATTTATAATGTTATTTTTATTCATTTTTGCAAATTTCTTATATTTTGAAAGTTCTAATCGCTTCACATAATTTATTGTTATTAAATTAAAACACGACAGAACATCTGTCTGAATTATCTATTATTCGTAATATCTAATCGTTTGATCTCACTTTGACGGACCATTAATCTATTAAACTGTATGCAAAGTTAAACGCTGGCGCCACTGATGCGTGTGAATTTTCGCGCCTTCGTAATTTATGTTGACAGGCTTCAATGTAAGGTGAACCTTTTCAAAACTGAGCTTGTTTGCATATAGACAACGCATTAGTTTAGTTTTTGGTGGTATTTTTTTAAAATAAGCAATCAATATAATGTTATACTAGTATTTAAAACAAATAGACAAACAAATAGTGAATGAGTCGCACGTCCAGTAGCATCGCTAATATTGACGCGACGTTATTGAATAACACACAAACATTTGCATACTAGATACAAATTACTAAACAAATATACGAGAAAGTAGAAACAATCAATTAGGTAGAAGCAACGGTGTTTTAACAATTATCAAATTAAGTTACAAAAGGAAAGCCACAATTTATAAAAACGTTCCAACAACATTTCTAACAGGTTATTCTTTATCTCCTAATTATGTATACATTTGTCGTCAAGATTGGAATTTCAATTTTTTTTTTCCAACAGTGCATAGCCCTGGCATTGGTGGCGTGTGCCAGCGCCGAGGCCCCAGGGGGCTACAACTACAACCGACCCTCTGGAGGCGGCAGTTTCCATGGCGGATCCGGTGGACTCAGTGGTGGTGGCAGCTATAACGCTGTTTCATCAGGCTACCAGACCTCAGAGGGACAAAATGTAGATGCCGCTCTACTTGAACAAATCCGTCAAATCCTGCTTAAAGAGGAAGCCTCGTCTGGCTCATCTGGATCAGGATTCGGCCACAGCGCTCCTTCCTCCTCCTACGGCGTCCCATCATCATCTTACGGCGTCCCATCGTCATCCTACGGTGTTCCCCACGGTGGCGGCCGCGTCGTCGGCATCAACCTAGAGGGTGTCCGTCAAGCCATCCAAGTTGCCCAATTTGAGCAGACAGCGTCCGGCGGTGGCGGCGGCTACCCCTCCGGCCCATCCTCCTCATACGGCACTCCTTCTGGAAGTTACGGTGCCCCCTACTAAACCAGTCCAATGATCCGAACGCTCCAGCGTTCTTATTCGAGCTCGCCCGGCTCGAATGTAAATAAAAACTAGTCGATTGCTGCGTACAATGTAGGTGGCGTCGGCTGGCCAACAAAATCTGGCCAACGCTTGCGACTGTGCACGCTCACGGGTTACTCGGCGGTGAGCCAGTCGTTGCCGCTGTCACAATTGACAGACTCATCTCACGCGCTGGTTGTGTCACTTTTGACAGATCCGAAGTGGCTTACCGCTGGGAACGACTCTTGTTTTGTATAAAGTTTACCTATTGTTAAGTCTAGTGTAATTTTATTTTAGGTTTTGTTTTTTTATTTTTCAAAAAAAATAAATACATTTTGACACCGTACAGATTCTTTTATTTAACCCTTGAAATTAAAAAAAAAACATTAACAAGATTTCGGGTTCGACTTCTTGGTAAACACGAAGATAAACCTGTTCGGAACAAGCGAATAGAATATAATAATAATCTTTATTTTTCATAATTACGGAACAAGTTGGAAAACATTTTTTTATATAGAACTACACCATCAGCTAACCAATATAGCATGCAAAAATCAATTAAACAAACATATTCTCAATTAATAAAGTAAATTAAAAAAAACAATAACAATAAAATCTGTCTGGAAGAGATCGCTTATTAGCGATAAGGCCGCCCGTTGCTCTTATATGTACTAACATCTGTTAACGTCATTTGCTTCTAATGTTTAAGTGCGATAAAGTGTAAAATAAATAAATAAAATTTGTGTATTATTTTAAAATTACAGTCGAGCGTTTCTCTTGCTGGGTACTTTTTACCACAGTAGGTATAGTAATCTACATAAGGCACTATTTCTTAAATTATGTCCCAATCTTTTTGCCAAGCGAACATAACTTTCAAACACTTGACCTGAAACATTTGGAGTAGGTGGAGTACCATTACTATCGTAAGATTTCCTCAACTTTTACTGTTGCAAACACGATCTTTTTTACCCATATATACTCATCTTGAGATCGTTATAGGCTATGCAACACGCGATTTTGTATGAACTGAAAGAACAATGCATGCTACAAATAAACTTTATGAATTACAATAAATTATATGCTTTTACTATTTTTGTGCAACAAATTGATAATAGGTAAGTAAATGAGCATTTTTCTCAATATTAAACCAATATTCAATTCATACTTGACTTGAATTCTAATTTATCAATTTTGATAAGCGATTTTTAAATACCATTAAACTATTCATATTGTAATATATATAGAGAGAATTAACATTTACAAGATTTCTCAAATGAGAGATACCTTTTCTACAGATGTTCGTTTTTTAACTACAATCCTTTGACTGTTCTGTGATGATGATAGAGTTCAGATATCCTTAATTAAATATAATTCAAAAGCGAATAAACACAAAATAAATAATGGCAGAGACGTATGAGTTACAGTAGTTTACTCATACGTTATGCTCGACTTTTGTCCTAAAAATAATGTGGCCCAACTCGGTGCATGTAGGTAGAGCAACCATTTTTGAACACTGTTTTAAAACTTACATAGGTTTGTTTTAGACTTTAGTATGAGTGGGAGTGGGAGTGCCATGCTGTTACTTAGTTTCAGCCGAATGGGCAGACACGGCCGGAGAAATACCACTCTCTCACAGAAAACCGGCGTAAAGTGATGCATGATGATTTTGTACTCGCGTTTCGTTCGGTGAGCGAGATCTTTCGGGCCCATCCTTTTCCCTCCCCCGTCCTCTTTCCCTACTCCCCATTTCCTAATTTTCCTATAAAGGCCGGCAACGCACTCACGAGCTATCAGCCGCGTGAGTGTCTATGGGCGGCGACTTTACTTATATGGTGGGCCTGCTGCTCGTTTGCCTTTTTTATTAAAAAAAAATGACTATAGTTAACATTAGGTAATCATTTTAATGACACTGAGGAATCTAATCTGAACTTTCGGCAAAAAGAAAACCACGCTTCAGCGAAGTCGACCCACCGCAACAACTCGGACGCTACCATCTGATCATTATGAAACACAATCCCACGGCCAATCGCTCGAATCTCGGACATAATGCTGCTTACATCAGAACGAGATAATGGCGGCACCCATGTGACGTAAGCCTAATTATGAGAAAGTGATGAATTGTCTTAATTACATTTATTGTTTAGGCGAACGCTGATGGACGTAATAAGCTCACAGTGACATAACAGACGCCATTTTAATCTTGACTGGAGTTTACCTTGAGGCATGAAAATGATTAGGAATTAATTTGCCTTTTCTAATCGTAAGGCGTTTGCATTTGAATGGTTTTATTATTGTATTTTTTAAATATTACCACAACATAGTGGTATATAGGCCGCAGTGTAATAAAATATATTGTAAATAATTATTATTTAATATTGCTCGTTTATATAAAATATCATGTACAAAAATATCAACATACTTACAATTATATTGGCACTTCGTGAGCACGACTTTCAGGCCTTTGCCGTTTCATTCATATTTACTACCAGACATAGCGTACGGGTTTATTTCATGAAATTTGTACATTTTTACATGTTAAATCTTAATTTGGTTTGTATCTCACCATATATAAATTGTTGAAAAATGTACAGAAATATATGAATAGAAAAGGTTTGACTCACTCCGCTGTCAACGGACAGAACAACATTCGGACACCCACCGACACAATTACAGACTAAGATGCGCTTTGTTCGTCAGCTCCTAAGCCATGGGCTATGTACAGTTCAACTTCTCTCAGGAAATTAAGTAACGGAAAAGGCCAGCTCGCATTTACATCTACATAGCACTAACCGACCAGGAACATTTAAAAACCTAGAATAAATGCTTACAAAAATCCAATTCACCACATTATGTACAAACATGTTTATTATGCTGGTCTCCTGGAACCGTCATTATCGTCTTGACGCGAATCGCAATACTGAATCTGAAAATATACAATTGGAGCGCCCCCGGAGTGGGCACTAGCTGGGGCCCTTGTCCCCCTCGGGCCACAGCACTCCGGGGTGGTTGAGCATGTAATACGTCATGTGCTTCTCGCTGCCGTAGGTGGAGGCCTTGGTGCCGAGGCACATCAGAAACTGGCTCTTCTCCAAGCTCTTATCACAGTCCACCGAGTGAAACTTATGCACTAAACTCTCGTCCGCTATCCTATACACTGTCAAATTGGACTTGATCAGCGTCTCGAAGAACTGCACGTCCTCGTAACCCCACCCCTTGATGTTCAGGTCGAAGCCGCCGACCCTCTCGAAGTCGCACTTGAAGATGCTCAATATCCCGAAGCCGTACTGTCTGAAATATCCGAAATCGTCGTTGATCTCCTTGCTGTACTTCAGATCCGCCACCTGTCTGTCGGTCTTGGCAGCCTCCTCCACGAATTTGCCCAAATCGGAGTTGGCCACCGAAGGTTCCCCGCGGAACTTGTTGTAGTCCTCCCCGTTCACCACCTCGGGGTTGTACTCGCTGAACACGATCGGGAAGTACACCTGGTGATACTTCACCGTGTTGATTCTGATACGCCGGAGGGTAACGTGGTTGAACATCATGTCCACGTCGATGAAGAACACGAGGTCATCTCCACTGCACTGCTTGAGACCCTCGGTGAGCCCAGCCCCTCTCGAGAAAGCCGTCGATCCCATGTGGACGATCTTCAGGTCTTTCCCGTACACGTCGTTGTAGTGGTCCACCAGGGCCTCGGCGTTCCTGTAGTCCAGCGGGTTCTTCACGTCCAGATAGAGCACCACGATCAATTGCACCGCTTCGTCGCTCTTGAGGACGACGTCTTCGTAGTTCTTCATGAAGCGGGAGAAGATCTCCTGCCGCCCCATGAGCGGCAGGATGAAGTGTATTCTCCGGTCGTATATCGGGTACTCGTAGTCTTCGTCCGACCACTTCAGCACCTTCGGTAGGTTTTGTAGCTTCATGAGGCCGTTCTCTATGACCTCCTTGACGTTGAGCTTTCCGAAATCGAGGAATCCCGCCGGCTGCTGGCTGGGCTCGTCAAAGTCCGCGTACTCGTTGAGGGGATCCTTGCTCTGTATTTTCTCAAGGATTTCTGGGTCCTCGAACGGTGGAGGCTCCCCCATCGGCAGCTCGCGTATTTCAGTAGCTGTAAATTTAGTGATTTTCCCATTAACAAAAGACATATTAATCAACACTTAGTTTTTTTTTTATACATAATAGTTTTTCTGACCGGTGAAACTCTGTTGGAGGTACGCGTGTCTTCGCACAGCGGCGGTCATCTTCCGTCCGCGGTATCTGCGGTACTTCAGCAGCAGATCCAGCACGTGGTCGACGCCGTGCAGCGGCTGAAGACGGGTGTACCCATACAGCAGCTCATTGAAGTCGATCACGCGACCTCGTTGCCGGGATGGGGCGTTTATTATTTCCATAACCTGGATTAATAAAGACATGTGTCATGTTTTATTAAATTATTGTTCCGGTTTGAATTTACCACTTGGACCTTACCGTGTAACAAAATACAAAAGCTTCGAGACGAAAGGATGGAACTCTACAGAGGAAAGTGGACCGTGAGAAACACTCACACCCAAAGTACAGTTTTAATTGTGAACTTGCCAAGTTCATTACCTCTCGTATAACATCGTCCAAAGCCTCCTTCAGAGGGCTCTCGATGCGTCGCTTGGGATTCGAGTGGCTCGTGGAATAAATTGATTTACTGATGAACTCAAATGGAATTATGTCTTCCACGTCCTCGGGTTTGTATCGGTTGAAATCAACTGGGGCTCCTGGAAATACAAATGTCATAACTGAATCGGTACCTCTATTATAACCCAGATTTGTGTTAGTATTGATAATTGTCGTATACATTTTAAGCGTTTAGCTTTGAATTTCGAATTTCGAACAGTATTTTAAATTTCGAACAAGATTTAGAATTTCGAACAGGATTTCATATTTCGAACAAGATTTAGAATTTCGAACAGGGTTTCAAATTTCGAACAAGATTTATAATTTCGAACAGGATTTCAAATTTCGAACAAGATTTAGAATATCGAACAGGATTTCAAATTTCGAACAAGATTTCGAATTTCGAACAGGGTTTCAAATTTCGAACAGGGTTTCAAATTTCGAACAAGATTTAGAATTTCGAACAGGATTTCAAATTTCGAACAAGATTTAGAATTTCGAACAGGGTTTCAAATTTTGAACAAACCGATCTAGTCATGTCGATTTTTATGAATCTAGAGGACTAAGATATCGATTAATACGGAAACCAATAATAACTTTTAAAATCCTAACCCAATACTATCAAAACTATAATAAGGAAATTGACAAAGTAACAGCCTTGGCCTTGTAGTTATTAAACAGTTTACGCTTAATACGATAATTGATATAAATATCATTTTCGTGAACGACACTTATTATTGAATTGTAATTGACACTGCACAGAACGTGCACTGTGGGCGGCCAAATCAAACCGAGACATAGGAGTGCATAACCGTCTCAACCCGCATGACTGAACATTCATGTAATCCTTACCACATGGAATTCCAGTAAACTTAAATGTATAACTCACGTTTTGTTGCGAAATTACCAATAAAATGTACTTTTTTTTTTAAGATATCGTTTTTAATGGTGAACAGCACGTATTCATCATATCAGATACATTTCTTATCTTTACGGCCTTAAATAAAATAATAATAGTATAAGGTTCAGATAAGAAAGAGTTTATAGCGTTCGCAGAGGATGTTGCAGATTTTTTTTTTTATCAAATCTTTAACACAATAAACACGTAATTAGATTTTTGTATAAAACATTGGAAGCTTTTGCCCGCGACTTCGTCCGCGTGGTAAACAACGCGTGGAAAATCGGTATAGAAATGAGAGTTCTGGTGGAATATTTATACAAACTTTCTTCCACTAATCCAACCGTTTTTATACGACTATTTAGTCCTTTCCCTAAAGTTTAGTTCTATCTCCATTCCAAATTTCATCGAAATCGATTCAGTAGTTTAAGCGTATAGTATAGGCAGTATGTATATACATACTTTCACATTTATAATATTAGATTATAAATGCGCAAATAAATTTGATAGGTTTATATGCTAAATATGAAATCGTATCGATTTTACTTTACAACGAACTTCCGGTTAAAGGAAAAAATAAATTACCTAATACATTGTTATCGCCCAAGTAGCCTGGCTCGCCGATTTTCGCTGGGAACAGAGGTACACCTTCAAGTAGCATATAGTCTGCTACTTGAGCAGGCTCCACTTCTAGCTTCTTGAGGGATGACGCAATATCCCTATGCAGATCCAGGGTGGATTCGCGAAGATCCTGGATTTTTAGGTTCTGAAATCGACAGGAAACAATCAAATTTGAGATTAAGTTTAAAAGTTTATATGAATAATTAAATACGTATTATCATCAGACATTAGAATAAATCATCATTGATATAATCGCTGGAAGCGGAAATACCAAATTATGGCGTTTATCGAGTTCATTGCCTTATCATTAAAAAATATCTCATAGAAACCTGATACTTTAAAAACAATTTGTACAAGATGCGGGCGTATTATCCTTATTTAGTGCAAATAACTAATTATTATTATTATCTCTTGCTAACAGATATAGCAAGAGATGATGGTTGACGACCAGATGGAATGACATTGATCCCTTGAAGTATGGGATGCGGTGTGATTTGGGATACCACGTGTGTGGCGGAAAAAAAAGAAACGGTCAAAGTACAGAAGTCTTTCCTCCAATTTTGACTTTTGTTCCCTTTGGAGTAGACTTTTGGACATTGGGGTACAAGTCGCTTATTAGGGAGTTAAGTAGGCGCCTGGTAGTCAGTACCGATGATCCAAGAGCTTTTCTCGCTCATAACCATCGCAATGCAGCGAGGAAATGCCGCCAGCATGTATGTGCCACAAGGACCAAACATTTTGAAAATTGGTTTTGGTGTTGTGCTTTGTTTTATTTTAAGTTATCTTAACTTTAGGTTAATAGTACGAATGTTTATTATATAAAAACAAAAGAAATATTCATATATTCCATTGGTAATCTAATCTCATTCGATACGAGGAGATATGGTAGTAATAGATCAATAGATCTACCTTGAAGTACGTATGGAGCCGGTACATTTGCCTGTGGTCTTTAACGGGATGGAGAGTTATGGCCCGGTGGACCTCCCGCTTCTTCAAGCGGCCGGTGTACGCCGCTGCACCGCTGCTGTTGTGATGAAGGATCGTCTGCATCTGAAACGATAAAAACACTGCTTTAATGTAAAATTTATTTGTGTCGTCTTCTTTTGTTATTTGAATCAGTCATTTAATATGAAATACTTATTTTGAATTCGCTATCGTGTTTCTAGCCGGTTCCTCTTGGTAGACAACTGCCTTCCGAACCGGTAGAATTAATAAAAATACTTTGAGTTTGAGTTTAGCTTAATAATTGTTATTACATATGTTTAGTGTTATGTATTTTTGAATTCATTGACGACTCTACGGAAGCTACATCAAGTTATTTATATAGATAGATTATTAAAATATTAATTACTTTTCAATTGAAGTCAGATATTAGATCAATTGTCAATTTAGTAATAAATGCCTAAGTAAAATACCTAATTAGAGATGCCGAGTAGCGAATATGTCAGTTGTCTGTTTATTGATCATATTATAAAAACTCTATTTATTAAAAGACAAAAGTCTGAGCTGCGATTTTATTGAGTCATTGGTAAATAATTGCCACGAAGGCGTATTAAATAGGAGTAACTGAATGTGAATAGAAATTTAATTGCTATGTACTCAGTTGTTATAACCGACTTTGTTATTGAGATATTGATGTCATAAAACATTTCGCAACTATTAGGCTAATAAATTCAAATTTGAAATTCACATTAAAAAAATCACACGGATAATTATATAACGTGTCTTATTTTAAGAGGAATTCGGAAAATTCGTATGAGCTCACACAAGCAAGTACTAACATTGTTTATAAACACAAGACTACTAATGGCCAGCTAATATCTTGATTCTATATGCACTTTGCGAATAACGGAAATTGGAAACGGTATTTTTCATTTATTTTACACATAACTGAAATATTTAGTGATCGCTGTGAGTCAAATTTTAGCTAAGGTCCAAAGTATTAAGACTCCGGATGTATTTATTACAATTAGAAATTCGAACGGTATTCAACTTGCGGTAAAGCTTAATAATTAAATTGTTGAATGGAATAATTGATAATTTTATTCGATTTGAACACTTTCAGGGGAAATATTGGTCATATATTTTCTTAGAACCATTTTTCCTGTTACATGTGCTATTGTAAATACTCTTACAATATAAATATCGAGGGTTTGTATTAAATAACTTAGTACAAATACAATATTAAGCTACAACATTATTGTTACATAGGAGCCTACTTGAAACCTTTTTAAATAATTAATCGGCTGCTACTTCTAGTGCTGGCATTTGATGGCTGGCACAGAAAATAAACTTAAGTAAAAAACTTATCACGCTCAGCGCATTATGATACAAGAAAAAAAGGAACTTTGTCACAAGGCCCAATCATTTTGAATTTGTTTTTTTACAGTTACAGTGTAAACTCCATGTAACGTTACTCGATATAACGAAAAACTCTCCAAAGCGTCGAAATCAATTGGCTTTGGTTGGTTTGACTTGGATTCCGTACAATGATTCTTTATAGTTTTTTAGAGTATACACTGCGGGCCTAAAACTTCACGCATTTGCTGATAATACAAATAAGCCAGGTACACTCTGAACACACGTTGTTAACGCGTTTTGTGGTTGCGTTCACATGTCAACGCAAACTTTGACAGTTTCGATCTAATTGTCATAGGCTGCTAATTGTCATTAGTTGTGAATTGTCAGTTGTAGCACACGTATGGCGATTCAATAGTTATATATAAATTTATTTTTATATATTAATATATATTAAAACAAATCGAGAAGTATTACTTTCGCATAAACACACGTATCTTTTCAAATTTTTTGAATATGTGAGAAATTACATAACAAATACAGAATCTATTACACAACTAATCAATTACAATGAGAGCAGATAATAATTGATATTATTTATTACGGTTCAAAGAGCGGAGTGTGATTGATTTAAGTAATTATTATCGTACACTTAGTATATAAGAAATTCTATTAAACGCAGGAAACTAATATTACCAGAAACTGATGAGTTGTCAAGAGACCGTTAGATTGGTGCCGCCGCGGGGAGTAGCCTCATGATTACATCTCTCTTATTCGTTGGACAAGCGATTAAACATAGGTATTATGCCCTACGATAATGTGAAATGATAATAAACCGTGAAATTTATGGTTCAATCTATTTATTTTCAGTTAGTTTAAATTTTCATTATAGAGAAGTGAAAAGATAGGTACTGTGTTGGTTTTATACACAGACCTGATAACGTTAGTCTTTACAAAATCGTAAGGAACTTTCCTTACTATTCCGAAAAGACTAACTTTTAACTAACTGACATATATTATCTAAGTGTCAATTTTAACTCAGTTATTACATTACACAACACGCCTACTAGAGATACGCCCCTTTCTAAATACTTTTGTTTTTTTTTCTATTATTTCCACAGTTTGTGTCAGATCCAGTCAACTCAGTTCATATCCACCAGCTATCAATGGCAATTACCCGTCAATTCCCATCTGCTGCCACACCTGTTAACAAATCTATAAAAAAAATAAACTCGATTGTCCGTGATCGATAATATAAACGGTATTAAGTGGGTCGATGTTATTAGGTACTGAGTTGCAACGCGTAAACAATCGTTTTGAATAGCCTACGTAATCCGATGGAAATCTGGTTAAAATCTCTGAGCTTTTTATTTATAATATATTAAAATAAAATGTGGAGGCTTCCTGCAGGTGTTCAGCATTAGTATAATACTTTGCCACAAGGTGAATTATTATACAGTTTTGATTATTTAACGTTTTTTTTTCAGTTAATTAATGAACAATTAAATAAAGAAGCTAAATATAAATTTAAAAAGCTTGGCCCTTGTAACATATACCCAATACAAGTATCAATATATTGTCTAAGAATATATTTGTTTGTGTTTCTTTTATTAAAATTACATATTTTAGTATAAATAATTAAAAATACTGTAATGTTAAAAATTTGTGCTCAATACAAAGCTCTAAGTATCGAAAAAAAAAACAAATATATAGACAAATATAACTCCTAACGGTAAAAGTGTCTGCATTTCCAGACTTTTTAACAATAGTCTGCTGACATAGAGAAATGATCTTATGAGATATATCTCATAAGATTATTCATGTCATTTTAAAACAATGTAAAAGTCGAAGCTTATAAGATTTGAGTTTTACATTGTTTGCAAATTCTGGCGAAAGTTTCAACAATGGTATAACTTAAAAAAAAAACTTAAAATTCTCGTAGTTTTGTATAATTTAATTAACATGCTTTGGTATGAGAAAAGTTTCGATATGTTTTAATATTTTGGAAGTCATTATAGAAGTATGCCTCATAAGAGGCAATCTGTAACAAAACGGTTCATTATATCAATTCTATTCATAACTAATTGTAATTTTCAAATCGTGTTTCCTAATTTAAACATAAGAATAAGACATTTTTTAAATCAATATATTAGTGAAATTGTAACGAAAATGTATTATTATAAATCGTGTAACAGTAGCGTCAGCGAGAACAAAGGAAGCACCCACTTTATTACTAGAAGACGGACACGCGTGTGAGGATATGTCAATCTGATCTCTGAATATCCTAGTGACCGTCAAATGTATTTTGGTCCCATTTCATAATAGCAGGATTTCTTGTCACCAAACTCCAACAAAACATGATTTATGGATTTAATGATCCATATAAGATCAAATAGATCAAAAAAAAATTTAAACCATAAATGGACTGCGCTCGAAGTGACTCCCGCCTACTCGTTTGCCTCCTGTTACGTGAAAAAGAGTAATTTTAATGTTACCTTTTACACAATTAGGTAAACGGTACCTTATATAATTAATTTGAATGCGTCACAAGAGTTTTTTTACACAGATTGCGAGATACTGTAGGGTGACGTCGTTCGTAATTTGTCACTGTTATGTGAATTTATGCTTAAATAGCAACGCAGTCATGAGTTAAAATAAATATTTCTCGTGGGTTATAAATTATAGAAGAATCAAAATGACTTAACATTTTTTTATATATTATTAGCGATATTACTTTGTTATGTAGCTTGCTGTTTATATTTTATTATATGTAAACATCAAGCTACATAATAATAAATGTTTGTTCTTGAAGCGGTTTTAATCGCAATTAGTCCGATGAACATTGAACTAAAATAATTAATAGTTTTAGAGAAGATCAAATTTACTCCGTGAACTATTTTTTTTATACAATTTTATAAGCATTAAGGTTGCTTTAAAACAAGGACCTTAAAAATGTCTCCCTTTAATGAATGTTATATAGAAAAACTATTTCGCGAACGAATCAAGCGTTATCTCAATCCTGAGAACGATCGATCGAATTCTCACATGAACTGGTGGATATGCCTAATACTATTGATTGCCTTCTAAAAACTTACGTATTTCTTATTTAATAAGCCTGCTACCGAACTGTGACGAATGTAACACTACTATGACCCAGTTCACCTTAGTGATAACACGTGTAGGTTATCTCCTTGTACGGATATTATTAGATAAATATTGGGTTGTCTTTTTCAATTTTGCAACTCAACGATACACTTTTGCTCTCTTGTAATTATCGATATTTCTTGAAACAATGTGTTTAATGTGTATACACATATGTGTTAGTTATTATGTGTGTGTTCCTTAAACAGAATCAGAAATATGCAATAACAGCAAGGCGTGGCATTTATGTAAACAATCTCCGAGTTCAAGCTTCGAGAAAAAATCATCTTGAAATCCTTAAGATTTGTATATAACAGAAGAAATTTAACTCAGCATTCAGTATTTGAACGACCTGATTTGACAATTGACATATGTTATACGTATAACCATTTTGCGCGTGAGTATCGGAAACCATAGTGAATTATTAGTATGATACAGCTCAATGTTGGCAATTTCTTTTAATAATGGCAGCCGAGAGCGACGACCCCGGTCAATCACGCAAATTTTGACGTCACATCAAGGTCAAACTGTGAAAATTTACTGAAACCATTGTCAACCAACTTGAAATAATCTACAATAATAACAAGAAACAGTCGACCTAATAGGTGGCTCAAAAGAACTCTCAAGAGATGCTCACCGTCGCAATACACAGTACATAAATATTAAATTATGTATTGTTTGTCTGTACACAACACTAAAATGTCAAAACAATAGCGTCAGAAGCCCTTGAACCATACGACTTGTTCATAATGATTGTATGACGATATTCAAATATTCTAATAACATTTTTTAGCTGAATTTTATATAATTTGATTCCCATTGAAACTTGAATGTTACGGATGATTAATTATAATTATCAAACAATATCACGAAATGTATTATCGTTACTAAATTAATAAATGGATTTAACATGTCAATTGATTAAAAAGTACGAATTCTATCAATCAATTAATTAAAAATCTTGTCAGTGATATTATCAATTCTGTTTTCAATAAATTAACTGACTACTTGTTACCATACTTTTATTATACATTATACTATGACACTACTAAAAAGTGACTTGTTTTTAGTTAGTCAGTTTACGAAAGTCAGTCTTGTGTCGCGCAGCAAGAACCTATCTGTCCTTGGATATATTTGCCCTAAATAGTAATTCTTTAAAAAAACAACCAAGACTCAACCTCGCACACTCACTCAACACCATTGCACACACACACACTTAAATGCTCGTTCTTCACATAATATACTCCACTTGTTCATATGTATATATATATATATATATTTTTCTGTTCGTGTTGTTTTTTTTTATTGTTTTTTCTGATATTAAATTCTATTTCCGGTTCTATGTTTTAACCTTATTTTAATCTATTTTTATTGTGTAAACTTTTTCTGATAAGCTGTATAGGTTTAAGAAATAAAAAATAAAATAAAGGCGTGACGGAGAGTTTCTTGCCACTTTTTCACATCCGCTCTACGCCCTTAACGTTACCTATGCGAATAAAGATATTTTTGAGTAAAGTATAAGAAATCTATACATTAGCGGGAAATAATTAGTGTACTGTTTATACGAACATAAATTACTTGCATCCATTGACACGAATGTTGTTATAATTTGGTCAATTGGCCAGACCAGCTGGCCTGAACGTTTATAAACAAAACCTTTATAGACATAATCAATTAAAGGTCAATACGGACTAAATAACAATCAATTTGTGCCAGTTTCTTTATTTAGACGTAGGCCAAAGGTTCTTTATCAAATATCTTAACGTTTTGTATGTATATTTTTAAAATAAAAGAAGGGTTCTCTTTACCTCATGGAGGTTAGAATCATAGATAAAATAAACAAGGGTCAAGTAGAACCAGTAGAAAGTATCGCTCTCACCGGCTTGTTACATTATCAACTAACCGCTACGAGTTGGAGTGGCCTACATCACCACAGACTAACGGACAGTTGGGAAATTTATTGACCATAGCTAACGCATATTATTTAACGAGTCCTACGCATCAATCAACTCTTATTCTAACGTATTAAATTCAAATCTAGTCTTGAACTTGTCATACTAATGTATATTTATCTGACGTTTGACATTGACAGGCAAGTTTGATGTCAAAACATGTTGGATTCTTTTGGAGCACGCACGCCAGCGCGTTTAGTTTTTTTATTCATGTATTAGTACTATGATGAGTTATTAATAGATGTCATTTCAAGTTCTTTATATGTTGAGTCAGTAGAAAATGGTGTAATTAAAAAGTTTCACCACTGTCAATTTCTCAAACTATGACGAGGTCATTTAGCGTCTAGGAGCGAAATAATGTATGCAATCAATCAAGTTGAACTTCAAATTGCTGTGCATTAAGCGCACTGCACTAAAGCTGCATAATTTTAAACCTGACAATTGTCAAATAGATATTTATTTTTATTTCATAAACTTTTACATCACAATAACACAGACAACATTTTAATGATACAAAAAAATATGGCCAGAATTGTAATAAAACAAAAACATATCGTTATTTAACATAAACATTATTTGTGTTAACCTAACTAATATAACTTAAAATAAAACAAAATTAAAAAGTCTGGTCCTTGTGGCAGAGTGGGTACTCTGGGTGGGTACCACCAGCATTATGGGTATAATGCTGGTGGCATTTCCTCGCTGTATCGCGATTCTCATACGCCGAACGAGAAAAGCACCAGCTCTTGGATCAACGGTACTGACTACCTTGCGCCTATTTAATTCCTCAATCGGGTTAAAACATAGAATATAAAAGTAAGCCGATATATATATATATATATATATATATAAGAATAAAAACAATAATAACAAGAATATGACGAAGTGTAGTATTTTAAGTGACACGAGCATTTAATGTAAGTGTTTAATGGTGGCACGGTCTTACTTTGAGGCGATGCTTTTGAACGTGCATAATCTGGGTTTATTGGTCATACGATATAAATTATCATACAAACAATTATGTTTCGCGTGCTTTCCAGGCGCCATAATTATTTTATTAAAACAAATAAAATCATTTCAGCAAAGTATGCAATTTAAAATTACGTTTGCCATAAGTAAGTAAACAGCCGTCTCGGATATTCTTAACTATTGTAGGGTCACCATGTATTTAAAAGGTAAATTTCTCATTACGAGACCAATTCTACCGATGAGATAAAAATCAATCGACTAACGGCATACAGTACAATATTACAATTACTTTTTATGAAAAATGTACTGGTGTGTTTAATACTATTTATATGACAAATGCCAAGAAGAAATAAAAACTAGCATTTTCAACTAAATATGTATGAACAGAGAATCATTATTATACGAAGCAACTATCAAATTAAAATTTTCTATTATATTGTTTCATATGTTGTTGAAGATGACATCGTCAACAATTGGTCAGGTGGGGTTTTTTAGTCAAAATAAGGAAAATATGTTTAGTTTACGAAATAATGGTCACCCTAGTAACTAATTATACAGAATAAGTACTATTGTTATTCAACTATACGCTGTGTTAGCGACATTGTGATCCAATTAGTTGTGAAAAGTGATTCAATTCATTTTCTTCGTATTACTTAATATTAGCTATAAATAATTTAATAGAAATTGTATTGAAACGTTCGAATATTAAATAACATTAAATCTTAAGTATATAAACACAAAATTCAATAATAAATAATTTTGTAGTAAACATAAGATCCAATTTAAATATAAGCCGATGTATATACGGAAAGGTAGTGCAAGCGAATATATCATAAAATTTCTATTTACCAACCAAAGTATCGTAGTAAATAAGCGACTACTCATAGTAGTTAAGAAAATAAAACTTTTAGAGTTTTTTGCAAAACCATCAATGAATTGACAAAATCCAATGAAATTCCAAATTTTTATATCATACATATATATTACCTTTTAGGAACAAATATAACTAATAATATGTCTAACTTTATATAGACTATATTACTAGTACTAGTAGAGTTAATTCCAATTTAGTTCAATAAATAAAATTAAATAATACAAAGTATCATTCTCCATTAAATTTCAATTTATTCTATTGATTGCAAATAAATGCCCGTATCAGGCAGCTGATAGATTCAGTCTAATAAATTCAGTGTCAGTCAGAAATGGAGTATTTTATTTGAACGATACAATGCTTATGGCTGTGGCCAAATAATTGTTGAAGACTGCAATCACGCATACAATTGGAATTTAACGGTGATCATTCTTGAAATAATAAAATGTCAAACGAACGTTAATTCCTACAGTCGGCTTGTCTAAAAGCCACTTTTCTTTTCATGCAAAATATGATTGTTTAATTTATACAGTTTATAGCATATATAGTGTTAACATTAAATATCACGGAAAATCGATTTTTCTATTAATAGGTTTTCTAAATATATTCTGTGTAGATATTGGTTAAGCGAGTTTTTATCTGGTCAACAACGAACCTGTGCTCAGTTATTTTTTGTAATCACTTGTAATTTTAAAGTGTTGAAATCTACCATGTTATTTTGTCAGTAATTTGCATATTAGTCAACTAAAGTGCCCCACGGCTGACGAGATATTTTTTCGTGATAACGGCTAACCACTTTAGGTCCAAATTGTTAACGTTGTGTGAAAAATACTAATATTTTATTTTGCCGCGTGAATAATACAATAAATTATACCATCGTTAACAAGTTAACATAAAAAGAAATATTTTATCTATGCAATATATTTTTTTTTATTTAAATACGCACATCCGTAAATAATTAGCAATAAACCATAAATACCAGATGCAATAAAAATAATTTCACGATGATAACATTTTAATCATGCCGCCGGCATCATCAAATGTCGAACAGATACTTCGTTTTCTATCAGTAGATTATAAAATATCAAAAGAAAGACGCCATGTAAATTAATAAAAAAAATATTGTTTCTATTTGATAAATGTTTTACTGTTCAGAACACGTTAGAAGTCATAAAACTGTATTCATAGTCGAGATAATGTTGCAATTGATGGTAAAAAAATTCATTAGCTATTTCAATGACACACGTTATTCACAAACGTTTGCCAAAATTAAATTGCAAAAAAAAAAGCTAAGAAATCAATTTGCGACAAATTAAAGCTCATACAAACTTTTACTGAGATTTTTACCCTTACTAGCTAAATACTAAATAGCTTAGCCTAAAATTGGTTCATTTGAAATGATAAATTTAAAAAAAATGTGTTGTTAGTTTTTCCAGTCTGGCTTAATATATTTTATTCATAGTTGAATACTATTATTTTTCCCTTAATGTCATAAATATTGTATTAGGCTAAATTTCTGGTTAACTTAACTCAAACATTGACGTAATATAACAGAAACCTCACAAGGTGGGCGGCCTTCACAGTATTATACTTGAACTGTGGTGGTTTTTGTTAAGGTTCCACAAGATCAACGCAATTTGCGTACATTTATGGCACATAATATAAATATGTACTCGCAAGCATTCCAAACACCAGACACTCGTATGATGTAGATCATTTAACGTCGGTTGGCGCAATGGTGAGATCGAGCATGGTGCTTGATTGCCGAAGAAAGGGTTCGATTCTCGAAAAAAAATATGTGTTGAATATATTAGGTGTTATAAAATGTATTTGTTTATAATATGATAGTGTATATAGTTTATCCGTTGTAGAAACTGGTGGCATAAAAAATATATTATTTCAAATTTAAGTACAGTTAGAAGTTACAAATTGCTGAATCGTTTAAAACGCTATAAACTCAAACTCAAAATATCTTTATTCAAGTGGGTCTTTATAAAGACACTTTTGAATCGTCAATTTTTACACTACCACCGGTTCGGAAGGCAGTCATCTACCGAGAAGAACCGGCAAGAAACTCGATAGCCGCTCTTTTAAAATAAACAACTAATACAAAATTGTGCTACTGACAATTAAAATGACAAAGCATTGTAAGGCTACTCAAGAATTGAACTGTCCCGATGCTGAGCCAATTGCCGACACATTAAAGGGATCTTTGTCCTCTAAATATTCGTTTACGTATGGTCCAATGGCCCGTGATTAGAAGGATCGAAGAGTTTATACATCTCTGATGTAAATTAAGCAACTACTGGCGTATGAAAAGTGTAAAATTTAACTGAATGAAACTTAAAATAAACTAAAGTTTAAATCGATGTTACCTAATAAAATGTACGATCTCAGGTTATTCTCCCAAGAGATGATAATGTAAAATATATTTGAATAAAGATATTGTCAACCGAATAATAGAAATGAATGCCAAACAATACATCTCCGTTATACGATCGGTAAATCGAAGTGAACCTTAAACAATATTGATAATGAACTACATTCGTAAGGGCGTTGACCTAATGAAAATGAGGTTTTGTCTTAAAAATAGAAACGTGACACAATCTAAGGATGACAGTAAGGTAAATAGTCGTGTGCACGTCACTTCGTGTTCAGACAATTTTCAAAAAAGTCAATTGTCGTTGGATTGTCAATTTTTAAAGAATTTTAACGAAGTTAGTTTTGGTGATAATTTAACATGGTAAATATACATATATTTCAATGGGTATAAATTGTTTTGCGATAAATAAAAATGTCATGAACGTCAGAACAAATTTTAATATCTTCCAATTTATCAACATGAGTTATATAATCTGTCAGCGTTAGCTAAGAAGTTTCTAACTGCTCAAATTACTATAGAATAATAACTTTAAATTATTTTTAAAAAAACTAATTATTCGTCAGTTACGATAAATATCTATTACAAGCTTTATTACCCCTACTTAAAACCTGATAAATGTGTAAAAACGTATATAAAAAAAACAAGCAATTGCGACAGTATCATTAAAGAGGTAACGCAGCGTTCAAGAAACCCATTCTGTTTGTAATAGCACACGAAACGTGGCGAAGCGCCCGCCGGCTTCCGAGCTCAAGGCGACTCTGTTCAAATAAATCTCTTCCGCAGTCATTGCGCATAATTAAACTACTTTTAAAGTCAAGTAAAAACACATTGGAATATCACAAGTACAGTTATATACATTTTATGGTACCTTAGTGAATTCAAGCACTTATGGTACTGGCAACGTGTGTGTTTAACGTGTATTTTTCTTAAATAAAATAACACTAAAATAATCATAATTTAAATATTGCCAATAGCAAAACGTTTATTTGTTTTTCTTCTTTCATAGTTTGTATAATTGTATTCTGTGTGTATAGTTTTTGTATTAAACCTATGGAGAACTTTAATTTATGCACAGTTTTGTTTAACTTGTGTGTTGTCGGTGTGCCTTAATAAAATAAAAATTATCAATGACGGGGACATAAATTATGTTAGTACAACTACAATTTAGATCTGAAATTATTGTTACCCTATCCTGTTAGCCCATTAATTAATGTACCGTACACCGTAGGAGTGTTTGCAAAAAACATTACTCATTTGTTGCTTTTTGTGTGACTTTTTATGCTATCTCTACTAAAATTTAAATCATTCACATTAGATTTAGAACTGGCCGGCAAAAAGAAAATAAAAAAAAACCGGCACCATATTTGACTAATGGGATCAAATTCCCTTTGAAAATAAAGCAAATATCATCAAACGACCAAGCCCAAATATGGTAGCTTAAAAATTATTTTTACCTGGGTCTTAAACAGTTATTCTCCGAACTTCTTATAAAGTAGGAGATTCAGGTAGACTATTGTTACGTTTCTTGCCGATATTTTCGGATAAGTTCGTTCGTTATTTCTCTAATATGTGAATAAAAATACTTAACATATGGAAAAAAAAAGTTCCCCTCACGTACGGTATCTTGGTTACCGCCCAGATGTACCTTATCAAAGACATATTTTATTATAGACGCCAAAATGTACACAGTTATACAGATTACTTTAAGTCTGGAAGGTTTCACTCTAAAATATTTTCAAAGAAAGTGTGATTTTTTTTCTCGATTCTCCTTTATCTACCTATAGTAATATTTATTGTGACATTTAATACGTCGTCTCTTTCTTAACAAATTGTATTCATGCCGTGAAGGATAGAAACTGTATATTTATGGCAGTAGAGCACAGGCTAAATGGTTTACTGTTTGTTTTTAACGACAAGAGAGATAGACTTAAAAATATTGTACTAAAACGCGTAATAAATACATTATCAAGATTTTAACTCTTTGCGTCATATATATTATTATATAAAATAAAGAAAAAGCTTGCCGTCAACTTTAAACAACAACAGCCATGTTTTCTTTAGGAACCTATTAAAATGAACGTAAAAGGGGCGAAGTGTCCTTCAAACCCATTATTTATGGTGGCCCCAGTGTAATGGAAACCAGTTCAGACATTTGTAAAACAAAATGCGTTTGAATTTTGCGAGACATTGAACCCCAGGTAACGGGTCACTGAATTATATGCGACAATCAGAACATTATTTAGTCCATACAAAGGCAAATCAATTAAATATCTAATAACCAATTTGACAACGAAATATATCTTGCTGTTCCGTGTATGAACGGAAAATCAATTTATATCTTATGACACGTTAGGAACTTTTTACAGTTGTTATTACATTTTAAAAACGAAAATAATGTAAAATTTAGCTTGAGAACCACTTGGAAGCGGTAAATATGGCTACGAGAAACCACTGGCAACTGTATCGCTGAGAAATCAATCTAGATTTCACATACATGGAATAACCGGTAGTGGTTCGGAATTAAACTAATTAAAATTATTTTGCAATTAAAAAGCGATTTTAAATAAGACATTAAAATCAATGTTTCAATTGACATGTATGTATTAATTAATTCTCGTATTTATTGCGGGGCAATAGCATTATAACGGTTGATATGTATTTACATATATTTTTATAAATCATGGTGCTTAATTACTGTTGAGGATTACTATAAAATTTGTCACATTGAATGTGACACGTGTATATAGTATACCTACAAAAATGTACATAGCTTAATGAAAATACTCTATATGTATCATATATTAGCGATACAGACAGATAGATGTCTTCAACCTTGTCAGGGTTTCAGTGGTCAACGAAAAACTGTTTTGTTTTTTTTTAATATTATGTGTCGTTTTGTTTCGTCATTAATATTATAACTCTCTGGTAGAAGAGGTTAACCCCGTTTAATGCAACGCACTTATTTATCGTATATTAAATATACCTTTGTATATGATATAGTTGTAATAAAATTTAAGAACTTTTTAAACAGATGGCAAATCAATAATATAATTTATTAAAACATCGATACCATTATCTATGTCGTTAATCTAACCCTTTTTTTGATGACTTCCTGGTTATACTATGTTTTTATAGAGAGCTTAGCGATTACGCGCCTTTATCTAAGGATAAGCCTTTATTATATAATAAATATATGTGTACTTTTGATACATTTTGCAAAGTTGTTTTAAAATCACCATTGCTCCCACTATTGACCCCCAGCCAGCTTTGGTTGCAGTATGATGTAAATTACGTGAGTGATTATAAATTACAGCCAGAACTTATTTCTATGAGATCAATAAAGGAAAACCTCGTGTTATAAAACTTTTCCTAAATATGAATAATTAATATTGGATTCGTATTAAACCTAATTAATAACAATTTAATCAAAGAAGTAGACAGACTAAGCACACAACTTCTTAGCATGTGTGCACTGGGTAAGAGCAGTTTACATAGGTAAACAAGTGAAATATGAAAAGTAGATTAAATAAAGTTCAGGAAAGCAATATATTTAGGTTGGCTTGCCAAAATTTCTTGCCAAAAGTTCTTGTAAATTAATGAGTCACTACAATTTCATTGTAATTTTAAGATTCGGCGCACTGTAGCTGATAACGTGGCCGCAAAATTATAGACTACAAATCTTTAATAAGTTAATTCTTTCATACATCCATTCGCTAAATCTTGTTTTGATTCTTTTTATGATTGTTCAAGGTCACACGCTTCCTTAATTATAAGATTACATGTTACAGGGCTCAAAGACCGATTTCTTTGCAGAACTAAAACCAGAAGTAAAACAATAAACATACACAAATATCTCCAAATAGGCTTATAGTGAGGTAAATTATCGCACTATCAGCACACATCAAAACAATGTTATAGAATATTAAATTACAACAATCAAGCATTGTTTTATATTGACTTACATCATAGCTCCATGTGCAGGACACGCCGGCAAATTTCGCGACACACCTACCGAGTTCTACATCTTCATGAGTAGTATAAAGGTGCTTCAAGCAATATTTGACATGAGGAGCGACCCTCCGAAGAGTTTCCCTTGAAATAAGCACGCCAGGCCCGCCCATACAAAAGTTCTCATTATAGTCGAGAGCCAGTGCATCTCTTTCAGCGGTGGTACCTCTTCCCGCTTGACCGATAAACTGCGGCTTTCTACTGTCTACGGATCGCAAGAACTCTTCCAATTTGTCACCACGCACGTACACATCGTCATCCGCACGCATGAACCACTCGAACCTATCTCCGTAGTTTTCGTACATGTACAATAACATAAGGAACGACTTCTTCTGGGGAGGATAGCTGTCGTCCACATAACGCAAGGGAATCAAGGGTAAACTTGGAGCTCGCGACACCTCGGAACTAAAGAACGCAATACGTCCAGGAAGATCATGAGCCCACGTGTCGTAAACTGCTTTTGCCCTCGTATTCAGATACTGTTCCGCAGTCATCACACCCACAAACACTAAAGTTCTATTTGAGTTTTGAATTGTTTCCTCGGCCGTCAAGCCTATCACCGCTAATGGGTCAGGGGGAGCGTATAATTTTGCTGCTTCCGGACATGTCTCAATGGACGTCCGAGTGGAAGGTCTTAAGCATAATTTTAAAAATACTCCAAGCGTGACACCGGCTACGACGCCGGCCACCAGATGCATCCATTTATTTCTTCGCGGCATCGTAACACTTCAACAAACGCCGGCGTTATTAGTCCACCACATGTGGGCATTCCCAGAATATCTGTTTTCTTTTTGTTATAACACGAGCGGCCGGCTTTATTTCGCGAACGGTTTACATGGTTAATGAATTGTCACGTAATAAAAATTAAATTGGGACGGCACTATCTCTATCACGCGGCTAATATCGGATTTAAGATGTTATCGAAGAAACGATTGTATCGCGACGCGTTTCGTAATGTAAAAACATTTTAGCGCGAAATCGGGAACACGAGTGATTTGAACGCCGCTCGCTGTGCAACTGGACAGTTGACGACCGAGCGGACCGACCGGCAGCGGACAGACCGGCCTCGAGCCGTCTCATAACAAAACGCAGCAGTAATCCGGTTGTCCACACAATATCGCCGCTCTTGCTTACACGCGTGTTAATTTGCTAAATTTGTCTTTATCTTGGCCAATATGATCCGATTACGAATGAACCTGGCCCATTCATCGTCTACAAAAGTATAAAGATAAGCGACTGACAAGGCGGCGTCCGAAAGTTGATTGTCGGCTGATATCTGGCAAGAGGAAACGGATCTGTGAGAACTGGAAGCCGCAAATGTGCTGTGAAGCCAAAGATCTCCCGAATGACGTGTCTGAAAACACCATTTGCAATCTGCATGTTGCTCTATGACGTACATTTACATATAATGAGGCCACGCACCTGACTCCGATTACGCAGAACTAGGAATTCTCAAATGTGATTGAAGCGTACAGTAAAAAAAATCGCATCGAACTATCAGTCCCTAATTAACCTTCACATGGCTCAATGATAATTACTGAGTGTATATTTATTATTATTTGTTATTTACAAAAACGCCTTCAGATTAAAAAAAATCAGTACGTTCATCCTCCGTAATCGGTCTTTGCACCTCGGTATATATGTTTATTGATTCTAGGCACATTTCTTATAATTTATGGCTCGTTGATAATTTTAAGAATATCTTCAGACAGTAATGGGAGACAGACACTTGTAGACGATGCATGTTCGTAAATAAACGAATAAGCCACTTGGGCAAAAAAAAATGGTGCCGCATGTGTGGACAGGGTTCATTTGTATGACAGATGCAGGATGCCATAAAAACTGAAGAAATAACAACGTCACTTTATTCAACGCTTTGGAGATTAACACCAACTATCAAAACCTAATTAAACTCCTTGCTTATGTGAACAATTGACGAGCCACATTTTTGAGTGTTACCCAAAATTATAGTCGAAATCAGTTCCAACAGATGTTTTTTTACATTAAATTCTGATTAAAAGTCCAAAACTCTTTATTCAGTAAGGTTTATAGCACCATTTTGAGACGTCTTGAATCTAAGTGATTCTGCGCGTGTTCGTACGCGACCAAGCTGAGAAGAAAAAGCTGGCAAGAAACTCGATTCTGTTCATAGCAGAGGACTGTGGAACCTCAACGTATCACCCAAAGAGAAAACACTTATATAAATACTATTGTGCCCACTTGATTCTGAAGAAGAGAATTCTGCTAGATTTACGTCAAAATGATTCTGTATAACAAACATTCCACGCAAAACGTGCAACTAAGAAAGATAATTTGTCTTAAATGCATTATTTGCGAAGATATTTTCCAAAACATTTTTGATGTTCAAGGTTGGTCTTAAATTAGCACGATTACACGATACTTGTACATAAGAAAGGTACACAGCATCAATACATAACGCACGCGTTATCGTCAAGGTATTTAAAAAAATCACAAAAATAAAACAAATATTTGAAAATAACTCTTTTTATTTATACAATAATTTATATATATATTTAAGCTACAGAATCACGCGCCCTATGCCCAAGCATTTAAGACAGTATCACTAAACGTATAAGCTGATCAAGGCGAGTGCATTTCTTTTTTATTAAGTTGAAAATAAACTTTTAAACTAGGGTATTTATAAGTGACGAAAAATAATAACTTGACAAGCACTTTAGCTAATCTGCGGGATAAGGTGGTGATGAAGGAAAATTTTGCAGGACGAATGCGAATTTTTTATACTCGATATTTTACTACCACGACTAATAAATTAATAAAGGAATCAAACTTTACGTGGAAACTCCTTTTTTCCCTTCACTCATCAATTAATTTCATTATTTTCAATACATTACTTGATTGGTGAAATATGAATATGGTAACTGATGCGAAGATTTATACAAATGCGTTAAATTAAAAAAAAAAAAACATAAATTTACATTTTCTCCAACACAATCACTATTTAAAAAAAAACAACCTGTATTAATTTCCGATCAGTAAGTACTACTAGTTAATGAGATGTCTAATATTTCTATATTAAAATCAATGGACGAGACGTAACCATGAATGACTTATACACATAAATGCATGTTTAACGTATGCACATAATATATCTGAAATGAAAAACTGTAAAAATGCTATCCAACGATATTGTTTCAAATACTCAAATCAGCATTAGCATGCATATAAAACGGGAATTATAGTTAGTACATTATTCGTTACCATGGTTACCTTTTTGTGTCAAACTGTTAACCACGTTTCATGATAAGCATGTTAGGTTTGATGTTAAAGTAAAAAATATTTGTCCCTATTGCGACCTAGGACTTACCAGCATTTGTGATGTTGACAAACGATATACAACTGTGATACTTGAGAAAGTAAACCGTAATAGCGTATGCTCCATAAACTCTTTTACTCTCTTTTACACGCTCTGTTCCTCCTACAAATTCTTTGAAAATAAATCCCTAAACAAAAACTACATTTTATACAAATTAAATTGACTATGTATAGTTATCACCTGATACATTCACAAATTTAAGTGCACATATTTTCATCATAAGAACTATTATATATTATTGTTATTTACACGTACAAAGCTTACTTTTCAATGTAACAATTGCATTATTCGGACAATGACATTTCAAGATAAAAACAAACATAAAAATCTTCAAGCAATAAATTTGACAATCGTGTGACATCATGAATGGGGTTTACAAAATATTTCGTATTATATATATAGACTCATAGACACATCTATAAACCCAAATTGTGTTGTCATCAAATCATATATAAAACTTGGATATTAACACCATTGAAATCCAATGTTATATTACATTGGAGATTTTGTAATCACTAAAAACATACGAGTATAATATTAAAATTGAGTTTTTTTGTGGAAACTTGGTCCATTTGCTTACAAAATCAAGTCTTTGTTAAAACAACACGAGCCCAAGGCCACGTTAGGTTACATTTCTGTAGAGATTAGATGTTACAAATATAGAAATCATTACACATTACACAGGTGAGAAAAGATAAAAAATGTCCTTTAACAATAATATTAATTATAAACTCTATCTCAAGCTTGACCATAACAACTTGCTTTAGGCCACCGAAGCCTGTCACTCTCAGCCACCAGACAAGAAGACACAATATTAGCATACAACCTGAACGCTGCTAATCTTCAATGACCAATCGTAATAATTTCAGAATCATGAAATATAACGGTCACAAACATTGCTATGAAACCAGCTCATCTAATGCCTTGTCTCTATTAAACTCATGCTTAGCTAGAGCAGCCGATACTCTTCCTTCAGAGAATCCTAGATCCATGAGCTCTCCAACAATCAGAAGGCCTTCTATTATCTGAAAACAAAAAGTTTAGTTTACTTTACCGAGTCTTTTTAACTGTTAATAGAAAATGTTTAAAGCAATAACATATTTCAATTGGTCCTTATACTTAAAAGCACCTAATTTAATATATAAATTAAATAATAGTATTGTTATTAACACAGTTAGATATACGCGTAACAAAATAGTTTGGACATTAAATTTGTCAATGAATGAAATTTAACTTAAGGAAGAATCAATTCTACTGTCTTATTATATTTCCTTTTAACTAACCTTTTTATCATTCTCTCCCACTAAACTACACACTCTTGCTACTCGATCCAGTGGAAACCCCATCCCATGAATTTTTTGGCAAACACTCTGCAACTGAGGAGGAAATTTTTCAAAAGGGTTTGGTAATTGCTCTGGTTTCTTTCTCCGGCTTTCCCTTTTCTCACTAGTAGAGGACAACCTATGGACCACGTTAACTGGTGATGGGCTAACATTGCAGGATCGTTCGCGTGCCCGCAATTTTTCTGTTGCTAATTCTTCATTCAACTCCCTAACAATATCTGGTACACTTCTTGATCGAGATTTTATATTCTGTGAATTACTTGTCTTAACATTATTCTCTTCAGTAGCCAACTCAGGTGCATAATATGGTTGATAATAGTATGGCTGAGAAATGTATGAACCATTGGCAACTTGGCTGAAATTTGTGGATGTTGGCAGGTTATAGTATTGATCGGCATATGTGTGAGAAGGAACATAGTATTGATAATTGGGCACATAAAAATTGTCTACAGGCAAGGTGTTATCACAGGTTGTATCAGCTTGACCGTAGTAGCCATTAGAGACAGGAAAGTGTTGAGGAGTTGAATACATATTTGGACCCTGTATGGTCTGTTGGTAGGCATTGGGAAGGTATGCAACTTTATCGAGTTGAGCCTGTGTAGCACAATTTGTATATCCTGGATATACTTGATTAGGGTAACTTTGCATATGACAACTGATACTTGAATCTCTTTGTAAGACTTGAGCTAATAATTCCATATCATTTATAGTTTTCAATTCAACATTATCAAAAGGACTGGATGTATCATTTTCAAAGTCTTTGAAAGTTAATGTTTCTACATTGTGTGAAAACTGTGGTTTTGGTATGGTTGTAATTAACTTTATTTCTTGCAGTGGATCAGGATCATCAAGCAAACTGCATTGCTGATAGTTAGACTGAACTTGAATAGGTTGTAGAATATTTGGTTGAGAGTCTTGTGTAATGTGTGTCAAGTTAATATCAACACTAGATGATGTATTTGCATCTATATTATGACTATCGATATTGTGTTGCATTGAGGTATCACAGTTTTGCTCTGGCTTATCATCTGGAGAAAGTGGACTTATCTCCTCAGTGCTAGGATAAGACACTTCAGAAATGCTCAGTTGCTTTAACTTTTCCTCAGCTTCAGCTGCAGCAATTGCATCCAGTTTCTTCTGTTTTGCTTCTTCAAGAAGATGGAGTCGATGTCGTCTTTCGTTCTTCTTGGTCTCTTTTGCACTTCTTAATTCTTTAAGCTTTCCTAGAACGTTACGCTCGAATGTAGAGTTGTAATTTACGCAATCGACAACATACTGCGATCGTAATGGACATTCTGTTACACTATATGGCAGCTCGATTTGTGGAGGACGCTTGTACTTCTCTGATATTTTAACGGGAACACCGTCCATAAAATTTCCGAAGTGTGACATATCAACACAGTTTTTGACTATTATTATAATAAAATGAAACAAAGTTTGTTGTTAGTCACTTCTTGCACTTTTAAGGTTACATTATCCTCTTTATACGTCATCACTACTTAAATTAACACACGTATGGTCATAAGCGTTTTTTTACTAAAAATACCCATAATTTTTCGAATTGCTCATATTAGATACGAATTATTTTATAGCATTAAAGATCATTGTCACTTCATTTTATTATACGAACCAAATTTTTGTAAACGAAGTAAGATCTGACATTGAAATTATGAACTATTATAAATGACAATTGTTAAATTTCATTTTTGTGCTGCTAGCTAAAAAAATTAAATACTCTTGTTTCTTACAAAATTCAATTGTAAAAAATAAGTTTGAAATATAATTCAAATGAAGTAGAAGATAAAATAATGAAAGTATACAATCCTTTATATTTGTCTTAATTTTTAACTTTTAATTAAGCAAAATAATTTAGATAATACACTGGCTAAAATTAGAACTCGAGAGTTTGAAATTAAAACCCATGGCTGTCACGTGTAGATTTTGAAGGCAACCGCCAGGTGTCGCAAGTGTCGTTTCAATAAATCATGGAGGAATATTTTCTGATATTTTGAGAATTTTCTGATTTTTGTGGGTAGATTTAAATGATTAAGACGTCCGAAAATTATATTAATTAAGTTGTGTAGGTAGGAGAGAAGCGACTAGAACATTATTGTGCCTACAACTTGATTCTTAACAGACCGCCATCGACGTACAAGGGAATAAGCCTGTCGGATCGTCTCAGATTTCGGTGGTTTAATAAATAAGTGTAAATTATACAATTTCGACGTCGTAACTTAATAATTTAATACTGTGTTTATCATGACGCAATAGGTACCTGAAATTGAATGCGTCATTACATTTAGTGATTTGAAAAGCAGGTTAGTAAAGTTTTATCTTCCACCGGTTTTATTTCCTATTTGCAATTGAAATAGTATTTACTCGCAGATATCGTAATAAAATGAGTGAAGGGGAGCCAGTGATGTACCATGGAAAAAGTGGCTTTAATGCTCCACGCGTTGGTCAGGGGCAGAGTCTGAACCGACCATTCCATCATCGCCAGCACTCTAAAGACACTCTGGCACAAGTAGTTGGGGTGGGCCGCGGAGCAGTATCGCCACGGCAGGGCCAGAGGCGATGGCAGCCCCGCAGAGACAAGCCACATCAAAAAGATAATAATTCCCCCTTTGGATACGAATCTGATGATTCAAGCATATCAAGTAATGCATCAGGATCAAATGGATCTAATCAATCTAGTGAAAATGGTAAAATTTAATTACACATTTTATTTGCAACTACATTTGAATTCACTTACACCTTTATCATAACACTTCTTATTTAGACATAGATAGATATTCTCTAATTCAGAATGAAATGCCTTGTTTCATGAGATAAGAATTTATTTTGTCCTTGATAAATATGTACCCACTATAAAATATTTGTTTTAAATATCAAGTTATGCTCTTTTGGCTATGTACAATGGTTAAAACTTCAAATATTACAATGACTTTAAATAAAAAAATTATATTAAAAATTAGAAATAAAATATCTGGTACATTTGCAATTTTATATTGTATACCTTTGTTTTTTAGTTACCAACATTTAATTACGTAATGTTAAATGCTATAGTCTGGTTCTTTCAAAACTCGGCAAGAGACAGTAAATTTCTGATTAACTATATTATCTTTTGAGTTATCATACTCTTTTGGCAAAATCCATGATTTTCTAAGCAACCTTTAGCATTAAATGTAGATGGTAAACGGAGTTCTAGTCGTTCTGCTTCCAATACTGTGACCCGTGAATGGCATGCCAGGAATCGACGTGATTACAGGACAAGAAGACCAACGATAGATAGAGTTAACTCATCATTCTATCCATTTGAAGTGAAGTTTGCTCCGGACGACTTACTTAATGGTAAGGCCATTATTATAAAATATGTTATTTATATAAAGATAATTGAATATCTGAAAAGTAGTATTAAAATTACAAATTCAATGTTTCTTTTGGTAATTTGCAGGCTCTCAGTGGGATAACCTGTCGCAGGAGATATGGGATAAGTTTATAAAGTCTCAGCAGACAGAGGCCACTTTCCTCAAAAAGATGCACCTGTGGAGATATCTCTATGGCACTGTTCGGGTAAGATTGGGTTAATATTTAATGCGTGGTTGGAGTAGTTGATAACCATGCCTGACGGTGTGATGTGGTTTTATGCCTAAGCCGTGGAATGCATTTGCAGACAATTTTCCCGCGCTACGGTCTCTACGTCGTCGGTTCGACGATGACAGGTTTTGGTCTCGAGTCGTCGGATATGGATCTGTGTCTGTACGTCCGTTCGATGGGTCACGTGGAGCCCCGAGCGCACGCCCTCTTGCACCTGGACTATATCCTCTCCTTCATTCGCGCCTTCGACCCAGGTACCACCAGCTTCGTGTTACGTCTAAATTGCCGAATCTGGCCAAACACGTTCAGACGTCACAAAATATGTTTTGTACAGACGCGGAGCTGATCCAAGCCAAGGTGCCAATCCTGAAGTTCAGAGACTCCTTCTCCGGTGTGCAGGTGGACCTGAACTGCAACAACGTCGTGGGGATTCGGAACACCAACATGCTCTATGCCTTCTCTCTTGGTACGCAATTTCTGAATAATCTGATAATGAGTCATTGCTGGTCCAATGTCCGCCGAAGAACGCTTTGATGCAATGGCAATGCCCCTGCAGGTGACTGGCGCGTGCGGCCTCTGGTGGCGGTGGTGAAGCTGTGGGCGCGCGCGCACCGCATCAACGACGCGCGACGCCGCACGCTGTCGTCGTACGCGCTCACGCTCATGGTCATACACTTTTTGCAATGTGAGTGTACATTTCCCGTGAGCGAAGGCCTGCTCTGTGCTGCGAGCTGGTGACAATGCCCATGTTTCGCAGGCGGCACCGACCCCTGGATCCTGCCCCGCGTACCCGAAGTGCCGGACAAGGCGGCGAGGTCGCACAACAGGCTGACGCTGGGGGAACTGTTCTTGCAGTTTCTCAAGTACTACGCAGATTTCCCGTGAGTGCTCCGCGAGGACCCCGCGTCCGCCCTCCGGTCCCGCCTCTAACGAAGCGTTTCGCCCGCAGCTACGAGCTGATGGCGGTGTCGGTGCGCGCCGGTCGCCGCATCCCCGTGGCCGAGTGCCGGCGCTCGCCCCTCGACCCGCACCAGTGGAAGCACATCTGCGTCGAAGGTAAGCCCCACCGCCGCTGCCCGCGCGGCCAGACTCAGCGCCTAACGAGCCCCGGCCCTCCGCAGAGCCCTTCGACCTGACGAACACGGCGCGCTCGGTGTACGACCCGGAGACTTTCGAGAAGATCGTGGCGGCCTTCCGCGACAGCCGGCGCCGCCTGGCCTCCTGCCCGCGCCTGGCGCAGGCGTGGCCCCCGAGCCGATGAGGGGCGGCCCCGCCCGCCGCAGGCTGTGATACGCGACGGAGGGCCCGCGGCCGAGCTGCACTTGCGTCCTTCGTTTTTGAACGTTTATATTTGTTTGTAAGTTGTTTAATGTACATAATAATAAGAATGAGAGATATTCAAATGTTTATGTGAATAGTATTTTTTTGATGGAGACGAGTAAATGGGAAGAATGAGTCGTCGGCGCGAGCCTTCGCTTCGACATGCGACATTCCGGACGAGAATTTCTGTGATATCACCGCAATAATTGTTTTTGGTGCTCGGCCTCATCTTTACTCTATGGTGCTACGTTTTTAGTGTTTTTATGAGCCACGCTTGTCCTCGAAGTTGGCCGGCACGCGCCACGTGTTCGGCCCCGGCTTCGGCCGAAGTCCCAACACCGCGTCGGCTCAACTCGCGCGCATAAAGTACAATAAATAATTTAAAAGGTTTATCCATAAGTAAACTTTGATAATTATGAAAATGAGATGCTCAATCTCAAAAATGATAAAAACAAAAAAAAAAAACATAAAACGATAAAAAATAAAAATGAAAAATCCAAAAAAAAAATGTCTAAAATAAATATGCAAAAAGTATAAAAAAAATATATATAAAAATCAAAATTTACATAAAAAGCCTTCGTAACGAGGGCGTCGCATGCTGGACGACGGCGGTCACAGCCGCAGCGCGCATGCGCTCGGGACAAGTTGTAGTGGCTCCGGTTAGTCATCGACTGAGTTTTTGATGCTCCAAAGAGACCTTTCCAAATTATATTACGCAGTTTGTATTTGACTAATTATAAGTATTAACGGAATGTTTCGAATTTTGCAAAAAAAGGGGGGGAGGTTTCTAACTAACACTGCCGATCGTATTAAGGCAGTTCAACTCGCGTATTAAACTTTGGCTTGCATTGCGCGTGGGCAAATGCAGCTGTTCGCATGCAAAATGATATTTCCAGCTGTGAACTGCGACGAATTCGTTTCCCCGCGTGTTAACTGTTTGTGCTTGATGAGTAAAATGCAACGGCAAGCACACTTCCGCTTGCTAAACTGATTGCGAGAGTGAAAGAGAAATGTATTTTGTGAAGAGGTTCCATATCATGAATAAATAATTTTCCTCTTGCATACGTTTGCAGTTTATTATATTGGACACGATCAAGGTTACCATGTACAAAAATTGTTGTAAATTATATTCTAAAATATACAAACTGCCACATTTATGTGTTTTTTTTGTAATCTCTTGTACCTACGGATTTCCTTCTTAATTGCGCTCCAAGTATTCTAGTTTTTTTTTAAACTATTCTGTAGTATTAGTTAGTATTTTCTGCTTTCTTTTCGATTAATTCTCTAAACCAGTGGTTCCCAACCCTTTTTAGGTGCGCGCCCCACTTTTGAGATTCTAAAATCGAAAATGCCCCCCTAACCCATGCAAAGATTTGAAATCCCCATAACTAGAGGGGTAATTTTAACTGAAAAAAATTCGAAATGCCCCCCTCCAATTGCCAAATTACCTTCCAGTGGGGCGTACGCCCCACGTTGGGAACCACTGCTCTAAACATTTGATTAAAATACCAGTTATTAGTCTGTTTTTCTCTTGGTCTCATTTCTAAGAGTTTTGAAAGCTGAATATTTAAGCTAACAACGAATGACAATTTTAACGCAATAAAGTCGATTATCTTAGTGGTCATTATTACGATTTATTAAAATTAACATATTTCTTTTGACAAACTTTTTATCATTTTTTTATGAGTTAAGCTTCACCTTGAACGGCGCAAATGTCCCTTAACTGGCGGATTATATTTAACTTTTAAATAAGATTTAGTTTTAACAGGGCTGGATATATTGTTTATTTCATTTGAAATTATGAACGTTCTTAAGCGATATTTAAAAAGGAGTAAATACGTGTACGGAATACGCGTGTAAAATTTCTAATTATTGGTCAGTTTTAGATTGGATGGGACTTTTTAACTACATGTTAAATTTTAAATAAAAAACGTATAAGACGACTAATTTGGACACGAAATTATAATTAATTAGAGGTCAACGGTTGTCGAAGCTTATTTATATGTGTGCGTCGGGCGTCAAACGCAGTCTTTGCTCGGACATGGAGGCGATACCGGACAACAAACTGCTCCTTTCACACCCGGACACACTCCAAGTGGTCCGGGATGAGATCAACTTGGCCAAACCGGGAGAGATGAAGGCGGCCGTTGAAATCCTTAAGGAGTGGGTACAGCAACAACCGCATTTTAAAAAGAAGGATTTTAGTGAGTATTTTCCGTGAATTAATAACTAATATTATGACGCACATCAGCATTTTTATCAAACAAATACAGGAACATGAGTAGATTTTTTGAGAAATGACTGAATACTTATTTCGTTATATATTGAGATTTTGCTTCAAATAGGTGAACACATGTTAGAAAATACAATAGTAGTGGGAAAGGGATCGATGGAACGGGCGAAGAGGCAAATGGACAAAGTGTGCACTATGCGCAACCTGTGGCCGCATTTCTTCGACATTGAGGATATTAGAACCGAATGCGCAGACACCCTTGCCGATGGGTGAGTGTCAAACTTGCACTAACCCATCAATACTCTCAACCGCTTTTAAAAGTTGTACGTAAAAATAGTTTGTAAGCATAGGTAATGTCTTTTAAAGGTCGGCACCGCTTCCACGTGCTTAATATTCACGGCCATCTAGTTGGAGTTGGTTTGGATAACTTTAGAAATTCATGTGATGATATTATCAACTGCTTAACGTAGTAGTAGGTATATCATTGATTCTATTCCTGGTTAAAGCGTAATATTTTAAATATTATAGAAGGCTCTACCTACATAAACTTGTAAAAAGGCAGACGTGATTATGAATGGAAATCTAATGTTTTATCGTTTACGTCACTATATGTAAATAAAAAATAGTGTTGATTAATTTGGAAATATTAAAATCATATTTTAAGTATAGAAATTACATAAATTAACTTTTTCACCAATCGAACCATCTTAACAAATCCTTTTAGGTGGTGGTTCAAACATGCAATTTCTGTCACTTGTATATCAATGGCTACTGTTATTCTAGTATTATAAATATATGTACACAAAAAGAAGAGAAGACGTACTCTGGTTTTTTGTATGATCTCTAATTAACCTTTAACGGAGATGATACTAAACTTAGATGTTACCATTGATGGCCTAAATATAAAGTTAATCTCAGAGAAACCTTATACCATGAATCTTAACAGTGTAAAGGCCAGGCAGTTCTAAAAAGTATTCGCTTTTAGATGTATGGCTATAATGCCAAAACTAACCAAAGACCATCACCGGGTGATATTTATCAAAATGGAAAAACCTGAAATGACATCGAAAAAACTTCTACAGCATTACAAATATGGTGTCTGTGTAAGTATCGATTTAATTATTTAATCCCTCAAATAATTAGTTTCTTGTGTAGTTGTAAAAAACAGATTAACATTCGTCAGCCGAGTGAGATAAAATTTCACGAGACGAGCTTTAACAGAAATTGTAAGTTTACTAAGTTTCATGAATATTATCAAGTAATAACAACTACGAAATTCCACCCGTACCACCTTGATGTCTGGCGTTCCACGACTGTGCGTTTTTAAGGCAGTTTCTGCCGCGCACCACCTCTTTGTGGAACCAACTGCCAGCGCAGGTATTCCCGATCCGCTACGACTTGGGGACCTTCAAAAAAAGAGAGCTTAAAGGCCGGCAACTCACTTGTAAGCCTCCTGGCGTTGCAGGTGTCCATGGGCGGCGGTTGGCACATCACTCGAAGTGACCCGCCTGCTCGTTTGCCTCCTCTCACATAAAAAAAAAATAAAATAAGACGTATGTATGAAGTACAGAAGTAAATTATTATAAATACGATTTGCGGGCAGGTGTCAGAGTACCTGAAGGCCCACGACTACGTCAACAGCTACCAGTACATCCTGGACATGCGAGAGGCCAATATGACCGACTTCCTCACATCCTTCAACCTCACCGACTTCCGCCAGATTTACACTATACTCGTGGTAAGAGTTTACGAGCTCCATTGGGCATTAACAATTGTTTGTATTCTCTTCTTATGGTGCCTCTCCAACTACTGGATGTCGGCAGTCAATTTAGGGACTCTCTCCTTATCCAACCAAACAATTGTGCCACCAACATGACCGTATTGTCTATGTAAGGCGAACTTGTTATTTTTGGCATAATTTCTCTTCTACTGTTCTAGTGCTGTTTATTCACCAGTTAATATTCTTTCAAGGACTGTTTCGGCATGCGTATAAAGGGGATTCACTTGGTGTCAGGGTCAAAGCTGATGGAAACATTTATTGGAATCCTCAAGCAGTTCCTGAAGCCCAAGCTCATTTCCCGGCTTAACCATTACTCGGATATTGATCAATTGATTAAAGTTATTGGCAAAGAGTATCTCCCTAAAGACGTCGGTGGTGCTGAAAGGTGCTCTCGAGACATACAAGGTATTTTAGTCTATTTTTACATAGATTGGACAATTTTTTTTTAAATATTATTCAGAGGGTAGGTTCCAAGAAAATGTGTGTGTGGTTATATATATATATGTATATAAAATTATATATACCTCGATTGAATTAAAGTTTGATTCAAATTACGATGAATAATATTACATCTGAGAATATTTCATAAATAAAATACTGTGTTGAACAGATTTTATATTATTGTGACGCAATGGTGAATTATTCATGTATTTAAACATAAATTTTTTGTTTCACAACAATTCACTAAACCTGTTCGTTTATTTCTTTCTCACTTCACATCCTGAACGACCTCGGAGGAGACCATTCCACTTGTACGACGATTATCATGTATTGCAGAGGACTGGCTTGATGAACTCTCGACTAAGAGCAACAAGGAGTACATGCGCATGATGAGGGAGGCCGCCACGGACGAGAGCCTCCGGCCCAAAGGGGAGTTCAGCCAGGACTACGCCGGGATGCCGGGCACGTTCAGACTCCTCACTGTCGATTAGCTCCACTGACTCACTTATTATTGTTCAATGAAAAATGACAGGAATTCCTTTTTAGTTTTATTCTATATGATAATTTATTAAACGGTGACAAATGTTTGCATTCACTTGTTTTGTTTCCACGCTCCTGCTGCTCCTGCTAAAGCGAGGCTTAAACCAACATCATGTGTAAGCCTGATTATAAAATGTGATTAATAATGACCACACTGTTACTGACTTAGTAATAATAATTATATATTTATAAAATTATGTATAGTGCTTAAACGGGGGTTACGCCTTGTAGGAAGTTTTATATTGAATTTTATTAAGGGTTCTGTCGTTTGATGATGTCCGCTGCCTTCTCGGCGATCATGATGACGGGCGCATTGGTGTTGCCGCTCACGACCCTCGGGATGACGCTCGCGTCTGCCACGCGCAGGCGACGTACGCCGCGCACGCGCAGCGAGGCATCCACCACGGAGCCCAAGGAGCACGTGCCCACGTAGTGCCACAGGGTCGACATGCTGCTCAGCACGTAACAACGCCAGTAGTCCGTGCCGGTCAAGTTTACGCACCTCGGCCGAGCTATATCCACCACCTCCGCCTTTATGCTTCTGAAATACGATGAGTTAACCACTCCGACAAAGTCTTCGACGTACCGCGCCATGTCGTCGAGGTCTCTCGGGTCAGAGAATGTGCCCGGCTCCACCACGGGTGGGTCCAAGGGATCGCCACTCCGCAGTTTGACCCGACCCCTTGACCGAGGATGCAGCAAGACCAGATACACGAACAACGTGTTCCGCCCTTTGCCGGCGTCGAAAAGGTTTTGGCAAATGTCGTCTTCGAAGCCCATGTTGAAGGCGCAGAGCTGCATCGGGGCGGGGCTGTCGTTGGGGACGGAAAAAATTAAAGTCTGATAGTCCGCACACGATTCCGATTCGTTCAAAGCAACGAAACCTGTGAAACTGAGAAACGGGAGCTTATGCGGATCGGGTGGAGGCGAAGTGCCGTGGGACTCTTCTGTCTTGATCGACATGATGACCGTCGTGTGGTCGTGGTAGTTGTATCCAACGGGCAAGTCGCTCTTCACTTCGATGTTAAACTTGTCTAGATGTTGCCGGGGCCCGATGCCCGATCCCATCAGCAACCTGGCCGAGTTGATGGTGCCCGCGCTCACGATGACCTCGCGCCGCGCCAACGCCCTCAGCGTCTTCCCGTCCCCCGTCACCAACTCGACACCCTCCGCTGTGTTGTCGTCGTCGATAATAATTTTGGTGACAAAAGTGTTTTTGCTCACAAACAGATTTGGACGGTTTTTGATTCCTGCTAGATTAGTGATGGCCGTCGTTTGACGCACTCCGTCGCCCACCGTGAGCAATAGTGGGGTGTAGCCCAGGCTAGAAGGACCGTTGACATCGACGACCACCGGTTTTCCAACTTCTTCAAAGCTTTTTAAATACTTTTCCATTTCCGATGAATTTTGCCTGGAAACTTTTAAAAACCCTGTCGTCCCGTGGTAAACCCTATAGGGTGAGTGAAGAATTTCAGAACTCTGAATGTTTTCGCTCTTAAGGAAATAGGAAAATACTCCGTTCCATCCCCATTCGTCATCGCCGGCATCGTCAGCCCAGTAGTCATAATCTCCAGGACAGCCACGGACGTAGGCCAAATAATTGACGCTGCTTCCTCCTCCCAGGACTCGACCAGCGGTCAAATTGGCCGCGCGGATTTTATGCGTTTGGTACGTCCTTTGATCGTCCTTCGACGTAAAGTTAAAGTCGTACTTGGTATTTGGTAAATACGGAAAGAGACTCGGCAACTGAAATTGAAGCTCGTGTTAAAGAGAAATGTTGCTGCACTGAAACTTACCCGCGTTCTCCGCAACAGTATGATTTCTTTAACATTAATGACATCACAAATTATTTGCGTTTAATTTTGTGCCCAACATGAAAGGTGAAAAAATAATCAAGTTGGTGGTGCTTACGAGAGCCTCTTCGGGAGCATCACCTCCTGCCTCAATCAAGAGAACGGAGAACCGGCCGTCCTCAGTGAGCCGGTCCGCTAAAACGCATCCGGCCGAACCGGCGCCTACTATTATGAAGTCGAACTCCTTCAGATCTAAAGATGACACAGCGAATGAGCTGAAAGTATCGTTCAGACAATTTTACAGTCTTTACAAACTTACCAGAAATCTCGGCTTGTTTCGGAAACAAGTAGGCAGTGAGAGCCAGGGTGGCCGCGATCACGCTCAGCGACCGTTGGATGGTGATCGTCTGCGCGACTATTGAGACCGGGTCCATCTTGGACAACCTCTCCGTCCGCTCATTACAATACGAATATTACTTTTCTAATAAAGTTTTATTCTACATTAAAACCACTAGTTACAATATACTTATTCCAAGGTTACCTTTTTATTGTAACTTTCTTTTTTTCAATATTAATCACCGTGACCGGCGACGTATGACGTTATAATGAAATATTTAAATATCATTCGACATTATATTATAGAAATTTGGTTTTGTTCAAGTCTTCAGTTTCCCAGGCATCAAAATAGAAAAAATCTATAACCAGTATTGTATTTTAATTCAAAATGCAAACAAATAAAAAATAACCTTTGTTCATAAGTACTCTACACTGTAACTAATGTAATTCATTTCTTTTGCCGAATATTACATGTCACGGAGCCAAATGAGTGAAAACGAGCTCGAAATAAAACACAACTCTATACAAGTGTATTTTATTGACATAAATATTCTTAGGTACGTTACAAAAGAATTTTCTTAAAATATATAGAAAACCATTTCGGAACGATTCCAATGTCACAAACAACTAGAACAACTGAAACATCTCAAAGGGAACATCATAAAATAGTTATTTTCCGAAAGTCATGAACCACTCTATGCGTAATTACACTACGACGTACTCGCAAGTACCGCTACCCGCGCCTCCTCCGCGGACAGAGGCGCCCGACGCCCGCCCTGCGGCGAAGCCCGAGAGAGGGAAAGAGACTATTTACAGAAAGGGCCTTCCGGGAGCTTAGCGTCTACGTTGACAGATCTCGAGCGTTCGACGGCCACCCCCGCCTTACTTCTTGACGGGCTGCTTCTCCGCCTCCGCCGCCGCCGCCTCCTCCGTCTTCACGATCTTGCCCTCGCCTGCGACACAAACGGAACCTTAACGGGTGCTCCCGAGTGGGGCCGAAGGACTTATTTCAAAAATAGAGACCGTTAGGCGTGTCGACGTCGGCATCGGTGTTGGAGCGCCTGCGCTTGCGCGGGAACTTCCAGGCCGCGCCGCCCGCCCCCGCGCCGCCCGCCTTCACCTTGGGCAGCGGCTCCATGTCCAGCACCTGAAAGCGGAAACCGCGCTACACTCCTCGTCCGCTGGCCCTCTCGCTCGCCCGCGGCGAGAGCTCACCTTGTGGATCTGCCTGAAAGCGATCTGTCGGAGGAATTGCTGCGCCGAAGCCGTCAGGTCCTCGCGCTGCTGCGGCGCCAGGGTGCCCACGGCGTCCTGCAAGTTAGTCGTCGAACCTTTGATTGCACACGAACGAGCCAAACTGTATTCGGTCGGAGACGGCGAGAGCACTCACGACCAGCTCCTTCTCGCAGGGGTCGCGGAGTCCGGGCCCGTGCTCCAGCAGCAGGCCTCCGGCGACGGCTTCCATGACGCGGCGCAGCGCCTCGCCCGGGGACAGCGCGGCGCCCGCCGACTGCATGACCCCCGACACCAGCAGCTCCATGGCCTGTGGGATCGACGCGTGTCAGTCGCGCAGCCTCACGCACTCCACCGCACACGCGAACATCGCACTCACGTAGGGGTTGAGCGGCGTCCAGTTGGGCGTCCTTCGGCAGAGGTCGCGCATCACGCGGATGATGATCACACAAGACTGAAGGCTGGCCGCTCTAGCCTGCGACATAAAGGGCGTCAGCGCACGGGCCGTGGGCCATTACACGGGACGCTTCGCCGTTCCGATCCAGACGTCTACCCTCGTCGGTCAGAGCTGAACGGGCTGCTTGGGAAGCTACGCAATGTTCTGAATTCGTTTAAGCGCTTGGCTTTCGATCGGTCAGGGTTAGATCCAGAACTAGGAATAGCAAGTTAGGACCGAAACTAGAACGCATCCCGTTAATGAGCAAAAGCAGAGAAAGACTCCCGAGCTTCACTTGTAGCCACATGTTCAAAGGAGCAGGTCGGGCAAGCTTCGACATTCTACTTTGGCTTTGACAAAGGTCAGACGATGAGAACAAAACATGTGACTAAGTCAGCGCGAAACATCTCCCGCGGGTCAGGCTCGCGAGGCCTCAAGAGGAGAGGAGAGCCGGGGGAGGTGCTTCGCGCAGCGAATGGTGGGGCTCGCTCCGCGCTCAAGCCGCCCGCCCTCAGGGTGCATCGCGCCGTGAGCGCGCAGCCGTCCACCGTGAATGTAATGAGAGTACCTGGAACCACTTGGCGTGCCGAAGGGCGGCCAACGCATCCAAGCACTTCTGGCGCGGGAGCACGTCCTTGTCGTCTCGCTTGGCGTCGCCGCCCTCTAGCGACAATAAAGGGTGTTTGACCATCGGAACCAACGCAAGGCAAACGCTCGCGCGCCCCGACACCCCACGCTCATGAGTGGCCTGCAGCCGGCGGGGGCTTCTCTTGGGTGGCGCTCTTACGGGGGTGGCGAGCGCAAGGTGTCGAAGAGCGCGGCCTTTGCCTCGGTTCGGCAGGTGCTATATTCAGCGGATGGTCAAAAAACCTTCTTCCGCTTCTTAAGCTACACCTAAAAATAAGCAACACAGTGCCCGCGGGCGTAACTCGGAACAAATTATCTCCTGGACAGGCTCTAACATGAACAGTGAAATGGCTCTCTGCGAGCTCAACAGATCTCGGATAGTTTGTTCGGCCAGTTCGGTCGATTTGGACAACCAATTTCATGAGGTTCGATCGGGAGGGATGAAATTGGCCTCTAAATCGCGGGGCGGCGTCTCACCGGCGGGCTCCCGCATCACGGCCGACGTCAGGCTGACGAGCACGTGCACGGCGCCCTCCGACACCTGCACGGCGCCCTCCGCCGGCAGCAGCTCCACCTTGTACTTGGCCTCGTCCCCGGGCGCCTGCAGAAACACACGCGTCAGAGGACAGGTCGGAGCCTTCCGCGAGAGGAGGCGACGGGCGCCACGCACCTTGACCCTCTGCAGGTGGCCGGGCAGGTCTGCGGCGACGCGCTTCAGCAGCGTGACGGTGGGCCTGTCGTTACAGAGCACGACGAGGCGAACGTCCCGGTCCCCACGCAGCAGCAGCCCCTTGGCCAGCAGGCCCACGCGCATGACGCCCTTCAGCGACCGACTCGGGGCACCCGCGGGCCCCGCGCTGCTCTCGCCGCTGGCGCTCTCGCCCTCGCCCATGAACGAGAACCTGCAAAGCCACCGCGGAATCGATAGATGTTGTCTTTCTCCAAAAGTCGACTCGTTAGTAGAAAATAAATACTATTCTCACAATTGATTGTCGCGGCCGTCTTCTTTTCCTTCGGGTTTTTCTTCTTTCTTGTCTTCAACTTTCGGCGCTGGTTTTGCGGGTCCCTGCAACGGAAACAGAGGTGAATATTCAAGTCAAGCAATGGCCGGTGCCGGGACAGCGCGAGGCCTACCTTGGCGGCCGCCTGGTCGGCCAGCGCGTCCGACAGCGACTTGAGTGCCTTCTCCGTGTGCGACACGACGCGCTGGATCTGCTGCAGCTCCTGCTCCTCGGGGTAAATGTCGGCGTGGCGGGCCACCACGTGGCGGTCGTCGGACGTCTCGGGGCGACGCCCCATACTGGCGAAACCCATGCCCATGCCCTGCGACACACGATGGAGTGAGAAAAGCCTGCGAGGGGACGAGTGCATTAGCCGAGGCGAGCGACTCACGTGATGGTGATGGTGCATGTGGGGCGGCAGAGGGCCCCGCGCCCACCACGCTTCGGCCCCGCCTTCCCAATAGGCGCGCTCCTCGTCCTCTATGCCCTGCACAGTCGAAAATAACTTTGACGAACTGCAGTCCAGGCATACCGAAAAGAACCAAACGACTGTCGTACCTCGTGCATGCGACGTCGCGCCCACATCTCGTCCCTGACGAGCATACGCTGAGCCTTGGCCTCGGCCAGCTTTCGTTGGTGCATCGAAGGCTTCACCTTCACCTCCAGGTCAGGTTGCACCTGCACAAGTCAAAGTGTCAACGAGTCGCACCCGAGAAGACTTCGAGCTAAAGTGCAACGGGCTTTCCTCATCAGAGCTTGTAATCATTGAGCCTCCGGATCTCTTGGCGCCAGAGCACCAGGCTCAACGGAGGCCTCAAACCTTTTACTGAGTAATCATCGGATGGGGCGGAGTCGGGCGGGTCAGGGCCGCAGCAGGACTCACCTTCTTCTTGTACTGCAGGCGGTGGCGCCGGCCCTTCATGTGCATCTCCTTGGCGTTGGGGTCGTTGAACTTGCAGTCGCAGAGCTTGCAGTTGAAGCTGTGCGGCTTGCCGTCGTCTCCGCGGATCTCCTCGATGTAGTCCTGGCCGACGGGCTGCACCTCCTCCCCGTCCTCGTCGTCGCGCTCTTCTCCCTTGTCTGCGGGGGCACCCACCGTCACCGAGCTGAGCCCGCCGCGAGCCACGAACGCGATCTTGGCCGCGCCGCCGATGGCTTTGCTCGCTACGATTTCAAAAGCCAAACTTTCTCTGTGCTCCGGCCGAGAGGCGAAGAGGGTTCGCGCCGCTCGCCCGCCCGAGCGAGGGGCGCGGAACCGCAGAGGCCCTGCACACTCCATATCTGTACCGTGGGACGGGCTTCGGGCGTCGGAGAAAATTTGACTGATCAAATCGCACAAGGGCGGCTCGCGCAATACAGATATGATACTGTGACGAGACGGGGCAGCGCGCCAACGAGCTCCTCACGGTCGCCCGGCGTGAGGAGCACGTTCGCCTGCGACACGACAAACGCTACGCTACATACCTGAGGACAGCTTGGTGGGCTCGGTGGAGGGGATGGGCTTGCCCAGCATCGTGTGCAGCTTCACCACCTTCTGATGCTTGATGCCCCGCACGTGGGCCGCGTACGCGTCCGCGCCCGTGCACGTAACGTCGCACAGCTCGCAGCGCAGCGCGGCCCCGCCCGAGCCGCGCCCGCCCGCGCCGCTTCCGCTGCCCGCCTTGGCCGCCGCCTCCTTCTTCTTGTGCTTCTGGCCCTCCAAGTGCTCCTTGTATGTCTGCAGTCAGATAAACCAACGGCTCAGTCGATCCTCCTCGCGTCGGCCGGAGTCGCCTCCGAATGCGCCTCACCTGCGGTCCGGCGCACGAGATCCTGCACACGTCGCAGTAGTGCAGCTGCTGCGCCTTGGGCGGGGGCTTGGGCCGCCTGGGCTGGCCGGCTCCCACGCCGCTCTTGTTGTAGTTCTTCCAACCTCTGCGATGCGTTTAAACCGGAGACGTTTACAACTTGTAGACGGGTTAAGGGGAGCAAATCGTGAAACGGCAGGACGGGATACTCACGGGTTGGCGGCCGTCTTGTTCTGCTGCGCGACGTACATGGTGGCGGCGTTGTACAGCGCTGTATCATAAGCAGAGGTGCCCCTGTTAGTCGCCGCTACAACACCACACAACCACACACTCTCATTGTGCGCCTCTACAACTCACTATTCTAACTACGGCTTCCAACCGAAACACTCCGCGTCTCAAACCGAGTACTTTCAAGGACATTTCAAATGCAACGCAAAGTGGCAGATTAGAGTGGGACAGGGAGAGTACTAACGCTTGGCCTGCTGCGCAGCGGGCGCCGTGTAGGGCTGCGCAGGGTAGGTGGCGGCGGCCGTCGTGGCCGTGTAGACGCCTCCGTAAGCCGCCTTCGCGCCGCCGCCAGCGCGGCCTCCGCCCTGGATTATAATGTTGTTCTGTGGGTTTATATCGTTTACTGACTCGATGTGGTGACGAGCGACTCCCGCAGTCCCAACGAGCCCCGAACCCACCTGTGCATAAGTAGCGGGAGTGGAGTACGTGGGCTTGGCGGTGGCGTCGTAGGCGGGCTGCGGCTGCGGCGCCGCCGTGGGGTACGCGGCCGCGGCCTGCTGGTAGTACGCGCTCTTGCTCGCGTCGTACGCCGACGCTGCGGCCGCAGCGGCGTGGGCGTGTGCGTGAGCCGCTGCTGATGCGACACATTTTTAAACAACTTTCTGTGATAGAAATCTAAATGCGTATACGAGGTAAACTCTTATTAATGAACCAATAGGGTGACAGGACCTAATGCCTTGTTCAGGACAAAACCATCTGTAGAATGATTCGAAATTACTGAAATGTGCGCTTCAGTTTTTAGAGTAAGTAAAAATTCATAAGGCAACCTTCTGTCCTGTAAGTGCAATCAATTACGGGTTTGTGAATGATTTATTAAATATTCTGATAAAACAAAAAATGTTACATTACACTGGAAGATGAAACATACATCTATTGAATCCAAACAATGGATCTCTGGGGTAAGGCCAATGCCATAATAAACTTCTTCCCTAACAGGCACCTCATGTTGGCTCTATCAAATGGACACTTTCTCATCTTAACTTGATGCTTTTTTTTTGTAGGACAAGTGCAGATTTAAATTGGGAACAGTTGATATAATTTGTTTAGTTAATGAACTTCACAACAAACCTAGCTTCTCACACTCGTAAAACATTACCTAAACCATGTTCATTAAAATTTCATAATGTATACATGAATGAGACAGCCCCAACTTTAAAATGGACTCAATGTACTACTTACATTTTTAATAACAGAATACCATGAGAGACACATATTAAAGACAATACTAGTTAATTTATAATTAATTTTAAATTTTAATATATATTACTCATTCATAGAACTTTCAGTTTTATAAATAAAATAAGTTTAACAGTACTATGAATTAAGGAACCATGATTTCATTGATAGATCTTTAAGTATCTGATATCAAGTTACTGTTCCATCAAAGTTTAGTTGATGAACTTTTATCAAATGGGAAAATATATATTTTATTATATTTCTTTCATTTGATAATTTGCAATTTAAGAAGATCAAAATCATTGTTCTATTTGAAGTTCTGCCCTTTGGCTCGTTTATTTAATCTTAAAGTTATAAGCACCTTGATAATTGAGAAAATCCATACCCTGAGTGGCAGCTGCGGCCTGGTAAGCCGTGTCGTATCCAGTTGCTGCGGCTCGCTGAGTTCCGTACGTCGCGGCGGTCGCAGCCGGGGCCACGGCGTACCCTGTTTGTCCACCGTAAGCGGCACCGGCCGTTGCCGCGCTTTAAATTACATCATACACTTTTAATCACAACACGGACACCAGATGTTTGAAGGTTTTTCACAATCGATACAAGAAAGACGCCATTTTGATTACATAGAATAGGACCACAACGCTGCGTATTAATAGGAAAAGTGATTGCTGCGCGTCACTGATCAATAATTCAAAATCATTCTATAATAATTAACTCACCCATATTGGGTACCTCCGTGGGTAAACCCAAAATAGTTATTTGCTGCCATCATAAACCACTTTTCCAAGATTTAAATTAATAATTCTTCACGGTGAAAAATTTGACATCAAAAGACCGGCGTTCTTTTTGTCTCTGACACATAGACAACAAATATGGCGGTAATAATCTATAGACCAGAAATTATTCGAAATAAATAACCACAGATTAGAATTCTGCTGAGTGAAGAGTAGACACTAGACAAGTCACACAAATGTTTGTAGAGTTGCTTTCATGAGATTTTTTCGGATATAATGTTCAGTGAACTACATAATAATCATGATAAATTGGATTCACGAAACTAGAAGAAGAATAACCCAGTTTTTCTCTTATTTTAACTTATGAGGGTATTTAAATTTGAATATAATGTTAATAAAAAATCTTGGTACAGAAAAACATTTTAAGCGCTAGCCTCCATGATAGGTAAAATCTGTAATTGGTGGCTAGCTTAGCTAACTGTTCCTACATTGTCTTTAATAGTGGGTGAGCGTGTATCTATGAGTGACAATAGCTGTTGATAATAATATTTTTCTTAACTATAATCGGCTTATTTGACAAGACTTTTGTGACTGGCGAAGCAACCAACTAACAGTCTGCGCCAAAGTTTTTATTAGGTCACGTGATTAATGGTATTGTACAAATTCCTTTTACATTATTTTGTTGTCTATCAAAAAGAGACTTTGTCTCTGACCTTTGTTTTGGTCTCTGTTGCCAGACAACTAAGGGTGACGGTTACCCCTATAAAAAATAAATCGAAAATATATTTTATTAAGCGATTAAATTCAATATCCAGTGTTATTATTTCGACAATAAGTCTGGGCATAATTATATCATCAGCAATGGCTTCTAATACTAAATTCACCTCTTCATTTGTTTCTTGTGTAGCTTTTGAGAATTAACCTTTTAAGAGCCCTAATGGTTGATTTTAAATTTATACATACTTATTGGAACATTATTATTATATAGATAGATTCAACGAAAGCTAATTTATCTTTTATTATTCATTCATTTTATTATACACAAAATATTTGTTTGCCTCCTACAAATATCCCCAAAAAGTTGTCATCAGTGATCCAGCTATAGCAACAAGCCGAACTACCGCAGCATGAAATGAAATGCAATGAAACTCAGATGAAAAGTTAATATAATAGTTGAATGAAACTCAGTTAAAACCTCCATAATTACCCTTTTCACAACTTCTTCTCTCTTCCTTTCTTTCAATAAAAAATCCCATATGATGATTATAAGTAGACAGAAATACACCTAGCACCTAGATTCTTCTGTTTTTTAATTAAAAATTACCTAGTTACATTCATGTAGAATGATTTTTTTGCATTTTCATAATAACAACCAATATGATCATTGGTTGTCTCCAAGATGCTGATCGAAGCTGCTAGTATTTGTAGTAGTCCTAGTGGCCAGTCGAGATGGCCATTTTTTTATCAATTTGCATTACTATAATAATAGCAGGGAAATCTCTTCAACATAATCTGCTTGTATAAAAAAAAAGTTATGATTCTGCATTACCCGGGAGTATATATTCTATGCAGGTACTTGTATGTTGCAAAAAAATAATTTAAGAGAATGTTTATATGTTATTTATTTAAAATTATATAAAACATTATAAAACTGTCTTTAAACATGTATTCAAGAAGCAATTTCACGTGTTTTCTTTACAAAAGATATTAATTGTATTTTTTAGCCTAAGAGTAATTTAAAAAGTATAGTAAGTATATTTAGTATAATTAGTGGAACTGAAACAAAAGAGATAATAATTAAAATATTTTAAAACATACAGCAACACTGATTTTTAAAACAACAAAAAGTTAACCTAATTTATAGCAAGCTATTTTATATTATAATTTGCATAACATCATTTATATTATGGTTACTGATATGAATGACATTTTAGAATTAGTCGAAATTTTAGCTAGGTTATTTTATTATTGATCTTAAATCGAGACTAAAATATTACAGAAAAGTTGTTTCTATGTTTATAATTGAAGCAGCCCTAAAACTATTAATGATGACATTAATAGTTTTTTTTACATTAAATTAGATTGCGGCTGAGTAAGAATTTAACCTAACACATATAAAACGATAACTTACTTCTTGTTACTGTTCTGATAGACCGCACTAAATTTAATAACTGATATTTGACGGTTGATTGGTCTTCAAAACCTTGTTGTTGTGTGTTGGTTCCCCAACCCACTGAAAAGTATAAAAATATAAGTTCACTGCAAGTTTAGATGGTTCGAATTGGGTACATAGTTTTAAATTGAAATTAATAATTTATAACTATTTAATTACTAACTTTTTTTCATAAACCTGTCTTCGTGAAGAACGCAAACAGCATTTAAGCATAGAAGACTCGCTTCAAATAAATTCCATAATGTTATCATTTTGTTTTATTAAAAAGGAGTCTACAATTGAAAAAAAAATTATCAACAAATAAAATCATACGTAGATTCAAAATAGTAATTGTCTTTTGATGAAGTTAATAACCACAGATAGTAGATACCTTTATTCTTATCTGACATTAGTTTACTACAGATGATAATACAGAAAAGACCACAGAACTAACACACCGTCTCAGTAGTTTTTTTATAATTATAGTATAAAGTTATTAGTTATAATTTTATTGATTGGGTCGCAACTAAAAGAACGTATATCCTTTTTTAAGGCTAAATAATATATATCTCTGTGCCAAATTTCATTGAAATCAATTTTGATGGTGTAAGTGTGATTTAAATTATTTTATTATTAAAACAATTTATTCGAAAAGGTTGTTTGAAATGAAACTATTATTTACGTAACGTATAAACTCGTATTTACCATCTGTGGCGTCGAAATCCAAAAGAAAATTAGTTTCGTCCTAGAACTTACGTCAAAAAGTCCAGACTATAGTATATTATAGATTGAGGACAGTCAGTTCGACGTATTTTTTTTCTAGTCATTACTAGAAAATATAATAATCGCCGAGAATAGTTACAGGAACTTAAAAATTACTCATTATGCCATGTATGTCAAAGGTTCTGGAAAGGGTCCTCCACGGTAAAATCACTTCTTTTCTTGAAGCCAATAATCTTCTGCCTGAATTACAATCAGGCTTTCGAAGAGGGAGAAGCTTTTTGGGGGCTTTTTGTTCTGTATACAGCTGACATCATTTACAAGTTTCGTCATTGCAAATATCATATGTTTGCAGACGACATTCAGTTGTATATCTCCTTCAAGCCGGGACAGGCAGCTGCTGCCATCTGCCAGCTGAATGAAGATCTTAGCATTGAGGAATGGTCGGTTCATAATACACTTTCGTTAAACACAGACAAGACTAAATATATGGTATTAGGAACGTCATCTTTAATCAAAAATCCATGCTTGGGACAATGTGTTGTTAAAGTGGGGACTAAGATAATTAACCGTGTTTCGGAAACAAGGAATTTAGGACTGATTATGGACGAAGAACTGAGGTTTGAAAAACATATGTATAAAATTCGGAATTATTTGTCGGAGGGGCTACGCGTGTCGCACGAGTTTGTGAAGCGCTGGTTCTCTCCAAACTAAATTACGGAGACTCCGTGTTTGGGAACCGGCAGCTAAAACGTACGAGGCAGGCCATACTGCGTGTTCAAAATGCTTGTGCTAGATATTGCTGGGACATACCCCCAAGGGCTCACATCTCACCTTATCTAAACAGAGCAGGCATTTTGAACATGGAAGGTTGACGGCAGGCCCACTTTGCTGTCTGACTTTTTTGGGTGGTGAGGCACAATTATCCACCCTATTTGTATAAGAAATTATTGTGGCTATGTGATGAGAGCCAATATGCGACGAGGGCATATCGTAGATTATTGAATGCGTCTAAGCATCATACAACTGCCTTTAGGGGTAGTTTTCGATACAGCACAACGAGGTGCTGGAACAAGTTTTTCGTTGGCGCCTAGCTAGGCACATCCAAATTCTCTTGTCCCGTTCTTATCTTGTTTAACCACATTAATCCCACTATTTTTATTTTTATTTTTATTATCTCCCTTCCTTTTATTATTTAATTATTACTTTTTGTTTCCATTTAAATTTTGTACACTTAAATTGTTAACACTTGGCGCTGTGCAGCGGTTTACGACAAATGGGGGCTGCTGAAAATCAGTGGTGTGGAATACTATATTCCACCCAAATCCTGAGCAGCACCCCATTTGGCGCACGCCCGCGGCACTTGCAACAATGCAATGTGTTTATTTTAATTTTGTACTTATAATTTATTGTCATGTTGTGTGTGCCGTGTGTGTGTCCAAATAAACATATTTTCTTTCTTCCTTCTTTCTTTCTTTCATTATATTTACAGGAAATGTTACGAGCATTAGAAGCAAGCACAAATTAATTAGTCGCGATTTTTTTTATTTGGGTTTGTTAGGTATTAAGTTTTTCTCACACTTATGTTATTAAAATTATTTCATGCTAAGTATACGCTAATTGACATGATAACAGATTTAATGAACATAATAGAACAAATTCTAAATAAATGTGATTTGAATGAGGTCCTTACGGCTAAATTACCTTGACCCAATTGGCAAACATTGTCTTTGAGGTATACAATAGTATTAAGTCTTCCAAAAGCGTACTCAGCTTAAATTTTAACGTCACTCAATAAATCCTTGTTTTTAATATGTGGTTGTTGCCACTTCATAAGGATTTTGAAAGCCTTCTTCATTTAGCAAGCTTCTAGTACCAGCCAAAACATTCAAGCGCGTCTGCTTTGAATTTTATAATCTTGTGCTTTGGAACTCCGTAGAGCATGTGTATTGTAACTGAATTGATATAAGTCACTATAAGGCTTTTTAAGTTAATAAAAATATCACATAATATTTATCGTGATCACACGTTTATACCGCTATGTACTTTCTTAGTTATTATTTTGAAAAACGTAATGAAAAATGATTGTATGTGTAAATAAAATACTTGTCAATTCAATTACTTTTTTAATCTTTAACACCGTTTATGTACAGACCTTAAGTCTGTGTCTCAGTTTAAAAAGGTCAGCCATATTATGTAACATTAATGTATTAGTGGTAGATGTGCATGATAAAATAAAATAAATCGTATTTTTTATCCTCCACATTAAATACATTATAAGTTGACGTATTATATGTTTTAATATCATAAAATTGAAATTAATGTCCACCTATTTTTACCTATAAGAACGAGGTCAAGACCTTAATGCCTGTTCGTAATTATACACGACCAGTATGCAAAGTATAGTTTTATTGAGATATATTTAACATACACCTTCCTTTTTTATTTGTTTATACTTATATTTTATTACTTGTTAAATCAATCGACGCTTAAGAATCGGAAAGTGCCAGTCACGCCTGCATATTCTTCGTTGAACTGGGCGTTGGGTCTGAGCTCCTCATTTGTACCAACATCATTCATTGTACGAAGATACTCCAGGTTCTCTTTGGAAGACAGAACTTCCACCCAATTATCTGAAACAAGATTTACATACGACACTTCGGTCGATCGATCAAATTAGGATCTATGTGATCGGTGATTATAACAGGAAATATAAAATAAATTAACATAGCACATAACATAGCATTATGACCGGTTTGTCTATCTTATTGAAGCTAGTATCAACACATACATAGACACTCACATAAACATGTACGTATAATGCACATTGCAAGAGACTCGACACCCACAACACAGGAAATACCCTAGTGGGACTATAATTTCTGGTTATAGAAATAAAGAATTTTGTATTTTTATAAATAGTTTTTTTTTATAGAAGAGGGGGCAAACGAGCAGGAGGCCCACCATAAAGGTGAAGTCGCCGCCCATAGAAACTCATGCGGGAGCTCGTAAGTGCGTTGCGGCCTTTAAAACTAGGAAATGGGGGGGGGGTTAGGGGAAGAGAACGGGGGAGGGGAAAGGATGGACACCGGAAGATCTCACTCACCGAACGAAACGCGAGTACAAAATGGAACAGAGTCCAATTGCATCACTTTACGCCGGTTTTCTGTGAGAGAGTGGTATTTCTCCGTGCCTGCCCATTCGGCTGAAACTCTTAAGTAACAGCATGGCACTCCCACTCAAAGCCCTATTGGAAATATTTGTTAAAGACATTTAATGTACACTTTGAAATTAATGAACAGTCGGAAACATACTGTGTACATCCACAATGGAGGCCGCCGTTCCATCCAGTTCCACTGGCAAATACTCCTTCCCGATCAGCCTTATCAGACTCTCGCACGAAGCGTGGTGGTGCAAACGTTGGATCATCTTCGGCTTCACAATTTGTTTTAATATTGCAATTAACATATCTATAAGGTGTTTGGATTTGGTAATGAAGTGCAGCCCCTTAAATCGGATGCCGTAACATTCCTGAAACCGAGTTAAAAGATCAAACTCACATTCCCGATATTCCACATATATGCAATAAATTGAGTGACCGCGTCGTATGGTCTTTAAATACTCATCGATACATTTGAAATTTAAATTATGTATAAAATTTACAATTTAAACCTTTATTTTCTATTTTTAAATGAATTTTTAAAATCACAGCATGTAATGAATAATAGTTTGGTTGATTTGTAACCCGCTCCACGATTTAAATTTTATTGTTGATATGATCATATGATATTTAAATATAATTTTATGCAGAATAATTTGGGACGTATAATTAATGTATACTTTTATATGGTCTTGAATAACGGAAGTTATGTCCAATTGTATTAAAATTATTTCTACAAAAACATATGTTTGAATGTATATTTGAAAATACATTAATTAGATCATCTCGCCACGAAATAAATAAAAATGTATCTGTCATAGTAAATAATGAATTACGCACCATAAATATCGTTAGGGCTTGTTTCATATGGATTGGATTGCAAGCTGTCAAGAATGCAGTCATGTCTGTTTGTCTCAGGTCCACAATGTAATCATAGCTGACATAATAATCGTGTGCTTTCAAATACTCTCCTATCTAAAATTAACGAATAACACCTTAACAAATGTTTCACCTTTAGATCTTCAGATTATAATTTACATATTCAAAATTAATAATAAATAATGTTATTTTTAGATGACAATCCCACACTAATGAAAGACTGTGTTTTTGGTGTTTTAATAAATATCAACTCGAGCTTGTTTTTATAGTGTTGCTAGCTGATCCCGTCAAAGGTTGCTTTGCTATATAAATTATTTATAGTGTAAACAAAAATATCTTGCTGGGATCTCTAATTCAATGCCACATTATAAAAAAATGTCATAAATTAGGGGTATAAACAATAGATGTGGGCCGATTCTCAGACCTATTGAATACGCTTATAAAATTTGATAAGAATAGGTACAGCCGTTTCAGAGGAACAAGTACCTACGGTAATTAACATTGTGACACGGAAATTTTATATATAAGATTTCAAAACTTCTTATCTGATCATAACATTAAATTTACTTACACAGACCACATATCTATAGTAATTGAATATTATTGATGAGTTCAAAACTTTTTCAGTGATCTGAACAACGAACACTCTGTGGTTATTTTCATTTACTTCAGGCAGTACGCCAAAATGGCTGAAATAAAAAAAAATAACAACATCTTTTTTTTTTATAGAAGAGGGGGCAAACGAGCAGCAGGCCCACGATATAGGTGAAGTCGCAGCCCATAGACACTTACGCGGCTGGGAGCTCGTGAGTGCGTTGCCGGCCTTTATAGGAAAATTAGGAAATGGGGAGTATCGGTAGGGGAAGAGGACGGGGGAGGGAAAAGGATGGGCCCCGGAAGATCTCACTCGCCGAACGAAACGCGAGTACGAAATGAACAAAGTCCAATTGCATCACTTTACGCCGGTTTTCTGTGAGAGAGTGGTATTTCTCCGGCCGTGCCTGCACATTCGGCTGAAACTCTAAGTAACATGGCACTCCCTCTCAAAAAATTATTTCTATAAAGTTGGTACATAATACATAAATACTGTAGGATGACAAGTTCGCCCTAGCACAGTAAGAATAAATTTGGAAACGAATGCTTACCCCATTGCAAATATGTCTGCAAAATCTTTTTTAAAATCATAAATTCCAAAAAATTCAGGCCATAATGACCTCAACGTGCAGACTCTGTCTATCTGCTTCTTAGCGCGTTCAATAGATCCTTTTCCCGAAAGAATTGCAGTTTCTAGAAAATGCTCACCTAGGTATATAAGAAAGAAATATAATTAAATGATGAATGTTTTACTATTGTAGGGATATGCCTAAAATTTTAAACCACAGACGTTAATTTTATTTTAGTTAGGTGTTTACACCTTTATTATCCTAAATAATCGTAGATCGTATTTATTAATACAGTTTCAATTATTATCATCTCAATTTTTTGTAATAAATATAGATTGATTGTTTTTTTTACCAAAATCCTTCTTTTTAAAATGCGGTTGTTGCTGAACCCACTCCTTAAGGATCTTCACGGCCGCCTTCATCTCTCCCGGATTACCAAGGTTTATCTCATCCCGAATAACTTTTAGCGTGTCCGGTTTAAATTTTAAAACTTTATCTTGAGGTATAAACTCCATTCTTATTTATTAATTTCAGTTTTTTGGAAAAATATTTAATGTACAGTTTTTCGATTTTTACTGTCTTATTATTAGTATAGATAACGTGTTTGACTACAACGCGTGTTCATTTGTTAAAGCTCGAGTAATAATGAGGAAATTACAACTCGTGGAACATAGATAGCAGAACCTTCGCTAGGAAATTAATTTTGATTGGCAGTTACTTGCATTTTATAAATAATTTAAACGTAAATAAAATTCATTAACGTTAATTATGCCTACATTTTTATCGTATTTCGTGCCACCTTTTTTATTTTAAAGTATTTTCTAAAGTAATTGAAATGAAGTGTTTGCGTTATGATATTGAAGCCATCAGCTATGTTTTCCCATTAAAAAAAAGCAATTTTATTGGACTGCATTACCAATAAAAAAAAGTTAGATACCGCCCGAGCGCCCAATTCAAACACACAGTAGATTCATAGTTTATAAGACCAGATATTTTTGGAGCAAAATGGTAGAATGGTTTTGTAATGGTGGCTTGAATTTATTGTATAGAACACTAAGAATTTTATTTGTAATTTAAGATTATTTACGGATAATATTGCTTAATTATTAAGTATTTTTTGGGCTAACGAGTTTAATTAAAATGTATGTTGTTGTGAGTTTTAGAAATATATAATTCTACAATTTAAATCAGCAAATCAAAAGAAGAAAAGTTTAAACTTACTATAATGTCATTTGTCAGTTATCAGTTTTTAATGACAACTTATCACAGCCTGTACATCTGTCACTCTAACAAGTAACTGCTGACAAATAACCTAGTCATGTGTATGCCAAAAAAAGGGTCTGTCAAACTAGTGTCTTGAATCTTGACAAATTGCCTCTTGAAATTTTAAATTTGTATTTAGTAGTTTTATTCAAAAAAATGTGAAGTGAGAAGTTGCAATGGACCTGTTTATAATATAATTGTACATTTTTACTGTTAACAACGTGATTTTCCTTTATTCTTCAGCAAACATTGCGTATTAGAAATCATCAAATAATGGCTTCAATGCCAAATGATAATAAAGTAGAGGCATTAATAAAACACGACCAAAAAGGCATACAGCAAGATTTATTAGAATGTTGGAAGGTTGGAGAGAATGGTGAAACTGTCACTAGCAATCCACTATTTGCTCGAGACGAAGGACCCCACTGGCATGATGTCAACGGAGGTATCGCTACGATGCCCATAATTATAAAAAAATTACCAAAGATTTTTCAGTATTTTCCAATACATACTCAATCTACGTCGAGAAACGATGTCGAGTTGGAATTGGAACAACAAATTGTTTCATTTGTTGGTAATATAGATGATGAGGAATATGATAAGCTAGTTGAATTTTGCGAGTGAGTTGAATAATCTATTTAAATAACATAATTTTATTACAAAAATATAAATAATGTTTATTTTTGTTTAGCCCTAAACACCTGGAAACTGGGCATGAATTAAAGATGTCGACATTGGTACCTACTAACACTGCTTTTCCTATGAGTAGTTGCTTTAAACCTGAGGCCTCCACTTCTTTACATTTCTGTAAGAACTTTTTATTTCGAAAAAAAAACGATAAGAGGAAAAGTTATGCTCGGAAGCTAAAATATAGGAATGTGTGCCTTATACCACCACCAACAGATGTAAGTTTTTGATCAGTTACAGTAATTTAGTAGGTTGTAGTTCGTCTAGCTCTTATCATTCATATTATAATACCAAGTCTTACACCAACTTTTAAGATTTGATTTGATTGGATAACATAGATATCTTTTTCAGGATGGTGAACCTGACAGTGAGATGCTGAAACCGGGGAAAGATCTCATCATCAGAGTTAGAATATATCGGCCATTCCCATATACACATTCAATGAAAAATGTTAGTGTATTTTTTGCCAAATTTAGACAATAGAAAAAGTTATATTCATAATAATAATAATAAAAAATGTAATTCAGTACTACTTGAAATAAAAATAAATCATTTCTTTGCCTGAATATTTCAGACTGTCCGTCATTCACTTTTGATGTCTGAAATTATGGTTCTGGGTCGACAGCCTCTGTGGAAGTTGAAAGACCACATCTATTGTCTCAATGACATATCTACAGGAGTCGATGTCTCAGAAAACCCAGATGTGATACCTTCAACTACTGCTAAGGTATTCCCCAATTAATTTATACCAAAAACGACAAGTGCAAGGCATTTCTATGTAAAATATTATTGATTACTTTGTGTTTGTGTTCACAAGTGATAAGTTAAATCTTATGTTTTGCCAGGAATTGTTTCCATCGAGTTTCATGTTCATCAACAACGTGTTCTACGTCGATGAGCGCGAAGGCTGTTCCGACATCACAGCGGAGCTCAGAGATTGGGCAGTGTCTCGGGCGATGGGCAGCTTCCCCTGCCGCTCGATGGACGTGAAGCTGGAAGACCTCAATATCAGACTGGGTCATCCCGATGTACGTCCGCCTTGCTTGCCCTTTGACGTGAGCAAGTCCGTACTCTGAGCGTTGCTGTTCCAGGTGTACGTGCACCTGGGTGATTGCGAGCACATGATGTCGTTCTCGGAAGTGCGCCTGCTGCACCCGAACGACCCCCTCCGGGCCGAGCTGTTCCCCTTCGCCAGCCAGGTGGGGCTGAGCCAGGCCATCTACTGCAGCACCTGCTCGGAGCACAGCACCAAGTGGATCGTGAAGGACTGCGAGGCGGTGCCCTTCGATCCCACGTACTTGTGCGACATGTGCTTCCGCCTCTACCTGTACAAGGACGGCAAGAGAGTCTGCGCCTTCAAGGCCTACGAGTACAAGGGCAACGAGCTGAACATGTCCAAGCCCAAACACTGACCTTCGAGGTAATCAGCTGCTGTGACTCGTGTTTGTTTCCCTCATTGTTCTCCATTCTCAAATATCTGACTGCACTTAAAACATGCCACGACACCCGAACACTCATATCCCGTATCCATTAACAGTGAGGTGGTGAACGCACGATGGCCAGAATCCATTAAGAAGAAAACCTCCAAGTGGATTGAGCCTTGGGTAAGTGATCTTTATTGGCGATTTGGGTCAAGAGTGCGATACAGATCTTAGGGCTTAATGGCTTTTTGATGGAGTCGACAGTGTGGAGTAATTCTGACACAAACTTCCACAACTTCTCAAGGCCAAGTAGGTGTTTCATAGAATGAGCTGGCACATTAATAAATATACTTTCCACAACCGCTTTTATTATTTCATTGACCCTAAGTTACAGCGCTTTCGATATTTCTTAAATTAGGATTATCACCAAAAAACGAAAAATCAAACTTTTTTCTTCTTCTCTTGGCCGCGTACTAACGGACTTAGAGTAAGATTTAAGACGATTCTAAGCGGTCCTATGTGAGGTACATGGGAATGGATAAAGAGATTTGATTATGTCTAAATAAGATAACGCTAAGTAGACAATATTTTATTTTGATTATGTGGGAGTGTGCTAAATTGTTTATTGAAGGCGCTTTAAAAAAATGCGATTTTACCAGCTTTATCATCCGCGCGATACTGCTGGAAGCCATTCATATAAACAGACGATTCTAGTTTTATTATTGCACGTGTGACGATATCTATGCAACCGACAGAAATAGTGTCAATTGTGGAATTGAGATAACATGAGGCAGGTGGTCTTCCGCGAGGGCGGGCGCGCTTCCTCATCAACCATTGATTAGATAAAGTGATCCCTGGATGGGGTTTGGGGGGCAATGGAATCGCGTTACGATCTTTGCTACGAATCGTTCGTTACAGTTCAATCAATCAACATTTTGAAGAATAAAATCCGATGTATTCATGTTATATACACTTATGTACGGAAATAGTGTATCGAATAAGATTATTGTATACAACATTACAAGTGTCTGTTATCTGAGGTTTCAACATTAAGAAATCAACACAGCCTCAAATTGTGACCGGGTTAGCGTTTGTGTGCTCTGACGGTAATCTCACAATTGAACTATTTCATTGGGCTATATACCCTCAGCCAAATCAAACCTACATTCAATCGTTTGAAAATAAGGAAAAAGTGCACAAAAATCTCGATCGATATGTTAATGTTGTATAAAATAAATAAAATGATAACTTGGTGATTGCGAACGTGGTTAACACGTGCTAAGCAAATAAGAGAATCGCGTTTTTCGGAATGTAACCTCGTTTGTCTGTTGATGCGAAAAACACATTCTTTTTATAATCCCTATTCAATTTCGCTTAGAAGGCACTCGTTAACTAGAGTCAATGATCTATAGACATTTGACCTTATTATGTAACGATTTATATATTCCTATTAATTGTTAATCTTAGGAAAAACAATCCTTTATCATTTGTAAAAGTATTAATATTTCAAAGGGAAACCAGCGGACTTAGAAAACATTGACGAATGTTTCGTTCTGTTCACCCTTAACGATAGTTTATAAGATGTATATATTTTTTAATAATGTAATAATAACAAACGTATACATAACGACTTGGTCTATCTTTGCCCCAAGTGTTATATAATATTATTAATTAAATAAAATAGGATGTGATACAGCAAGTCAACTGGCGGTGATATCATCGCCGCAAAATGTACATATAACGTGCGTTACTCGCACTGTGTCAATATTATATCGTAGTTGGAGTTATTTCAATTACATAATTAATGCTACTTTTTAAGTGGGTGTCGTTCAGGAGCACGGTGTAGGCGAACGGTGGAAATGAGGACTTAGTAATTACCTATTGGATACCCACGAACGGGTATAAAAAAAATTACAAGTATAAAAACTGAATATGCGCAAATAGTTTGTTGCTCACTAAACTCTGTATGAAAAAGCTTAAAACAAGAAGTTTGGTACAACTTTTGTGGTTTCTGGAATCAGCTCTACTTAGGCGATTGATCGAGCATATTTACAACCATTAAGGCACATTGTCCCGCGATGCATCACGGTAAAGTACAAAGCTTCGGGCTGAATAGTTTTTTATAAAGAAAAGTTCTTCCTTTTTCCTGGAAAATAGAAATCAAGTTTTGTGTTGGTAGTGTGTGATGGTAAATTGTAGAATGTTTAACGAAAATAAATTTTGAGACAGTATTAACCTTTTATTATTTTTATACATTATTTTATATATATATATATATATATATATATATTATCTATTAAGGGTCTGGGAATGATAGTTTTTGTCCATATCAATTTTATACAGAATTTAATTGAATAAATGCTCCCGCCAATATTTTGTTGTAATTGTATGAAAAACAAAATACACTTATGTTCTCTTATTATAACTTTCCTGTTCTCGTGTTCGCTCGTATACCCTGTGACCTTCTTGTATACTGAACTTGTAGATGAGCAGAAGCAATAGAGTCCGAGTTCGAGGCGCGGGCGGTAAGTCTCGATAAAGGAAAGTCTTTCACGCATATGACCTTCACGAGAAATCACACAATCAACTTCAATTTTGACATTTCCTACCATCCTCAACTCTAGGTGGGATATCCAAATATAAGTTCCTTGCTTTTGATTCCATTCAATACATATATAGATATCGATCTCTCAGCATCTTCTATTGTATTTATCGAGGAGCGTGTTTGTATTGGTCGTTTCACCTCCAGCAGAGTTTCATCATCGGACACTTAGGCGGAATAGGAAATAGGACTCCACCCTTATCATTCCTCTTGATGTCCTTTGCTCTACCACTGAGCGTTTCGTAAGACATTACTTACCATGTATCACCATATGGATCCACTTACCCCTCACGGTATTTTCCGACCGATACGACTTACAAGGAAAAACCCAGCCACGTGAGTGTCTATGGGCTGCTCGTTTGACCCCCCTTTCCCTAAACAAAATAATAGTTAGATTCAGTTGTTTTTTACAATACAAATGTGTAAGCTTAATATCACAGTAATGTGGAGGTCTCCAGCTCTGTGACGGCTTTGGACCGAATTGCATGCATCACAGCATCAATACAAAAGAATTGTATTAGATACTTTTGTTAATAGTTGGTAGAGCAATTTGAAGTGTTCTTATCTAGGTTAGGTTACGTAACCTAAACTATTCTTGGTAATTAATCAAATTGAATTTATATCTCAATTGTATGTTGAATCAATGGGTCGTAACGATTATTGGCTTATCTTAAACCTTGGATACGTTTTAACTATTTCAACTCAGGGTGATTAGTTCTGCGTCTGAAGAATCCATTACACTTCATCTAATCAGTCAAATCTAGCTTTTCCCATGCAAACGTCAAAAGCTTAGTTTTCGAAGTAATAAATCTTAATAGACACATTTAGTGTTGTATAGAGGTGATAGCTAAGTAAAACTAATTAGGTCGCGTTGGAAGGAGGCTGCAAACAGAGATTAGATATCTCTCGCAAACAGCCTGTGATAATGTTGCGATCGCGCCGCGAAGCACCATAAATAGAATTACAAAATTTCAATTCACCAAAATTATATATCATCTATATGCTCACAGAGGACATATTATATCAATAAGATCATGTAATGTTGCATAAATTTGGTCAACATTCGTGAAGCCTATCAATTTTTTGGACTAACACAAAGAAAGCTTGTCGGCCAGGGTTTTGGCAAAAAGTTTTTTGCTCTGTCGGTAACACGAAACGAACACATTTACCATAGAGTTCGATGCTCGTTCCTAATTGTAATCTTATCTTTGTAATCCCTGAGAGTTGCGAATTCTTAATGAGCTGCGTAACCAAAGAATTTTATTTAAGATTAATTAAACGTTTGCATAGCTCTATCTTTTGTTATCGTACGCGATGTTTCCAAACTCATAATAAAAAGAAAAATTAATATTTTTGATTAAATAATAGTTCACTTAATATTCGTAGCGATGTCGCAACCTTGGAATCGCAAGGTACCTACAGAAACCTTACATTGAATTAGTATTTCTGGTTACAGAGTAACCCTGCTGATGTTAGATGCGATATAGCGTATATAATTTCACAGACAATAGGCACATTCGCGAGACTTTATTTTCTCTACTCTAGCTAGGTGGGGTTCTGTAAAATTTTAAACTTTATAAAAACGTGTAATGAAAATGTGTTGACAGTTGTTCAGGTGTCCGTGAGACGAATCGTCAATAATCTAAATGTAGGTCAGAGACATTATTAATATTGGTTATGCTTAATACACACTTAACACTTGCTTATAATATTATTACTGAATTTAAATATCTTTTAATGAAATGTCCTATGAGATGCCTACACACAGACAAATAATTTGATTGTACGATTTAATTCAGACTAGTGAGTAATTTATATTTAACTTAATTTGCTAATATATTATAAGTGTAGTGTTAATAAAGCATATTTATCAAAATCTTTATGATGATTTTTTTTTGTGTAACAGGAGGCGAAGTACCAGGCACGTGTTACAGAAGTGCTAATCGCCGTCCATGGGCACCTTCCGTTGCTGGCCTTAAAAGGAGAGGTACGTAAAATATTTTTATTCATTAAGGTACATAGGACCATTTTGAATCGTCTTAAATCTAAGTGATTCTACGCCTGTGCACATAGGTTCTTGAAGGCCCCTTCTTTACTCTCCATGGCTTATGACACCCAAGTTTGTGTTCTTATTGTAGCTTAATAACATTATAAAATAGAATTTGTTCACAAATAAAGCGTCGGAATGGAAATGTGTTGTCGCATCAATGACGTAAATTTATTCATTTAAAAACGAATAAAGCCGATTCAGGGTCGTTATGAGTATACATACATGTATGTGCATTTACTTAAATTCTGAAACACTTTTCACGACCTTTACTCAATATTAAATGGCGTGGAATTTTGTGTTCAAACACAAATGTCAACCGTTTTAAACTGGATGTCTAAACGTTGACTATATGATTGTAACCACGACTCGTATATACGATAAAAATTGTTTTTTAGCGAGTGTATCTCTTATTCTCGAAGTCTGTTAAACGACTATTTATTTGTTTCACATAAGATTTAAGATAAAAAATAATGAAAAGTGATTAACAAAGCAGCAAAGAGATGGCATAGATATCATGAAGATCGAACGCAATAAACAAACATGAGGTAAACTGTAATAGCGTAACGGAAGCACAAGATCTAAGTGGATGGGTATACGTGCGCGCGCGCCGCTGTTTGTCCATTCCATTGATAAAGCTCGCAATTTCTGCCAGTCGAGTGCGAGCCGCGGCTGTTAACGCTCGCCTCGCGTACACACGCGTCTCTAATCGTTTTCGTGCACGCGCTTTATTCCTGGATCGACATTACTACTGTATGGCATGGTAAATTGTGTTTATTTTACATATTTGGATTAAGGTGCGGTATCTTGTTACATCTTCATTTTTACGTGTATTATATTAAAATCTATTTTTTTTTTCATTATTTATTGCAAAAATGTGATACGTTACATAATTATTTCTATTATAATAGATAATTATTATCTATACCGTTGATAGAAACTTATTAAACATAAGCAATGTTTGAACTTTTGACACGAGCCGTTAAATAAGTTATTGGTTGTTATCTCTTGTGTTTTTTTTTGCAAATTTAAAATAAGCAATATTAAATGTTATATGTGAGTTAATATTTTGGGTTGTAATTGAAGCGGTATATATAGTAAATAGGGCCAGGGTTATGTTGGACTGGGCATCTTATCAGGAGGAACGGCAGAAGGCTAATGATTTGCGCAATCTCACATGTCGCGTCCGCTAAATTTGATTGTGTGGGAATTTTTTGTTTGAATTAATAAGAGTTAAATCTTGGTCGGTATACCGACGTGTTATTTAATTTCTTCTATATTATAATATAGAAGAAATTATTATATATTTATTTAATTTCTTCTATATTATAAATAACACTACGTTCAGATCACAAGAGAAAAGCAGTGTTTAGAGGCGTTTAATTTTTCATAACAATATTTAATATCTATTGTTCAGAGTCGAATAAGAAGATCTTCGTAGTATTTGTATGTTCACGTTAAAGAGTAGAGCTTTTATTTTCGCTTGAACTCTACTTTATTTTTTTATTTTCTCTCAACAAAGCATTCTCAATAAATTTAAGAGTTGAGAGAGAAAAAAACGAAATAACTCATCATACAGTTCAGACTTTATTGACGACAATCACCACCGAAGTTTCATTAGCTTGACAAACGTTATCCGTATTATTTTATTATTAATCTGCATCTGTTGTAATTATTATTTAATTCTTCTATCTACTTCCGGTATGTTGCGATGTTCTATCAAAATGATTCACGACATTATCACATTACGAAACTTGTAAAGCTCTATTGTGATTTTGCTAAAGCGTAGTTAGTTGTTTGCAATTAGTACACCGGAGCACTGAAACCTATTTGAACATTCAAAGCTTATATTGTATGATAGTGATTAACTGACTTGTTGTCATTGGCCCTTAACACCTTTTCAAATATAATTTGCTATTGTATGCATGATTTTATTACCTTTGCTGTCGCCTGAACAGCCTTTGTGACGTAATGAAATAAGTTGTATAGCTTGTATCCCATTGCGACAGAGCTTATTCTCGTGTGCTCTGATTTTCAGGGTTTTAAGTCGGTCGTTATGAATTAACTTGTCATTTCGTCTATTGTCACGTTGGTATAAAATATCAGAAGTGGTATTGCGATTGGTCAATACGTTAACTTGTGGTTAAGTTTTAACAACTTTGTAGTTTAATATTGACGTCAGCGGTTAAATCATTCGATTAACTGTAGTTTTAGTTTATGTTAGATCAATTTGAAAAATGAATCGAGAAGTTTGTTCCGAAAATGTTATTTCAGTTATCATTTACATTTCATCTGGCTTTTTATCTGTCCGTTCTAGTTAGAGGTGCGCCTGCGCATCTAATAACTAGACAAACAAGTAAGATAATTGTTGCTATCGTGTTTGTACGATCATTTCAAACTGCTGTTTTGCCTGCGTCCTCCACATTCCTGCTATATTTGCGTAAGTGCATGTGTTTGTATTGTAATCACATTATTGTTTTACCCAATTTGCGTATATTATTCTTAACGCCTATAAATATAAGGTGCAAAATGCGAGTAGTCTTTTTTTTCAGTAATGCTCTTATTACTTTTAATTACATTGAATAAGAGACAAATTAAAGTATTTTTGTAGTCGATATATGGTTAATCGATTTATAGCATAAGCATAAAGATGAATATTTTAAAAATATAGAAAAATATGAGACAAAGTATGCCGCGAACGGAGAAGTTGCCGAGGCGCCACCCACCAATAAACAAAGCACTCTGTAACTACTAACATGAGCTTGCATAGAAGCGGTAGCTTTGTGCGGATAAGTAACTTTAATTTTCGATATTAATAATTTGTTATGTAACTTATATTGAGAATGAATTTGCACTACCTTTTAAGGGTGCGAAATAAAAGAGGTTTGAATAAATACATCTGCCTTAACTTATGACAACAATCATCAAATATCAAGCAAATTTCCAACTCATAAGTATGAAGCTTTTGTGGCGTATCAGTACGTGTCTAGCGTAACATAGGGTTCGCGTGCATCTCAAATCACGCTAAGTAGGCCTTTGATCAGTGAAACACAACCGCTTGCACTTCCTACTCACTATCAATGGCTTCTATCATCGCCTCAGCATCATATCTAATATCGTATGGGCAATGCACCGTTATTTACTGGAGCGATTATATGCACGGCCGAAATTAGATGTTTCCGTGAATAGCTTAACGGATGGTAGATCTATTGTTTTTGAATCGGTATCGCGTATACATTTATCAAAAGTCAATTTAAACTAAAGTCACTTAAACTTTATGTCACAACATTTATTGCTGTTACAGTGTATTAAGTTAATACATTAAGAAATATATGAAGCTCATTCGAAGTGGCCTTCTTACAGCTCTTTTAATGTTGAGGCCAACAATGGAAGTACGCACTCTTTCTATGAAAAAATCTTCACTGCAAGTCGTATGTTACAGGGACTCCAAATTATTATGACAGGTTGTACTCTGGTTGTATTTCTTTAGAGCTTTCAACATAGATGTACATTTTCTTAGTTAAAATATTGTTCACTTTTAATTTTGTCATCCGTAAACATTTTTCTATTACCGCTTAAGTAGTTATTTTGATTTACCACCCTAATCTTTTTAAATATCAGCTGGCTGCACGTATTAAGTTATCTTTTAAAATACGTGATGTCATTCATGTTTCCCGACAAAATCATTTGCTTTCGTACAGGCTTTCTTCAAATTCTTTCCCTTCGTACTTTTTAAAGTTAATTATACCTATTAATAGCCCAGTACGCAACATATGACTTATACCAAGCAAGGTTTATAATTTTATGGGCCTCCATACCTCCTATATGTAATGCAAACCCCCACTCTATATTAATATAACAAAATATTTCACAATATATTGGCGGGAAAAACCACAGATTCGAAATTCAAACGCAATATATTTTATTTTTAATTGTATCTATGGCCAGGCTAAGCGTGAGTTTCCGTTTTGACTAAAGCGATAGATGTTCAGTAGTGCTCATAACAATTGTGGTCTACTATTTTCTATAAGTAAAGCGAGAAGATTTTATATTTTAATTACAGCGTCCGGTGATGAAACTATTTTTGCGTTCTCAGTTAGTAAAAGTTGCGTTATTTATCGAGTAATAAATCGGTTGTTAGATTATATAAATCTTTACAGTTTTCTTTCTGTTCTGTAGTATTTGGTAGAGTTTATCTCGTGGTTGAGCTAGTTTGCAGCGATACAATATACACACTTAAATAGTGTGTACACGCAAAGTGTTATGAAGGTAAATTTGTTACACCTGTTCGTACAAATATTTGTTTAAAAATGTCAGAGTAGTTTAGTGAGTTAAATATTTGCGGTTTTTTTTTAATTATTTTTTCTTAAACGTTAGGTTAAATAAGTTTCTATCTGTGTTACGTAAATGCGGAGGGTTCTATACGAAATAGTTGGAGGAGTGAATCTAATTAATGTGAGGTACGTTGTCCTCTAGGAGTTAGTTGTATTTCGGTCGGCGACGCGATCGTTGGTGAATCCCTACAAATTGGGTCTGAACCTTCTAATTGGAATTATTCGGTTATGTGTTGTGCTGACTGTGCTCATGTAAGTCAAAATATCTCTTTTAATTGTATTGTTTGCTGCCAAATTATAAATAGTGAAATTATTTTGTCAACATCTGTGAAGTAATGTATTAATTTTAACAGTTTTCTTTGCGTAATTAAAAATAGTACTTATCTCCCTCTATTAGAAACTTAGTTTTGTCATTTGTCACCTAAACGAATCGACGTTTACACTAGAAATCTAGAATAATGCGATAAAACAACTCATTTCGGTTATCTGCTGGCAAATAACGAACTGGATTCGGTCTAGATATTAGTTATTATCAAAATTAATGCACAATTATGTCACGGCCATGTTGCATCAGCGGCGAATCTATGTAGGTCCTGTACTTTGGCAGGATTTCATGTGAACAAAATAGTTCTACTCAATTGTGAATTTCGTCCATAACAGGGGATTTGGGGAAACAAACCCTGGCTGTCTTTGAAAGAGGTTTTTTTCATCAGTTGAACATTAATTCGTATCGTTTAAAATCCACGTCACCTTGTCCTAGTAATGGATTAGCGTCCCATCCTAACCTATAATGAGAATCGGGGTCGTCGTACGTCTGTTTGTCTATGATAAGTGTTATCAATCATCTTGATTGATGGGTTATTTTTTAATTTTGCGATCTTACACTTAATGGGAACGCACTCGGCTGATGGGAGCCCTTTAATGTTTTTGTGTTGTCTTTTTGCTTCATCAAAGCAGAAATTGCAGGAAGTCCCCGTAGCAAAGAATAATCGTATACGACGCGTAATTACATATTTTACCTTTCATCCAGCTATATACGCGTATAAACACTACACGTCTCGGTCCATCCATCTTCTTTTCCTAATTGAAATTACAGCTAACCTCCACCACCAATTACGTATGTTTCGAAGTATATGTAAGATGAAAAAGCTCAAAAGCTCACGGTTACACAATAGCTATGCCACAAAGGTTCATCTGGGAGATGATCGGATTATCGGTGCATCAATCATTAGCTCTGCAGTGACCACTGCGCCGGCGCCGCAGCGTCTGCGCACGAGTTCGATGACATTTGAACTGACTGTGAGAATTTCGGAGAAATTTAACGCTGACTCATTAGTTTTACCTATTAGATGCAAAATATGAGTTGAAGGTGAATGATTAGAGAATTTGATTAGCTAAAGTAGGAAATTAAGTGCATCTATATTTAAGATGTGTTTAAGAACTATTTGGACGAGTAAATACGAATATACAATATTTCGATTTAAATGAGTGGCGGACAGTTTCTTGCCAGTTCTCGTCCGCTCTAAACCCTTAATTTGGAAACTGGCAAAAAAATTTCATTTTTTTTTGACAATCAAATATTTATTATTAATTACCTGTAAGATTGAATATTTCGCTAATACACCTACAGAAAATGTACTAAAACTAATAACGATTATCTCGGCTGTTGCTCACACAATACTTATTTATTGGATGCGATTGTATGTGAACGGTGTTTGATAAAGCCATTGAAATTAACATAGCAATTACGATTCTAACGAATGGGCGTCGATAAATTATGTTACAATAATTAATCGATACTTGGACAATTCTCGTGAGAGGTCCAAAAAGAAAAAAGAAAACATACAACGCGCTAGTTGTGAGCGCTCTTGAATTTGTTTCGCCGCTCGAGCCCCGTGGTGTTTGACCCACGAAATCCTTTAAGGCGCATCGCTTTTATTTTGTTTATCTCACTCATTTGGTTCATTATTATGAAGTCTTACAGATCTTAGCTTAGAATAAGTTTGGAAAAGTTGAACGTCGCCTTAAATTTATGAATGTTGCAGGATTATAGGCACGCAGTGTTGAAGATGTAACAAATGACTAGTACTCGCGCGCATACCTATTAACCGATCAATTGAGGATCATTGCGCTTGAATGACTTCAGCCAGTTTCATTTGCTGGCTTATCTAAGTATTGATTGATCCCTAAAGTATTATCTTAATGTTCTTGTCTCGATGCTGACTCTCGTTTCTTTATTAGTATGTTTTATTGTTTGAATGTCCTGTCGATGGTGTGCTAGATCTATTGAACAATATTATTTAAATTAATAAGGAGATATATTTTGAGATAGATCAATCGACGTTGTAAAGAGTACTTTGGTTGAAAAGGCATACTATACCGTAAATGAAAATTTGGAGGACAAGAGGAGGAAAGATCCCTTTATTGTGTCGGCAATTGGCTCGGCATCGGGACAGTTCAATTCTTGAGTAGCCTTACAATGCTTTGTTATTTTAATTGTCAGTAGCACAATTTTTTATTAATTGTTTATTTTAAAAGAGCAGCTATCGACTTTCTTGCCGGTTCTTCTCGGTAGATGACTGCCTTCCGAACCGGTGGTAGTGTAAAAATTGATAATTCAAAAGTGTCTTTTTAAAGACCTACTTTAATAAAGATATTTTGAGTTTGAGTTTGACGATAAAGAGTGCAACTTGTGTGGGCACGATCTAGAACATCCGAAGTGCGTGTGTTGTCTCTAATGAAACTCGTGAGGATCGCATGCGCATCGCGATGGTTCAAATTTATTACAAACTTTAAAATCTCATATCGTCAAATGTTTTGTTGAATTTAATGTTTTCCAATACGTTTTATAAGAGAAGGATATTTTGTTGGTCGCACTGGTGTGGCACATTTTCAAAGCACAAAAGTTGAGAACGTAAATCTTATCTAAGGTCAGTGTTACGAGACATTGTCACTGATTAACAACTTTATTGTTGTTTTATCATTTTTATTGAAATTAATGCTTCGCCCGCGATTGGCGAACTATTTTTATACGCTTGAGTACAATGTAAGTTCACTCGATTATATAACACACATATAAATTGAAAAAAATGTTATTTCATCAAATCGTATCGGACGGCGAGTCCTGCAGCAAATGAATAGACTTTAATGAACTCGTCCCGGACTATCCATTCACGTTGAAGATTGAGTAACGAACGGTACACGTTACCTAAATATTTATCTAAGCTCTCTTTTTATAAGAGCTTTGATCTTTTTATATTCAACGGATTCATATTTACGATGTGGCGTTTTTTATTCTGTATTCTATTTAGTGAATTACCAGTAACAGAGACTACAGTTTATTAGCATTCCATATAGATATTGACGCTTTTAAAAAGTTATATCTAATGTATTTTAACATTCGTAATGTATAGGTAAAAAAATCTCTTGATTTTAAATCTTTCCATACAACTAGTGAGTGAACTACTAGTGAGGTTATTGGATCACATACTAGTGTATGTCGGTGACCAGTGATTGCATCCAATGAGTCAGCCCGCCCACGATGCCTTTGCTGACTTGTGGTGGCCACCAATGCGACCTTGTTAAATTTATCTATATAAAAAATATGTCAATTAACGTCGCGTTTAATAAATACCGAAGCGCTTCCGTGTTAGTAAAAGCCATCTGTGTGGTTGTCGTAAAAATTGGATTGTTTACTAAATATAGAATGCGTGTATCGTATTGGCCGGGTCGTCGTCCGTCGTTATCATTTCGGCACGGATTCTCCCCCCGCGGCTCCTAGCCTCGCATTGTTCCCACTGTCCTATCGTCGGTTGGCTCTACTCGTTTTAAGACCAGCGTGTTTGTGTATGTCGCGGTATTGAAGTTTATTTACGGATTTCGTGTTCCCAGGGTGATGGTGTCACAATGAAGCTACGGCTGCTGGCTCTGGCGCTGGTGGTCGCAGCGGTGGCTGCGGACCCGCGACAGAACACACCGCGCCCGAGGCATTGGTCACGCGGAGCACGGACGCTAGCTGACAGATCGCCGACGCAGTTTGTAGGGTGAGTTTTTTTGCCTTTTTTTTGTAGGGCGTGTAGTGTAAGTATATACTATATGTTTCACATATAAAACCTTTGTAACGTTAACATATCATGAGTGATAAATCATTATTTGGATCAAATACTCTCCTCAAGTCCGAACCTTATATTATACGATGCCAATGATATACGTATATAAGTTTATTTTCATTATTAGTATTGTATTATTTGTAATACAGAACATTGGCCTCATTATATAATAATGTTTTTTTTAATTTTATTAATTAATTATTGGTGACTAAGATAAATATAGTAATATTTCATATTTATAATGTGTACGTGAAAGTATGTACAATGTTCGTATGTAGTTAAAATTATATGGTCAATAATAAGATGTAATAGATCAAAGGAGCGCTCTGAACAGCTTAATTGTAACGCATGGCTGTCCATTTGTTGTTGTTCCATTTAACGGGAGCTTTTTTAAGCTTTAATTTGACTATGTTAGGTTTTTAGTCAAAACAAATTTGTACTATAAATCCATTCGCGATTTAGTAATCTTTATAAAACCGGGATCACTTTAAAAAAAATGTAAGTTTACCAGATGAGTTTGTTGTGGGTATCTCAGACCGGTTTATTTTCGAAACCTTACCTCCTAAATATAAGAAAATTATTGACGTACAAAGGTGATCGCAGATACAAATCTATGTGGATGAGATATATATGTTAGTGTAGATCGAATTAAATACATTATTATCAGTTTCAGCTGCGAAGTTTTGTTCATATTTGGCGTGTCGTTGGTGGGTCGATAAATGGTTTCGTTTTAGCAGAGTCTACTATTTACCAACGAGACGTTGAACTTGACAGGTTGGTCCGTTGGCATTCTCGGGCATGCTTTGTGGAATAATCTATTTGCAAGTGCACAAAAACAAAGCCATCCGCCGCGAAACAAATGACTCACTGAATGTGTTGAGGAATGTCCGCGATGCGAGCTTAAATCACTATTATTCATCTAGGGTTGTCTCTGGCGCATTTCCTATAAACAAAATCATAAATATCTTTACAGGGTAACTAAGGTACACACATATGAATCGTTAAAAGAAAACGAAAACTATCGACTCTACATTTACAGCACATATATATATGAAATGCGAATCAAATTTTTAATAGTACCTAAGTGTTAATCATTTCCTGTGCCTGTCGAATGCGGCGTCTCTTTACTTGAGTTTTTAACCTTATTTATTTTCTGTCTGTACTTTCTCTGTACTATATAGTACATAACACAACTGCCTAACTCATCGATCATTGGATTGTGATAGTAAGAATTAGTCTAGGGTAAGCTTTATCGTGAGTTAGCTGAAGACCCGACGTGCGTCGGCCGCATATTGACACGGACGCGATCCAATCGCTTCGTCTGTTTACGTGCATTCGCGCGGAATGCACTTTGCGTTATTTAATTTTATGTACAGATCACATAATTCTTCAGACTTAAAGAAGGTTTTAATATAAGTTTCGGTTTGCGGAAGAACTAGTTGGGCAATAATATATTTTTGTGCTAATCTTGTAAACGTGAACACGTCATTTGAGCCCGCTCAGAAATATTATAATTAGTGTAAACCCACTATTATGACACTTTTGCGGGGTTTCTCTAAGGAAATTATACTTATTGTGTATTATTGTATACAGTTGAACTTTCTTAACGTATGAGCTGTATGAGGTTTTTTTGATTCTGTGGACCATATAGTACTTGTTAACCCAATTTTAGAGGTCCCTAAATGGTGTGAAATTACGATTTGTGTGAGACCGTCCTTGAATTATACGGTAGGAATTGCCCATGTGAATTCGGGTTGGGCCACTAGAAGCAACGAGTCATAAAACTCGCGATTTAGCTGGAATTATAAAATAAACATTCTCTTGTTAATTAGATATTATTTTATACTGTAAAATGTATGTATTAACAAATTACCAATCTTACAATGTCTCATTAATATGAACTGTCAATATAAATGAGAAAATACTTGTTTATTACAAGATATAGCGATTTATAACTTTTACAATACAACATGTAGTAAACGAATGTTTAGAGGACAAATATCCCTTTCATGTGTCGGCAATTGGCTCAGCATCGGGACAGTTCAATTCTTGACTAGCCTTACAATGCCAGTAGCAAAATTTTGTATTAATTGTTTATTTTAAAAGAGTGGTTATCGAGTTTAAGTTGCCGCTTCTTCTCGGTAGATGACTGCTTTCCGAACCGGTGGTAGTGTCAAAATTGACGACTCAAAAGTGTCTTTATAAGACCTACTTGAATAAATATATTTTGAGTTTGAGTTTGAGTACTGAGCAAAAATACTCCATTATTGTCATATAATTATGAAGCATAAAATAATAGGATGCGTGACCCTTTAACCCAAATGCAATTAACTGTATAATCAACAGGCATAGCTAACGATTCGCTTTTTGTATCAACGTGAGACCGGCACTCGCAAGGCTGTACTCATCATTCGTTTTGTCACACTGGTTGATGATATTAGGTCGGTCGGTCAGTCATCAGACCAAATTAATGATAATGACACATATATATTTTTGATTATAGAACTTTTTGCATCGGACGGAGATGTGAATGTCGGCTGTGTAAACATTGACCCGATTCGGCATCCTAATTAGTTAATATAAATCGTGTGAGCACGGTCATAACAGGCTTTGTGCCGCAGAGACTATAGTTTGCGACAGTTGAGCACGTGCGGTCAGGGCGACCTCTGCTCATTAGCGCCGCGCCACTTACCCTCGTCCTGTCTTAATTACGACATTCGGACCGCGTCTAATCCGCCGGTCCGTTTTATATCCGCATGTATTAAACTAATGTTGATCAATTGTAGACCCCACGTGTGCCGCAGCAGAAACAGCACCCACTGCTGTCCGGGATGGACGTCCAGGCCCAACTCTTTACTTTGCGTAGTCCGTAAGTATTTTTACAATCGATAAAATGTCTGTTGGTTACCCGCGAAATTGTAACCGTTGTTTGTCTGTTTTAGCTCTATGCCGGCCGGATTGCGGTTCGCCAGGCTCGTGCATAGCCCCCAACATGTGCCGGTGTGCTGGAGGCCTCGAGGCGCCATCTTGTGGCCAGGGCGGAGCGCTTTACTCCTACCCACGTAATATACATCTTACCCACCATTGTTATACTGTAATAATAATGTCATTAAATGTCCATGATAATCAATCATAATGACGTTTACAGCGCGGCCACGAGGCGGCTGCCGTCGCATATGTATGAATGGCGGAACGTGTACCAATGGAACATGCGCTTGCGCACCCGGCTGGTCCGGGGAGTTTTGTACTGAACGTGAGTTTATTATTTTAAAAATTGACTAGGTTTTGTATTGTTTTGTTTTCTGTTTATATATGAAAATATTGATTTTAGCGATATGTCGGGAGCCGTGCCTCCACGGTGGGCGGTGCATAGCCCCCGACCGATGCGTTTGCTTTCACGGCCTCTCGGGAACGCGATGCGAAATAGATCGACGAACAGGTATGTTATTATTAAGATAGCTCAACTAAGTTTATGTGAAGCATGGCCGAGACTGAATATGCCCTGAGGCATACAACCTACGTACTAATTAATATAACGAAGCTCAGTCTGCATTAGCTGTTGGTGCCATTGATTTGTCTAATTAAAAGCTTGATAATTTTTGCGCTCTCGGCCTTGACTCGAACAGTCGTTTCGTTGTGAACAGATTTACACAAATCAAACGTGATGTCAGCGGCCGATACGGACCAAAATCTAAATTTGATTTTTACAGCAGCGATTAAAACTTTAATGCTTTAACGCACAGTTTTTTTTTACTTGAAATGAGCGAATGCTTTAAGGTATGAATATATGACGACGAGTATTGTCTTTAAAGACTTTCTTAAATTTGATTCTATTTGTTGGGAATACCAAGAAATAGTAGTGTAAATGAAAATTCTTTTTGATGATGGTAAAATGTTTAGTTCTATAGTTATGCACGATGTTTGGTTATTTGGTTTGACCTCTCCAAGTGTACTGATGTTCGCTCTCGTCTTAGGGCCATGCTACACCGACACCCGAGGCGCGCTGTGTACGGGTGCGTTGGAGGGCGTGGTCTGCACGAAGCAGCTCTGCTGTGCCACAGTGGGCGTGGCATGGGGCCATCCCTGCGAACGCTGCGGAGACCTGGACTGCCCCACTGGACACCTGCGAAACCTGGCAACCAAAGAGTGCCAAGTCCGTTTACTTTTTAACTGCCATTAATAACATTCAACAATTTTCAAACTAAATATGAAATAAAATGCTAAATTGACGCCTAGGACATCGATGAGTGCGCGGCGGTGCCTGGCCTCTGTGAGGGCGGCAAGTGCATCAACTCCGTCGGCTCCTTCTCGTGCGAGTGTCCCCCGGGGCAGAGGAGACACCGCGTCACCAACAATTGCGAGGACATCGACGAGTGCGAGGACCCCGACATTTGTCCGGTCGGTGTCAGTCAGTTACGTCTGCTCCCCCCTTCCGTCGGATGCATTTGGTCTCATTTGTGCTTTGTACACAGAATGGAAAGTGCGTCAACACGGAGGGCGATTACTACTGCTTGTGCAACCCTCACTTCATCCCCAGTCCCGACAAGAAGTTCTGTATCGGTGAGCTAGCGAGTGTTACCATCTTGCTGAGAGTAAGTAAGTATGTGCCGATGAATAAATAATAATTTTTCGGAATTTTCAGACGGTCGTGTGGGCAACTGCTTCACATATTTGAGCGAGACGGGCGAGTGCGGAGACCGACTACCCATGTCTCTGTCCAACAGAGACTGCTGCTGCGGATACAACATGGGCAGGGCCTGGGGCGACCTCTGCGCGCCCTGCCCTCCACGAGGTTCCAGTGAGTATTATATAGAATCCTCACCTGCTTTTTTTGAATTGCATAACGAAGAGACAACTTTCAGTGGAATGGACGCACCTCTGCGGCGGAGGCATGGTCCCTCCGGACTGGAGACGCAACGACACAACTTCGGGCTTCAGCGACGGAAGCGACGTCCCTCACCCAATCGCCAAGATCAACGAGTGCATGCTGAGGAACGGCATCTGCGGACTCGGCAATTGCATAGATAAAGACGTCGGGTGAGCTCCGTTCTTTAATATCATTTTTATCTAAAACTATGGTAATCACGGGAAAATTTATTTTTTGTACTTACTAGAACACCTAAATAGATACCATTTAAAGAATTTTATTACCGTTTGGTCGAACACAGATACTCCTGTACGTGCTGGGAGGGCGCAGAGAGTACGCTGCAAGACGGCAACCCCACGTGCATCGACATCGACGAGTGCGCCCTGGAGTACTGCAAGGGCGGCACTTGCGTCAACACGCCCGGCAGCTTCACTTGCAGGTGAGCTTGCAGTTCTCGCGCGCCTGCTTCATTTTGAACGGCTAACGATGATCGATGTACTCCAGATGTCCGCCTGGCTTCGATCCGGTAGAAAATGGGCTGCGATGCAGCGACAAGAACGAGTGCGAAATGACCAATGGTGGGATGTGCACCAACGGCGTCTGCGCCAACGTCGATGGCGGGTAAGATCACCGAATACATCCTTCGCCATGTGGTGAGGCACTCCGTTCATCTGTTTCGATCCGACCCGCAGGTTCGAGTGCACGTGCAACCCGGGCTACGAGTCGACGGAGACGGGGCACGCGTGTCGCGACGTCGACGAATGCGCCGACAACCCGCGCGTGTGTAGGCGGGGTCGATGCCGGAACACGCCCGGCGGATACGAGTGCGTGTGTGAGCCCGGCTTCACCCGGTCGGCGGCCGGCTACTGTGCCGACGTCGACGAGTGCGCCGACAGGACGCTGTGTCAAGTAAGATCGACTCTCTGTATGATGTTTCTGCTTGTGTTTGTTCGATGTTATAAAATTATTTTCTTTCACCAGGGAGGACGATGCGTGAACGGCGAAGGCTCGTTCCAATGCGTGTGTGAGGCGGGCTTCCGGCCGACCCCCGACCGCGCCGCGTGCGTGGACGTGGACGAGTGCGCGGAGTTACGCGTGTGCCGCAACGGCAAGTGCCACAACTCGCCCGGCTCCTTCCGCTGCGAGTGCCTGCCCGGGTTCACGCTCAGCAACGACGGTCGGACGTGTCTGGGTGAGTCGAGACGAAGGTGAACGACGGTCTTGTGTCCCCACGGACGGTACTCATCTCGTGATCGTTCCAGATGAGGTGCAAGACTTGTGCTACGAGAAATACGAAGATGGCCAATGCACCGGACCCGGAACTACACCCGTCACCCGCTCTCAGTGTTGTTGCAGTGCTAGCAAAGGTATCGAAGTGTCATTTTTTTTGGCTTTCTAGTTTAGCTTTCAATTGTGTATGAGGAAATAATTTAAAATCACCGCCAGTGCGCTATTTGTTTAATATTTAATGCTGCCATAATATTTAATGTCCTCTATAGGTTTCCACCTAGGGTGGGGCGTGTCCTGCAAGGCGTGTCCTCCACGCGGAAGCAAAGACTACGCGATCCTCTGTCCCGAGGGTGCCAGCAAGGACAACGCCGGCACAGACATCAACGAGTGCACCATGATCCCCGGCATCTGTCCCCATGGCACCTGCGAGAACCTAGAACCCGGATATAAGTGCATCTGCGACCCCGGATACCACCCGGACAAGGATGGCCTATGTCGCGACGTGGACGAGTGTGACATGCACCAGTCTGTTAGTATGATTGTGATCTCAGACATACTGGCTCAGTTTCGCTCAGTTTTGGTTATACTGAATAAAACGAATCGTTCACAGTACTGCACGGGCGGGCAGTGCCGCAACACAATGGGCAGCTTCACTTGCGTTTGCCCGACCGGCACTCGGTACGAGCCGGACGAGCAGCTCTGCCGAGACATCGACGAGTGCGAGGGTGAGCCCCTTCCGGACCCTCCCCAGCGCGGGGACATCCCGCCCCGTGCCTTCCCCGCAGGTTACTCTACGCCCGACGTCCATGCCCCATGCCTAACACGCGGACATCTAACCGAGCATGACCATAAGGCTGGGACCCTCGACTTCTGTTTCAGCATTTCACTCGGACACGAAGGGAACACCCGACAGCATTGGCTTGGATTGGCATAGTCATTCAAATTTTTGATTCCAAATTAAATCATTTTGCACGCGAATATGTTCAGCGCACCGCTTTATCAGACTTACGCATAACGATAAGACGTTCCTCCCCAGAGGGAAGACTATTGAAACTAACGACATTACGGCATTACAGAACAGTCGAACCCTTGCGACAACGGCCGCTGTATCAACACCCACGGCAGCTACGAGTGCGAGTGCGAACACGGCTTCGTCTTGGATGCGTCTGCGCAGCACTGTCTCGGTAATTCGGCATCTTTTTGTTATTACAAATGTCGCTCTTAAGAAACAGATGTCTCAAAAGTATGCGTTGCAACGCAGACAACCGCCGCGGCTCGTGTTGGCGCCGCGTAGTGGACGGGCAGTGTGAGGGCGCGGCCCCTTCGCCTCTTCTGAGACAGGAGTGCTGTTGCAGCGTGGGACTGGCCTGGGGCTCCCCTTGCGAGCCTTGCGAACCCGATGACTGCCCCTGCCCCAAAGGCTTCGCTAAGGTTGGCCATCGCACCGTTAACCACGGTTAGAGCAGTATTGAGTAACGTATGAACTAAGTTGAACTTGTGCGTCGCAGCTGGACGGCGTGAACTGCCGTGACGTGGACGAGTGTATGTTGGACCCCGACCTGTGCCTGGGTGGACAGTGCGTCAACACGGACGGCTCCTACCGCTGCGAATGCCCCAACGGACTCACTCTCGACGCCTCGGGTGAGACGAATTGCTCAGATGTGGCAGACTAGTCGGCAAATGGCAAGTCCATTACACAGTTGATATCTGATTCTGCAGGCAACCGATGCGTGGACACCCGCCGCGAGATGTGCTATACAGAGTGGGCTGGAGGCCGTTGCTCGGGAGCACTTCAGCTGGAAGTGCATCGAGCCGTCTGCTGCTGCTCGTCGCTGGGCAAGGCCTGGGGAGACTCCCGCTGCGAGCCTTGTCCAAAGAAGGGTGAGTGCTACTCATTACTCAATTACATTCATCGAGACCAACGCTTGATGTCTTCTTCTGTTTAGGAACGGATGCGTACCGGAACCTTTGCATAGCGGACGCCAGCGGACCCCCAAACGTTTGGAGTAGACCGGGTGGACCAGTTGGACCGGGCGGACCGAACAGGACTGATATTTGGAGCCAAACTGGAGACAAAGATGGTTTCGGTATCGACTGGGACGGCGGCGGAATGAACATGTGGGGCAACGGAACCGGGGACGGCTGGGGCCCGAGCCGGCCTGGTGTCACACCTGGACAGATGGAGATTAACGAGTGTGCAGCCTTCCCTGGCCTCTGCGGTCACGGCAGGTGTCGCAATATGGTCGGAACTTTCACTTGTGACTGCTTTCCGGGTTATGAGCAGGTAAGAATTGATCGACATCGGCGTGTCGATTGTTAAAGACTTCCTCAAATATTCAATGAAATTTTAAATACTTTAGGATTCCAAAAACCACACTTGCGTAGACGTCAACGAGTGTGAGATCGTAGAGAACGTGTGCGGCGCTGGAGAGTGCCGCAACACCGAGGGCGGCTTCAACTGCGTCTGTCGCGACGGGTACCGGACCGACGACCTTTCCAAAGTCTGTGTGGGTCAGTATGGAACTCGTGAAGCACTTACAATTCAGTACAATTGTTTCTCTCTTTAATAATAAAGTGTCAACGTGTTACAGACGTGGACGAGTGCGCAGACAACCGTGCGTTATGCCGCGGCGGCCGCTGCCTGAACACGCCGGGCTCCTTCCGCTGCGAATGCGGCGCCGGCATGGAGCTCGCGCCCGACCGCCTGTCTTGCAAGGACATCGACGAGTGCTCCATTACTTCGGGTACGACCACTCGACCATATTTGTCCTTCCGCCGTCTCCTTTGCATTGATCGAAACGCATATCCGTTTGCTTATAGGTATATGCAGCAACGGTGCGTGCGAGAACCAGATGGGCACGTACCAGTGCGTGTGCGACGAAGGGTACGCGCAGTCCACCGTCAAGTCCCACTGTGAGGACATCGACGAGTGCTCGGAAGATCCCACCCGCTGCCAACACGACTGCATCAACACGCCTGGCTCCTACCACTGCGTCTGCCGGTCCGTCTCGTCGCATCTCTCGCCTGTCACGTGAAGTTAAAGAGTTTTGCTAAATTTAAATGATGTGATCGACAGCGATGGCTGGCATCTGCGCGCCGACGGTCGCTCGTGTCGCGACGTGGACGAGTGCGCGAGTGGAGGCCGTGTGTGCGGTGGAGGCGAGTGTCGCAATACGCCGGGTTCATACCGTTGCACCTGCGCCGAAGGATTGCTGCCCGCGCCCCCTGACGCCAAGCCAACCTGCCTGGACATCGACGAGTGCACTGACGTGAGTCGCCGTACTAAAGATAGGAATACGCCATCGCTCGTCAACTGCAACTGACGTTTACGTTTCGTTCGTGCAGATAGCGGACCTTTGCGGCGCCGGCGAATGCCGCAACACCATCGGCAGCTTCGTGTGCCGCTGCTCGGACGGATACAGCGTTAAACCCGAGCAGGGCCCCGCCTGCACCGACGACGACGAGTGCGAACTCGGAACCTGCGACTGTCACCCCTCTGCCGACTGCATCAATCTGCCCGTAAGGGTTTATTTAGTGGACTGTACGGACGTCCTCGGTAGAGACAAGATGCCCTAACGGTTCGTTGTGCTCGTCGCAGGGCTCGTTCCAGTGCCGATGTCGGGATGGTTGGCGCGGTGATGGCGCCGAGTGCGAAGACGTGGACGAGTGCCTCAGCAATAACGGTGGATGCCATCCCAGGGCCACTTGCCGCAACACTGACGGTTCCTTCGTGTGTCTCTGCGACACTGGTTACAAGGGAGACGGGTGAGTGAGGCTCCGGTCTCGTTGTTTTGTGCCTGTGTCGACATCGATTCATCACGACAAACGTACTCCCATTAGATACTCGTGTGTGGACATCGACGAGTGCGCAAACGACCCAACTCTCTGCGAGAACGGACACTGCACGAACACTCCCGGCGGATACGAGTGCGACTGTGACGTCGGATTCACAAAGGCCGACGATGGCAAGTCGTGTCTCGGTGAGCGGTCTTTATCTTGTTTTGACAATTTCAATTTTTTTAATTTAATAAGTAATAAAATTTTAAATAATTATTCTTAATGTTTCTCTCTTTCTATTACAGACATGGACGAGTGTGGAACGTTTGATAACGTGTGCGTGTTCGGCCGCTGCGTCAACACTTTCGGCATGTTCAAGTGTATCTGCGACAAAGGATATCAGTCGGACAGCATCGACGACCGTAAGTGTCCGCCCGACGGCCGTCCGTCGTTCGGATGGCCCATTCAATAACGATCTCCTCTGCCGCAGTGATGCCCGGCTTCAACTGCACGGACGTGGACGAGTGCAAGTCCCCGCAGTCTTGCCAGTACGGCGAGTGCGTCAACACGCAGGGCGCCTACCTCTGCCGCTGCCCTCCCAACTACGACCTCGTCTCCGACGGCACTGCCTGCTTCGGTACGCCCAGACGATTTCATGCTTTTTGTTACTCATTTTGAACAATCCTGCTTAATATAACAAATGGTGCAGATGCCCGCAAAGCACGTTGCTACGGGAAAGTGGATCTTCGCTCTGGAACGGAGCAATGCCGCGACAGCGACGAGTTGTCTGAAGATGGCACGATGGCCGCCTGCTGCTGTTCTGTGGGTTAGTGCTATGGTGTCGAAGGAGGTCAGAGGAGGCAGATCAATTAATTTTCTTTATGTGTTGCAAATGTGTAGGCTGTCCTTTTGAATTCTCGGCGGCCTCCATAAACCGAGTGTTACTTTGGTCCTAATTATGTTAATGACGAAAAATTATCGGTATTAGGTGCCGCTTGGGGCAACTACTGCGATCTATGCCCCGAACCCGGTTCAGAGGCGTACAGACAACTGTGTCCGGGTGGCCCCGGGTATCAACCCGTTTTGGAACCTGTGAGTACTCCATCCACGTCAAACCCAACACTTTTTCCTCAAAATCTGTTGACAAACTGAATTTACGGAATTCCCTCAGCCTTCGTACGTGGTGACGCTTGCCGATATCGATGAGTGCACGCAGCACCCTTCGCTGTGCCAACACGGCACGTGCACGAATACCTTCGGGTCCTTCGTTTGCACGTGCGGTGAGGGCTGGCAGTTGGCATCCGACGAACTTCGCTGTGAAGACATCGACGAGTGCTCTGTCCCCGACGTCTGCGGTCCAGGCGTCTGCCGCAACATGCCCGGCTCCTACGTCTGCCTCTGCCCGGAAGGATACGTCTCCATGCCTAACGGAAGTCAGTGTCGTCCTTCCTTTCGCTTTTTGATTACCGTTTGACGTGTGACTAACCGATGCCCTGGTGTTGACCTCCAGAGGAGTGCGTGGACGTTCGTCAGCGCCAATGCTACATGGACTGGGAATCCGAGCGCGAACAGTGCTCCTCGCCTGTGGGTGTCCCGCAGACCAAGTACCTGTGCTGTTGCTCCGTGGGTAGGGCTTGGGGCAGCCCCTGTGAGGCCTGCCCCGATCGGGGATCACCCGAACACGTGGCTCTCTGCGGGGAGAAGCCCGGCGAGTACATCAACCCCATGACCAACGAGACGCGCCCCATTAACGAGTGCGACATCATGCCGCAACTCTGCAAGCCCGGCACCTGCCACGACACGCCCACCGGCTTCCAGTGCGGCTGTGACCATGGGTAAGGACGAATATTCTGTAAAGAAAGGGGTGTTACTGGTTAAGAAGAAAAAGAGATAATTAATTTGGTAAACGCCAGGTACGAGCACGACAACACCTCGCACTTGTGCCGAGACATCGACGAGTGCACGCTACATCGCTCGCCATGCCGAGGACTCGCGCAGTGCGTCAATCTTCCGGGAGCTTTCGAGTGCAAGGTAATCCACACAACTCGACTCTCATTTGAGGTCATCGGGCATTGACCATTGACTAACAGTGTTTGGCCTCCCGCAGTGTCCGGCGGGCTACCGGCTGACCAACTCCTTGGACGAGTGTGAGGACGTCGACGAGTGTGACGACGAGCGATTGTGCGAACACGGGGAATGCCGCAACACCGTTGGATCTTACAGGTACGTTTATGTGGAAACAATTGAGGCGTGATTGGTCAACGATCATATATGTTATATGTTATGCCTCAGCAATTATCTTATCAGAGTATTCAGTGAACCGAAAGTGATTCCTAATCTGCGTCGCGAGTTATCTCTGAGGTGAGGAGTGTTGCGAAACAGCGGAAATGGATTATCGTCTATTTTGACCTACTTGAACTGTACTGAACTTACGGTACGTTTGGTTAGGTGTACGGGCTTCGAGCTTCTTAGTTCGCGCGTTGTCTTTGAGCCAAATGGCCTTTCACTCTGTGCTGATGGTTACATTGATTTGTTTTGGAAGGTTGACCTTTACATCATATGCAGACTCGACTGTTTTAATAAGTTCATTTTATATTATGAATATCTATTTTGCAACTGTTTTAGTTTTTATAGTGTAATTTCATGTTTTTACGTGTTGGTAATGAAAATTTGATATCACATCTTCTACTTTTCTGTAATCAATGAATTCATCTTCGCGTGTTTAGGTGTGAATGCAAGCCCGGCTACACCCTTCGAGAAAACGCCTGTCGCGACGTGGACGAGTGCTCGCGGCCTCGTCCGCTCTGCCGCAACGGAACTTGCGAGAATAGGCCCGGCTCCTACATCTGTCATTGCGACGAAGGCTTCAAGCCCGGTGCCAACAATGACTGTATCGGTATGTGACTTTTCAAATATTTCTATTTATATTGTAAATCAATTAATATATATTTTTATGGTCAGCATAATATGTACTATACATATAAATGTTGAAAGTTGTAATAAAAGTTTATCTTTGTATTTTGACATTCGCAGACATCAACGAGTGTCGCGAGGGTGGCATGGTCTGTCGCAACGGCAGATGCCGCAACACCGCGGGCTCCTTCCGCTGCGAGTGCGCCGCCGGGTACACGCTCACGGCCGACGGACGCCATTGCCGCGACGTGGACGAGTGCACGGAGCTGCCGGCCCCTTGCGGCCGCGACGGCTCGCCCTCGTGCACCAACACCAACGGCGGGTCGGTATACACGTCAGCTCAGCTTCAGCGTACAATGTCCTTGACGAACAGGCGATGACTCCTCTGACCCTACAGGTACGAGTGTTCGTGCGGTGCCGGCTGGCGTTTGGTTGGGAGACGTTGCGTGGACCGCGACGAGTGCCGCGAGTTGCAGTACGTCTGCGCCGGAGGGGACTGTCACAACTTTAACGGCGGGTTAGTGAACCGACATGACGCATGTCCTATACAGATGTTGACGTTTGATATTAACCGTGAGCTACACCCGCAGATACCGCTGCGATTGCCCGTCGGGGTGGCGCTTCGACGCGGCGGCCGCGCTCTGCGTGGACGAACGCCAAGAGCTTTGCTACGATGAATGGTCTGCCGGCCGCTGCCACCGCGCGAGGCCTCTGCAGCTCAGCAGACCCGAGTGCTGCTGTTCTGAAGGTAACTCACTTCGCTCCTACTTTGTCTCGTATCTTAATTTTATGACCTCGGACTTCAAATACTAGATTAAACGTGCATTTGCAGGTGCCGCATGGGGAAGATACTGTGAACGCTGCCCGACCCCCGACTCTGCTGAGTTCTTGCGGATCTGTCAAGGGGGAATGGGAAGACCTAATTTGACTCAGGTGTGCATATTGATTAATGAAACAATTATACAATGTTTAATGCGGTTTCTTTTTTGCAATTGTGATTCGGTTTTGGTAAGCATTGTCGGGTGTATTAACTGGGAGTCAACGTGATCTTTGCGCGACGCAGGACCTGGACGAGTGCAAGGTGCGGCCTGACGTGTGCAAGGGCGGGCAGTGCGTGAACACGGACGGCTCGTTCCGCTGCGAGTGCGGGCCGGGCTACGTGCTGGACGCGGGCGGACTGAGCTGCGTGGACGCCGACGAGTGCGTCGCCGACCCCAGGATTTGCGGCAACGGCACTTGCACCAACACGCCGGGCGGCTACGAGTGCCGCTGTAACTACGGCTTCACGCAAGGGCCGCAGCAGGTCGGTGTTCAGTTCTCGTGTCAAAGTGTGGATTTTGATTTCCCATTCACGGTCACTATTATTGCTACCACTACCAGACGTGCGTGGACATCGACGAGTGCGCAGAGGGCCGGGCGGCGTGCTCGTTCCGTTGCCACAACACGGCAGGGTCGTTCCGGTGCACGTGTCCGTTCGGATTCACGTTGGCGGCGGACGGCATCCACTGTCGGGACGTCGACGAGTGCGCCTCGGATCGCCAAGTTTGCCCCCACGCTTGTGAAAATGTGGTCGGATCTTACATTTGCAAATGTCCCGAAGGTTAGTCACGTGGCGACGTTGTTTGCAATTTGCCATTGAAGTTAATCAATTGTAGTCAACTAATTAAAATATGGTTTCAGGTTATAGACGCACGTCGGCGCCACACGACGCGGAAGACGCGTGCGAGGACGTGGACGAGTGCGCGGAGGAGGGTGACCGTTGCGCGCCCGGAGTCTGCATCAACACGGACGGGGGCTTCACGTGTGACTGCGACGCCGGTTACGAGCCCAGCGAGGATGGCCACTCTTGCATCGGTATTTAGGCCCCGACGCACGCTCCTCGTCGACCGGCGGCGATTCTAATCAAAACGTTTCTGCTTCAGATCACCGAACGGGAATGTGCCACAGATCCTTGGTATCGGGAAGGTGCGTGCCGGAGCCTTGGCCGAGGTCTGTGGCGTCAACTCCCGCGCCAGCCACACAAGTCACCAAGTAAGCTCACGTCGAGACTATAAGTTGCTTCTCGTCTTATTTCTGTTCTGCTGACGTTCGATCCAATTTTTCAGAGCGCAATGTTGCTGCACTTTAGGCGTGGCGTGGGGATCGGAGTGCGAGCTTTGTCCCATTCCGGGCACTCCGGAGCGGATGGAGCTGTGCGCCCGCAGTAACTTGATTCCCAAAGGCGGCATCGGCAGCGGCGGATTGGGAAGCGACGGCGAGACTGGCTTGATTCAGGACGTGTACGGGGACATCGACGAGTGCGCCGCCATGCCCGACCTCTGCGCGCCGGGGCGATGCATCAACACCATCGGGAGGTGCGTGTCGCGCGATTTGCACAATTATGGCGTAGGCTGCTAAACGTTGAGTGCTAACTGAATGTTCCGAAAACAGCTTCCGCTGCGTGTGCGGCCTGGGCTACAAGGCGGCGGGCGACGTGTGCGCAGACGTCGACGAGTGCGCGTCGCGACGATCGCCATGTGAGCAGCTCTGCCGAAACACCGAAGGCTCCTACGAGTGCCTTTGCCGCTCCGGGTACGAGGTAGACGAGGACGGGGCCAACTGTCGGGACATAGACGAGTGCGAAAGGGGCTCCCACACCTGCCACCAGACCTGCACCAACACGGAGGGCTCCTTCGAGTGTTCTTGCCAGGAGGGCTACGAGAAGCGGGGTGACGCTTGCATAGGTACGTTGCACACGTAGTTTAATTCTTCAAATGTTTATTACAGATATATGATGTTGTAAATTCTTTCCTACAGACATAAACGAGTGCCACGAGGAGGGCATCTGCCCGACCCCGGGCAAGTGCGTGAATCTGCTGGGCTCGTACCGCTGCGTGTGCCCTCGCGGCTTCCGCCTGGACCTGTCGGGTTCGCGCTGTATGGATCGCGACGAGTGCGAAGATGGCCGCTGCCAGTCGCCTTGCCGCAACTACGCAGGGGGCTATCGCTGCGAGTGTCCGCCCGGTGAGTGCCCTTCGGTCCGTCGTGGGATCGCGAATGCAATCGTTCAAATAACAAATGAGTCCCGTTTCTCAGGCTCCATCCGGTCGGCTAGTGGCGCTTGCATGCCGCAAGACTCGTGCGCGGCTGGGCCCTGCGGCTCATCGCCGTGCTTCCCCCTGGGTGCCTCGTACCGCTGCGGATGTCCCGCAGGCTACGGTTGGGACGCCGGACACGCCGTCTGCCTGCAGGTGCCGTCCACAGTGCTCTCTTAGTTGGAGACAGAGTTTGAACTCAGTCTACATAGGAAACGTTTGCCTTCGGCAGATGGCGGGAGGGTGCGCGGGTGCGTCGTGTCTCTTCGGCTGTACGGCCTTAGGGTCGTCGTACCAGTGCGGTTGCCCGGCTGGGTACCAGCTGGTCGGTGCCGGCCATTGCCTGTCTGCCTTGGACGGAGCCCTGCCGCCGGACGACATCGGCAACGCCCCTGTCTTCCCTCTCTCGCATCAGTACAAGGTCGACGGAGACAACGATCTCATCTCCACCGAAGGATGCTTCAGTTGCAAGGTTAGACTTTTTCTGACCATTGAGTTATTGTCCATTTCTCTTGTTGGCTTCCTCATCCTCATCTTTGTCTTAATTCCATGTCCAGGTAAACGGTCGCCACCGACGGGCCCCGGAGGAAGGCATCGTGTACGCCAACGGCACCACGCTCGTCAGAAGACGCCGAAGACGCAGCCGACGTGAGTGGTCCTTTAAGTCGATTTGCTTTTTGATATTAAATCCGGTTAACTTTTCTGATACTTCTCTTTACTGAGTTATTGAAAATGTGACAACGCTCCAGGTCGTCGGTCGTTGCTGGAGCCAGAGGCGGAGCTGATAGTGGTGAGCGCCGAAGCCAAACAGACTTGGGGACGGGTGCCATTGCTGCGACTGGTTGGGGCGGAGGGCGACGGCCGGCCCCACTACCGCATCGCCTACGGGGACGATCAGCGCGACTTCGTCCTCAACAAGAAGGACGGCACTTGGGCTCTGCGACTCAGGCGGCACCTCAAAGCTAACTCGGTGAGGCTCAGAAATGTGAACTCACTTCGGGGACCCTGGACCGCTTAACGTTAACCGTCATCTTTCGGCAGGCTTTGGAGAAGCAGTTGGAGCTGGAAGGCCGCTTCGTGTCGGCTGTGTCCGGGCGAAGAGGCCGCCACGTCCGCGAGCTGGAGTCTCCGGCTCCGCTGCGCCTGTACGTGTCCGTCCGCATCGCGCCTCGCTCGCCCTGAGCCCAACTCTCATTCACTCACTCGAACTCCTTACTTCACGGTTTTAGACGTCTCTTTAATCATTCTCATTCGCAGATCGTTTTGTGAATTTTAATCACTGCCATTTTAGAATCGGTTCGTTCTCATTCTACGCGCACGACCCCTGGCCAAGGCCGAGTCGACGTGAGTCGCAGTATTAGTAGGAGCTGTGCTCGAGGGCACGTCACACCCATCCGATACCAAACGGCAGCACTAGCGTGAGGTCCATTCAATTAACCCGACCGATCACTTGTCCGCCATCTCGAGTGCCAGTCTAGATGTTAAGTGACCTATTTAAGAGGACTATTTATTTTATTGCAATATTTTAACGGCACTTTGATGTCGTGTTTATCCGCCAGGCTAAACAGGTTTCATTGTAATTTGTAAAAAGGTAATTTATTAGAGAAATGGCAACACTAACGATATAAATTAATTTAGTGTTACGTCTACTTAGGAACGATTTTTATATGCGAACGTACGAAACGTCAGTCCCGTTGGCGTCGAGTCGATACACAATTCAATAGACTAGGTTTATTTTGTAAATATGTGCATACGATGGAACGTGGTATATTTTAAGGAAATATAATTATACATTTTTAATAATACTCATGTTTTATTATTTCTCACTTAAATATATTAGTGAGGGTAGTGCGGTACTGACGTCGATCGGAGCTAATGACGATATTTGAATTCTTTATTATCATGAAAACAAATAATAAAAAAGCGTCTTATTTAAAACTTAAAGAATATAATTTACTTTGATTTATAAAAGTTTTTTACCATGAAGAAGTACATAACTTCTACATGAAGCAAAGAAGCACCACAAGTTTATTTATGTCGATGTAAGCATTTCACTATCTGCCTCAGAGTTATTAACACACCCATTCGCATAGATACTATATCCAATGTGACATTAAAGACCTTGTCTATAGTATTCTAAAAAGAAAACTCTGTCGTAAAGGAATAAAAAATCCGTAATTGTCTCAATTCAATCAGTTTGACTGTCATCATAATGCTTTGACGTAGTGAATTCACATAAATTGCACAAACACCAATAAATCGACTAGATCTACGAGCGTGTAAAATGCCTAAAAATGAAGAGTTTTCGTGCGAGATGTTCAGCAACAAGTTCTTCCTGCTGTGCGCCGCAGGTGGAGCCGTGGCCTGCGGCTCCACCCACACCTTCGTGACACCTCTGGATCTCGTCAAGTGCCGTTTGCAAGTCGATCCGGGAAAGTACAAATCGATTTTCAAAGGATTCGGGATATCGTACCGAGAGGGCGGCGCCGCTAACCTCGTCAAGGGGTGGGCGCCGACGTTCATAGGCTACTCCATGCAAGGAGCCGCAAAATTTGCCGGTTATGAATATTTTAAATATAAATTCGGGACAATGGTCGACGAGGAATCCGCATACTTGTACAGAACTTACTTGTATTTGGCTGCGTCCGCGTCTGCAGAGCTGGTCGCCGATTGCTTCTTGGCTCCGTTTGAAGCCACGAAAGTTAGGATGCAAACGACTCCGGGGTACACTTCACAGATGAGGAAAGCTATGCCACACATGCTGTCCACTGAGGGTATGGGGGTTTTCTACAAAGGTCTCGTGCCACTGTGGGGGCGGCAGGTGCCTTACACGATGATGAAGTTTTCGTCTTTTGAGAAAGTGCTGGAGTATTTGTACGCGAATGTGGTGCCGAAACCAAGGGAGCAGTGCACCAAGGTAGAGCAGCTGGTCTTGACGTTCACAGCGGGATACATAGCCGGGGTGCTGTGCGCCATTGTGTCGCATCCGTCTGACACGATTGTGTCAAAGCTGAACAAGGACCCAAGTGCGACCATCGGGGGCATCCTCTCCGAAGTGGGTATGGTTGGCATCTGGCGTGGTCTAGTGGCGCGTATCGTGATGATCGGCACATTGACAGGCTTGCAGTGGTTTGTATACGACGGATTTAAAGTATACACGGGCATGCCGCGCCCGCCTCCCGCTGCAATGCCAGAGTCTCTAAGAAAAAAAATGCAAGGAAAATAAGTTTTCATGCAAAATATATGTTTGTTTGGTGCGTTGAGTGTTAAAAGGTTTCAATATAATCTTTTCTAAAGTGTTAACAGAGGTTTTACTGATGCGTATCAAGAAAATTTCCATACTAAAATTCAAAACATCGTTGTTCAGGCTCTGTTATATAAATCTATATGATGTTCCGTCAATAATTTAAATGTAAGCAAATAGAATAAGATTGTGGTTTTTCATTTGGCCGTAGCGTCCTCTACCCGGAGACGCAATAACAATAATATGGGGATTTATTCGAACATCGTGCCACACTTACCGGCTTACCCGGGTCCGGTTAAGACCCGGGCAAACGGTTCCTCTATGTTTTATAAGTGGCCGCTCGATCGCAAACACTATTCTGTCCATTTAACATAAGCTCGGTCTTATCTGGAGATCCTTATTTGTTTTCCCTGACAACGAGAAGCACCAAATAAAATATCTTACATTTTCTAAAGCACAATGCAATTTGAATGAAGGGTTTTTTATCCGATGGGAATCGTTGTAATTCTCGATTTAATTTATGCGGTCTGAAGGTTCAATGACTTTTTCATACACAATTGCCAATAAAGCTGTCTAATAATAATGAGATAGTTTTGTGGAATTTAGCGGTTAGAAGTTATGTGATGTACGTGATACTGGGCGCAGGAACATTTCTCAGCAAAGTTCAGAGTTAGAAACAAATTCTACGTGAGCATTTTATAAATATATATCTTCTTTGAAAACGTTGGGGATTTTAAGGCGTTAATGCCTTAATTTAATAGAAATGGAAAATGTACTACCTAAACCTAAATTCTTATATCCCTCGTGGATGGACATCGTTCGTCTTTTGAGTTTATGTACGTATTCAAAGTCATTCGAAGCCAAGCTTAGGCTTACGCTACGTTAAGTTTATGTCAAGTGACGGAAATCAGCAACACAAGCAAGACTTAGCAGGGATTTTGATTCCTCCAAGTGGACAGTCTTGTAGCTACAATTATAACACTATTTATGCAGAACTGGCTGAGAATTTATATTTATCTCTGAATTTTCCATTGGTTGAAAATGTAAATTATCGAAATTGTAACTTGATTATTTAACCATAAATATATTATTGATTTTCGCAACATACATATAGGTTTTCAATTGCCCTCTATTCTCGAAACCAATCGTAGAGCAATAATAACAGCCTCCCAGGCAACTTAATTGCTTTCTACCTCTTTAATCACTCTGTTTGTGGTCCGTAATTAAAGATTCAGACAATACGATGTTTACCACCATCTAGGGTTGGCCTTTCGCATATTATTTCGACGACAATTATGTTTAACGTAATGTAACTAATTTGCATTCCATATATTTCTATAAGTTAATTGTATGTTACACAATATTTTTATTATAATACTAATAATCTTAATCGAAGCGTCCTGTAGTACTCTAAATGCATACTGTTGTTAATCTTCGGTAAATCTTGATTTGAATGTGTTTTTCTTGATTAAAATGTGTCTTTTAGGGGAAGATTGCAGCCCTAGCTAAAACGTAAGTTTGCATGTGTTTGTGTACACTACAAGTACGTAGAATGATACAAATAGGGAATTTAATTATTTCTTTGTCATGAGTAACGATCCTCGTTATTCGAATGAATGAAGTACGTAGATTGAGTTTCAATTGTTTAATTATTTAAGTTTAGGCGTCAGAATAGTTTTGAAGTTAATCAATATGTTATTAAGTTTAAATGTTTTTCTCAAGAGAATCAACTATTTGCAGACTCCAAAAGTCAAAAGAACTACTAAAGACTCCAAAATCATAGAAAGCGTACTTACATTATCAGATCAAATCTTTACTGAAATGTGGTTGACAAGAAAAAGCTCTAATCGCATTTTAGTGTTATGTAAATTGTATTGCTTTTAAAAAACGACTCATTTGCTGTTTTATGATATTTTGTGATATACGTTTGTCCGTGGTATTTTGTTTTGGTATTTTCAAACAAAAAGACGGTCGTTTTTGTCTATGATATAACTATATTATTCCAGTTAATAAAGCATTTTACAGATCGCGAAATCTCACTAGATTCAGACGACCTCGGGTAGTTAGTCTATGACTTGGTTTCGCAAAATATAAACTGTTCGCGGGTGAAAGTTGTAGTCTTAATTCAGTTCCTGTGTTGTTGGCGCGGAGCTGCGGTCGCTGGCAACTCGCGGCGACTCTTCGCTTGCAACTATTTCCAACTTTTCCAATTATTCTTATACGTTCAAAAAACAACTTGTAATTTATTTCAAACTTTTGAATATAATGAAATATCTCTATTAATCGTGGTTTCACTTGTATTTACGTGATGAAAGCATAAAATATGCATGGAAATATTGTCATGTTCTAAAAAAAGGACACGCGAAAAATTGAATTTTCAAACTAGACAACCAAATGTAGCGTCGATGCGTTTTTTGAATTTCGAATATCATAACGCGTCGGCATTGTTCCACAGAACAGAGTGCCGGGGTAAATAGATACTTTTTAGTTAGATCTCTTTTACACAATTACATGACCCATATTTATGCTTTCGGGTATAGCCATTTTTGTATTAAAATTAACAAAAACGAACAAATAAATGTTGGCGGCAAAGATGAAAATTGATTACTATTCAATTTACCAAGTACTACTATACTATCAAGCATCCAATTTACCTCGGAAGTTCAACAAACGAACATAAATACGCCTGGAAAATCGAAAACTCAATGCATCTGTTTATTAAATTAAAGAAATTAAATTAAATTGGATTCAATTAAATCCAATTTAATTTAATTTTGAATGCATGCTATTCAAAACTACCGTAGGAAATGTATCAAGTGGATTATAAGTTGTTGTAAAAAGCTTATTGGCCAACGATTGTTTACGAACAGTTCATTAGGCAATACAATTCATGTATTGGGCTTGGAGACGCATCGATAGTTGTATGGGGATGTCACCCTCAACACACAATGGGAACGGAATTGTCTAACAACATGTGGCAGGGTTGGCGATGCTTTGTTACCAATCCAATAAACAATTTTATTCATTTCACGCGATGTGTACGGTACGGTAGAAGAAGAGAGAAAATATAGTTAAAAGGTGGAACAACAATTTAACTTTTATAAAACAATACAACGCATTTTGAGGAATTTTAAATACCAAGTAATTGAAGTTCTGAACACCAGAGGACACTATAAAAAACATCATACGTCCTATCTAGCCAGCTAGGCGAGCTACAATGGGCCGCCTTCGAGAGTTCGCAATTACCAGAGTCACCTTCTATGATTGTTTGGTGCCTCTAGTTTGATTTAAGAAATTTTTTAACTACTATTTACTTTTATTACATGTGTCCCCAAACACCTTATGTGCTAAATATATTTAAAAAAACAATAAACTTTTAAGACAAGGTATACACATAAAACAATTATTAAGAACTTGAAACAATTGAACATCAACAACTATTAAACATTTAGCAAAAAATACTTACGTAGGAGCGTAAGTAGTCCTTGTGTATCTTCTCAGACCGGCTTATCTTGAAACCCTCCTATTAAAGAAAATTATTAACGTACACAAGCGATCGCTGATACGATTCTGTGTGAAAAAGATATAAATAAATATTTGTGTAACTAATAGTGAATAAATGAATGAAGCTCCAGCGTTTCACGCAAAATTGCGTAGACAGAATTCCACGAATTCGTGCGACGCGGCGTACGACATCTCGAAGATCTGATATCTAAAAAAATATATGTGTATTTTTTAAATATATGAAAGGTATTCTTCGTTAATTGTTGTCTGTTATATTCCGTTAATGACACAGGCAGTTAGACACTCTGTATATTCATGATAATAGTGGCATATTATATTGGTGTTTAATAAATTACGCAGTTGACAACCCTAGTCAGTGTAAAGTGTAATGAAACAGCAACTCGGTGGACAGTGCTCGTTGCACGAGTAGTACAGAGACAGGCGTCTCGTTACACTCACCATTATCTAGGAAAACACCTTTTATACGGTATATTGCAAATCTGCACAATGTAATAAACTTTCGAGCAGTGCTTTTATCACTTGTGTATATGTGAAAAAATTAACATTCATTCGAGTCTTCCTTTACTATATCAAGTTACAGGTAGACTAGACATGCCCTAACAATACTCGGCTTGAAGGACGGGGCCATTAGGCTCGGATTATATTACCTACCTGGTACATAAAAGTTCTAGTAAATAAAAACGAAATAGCAGAAGTAAGAAACTTGGATATATTTTGATAGAAATATTGCTCATTGGAGTGTAAAGTTAAAAATGCGACTGAATTTCTAACGAAATAGTTTGTATATGTCTGTGAGCCGCATACGGTTGATTTCAGATAACCAAAACGATAACTTGTATCCGCTCCACTAACTACTAACTAGGAATGGTTAAAAACTCTAACGACCGAGCGCACAAAGCTTTCGACCGAGCTTTGGTTATGTTTGCGAATTTGGTTCGTTTTAGCCCGTTCAAAATCTGTCACAATATTTAGGCCTTTGCGACGGTAACCTTAAAACTAAATAGGTCGTAACGGAAGTTCATTTAGATTTAATACATGTTACCAACATAATATATAATATGTATTTACTATGTAATAAGCTTTATAAGCTTGAAGATTATAGGCGTGTCGCCCTTATATTTTGAAATAAAGCTGTATTTTTTATATATATTTTTTTGGATTTACATTTGTGTGACGTTTTCAATTACATTAGGTAATTGAAAACGTCACATCACCGCGAATTATTGAATTGTGCTTCCTATACATGCACCTCAGCGACACTAGGGTTGTCGACGTTACTAATATTAAAATAAAGTCACAATTTAATTAATACACAAAATGTTGTGTTTATCATTGTAATATGAAAACAGGGATTATGTTGTCCAAGTAAACACCATGGGTCTTTGTTATTGTAATTTAGTTAATTTTAAAATGTTCAAAAGTGGCAACCCTTATGAGTTCTTACAAATTACTCAAAAGATTGGATCTTTTAAAGGAATCCACGTGTGAAATTGAGTTTTTTCACATAGTATGTTCGCATGGTTAACATATAGTATTCAAAACATGAGAGACATAGATACATAATAATTGATTATTAAAACTTGTATCAAATATATTTCTCAAAACAACAAAGTATTTTACATTAAAATTATTCGGCCAAGGGGGCAGTGTAAACATTTTAGGATATACTCCTTCGGCGTCCCCCGCCCTCCGGTCCTCCCTGTCGACCTCACACTTACGTCTTGTTTCATTATTGCTTTAACTTTCTTTGTTGAAATGTGTTCAAGTATAAAATGGTAGGGGAATTACGTTAGAGGACGCGCCCATCAGCTTTTATGCATTTACTAAACAGTGAAAATCATAAAAAAGTATTATTCACGCAAATCGGTTTCAATACAATTAAGGCGAAGTAATGTTCGCGATCGCAACTTGAAAATAATTATGTGAATTTTTTTTCAGCCCCGTCACAAGCACATACTCGTTTGTAAACAATAAAGTATATTAATAAAAGCGCAAAGCAGGCCGGAAGGCTGTGGCATTCGGCGGCCAAATGTGAGAGTTGCGAAACACTCGCGCAAAAATTAAAAATTCCGCTAAAAAAGTTACGTCATGCGAAATTAAAGTATTTTATTTGAATATTCTCGCACAAGTATCGAGTTCTTGTTGTTGTTGATTCTGTAGCGAGCGCGTTTCGTTCAACGGAGTTTATTTGAGATTTTTTATTACAAAAAAACCTGAAACAATTGAATGGCAATCACTATTATACTAATACGTTACGTCTTGACAATAATATGAAACATATAAAGTAGAAGAAGTAGTGTCGTAGTGGCTTATGATAAAAAACAGGCAAGATAATTGGAGCTCTACCGTCTCAGACTGGGACTCCAAATAGGGAAAGCGCTACAGAAGGGGTAAAGAGAAATAGATGGGTAGATAAGCTAAAGCACACAGCGGACGGAGCTTTCTGGTAAAGTCGTAATGTTAACAACTACAAATTATTTTAAGTAAGACACAGAAGCTGTGGTATTCTGTTTAAAGTGTTGACAGGGCTGATGTCTCTAAGTATAAAGCCTCATTGTTTTCACGGAAAGTGGCATCGATTGTTTAGTTCAAAGATTCTTTGTTGTTGAATGAAAAAGTGTTCAGCACGTCATTTCAAGGTGCAGACGAAATGAGTTTTTATACTGTCGTGTTGTTTGTTCATCGCCGACAGAGAACAATTACTCTTTGACATTTTAATTGCAGTGGTCATTTTCAATAACAATAATTGTTAATTCAACGAAACGTTTTTCATATAAGAAGTAAACACAGCAATAAAGGCTATTAAAATGTATCGGAAACTTCCTCACGGGACACGCAGTAAGTGAAGTACCAACGTATATTTGAAAAGTTTGATATGAATTTTGGGACGGGCTGAACGAGACCCTCGCAGCGATGCCGCATATATTGTGCGGGTTGAATTTAAATTTTGTTAAAGCATTTTATTGCCTTTTTTGTGTTGAACATTTTGTGTACAATATGGACCATGGAATTTCTACTTCGGGAATGTTTATTAACAATCAATCAGTGAGGTATTACTTAATTCGCCAACACCCACTGCGCCCTAATTGTATTACGCTTTTTGATCGATGAAGCGGCGCGGTCCAACTTCCTATACGTAACTGTTTAAACAGAGACCGTACTAAGGATAACGAGGTACATAAAGACACACACACACACATAATCAATAAGGATATTAATAAATGTATATAATAAATTTCTTGGGAGCGGCTAAAGCTCATATATGTCAAAATCACATACCATACATGTGGCAACAATAGAGTACTCGACTTGTATATACACATATCAAAGAACAGAACCTTTAGTAGAGATTCCCTTATCCACCTGTTTGTGTTAATCTATTGTGTTTGCGGGTTGTTATCACTATAACGAAAATGTGTGCTCCTATTTCATCTTGCACACCGGTAATAGGTTTTTTTTTGTTTTATATATAATATCTCTATATTAAATGCATTGTGTAATGGTCACTCTTGGCGATTTAATGCAGTGTCGGAATGTTAAGTAACAAGAGTTGTTTACATTATGTATTTTTAATTTGATGTTTATGTTCACTATTACATAAAGTGCCTGCATTAAAATTAACAACATGCAAACTTCCAGCATTATATAAATCTAAAGCCAAAGAAGTTTCAACTCGAAATGAATTCGATTTAATTGTGAAATAAAAAGCTGAATTCCTAACGAGGCCGGCCAATATAATTTACAAATTGCTTTTTAAATTCCACGATATTAATGAAATGATCAAATTATGATTGTACACGGTACAGTGAAATCAACAATTCAAATGAAGTATTATCAATGAAATCATAAACTTTGCAACATTCACGCGATAACGAAGCAAACTTTTGATTGGGCTAAAATTCGCGATTCAAATTCAATTTAATTACTTGATAAATGCTGATAAGATGAGACAAGGACAGATGGATGGACTTCACTCCGGGTCATAGTATAAGAGGAAAAATTGGCCACACAAGGATGGAGCAATGTTTTGTCGTGTCATGGCTGGTTTCTGCTGCCATCACGGTTTTTCCAAACTTGGGGAGTCCTTCTATCATATCAGCATTTACCAAAAGCTGCAAAAGAAAGTTTGTGTTTAGGATGAATGGTACAAAACTTGTAAAACTCATGCTAAACAATAGGCAAATGAACGAATGCGGTAGAACTAGGAATAAACATCGCGTTGTCATATATTTTTTAAATCGCGATGTCGGCGCTCCGCGGCCGTCGAAACGGTCGGCATTCACTAAGTTATTTCCGCTTTTTCGCTCGCTGAATATATTCGCCGATAAAAAAGCACTAAATCTTACTACTTTCTATTTTTACGTGTTATTTTTATTGTAGTGTTTTGGGCCGCTCCCGTTAAATCAATTGTGAGATACGGTTTTTGGCGAGCGAGTCACCGCTCCGATTTTATTATTATTTATTCATAATGAAACGCGTAGTTTGTAGTAAGTGTCGTAAATAACAAAAATAGCAATTCACAATTAATCACATGATATCGCCAACCATACCACACGGTATTAATATAATAGATTGCTTATTAACTTTAAGCAACGGAGCTTGTATCAAGGGAGTTCGCCTACACGTAAATATCTCAGCGCGGAGACAACAATTGTTGTAAGTCTAAAGGATTTATTAGCGAGATGCCTGACTCGCTGCACTGACACAGATGAGAATGTTTAATTAATTTATACTAGGGCGGGCCATTACACCCGCTTTGCTTGCTCACTGACAATAACACGGCGACTCAATTTGTTTCTTCATTCATTCAAATTATCCTAGTTTGTATCGAAAGCTTCTATATCAGATAAGTTATACAAAATTCTTATATTAACTACTATAATCGATTATCGACTAGATCAATGTTACTTTTTCTTAAGCCTCATTTCATCAATCAAATTTTTTTGACTGAATGTTATTATAGAGGAATATAGTATTAGTGCATGTTACTAATGACATTGCATTGCAATTTGAAAGTGGAAATAAAGTTAAAATTGAAATATGTTTAAATGAGTGAAAATGAAGCTCGCGAAAGCACGAAACTTTCAGCAAATTGTGATGTAATTATGTCTGAAAATAGCCGGTATATCCGTAAGTTTAGTGTAGTCGATGCAGCGGCGAGGCTGTGTAACAAGATTATGTACCTAGTGGTCGTAATTAATTGCCACAATGGAAGGAAACCGTAAAAGTCGATAATTAATTTACGAAATTGGCACACCACGCCGCCATTTGGTTGTGCGAGAAATATTCAACCGGTCGCCGGTCCGCATCCGCCCTTTACTCGGTCAACATTTCATATTTGTAAATTTCGTCTTTATGATTTAAATAATGGAATTTTGTGAGAAGGCTCCTATCAAACTCAAACTCAAAATATCTTTATTCAAGTAGGTCTTTATAAAGACACTTTTGAATCGTCAATTTTTACACTACCACCGGTTCGGAAGGCAGTCATCTACCGAGAAGAACCGGCAAGAAACTCGGTAGCTGCTCTCTAACAATTAATACTAAATTGTGCTACTGACAATTAAAAGAACAAAGCATTGTAAGGCTACTCAAAAATTGAACTGTCCCGATGCTGAGCCAATTGCCGACACATTAAAAGGATCTTTGTCTTCTAAATATTCGCAATACTTATTATACTAATAGTATGTTTTTTCAACCAAAATACCCTTTACGCGCGTTTTAAATTTGTCGTCAATTTGGTATACTTGTAAGCTTCTACTTTATAAGTATGGTTAAGACGTTTTTTTCTACTTTAGCAAGAAAGTACTCAGATTCTAGATGCACATTAATTCAGAAGCACATACGTAGAGAACGCCTTGGAAGCTCATGAGCGCTAAATGGACCAGCCAATCTTACGGTGAAAGAAATATTTTTCTCAATCATATTTACAAAGTTCGTTAAAACGGAGAAAATCATTTCAAGGGGTTAATCTTTTTATAATAATGAACACATCAAATTAGCTCAAGTTAACCTCAACAAATAATGAATTAAATTTTTATAAAGTGATGTTTATTTTCTGAAGTTGGTGTTAAGAAAACCTTTTTAAACTTGTTGGCGTATTTTTACAAATCATGCAAAATACCATTATATTCAAGCATCGATTTTATTGTTATATTTTATGAAAACAATAAACAAAATATATATAAACATTTTACATTAACATATATATACACAAGCATATAGTATCTCGAGCCTATAAATTTCTTGTAATCTTTAATAATAATATCTATATATTTTGCAATAATATGAATAGTTTCCGTCTTTCAGTATACCATACTCTTAATGTGGTTTAGGTTAGGTTAGTTTAGTACACTTTTCTTTTGTGTTTCCATAAATTCTTTGTTATTTTTTTGTCTCTTAAATGTAATTATTTATTTATTTGACTTTTTATGTTTTTAATGTAATTTTAATGTGTATATGTGTGAAGTCTGTTACTATTTTGTTTGTTGAGCATACATTATGTGTTAGAAGTAATAAAATAAAATATAACATTTTTTTATACGGATATATTTAGATATATTTCGTGTGAGGTTGTGAGTTATAAGATCGTTAAAGAAAGGTAAATAATGCCTTCAACTAATAACAAAAGACACTTGACAAGCTCTCCAACTATTAGCAGACGACCGGTTTTAGATAACCCGATTGATCGTCAATGATTCGAAATTCATTTATCTTCATTTATTACGACAAACTAACTTTGAGCTGTATAGCTTGGTGGAAAGAGTTCAGTTCTCAGATCGAATCTTGTAGTAAATACGCTCAAGATAATCAGACTTTAAAGATAGGATGTAATGATATAATTACCAAATTGGGATTTAGTATTAAGGAAATAATTATGAACAGCAAAGATTAATCAAAGTGAATCAGATTTTATACATTTAGAATAAGTATATTCTTTCAACTGACCCGTCAAATACTTCAAAAAAATAATCAATTTAACAGGGAATTTCGTTTCTCAGTATACATTGGTTAAACATTAGTTCGGCACAGAAATTGAAAAAAACCAGCAAAACAACCGTTGTCAAGGCAACGCAATGTATGACCTCAAAGATGGGACCGATTACCGCAGAACTGATTCCATTTAGAAATAAAATGAACGGACATTATAATATATCGTTATCGACGTCCTACGTTGAACAATGAATACTCTGATTAAATCTAAAGTGACGAGGAGCGCCCGGTGAAGACCTAGAGTACCGATTTAAATGCTCCCACGCTCAAACCGTGCCGTAACTGGAATGTATCACGTAACTCATAGAGATGGATTACGATCATCATAATTGAGTTAAGCCAACAGTTCGTTAATGGCGTTTAAAAATTGTAGTAAGCGAAGCTGGTGACAAGATGTTGCCGAGAGTTACGGTCAGTGGGATGACGTAAGTCAATAAGCTCTGTAATTTGTGCATTCTTACATTCGAAAAATACGAATGGAACATATTGAACTGTACTTTGGGATTTATTTTTGATGTTAAAAAGTTTGGTCCTTCGAGCCGGGTTATATATATTGTTTATGTCGTATTGATTTGGATGGGCTGGTTTCACATTACATCTGGATTAATCTAATAGCAAATTGAATAACGTAAATATTGCAATGCTACATTGATACGCGTTGTTGTCAATGGATATTCAAAGTTTAATCTAGAGAGGCAGGTAGTATCTGGGCAGGATTTAATTTAGGATAGCTGTGGTCCGGCGACCTGACAGCTCACCCGTCTTACTGTTGTTGTTTCGGCCACTACGCAATTCTAACTTTTAATTAAATAACACAAATTCATAATAAAATAAATGTTTAAGTGAATAAATCATGATTTGTCGACATGAGTTTGAACAATGATACATTAGCGGAACTAATCATGTTTCACGATAGCAGTCATTTGGGGAAGTTCTCTGTAGAACTGCAGTCCAGTCACAATTTATTGCCTGTTACTACAACTAAAACTCTTACACACTATAAATCTAAACATCTAAGACTCTGTATTACTGTAAGGCAAGATATACGCGACTCTTTGCCTAACATATGTTATACCGAGGGTTTCCATCTGACGATACCTGATCACTCAGACGCATACCTACCAGATTACAGCAAAAAATCTATATATGTCAAAATTATTTAACTCAGAATGAGTCTTTCGTTCCGTTTAATCAAATTTTTTTGTTATTTATGTAATTTTTATAAATAAAACTTTTTTTGAATACAATTTAAAGAGTTTAATTAAGACAGCGATAACCTAAAAGTTTACAAGCAAACTGCCAACTCAATACAATACATTTTGATCTGCTAGTGACAGTAACTATAGGCAGCCTTCTTATCTTGATGCATTCAAGAAAATCGAATAAAATACACGTAATAAAGGAGCAATATTTAACTTTATTCCATTCCCGTAAAGTGCAAGTCTGTACAATTGAAGCGGAGTAATGTATTCTAAATACATTAAGCCCGTCTCAAGTTGAAACGAATATAATTTATTCAATTCAAATTGAGTCATTAATCAAATCAAAGTGGAAATAGTTTACGTCTTTAGTTCACTCTAATTAAATGTATGTTTTTTCAAATTAGCAGTTGTATTGTTTAATAGAATGTCGTTATATTTATACTTAGCAATTTTTATTGCATTTTCAAGTTTCGCCTCCATCTTTAGTAAATGAAATATCGTTGCTTGCGAAACTTGTTATTCATAAAATAAAATAATTATTCAAGAACTTTTCGCTGAAACAAAATTCATAATGAGCGAATCTTAAAATAATTCTAAGAATCTCGGGCTTTTATTATTGAGCTCAGTAAATATATAAATAACAAAGAGCTTATAATACAAATATAGGAAAAAAATGATATTTGTATATGTAAAAAAAGTTCAATTGAAACTGAGCTTACGCTAGTATTTATATTGTTAGATAAGGTTTGAAATAAAAATCCGCATTGATTTAAGGATAGTTAAGTTATTACAAAATTACTTGGACTAAAGATATTAAAAGATATTAAACTAGGTATGTTTTTAGGGAAACGGTAGTTGATACCAAAACATAACAGTGTTGACTAGTATATAATGATTTGCATTAATTAACACAATACATAAAAACAGTAAAGATAATATTTTATGAAATGTATAATTTAAAAGCACTATCGCAATTTTAATTAGGTTATTACACAAAAAAGTAACGACGCCTAACTATTGAATGGAATTTTCATTGAGCTGTAGGAGAATCTTCGTAATTACGAGAGAAGCAGAATAAAGTATTAATATTTTGAAGAATCTTTATGTCAGTCGAGTGAAAAGCCATTACTGAGCTTTCGCAATAAAATTGTCAGTTCGCTGTAACTAGTGAATACGGAATATCACAGAACCTTTTAACGGACGTAAAAGTGCACCAGCATTTTGTTACAGGGCCGTCACAGATGCAAATTGTGCGTTTAATTCATCCAAACGGTACTTTCTAATACATAATTATTCAAATTAAGCGAGAGAAGTATAATATTAGTAATTGTTTTGATGGATTGTCTTTTTAAAGCAAGCTGCATCGAAGCCCAAGTAATGAGGGTGGATTTATTTATTTAACAAATACGTACTCAAACATGCTAGGCTTGGCAAATCAGAAAAAAAGGTTGAAAGTACATTTGTATAACAAAATATATACTTAGGAACGAATTAATCATAATAACATAGTATAACAACACAAAACTAAAAGCAATATATATTACAAAATGCCAGCACCAGACAATGAAGTTTTTAGGAGTCAAAAAATATAACATTATCGGGACATTTATTAAGAACGTCACTCAGTCGACATAGTCTGTTGACGGGAGCATTGCAGGCACCGCATATACGCGAGACTGGTATGATTATTCACACATGAAACTACAACACGATAGATACTACACTTTTATCTATCGGTTTCTTCCTTCGCCAGATGCCAGCCCTGAAGCCCTCCTCCGCATTCAGCACGTCTTCACACTTGTTTCATTCGGGATTATAATAGGGCGGGAGTGTTCTGCAAATCGCGTGTCGTGTGAACTCGCCCGTGCTTTGTTCTCATTCAATTTGGTGCTTTTGTTCTTAAACCTTTGCAGTGGGTTCGTGGTTCCACCGCAATGTTTGTTTGTGATTTGCTGCTGTCTTTTATTTTTGTACTCAAATTTAAGTAAACTTGTTGATATCTCCACGATACAAGTACTACTTGCGTAATGTTCGTGATACCGCCTACTTTAAACCTTTAGTTCTGCGATTTCAAATCACTAACAATGCCTGTATTCAGCCTACTGACTAGATGTTCAATCAAGGAATCTAGCTAAATCAATAAATCAAATATTATCAACATTGATACTTTAGTTATTGTTATTATTCTTGTACGTGAAGGGTAGTTAAGCTTTTTCAGCCAGGTATATAGACTTGATACAACCTTGAGAGTGTGGTTGGAAATTGAAAAGTACGAAAACGCTCCATATCCTCCTGAGCAGAGGAAATAGCTGTTAAGATTGGAACGCAGCACATTCTATAGCTCTGTATATCCGGTTCGCAGAAAACGACCAATTCGCTTTACTGGCTTTGCTCGCAATCTCATTTAACCTTTGGCATTATCTCTGTTTAATAATATTCTTCCTGAAATATCCTTACATTTATATGCCGTAATAAATAAATTTCGATAGTTCTTGTAAAGCTATTTAAGAAATATTGAATTTGATTTATTACAATTTGAAATAAAATAACACACTAAACACAGTTTGAAAGAGGCCTTTCATTAAAGATAGTATCTTTGTTATAATAGATAGGCCCACGGCGCTCCTGGAACCCATTAAGGAACCCATAAAAATGCTTCGGCCCATATTTATAAGTCTATTGGAATTTCATTAGGCTCCGAGGTTCAAGAGATAACTAACAGTAATGAAGTGCCAGAAAACGCTTAAAGCACTAAGAATTTTCTTAACAATTAACGAACTTAAATTAGAACATGTAACATTTTCAATACTTTTATAATCCTAATGAAATATTTGTATGTTAAATCAAATTCAACATTATTGGTTGCGTTATAATAAATATTAAATCTTAGGCCGCATATGCACGACATTTTTGAAAAATTTGTTTACGCTCTAGATAATGTTTTTTTACAAGCTCGTGTATTAAAAGTTAAAGCATGCTTGTCATTTGACATATACGTCTAATTATGCAGCACAAAATATAAATAACATTAATATGTCTAACAATAATCTACTACAGATCTAGATATTTTTTAGTCTGAAGTAAGTAAGAAGATAGACTATTGCAAGTACAAGGAAGGCCAGTTTAAAGGATTGACGAGTATAAAGAGGCCAAAATGTAAATTGGCAATTATAAGCTTAAGTAAGTACATAAACAGTCAAAGGAGGTTAGGTAAATGTCTTCGATAAAATTAAAAGCCTTTTTATCAGTTAAACCGTTTCAAAGCAAGGGTGAAATAACACCAATATTACAAGGTAAAAAATTGGTGTAATAATAATTAATGCTTCAGTAAGCCGAGAGCGCCATGATTGATGGCGTCCGTTCACTGGCACACGGGTAAAACAAGAGCCGTGGCCTACGCTCACACCGTGTCTGAAATAATAAATATTTCCTCCGTTACTCTCTGGCTTTGATTCCTGGGGCAATAGTTAATATGGCATAAGTTTTAATGCAAAGAAATAAGAGCTTTTTGAAATTAGCTTACTCTTAATTTACATATTGAAAACATTATGGTTGATCATAACATTCGAAAAAATCCAGTCTAGAGTCAAAATCAATAAATATTTGGGTGGAAAATTATAATTTCGTTCGGTGTAAAGATTCCGCGGGCCGCGGCCCGTGAGTTATTTCAACAAGACATTCCCAAATAATACCAAGCAAGTTTGGAAAAAAATGAATGGCAAAAGTTCTTTCATTAAACCGGAATTAGATACTCGGAAACCTTAGAACCTTTGATGGAAATATAAACCACTTTGCCAAGAAAAAATGAAGCCTGTATTGAAATTTATTATCGAAAAAAAAAATGGAAAAATTACAATGATTTCAATAAAAGATTTAAATCAAACGACCGTGGTATTTATTTAATTCTTATTGTCCGGAATCAACATTGGATTTAAATGAACCAGACAGACCGGATATACAATATTAGACAGGAAATTATTTTTTACATTAAAGAAGATTTTAAATATAATTTAATTCATCGTCCTTAACAAAATCACAACATCTATAAAATTGAGGAAAAGTTTGAAGTGAAATAGGTTTCCATTACCTATGCCTAGACAAAATAAATCTCGTTACGCCAGCTCTGTGTTCTGCCCACCAAACTACCAAGGTCGTATGTATTTGAGAGAATGGATTGTAAGGCTTTCACAATTCGTTCAATTTGTGGCTCTACTTTATGTATTTGATGTTATTTAAACATATTTATTGTTGCCTCAAATTTTTATGATTTATAGCTATGTAAGGGTTTGTAAATAACACATTGCATGTCTCGGTAGGACAATAAAGTAATCGATTTACAAGGAAAATAACGCATAATATCAGTTAGGTATATTTCATTTGAGGAGTTTTTGCAAATTCTTATTTATTGGAAATTTGATCGCGTAGCTTCGGATTACTGAGCCCAGAGGTTTCACAATTTCCGACTTAAGATAAATTTTATTACTTGGCTGTTTTGGATAATGCTATTTTCATTTATTATATCAATTGGCACATTTTAAGATTGATTGATAATTCCATTTAAGTTATTATTAAGTTTGACGACTGAGTCTCGGCAGCAAAAGACAACTGGCAAATGAACAAAGTTGAAGATTTTTGAAATATACTCTTATGATGTTACTTCTACATATATAGAGAACCTGTTTATATTTTTATGAATGTACTGTGTAATAATCAATTGGATGTTAATTTTCATGCTAAGCTTAAATAACGTCTCGGCAGTGGCAATTCAGTTGAGATGTTTCAAAGAACTTTGGACAAGCAATAAAGTGTCGCCACACTCAAACAAGTAAGGGAAAAGGACAAAATGGCGTCGATCTGAGCATGATAAAGCACACGAGCCAATTTGGAAAACCGCCCAATTGCTAATAAAGGAATGGTTACAATGAAGTTATCCTGAATGAGATTATGACTGCAACTAACTCGGGGGCGCGCGTCTCTTGCTATTTTCATGATAATTATTCTTCTATGTGTATTTTTGAATTCGTAGTGTCTCAATAATTTTTAATTGGGAATTTTTAAACTTATTAAATATCTTTGGTAGAACAGCTCCACATTGTACATGTCACTCGCACGTGCGTTTCCCTAATCTTGTGTTACAAACATTTCGATTTGGAATAAATAAATCGAGTGAAAAAATATACGTAAGAGTTGGGAAAAACTCGGAACATTGTTATCAGTTGTATCTATAGAAAAATCAGCGAAGTAGAAAGCTGACGATGCGTGCGTTTCATTACGAGTTCGGTTTTACGAGGCCCGTAAATCTGGCTGAATTTGCGTCGACGCTCACTACTCTTTGGCCTATGACAACAGAATTTTCAATTATTGGAAGCTCTGTTGCCATTTCATACAGAGATTCATGTTGCGGTATCCATAGGACAACTACTACATACTATGGTATAATTAAATTAAAAGCTCCTTCTTATAAATGAACGAGATTTGGTCACCTTTGTGTTGATATTCCTTCAAGATGTTTCATTTAACTTGCATAAACAAAAGTCAAAATGCTAGTATAATGCGAAACAGATTTAATCAACGACAATGAACAAATCGATTTGGCCTCAGTTTAATATTTCCCGTCGCGAGCAAGGAGCGCCTTAGCAGCTGCAAACAAAGATTACTTTGCAATTGAAAACAAATAATAATAAATACGAGAAGGAGAAATTGCAAAAAGGGAAAAAAACATGTACCTTCCCTGTTCCTAAGATATTGGTCGACACCAGATGTTGCGATTTTACTAAATATACTTTATTTTGCAGACCATATCTTCTATCTGACTACACGTTATTGATATCAATAGATATCTCTCAACAAATAATCAAATTTCTATTATTATGCTCGTTCAGAAGAAGTTTCGCTTCTACCCGAATATTAGTTTTTGGATAAAAGCAGTTTATTTGTGTCTGTGTGCAGATAAGTGTAATTGTGTTTGTCGTAGTTAGTAAGATCCCTGCCGCGGGCGGGCAGCGTTTAGACTGTATCGAGAAGGCGTGTGGGCTAATTCACAAGCGACTACAAAACATAATTAATAATATGTACAGACATTCTAGTACCACTAAAATCCGATGGTGTATTTCATTAAATAATGAGTCAATGTCTTTAATTAGAAAGAGCTCGCGATTTAGTCGGAATAAAAATTCAAGTAAAACAATAACCGCTCTTCTCCTCTGCTCGGTAGCCTTTTCCAATACTTGGGTATTACTGGCTTTATTTAAGGGAAATCAAGCTTTGTTCACCACAAGCAAGTTATAAAATAAATATCAGTTTGATTTCGGAATTATTCAACAAGGTTCATCCTTAGGTAGTGTTTAGCTTTTGTGTTTTCGATTCTCTTATCGTCGTATGTGGATGTATTTAATTAAAAATGATCAATCGATACAGTTACTCGCCTCTCAGCCTACCAGTCAGATTGTCTTATTTATCTATAAAAATAGAAGCCATTTTTATTTCAAATGTGACAATTTGTAAACAAATTCCTACGTATCTGTGTGGCAAAGGCCTCCGCCGAATACCACTTCTCTCTGAATTGGGAAATTTGGTCAACCTTTCTTCTAAAATTGTCTCTCTTTTTTATCACTTGTGTTCTGTTCTTCTCCCCCTTCCCAAGGTTATAAAATTTCCATCTCTTCTCCCAGCCTTCGCATTCACTAAGGCCTGTAATGGAGCAATGGTTTTTACATTACTAACATAAACTGGACCATACATTCTTACTTCTTTACATGATATTATATTTTAATTCCTACAGCTATGGTGGTATTACGGTGCGATATATTTAGTAACTCCGTTTATCAAAGAATATGAATAGAAATACGAATGTAAAGTAATTACGCGTATATTCCAGTTCTCAGTCTAGGGCGAGTCTCAAGCAATATAAAACAAGCGACGCTTTATTTCGACATTTGTCGCGAATAAATCACAATTTGAAAGAACTATGGCGGTACTCTGCCAAGAACGTCGCGAGTTGAGTGTTTTCATATTACCATACATACGGTTGGATATTCTGTGCTTCTCAATTTTTAAATAATTATTTAGTTCATAGGTTTTTGATACGGTAACACTGTGCATATGATAACAGTGGGCACGATAAGAAAATTAGGAACTTTTTAAATTTACAAAAGTTGTATTATTAGCACTAACACGTATTAAGACTACATACAACAAGCGTGTACGAGAATACTTAATTACATTAATTTAAGTAAAGATCGGGTCTGAACAAAAGAAAATCGGTATAAGAGTATTGTTTCCGAACTGCTCCCAACTAACTCCCGTATGTTTTCACACAACCTGGCCGCATTCGCATCGCCAATGTTGATATGAACTTTATATTCTTCACATTTACATAACCTATTTTATGAAAGACATTGTTTCCTGCGCTGGTGTGGCGCTTCTTATTGCATTATATGTTATACCGCTGTCAGAGCGATACGAGAAACACTCCGATTTGCGACCAAATGTGGCTTCTACTGCGTGATATGAAACGTTCATTCGACTCGATACATGTGAAATTGTATTTTGAAAACAAATGTGAAATCTCATTGTAGAAAGGAAGGATTGAGCTCACAAGCTTCACACCTGATCCCACCGCGATTAGAGTTAAATTTTAATTTTTTCGGCCGAATAAAAAGAGCACCCATGTCAACAGTGCCGCGGGACACCATAATCCGTCCGGCGATATCATAAAATGTCCGAAATCGTTTATTCATTGCCACATCAAAGACCCTTGTTAAAATTCTATTCGTTTCCCGCGTATTATCGCAGGGTGCCGTGTGGGCTGTCACTAGTTATTCAAGGACGCTTTTTTATTAGAAACTCTGATTATAAGTTTTATGGCAGCCTCTTCGCCCTGCCCTTTAAGATAATATTCATAACAACTGCCAAGAACAATTTTAGCTTCCACGGAATAGGTATTCGTTTTCCTTTGTTACAGAAACACTTCATAAAACAAAGTATACTAAATACAAACTTTATGTTGTGTATTGCTACTTCAATGAAATTTAAATTGTAATATTTATTTGTAATATAATCGCACATAAGGATGATACATTTGTTCAGTCCAGCACTATTTTGAGAGTCAGTAAATAATAAAACATCTGGAATTTAAACACATATTAAGTAATCAAAATAATATTAACAATAAAACACTTAATCGTCACTAAAACAATTAAAAAAACTTTAAAACTTAGAGAACAAGATAATATTTATAATAAAATTAAATTAACAAACAGAGGACACCAGGTGGCCTTACCGCTGATAAGCGATATCTTTCAGGCAATCGAAAATAAGAAAAATTGATAAAGTAATACATAATGTTAATATTGACAATACATATTGATGTATTAAGGTACTTGAGGTAAGGTACTTGAATTATATGAAGTATTAATTTCTATTATTGAAGATATATATAATAAATTTCCATGATATGAAAAATCCTCTACGAAAAAATTGTATTGTAGTGAATCGGTGAGCGGCTAAAACCGAGCTAATAAAGACAAATGTTCCACCTTCCCCATGATTAATGAACGCACAGACAGAGCTTTCTCTATTATTACTTTTTTCAACCTAAATTGAGGATTACCTTTATACGTGGCAAATTGAGCAAGTCTCGAATCATTAAAAATGCGTATTGATCAATTAACATCTAACATGGCGAGGGGGCGACTCGATTGGATTTGTCTTGCAATGCAGCCAGTGCTTATATTTATTTCAATTTCACCACTACATTATTTGACGATTCATAAGTGTGAACCTACATACATAAAGTTATTTTTGATTCCAATAATAGTAAAATGTTCGAAATCTCATGCTTAACTTAAATCAAACCAATAAAGCTTTAAAGTTAGCGTTGGTTGACAGTGGAGGCAGCGGGGCCAGCGGGAACGTCACGAAATGCCAGGGTTTTGTGTCGGTAACTTCGTTTTCACGTTTTCCGGCACCAAATCAAATTTACAGCCTCACCGAGCTGAATAGAGCACTATTTTGACAATGGAAAAGACTCTTTTTTAATCCACCTAAAATATTTTGCAACTCCATTTTCAGATTGGCTTTACAAAATAACTGGAATGCCTCAAGTGTGTAAAGTTCGTGGACTCATAAGCTTCGAATAAATATATGTGGAATCAGAAAAAAAGCTTGTCGATACCCTGCTACAACTGAGGTGCTTTATATTCAAAAAAACTGTTTCAATACAGCTTTGACATGTACCATTCAGAAGCTTTTTCGTTTTAAATGTTCTTTTGCACTAAAAGAAAAAAACAAATTGAGGATGTAACTGCCGCTAACAATGTGTTCATCAACAGCATGTAACAGTAACGTTTACCTATTAATCAGGTTTCGTACATCGTATTCGGTTCATCAATCAGTTGCTATTGTATCGATCGGCTTATAACAAATTTCTATATATTTAATATCGGTCAGGAAATTAACTCATGTGCCAACGAGTTTAAGTGTCATGTCAGACGATCGCGACCACCAGTTTACATTAGCCCGAATGAGCTGCTGTGGTCAAAATTGCCTGTGAAATATGGTTTTCATTATCGATGATACTTTAAACAGGTTAAATTCGTTCGCATATAAAATGATAATTTTCTTTAGAAGTGCTAATCAGCGGTTTCCGTTCGAATGTCATTCTAAAAGCCATCATGCGGTAGTTATTTCGTTTGCATCAGTCATTTTGTTAAGTTTTACTTTATAGTAAAACTATATTGTAAAATTATTTAAATTTGTATTGAAATGAATATCCTGGTTTCCCAAAAACTCATAAAATACGCAATGGAAATTATTGATACTAAGCGGCATATGTAAATCAGAGAGGTTGTGGGGGTTTTCACACGATATTAGAGGACATTTAATCTACAATATGAATGGCGGTGTGGGCCTAACGGATCGTAATGAAAAACCCAATATCCACACAATTATTGCTTGTCGAACGAAGCTGGGTTGTCGCCCGGCGGCTTATTATTACTCAACTTCACATATGGCTAAAATTTCAAATTAGCTAAAAGGTTTTTCTGTGCCCAATTCACTTTTGCCAATATTTACTTGATAACATTTAATACGACTCTATTAATATAACCTGAAAGGTAAGAAATTAACCCCATGTGGCGTCTAACTTAATCGAACGGAAGTATAAAAGTTTTTGTACAGCTCAGATTAAAGAAATTTAAAATGTCTGAAAGCACCTGTGTCGTAGTCGAGTTGAAAGGAAGTAACATGGCGGGAGTTCGTTGGAAACAAAATATTAAACCGTTCCGCGCTTCGCCGAGCAGTTAGCGCAATTTTAAACTTCACAAATCGAAAATCAGTTGAGAAAATTATTAGCTGAGAGTCACTGAACAATTTCACTGTTTTCATATGTAAATTACCATTTCCTTGGAACCCACCGCCTTTAAACTTGACAATTATTATATGTTGATATTAACTCAAAGACGTAGAAATAGATCGGGCCCATTAGTCACTTAAAATATATGAAATGTAAACTTCGTATAGTAAAAAAATAGTTTCCGATTCCAATAACTACGTAGTTAAATAACGTAAAATGAAACTTAAAACTCAGAGAAAAGAAAAAATTGTAATGGAATAACGTTAAACTCAAAGTGAGTCAGGATAGACAAGATTTTGCGCTCAATTTTCTCAAAGTTGAAACTTACAGCGACAATCTCTTGAACTATAAATGGGTAGGATCGTATATTTTCATCGGCATTCCTTCATTATTAATATTTTTAATATACTTTCATAGCTGTTGGCCAATTTTATCATGCAACTGGCAATTTGTGTACTCTTGTATATTAACATGATAATTTTTGGAAAATTATATTAAAATTGATGTAACATAATATCTTTAATTGTCTTAAATATAGAGTAAAGTTGATAGAATCAGAGAGTTTCGAGATTTCCTTAAAATATATTATTAATTATATGGTTGGGCCGTAACAAAATACTGTAATGTTGTGTAAATTGCTCACATTAAATAGGGATAAATAACAATAGAACAAAAGCAGATTATGCGATAAATCAACCTACGAAACATTATAATTGTGCCGCGTATTTAAATAAGAGATACATTGTGTATGTGAGGTATCCGATAGCAATGTTCTTACAATACTGTTTGTAGGAGAGCTAATAATGTTCGGTATTGAGTTACGTTCTAACCTGTCTTAAGGCCGCGCTCTCATCTCAGCGCTTTGAAACTTAACCTATCACTAATATTGTTCCATTTCTACGGAAACAACTAACATATACTGTATAAGTGTTTAGCTAATAAGTATATTGAGTTATATATATTTTTATAAATTACGCATCGCAATAACAAAGGAAAATGTATAACAATAAAATATTCAAAGCGCCTCTTTCGAATGTGGCAGCAATTCGGACATTTATAAAATATTTAATAGAGTGCCATCTATTGATTTATAGAGAGATATTAGGAAAGCGCCGCCCCTTAACGTGTTTTCCTTCGAGGATTGGGTATGAATATAAAGGGCCGATACAATATTACCGAGACTTGGGGCAAATCGACGATTCCAGTAAATATTAATGTTTATATGAATGTATGCTGCTTTGGGTATCTCTTTTTTTATTGAATTATGATATATTAGTTGGTTTAAAAGTAGCGGCGTACGAGGTTACAAGTTTAAAACGTCCCGGAACTAATTGGTCAATTTGGAGGTATGCGGAACAATAGCAACTTGGGTAATCTCATAAGTGAGTTCAGGTTCGCACAGCACATCGTCAGCCGCGCTAAGTTATTTCACGAGCGACTCTCTGAGGAGTATAATTTGATTAGCAATGCTAATGTACACTGGTGGGAATCCGACTTACGACTTGGCACATCGCTGCCACTGTGACGTGCTGCATTATACTGGCTGCATTACTAATTACTTTGTAATTTATTTTATACCCGGGTAAAATAAGAGCTTGCGTCAGAGAAATATATCGCTATTAGTAAAGCTACCATTTGCTGCTTTTGTTACGTTTATGAAGCGTTTCCTAAGAATGTCTCCTACATTTTATTATGGAAATTATTGTTTTGCCAGAGCCAAACGTATCCTGTTGTGTCATTTAAGAATCGAACCTGCTAAACTATGTAAGTTAACGTCTATGTCAAGGTAGCATGAGAATGTTTGAGGATGAGAATACGGTAAACGGTACGAAGTATTTTTAATATTAAATAATATGGAATAGTTAGTTTTAATTGCATCTTAACTATATTGTAAATTTCCAGTTACATAAAGCTTTGAACTTCCTACAAACTTGCATGAACATATATGATAAGCCTTGTCTGTGATTCTCCTAAGCTAAAGTCCTACTCATAAACTGAAGGACTGATAGCTGATCCACAGCTATAAAATATAGAGGATTTACTGTCATTGCTAAAGTTCAACTTTTCAAGACAACATTTTGTGATGACCTTATCGTGTAAATATATTTCTGTTATCAACCTCAACAAAATGTGAGCCAGCAGACAGTCAACTGTGTTCACGTGTACAATTTATAAAAGCTTGGTAACATTAAATCTTTATGCCTAAAACCTTATTACTAAGTTAGCATGTATATTTCAAGGCCCTCAGCTTGTTAAGTTCAATTAGTTTACCAGTAAGCCTTTGATCCACTTACAGACTAATTTATAGGGTACGGCGTGTAGTCATCTAGATTTAAGATGGAATTTGTTATCAGTCAAGCCAACGACTGGAAAAAGCTTTATTTTGTTAAGAATTCTATATTCCGCTTGATTTTTAATTAAATAAAATAAATACCTCTAATAAATAGGTATAAGCGATAATATGTTTTCTCGAATTAATGAAATAATTTTAGGTAGTATATACCTATTTACATATAACATACGCCAAAAAATTATCCACAAAAATGTAATTTGTCGAGACATTTTTAATAATATAATTTTACGTTTAAATATTTATTATATTTTTTTTATTAATATTAATTTAATATAATTTTAGAAATCAAATAATTTATCTAATGTCGGTGTTGCGACATTTTACACACATATTTACTCGCATTCATTCCGTTCGTAGAGTTGTGCGCAAACATTTTTATTAAACCTTCGCGAAAGTGAGAACGCTCCGATTCATTTTAATTTTTGCGAAATAATTTTTTTATACATCTAAAATACCACTTTGTAACAGCGAAACGATACTCTATAAACCTTTATTCTAGTTGAAATACATACTTTAATACTCTACTTGTAAACTATTACATTTTTTTGTAAAGTTTCCATTACTGAGAATACCATACAGACATTTGCAAGCATTAAGTCCAGCGTGATATCTTTTGATATACCGAGCTTAACTTTACATAACTTAATAACTATTACGTGTTGGCTACAGGCTTCTAAGACACACTACTCCCATTCAATGTCGTCTGCAGATAGATACATTTGCTACAATAAAACTATTTCTCTACGAAAAGCTCTACGAGATGCTACGACGCTACGCAACAAACCAACCAACGAAATATTCAACTTTATAATATTGGAAAAGAATAATCTTAGGCATATAATACAATTATAGGCTTCAGTGGATGGTGATATGCAGTTAACAAAGAACAATTAGTCTCACCCGATATAACTTTCTGAACCCCGAGCCCCCAAATAATCCAACTTGAATGCTTTAAAAGTTATTTGTTCGTTTTTCTTAAGAATATTTCTATAACATTTTACATGGATTATTTTTTAGATTTATTAACATATTAAATTGTACTATAATTACAAGGTTTCTAAGATTGTTAACCGGCTGGATCTGGTTAAATCAGTTTTCTACAGAAACAACGAAGATTATATAAACACTTGGTGGACGGGTGGAGAGCTTAAGACTTTGTGTCGGCCCGTGTCAAGTCAGTGGCTGACACGTAAACAGTTCGCTTTTATTCAACTCAAACAAATGTTTGTCGTTAAATACATGCCATCATGATATTGAACGAAATAAGTGATCCAACAATACATAGCTTATAAAGTATTATTGGTTAGTAATTTAAGTTAAAATTAATAAAACCATTTGAATGAAAATATATTGAATATAAATACAGAAAGATTAGTATAGTGGCGTAAAATTAAAAAAAAATGTAAACAATTAGATCGCGGCGTCCTATAACTTGTAATCAGAATGTTAAAGCCTACGTCTTAGACACAGTTCCTGCGTAATTTCAGTGAATGAGCTCTTAAGGCCCTCCTGTCCTGTCCCTCTCGAGATCTCCTCTTAATTACTCTTCACCTGAACGTTGTCTTAATATGTTTTTATAGAGCACGTAATTTATGCTTCACTTTACTCGCTATATTTTAAAAGCTTCATTCAAATTAAGTTGGTCCAGGTTTTAGTAATTAATCGAGAAGTTTCACATTTAAAAAGTAAATCAGAGGCCTCAAAGTTTACTCCATTGTGAAGTTTATTAGTTTTCTGTCTGCTCATTAGCTATCCAAATTAGTTTGTTGTTTGCTTTATTGTTTAATTTGGAGTAAATAATTTGTAGTTTGAACAATTCGTAATTATTCTGTACTTAAGGCGGCTTTATGTATTTCCTAACGAGTGGGTATTATTATTTGACTATGTCAAAAGATATCGTAGTGAAGGAAAATCATTTTGTTTTGATATAATATAACTAAGTGAGTGTCTAATGAGTCCATTAGGCCGTTTAGATTTTATTACATCGAATGTAAGAAGGAAACGTTTGATTTTATACAAAAATAATCCTAATAAATAGCAAAGAAGAAAGCTACTCTGCCCCAAAGTCTGGAGTATAAATCAGTCAGTGTCAAAACGTAAGTACAATTTGATTACGCGAAGGTACGTCCAGTTGGGAGACGCGAGAAAATTAAATTTTATAAGTGGATCTGTTGCGGATGAATTTGGGAAACAGGCGAATTCGAAACAATCTTAAATTAAATAACATTCAAAGGAAAGACCCTTAAATTTCTGTATTTGTTCCTAAAAAAATCTCTTTTCTATGTCGGCACACTTCACAACTCATTTGCGTACATATAACCAAAACCAGTTAGTGCTGGGCCGCTATTAGAACGCACAAGCTCAGGGCTAGCACTCGTAAAGCATAACTTTGATAGCTAACACATCTGGGGCGATATAGCAGTGCATCCCATAAATCCCGGTTGCGCATTCTGGCCGTAGCACAGTCAAAGTTAACGGTCGAACCGTACAAGAAATTGATAAATGTCTCTTCCCACAAGATCAAACAATTAGCAAATTGAATTATCCCAGATATAAATTGTGAGCGCTCTAGACGCTTTTGTTATAGAAAGATGAAGTTTTCAATTTAATTCTGAATAAAAAGTTCCAAAGTTTTAATCCAATTTCAGTTATTCGAACGGAAACGTTCTCTGAGTAGTTGTATAATTTTGCTCGTAATAGTAGCCAATTTAATAGTTATACGTTTTATTTGTACTTTTGCTTTGAGAAATATACTTTTTTAATAGACGTAATTATTTACTGAATAACAATAATAATAGCCATTCATTAATAAAACACTATTCTTATACAAACACACAATTATAATGTGTAAATTTTTTGTTTTATTTAATATTCTGATATTATCTTCTTTTTAATTTTTCGTAGATCTGTTTGCCAATCGGCAAAGGCCTCCTCCAACAATTACTGAATACTAATTAATAATTACATAGTAGAAGGAAGCAATATAATTGAGAGGAATCTGCGTTAATTATTGGTGGTACTTCCGCGCCAGTAAGCTTGGATTGATCTCGGTCCGTCATGTGTAAACTACAGAATGTCAATTCCTGATAATTGTGTCCTGATAATTAAATTTCATTAAAAATAAGTAAATTAAACAGTTGAGCACTGTATTTCAACTATTTAGTTATAATTAGAAATGGTCGTATCCGTTAGTTGAAAATTACATATAATACAGACGAAATTAACTCTTCGCAAATAAAACGGTCTGTGCAAATTTACCTTTGGCATTTAACGAAAAGTCGGACGTGATTTCCAAAATAAAATTCTATTTTATAAATTAGATATTTGACGATAAGAGGAAATGGAAGGGCATGGCCTTACGTGCCGAAGGGCCGGCTCGCCCGCTTAATGTCCTCCGTCAATTCTTTCATTACCGTTTGCCTATTCTAAACGTGTATCGGGAGATAAAAAAATATTATTCCGCTCATCCATTTTGACGGATTTTAAATCTGGTTATTTCACTTTGAGTTTAAGTGATAATGTAAATAACTTTTGTTCTATTTAACTAAATTCTTTCAGACAAAGTTTACAATTCTTTTTTCAAATACTTTTGAAAGTTACTTAAACTAAGTGTACATTCACTGATTAAAACTTACAAGAAAAGATCAATAGAACTATTGGAAAGCCTTATATTTTTTTTATTACAACTATTTAGGTGCTTTGTATAATAAGTCTCATGGACAACTCATGTACTAATATACTTCATAACAATATACCATAAGTGTTCTACGCGTCAAAGCGCGAGCTAATTCAGGCAAGCAATTATTCAGTCGCATGCCGCGTCTTTGTTATTCAAATGGAGGCCACTCGCAGCCAATTCTCCTGGCATATACTCCTATCTCACGTGAAGTCCCAACCAACTTCTATATGAACAACACACAAACAGACTGTCATAACATCGTATGACTTAACCGAGGTTTGATTATACCTCTAGTAATGAAAAAAATATTATTAGGCACGTTCTGCGTCGAGAAAATAATGACCTTGCGAGTTTGCTTGAACTCAAATGCAGACATTGTACTGACTGTGCCAAAAATATTTAAATAATGTGTCAAATTTTTATTTGATTATGCTTGTATTTTCCAGTAGTAATGAATAATTCTTCCTAATCGAGTTTAAACCACGAACAGCAAGTGGAGGATCATTGGCAGAGATTAGATTTCCATTTGTTTGGTGGAACGCGTCATGTGTGGACCGAATCTGTTCCGCGATTCGCATTCGATTGTTTTGATGATTGAAACCGATCCCATTGAAACAGAACGGTATTGATTGGGTTCTTTGCGTCTGCTGCCCACGCTTCTTGATCAATTCGCTGCGCTGCATTTTACAGTTTATTAACTCATCTATTTTAATTTTGACTTTAGAATTAAATTGAATATCAAAGCTTTGGTTAGCTTTTGTAAACCAAAGACAGTTATATTATAAAGTTCTATATTATTTACTTCGTCTAATGAAAACCGCTATATATAAACTTCTAGTGAATTTGAATATGTACAAATCTTGCGCCAGTAGTTGTGATAAGTTCGAAGACCCGATGCATGATCGGTGAACACATAATGACGCTGGCTGCGGTCGAAGCCTGAGGGCAAAGTTGTCTCGGCCTGGTTTACTCTGGACTTAGTAACAACTTAGTCCACAACTATTCACTTACCGATCTACTTGGCCGAGATTATGCGAGCCTCGAACTTTGGATGAGCAGTTCATTTATTTCACTGTTGAAATCCAGATATCTTTACAATACAGACAAAAAATAAGTATGCCAGTTAATGTAACCTATCACCATCATCATAAAATATGCCTTTTTTTACCATTTTCTACGGAAAGGAACATAAAATATATCTACTAATTGAAACGATTTCTCATCAAAAACGATCGAAATATTTAAAATATGCTTTTAACAAATACCATATCCATAGGTGAAATACTGATTGGCTAATGGAGAAGTAACTTGGCTGACGTAGAGATAGTAGTCTGATATGTTAACCTATAAGTTCTCGGTACTAGCCAGATCGTGAATGTGTTCTAGACAATATTATCATATCAAACTATTTGTGTAAAGTGTATGGGTTAAGAGAACATGAAGAACATTTCCGAAAGTAGCTTAAACGCAATAATTATTCTATTAGAAAGAAAACAATACGTCTACAGCATTTGCGGAGTCATACCTTATGCTACATAAATCAAGAGATATCAAGATTCAGGCCGTTTATACGTTGAAAGCTTATGCAAAGAGATCCGACGAGACAAGATAAGTATTGTGTCACTACACGACGGCTACGTGAGTTTGCTGAAGCAAATTCGATGGCGCTGTTTGCTTGAACCACTTGCTGCAGGTGGGTTCAAATGTTTGAAGGTTCCAGCGAAAGTTAGCCCGATCAGTTGTTAATAAACTATGTTTATCCCACTGTTGGGATGCACCGTTTTGATTAACTTTTAAAATACATTTTTAAGAGTAAACAACAAACTCAGCTTGATCCTTATCACAGCATTAACAATGACACATTTCCAAACTTTTTTATCGTTTTAATAGTCTTTAACATTATAATTTTCAATTGTAAGTCTAAGATGTAATGTTGTTTAATATTATTTGATATTATAATATTATTTAGTTAAAAATTTATGAACAAAGTACATGTCAAAGTAATGGTAGATGTTAGTGGTGAGTAACGTCGTGATTCGCAGACATATCGGGAGCATTTCATTTCACTGTTTGAATCCAGCGACCGGGTTCACCCGATGTAGGATTACATTCAACTTTCACACGTGTGCGGACATTCTCTTGTATTAAAACAAACCTATCATATCGGAACGGAAGGGGCAAACGGGAGGGGTTCACTTTGAGTGAAATGCTGACCACCCATTACCCCAGTGCTAAACACCTGCAACGCCAGGAGACTCACAAGTGAGTGGCCGGCCTTTAAGGGAGAGCAAGCTCATTTCTTTTAGACATTTGTCCTCCCCTTACAGTATTCAAATAATTTGTTACGCTTGTGTAGCATTGAAATTGAACACTTCAGTTATTCTTACTAATGAGTTTTTATTAGTGAAATATCAGTTATATTGTAACTCTAAGCAAAAGTACAAGTTATCCTGCAAAAATAAAATCGGTATGGACCGTAGCACATCGGTGGCAGAATGATTCCGCGTTAGTGCAGTGATTGCTTTTTGACGGGCCCATAGTTTCGGTTCGATACCTAAGTCAATGGACTGTAACAGATGTCGTCAACTTTTAATTTTTCATGACTTTTCATAATATAAGTGACATCTACAAATCATTTCACAATATTTAGGCCACACATCAAAATAATTAATACACAACTTTAATCCATGGGGTTGTGGCGAAGTTCCTTACGCCGGCAGTATTTCTTAATTCCAATGCACATAGAGTACCTATGTGTATTGGAATCAGAGTGGAAATCATGTTTGGACAGCTTTGTACCCTAATATCCTAATCCAAAGGAAATATATTTTTTCATTTTTAAGAATTATAAAAGTCAGAATATCGTACATATATTCACTAAATAAATGTACGATCTTTTATTTATTGTATAAAGCAGATATTTTACCTCGGCCAATAGTTGGTATCCCCTGACACTCAATCGCATAGTTGTATTTGGTTCTGTAAGCGATTTCACGGTTGATATAAAGATATTCGTTCTAGACTCGTTTATATGCTTTTATGAATATTATGATATTGTGCTTCAATTGTATTTGTATTAAACAGCAAACGCTTCTAATTATAACGTACGTGTGTTGTGTTTCACAAATAGTTACAAAATCAAATCGTCCGGCCGATTTCAATTATCATCGGTTTCGATCTTATATAACGTTTGAGCTATGTCATTTTGATAACAATAACTTATTTCGCCTTTAGATACATAATAAGCGTATAATAAATAAAGATTTAAAGGTATTGAGCCGTACGCGTGTTCGAACGTTAGGGAATTTAATAATTAATCTCAATAAAAGTGAATAAAAGGTGGAAACTGTTTGAGTAGAACCAGTCTATCTTGCTCGACTTGTTTGCGAATATTGCAAACGTTTGTCGAGGAATACATTTTGTGATGCTCGATCGTGTTTCTTTTGTTTTTCAGTTCAGTGTTTTTTCAAATCTGTGAATATCTGCGAGTATTTATTGCGGACAAACATATCCATTCTTTTGAACGTGTTTTTTATGCCTCAAATGGTTTTAATATTTATAATAAAGCATGGCAACAGTTATAGAACAATTTTTGTTTTAAAAGTGTTTTAATTGTTATTAATGTAATAATATGTTTATTTCCCAATGTCCCATAGATCCTAGAGCTTATACCAGCAATGATTAGCTTTCAGCACATAGGTGAACCTAAATAGGTTGTCGTGTGTTTGAACTCCGTTTAACGATGCGACGAAATTGTCAACTAATTTGATTGAGAGGCGATATGGTGCCATAAAAAGCATGTTAACACTAAGTTTATCATTTGGCCCACTCACTTCATTTGTAAGCCAATGTATCTGGTATCTGTTCATAAAATGCTATTGAGATATCCAAATGAGATCTTTGTGAGAAAATTTAAATATTTTTATAATGTGAAACCTTGAACGAAACATAGGAATCTTTTCCCAAGCAATTATCAAGTTTCAAAGAAAATAGCGTTCTTCGCAGTTTCCACAAACCGCGAGAGGCCCCTTTAATTAAATTTCAATTAAAATAATAAAGTTGCTTTCAACTCGTGTAAAAGCAAACAAAAATTGTACGCTTCGCGACACCCTTGTGTTTATTTCGTTGAATTGTGACGATTTCATAGTTAGTTCACATTTCAGTATTGTTCAATTGATTCACAAAAACAAAAGATGAAAATCTAATATGGAATTAATTTTGCGGCCTCGGGGTGACGAGACAGGAATCAAGGAACAAAACGGGCAATAAAATACGACATTAACCCTTGTTGTATTCACACGCTCATAAGCTTGGGATTAAAAAAGGGAATCGGGCGAGAAGGGTCGCCATTGTCCAATGGCACAATTATTGACTCGTTCATATACTGTTTTGTTTTAAGGCACTGATTTGGTCGGTCACAATTTTGTCACGTGATCATAAAAATTAAAATGTAAACCTTATTGGAGCATTAACGTACGAAATTGCAGCCATATACTTTATAATATCCAGTAAAAGCGTTGAAGCAACAAAGTTTGTCTTCAGGAATTGCGATCGAATAAATTTTAGTGTCCAATATAAGAGATCCACGAACTTCCCACGAGCTTATCTCTGCAATTTACAGCACAACTTTACTACGTTTCATTCCGACTCTGATACTATTATTGTGGGATATTTTTTTTCAATATCACTTTCATCGAACTGGCCGTAGCTGTCACTATTAAATCATATTTTTTAAGTTCACTTGTTTCTTTTAAAAAAAGGGCGTATATAAAAATAAGATAAAGCTTTAAATTTGTATGGCAGTTTACTGGGAAGTGAAACCAAATATGCGCCAATAAGTGTAAAAATCCTTCTCCGATACGATGAACGTTATTCAAATGTATTTAAATTGGAAAGATAAGCCAGCCATTTGCAATCGTTGACACCCTATTGCTTGTCGCTTAAGCGTAGCCGGAAATTTAAGGCTGTGGCCTGATTGGAGATTACACTCAATGCCATTTAGATGTTGCGTGAAATATGTGGGGGACACGAATGGAGCTTCTCCAACATTATGTGCGTATTTACATAGCTCTAACACAATACGTAAAGACTAATAAGGACTGAAGAACATTCCCAATAAAATAATTCTCGGCGAAGGTTGGTGTGCACACAGACTTATCTCTGCCTCCACATGAGTAAATGCGGAACATTTATTCGTTGGTACAATCAATTATTCAGTGATTGCACAATCACACTGATTATGGTATTTGGAGCCACCGTAACTCGTAAGGAATTGTCAGTATTTTATTAGTCTTTAGGCGGTTGAGGTTTTTGGCAAATAAACGACCGTTGTTCATTGATACAACAGATGTATATTATGGGGGATTTATGACATCACATCACATTTGTGATGTTTTTTTACCATATTTATTTTCGTTTATTTGATTCTAGTTTGTCTCCGAATTGCAATAGAATCCGTTGGCCTGAGCCGTGACGGAGCAGAGAGATGTTGTGGTCTGAATGGAATCCATTTTGGCGCGTCCGTTGGCTCTCAGCTGCCAGCGGTATTTGGCCAGACATTGCTCTCTTAGTTGCTTTTTAATCTTATTTGCAACTAGTTTGGTTAATTGTTTCATTGTGGAACTTTAAATAATTTTGTACTAAAATTATATGCACTTTCTTAAATAGAATGGGAATGAGAGTATATTTTAAATATAAGCTATTAAAGTTCTTCAGTTTTGATTTGTAAATCTGCTGCTCAGAAAGCTACGTGAGCATTACCAGCCCAGGTTCAATAAATCACGGCATCTATGGAGAGAATTTAATTTATAAGAGTTTGATTAATAATATCATGATCCCATAAAATATTCAAACAATTACCCTATCGTTAAGCATCGGCCGATTATCTTCCACATCTTTGGGCTCGAGGGATATAAACAGCCAATAAATTGGCGCAATAAAAATAGTCAAGCATATAATTTAGCCTAATCGAGTCATAAAAGTACCCTTTCCGGTTATTCTACAAAAAATCTCCACATTTATACTTCAGCAACGCATTTCACCGTCCCTCGGGAGTGACGAGGCAAATGTTGCATACTAGACAAATTTTATTACATTACTCGTGGCCAATTAGTCGAAAATTACCCTTATGCCCCGACAGTAGAGTTCACTTTAGCCGTGCTCTCCGTTCGAGGGCAATACAACTAAATGTGGCGTGGAAAAAGTTTTGCATAGAACCGAAGATTTTGTTAAGAGATAGGCTGTTTGCAATGTTACTTGCGCTTTAGGAAATAGTTAAGGTAAAAGGGGGGTTGGCTGGGGGCCAAAGTCGGTGGGGAATTCACTTGAAAAATTCTGGCACAAAATGATTTCTGGGTGTCGTTAGTGATGTCAAGTGGTAATTTAACGAGAATCAGCCGGTGTTGACTATTAGGTTGTATACGATTTATTTGCAGAGTAATTAATGTGATACTAGAGTTTATTCAAATTATTATTTTTGGTGTGACTCGTTGCAAAATGAAATACATACGTGGAAATAAAGCAGTAAAGAACAATAAGTCAAGGGAGTAACTGTGTCCACAAATAACGGTGGAAAAACATTACAGTTTAATGTAATGAAATGGAGATAAATGCTAAGAAAAAAAAGATAAGAAGTGTTCGGCAAATTAAATTGAAAAGTCCACTATTTTCGTTGAGAGAGTCTTATCTTTTACATTTATAGCAACACACTTTGGACTTTAAGCACCTACATTTAGAAATCAAAACGGCATAAGGCCGATGCGATATGTTGGTTAAGCGAGTGAGGTATGGGGGAGAATTTGTGTCGTATCGGGTTTTAATTTCTTCTGAAAAGAATTAATGACTTTGCTTTGCGTTTCTTTGTCGTTTCATACATTAAAATACCTATTGGTTTGGTGGAAAATTTCTTATCATAAATTTTGCGAGGGACAATAAATCTGAAAGTTAGCCAATTTGAGGTAATAAGTTCCAGTATGGATCGTCTTCATTCTGTTTTAACATTGGTTATATGAAATGAATATTCCTCTATGGAGAAGAGTGGAAATATAAAACCTTACACCAATCAACTTCTTTACTAAGAGTGCCTCTCCAACAAGTAAAGGTTGGCAATTGGCTTCCTGGCAACCACTTTATTCTTAGTTCTGCACGGCTAGCGCTGCAGAACTAAAAACCCAGTCCACTCCCGAATGTTACGCAACCAGCACTTCCTCTTTCTGCCAATCATCCTTCTACCTGCGACCTCTCCAACGAGTTAACTAAAGTCTATGTAAAAGCAGTACAATATCTACCCACTAAATATACTTGTTTTGTAAATAATATTGTTGTAATAGAAAATCTCAAATCAAATTTAAACGTTTAATAAAATTCATGTTCTATATGAGGACTATAAGAAAACAAAATCGACCGAATGAAGTTTTAGCAATATACTCTGAAATAATGAAAATTTGCTATCAGCAAAACATATCATATTACATTTCACCTAGCTGAGTATTTCTGGCGGCCCCTTTTTGTTCACCTGTCGCTCTATGTATTTAATATTTACCCAAAGGCTCAATGGCAAAGTGCGTGGGAGGAGCTGTGTCATATTACAAGGTTATCAGAGTTTGTATTTATCGACAGCAAAGTACGGGACGCTTACGAGTATCCACATGTATTAATAAATATTAATAATTGGGACAGGAGAACATTCGCCTGCAAGTGAATACTTAAATATTTAGCCGACCACATTTACAATCGCATCCTAACAGGCTACTGACCCTTACACGGTGAAAAATTTATAAAATTCTCAATTTTCCGGGAATGTTTCAACCTGATTTCTCTAAGGTACACATTTGAACACTTTTATTTTTAGTTTCATGTAATCAGAGATAGTATTGGTTAGATTTTTAGAATTAGATCTGATCAAATCTACATCTACAAACCTGTGTTTCGTTTGACCTTCGCTGTCTCTATAAAGATTTTTGTGAACCCAAAGTGGGGATGTAAAATTTTCTAGACGCAGTGTATTGAATGCAAAGTACACATAAGTTTTTGTATAAAATGAATTATGGTTTAAATTTCTGATGACGCGCGAGGAAACATAAAAGTAATCTGAATTCATAATGTAATCAAGAATAATTTTCACATTGCAAGCGTTTATCCATTTAAAACAGATTTTTAAATGAAAAACTCATCAACAAATATTATCTACAGTTTATTATATTGCTTCTTAACTTATACGTTTAGACGATTATTTCCTTTTTAACAATTAATTACCAATGTTAAATTGATATACAGTTTATGTAAGCACCGTCTTGTTGCAATATGACGAGAACACCATTAGAATGTGTAATATAAACCTCAAATGTTGCTGAATACCTATTTCAATCAAGTCTTTTATTTTGATCGGACAAAATTGAGTTGAGTTGAGTACTGTGGGGACAGCGGACTCTATTTCCTGGCTGTAATCGAGTGCATCCACCCATCAGGGGCATTAGGCAAATATTAACTGACTTCCGCTCTGGACACCCGGAGGCTTCTTGCTCTATTTTAAAATGCCACCTTATTGGCTTTAGGTAAATATCTTGGTAATGCGTCACGCCATTTGATATTATTTTTAGAAGGAATTTATTTTATCGTATTATGCCCATAATAGTTATTCGGTCTAAATCAGCAATAAAACACGGCTGTATAACATTAGTAAAAAGACCGTAAAGTCTGTCTTTAACGCGGAGCGGTGCCTATATATAAGAATAAATACGTCGTAAGTAACACCCACCCCTCATTTGTTTGAATTTACCCACATCCACTCGGATTTAGGGGCGAGCCACTTTTTAAATCCTTATTGAACAGCCTATGTATTATACTCACGTGGCCTTGATTTTTGGTTGCCTCAGTGTCGTATTACGACACGTTTTACAATGGGAAATGGTTTCGGCACCTTGAAATATATGGACCGGATTTAAATGCCACAAGAAAGGCTTGGAAAGTACCTAAGAAATGTCTACGGTTACCTGTGTAAATGCAACGCAGATAAAAAAAGGCAAACAAAAAGTTTAAATTGCGTAGAAAAACTCATATTACTAACAATTGAGTGGGCCCGAGGAAAGTTTCAATAATTCAACAAATTAAATAGGCCGGAAGAAGATTGTTATTTTACGCAGTTAAAAAGTTTTCGCGTAAATAAACAACAAACTGGAAATTTGAGCAACTCCGAGCTCCAGTTATACTAAGTGTCTGTAAAAACAAGCCATCAGCTTTTATTTGACTCGCAACACTCGCTTACAGTATATACTTTTTTTCCAGCGCATATTCAGCAGCACGATGTTTGTTCACGCAAAAACTAAATACGATACGCATAATATGTGTTACAAACTGTTATCAAAATTGTTACAAATGTCTATATTATACATAAGACTAATTTTTTATCCACCTCCCTGTTTATATGATAAATTTAAATTGAGTATCTTTTTTAGTGTTTATATATAAATATCTTCGTCTTATTTAGAATGTGTGTAATATAATACGAAATCATAAGATAAGGCGACTAGTATCTTATATTTTAAATGAACAAATGATGTATTTTATTTGTTTAAGTGCCACGTCAAAAATTCAAACTTCCATTACGATGATCCCTTGTACAAGGCTGTGTCTCCCTCAGGTCCTGTCCGTTATCTTTTTATTGCCAGAAATGTTGTGCATTTATATATCTTAGAGACTTGTCTAATCTGATTAAGTCAGACTTATCCTTATTTCTAAAATACTCTCAGATCGGGCATAATTTCTTTTTGTAACTTCTATTTGTATAGTTAGTTTATAAAGTTTTAATTTCAATAATAAACTTCACGGCGATTACCTTAACTTTATTATCTTTCAATGAAAACTTAAATGATAAGACTTGTCTCAATTTGAATTTATTAGCATCATCCACTCCGTGCTTTTACGAAGTTCGCAAAGAGAGTCGTAGACTAAACTACCAATATACCGGCGCACTCGTTAAACCGAATGAATTCCAAGTGTTACGGAGATATTTGTTTGATGAGTTATGACAGCAGAGTCACGTTCGTCTTGCTGTGTTCTATTTGTGCAAACTATTAGACGTGATAAAAAAATACAAGCACATTAGTACTACTAAAGTAATCTGGGTTTTTACAGTCCTTGGTCACCCAAGGTTATTATTCAAGGTCAAATCGTTCTCTGTACCACAGGTTGTAAAGGCGTTTTTTTATTAGTATTATCACATGTAATAGAAAGATCCAACCACATTGTAAAGTTTCTTTCCGGTTCTTATTACTTCATTTGCGTTGGGAATTGACAGTTATACTAAATCTTAACTAAATAAAATTATTTTTTGTTTTGTTTAAACAGATTTAAAAAAGATATATCACTTTAAATTATATAACAACAATCATTTTCGAATAGTTATGATGGCCGTGTAATACAATACTAGTTTTATTAATTGCAGGAATAATTTCAATTACTGTCATTATAAAATTTAAATATTAAAAGTACAAATGACTGAAAGTGTTAAAATTTCTTGACCTTAAAAAGGAATCTCAGTTTTTAACCGTGACATTTTACTCAGAAATATCCACTCTCGAAAATGAATTTTAATTTGGGGACAATTTATTGCCCCCTTGGGGAAACAACGTCCAAACATTATGCACAACTTAACTGGCTCTGTGTTATTAATAATGTTCTGTTTTATTTAAGCAACCGTTGCAAAAAGGAGCATTCTTTTAAATTTATTGTAGTAAATAGTATTCATTAAAAAATAGAATGAAAACGACTGGTAATCGTAAAGTTGTTAAAAAATCAATACATTGTTTCAGCAATCGGCGTCACTGGGAAATCGACGGCTAGTTTAGACAATGCTATAAAGCGAGCTCCTTCGGGATCCCAGATCTGGGAAAAAGGCTCAGCGCTTACTGAAGCATTCAAACGTCTCCAATACGTTCAAAGTACTGCAATTCGACTTTTATGTTATTATTAACACGACAAGTTTGAGCTAAACATTAATACCGTGTACAGAACTTCAAACTAATTAAAGCTTGTTAGAATGTAGTTATGTCATCATCTACATTCTTAATATTCACAGTCACCTGCTCCTCATTGTGTTAAATATGTACTTCTATTGCATTTTATTAAAGGAAGCGCCGCTTCCGATTTGTTACCATAATTAAGTAATTTATGTAAAGGTGAACACTCATACACGTATGAGTGTAAAATAAATCAATTTACCGCAACCAATAAAGTGTGACAGATGGTAAGTCAGTTGTCATTTGGGCGATGATCTGTGATCGCCACAGACTGCGCAAGGTGGTGTCAGTGTACGTCGCATATCAGGTCAATAGCACGGCAACGCTATAAATTTCACCAAAGGACCTCGCTGAAACGGTTGCTTATCACCGACCCTCCCTCTGTGGATATATACCACTGTTTTTGTCTCTACTGATTCGTCGATTTAAATTCTAGTCTGTGTGGCATATACCTACACTCAGTAAAAGGCTAAAGTTAAAGTTAGTACGCTGTGAAAAATATAAAATAACTAATCTTGTGTCCAATAACTTACGTCAGTTCAGTATGAACTTAATGCGTTGTGATGTAGGGTAATTCAATAATTTGTATTATGTCCCCACGATGGGGCAGAGGGCGTCTACAGCCATCATACATCACATCCTATCAGCAGCTTATTTTATGTTTTTTTCTGTGTTATTATTTAACTTTATTAATAGATGGTTTCATTTTATACAAAAAGCAAATTAACTGTCAATAAAATTGATAATCGCATATCAGATCGGCAAAGCGACGGCCGTAGGTGCTCGTCCGGGTACGCATGATGCTAATCAGATAACTAGGCCAGCATTTAAGTCATAAGTAATTGGCGTATTTTGAGAAAAAATATTTATTAAATATGAAAAATAATTTGAACACGTATATGAAAATATCAACAACTATATATGTTATACTAGTCAATATTAACTTAAGTGGTATTGAAATAATTATTTTAATGATACACCAACATAATAATAAAGTAACTATGTAATGAAATACGTCTCTCGCTCCTAATTTAAGGCGTGGAGTACATTCAGGGGTCCAGCGGTCGTCAGGCTTAAGAGCGCTTTCACGCGGCACCCGGGTTGACCCCGGGGCATTTATTGTTCCCCAAATTTCATGCTACGACTTTATGCTGTCATAACCCTATGATTGCTGCTTGTTATGTTTTAACATTTTACATCCACTACGTATATTACTTGACATAAAATATATCGTTTGCCAGCTTCTAATTAACAGCGACCGGTATTCGGTATTCTCTGTTGGAAAGTACAAGATGCGATGCATAGGCATATGCAAATAGAGGTACCTATATATGTATACTTATGATAGTTATACATATGATATGTAATTAAAAGAAAACAAGATTAATAATAACACATAAAGTGTGATTTCCGCTTCTGTATTCAGTACACGCTAATATGAATTCACGGTTCGGACTTCTTTTCGTGGTTCTAATAAAATGAAGTATTAAAGGCTTTATTATAATGAAACTTGTTGTAAGAATAGTAATCTATATATTATGAAAATTATAGTTGATTGGCAGTTAAAAATGCCACACGACGTCACAAATGCTCCTTCTATTGATAAGAAGAAAACGCCAAATACAGTCTAATGCGTTAAGCAGGATCCTTTATTAAGAAATAAGCTCCGCTTCTATACATATTTACAATTAATTAAATTCTGTTTTGTAAAATTGTATCGTTCCAATTACAGCAATATAATTGGCGAACTTTGGCACATCTTGATACAGTTTAATTAAATATCACTTTATCAGTACTTTAAGATCGGAAAATATTCTGGATGCGCATAGTTTTTTTTCTAATAAGGCTCCGCTCGTATCGCATAAATATCCTGCCCTTATCTGAAACTAGTAACCTAGACGTTGAAAATATAGAAAATGTTTTGCCGTATTGAGTAAAGCAGTGTCCACAAAGTACGAACAGCGTCGTAAGATTGATGATGAGTTATCGCCAGAAGCATTAATTAGTTTGCCGACTTTCATGAACGCTACATAATTCCAATTAATACGAATATTCATAAACACGATAATTACGTGTGAAACTCATGAACGCTGATTTATACTGAGTTACAAGAAAATGGAAAATTTAAGAGTTGATTAAACGAAAAGTGTGTTAAAACGGTTTTATAGATTTCGAATGTTTTGAATAAGAAGAAACAAATTTAGAACATTTTTCGTGAACGCGAAAAGAATGTATAATTCGTTATCCAATATTTAGGGCTCTCTTTGTGATAGAACAAAGAAAGGGTTCCTCTAATTGTGTTATCTAAATATGAATACAAAGGAAAAGCCGCAAAAAAGGTTTTGTGCATTTAATGCACACATTTCTTATTAGTTTCATTATTTTGCGCTTTTATAAATCAATTTATTTTAAATAGTTTTACTAGTGATAAAAACAGTTGAAATATTCGTAAGTTGTTCAAGTTTAATTAATGATTTATAAATACTCAATAACATTACAAATTATAATCATTTGCTTTATTTACAAACATAGATATATCTGCGAATGTAATACGAGAAATGAATGTTCCTTATCATTTTCATAGGGTTTTATTGCTTATATAAATTGGTTCCGTAAACTAACAATCGCGATCTTCACACGGAGTCGCTCCTGCGAAGCCTCCCGTTCTAATTTCCGCTCGATGGCCTTGTTGACGGCCCCCCTGAGGAAATCTTTGAAGGTGTTGCGATCAATTAGTTCCACTATTCGTACAAAAATACATTTCGTTCGTATCAATGATATTGAACGCAATTTATTTCGTTCCTTTGCTCGTTCATTCAGAAAAATCAGCGATGTTTTTCACAAATAGAATTACTGTCTTCGTGATTTGAAACGTGATTTTTTTTGTAAACTATTTCGTTTTGTTGTATGGGATCGTTTTATATTTAAATAGCCGATACAAACATTCCCAAGCAGCAAAACAAATCTATACTCCAGTTGATACAAGGGTAAATAGTGAGCCGCGTTGTTGTGGTAAATCGTGTGAAAGAAGCGAGATAAAACAGGTTAATTCAGTAGTTTCGTTAATTTATTTCGATGTTTCTCTCCGCAAATGGAATTTTAATTATAACCTCCCTCCGACATTACGAGGTCATTGTTGGTGAATAAAGCCTTTTGGGAATTATTATTATGGTCAGCTCGTATGGCCTAGTGAAAATAACGGTTCACGCGTGGCTATATAACGCGTTATGTGTATTATATAAAATGTTACGGTTATTTTCAGTTACATAAAAATACGATCAAAAATCTTCATTGGGCCATTATTATAATCATTTCAAAAAAATATTTGTAATAATAATTAAATCCTAACCCTATAACGCATAATGGTACAAATAATCGAAAATCATTTGAGTGACGCGAGAAACTCAATTCTTTTGACAACAAAAGAGTGGAGTAGATATTTGTTAAGCGGAAATTAGTGCCTCAAGGCGCTCCTGAAAGTCTCGGGTCCGGAAGTGACGAATTTCCTTGGCACAAGTGGCCAGCGATGCCAAAATACATGTATTTGTATTTTGAAACTATTTTAAATTATTCATTTATTTCATTGAGCGACGATGAGGATATCAATAAAAGAAAAGAAAATCGCTCTACGAGAAAATAGTCTTAGATACATTAGATTTGCACAGAGCAAAACAATCAGTATTAAAAAATAAAAAAAGTCATGTTTAAAAATAATTGAACACAACACAATAATAAAACAAACTGTAAGCATTGTAAAAACGTCAATTTTAATGCCTGAATTATAGTTATCGAAAAACTATATGAAGTTGACACTACACAGAAAATATACATTTTAAATCGTTTGAATATCTGTCGTAATCTCTATATATAGATTGTAAGGATACTGAATGTCGATACTTTTTGCCTGTCCTGGCTGTAAAATATGTTTTGTGTAACTATCTGCTCTTTATACTCTGTGACTGACGTACGCCCGATTTTTCGGGTAAAGACATGACGGTTCCCTCAATTATCTGTACTGGCAAGTGTCAATTAGTGCACAGCCATGTTACTTCATTTAACATTATTTTTTAGCAACATACAGTGTTCTTGTTTAAAAAAAATACACAAAAGTTAACACAATAAATTCAAATTATTCTAACGCTTACATCTAAAAACCGCTATTTCTAATATATATAATAAATAATTAATTCCTAACCCTGTAAAATAAGTCACATACTGACGCAGAGTTAAGAAAGCTATTAATTAGGGTTATGCGCAGAATGGGGCTTTGCCGACGGAGACAACGGAAACGAACCTGAACTCCTGGGTCGGAGGTGTGTGTGCAGCATGTTGCATTGAATAGGCGGTTTTGCGATGCCACTGCCACTTAAATCACAGAGTAGACTCAGGCCCCCGCCCCTTGGCACTAATCACGCGCTGCAGCTGTGCATCGCTGTTCCGATAAACTTGCATCCTATTATTTTCCTTTCAGCTTGACAATATGTTTTTATCTACACTGGAATGAAGAAATTCTCCTATAGGCAATACCTAAAAGAAAAGCAGGATTTCTATAACTACGCACGTAAAATACATTAATAAATCTAAAAAGTGAACCCTGTAGGATTCGCCTATCATTTTTCGTAAAGAAGAACAATGGACCCTGAATGTATAATGTTGCCGAAATTCGCTAATCTTTCATGATGAGAGAAGTTGAATGAACTTTTTAATATTAATCACACGAGGTAGGCTTTGTCCGAGAGTAAATGAATATCCAATGCGTGTACTTAGCTTAACCTGAATTTACACACTTACCTTTTTCTAGGTTTTGTAAATATTTAAACACAATATACTAACTAACCTTGACTAACAGAAGGTCCCTCGTCAAACGTAGCGAGATGTTTGCTCGATTTCCTTTAATTAATGATTGAAGTAAAATGTTTAGACTAGGCTCGTTTGCTACTTCTCCAGCAACTTCCATTAAATACTGGTTGCAGTGTGTTCCAATAACACTGATTAACAATATATGGCTAGTAATATAAGCGACACAGTGCCAAAATCAATCAGGCCCCGCCGTTACAGAGTGCGAGAAAAATTGTGAATCAATCTATTTCTATTTGGTAGCTTCGCCCGAGCGACCATTATCATAATGCGATGGCGGCCCGATCCTATAATCAGATATTATGTGAGACCTTCCACGTTATGTATGTATATTTTTATTGTGAGATATAAGGGACGCGTTGCGCCTCACAAATGATATGTTTTTCGATTGCTGCGGTTGATATCTGTAATAGAAATGGCACGTTTGTTTTTCGACCTCTTCTGAGCTTGGCTTTTAAATAATTTTGTGATCAAGTGAATCTTAAATTACTCTTCTCCAGATTATTTTATTATATAAATTCTGCATGCTTTTATAAATGCACGCTAATGGATGTGACCTATTTAAAGCAAACTCTATTTAATAGAATAGGTAAGAAACATAATGTACAAAATACATGAGAAATTGTTTAACTTTATAAAAATGTATACATTTTAACCAGATTTTAGACTTTCTGTAATTCAGATATTTAGGGTTGGCTGGAAGAGATTGCTCATTAGCGAAAGGAGTTTTGTTGTCAGTGGTTTATTTGTGTAGTAATATATCTTTTTTATTTTATATAAAGTTATTATTATATATGCTACCAAATGTGTGTGTGTGAGAGCCGTGATATCTGAAAAGAAAAACGTAAACATTATCTGAAAACATTTAAGGGTAAATAGTGAGATCATGCATTATTTATCGAGACATCTCTGAACTGTTAGACCTACGCCGTCTCACTCATAAACGTCCGTTCGCTTCACAAACACTTACATTATACTAACGCACCTTTTACACTATTATTGTAAAGATTATCGATTCTTTCTTTGTTATATATCTCTCAGTACCAAAAACAAAAGTAATCTTATACTACAAAAGTATCCAGGTTTGCGCTTCTGTATAGCTTTTAAAATTAATCTATTCTAGTTCATCCTGACCATTTAGTCTGAGTGTTATTAAGTGTTTAAAAATTCAACAGACTTATTAACTAAATAATTTATTTACGTGTTTATTGTGTATGGACTCTTAGGATATTTTCCCTTCTCAATCGTGTGTCAACTATCAAGCGCACTCATCGCTTTTCGTTTATACCTCAAAACAATTGAAGCTGTAATTTTGTTTAAAAAAGAAATTACATTAATATTTTAGTCTGCAATCTAACCAGTGGTATCCAGAGGACCTTGATTAAATCAACTAAGAAATCCTTAAAGTTTAACTGCTTTTGATTCAAGGTCGGGAAAGTTTGCTCATCGCGCGTCAATCACAAGTCAGCAATTAGTTGGGCCCAGTGTGCCGTAATTTTCCAGACCGCTTGCCCTAATTAGGTCAACTGGGACCGTCCCAGACCCTTCGGACACTTTAAGATACCTCGTTTAAGCCCGGAAGAGCTCTTAAAAGCACGACTTTAACACAAGTTAGGAATGAAAATTTTTTCATAGATATAAATTTCAAAATGTCTTCGTTGTTAAATACGCAGTCGTAATATTCTGTATGTGGTCAATATAAATGTTCTGCCATTAATAAAGCATTTCTTCTCGGTGCGGTTGTGATTTCTAATTCATGCGATAAACAGCACATTTCGTTCGTATTTGCATTTGCCACTAAGGCGGAAATTGCTTGCAAAATCTCAACATTAATGCGCTTTTAACGAGCCATTGTTGTTATGGAGGAGGCATTTTTGTACGCGTGCATTTTAAATCACAAGGCACGAAACAACAAGAACAAACGTATTATAAGGATTAGTTATGTTTTACAATTATGTTTTAAATTGTCTCATTAGATCTAGATCGAATTTTCATTAATATATTGTTTTAAATCTGCATAGTTAGACTTCAAAAACTTATGTTTCAAATGTAAAATAAAGTATAGGAGCCAACCAATATTTAAAAGTTCCTAAAAATGTATTATTGTCACTACTCTTAATCTAGTTTTTAAATTGAAAACATTTTGTTCGGTCCCTCGCTAACCTGTTCCAGCCTATTTTATGTAACCCTTTCATCGCGTCACCTGTTTTTCTCATAACATACGCCTCATACACTTTTTCGTGTTTGAAATGTTATTTTTATATCCCTAAATTTGTACAGTTTTAAATGGCAGCCGCATAGAGAATATTCGTAACTCCATCCGTTTGGCCAATGAGATGCAAATGTAGGAGCGAGTGCGGTTAGGCTACGACCAGAATTGTGTCGTTGTGCCGAAACCCAGGTGACGTGGCTCAAGATAGCCAGCCCGTTACTGGGGCGTTACCTGCGATAAACATTTAGTTGGATTGTCCTAATGTTGCACTGCAGCCGACAACGGTGATTACGCAAGATGGAGGGCTAAAAGCTCTGAACGTACTTATAAATAACTTGATTCAAAGTGTTTTATTATATTTCGTGCGGTTTCGAGCGAGATTCATTACATTGAAGGATATCTATGGAAAAGTGGTGACTCTTATTACCATATATAAAGTCAAAGTTAAAATATCTTTATTCATTTAGGTACATAATCGTCTTAAATCTAAGTGATTCTACGCCTGTTCGTACTCGACCAAGCTGAGAAGAAGCGGGCAAGAAACTCGGCTTGAATGATTTTTTTTTTGGAAATGATCCCAGTACACTTTGTAATGCAAGGGTAAGCTGGAGCTAATTAATTCCCAAACTTTTTCGTCATCAAAATAATCAGACTATTTATAAAATGCTTTTTCTAAAAGCCTTCGTTTAACTACTTTTTTAAATTTACAAACCGACAAAAACAAGAAATTGATTGGGGTTTTGTTATAGAGGCGTGCACAATGCCCTTAAAATGAGTTACCAACTTTATGGAGCCTAATAGTGGGAACAGCAAGCTTATCCTTATTTCTCGTATTGTATGGTAATCACATTTTTTTAGAACATGGCAATATATTTCCATCAGATACATTCATAATAATGTTTTTTTAAGGTTAAAGTTGGTGTAATAAAGTGCAAACGTAATGCGGCTCAAACCATGAAAAATTTGCATTCCCTGTGGAGTTGCGTAATTATGTCATGCTGTGTAGCGGTCGCTGGAGGCAACAAACAACACTACCTTTATTTTTTGAACATTTAATTGTTAACAACGACTTGGAATATATGCATGTCTACAAAGGTTCATTAGTTTTTAATCAGTAATCGTATGACCGATAACTGTAGACCAATGTTATATATTTGTTTTATAGCGTTACGTTTACACGTAGCCACAAAATATTTCAAAGGAGATTAATTTGGAGTAATTAAAGGGATAGCTGATATTCCCAAAACTAGTTGGGATTAATAGTTAGTGACTCACTTCGGAAGGATAGAGGAAATGAGTTTGTTTACTGTTCATAATTTAAGGGCTTTATTGTAACTCAAGTGATATGTGATGTATGCGTAATCATATTTTTTCATATGTCGAAATTAAAGCCATTTTTCAAACCGCTAGTTCTTCTTGTTTACAATAAACAAAATTAATCATCGTTGATATGCTACTAAATACTAAAGATAACTATATAATTTAGCAACTGTTCTACACAGATATCGCTTTTTGTGCACATTGTCTACAGAGGTCCCCTTAGTTTTTGTCAATATTAATCGACTAAGTTTTGGAATGATAGCATAACATTATGTGGCTGTTAATTCGTATTATAAAAGCCCAGAGAATTCGTAATACACTCGTGTTAAATGAGTACATATTTATAAAGTATAGGAGGTTCACTACAATGTAGTAGAATTGAGTAACACAACGTATGTCAAAGGCAATCACTGGAGGACGATGCTTAACAAAGTCCGCTGGCCGCGCGACGACGCATTTGCATTGCTAATGCCATATTTGCTCTTGCCCGAACGAACCGGGGTAAGTCACTGTTGTGTAAACTAATACATTACAATATTCCGTCGCATGGATGTAATCTAGATTTATTATAGCGAAAAAGAAAATCTTTATTTCCGATTACATCTGAATGAAACATCGAACATTGAAACTGATTTCTTATATTTATGGATCTACGTAATGAATTTCGTGTGAAATTGAAATCAAAATTGAATTGCACAAGTGGAATATGGTCTTATCAATTGTACATTAACACAGATAATTATTGTTACTGCAATTTAATGTGTACTACGACACAGTGATTATTATATAATATGCCTATCGTGTTTCATTAATGACAAGATGGAAGGAGATCGTGTGATAGATGTCAATTTCAATAACCCATGTTATAGTTAAACTGTTTGACTTATTCCATTTAGTTAACAGCAGTTCACAGATTACAGACTAGAATAGTTAGACGTATACAGTCTCCTATTATAACAATACTAATCTTATTATTTATTTTAATGCAAACAAATAAAATCGTTTAGATTCCAGCTTAGAAATTATTTAGGCATATATATTTTGATAAACTTTTGTATTATACCATAAGTATGCAGTGTAGGCTTATTTATGACCATCCAATATGTATCGTAATGAGAAATAGGCCAAAACAAAATCTGATGAAGTCGAATTGTTTGAGGAATCACTCGAGAATGTTGGCTTTGTCTCAAAAACAAAGACGTTCAATCCACTTTCAAACGAAGTTAAATCTTCGGAGTTCATTATCCGACTTACTCCAGCTTACTTCGCCTATCTCCGCAGACTCTGAGCGTACCTGGACCGTGTTCCATTATCCTTACTCCCTGCTACGGTGGAATGGAATGCTGACGACTATTAAAGGATATGGTCTAAAAATATACTTTTATTGTAAAACTCGGTTTTTATTGAAAATATACATTTAAGGATTATTTATTCTTTTATGGATTCCTAAATTATGCAGCGTTATTCAGGTAGATAAAATACAGATGCAGTACGATAGTCAAAGCGTGGATGGTTAATAAAAATTCCTCACTTGAAGTTATTTTGCAAAAGGCCGCGGGGGATTCGCGTATCAGAATCTAGTATGAAACGCTCGCTCGTGTGAACGTGAGAACTTGTGGTGCATTACTTGAGACACAACGGAATCTTTAAATATTTTGTATGTATAATTTCCAAATTTCTAACAACTCTAACGTAGTGTAGATTTTCATACTACCTGTTAATATTATAATATGCTTCAGTACTAATAAGGGAGTTGTACACCAGCATTCCGGTATGGGGTGAGTGGGAGTGCCATGCTGTTATTTAGAGTTTCAGCCGAATGGGCAGGCACGGCCGGAGAAATACCACTCTCTCACACAAAACTGGTGAAAACGATAAAATTTGACTTTGTTCATTATGTACTCGCGTTTGGTTCGGTGAGTAAGATCTTCCGCTGCCCATCCTCTCCCCTACCCCCCCCCATTTCCTAATTTGATGATGGAGCAATGCTAAATTATCCTAATGCTCACCTAAGCTTTACCCATTTTGATATGTTTTTGGCCAGTTAAATAAATGTTTGGCCGTCTTTAAGTTGAGCCGACGCCGAAGGTGGCTGTATGAAATAGTGTCGGGTCCTCGCAGGTGAGAATATGTTGTAGACTGTAAAATTTCCCAAGGTGACAGGACGGGCGTGTAACTATGTCCGCGCTCGAGCGAGACTTTAAATCTCATGAACCTTGTCGACACATTTCCTATTTTTATTGAACGCTCGCTTGGAAGGTATCTCAATTTTAGCGATAAACTACGTCAAGGCGAAATATTGGGTTAAAATGCAACTTCGTAGCTTTAAATATTATCGTACAGGGTTGTTTATTATTATTTTTTTGTTTACTAGTATTGAGAAAAAGTATTAATATTAGTCAACCGCGGTATCCGGGTAACAAATCAGAAATGATCAATATTTGAAAGCGTAGCGTCGAATGTCTCCGAAGCCAGGTCAAAACTTCTACAGCAAAGGTAACTAACTAAAATGAGATAAGAGTTTTCGAGACAGTTTTAAGCATTTTTCATGATTCTCGTCCGTTAGTTAAAAGCAACTTTCTGCGCGTCGCTCGATTTACTGCGAAACTTTGCTTCACTTTGGAAAAATGTGCGGACGACGCGAGGAAAACGTGTCACCAACGTCACTTTAAATACCTCACTTTATGTTTGGGAACTTTGACTTACAAGCTCTACTAAATATAAGCTTTTAAAGAGCATCCTGCAAGAGAATAACACGAATATTTTTATCTTTCTTAAATAATAATTCTACTAATTTATCTATTAATTTATATCATTGCAACGTTGAGTAATGAAATAATGAGACAGTGTTTAATCTGTTTTACAATTGAAGAGTTGAGTGAACACTATTGCTTTTCACTGTCATAATAAAATTCACCGCATTCCTCCAAATATTGAGTGTACGATTCAACCAATTTTTATTGAAAAATATTTGACTGCGGCTCAGGCAATAATAGGTATTTCACGTTCGCATTATTGATATAAAGTGGGGGCGGTGTTTCAGGCTACGCTACCTGTATTTCATATCCATAAATTGGGAATTCACGGATGCATATAAAACACTAAAGAATTATATTCTCAATTAATTTTGTGTATTTATTATTTGTATATATTTCATAAGAATCACTAGTACAATAATGCAATTAAATTGGGCTTAAAGTCACGAAACATTATAAAAATTGTACTGAACTAACAAAAGACACGATTGATGCAAGAATAGGGTTAAAGGGCAGGCATTGTCTGTCATAACACACTGCACACAAAGCCCGGCTTTCACAAGAGTGTCTTCATTATTAACATATTCCATGAAAACTATTTATATAGAACTAAGACCAAGGTCGAACAAGTTAGTGTACAGTGACACTTTATATTTACGTAACACACAATAGTGCTGTGTATTTGAAACTAATTAGTTGAATGTTCGCTCATATTAATAGATTTACGTTGAGTGAATTAATATTGTGATTGGTTTACGCAAAAACAATACTAAATATAATTGAAAACTTAGCTTTATAAATAATTTAGAATATAATGAACTAACAAACGAGCAATAAAAAATAAACGTAAAAATTCAATAGCTAGGTTTAAATCTTTAAGCTTTAAACAACGATGCTTTAAAATCTTTAAACTTTCAGCGCCAAACATGTCTGATATTCTGAATGTTAGCCTTGTAGCATTTCATGTAAAAATATATATTTTTGCGAATCCCGATTCGGGTAGAGAAATAAAAACGGAACTACAGCGAGGTGCAAATAAAAGAATCAGTTTAGATCGCGGGCGGAGAGCCAAAATATGATTACGCTGGCAAAGCAAGTGGCCGGCACATGTCGACTCGCACATTTCAGATGTGTTTAAGGCACGCTGTGGGATTTTCTTTAAATTCATCCTCCTTTTGGGTTTGTACTGACTGTAAAAGCGCACGCAAAATTGTTTCAAATTTGCCAAAACAAATATTATTGTCATTGACAACGATCAGCCAAAGTTAAATAATAATCGGCGACTCAGATAAGAAGTAACGGAGATAGTGGTGAGGTGAGACGTTTAAACGCGACGTGTGAGCAATAAATCGCGGCCAATCTCAACTCGTCTGAGGGCAGCTCGCAGCCGCGTTCACCCCAAATATGGCTTCGATGAGTTATGTACCGCACCTTATCTCAACCTGCCGAGTTTTCTTCCATTTGGTACCACACGTTTGTACACAAATAATTATTAATGAATGTAGCATTCAATTAAACATTCCATTTGAATATCGTTTGACTCAGCCAAACATTCACTGAAACTTTATATGTCCCTAAAATCTCATTAAATTTTCAAGTCAGGTATTCCCGATGTATATATTTAAGTGAAAGGAAAGTAATATTAATATATAATAATATTAATAAAAAAATAGAATGAATTGTACATTAATTGCTTAAGTGACATTATGATTTGTTTAAAAAGTCCTAATTATTTAATAGTTTAAAACATTTGTTAAGAATTAGAAAAGTACGTTTATTGTATTGGCTATTCAGATTAAAGCTAGCGCTTGGGTGTGGGCTATGGGCGCCATCTTGTTGTGGTGCGGTGTGACAGTGTGTTTGGGATTCTAAGGACAGGATTTGGAAAACACAACTGTTAAAAGTGAGATCGGTGCCTGCTGCTCTTCATAGTTGTGTAATACGTGTCTTTGTGCTCTCACATTACCCATGCCATGATGCCCACTAAGCCACTTGAGTCTATTGCTTATTGTCTAATATATATATATATATAAAAGTTATAACAACAGGCTTGCTAAAGATCAAAGCGGAAGAGAGCACAACAATCACGTTAAATTGAGCACGTATCTAGCACATTAATACCGCACAGCTACTCCCAACGAATACCTGTTCTTTTATTTATTAATTATCAGAGAAACGTGTATTTGCTGTTAATAAAATGTAAATGTATAGAGACGTGATACACGCAGTAAGCTCATTTAAAAGATTTCTGAATGGAGTCACAACTTTTGTTACATGTGACTCCTTACATAGCTGAATATCAGTATTCCGCAAAAAGCTAACGTCAGAAAGTAAGTAGAACGTTAAGTGAATGAGGTACACGCCCCAGTTGGCGGGTTAAAGAGATATAACCGTAGCTTTTGTACATAAAAGAGAATAGTAAATTCCACGTCCCATTAATTAGCGGCGAGAAGTGCAGCGGCGGCGACTTAATAAGCGTTGATTCAAATTGCAAAACTGCCAACTCAACAGGCTTTCGCGTTGTCTGTGCTCGTCACTGTAGACGGGCTGCTTTTGTTCTAGGCTAAACTTAAGAATAACAAACATACATTATATAATAACAATAAGTAAATAACAACATAGATTTATTCTGTCGTTTTATGAGCACTTCTTTTTAGCATTGACAGGTATGTTCACCGAATACTGATGAGGTCATCGGCAACTTGTCAACCCTTGGACTCTGTTTAACCCTTCGTTGACCTAATTAGTTAACTAACTGAGTTTATGCTCGTTAAGATTATTACGATTATTACGTTCAACTGAAGTTCGAACAACCGATTGATGTGCCCTTTTAGCTTTATTGCTATACCCAATTACTAAGAGTGAAATTGAACGTCAAAGTCATAAGGTAAACAAAAATGTCCCGTCTAGCGCTCGCACAGAGCACGTACATTTAAATACAGAGCGATGCGCCCGCTTCTGTGCCGTCTCGTAGTTTTTAACAACAGAGACATAACAGTACTCGGCCGAATTCACTCCCAAATATATTCATGGACTTGAAAATTGGACGAATTTTAAAATGAGACCTTTTTGGTGCAGGGTAATATGGTTAATTCAAAGTAGATTTTTACAAATAATATGTAGCCTAAAGATAGCCGCTGCCTCCATTGTCTAGGCGTGTTTCACTTGTATACAAAACCTCCTATCTTGCTTCTCTTAATGCACCTAAGCATCTCCAATTGTGGGAGATTTACGAGCACACTTATTTCAGACACGATAATAATTGAAGGACATTAAACGGTGACGTCATAACAAAGAAAACGTCAGAACGAACTTGAAAGGCGGATTAAGTATAATTCAACAGTTTATTTCATTATTAAATTGTTCGTGAAAACGCGATAACCTCCGAAGAAAGTTGTTTAACTCAGTTAAACGAAGCGAAGCGTTGCTCTTGTGGCGCGATAGTTGCCGCGATTTTAAACGATTTATTGGGAACTTAGGCCACAAGTGGCCACAACTTGGAAGGGCGTAAGTGGTCTCCTTTTAGACCCCGCCACTGTCTAGCAACTTTTACGGAGGCTTTGTTAAAGAGTTTGACATTGAGTCGTACCTTCGCACCGTCGAACTTTCAGGCATATTATATGTAAAATGTGTAATGCCCGGCTGCTATAAGTGAAGTATCTGGGTGGTTATGTAAGCCACAATCCCGAAAATCGATTACAGTAAAATATTGGAGCGTTGCAATTGTTTCGGCGCGTAAAGGAAGCGGGGCTGGTTTGCAATTTAGCGTCGATTTGCATCACAATCGAATCTGATTGCGTGCTGCCGGTTATTGGGACGAACCGTGCTTATTGATCGAAAAATATGCGATTAGATGCATCGCTTCAACTCACACAGTTAGATCACCTCGATATTTATTCATGAAATTGCTAACGATACAATGCCAATAAGCTTTTTGACTTTCATATACATAAGTTATTACATTATTAAATGCAATAACACCTACACGGCTCTAGTATTCACAATTTTAACACAGTGATATCAACACAGAAATAGTTGCAAATATTATCTATACTAATAATAAGACAGTAAAAATCGAAAATCTGTACATTAAATATTTTTCCAAAAAACTGAAAGGAGGCAATTAAAGAAGAGTCATAGAAACCAAAAAAACAATTTTTGGAATTCTTGTCTGTCTGTCTGTCTGTCTGGTACGTTATAACTTGAAAACTACTGAACGGATTTGAACGCGGTTTTCACAGTTGGATTACATATAATTGGCGTTGTCAAAAGTTTATTTTGTCAAAATCGGTTAAGAGAAAAAGAAGTTATGGTCAATTGAAAATTTACTTCAACCACTGCTTCAAAATTTTTAAACACTTATATTGATTGATTAGTTATATATTGTTAAATATGTTCTAATATAAGTTAATCTTAATATTAAAACTTATGAGAGGTAAAATAACAAATAACGCAACGCGCGGGCGCGGTTGAAGTGTTGAACAATGTGCTCGATAGATGGCGTTGATAAAGTTCGTCATCAACCTACATTTATTTAATTTTTTTATTTCTCAAACCTATACAGCTTATCAAAAAAAGTTTACACAATAAAAATAGATTAAAAATAAAGCCAAAATAAGGTTAAAATATAGAACCGGAAATAGAATCTAAGGTCAGAATAAACAATAACAAAAAAAAACACGAACAGAAAAAAATAAATAAAAATATATATACACATGAACAAGTAGAACTATGTGTAGTACGAACATTTTAGTGTGTGAGTGTGTATCAGTTTGTGCAATGGTGTTGCTGTGTGAGTGAGTGTGCGAGGTTGAGTTTTAGTTTTTTTTTAAAGAACTTCTACTTAGGCCAAATATATCCATCGCGGTATTAAGATGCTTCATTGTGTAATGACTACCATGCACTTCAAACTTTCATTAACGTTTTACCCTATGATTATTTCAAACTAATAACCTTACAAGTACGTATGTCGTACTCATAACTTCGTAAAAATTTTCTTTTAACGCTGAGGAGTTTTACCTTCTATCATCAGCTCATCCACATAAGAAGATGACTATCAGAATATAAAATTGTCAGGAAAATAATTGCCTGTAAGTTAATTTTAAAGTTGCCTTCGATTTCCCTGAATCATCGGATCCTGACTAGGGGACTAAAAAAATAGTCATTATCCCTCCTTTTTTATGTAATTAAAATACATCTTTGTAAAAAAGAAACGTTTTTCAACATTAGTCTATACGATGGCTAAGAAGCAACAAAGTTTTTATATGAACTAATGACAGATGACAGATGACAGATGACAGATGACAGATGACAGATGACAGATGACAGATGACAGATGACAGATGACAGATGACAGATGACAGATGACAGATGACAGATGACAGATGACAGATGACAGATGACAGATGACAGATGACAGATGACAGATGACAGATGACAGATGACAGATGACAGATGACAGATGACAGATGACAGATGACAGATGACAGATGACAGATGACAGATGACAGATGACAGATGACAGATGACAGATGACAGATGACAGATGACAGATGACAGATGACAGATGACAAATGACAGATGACAGATGACAGATGACAGATGACAGATGACAGATGACAGATGACAGATGACAGGTGACAGGTGACAGGTGACAGATGGCAGATGACAGATGACAGATGACAGATGACAGATGACAGATGACAGATGACAGATGACAGATGACAGATGACAGATGACAGATGACAGATGACAGATGACAGATGACAGATGACAGATGACAGATGACAGATGACAGATGACAGATGACAGATGACAGGTGACAGATGACAGATGACAGCCAACAGGAGACAGATGACAGATGACAGCCAACAGGAGACAGATGACAGAACGGAATTGAACGCGGTTTTCACAGTTGGATTACATATAATTGGGAGCGTTGTCAAAATCGGTTAAGAGAAAAAGAAGTTATGGTCAATTGAAAATTTACTTCAGGCACTGCTTCAAAATTTTTAAACACTTATATTGATTGATTAGTTATATATTGTTAAATATGTTCTAATATAAGTTAATCTTAATATTAAAACTTATGAGAGGTAAAATAACAAATAACGCAACGCGCGGGCGCGGTTGAAGTGTTGAACAATGTGCTCGATAGATGGCGTTGATAAAGTTCGTCATCAACCTACATTTATTTAATTTTTTTATTTCTCAAACCTATACAGCTTATCAAAAAAAGTTTACACAATAAAAATAGATTAAAAATAAAGCCAAAATAAGGTTAAAATATAGAACCGGAAATAGAATCTAAGGTCAGAATAAACAATAACAAAAAAAAACACGAACAGAAAAAAATAAATAAAAATATATATACACATGAACAAGTAGAACTATGTGTAGTACGAACATTTTAGTGTGTGAGTGAGTGTGCGAGGTTGAGTTTTAGTTTTTTTTTAAAGAACTTCTACTTAGGCCAAATATATCCATCGCGGTATTAAGATGCTTCATTGTGTAATGACTACCATGCACTTCAAACTTTCATTAACGTTTTACCCTATGATTATTTCAAACTAATAACCTTACAAGTACGTATGTCGTACTCATAACTTCGTAAAAATTTTCTTTTAACGCTGAGGAGTTTTACCTTCTATCATCAGCTCATCCACATAAGAAGATGACTATCAGAATATAAAATTGTCAGGAAAATAATTGCCTGTAAGTTAATTTTAAAGTTGCCTTCGATTTCCCTGAATCATCGGATCCTGACTAGGGGACTAAAAAAATAGTCATTATCCCTCCTTTTTTATGTAATTAAAATACATCTTTGTAAAAAAGAAACGTTTTTCAACATTAGTCTATACGATGGCTAAGAAGCAACAAAGTTTTTATATGAACTAATGACAGATGACAGATGACAGATGACAGATGACAGATGACAGATGACAGATGACAGATGACAGATGACAGATGACAGATGACAGATGACAGATGACAGATGACAGATGACAGATGACAGATGACAGATGACAGATGACAGATGACAGATGACAGATGACAGATGACAGATGACAGATGACAGATGACAGATGACAGATGACAGATGACAGATGACAGATGACAGATGACAGATGACAGATGACAGATGACAGATGACAGATGACAGATGACAGATGACAGATGACAGATGACAGATGACAAATGACAGATGACAGATGACAGATGACAGATGACAGATGACAGATGACAGATGACAGATGACAGGTGACAGGTGACAGGTGACAGATGGCAGATGACAGATGACAGATGACAGATGACAGATGACAGATGACAGATGACAGATGACAGATGACAGATGACAGATGACAGATGACAGATGACAGATGACAGATGACAGATGACAGATGACAGATGACAGATGACAGATGACAGATGACAGATGACAGATGACAGGTGACAGATGACAGATGACAGCCAACAGGAGACAGATGACAGATGACAGCCAACAGGAGACAGATGACAGAACGGAATTGAACGCGGTTTTCACAGTTGGATTACATATAATTGGGAGCGTTGTCAAAATCGGTTAAGAGAAAAAGAAGTTATGGTCAATTGAAAATTTACTTCAGGCACTGCTTCAAAATTTTTAAACACTTATATTGATTGATTAGTTATATATTGTTAAATATGTTCTAATATAAGTTAATCTTAATATTAAAACTTATGAGAGGTAACAAAAATAACAAATAACGCAGCGCGCACGGGCGCGGTGTTGTACAATGTGCTCCATAGATGGCGTTGCTAAAATTCGTCATCAACCTAGATTTATTTTATTTTTTTATTTCTTAAACCTAAAAAAGTTTACACAATAAAAATTAAGCCAAAATATGGTTAAACATAGAACCGGAAATATAATCTAAGATCAGAATAAACAATAACAAAAAAAAAACACGAACAGAAAAAAAAAATATATATATATATATACACATGAACAAGTGGAGTATATTATGTGAAGTACGAGCATTTAAGTGTGAGTGTGTGTATTTGTGTGTGCAATGGTGTTGCTGTGTAAGTGAGTGTGCGAGGTTGAGTCTTAGTTTTTTTTAAAGAACTTCTACTTAGGCCAAATATATCCATCGCGGTATTAAGATGCTCCATTGTGTAATGACTACCATGCAGTTCAAACTTTCATTAACGTTTTACCCTATGATTATTTTGAGTTAACACTACCCATACAAACAAGTAAAAGGAAACGAGTGAAAAGACGTTTGTCATTTGTCCGCATCCATTTTTCTACCTACATCCTTAATCTAATGAGGTTTACCTTTTATTATGAAAGAAAGTCGAGATCATTAAGAAACGCTATATACTTAAACAAATCACACGTGGGCGAAGCCGCGGGCGGAAAGCTAGTATTAAATAAAATAAGTAATTCAACATGAATGAAACTGAGTCTTTAGTATTGAACCAAAGTTGCAAACAAAAAAACAAAACTGAGTGAGCCAACTAAATTAAGTGAACTATGTTAGCAAAATATCTTAGCTTAGTTTAATTTAACGTGGAATTGTTTTTAGTTTTTACATAACAATATACATTGTTACTATAATACATATGTAGATCTTAGCTATGTGTTGTTCTAATAACTAAGTTATTTCGCTAATTTTTAATGCTTTACGAACTTTCGTATGACTTAAAATATGTTAGATTTATAATATTTGATAAATATAGCTTTTGCTAAGAATATCGCGTAATATGCACCCCCGTTAACTTATACTGTACAAATTTGGTGATACTCAAAGTAATTGATATTATGCGAAATCTGCCGGTGCGTGACAAACTGTCTTAGATAATTACCTCTAAAGAGAAGGTGAACAAGACGACACACGGCGTAAATTATGAAATTCCCGAACGTTGAGGTAAACATTAATTTCAATTTGGCTAAATTCGGTGAAGGTAAACAAAGCTTGTTTACATTTTGACATCAAACAACTCTGATTTTCTATCATCGTTCACAGTTTAAAAACATTCCGCAAATTTAAAAATCCTCACGTATCGCCGTTGTAAGTTAATATTATTAACAAAAATATATCTGAACGCTTTTTATTTTAATCACATATGAAAAATAACATTTAAAAATTATCATTGATGTGATCAAACCATATCTGGACCAATACGTATACGGCTTACGCTCACATATAATATTAGTGTAATTTCAGTTAAACTTAGTTTAGGATACATAAAACCTCTTAACATATTTATATCCTTAACTTGTGTTTTTTTTCACTGTAATATACTTGTATATCTTTCCTTAATAAAAAAGTTGTTAACTATATCGTAATACGAACAATACGCCACGGACATGCATCAAGTTTTAATAAGCAGTAAATCTCAAGATATATCTAGATTAATGAACCTTCATTAATAACTTAAAGTAGTTTAAACCTAAAAAGGGAAGCCTCTTTCTAATTCACCGCAAGCAAACGTTCTGCGTTTATCAAATCTGGAAACATTCACATTCAACAGATACATTGCTCCATATATTTGTGCCTCAATGATATTGCGAGTGCTGTCTGCTTTATAAGGGCCAATGTATGCGGTGATATAATTATCCGTAGCAAGGTATTAACGTTGCATAACATTGCGTGTTTGAATACCATCTCGTTAGAATCGGATAGCGGCGGCAAGTGTTTAGTGCTCTTTTACGTCAGTAATTATCGTTTTAAGGTTTAAGCTACAGTATTATCGGTTTATCTATGCAAGTACGAGCTAATTTATATGAATTCGTTTGCGCATTTCACCTACTTTGGTGCCTGTTGTTAAGACCGTACGGGCCGAATCGTTTCATGAGTTAACAAATATTTAGCATGTTTAAATGTTAAGTCAGTTCGTTAGTTATTTGAAATTATATGAAACACAGCACACATATATATCGGCGCAACTACAACAATTAGTATTAAAATAACTAGAACAATTAAGTTCAGGCTTCATTTAATTGCCCTAAAGTTCAAAAACATTAGTTGATTACTTTCAAGATTATTACGCTATGAAATGTAAACCTTATTATTTCAATACGTAGTCTGTGAAAGAATAACAATTGCGGATATGTCATGATTAGAAAAGATGGATGCATTGTAACTGCACGACAGCTAATTGTGAAAATAAAACCTGGCAAATATCAGAGAAGTGTTCTTTTTAATAATGCAGACGCCACGCCTTTTAAAAACCCGAGACACTTCTTTCGTTATATATATATAATCATATAATCTCATGTACAGTTTAGCTTATGTTTTATTCAGCGAATGTGTGTTTGTCTAAATGTGACATAGTATATAGTTGAGAGTATTGAAATGTTGCCAGAAAAGTTGGTGGACGCTTAGAGCAGTCGGTGTTGCCATGAATATTGCGTGTAATATACTTTTAAGACACATTGTATGTTAATATTGAGTTTAGTATGTTTAGAATCTTGGCAACACTTAATTCGAACTTTTTAATATAATCTTTATTATATAACTAGTTCACCCGGCGAACTTCGTACCGCCTAGTCAATGAACGTAATACAATGATACAAAATAAATATTAATATATATCGATATGTAAAAGTTAATACATACAGAAACAGAAGAAGGAGAAAGGGTTTCTTACATTATTTGACAGTATTGACAAAAAATATTCATCTTTCATAATTATGTATTCGTCGACTTTTCATTGAATATATGTTCTGCTATTCAAAGCGGAGACAAATCCAAATAATAAAATACCATGAAAATTGGTACAGCAGGTCTCGAGTTATATGTGATAGATATGCTTGATTATGATTAAGTGTTCAATTTTAATCCTCAATGTGTGTCAAGCTTAACGGTGAATAATTAATTACATCATTTTCTTAATCATCACTTCAAATAATCTCAAGTTGTATAAAAAGAATTTTATTAGAAGCTTAAATTTTGAGAAGGTTTTCCTTTGGGAATATATTGAACAAACTAGGATTGATGTTGGAACTAAGCAAAATCGGAATAGACGATATCATTCGGAGACAAAGAATGAGGCTTTGAGGGGACTGTAAACGTTCCAAAACACATAAAAACGCCGCATCAAAATTCACTTTCTCCGCAGTAGCATAGTACAATATCATTGTTAGGCTTTTTTTAACGCTTTGCAACATCTAGTGAGAAAATTATCAAGTTTTTTTTATTATTTATTATTATTATTTAAGCTAATAATTGTCGTAGCTCCATAACATGGTTATTTTTAATAGTCTAATGCTAAAAAAATGAATTAATTAAGATAACACCGGACATTGGTCCAAGGTATTTTTCTAATGTATTGAGACAAGCAGCTTCCTCATCTTTATACAAAGTGTATGCTTTCAAAGTAACTAAGTCTTAGTCTTAACTAAGACAACACTATTATTTAGTTTTTACAAGCAAATGAGACTTTTTTCATACTCGTTTTACTTCACTATATCCGTAGAAGACATAAAGCCGCGAATGTTTGCGGCGGTCATAAATAAAATGAATTCGCGTCAATTTCGACTGGAATAGGTCTGCAACTTATGTAATTGCTACGTAGTCGAACTTATCTTTGAGAGGCATTTAAGATTTCAGTCACTATTATAATAATCTCAGTTACAAGTAGGTTATAAAAAGTGCGAAAACTCTTAAAACTTTTCATAGAAAAGCTAAACTTTTCTATGTGACTAAGCGTCTTGTGTGATAAAAAGTTAGCATTCAAGCAGTGGAGCAGCTTTAAGCTTGAATTAAATTGGCTGATAAATAAATGATATTAGTCGATAAGATTCGATTTCTCCGTAAGTATCTCGTGGAGACTTAAACGAAACTATCCGCAACCTTTCGATTAAATTTACGAGGTTAAAATATAACTGAATTTGGCGGAGCCCGACACCGGCCGATATTCAATTTATTTTCTAACTGCCGTGACTTCACAACACGACCACATGTAAGGTTAAATTCACAGAACTATTACTACAACATATTTAAGCTGAGCACGTAGTTTTGTATTCATTTAAGTCCCTGATTCTCACTATGTTTGTGTTGGTATCAATATTAATAATTGATTTAAAGTTGAACTAGGACAGGGCTAAATGTCCATAATACACTTTTCAGCACCATAAATAGGCGACCGTGAACGCTGGGAAGATGTTCACTGCGCCCTCAAGGGACGGCTGCTGATTGAAAAAAAAAAACAGAATAGCCGATAGATTCACTTTGACTTCGCCTCTAACATGTATTCGCCTTCTTTTATTTATTTCAGTAAACATTTAATATCTATATTACATTTTCTTAAAACAACAACTCATTAAATTAATCATAAAACTAAGTGGCTAATCCCACCTAAATTAAAGTGCCTTTTGCCTGAACATATTGTAAATGATTTGAATTTAAGAAATAATAAATAAGTTGTGAATGTAAATAGAAAATGTAACTTTTTAACCAAAAATAGTCAATGAAGAGAGTGTCTAGATTGTAAGCTGCGCGATAATTGTGGTGTCACAGCTAACGTGCCAAATAATACGAAGGCAAACAATACTTTTTGTTCCAGTTATGAATTTAGGGAGAAATATCTTCAACATTTCAAACGCAGCAGTCCCCTTGTGACAGACATCTGACAGACCGCAAGCCCGAACTGACAATGATACCCCGGGACAGATCGATTTATAAAGATTATTCTATTTCACTCTCTATATTTGGAACAAACTCTTTGCATCTCAATTTATAAGCTACTGTTTTCATTTTTAATTGTGCTCTTAAACTTTTGTCTATTTCTATGAAATCTTCGTCTGGTCTCTTATTAAAAGGTAAATGGCAGGAGCCCAAAGCTATATCGCTTGATATAAATAGAGCACATTACAAGTCCGTGCGCAGAATACATTGCTTTAGATATTCCCAATTTTTCTCTTTTTATCTCACATTCTGGCTGGTTATAGATTTACTATTATCATCCACATTGAATTATATTTATCATCTAAGTATTTCCTTTTAGACTTTTAATGCAATCATTAAATGTGTAATCGGACACCCTGCTGTTCATCAGTTCTATCATCCAAAAGTCTCTGGTGTCTTTGGTGTTATATAATTTGCAATAAAACAAATGTTTTTGTTAATCTCTTAGTAATTCGAATTACTTAGACATTGTCGTTATCCTTACGTGGAACTAAATTACTTAAGACAAACAAACAAATAAATAAAGAAACTTCTGAATCATTTTCCAATTTAATGTGACGTAGAAAATCTTTTCGAATATTTACACCTTTGTATATTCCGATGAACTGTATCCAGGTAACATCATGCTTTAATAAAACCGATGCCAAAGCTTATAAAGCTTAGCCGTCCGCTGTGAATAGCCTATTAAAAATAGCGCACCTCGATATTACCGGCCTGTATCGTATAACATTTTAGAGCTCGCAAGAGATGGGCTACTCTCAAATGATCGTTTAACTCTGAGTTATGTACGAAGCATCGCTGACCTATCCATTGCTGCACTTTGCATTTTGAGAATTTGATTTTAAAATACTTTCGCGAGTCAATAAAAAACCTTCGCTATTTGGTATTGCTGTACAAATTCCTAACATCACTAAAACTATTAGATATAGGAGTTTAATAAGTTGTATGAAGTAAAGAATTTCACTACTTCCAACTATTATCTATAAAAATGTCGACTCTATGACGTGTACTGCCTCTGGAATCCCACATCTGAGACCCCAAACGGTTGCCACAGCAAAAGCAACCTTTTCCTTTTGAGAATTATGTTGCTTTTTGTGTTGTAGTAGGGTTTTTTTTAATTTGAATCAAATTTAAACCGTATTCCATGGGGCGAAGTGCGAAGTTGTAATGCCGAGAGCGTCGACTCTCCAAGGAACAATTTGAAAGATGTCGCAAAGGCTTTCTTGGCGGAGTTTCGTGCTTTTGTTTTAAAATTGTGAATTATTCTTGTAATGTAAGAATCGTGTACTTGAATTACTCTTGTTTGCATACTATTTAGATTTTAATACTATTCACTTTAACGTCGGGAAATATTTGTACAACAATAACGTTTCTCGGATCTTTTTATGTTTTCCTTCCTCTATATTTCATATTCTGTTTTTACTTTAAGATTCTCTTGATGCCTATTTTTTTAAACAATTAATATATGATTGGAAGGATTCAGTTTTGTTTATTAGAACTAACGGCGCAGCGTTGATTACCCCTATATTATTTGGCACATTTGCAAATTCCATCAAATCTAATTGTTTCATTACGCAGTAGCCCTGATCGAAACCCAATTATTGCTCTTACATAACTCTCATATTAAACATTAAGTAGACTTATATATATTTATGAACACACATGGATACGATTAAAGTCATTGGTAATTGTAAAACTCTTCCAAATTACTATCTTCTTTACTGTCTTATTGAACAGCAAAATTATGTGCCCAAAGGATTTTCTTTTCAATTATATATAATTTATACGCGACGTTCAAAATAAATTATACTAGTATATAGGTTGAAATGCATAGGTAACATTAGCACTTAAACAGTTAATAAAGTTTTCTCAGTTTGTGCGGGAAACAGGAATGTTATTAAATTCTAGTAGTGAGACGTTGACTGAGCGCCTGTCTACTACCCGCGTAGCCCGAGAGCTGAACCAAATCAAAGCCAACTTGATCATGAATATTTCGAAAAATATACAAACTATATACACCTATGTTTTAGCATTTGATTATTAATTTCAAATGTTTAATTACGCACAGTTGCACTTTACAACGGTACTGTAGAACATACTTTACGATTTAAAGGCGTGGCAGAGAGTTTTTTGCCAGTTATTCCCGTCAGCTCTACGCCCTTTATTTGTAAACTTGCAGTAAATGTAATTGTAGAATAAAATTTATTTAACTTTGTATGAAAGTTATTTATTTTTATACTTTTAAATAACAACGAAATGCAAAATCACCAAGTTATTTTACAAATGTCCAACTGAATCCCCTTATATACAAAGTAATAAGAATTTCGTTAACCTTAAAATGGTGTCGGTCTCTTGATCCAGAGCAGTTCCCATCTGGCTCCTATCCAGCCCTCAGACGTTGCTAAGTCGCATTACGTCATCGTTCGCAACATCACCGTGTTAAAATGTACCTTTGGCATTTTACGCTAGACCTTTAGAGATATCTCAAAAATGTTTTATTGCTTCGTAAAATTTATATAAATTATGAACTGTGCTGACTATTATATATTATATATTATCCGTCAGAACTACGCTTCATTTACAAATAGTTCATTATTAGCTAAGGGTATTATTTGTAGGAGTAACTTGAGCTGATGCCGAGTTTAAGGTTACTTTATTGAAGCCAAACACTTTTTATTCATTTGGATCTTATACGGCTAGTTACAAAAATCGAACAGTGTTTAAAGCCTTTAATTGTGGAGATTCGCTATTGCGAATTGATTCTGTAAGATAGACAAACAAAGTTTCTGAGCAGTCACGATCGGGCTGTATCGATGTTATTTACCATTCAGTGGCCGTAAGTAAACTAAGTCAGGAAGATTGAGTTTAAATAGAAAAAGACCTCCTCAGAAATAAACATACATTTTGAGAAATGTGGTTTTCGTTGAGAAATCTTTTAAGTCCAAATAAAAACGATTGTTCGGTTACATTTATGATTACAAAAGAAACATTTTCCAGAAAGTGAAGAGTTTAAGTGAAAGCTTAAAATAGCGTTATCCTCTCAACTAAATAGTGGAACAAACTGGGGTTACGTGTAACGTTTCATTCAAATCCACTTAATTTACTGACCCCGCTTTTAGAAACACTTAGCAACAAAACTTCTCCTTATAAAGTAAATTTGTCTTTTATGAATACACTTTCAAAGTGTTATATTATAACTTTCAATAAGTGGGAGTCTTTTTTACACGAAAAACTATTTCTTGCGAGAAAAAATTATGTATAGGACATATTATGTAGATGCTACGGAGGAAGGGAAAATTTTCCGGTTTGAAAATGTGAAAAGTCCATGCGGTGTCACGTCATTGGAAGCATAAAAAGCAAAATAAAGAGACACGTCTTCACAAAGATTACAGAGCCATTAAGCGGTGATGTATGGACCAGTTGATTTATGTACTAGAAACTAGTCTTTTATTGTTACGTGAGTGCTCTCCACGCGATTAATGGCTGCGTTTGTTTAAACACCATGAATTACAAATGTCACTGAACCAATAGTTATTACCAACTTTTAAATGTACACGCATTTTATACCATTTCACACACTTTTAACCGTGTGTACTGTTATATTTTTCATAGTCTCCAAATATCTGCCTATTTCCAGTTTTATCGGTGAAGAACTAATGTGTTGGTTTTACAAACTTACCAATGTGGGCGGATAAAATTTTAAGAATACCCGTAAGACGACTGCGAGTATGTGATTTCTAACAGAACTGAAGACAAATATCGTTAGCTATTTGTTTATTGTTGTCTTATAGTCTTTATTAGCAAATAACTGTAGCGCTCTCAAATAGCAGTCTGAAATGTGGCTTTCTTTAAATTAAATAAAACGTCAGATCGATGTCACTTGACAAAACTTTATAGAAATCCACTCGCAGCAAAATTAATTATCTTGATCGGTTTCTTCAGCGTTTTTTTTTGCGAAAACCGATAAATTCGTGGTTGAAACTCGACAAATTACCATACATCAAATGTTAGATGAAACAGATTAAGGAGACTATGGTTTATGGTTTTTTTTAATTCGCTATAAGAACATTACAGTGATTTGAGTTAAAGTAACAAAGATAATAGAGTCATGTTGACTATGTCGCGTCCACTGAAATCTCCATTAGTAGTAACAATAAAAAGTTTATTACAACTAGTCGTACTCTTTGTACGAGTTGAATAAAATATTTACGACATACGAGCCTGTTACGACTCGGTGACACGCTTTAATAAATCATCATCCGTTTATGGCCGTTATTATTTTATTGCAGGCCATGACGCTTTGTCAATTATAACAACTTTGTGTTTGACTTGGAGCAAGCTTTTGCAGAAGCTTTTATTACATACAATCAAGCGATTAGTGTCTGTATGTCTGTAACATTTACGTTAGAAAAATGTTTTTAAATACACATTTACTATCAGCTCAATAGCCAAATAGTATTCGTTTCAGGAAAATATATATTTTTTTAAAATATGCCAGTAATTAAATTAAAGCTCGGTGGCTATATATTTGCTTTTTAGAAGAAGAGAAGTCTAGATCACGTAATATTTACATCCATTCTGCAATATCTTCGCACCATGAATATTTAATTTTTTTTTTTAATTTCACTTTCAAGTGAGGTTCTAGTTTTTGAAAGTTCAGGTCGAGATATTTAAGATTTTCATCAGCAAAGCCAGCTCGCGGCGGCCTAGTTCTCGTTTGTGGCGACAATCAGAGCGTGATGCGCGGAAGAGTTAATACTAACGCCTCAAACGCGACAAATGCCACAATATTAATTACTCGTAGTTTCACGAAAATTGTACACAAACAGTCGTTTGGTCGGCTTAAAATCACGTAATATTCGACGGAGCTGAGGGACGTATAGGTAATAATTAAAACTTGATACTTTGTGTTTTATCTTGGCCTCGTGGGATAAAGTTCAAAAAGATCCATCACAAAGTTGGCGATATGAAATTCAAGAGCGGTCCATCAAAGGGTGGCGAGGCGCGGACGCTATCGGCCCAAAGTTAAATTGATAAATTTTTAATAATGTTTGCGACTTTTTCCATTCGAAAGTATCAAGGAGAATACAGAAGGGAAACTGTTGCTTTGCATAACTGACAATTCAAGGATATGACAAAGGTTTTATAGATATCTAATAATGGTATGAGTACCATAGACAAAGCGCACACTAGATATGTCTAGTGTATATTTAATAAGATCTAAAAAGCTTGTTTTTCAAGTATACACGACAGAATCGTTCTTGATCTAATAACATGCTCCACCTCTGAATATTCAAAGCGTGAGCCAGCCAGTTGGCACATAAATCTGCATTCATGTTGTACACGATACAAAAGTTAACGATAGAAGTTGGATAATGCGCCTAATAACCAGTGATTACTGTGATTGTTGAACAATTTCGGCGTCTAATAGTACCGGAGCACACCATAATCCCATAAACATTATGACTTTCGTAAGCTAAGTTGTTTCAGGCTTTGCTGTGATATTATATTAAACAATAGCTAGTCTCAATTCAACATAAATTTCTAATTATTTAATGGAGAACGTGTCTTGACCATTTTCTATGAAAATGTGGAAAAAACTATGTAATCTTCATTTATTACTTTCACAATAACATAGTTTACAATATTATCAGCCTTTCTTGAGTTATAAATCGTATAACTAACAGACTTCTTTTTAAATATAGATATTATAAGCTTGTCTTGCTTTATATAAAATCGGTACCGTACTTCTATATTCATTTTGAGGTGGTAAGAAGAATTCTACATTGCAATGTGTACCCTAGGAAATATATTAGATTTATACATTAATAAAATGCATCAAATTCATATTGCTACTGGTGCGAAGTGGCCGCGATGTGAATAAACCTATAGACGATATATTGCGCGGTCGCCGCAACCAATTTTAGTTTCGTGAAGTATTGCGATAGCACGCCAATAGAAATCGACCCCTCGATTTCACTTAAGGACCGCAGAAATATCCATTCGCTGAGACTATCTATTTACGATTACAAGACTATCTGGGCAAATGTTTGCTGAATTTGATCTGAAGGTAAAAGGGAGTCACCAGCCCTCAGAAAGCAACCTCCTCAATGTCTTATACAGCTTTTTCTTACTCAGTAAAGCTTTTTGTTTTAAGTACGTTGTTAAATCTAACCAGCTGATAAACACACCTATGACATCTCCTAGTTATCTTTCATAACAATATTGTATTATCGGAAGCTGTATCAACAAATCCATATTATTACATACATATTTAATGTCCCCTTTATAGTTGGGATAAAGGCATCGTGATTGGGCCATTATCTGCCGTACGCGATAATAATCTTTATGTTCTTCGGATTAGGGACGATTACATTTTTATAGGACCCTGATCAGGAGCTGAGTGGATGACAGTTTTATAGAGTTTTAAATATTCAGTTGGACTTTAATTAACGTAAAGTAACTTTATTTTTAGTTTATTTGTCACGGCTTCCCAATAGTCTTTATATAATTACAAGTCCATTGTATGAGGATAATATACCAAGTAAAGTAATATTCGTGCAGCACAAAGGTCTTTATTTAAAGATTACATCCTCATTGAGGCGTTAATGTAAATCTAATGTGAGTGAAATCGCGGGTTGAGCCTAGTTGCCATAAACAGTATTCCAAGTTAATGACCACGAAAGTCTGCAGCCCACGAACGCTTATCTTGGGGCTATCAACGGATTCGCGAAATAATTTTCCTTTTTCGCGCTGAAAATGTTTTCCTCATTTTATTTGAACTGTCATTGGCGTGTTGAAGCAAACGTGGATTTTTTTTAAATTGTTTTAAGCATATATTCAGTATTATTTTATAAATTGCTTTGTAAATCTGTTAACCTCACGATCGGTTGATGTTTACGAGTGGCGACAAGAGCTAATCATGCAACCACTCTGTGTTTAAGGCAAAGTAATTAAAAACTATACATTTCGATAGATATTCCTATGCTACAACCTTTTTAATTTTATATATTATTAAGAACGGTGTGAAATATAGTTTCTTACTTTGTCCCAGGACAAGAGTTTTACATAATGCAAATAGATTTGTCATTTTCCTCGCTTCGCAAATTCAAAAAACGCTTAACCTATATTACATCTTTCGGTAATTTGCATTATGAGATAAAAAACGTCCCAAAATGATTTAACGTAATTTATTATATTTTGTTAGAAGTGTATATATATGTATATAGTCATAAAAAAATCATAAAAGTATTCATATTATTCCAAAAAGACAGACAACTAGACACATCACGTTTTTTGAATTTGAAAGTCTGATCGCTGGCAAAATAAACTTGTGTTGTTTGTTTGTGATTCCGTTTTTAAGTTTAAACATATCATAAATTCTTAAAAACAAAGCTTTGTTCTATCTGTAAACGAATATCGAGGCATTTCCTAGTCTGGTATGCAGAGTAGTAGAATACAATTGGGATGAAGCGAATGAAAAAGACAAATGGAATTATTTAAAATGTTTATTTATTCCGTTCTTAAAATTACGATATTTACAAAATACAAAAGAAAATGAATATTGTGACGAGTAACATTCGCTTAACGTACACACGTACAAATGAGCCCGTACATAACTGACTACTCAGGAACATAGCTATTTACGACCATCTACAGCTATATTAGTTATTTTACTTTACAAGATTTTATTATGGAAAGAGGAGTTTAGACGCGTCTTAAATTACGCTTCGCTCAAGAATTTAATTTGGAGCTGTTTACGTCAAAACCTTTTTTTCTCATTAAGTGTACACAATGCCAAACTGAAATGATTGGTTGGTATTTGGTTGATTGAAGCGTATTTTAAAACTACTTAATGTTAACAGAATGGTTAAAAGATGAATTTATGAAAACAGTCGATAGAATTTTAATAATTGTTTAATTTATTTGTCTTTATACCCTAATTATATTACGGAGGTCTCCTTTTTAAGTTTGTCCTCGATTCAAAAATCGCGATTGAAAAGTTTATTATAGAAAACGTAGTCACCCCTCGCGGAGCACTTTTCTTTTAAAAAGCCTGTAATAAGAGCCGCAACCGTACCTCGGTATTAATGAGAAATCTTTGCAAATCTGGCACATTGTTGATCTTTTGTCTCCTGTCTTTATTTACGAGAGACAATGGCCGACGTCACAGTGCAAGTGCAGTTTGACTCTCGTCATTTTTTTATCCTCTCCTACTTTCAGTTTGAAAGTTACAAACGTAGTTTTAACCTCTAAGGTTAAGGGAGACCTCACTCACATTCACCTAGTAAATAATGTTCTAAGAACAACATAAATATCTCAACTGCAACTACTAACCGATAATAAATGTATTTACAACAATAATTATGTACAACGCATTAATCTAATTTACGTTCTTATGTTATATACACGCTGGCAATTTACAAATTCGTAGTGGAATGTAAACTTGTGAATTAAGAAGCGACCTCCGCGAAACTTTATTAGATTCAAAGCTTCGTTTGTGGCCACAAATATTTCGTAATGATTTCATCTATGACTCGTTACGTATTAAGGCTGAGATCACTGTTTACTTTTAGTGCGTTTTTCTTATATAAATTGGAAACATCGGTTTCAATAACAACGTAAAATAATATCACATACAGTCAGTACTTAGAGTAGTTAATAAATAAGAACTTTATAAACATTTACAATGGTTTGATTTATCGGTTTGTAACAGTGTAAAGAATAAGACGTGATTACAAAAATATAATTAAAATTGTGAAACGGATCGTAATTTCTCTGAATCACGTCTGCAACATCTATGTGACACAACAATTTTGTCCTACAGCTCGTTAATTCATTTGTTTTCATGCATTATATTTCTTCGATTTTTTATTTATAAATAGTTAACAAAACAATTTAAAACGCCATTTTAATAAAATAACGAGCTTTACGGTGGATAGTAATCAATTTTAAATATAAGATCAATTGAATGTAGAATTTCTCGTTTTTATACTAGTATTTCTAACGTATTTCAATTTTTTCTAATAAAATCACGTCAAGCTGAGACGAAAATTTTGTTCTGTTTCAAAATCAATGAGAAGATAATATTAATTATATTTGCTCCAATATCATAATGTATATTGTTGATATCATAGGGTGTAATACTACAACAGATTCAGACGAATCGTTCAGTTTAGAAAAGCTTTCTATTTCGCATTTTCACACACAATTTCTCTATCAAACAAGAGAATGTTGGTTTTTTAAAACAAAGTAAATGTCACAAAATTTTCATCTCAAATAATGAGTGGGAAGGGTGATCATCTGCCAGCCATCGAAGACAGCAGGTAGGTGAGAAGGGCGCAGCTCAGCTGAGATGTGAGGTAGGTCGCTCGGTTGCTGGTCTGCATTGCGGCCGGATGCTCACCTGACAAAAGGATCCATCATTACCATCACTGTTCGACAATTTCTTAAATACATTTCTAAAAGAAAGGGTTATCTATAAAAAAATATTATGAAGAGAACGTCCGCCTGCGAAAGCAAAATCCCATAATTAATCATAAAGTAATTGTAACTTATATTAATAATTAATAGCGTAACGTTCAATTATCCAGAAATAATAACGGTAATTAAACTAATAAGCTTCAATGCTTTAGCGAACACAAATGTAATAGAACAATTATAATAATGCCGAAACAAATATGGGCGTGTTAATGGAAAACAGATACAATTTCGCACGTTAATATGGCTTAACGCATTGTACTGAATTATTATTATTCTCGTTGTATTGGATTATATCTCCAGCACAAAATGCAACTAATATCAATGATTTGCTAACTTATAAAGAAACGTAATCCATTATTGAATGTAAAAATGCTTCGATATTTAAATAAACACGAGCTTTCAATTCAATTAAAGCCTTTAAGACTTGCAGACTTGTTCACGCGCGTTCTGCTTTAGCAGTTATATTGAGTATTTGATTTCTTTTAAAATTCCATTTATTTTATTACCATTGAGCACGTGAACGGAAACAGAGGCTGGGTACGCGTTGTTAGGAACGCACGTGTAGTTCCCCGAGTCCGTTAGCGCGGCCTTGGTCACCAACAGCTTGCTGGTTGTACCGCCTTCCGTCTTCTCTGTCTCCAGGCTAATACCTCCCCGAGGGGAATCGAAATCTACCACAGAATTACCGTGGTACCTATAAATTGAATAAGAAACATGACTTTGGAATTATCTGGAGCGTAATAATGTATTGTGCGGAAAGGAAGCAGAACTGCCCGTGACAACGTCTTTGAAAAATCGCCAGCCCCCTTTTAGATGTTATCAGAAAATTCATAAATATTTTAACAAAACCTTCACCGGGTTATTATCCTGTCGTGAAGGTTTTCAGAGAGCTTTATAAATACAAATTGGCTTAGATAAATTATCTTCGCAATCCTCAGGGAGTGGCTTATCGAATTTAATCAGAAGTAGGAAAGCTTTTCTTATTCCAAATTAACCTTATTTTATCATAGCAAAATGTCAGTAATTATGAATAACGGAGATTAATGACTCTCTGATTTGTATGATTATATATATCGATAAGTTTGAATTGAGCTTCTGTAATAGAAATATGAATTGAACCACAGAGGATGTACTCACCACAATACAGAAGCACTGGATGGGGGCGAGGAGTGTACATTGACAGAGCAGGTCAGCGATATCGTGCTGCCTTTCTTTACGTAAACGTCTTGTGAACCCCAGATTGTGGCCGCGGCAGCTGGACAAGGAGACATTTCAATTTAACAATATCCAAAATTATTTATTCATGAATTCTAGGTATTCATCCAAAACATATTAATGATACATTTGAAATCTCCAAATACCATTCACAAAGTCAAAGCTTTGAGAAAATATCAATTCAATCGTTATATTTATTTTAATAATTTTCCTACGTAACTGTAGTAATCCTATTAACGCGTTCTTTCATTAAAAAAAACATCAAACGATTCATTATTACCATCAAAATGTAGCTTTTCCGCATTTGTTAATTTTGAATACTTTTGGGCTTAACTACGTAGATTAGTCAACTAAATATTCATATAAAAATTATTAAAGAATTAAGTTTTATATCGCTAGTAAACACCTATTCCCTTGGACTTACGGAAGCTCTAAATAAAAGTAAAACATACATACATTCAACTTAAACGAAGCCTTCTTTTGTTATAAAGGAGAGAATCATGCAGTGTACTGAATAATGTTACCATCAAAAAAGCAACGAAGCGAAACCCAAATAGTGTTGTATTGCATGAATAAAATGGCCGTAGCATTAAATAAGTTTTACAGAAAATAAACTGAATTCATGTTTGAATAGTTTGTTTAATTATTAACTATCCTGAGAGAAGTTTTAAATGATTATTATAAGCAGTGTTTATTTATTTGGGATTCGCTCTCGTATTGTAATTAGGAATGAGGAGTACCTGAGGATCGGGGCGGAGGCTGGGGCGCGGGGGTGTAGGACTCATCTGCAATGCACAACACAACAGCTTAGGACTAGGAGCAGCGGTGCGCTAGTAGTTTTAAAATCAAACATATACTTTATAACCAGTATGGCTTGCACAACACTGGTTTTAAAATGACATTTTTAAATGTTCGTATTTACATTTGTTTTGATGAAATTAAAAGAGAGTTCTATAACGCATTGATAATTAACAAGACATGACGTTAACAGTCCATTTGTTTTTGTTGCTCGAGTACGCTTCGTTCCCGCATGAAACATGTCGGCCTAAGTAAAAGCGGCGCATTTGATGATACGTGATAAAGAGCAGAATAATAGCATGTAATGTAACTCATAACTTTTATATACGTATGAAATATATGCACATTTAGCCGAGGTCGGTTATTTTTCAGCGTAACAAGCGCTGTAATTGGCCGGGAACAGAATTTGAGAAGCGCTTGATGTATTATGTTGAGCGCTGGCGTGCGGCTCGCTTTACAAATTGCGGTTGGATAATAAATGACGAATATAAAAACTATGTTATTTCCCCGACGTTTCAGTAAAATTATTTTGAAACAAAACTCTTTGAGCGAGTCATCAATCGGCAGATGCGGGAAAGTATCGGTTTTCAAGTTTCTAATGGCATCGCTCACATTGTGCACCTCAGCCTATGCACTCTCACAAATCAAACAGGTTTTCATTAGAAAACATTTCGAATCCCGAAGTATTGGAGCTTACGCTTTAAAGCTACGTATTTGATATAAAATGATACAATAAACACTTTGGTTAGTCACTTTAAAGACCAATTAATTTTTACTCTCAACTTTGAAGCGACCCTTTAATTATTCAAGCACAATTTCAAGCTTCGCGTCGAGTCTGTTTAATTTTAAACTGTTGTGATCTTTGATCATTATTATTTGTAGGTTTCTTTATTAAAAATACAAATATTCCACCCCAATAAATATCTCGCTAATTGTATTCCAAAGTATAATTCATTTTCTAGAATAATCATTGAAGCAAAAAAGTGTTTTCTTAAATGGATTCCATAAGAAACGTAATATTATGCTTCTATAAGTTGGAGCGGGCGTAAATCGCGGAGGATGCCAAGTATCTGTTGGTGACACGAGTTAGTCTACGCCGAAATCTGGACCTGGCCGTCGCTTACTTAATGGGCTAGTTTGGTGCCTTCAGACTAGCAACTAGAATATCTATACACTGTGTTGTGTTTCAATTGAGTCATAATTATATTTGTATCTCTCAAAGCGAGAATCAATTAAAGAATTCACAAAAAAGGAGAAACAAATTCAAAAGTATTTTTATTCACATAGGTAACTATGGTACACTTATGAATAGTCAAAAAAACAAAATGTTATAAAAAAATTCGACTCAAAACTTCGACATTTCGTGCCAGTTCCTAAATGAAGGGCGTAGAGTAAACGAGAAGAACTGGCAAGAAACTCTCCGCCACCCCTTTAAATCGCGAATAATGTTTCACAAGACGGTTGTAAAGATCTACAACCATTACACCATGTACCAGCAAATGCGTCAGTATCTATATTAAATAAAAACAATAAAAAAATAACCTTTACTATCAATGGTGGGCAAAGCGGAATAGCGAAATCTTTTATAGTCTTTATTTAATATGGTTTTGTATTCGTGCCTATAGTGTCAGTTTTCTTATAAAAAGTTCATCCGCCGAAAGAAAAAAAAAATGTTCAGTGTTAGTCTTGATCCATCCATTTCCTGTTCATTCCGGTTCAATTCTCGGGGCCATTTCCCTATCTGCATCCTAGAAATTGCTTTGTGGAAGCTTTGAGCCGTTTCCAGCGGTCATTTATTGTTTCAATAATAAATGTATGTTTCGTTAGAGCATCAAGATACAAGGGATTTAAAGAATGAGCAACATATTTGGTCATACATCATGAGTACGCGCGTTGGCGTGGGCCCAGCACGATACAGGACTTAGAGTAATGGCCCGTAGTTTGTATCGTGGCATTAGCCTCCCCTAATATGACGAGAGATGAATGCCAGATTACATCTATCCCACTTTTCATATTATTCACTTGCAGACCTCGCATACAGAGTCGGCTTGGCGAAATCGCTTTGATTACTTCCCCCCCCCCCCACTATCTGGTGTCGCATATGACTGAAGCCTGAACTACAATTCCTACGTAATAAATGTGCGAAAGATATAGCAGTTACGGTGGCCATTAACTCGAAGCGATATCACGTACGCTACGTGCCCAATACGCTCATCCCAATTTCTGCTATCTTTGACTTTCCTATAATACCTCGACTATATAGATATCAACGTTACACCAAGATATTAACTTATCTAAAATAGACAGCTCCGACCTTTCAAATCGCAATTTAACGTAAAACGTACAATTCTCAAGTTCCAAATGTTTAAAATTAAATAAAAAATTACCTTCAACACTTAACATAACGGCCATGTTAATTTTAGGCTCGGTATTAATTTGACATTCGTAGACGCCCGCATCCCGGGGCTGGACGTAGTCAATCTTCAGGTCCCAGTCGTCCGAGGGTTCGGGATGTAGGACACTGAACCTTGCATCTCCAGTGTACGTGAAGATGTGAGATGTCAGGATGTGCAGGTCACGTTTTCTCATCCAGGACACCTAAGAAACAGGCGAAGTTTTTCTTGTTGTTAGACAAAAATTAATTAAAGGGAAGTTAATACATGAAATTGGGAATTTTTCCCATACTTTTTTAATTTGCGGAAGGCGATCGCAACATCAATAAACAGAAATTAGTTAAAACGAGTTAGTTTTAACGATTTATTTACTTAGAGCGTACTTCATAAATCTACTTACGAGATTTATGACGTGCTCTTGATTAAAATTACGACAATAAACGCCAAATTATACTTTTAATCCGAAGCCTTGGAGGAATTACGAAAATAAATTCTTTCTTTTGTTAGGTTTTTGTTTTCTATGTAATTAGTGGGGGCCGAGTTGTAATTAAGCAAAATGGCGGATCCTTTGCAGCCTTTAAAATTATAAAATTATAAACGAGTCGTAGGGTGCATTTGAAGAGTGAATGCTCAGTAGATAGCTTCATTATTTACATTGTAAGTTATTTTATGCTCTCAATAGTCAATACAAAAGAAATGCAGAAATGTTTTTGAAATAAGATACACGATCGGTTACATTTGTAAGACAGAATAATTTTGTTATTTATTTAGAGAAATGATCCAATCTTTTGAGGCCGGCGAAAGTAAATCTACTTTGGATCTCCTTTCCTAGCTATTTCGTGCAGCCATTTGCCCTTTACGTCACGGCTCCATCTATAACACTATAGTGATATTCGAGCCGTCAGGGCGATATTATAGGGGTGTTGATCCCTTCGCCATTAATATGGCGGTCAGCAGAGCGGGGAAGGTTCGACAGTGAAAAATGATATTGTACTCTGCAGGTGGAGATAAGAAAAGGGCTTGACAAGTTCTTGTAACGGTTTCTGACGCGATGCTGCTCACTGACGGGGTTTCTTGTGACATTTTTTTTGTCTCTTGTGTATTATTACTGAGGTGTAAATTGTAAATTTGTTAGTTACGTTTGTAATGATTTTACCAAAATACTTAGCAATTAAAAGGGACGGCGTAAAGCTTCTTAACAGCTTTTCTTGTCCGTTATGTGCCCTTTATTAGGAAAGGCAGTAAAAGTCCATTCAGAGTATAATAAACGAAGTTCGAATAATAAGTATTAGAACACCACGCAACATTATAAAGTAGTATAACAATATAACATTTGAATTACGCCAAATAGACATAGAGGATATTACGATGTCAAGGTTTTGAAATCCTGTCTATGTAACACTAGCAGTAATTAATAGAAATGAAAATGTTAAAAAAATATATTACTAATAAACTATAAACTTGTGGAGAAATTGATTCGAGTATAAGTGATAACATTATGTATGCCTACATTTATGAATTGTCGCATGTATAAGTATTTTTTTTAAGACGTGGCAGCATGTCTTTCTGTGCCCAGGTGTAACCTCTAGTTGCATTGGAAATGAGAGAGTTTTTATGCTATTACATTCACCCTAATTACTTTAAATGATAAATTATAACAAAAATGTGAATGATAATTTTAAGTGTTCTTATAAAAAAATTAAAATGAATTTGTGTGAAAGGCAAGATTAAGACTATCCGACAATATTTTTTTGTCACTTTCTTTCGTCGGTAAACTGAATGGCAGAGGTCTACCGTCTTAACGTGTTTTTAAATGAATTATGTTCTCAAATAGGTATACCAGACCACACCAAGTTATATTTCTATATAAACTTAATCAAAACGAGGTGTCACTGTGTCAGGAATAATAGAGCTTTGTCAGAACAGTTCCAATGTATCAGATTTGATGTAAACTTGAATTAGATTTTAGTGCACAAGCAAATCCAAAGACGCCAATAGAGATTTCCATTTAGATCCGCTGAAGCCTTTACCATGAAACTGTAAACTGATGTTAAAGTACATTTCATACTATCTATTATATACTTTTAGTTATAATTGCTAACTATAGATATAATTTATATGAGATATGACCAAAAGTTACTTATGTAGAATTTAATTAACCATAAACTTTTTAAAAGTTATGTGCGCCTGTGGTAATATAAAGTTTTTTTATATAGAAATCTTATATTTACTAACGGTTCTATTCCCTATGTGCTTCGCACGGCACCGTAGCACTGCGGACTCGCCGACCACGGTGGAAACATTCCTCGGTGACACATCATCGAAGTATGGCCTCTCCGTTCTGTCAACGCCGCTCACTGCTGGCAGACCACCCAGACCTGATAAAAAACGGAATATTTATCAATTACCAAATTCATTTGACTTTGTAATACATTTTCTAAAGGCTTAACAAATTCAATATTCATTATACAATATTTTCTAAGTTAGCTTTACCGAAAGATCTATTTTAGTTCACTAATTACTGCTTGCATTATATTTAAGCCCCTATTAAAATTAGGAGACGTCATCGCTCACGAGCCCGTTATTGAACTGCCCCGTAGAGGTCAGAAAGGGTCGCGTGCTGAGTTCAATACATATTAACGAGATCTACAATAAACATGATTATGCCTCGGTTCGATGAACCAATAAGGCTTACACTGCAAACAAGAAACCCGATGTTCGATTTCGCCTCCTGTTCACATTTCATCATATTATTTAATTTAATTTATACATTACATATATTGTCCCCGCAGTGACGTCATATTCTCAGAATACCCAATTTTATGTTAATAAGTAATTGTTACTATGTCAAGTAATTAGAATAATTATGACGTTTTATCACGATAAAAACCAATTTGGTTTCGGTATTCATAACGTTAAAACCTTGGGAATGTGTTAACTCAACGTTCAAGGGATCGTTATAAGTACTTTTAATGAAATATACCAATCAAGTCTGTCCATCAGTCATTGGTCTTGGCCAGTTTACTTGTTTGACATTGTTTTCTTCAGGGCGGAGTGTTTAGTAGCACACTTAATAGAAATAATCCCACAGCACTGTTCATAAAATCACAATGATTTGCTATCTTCCGTTAGTAAATAATTTTGTTTATAGCAATTGTACATCGATACAAATTTTAGTACATATTAAAACCGCAGGTATTTCGAGCATATTCTTTGAACGACGTAAGCACGACGTAAGACTTCAAAAAAACGTCGTCCGAATATTTGTAAAGGGGTCGGTGCAAGTATTTGTGTGAAAACATTTGTGTCGTGTTCCAGAATGTTACGATACAGTTGTACAGCTGTCCCGTCACCAGTTCCGGCTTGCGAAGCCTCGCGTGTTGCGACATTCCAAAAAAATAAACGTTCTAGTGCTACTTGGCAATTTCTTGCTGTTTCTTGGTCTGACAGCTTAAGCTTCACCGTAAATGCTAAAATAGCACATGAGAAGCACAGTATTAAGTTATGCAGGAACGAAAACATTATTTTAATTTTTCAAGTAAAAATATAACCGGAAGTTATAATTGTGTTCAAGTGTTGAAGCGAGTTTCAACTAAAAAAAGGTGAAACGCTCAAAGCTTAGTGTTTCTGTAACGATTTGCAAGTGGCACTTTTTGGAGCATTAATCTAAATTCAGGTCGCGACGCGACACATTGTAGGAGAAATAAATATATAAATAAATATGCGGTGTTGTCCGCTTCGCTACGTGACCCGCATCGTGCGCCCGCACCGCCGAGCAGATCGCACGCCGTGGGTTTTCGGCATTTCCTTCAACGTTTTGTTGCGACAGAATGGGGAAATGAATATTTGGCTCAAGCCGTATTCTTATATTTCAAATGCGAACAGATATTTCTTTATTATAAACTTTGGCTTGAGGCAACTTTGACAGTAATTACAATTCATCATAACAAACCACAGAGATCGTTTGACGGCGAGATTTCATTCCGACCACTATGATACACTTGAAGTGACTGTAGAGGCAATAAAGGCTACCACGGCCAATCTTTAGATTATTTCCAGGAAAAAACCAATTTCAGCGGAGATAGTGAGAATGTTTACTTTGACACCAGACTTATTGAGTGTCTGGAAGATGGAGCTACGAATCTGCATAGAGACGTACGTTATTAATATGTCAGAATAGTGAATTTGGGTCTACATCACACGTCGCAAAAGCCGCTTTCAATCTATTACAATGAAATATTAATTATCAGGGAGGCAGGGGACTCCCATTCATTTGGAATAATATTTTTTTTCCGATGTCACAAGTCATAACACAAATAAATGTGAATATTCGTGATGACGAGTTACATCAAATTATAAACCTTATTCCGAAGTGCGATCGTATTTGGTAAAAAGGAAATTAAAACGTAATTGCGTCAAAGAGGAATTTAAATGTAGCAAAAAAATCCCACATGAGTCAGGTATCTCTTTATGAAATAAAATATGTGGAATTCAATTAGAGCTCGCCTTTTTGGAGCTGGATTTACATCACACACGACTACAACCTTCGTAAATAATATTTAGCATTAAAGAGACTCGCAAATATATGTACCAGTGAAACAATGTTTTCTCTAACTCCAGCTAAGCTTCAACTCATAGAACTGCTTCTTATCAAACATGTAATATATTTCAATGATAAACTAAACATTTCACAGATTGATAATAGGATAAAGTAGTTCGCTCAGATTCATTCGTATCAGACAACAAATTAATCCATTGAGGTTATGTTATAAAGCCGAGTATAATCCGAGACGAGTCATAAACTATGTGGTAATAACCTGAGTTATGGCCGTAACACTCCACATTGTGGCCCCACTGCGAGAGAAGTTCGGTGGAAAGCATTGTCAAGTAGTCGCGATCGCTGCAAAACATGTTTATATGTAAGCTTTGATCTAGTTTCAAATGGAACTAAAACTTTTGTTAAATACTTTATGCCTTTCATGTACACAGTTCAACAAAGACACTATATAATTAATACAAAGAAGTTCCACTTAAAACGAAGTGTAATCTACATAATAAAAGGGCGCAGTGCTAATTAGGCCTCAGTACACTAGCCGTGGTCATCCAGACGTGACCTCACGACCACAGCACTGATTTTCAGCGAGGATGATAATTCAAAAAAAAGATGTAAATATATAAAGTGTATGATTTTTAATAGCATCAACACGGTTAGCACTTCACTCGAAGTGAACCGCCTGCTCGTTTGCCTCATTTTACATAAATAAAATTAAGAAGTTGACATTGTAATAAAATTGTCTCCCAAAATTGGACGCACTTACTCTTGAAGCGATATTAATTTGGGCAATTTTCAACGTACATTACGCACGGAAGTGCTTACAAAAGTGTCTTCAAGTCGGACAATGGCCCTGGCTTGCTCTCAACTACTATAAATCTTGCCTAATGGCTCTTCGGTAGCTATTGAGGTACGACTGATTTCATATCTGTTAATCTGTTTGAGTGCAAACCCTGATATTTATGCTCCATTTATCACGAAGCCTTTAAATTCAATTTAATCTATTACACGTGTCAAAAATTATTATGAAATAAACTTCAAGCCTTAACATTAAGCCACTCAAGATAGACGTGTAATTTATAGTTAAAATTGCCTGTTAATACATAACACCGTAATACATAACACGTATTAAGGGAATATTAAGGCGCACAGAATAGCTCTGTGAGAGTTCAAAACGCTTTTAGGTTCCCGCATAACACTTCGCTTTACATAAGGTTAGTAAATATAATAAGACACTTATATATGAACTTGTAATACATAAGACGCTCATTTGTTATCCTATTACAATTGATTTCAAAGTATATACTTTTCCCCTAATATAATATCCATTGTTCTGATCGCCAACAAGCCGTATCGCCGTTAGTCCGACGACCCGACTGACAAACGGCACGAAACAAACAAAATAACTAGATAAAAAACTATTTAGGGCCTTTATTGGCCATAAAGATGCCCCTTGTTTATAGTTCAGGCAGGGGCCGAGGTGTGATTAACTTCGTGACAAGTTCATTTAAAGTCGCCTCGGAGTTTCCGGTGCTGTGGTCGGGAGCGAACACAGTCTAAGTTTCACGAACTATTATTATTACACAATAGTTTGAGGTCAGCGATAGTCTAACTCCGGGAGTATCGCTGACAACCGGAACTGGAAAAAATACGAATTTTCAAGTGATGACCGCCACACAGCTACGTACATTAAGCTAAAAGTTTTATTATGCCTACTAAACAATATAAAAAATAAAAGAGATTGCATTTAAAATAAAGGAAACGTAAGAAAATTAGCTTCAACACATTTCCCAAATAAGTTGAAAGTAAAACACCCCGCCGGAGTTGTGTAACTTAATTTGAGCACCATTAACAACTAATGGGCCGCCACTTATCGCTTCTGACGCGATTACCTCGTCATTTTACGAAATAGCTAACGACTGTAGTGGATCACATGAAAAATTCTCAAACACAGCTTTTAATGGAACTAATTGTTTTCCATTATAATTGTGCGGTGTTTTATTGATCGCAAAACAAATTATGTTACATTAAAACAATGTACAAGCGTCATGAGGTTTAACATAATAGACTTAATTAATAACGGCTAGGCTTAGCGCAAACATAATGCCGATCTCATGAGCCGAAATTAAGCCAGATAAACTTGTCGTAATCGATTAAGCCTGGCTTTGCCCCCAATCTATTACTTGTTACTTAATTTATATTACTCCTTAATAATAAGTCCAATTCGGCCGAGGTCGCTCATATTTCTGTCGTACTTATTTATTAATTCAATTAATAAACGTGAAGTTTCTCTACACTTAATTGAAATACTCAGACAACAAATTTATTGTGTCATGAATATGTCTCTTAATTCTGATAGCTAGTTTAAATCCCGTTCTCGGTTCACTAAGAAAAGCAAAGATGAAAAGGAAAACGGAAAATTAATCTTTTTAAAAATAAACTTGTTTATGCAATAATCATTAGTCAAGTTGAGCCGACTGCAAGTTTCGTCAAGTTTTTTCAGCGTCTTCGGGCGCTTCGATGAATCTCATGTTTTGCACTTCAACTGTAGCTCGTTAGCACTTGTAATACAATTATTTGTTTTTATGTTTGAGTGCAATTATTTAACAAGTATCGTTAAGAAAAATGGCTGTATTCAAGTTTCACACTTTTCCGCGTTCCGCAAATTTAATGGTTTTCCCCCCTAACTCTGGCTTGGTCAGCGAGTTGATTGTCGTTACTGTCAGGACGCGTCATTCCCTGCGTTGCCTTCAAGTGGAAAGTTAACAAAAGTACATTCCCGTTTATTGCGTACTCCTAAGTGTACCATAGATCTGGGCGAATGGCCAGTCTCGTTGTTCGCCGGCGTGTGACTGCGCAGTAATCGCTAAACTTTCCAAATAAACATTTTATTTCAATTTTTACGACGCATTTAGTGGATATTATTGCCACTGTCGCGCTACGATTATCAATTTGATGTTCTGTTCTCTGCAGATTATAGCGGCGTCCTTTTGTCTGGCTAGAAATTGCATCCGACAATAATCTGACTTGAATTATCAAAAAGTTCAAATAAATAATTCTGATGTGTACAGTCCATTAAATTCGTTAAGAACTCTATCGAAAATATGCTGAACTAAACACATTAAGGCTTAATTAAAGCGTAATCGAGACAGGCGCAACACAATAACATAAGGCGGTCTAGACACGAGCCCAGTCTAAACACGGGCAAACAGAGACTCACAATTAACCTTTAAAAAGGTTTAGGCTTGTGTAAATACATCCGAAGAAAAACTCATTTCAGATATTAAAATGAAGCGAGTGCTTCACACAAAAACGGAATTGGTCCATTTTGGCTTGGAAGTAATAATAATAATTTGTATCTTACACATTAAGAGGTGGAAAAACAGTTACTTTTGACTTGTTAACTTTTAATTGGGTTTTAAACATTACGTCGCGCAGCTTTGAGGCCATTTAGAAAGTTAGTCTCTTACTCTAGATGGTTTTGTAAGCTCACCTCTACTATCCTATATATATGTATTGTGTTATCGTGTTGCAATAATGAATTAAAACATTTGACTGGTCCAAAGGCACTGATATTTATATTGTCAGTCGCGAATGATGATTATGAGGCGAACCGACCATCGTTCGACCGCGGTTTAGCATACCAATCTAAATGCAATTAGTTTTATCGCATTATTAGTGGTCAGGCTCATTATTGTTTTCCATCGGGTTTATTTTTCGTTAAGTTTGTTAAGCGAAGCAATGCTTTAATCACACTCCTATTATTTGAAGTGAGAAAAAAAACATTTGAGCAAAAATGTCATATAAAATAAGTTAACAGAGTCGTATTTTAAAAATATTTTTCCAAAGAACCCTCTTACGTCCGATGAATAGGCAAAAAAATATTCAAAGGTATTATGGAAAAGTTAAATTTTACCCCTGAAGCTAATACCCATAATCTTGGCAACTTTTAATAGGACAGACCCAAATTTGACGGCAGTTATTCAGGAATATCTGCCGAGGCCGACATCTGCGCTCTTTATTACGAACAAATCGACCTTTTATACTTTCAATTCAATTGGCCACTCTTACATTGCATCCTAATTGTGGGAACGAATATTTTGTTTGTTTTATAATCACCGAATACCTTTATTTATTTAGGTTTCCTACAATTGAATTAATTTAGGTGCTTCCTTAGACAAATGTATTTTGTATTTTGGCTGATTTTTCATGGATAAAATCGTATTATTGTTTAAAATTCTTTTAAATAAAAGTCAAGTACTTACTTATCCTATATAACAATTATATATTTCTAAACCAGCAAGGTTTATTGTTATTAGTAGATGTTTACTTAAAGAGAATAATTTTGCAGTTTTCCAATTGGTGACACGGAGATCCCGAGTAATAATCTGGGGCATAATAATATCAGTAAAATTATAAAACAAATAACAAAATCTGCAAATGACGTGTCCCACTCGAGCATGAATTAATACGCGGACCGCGTTCTATTGATTACACAACAAATTGTACGATAGAGCGGTTTTTATGAATTTTGAAATTTACAAATGTTATGAAATAATGGGCTTTTCGAATTCTTTTCATCAATGACTCTAATTATTGAATAATTGTATTTGAAATACATCTGAATGCGTATGGATCGAAGAGACCCTTCGTAACTCTTACATTTAGCGTTGAGCATTTGCAACACGATCCACCCTCCATTAATGTAGGTGTCAGTCCATATTACCTTTTAGCGAGTCTTACTTAGTCGGCACTACTTTCCAATAGTGGGCATTGTAAAACATTGTCTTACTTAAAAAAAACTATTCGGTATTAAGGACTGTCTTAAATTATTATTCAGTAAGCGAAGCCATCACAGTAAGGAGCGCGCGGGAGGAGGCTCGCTAATTTCTTGCGCATTATAAAGCTCGTAAATATAATTTGTAATAGCGCTATAAAACTGACATTATGTTGTGCGCCAACGCTTTGCGTATCGAATTGTACAAATAAAAGAACAATTATAATGAACGCGTATTATTATGCAAAAATAGCGGAATATTTCGGTGCTTTTAACAATTTGCTTGGAAAAGTGGAGCAAAAAACGGCGGTGCTGAGGGAGAGCGTCGCGATGCGTCGTTGACGCAGTCAGACTTTTTTACTTTACCACTTTATTTATATTTCGTTTTGTTACGTGTTGCGGTTTCACTCTTCCCCAAATATACGGCTCCATTGAAATTTTTATTCAAATCATTTTCAGTGAAAATACTACGCTTCGACGAGGTTTCATTTTATTTTCACTGGCATAATTTACTTTATGCTATCGTAACTATTAGCTTTAACATGTCCAAATAGACATGAGAAAAACAATGGGTTTTTTATTATTATTTTTTAATAGAGTTACTCTAGTATAGTTAAAACATTTTATGTAATGTTTCGTTTGTAATTCAACTACCGAATATTTTTTTAATAATTCTGAGAACAGTATAATGCCTTCAGTACTTGTAAACAATCTGGCAAATTTTAAGAAAACACATCTATTTTCATTACTTGTAAGCTTATTTTAGCTACATATGCTTAGGCTTAACGACGTAAACATTGAAACAAAAGGACCGAATGAATAGTTTTCACTACCATCGTGTTTGCTCTAATGAAGTAAACGGCTGAACAAATGCAGATAAAAGTAACGCGTGTGGAATGAGCAAACAAAAGTTGTTGATGGAAATAATTCCGCGGAGCGTAATATGATGGGCCAATTTAAAGTTTATCTGAAGCATGAGTATAAGGCGTTTTATGACTCCTCCACTCCCTCTGATAGTTTTATGAACGGTTGACTTTACTGTCTGGTTTGTGTGCTCCAACCGGATTTATGATCTTTTTATTTGCGCACTGTCAGCGAACATTAATGCGGCGCTGCTATTGAATATATATATAACAGAAAAGTAACGAAATACCTCACTATTTTTTAGTGTTTACACTTGTGTTAAAAAGAATCACGAAAATTGGTCAATTAGTTGAGTAGGCGCTTTCATAATATCGAGTCAGACCGCGTGCCGTAACGTTGTAGCCGCTTGAAATATTCATTGGATCGCCTCACTTTTGTATCGGTGTATTGAGCACTTGCTGAATGTAAGTCGCGGATTTAAACACTTTATTTATATTTTTAACCAGTGTACAGATTAATGGTGTACTTAGTTATTTGTCAGTTTATAGGAATTATCAGCTGTTGTTAACTGTGTTAAAAAATAATAAACATACCTGCTTTGTTTGCTGATTGGGGAATATTACAATACGTGTTTTTATAAAGTGTACCAGTTAACATGAACGCGTTAAGATGAATGAAGCATACAAATAAGCGAGATAAAAGTTTAAAATGTTACGAGTATTTATTAAAGTGTAGCAATATTTCCTGAAGTAGTTACGAATCAAAACACGTCTCCAGCGAAGTAGGTGAAAGATATGAAAGTATTACAAAGTACGGCAACTCGCGGTAACTGTGGCGCTCCTCCATGCTTCGCGGACTTTAGATACGAGTTTTATATACTATATGCAACTATATATTAAACACTGTATGTTGTATCATGTCTTTGAGTTAAATTGAGTTCAATTCGTGCTCTTTCAAAATATTTTTTTCTCGCTGCTACTAGATTTATTATTCATTTTATGGCTTTTAAAATTAATCAAACATATAAAAATACATAATATATAAATATTTTATTTTAGCCCCTATTTCCACTATTTATTTTTCAAGTATTTTATAATTTTAGGCTCCTTAAATTTAAATAGTAATTTACTTTAGAGTAAATTTACTTTTAAAAAAACTTTCGTTTTCAAACTGCAACCTTTAGAGGTTTAAAGTTTAGTCCATAAATCCACACAAACATTAATTCATATTTGATAAGTTCATTCACTTATACTAAGATACGCATAAATTTTATTTCATTTTAAAATTTAAAAAACAGTTGATCCTACTGTAAGAAAACGGTGTAGACTTGTGTTTAAAACGACTACACCGTTTATACCAAAAGTTAGCGTATAAAAAGAAAAACAAACAAGGCAACTCAAAGAGAAATCAAAGAAAATCACCTCAGTCAAATTTGAAAAATCTCAAATTAGAATCTGCAGGAAAATCGTAATCACGGTGCTAGAGATAAAATAAGGATTGAATGTTGTGACCGGCAGCAGGCTCGTCAGTATCTCATTAAAGAACCGGAACGATTCAAACTTCAAATAATACACAATCATATTCCTTTTGTTTGGATTTACAGTTTCACCTAATTTCAAACATGCTTGGTTTTAAAGTTTTTAACCGAGTAGGGTAAAGCATAAACTTTGTTTGCTTGTTACTCAGTTGCACTAAAAACGTATAGAAATCAAACTAATACATACTAGTCTACATAATGTAAGTTCTAATTGATTTAATTTTTGTTATATAATTTGTTTCTGTAAGTATCTTGAGGATTGTATAATATATTTTAGTATAAAATGCATTTTCAATATCGGCTATGCTGGCTTTGGTTGAATTCTGAAATCCATGAGTTATGTCTTAAAATAAAATAGGAGTACATGTAAAATTTAGTGGTGTTCGCGATTGTAAATTTATTATCAATGTTAGATACAGTGTGGTCTGCAGATGCGATCCAAGAGTTATTGTTGTACTAGAGGAAATTGCTTCTATTTGAATATAATTCTGTCCGTTTTAGTACAACTGACTCGGACGACCGTTCCATACATTTGGTTTTCATTTTGGTTTGTACAATTCATCATTTTGAATTAAGATAAATTATTATGCTTTAATAACATACAAGGCTTAAAAACATATAAATAAATGTAAGGACATATTTTTCTTACGTTTGGGTCGGTATATTGTGTGGGTATAAAATATATCTCAGGTTTACTGAGATACATAAGTTTTGCTTAAAGCATGACCTTTACACAGGACGTTCACATTATTATTCAAGTCGCTTCGTTCAAAATTAGTACGACATTCATTAGCTGAAGTAGGCAAAAGGGAGGAGAAGGCGATGAATGAAAAATTCAGAGAGACATCAGTTGTGACGGACGGACAGGTTGGAGGGCTCTCGCTAGATTAACTGTTGCTCAGCAACGAGCCTAATTATTCTATATTTAATGCTACTTAGGGCTTTATTTAACGTCTTTGCATAACTTGCACTGAATGGAAATGAATGCTACCTATAAATTATTGTCCTGAGTATCATCAAATTTATTGTATATAGACGAAGAGGACAAAGAAGTCACAACATTTGTATAATGTTACTTTTTTAATTTTGGTACAAATGAGAGGCTGATTTGTACGACGCAATGAGGATCCTGTCTTGCATAGTAATCCTCTCTTTAAATACGCACACCTTTTAAATGTTGCATTTTTGCGACAAAACGATAAATAAAAGTGGAAAAGGAGACATTATGTCTATCCTTACATATGAAAAAACCTATCCAGATATATTTGGTGTTTCATAACAGTTTAAAACGAAAAATGTAGCCGATCATTATTTGTGGTCTGTTTCATGACAAAACATCGCATCAACCGTTTCGCGTATTCGCCACGAGTTAATATAATACTGTATTAAGTATTATTTTTAATACGTTTAAGTTATAACACGATAACTTCAGACTCAAGTGAGCAGTGAGGTAATTAGGTAGCTTTAAACGAAGTTGCCCCCCCATTAGCAGTTGAATTTTAAATGGATACAATTTTGTATTATCTGCTGTAATTTCTTGCAACTCTCAAAGGGTTAGAGCGGAAAATCGTCTAGTAATATAAATCGAAGCGGTTTAATTGGTAAAGTTGGTTTGAGCAAGTTTCTTACGGTATTACAGCGAAATTTGCCCGAATGATAAATTAACGAACCTCAAGTCAAATAGGCCGTCTCGAAGCGTTATTTACATTTAATGTAAAAAACTTAAACTAAGACCTAAACATGCAGAAGCCCGTTCGGCATCAGAAACGTCACATGCCTGTTCTTAAATACTGAGAGCCGAGTTAATCTCGAGTGCTTTTGATAATAGAGCATTGTGAGGACCAGATTTTCCTTCACAATGGGAAAAAAATTTAAAAGCTTGGATAATTCTTATGATTTACCTTTGTCCCTCTTACAATGGCTCCTACGAGTAGCGCGGTCATTGAAACACAATTATTGTGGAGGAATTAGGGCGGGGCTATGCCACAGGCGGCATATTGGCTCTGTTTATATAAAATTCCATTGATTGTGCTTTATATTATTTTTATTACTTATAAAGATAAAGGTGCGTCTTCATCAACGCCATAATTTACGCTCTCATCAATCGAATAAATGTTAATCGCTGTACGTTGATCATACGTGTTCAACCTTATATTCACATGAAATTGCTAAGTTATTATTTGGTGGAGATGTCTCGTTTGTCTGCATCTGACTCACTCTTTGTATTCTTAACAATACAATACATTTACGCGATAATTGCGTAAAAGCCTTTTTTGGTATACAGCCTTTATTTAACCGACACAGACTTATTTGTCTTGGTGGTCATAATATATAATGTATCGCGTGCGCGCTAGTTTAAATAAATTATATACAATTAATGTTACTTAAAGCGAACGAACGCTTGATGTTCATCAAAGTATGAAAAGTAACCTCAGTACGGTAATTGGAACGCATGCAGCTGCGGTGGGCGATTCAGCGGGGCGTCCTATTTGTGATGAAATGGCTGACACACATTGACATTTATTCTATACAAGTTTTAGAACAATTGCGGAGAATAAGATTATCAGTACGCCTTTTTAATGAAGCACACTTTCGATATATCAGTTACGCCTTCACAGTCTTATACAGTTAAACAGTTGAGTTTGCTGTGGGTATCTTCACAGACCGGTTTGTTAAAACCCTAGCAGCCCTAAAGCTACCTTATTATCCTTATTATCTTCTTCTACCTTAGTAGAAGAAGATAATTATTGGCGTACACAAGTGATCGCTGATACGATTCTATGTATACGTATATTTGTTGAGTTGTATTGGTGGTGCACATTTTGGAATTAAATACACTTCAAAAGTCGTATTAAATAAAGGTAAACACGCCTTCCACTCTAGGATACAACCAAATGAAAAAATAAAGCAATTTTTTGCATAAAACCTTCTTTCCGTTTACGACGCGTTGTTCACAATTTCACTCCCCATAACACGATACAATAAAACGCGTAAAATTCGCGTTACGTATACATTCGCTATCCGGTGGGACGCACTCATTGTTTAGGGGACACGCTCGCCTGACTCCACTAATGGATAACAAACACAACATTACAATAAAGATAGACACGACGCTTCCATTTTCGAGATAAAATAACTCTTACATTACAGTAACTGACAGCTCAGAAGAGATAAGCACTTTGAGATTTGACTCAATAATTCAGGAGCATTGCAATAGAATGATAATTGCTTTACGATTTTGTTAGAATAATAGAATAAAAATCGTCACACATTAACCATTTACATCCCTCTTAAAACAGGGTACACGGTTAAATAACATTTGGAAAGAACTATCCCGTTGAATATTTAAGGTGGAAATCATGTGTCGTGCTGAGAGTGGGCTTGGGAGAAGAGAGCACTCCTAAAGCAATTTAATAAGAACCTGGAGCTCACCTCACCTATATTTATTCTCGCTTATGTCTGATGCGGCTTTTGCATGTATGACTTACATGATTAATTTTGTAGATGTCAATGTATAAGAAAGTATATATTTTAAAACCACGATATTATTGAAATTATTGCATTATATATGAAACAAGAGATTATATATTATGAAATACGTGTATCTAAGCCAGATAGTGTTGTATGTTATCATTTCATTTGGATCTAACTCGAGCACTAAAGCTAATGAACTCAAAAACAATCAAAGTACTCACCAGGCAGCACTGATAAAAGTTTCCGAATGCCTCTCGCAAATACCACTTACATGGAATTTATTTTGCAAGACACATAAATAAAGTTGAGGGCAGGAGGAAATTGTAAGTAACTGGAGGCTGTCGCCTGGAGCGAATAAGTTAACATGCTTCCGAGTGGACAGACGTGCGGAAAACTAATGTTGATATAAATCTTGACCACCCCATGCCTCGATGAAATGGAAATGGTTTTGGCCCTGAAGGGTTACGGATTTTCCGCAGCCCTGCTCGTATGTTATCAACGGGACAAAAATCCCAACTTCTTATTTTGCGCATATTCACATCGCGGTCGCACTTACACTTACAGGTTAATTTAAATAAATTCCAGTGCGTAGTCACGACTCTCAGTATTGATTCAAAAGGTCATCGCAATTTATCGATTTATCCCTTTCATATTTCTTCGACTGAACCAGAGCTACAAATGATTTGGTTGTTTATGTTAAACTGTGCACAGAAATAACTGTTAATTGCTGTGTTTACCCTTTCGTACTAAATCCCCATCGATGTCCGTAACAACAGCTGACCCAGCGGCCGACCTACGTATGTTTCGAAGTACAATTTATTTAAATTAAAATCGATTCACCCCTTCTGTATATTTGTAGCTCAGATAAATTACGTTGTCCGACATCTTTCATAAATATGTATCAGGCGAGTGCGAGGCCGGTTTATTATGAACGGAGTTTTTATAAACTCCTAACAAACTCTTTGCGTAATATCTTTATATTAACCAAGCGGAGTTGGCTAATGTATTGGGTTTTTAATAATATTACCCTCGTTATAAGTGACTTTAAAACCATTTGGACAATAAATTTACTATTTTTTTATCACCTAAATTTACGGCATAATTTAAAGCGTACGAAGTTTTACGGAGCACAAGAATATAATAAACGTAAAACCGAAGTCAACCGTCAAAGAAAACTTAAGTACCATAAGTTCAGTGCGAGACTTTCTAAAGACCACTAAGCCTACATAAATGTGCGAAGGTATTTTTATTTTCAAAGCAAGTGCAATTGGACCTTGCAAGCATGGGTCGAGGGGCAAATCCGGCTTTGAACCTTTCCCCTCCCTCCTATCCCCCCCCCCCTTACCTCCACATACGCCCCCGCTCACTTAAGAAGATTTACTTTTCCTTATAGTATTTATTTCTGAGATTTTCAAAGGTCGCAATCGACGAACGACATCGATGCTCTTAGTCTGCTCGCTAAAATTTTCCACCAGATTTTACAGTAACTCGCTTGTGAGGATTTTGAGTAATTTGATTGTATCCTCACTATAGTATTCATTCGCGATTAACTCAATGTACTTCGTTAGACAATGCCCTGACAACCTTTGCTTTAAAATAGAAATTCATGAATCGTTAAAACTATTTATTTAATTAAAGTTATCCGGTGTAATATGGTTAAAACATAACATTAAAAGGATGTAATGAAAATATATATGATAATTAGTAATCAAAGCAATTAATTAAATTAGTTTGTTATTGTAACATAAATAAATGTAAATTGCGTTATAAATGACATCGGTTGTTCGCATACAAATAACGGTTTTCCACAATGAAGTCATGTCACAAACATTTGTATGCAAATTATTCGTATTGTATAAATTATCACGTAACCAAATATATTTCAAGTATTTTCGTTTGATTGCCGGGAAGCGGCCTAAATATTTTCCGATGAGCGCTGCTCGACATGAGTCATCCGGCCGTATTGCCTGTCAACACATTTATTATATGATTAAGGTATCGGGATGAATTAATCTAAGCACAGCATATCTGACAATACAATTAGGTGATAGAAGTTGTCGAAATATATGAGTCGTCAGCATCAAATGTCTTAATGTTATTTCACTTGCAACATTCTCCACTAACATACTCTAATACTCAAAAGGATAGAATTGGACACATTTCCGCCATTTTAACTGTTATAAATCACAATTCACGAAATAGGAAGAAAAGTTACATTAATAATAACGTTAAAGCTTTTACCCTCGATGTAGGGGGAACAGTTTCCACAAAAGAGGTCTTGATCGTAGTTCGATCTTACCTAAGAGAACACGCCCCGAGGAAGCTGTATTAAAAAATATAAGTGAAGTTTTATAACATTTTTTCCTAAATAACTTTACGCCGTGTTGCAAGTGCTGTATGCCAATCTCTTTTAACTTAGCCAATTATAAAAAAATCATGAAAGAAGCTAGGAATTATGCCAATGTGGTATAATAGTTAAGTGGTATACAGTTTATATTATTTATTTACACTTTATTGCACTTAAACACTAGAAGTAAATGACGTTAATACATGTACATATAAGAGGCCTTATCGCTATTAAGCGATCTCTTCCAGACAACCCACAATTATCTTGAATATTTATAACTTTAACAAAACCACTTCGTTCGCCGTTGAAAGACTTAAGAATTACTCATCAGTGTCATTGCGATCATAAACAAGTTTAAATGGACTAGACACATCTTAGTTATATGGGCTTTGGTTCATAACATATAACTCCATACATATTAATCCATACGGCAAAGGACATATTTCAGCTACAGCTAAAGCTTGAAACGACCTCCCTCTCGAAAACGAAACAGTTCACTGTTATTTAAAAAAAAAGACGACTAAAAGGATAGGTTGCGGAAGAAACCTTGACACACTCCCCGTTCAGGCTCAAAGCTAACTTTACTCACATGACAACTTCTTACACTTATGAATCGTCTAAAAGTATTATTAACTACATAATTAACTATTCAGAACAAACGGCATATCGATTGTCATCTTTAATATGATCTTATATCAGTTGTATTGGGCAATAAATTGATTTTTTGTATTGTGTTGATTAAAATAGTGTAAAATATACTCGTTACAGCCGCTAAAGAAGCTTTATTGCTGAAAAAGGTATCTTAATATTAAATGTAAAATATTGGCAATGATTAACATCGGTTCGTATACGTCAAGCACAATTTTAACAGTAACCGAAATATTTAATCCGTTAATCTGTATAATGTCCGACGCAACTCGCTCGAATATTGCCTCTCATTATTTCACATTGTTGCGCTGCATGAACCAATTAGGAACTGAATTCATAATATTCTTTTTAATTTTTTATTTATCCCCATTGCTATTGCACTGGCTCACAAGTATACTGCATATGCTGTCACGTTTCGTATAACTCTTGCATAAATAAATTTTCAAGCAAAATTTTCATCACTTGTTAGAGCTTGCTTGAAACGTCTACGTAGCTTGAGCGTAGCTTTTACGTAGGCCGCTACGAAAGCTCGCAGTAACAATATTGGCTATTGGCACATTCAGTATTTGGGATAAAGTTAATAAGTTTCTCATTCCGTGCGTTATACTGTGTACGCAGGTTGGGAAAAACGTACGGGAATTGATTCGGCGCGATGTTTTAATGCCCCGATTAATGGATAAGGATCGTTAATATTAATTTGAACGCATTCGGTGCGATGTAAAACCGTCAATAAATAATTTGGAATTGCCTGACACCTGCATTCATTAATTATATCCAAAAGCATAAAGAGATGCAAATTCTTCATGATATACAATATCTGCGAGCTTATTATCTTTTAATTAAATTTCGGTTCCCATTTTCATTTCAAAATAATTCAGTTACGCCAACTCCACACAGAGATTCCCTACATTTAGGAATTTTTAAATTATTCCTGCTTCAGTGTTAACTTTCACAATATTATTTTTGTTAAGTGCTTCAACATAAACGCATGCCTCGTGTTTATTTTAATATTAAAATCTGTTTTCCTCAAACAACTTTTTTTAAGGCGGGCAATATTATACCGCCATTATTTTAGGATTATTTTCAGTTTCAGTTTCACTATGATAGAGTCATCTATATCCTTTTCACTATAAGTTGAGAATTGTCTTTATAGGTTTTCTCTTATTTCATAAAAAATTATAATATGACAATTCTTCGAAGGAGCACTTCTCGAATTTGAAACCATGTCATAAGATAAAAGGTTCTCAAACACTTTGACGCAGGCATCCCGAGCTAGGAACTGACAAGTTCCGAAACTGATGCAAATTACGCATCTGCCACATTTGGTCCATTCGAAACTCGCCCTTGATCGATTACCATAAAAGCTATATTCCTCTGACATATTTAAACAATGTCATGCTTGTTATTTGAAGTTCGATGTTGGACTTGCACAGTTGATATTTGTTTGGGAACCTCTGTTATATTAAGTTCGACTTTGAAAGGATATCTCGCATCTCAACGCACTTAAACTATATTGCTTTCAACACGACGTAAGCTTGTTAATAATGTTACAAGTTGAACCATCCGGCTTAATAAGATAATTTCTGTACAGTTAATCCCATCGTAAACAATAAACGATCCTTTTACCTTTACCTCGTTTGTATCCCATTCTTATAAAAGCAAATCAAAACAGCTCTGGATAAATTGAGTCTTAGTTGTCTTATACAAAAGATTTTCCGTCTGGCTGATTAGGATATCCTTTCACCATCGTGTTTATAAGTTATAATTAGTACGTCACTTTATAAGTCGGTGATTTTTTTGGAATAGTTGGCATTACAAATATTGCGGACGAAGTGGAAAGAAGGAGTGACTTAAGTCGGCCATTAGAGTCGCGACTTGGCGGGCGGACTCGCAAGGTGCACTCGATAAATTTCGTTTGAATTGTAGCAAAAGTTTTCCAGGTTGTTATTCAAAAAACTATAACTATGCAACTCACCGCTCACCGTTGAAAGAACATACTTAAGAAAACTTTTAATTAATCGCGGATTTACAAATCGGAATCAGTTATATAATGAGTGCACGAGTTATCCCGGTGGCCGGCGGCCAACTTTTAATGAACACTACATTTCACACATAATGGAATAACAAATGAGGAGTGTAATTTTATCATGAGCGATATTTCTAAATATGTGTCGTTATTGTTTACCAAGTTTTAGTTATAGTATACGCCCTGTCCATCTTGGAGCAGGTCTTAGTACGTAAATGGTTTCACGTGTGTTTCATTCGTTTTTATTTTATGCAAAGCTAAAAAATAATTGCGGTGTGAAAAACTGGCTTTTAGTTGAAATACGATTTAAAGCTCCGGAAACGATGAAATAAAATAGAAGCCGTAGTTGCTCTGTTCAAATTTTATTAGTTCAATTTGAAGTTCGACCGTGCTGTAAGCTTGTGACCAAACCCGGGCGCGTCGGGCTTCTATATTTGTATAAACTTTCCGAAATGAATCGGTTTCTCATATACTATGTGGAAATATAGTGATGCTCTGAGTGCTATTCCGATTTCCGCATCTATCCATTTTTTATTATGATAAAACTAATTAAGCTGACTTCGGTAAATGGATTAATTGTCTTTATAGATGACACAAAAACACTACAAAATTATGCCTTTACATAATACGTAGTACGTTTTGAAGAATATGTTTGTGACTCATTCATTATCATTCACCGGTTGATGCTATGTGCTTCCCTTCCTACTATAATTGCACTTATAGCTTAGATTAGCTTTGGAATGTGCTTTCACCTTTAAAACTTTAACAAAACAAAGTTTGACATAGACAAAAGTGATAAGCTTTGATAAGTATTAGTAGTAGTTGTTCTCATAATCCAATGTCGGAACGTCAATGGAGCTTTCAATCAAACGAACCTTTGTCCGGCGATGCTTGATCGCGCCCCAGTTGCGGTCTCTTCTCCCTGCGGTCTATTCATTCATTCACATCTTACTTTCCCGCTTTGTGACGTTCTGTCAAGTGCACCTTGATTGCTGCTTGTTTGCTCGGGTTTGGAGAGAATTTAGAGGCATTACACGCTGGCTTTTTTAAAACTTCGTAATAAGAAAGCATTGAATGACCAGTGAATCAAAATGACTTTTAGTAAATATCAGCAGAATTATCACAACGTTTTTAAAATTTAATATTATTTAATTTTAATTTCGATAGGTGTTGCCGCTTACTAACTAACCTAGCATTCAACCACATTAATACATGAAAATTCATATAGCTATTAAAGCCAGTATTGGGGCTAGACATCATCCCTGAAATCTACCTGACTGTACAGAAGTGTTCACATTTACACAACTATTTATGTTTATAATATTTTTTTCTGAACAATCCAATCTTTAGATATTTTGACGTTCCTTTTTACATAATATTAGTACAAAAGAGTTTTAATTTTTCTATTTGTTGAATACGTTCGTAGTCTTTTGTCGAGCTCTGGTAAAAATGCAGGTATTGTTATTTTTCATTACAGGTTAGGAAGCACACAATGCGGTTTTATTTCGAAGACAGCTTGCTTTTAGTGCAAGCGAAGATTAAATTCTTCAAAATATTATCTGCCATTTGTCTAACGTAATCGCTCTGGGCTTCGTAGTTTAAGGTGTAAACTAGATTTAACGGAATTTGGGTTTTTTTCACCACAACCTCGATATCATTAGGCTCGTAACATAGATTCTTACGTTAAATATTTTAATTCTACGGAATTGTATTCTTCATGTGAGAAAATATATTTAACTTTAGGTGGATAACCTCCCTAGGGCTATCAGGGTGAGGTCAGTAAAATTATAATGTTATGGGCTCATGTGTTGTGTGTCCGGTTACAGAGTTTAGTAATTACAGCATCCGGCGGATCCCGGACGCGGTGAGCTTCGTCAACGTCATCTACGCGTAATTTAATGAAAACATTGTGTTATGCATTGAAATACTAGCGCTGATAACCTGTACTATCACAAATACCTAAAAGTAAAACACTACTCGTGTACTGATGTAGAAAAAAAAGTGTTTTAAAAAACAATAAAAAATAAATGTTACAGCAAAATGAAATGAAGCGCAAAATGTACACGTCAGCATTGACTTACGATATCGTCGAAAACGTTATTTTCAGCTTTCATTAAAAACAACAACATTTATTTTGTCGGAAACAGAAAAAAAAACATAAATTCAATGTTCATTGGGAGCTGGACTGCATTCTGCGATTATATTACTTTCTATAGTACTGAGCTATTGTCGCACTATGCGTTGACAATTTTCTAATTAACCGTATTCTAAACAAAACTAATAAAATAACAGCCTCATATTTACGATATATATTGTCACTTGATCAGCAGACAAGCGTTAATGATCTCTTGAAAAATCATATGTACAATTATTATCTAGATAGGTTTATTTTGTTAAGTGTAGACGGTTCGTTAAAAAATGATTGACGTACACAAGTGGAAGTTACGTGGAAAACATAAATATGAGTAAACATTGAAGCCCGTTGTTGCTTAAACGCTGATGCTGTGTAAAAACTGCCCAAAAGCTCGAACAATTCTGATTTGGCTCGCAATTAAAAACGTTAATATTCCCCATGGGTTGCAGTATTTAACATTGTTCAATCCATTGCCCGTTAAATACGCTCGCATCGGCGCTCAACAATCTATTGTTCTCTGAATACTTGCGATAAAAACGATTGCTTTTGTTCCAAAAGCTTACTTCCCTCGCATTCTTATCCAAAGTTAAGGTATCTACGCTTACAACTATTAAAGGGTTAACTAACGGTACGCGAGTGTTTAAGAGAGTCTCATACCTTATACCGGTTAAAAGTGGTTTAGTAGGTTTTGCGTGTTTATAGTTTTATCACAAGTAACGAGTGAAATAATGTGAAGTTGCAGTTTTAAAGGGAAACGAAATGTTTTGGTAATACAATATTCAAAGCATTACAAAATTGTAGTGTAACATATTCCGCGTAATCCCCACTCACCAGCTCGCGGTATGAAAAGCAATGTTATGAAAATATAATATGTAAAGTGGTTCATCAGAATACTTTGGAAATCCTTTCCAAAAAAAGAAAATTTGGGTCACTGATAATTGGGCTTTATTTCGTACGATGTTTATTTTCCACGAAATGATTGATTGAAAAATACTTATTTTCATAAAAAGTTTTAGGCAAAATATTTTTGCAATAGTCGTAATGTTGTTGAGTATCATTTATCGAAATGGTAAAAATGGTCGCTTAATTGATCATGTAACGTTATTAATCAAAAAATTGCAAAATTAAAGATATATTGTATTAATGGTCAAACTTTTAAAATATTATAATATACTTATTCATAGAATGGGATTTCAAAGTTAAGAAGAGAACACAATTTATCTTCGACAAATGTCAACGCTAATGCCGGCCAAAGACAACAAAGCAGTGACGTCCCAATAACCCTCCACTCGTATGCTTTGAATGCAATTAGTATTGCCTGTGACTAGGTTAAATTGCCAAATAAACTCTGGCATATCACATTTCTTATCCTTATATATACACTGATATATATTTATACGTAACAATAATTTAAAATTACATAATTATTTTGTCAATGATACGAGTTCTCCGAGTGATGGGAACCGAAATTTAATTGCAGAGAGAGTTAGTTAAAATGCAAAAATCCGCGCAAAGCACTAATACAACATTGATGACAGCCGAATGTGCCAATGTGAGCGCCGAGAGCCGCCGCCCGCTGCTCGGCGCCAATCATTCCGTATATTCCTTAATTGCCAGTGGCTCGCATCTCGTGACGGACGCCATGTCGCTCGCAGCGCTATCGCTGACGGGTTAGTGTTGTACTTAACACTAACTGACAGCTGGTTTTGCGATCGCCAAGAGAATTCTATTTTGCATTTTCGTTCGTGACAGACTTCAATTTTTAAAATAACAGCTACAATTATTATTAGATATGGAGGCAAATATTAAAGATGGTACTGGGCTGCCAAGTATGATTTTAAGGAAAACATTTATAGTAATAACAAACTGAAATTACAAGAAATGAATTACATTAATGAGAGTTCAGCAAAAATTCACACAGCATTAAGTTTGTATATGCTCCGTACGGTTATTTTTTTTTTTTAATTATGCTCGAGAGCTCCAAATAAATACCATTTTGAGACTCGCCTTAATGTTGTTTGCTCAAGCTTTGGCAAAAACCCAAAATAGTTAACGAATGACACTAAATAACCATCTCATTCCATTCTTTCCATAAGATTGCCTTTGAAAAAGTGTCTTAAATATAGATAAAATGAATTGTCTTTAAGTTATTAAAACCCTTATGGAATGAAACACTCCGTCCCCGACTAAGCTGTGACGTATTTCAGCGATCACAGCCCCACCTAAAATGACGGCACAATTGGAGCGGCGTCAAAGCTGGCCGGGCCACCGGTCGCGGAGACCGACGTCGACATTGACAGCTTGAAAGCGACATTCGCATTGAATGTTTCGCGGAAACAATTGTTGTTCCTATGAATATATTGGCCAGCGGTGTGTTTTAACGAAGCAGATTTTTTATGCAGATGAGTCGTGTAATGAGCTAATGAAGACAAGTCTATTGAATCGACGCTTGTTGCGAGCGTTGCCGAATTTCGTTTGAAAGTGCACTGCGTCAAAGAAATGTAAGTAGAGTAGCGTAACATTCACAAAGGACATAATGAGGAGGTGCTTGTGAACACATGCGGGCGCTGCATCGGAAATACAAAACTGTTTACCCGGTGCGCATTCAAAGGCTTTTTATCGTTAATGTCGAAACACTGTCCTGTCTGCTCGCCTCGCAGTACTTCCTACAACTTTGCTTGTTATGTTGCTTTTTAGCGCTCTAATCAGCAATACCGTTGCTTGTAATATACAAATTATTTCATTTACTTAATTACTTCACTTGAGAGATGTACAAAATTGTAAAAATATCAACACGTTTGACTTAACCCTAATGGGTATTTTTATGACTTGATATTTTGTTCGCAGTTGATGAGTATTTTTGCTGTTTAGTAGGTCAGTAATTGAAATTCAACAGACCGATGTGTTTTTCTTTTTGCGATCTGAAAAGCTGTCAAAGAACTACTACTATTTTCAAGAAAAAGGTTTTCAGATTTAACTTTTCATCATTCATTTTATCATTAAATAGTACTCAATTTATGCATAGTTTACGCATTACCCTATAATAATATTTTTTTTTACTTAAAATCTTTAGTCAGTTCCATATTCAGATATGTCTAGATGTGTCTCTATATGCAAATTGCAAACCCTATCATGAAATAGCTATCTTCTTATGAGAAGCAATTTTCCATTAGCAGATAGAGACGCTGCCAACTTATCTGCTTGCATAGAAATGTGCAGAGCGTTTAAGGTCGTCGCTCAATGGGATGGTTAGCAGGTGAGTGATCCTTGGGTGATTCCTATCCCAATATCTTTGTATCAATACAGACTAGTAAGAGTCATAATGTTAAAAATGTATATATTTAATAAATATGGAATTGTTCAGTTAACCGAAGAGCTGTTGAATGTTTTAGTAATAGTTGAGCTTTATTCCATTTGCATTGCCGGAGGTTTTAACAGTGTTGCTGTAATAATAATGTGAACTCGTCGTAACATTTCCTCAGTTATGCTCGACAATGACAACCGCACAGTTTTTGTAATATTTTAATTCATTTTAAATTTGCATTGTTCGTTTGCGTCAGAAACTATGGCGTGTGATGATTGTTTAGAATTAACCACGTAAAACATGAGCATTTTATCAGTCCCAGGCTTAGCTATAGTTGATTACATTGAAATTCGTAAAGTGAGGAAATTTCTTGGAAATCCTGCAAGATTTTCAACAAACTCCCAGTATGAATTGGATCTTGGTTAATTTGTTAGCAAAGTTGAACAATGTAAGATAGACCATACGCAAGAATCAAAACCTTAGGCCTTTTCATCGATTGGATTTCCTCGGAGTTTTTCTTCTCAAACAGAAAAGTAATTCTGACCAAGTAAAGGTTTGGGCAAACAAAAATGTTAGAACATTTTGTGATAAGTGCTTTTGTAATAGAATATCTGATTATAGACAGACTAGATATTGACAGTTGGCAGTCAATGTTACGAACGACTTAGAGTTCTTTACGCAAGCCCTTAGTTAATACAAAAACAAATATTTAATATATATATATATATATATTTATATTATATATCTTATAAATTAATTTAAAATTGTCTTTTGTAAATTAATCTTCTGAAGATTTATATTGTTTAATCTGTTAGGTGTTTCGTAGCTTAGCGCTGTCCAAAGGCGATTTCTCAGTGAAGCCGCTCGTAAGGCTTCGTTTATAGTCGCAACAACGACGACAATAACCGTTACCGTAAGAACCTATCTCTGTGTTCAGGTATATGTGTGTTAGGTAACGTTAAGCTTAGCTAAGCTGAATCATTGTAAAGGTAAACTTAAAAACACACAAAATATTAAAAGTTTAATTCAATTTCTACATAGGTTCGAAAGTTCCTGATATAACCATAAGTTACCACTTACTCCATAAATAGCAAAGTTTGTAAATGTGAAACTGATTAAAAAGGAAACAATGATTGATGCTACTTGTTGTTCCAATAATGTCAGTTCAGTTCAGATCACTGAGCTTATAAAGCACTACAAACAGGTTACATTTAAATAAGCGCTCAAAGTGGAGCTAGATGTATCGAGAGCGGCCTAGAGGGATTTATTTGCGATCATGTCGACCGACTAGTGAGCCTTTGCCAAATATCTGGGAAGGCGCGTGTGTGCGCATAACTTTACCTGGCAATAGGGGCCGAAACATCTTTGGCCCACAATCCACTCTCAGCCTTATTATACAATATAAAACCATATTTAAAACTGTGCTTGTCTAAAATACCTATATTCTGAATTTCCTCACACAGATTATCTTTGTCTGAGCATAGGAAAAAATATTCTCTATATCGAATATTCATAGTTAAAATTTATATTCATGAAAAGAGGAGATTATTATCCAATACGAATTAAGTCTAACTCCCCCGACAACCTCGTTTTTGTTTGTGATTTTTCTGTTCAAGAATTTGTTTAAACTATTCCAGAAAGCGTCAATGCACATCGTACATTATTTGAAATATATGTCAAAACATATTGAATTTTTTCAAATATAGCTTTAAAAATATCGCGTTTAAAATACTAAGTTGAAATTTGTTTTGACTTTTGTCAACGGCTGTCATAGTAAACATTTTAACAAATACATAATAAATATAATTTAAATAAATGAATTTAATATTGTATAGAAATGAGGGTACTCAGGAAATTATTTTGAATCTTAAAGTGTAATAAAAGGTAGGAACAGTGTGGTGACGTCATGTAATAAATCATATGTATATGACTTGTAATATGACTTTAAAATATGTTTTTATATATAAATTAAATGCGGATTAAATATAATATTCGGGTTTGAAGAACCACTAAACAATGCACGCGCTAATAAGATAATTTTAATATAAATAAAATATGCGGATTTCCTTGCAACTTGTCAGCACTAACCTGTATTTATTCTGCTGCGGGCTCGTCCTTTGTTCACTTAAATAAAACACTTAATTGTGTGGCAGATATACACATTGATAAATAACTTTTCTCGCGGCGACACTGGTGCTTGCGGTGTAGTAGCAGTAGGTGCGTGTAAACGTCAAGGAAGCAAGGATGATTAAATTACACTTATGAGAAATGCGATACAACACCCGGATCAGATTGCGCCGAGCAGTGTTGCAAGGTTATAAGAAAAAATAATGAATTAATAGTTGGCGTTACCTCATAGTTTAAATTTATTTCCACTAAATAAAATTTAATCCATCCCACGTACTCTCCGTACAAACAGCACCAAAAGCTAATCGAAAATCAAGTGGAGATTGTGGTGATCAGCTTCGGGAGCCCTCGGCTCGCATTAATACTAATACAAACAACCCAAATACAAATAACTTCTCGCCACCCGCTCTATTAAATCGAAAATCTCTAACGCAAACACACGTTGATCGAAAAACTATCATTTCATGTTCAGCACATAACCTTTATTATCTAGTGGGTAAGGGTCAAACTGGATTGGCGGGATTGCATGAATTTTGCTCTAGTTGTGCATAGACAACACAAACTGAACCGTATGGCTTGCGTCGCTTTACCTGAATTTCATTGAATGTACTGCCGAACGGGCTGATCCCTTGAGGATGTCAAATGATTATGTTTATATTTATCGAGTCTAGATATTTACCATAGAACTAAGTGAAAATGGAGTCCGTATGATCTTTGCATTTAGTGGCTTTCAAAATGGTTCCATGTACCTTAATGATGAAAAAATATTTTGACTTTGAGTGCAAATAAAAAGGTGTCTTATATAAGACATACTTCAACTTGTAATACTTAAACTTGAAAATACGATTTAATGTTAAAAATCACATTGGTAACGAGTCGATCAGGATTATCCCCGGAGGCGGTCGTGGGGTCAACGAAATTACGATATCGCTCAGCACGCCACCATTAATTTAGGATCAACCAAATTCGACCCAATCTAAGTGATTCAGGTACATGTATGTAACTTAATCCGAAAATGAAATATTTCGTGGTTAAATTCCAAATATTGTAAACAATTTCTCAAGCACGATCATAACACTGAGATATAAATAATGATTTCTTGTACGAAGTCTTATTTTGTAAGTCGCAAGACCATTGCTGCCACCGGTGTTCCGCCCCATAAAGTTCCAAAAGCATTTAGACCTTCCATTAATACACTCGACAAAAACTCAACAAAAACGGCCCGCCCGGTAATCATTCCCTTTGATGGCCCACACTGATTCCTACCCTTTTGTTTTTACCTGAAGCTGAAACACTTTCATCTCTAATGGATTTTGGGGACAATTTTTTACTTGAGAAGTTTACTCGATCACGCTGTTTCTCTTTTGTACCAATTAAGCCAACCGACTGACAGCGGGTTTTCCGACCTCACGAATATTCAGCACTCTGTTTTGTTCGGTGCATTTCCCATTGTATCGTTTAATGTAAAAACAATCAAATATGCAATTAACTCTGACTAACCTTCAAGTTGAATTCAAATTCAATGCCAAGTTCGAACTCAATATATTTGTCGAAGCAAATGCTGTCTTCTTTGAGATATCTACGAATAACCTAATGCACAGCTGAATAAACTTGAGCTTTACACCCAAGCATAACTTGAGACATAACTACAAATAGACTCAGCTTAGAAAGACACCTGTCTGGCAGCATTATGATGAAAGCAAATCTATGTCACATATAAAATGGTAAATATTAATTTAAAAAAAAATCAAACCATGTACACGATCAGATTATAAATGTATTGCATAACTTAACATTACGAAATGATTGGATTAATTTTATGAGAGTGCTATGAAGTTGCAATCGATGTAGTTGATCAGAATTACATTTATAGTGCTGTGTATGCAATGATAAGTAATTGCATTAAAGTATTTGGAGGCACCTAGACGCTAGAACCATGTTAGCACCGCAGCTGTAACAAAACCGCGGAAACTTTGACACTAACTTATTTGCCGAAATATATTCAGGAGTAAGGAAGCTCTGAGCGCCCCCGTACCACGAGAGGTACGCTGAGAGGCGACGACACATTCCCGTATTTACATACGTAGTATTAAATCACTGTTCTCGTCTGGAAATGTGTCTTGGCGCAGTGGAAGAGCAATGGTCTCCGTTATAAGATATTCCCTCTTTTATCTCAACGGATACGTTTTAGAGGGAATATTTAAGTGTGATTCCGAATGAGGGATTGTGTTACGTAGTGAAATACGATGTATTATGTATGTTTTTGTAAATGAACGGCGGTTGTCTGCTAAAGGGTAGAGGGAATCGTATTTATTACGTTTGCTCGTGTAACGTGCACGGGCGTTTTTCTTCTTTGAAATTTAAATAAAGTGTATTCGTTCTTTATCAGACGATGAATAAATCTTATGAGAACATTGATATTCAGCGCCGATTCAGCCCAAGAGTGTTACGATAAGAGGCTTCATTTTGAATCTGAACAAAATGGGTGGCACACACTTGCGCAACAACACTTTTTTCTAGGAAATACCTGTGCCGGGACTCGAAGCCGTAGTCACGTAGAAGCAGTGGAGCAGCAGCGACAGCAGCATCTTTGTCCCCATCATGCCCTCTCACTCCTACTCTCTCATCCCATGTCGGCCTTTCTTAATCACGCCAGTTAACAGGTCGCCCATGCTCATACCATGGCATAGCTTCACATCTCATCTGAAACAATCAACAGAATAAGAAAGATGAAAACTGAGTGGCTGTCATCTACGTTTCATTAATTGTTTTGATGAGTTAGAATGTTATTTTGTCTAAAGCTTCACGATGAGAAAATAACGATTAAAATGTTTTAATCAGTGATATTGGTTGTTTCATTATTTGAAAATATTCAATATTTTTGATGATTGTTAATTTTCAGTTCAAACATAAACATTTCAATTCAGTGTGATTGATATTTCTCTTTTGGTTTCGATTGATTTCATTTGTAAATTTAAAAAATACTTTTGCATAATTATTAATCGCGAGGCTAGTCGAAACTTAATATACTTATAAGATGATCCTTTACTTTTGATTGATAACATGTCCTAACTACGTCTTGTTTACTTAACGTGAAATTAACATTGGGGTATGTTGTCAAATGGTATAAAATCGATGAGCACTTTGATCGCGAGTCCTCGACGTTAAGATGCTTAAACAAATTTAGCGCACGGCTTTGATAACGTTAAGCTCAATATAAAACAAACAAGTTGCCAGTAAATTTCATTAAGTCGTTTAAGATATTTCTTAGATCCTCAAAGCTTCAGCTTTCGCACTTAATGTGAACTTTAAAGATATCGCGTTTAAAGTTTCATAGTTTCAATATAAAGCACTATTCCTCTCATATTTCGTTATAACTAGTCTAATATATATATATAAAATTGTATTTAATTCAAATTTCCAATAAATAGAGAACCCCCATTGAATGGGTTCCTCTAAAAGAAACGGAAGTTATTTATCGACATCAGCCTTTCAGCCTTTGCTTCTATTTATTTAATGTTAGCATATAATTTTTAACGTCGCGCGCGATACCAGCCAATAATTGATAAAGTGCTCCATAAATCGCTCAGTGCGGAGTGTGGACCCGAGAGGGAAAGGAGGGAATATTGTGCAAACTTAAGAGTTAAATCCGTTTAAAGGCTCTGCTTTATCGCTGTACATTTTTCATGTAAATATATAGACTCAATAAATAGTGTATTAAAGTATTTAAAAAAAGGAATATTATAAATAATTGAAAGAATGGCAAGAAATAATCAGGTTACCAGTTGTGGTGATCGTGAAGCACAACATTTTTCAAGGGATGTGACGTGGTCTTATCGCGTCGTGGCTTCCAAGACGTGATTTCGGAGCGAGCTGGTCAATGAATCGGAAAGGCGAATGTTCGGAATGGTAATGGCCTCAGGGCGTGATTTATCAGCAACTCTATTTTTAGATACGATGTGTCGTTAAGGAGTACAAGCATTCGGCTTACAATAATTTATGTCAGACAGCAATTGTTTTCTAAATGCCTCTAAGTACTACGGCAATGCAAAGGTAAACAGCAAAGTTGGGAAGAGTAAAGTTGTAAAATTAAACATAAGCGGAACACACGACAACCCGATTAAGCCTGGTTCGGTTCACTCGGAAACAAGTAACAAGAAACATTAACAGATACAATCTGCAACTCGGCACTAACACTACTTAAAACTGTTGTGTTATACTAATAGCGCAAATAATGTGGTCCTCACTCTAACAAACGCAGGTGCCTCTCGAGAGCCTTCCCCGGCTCGCCTCTCCCCACACGTCGCTCCTTTGAAGCCTGCACTTCGTATGCATATTCACGCCTCCTTATATAGCTCTGGAGCCTTCTCCGAAACAAGATTTCCAAATATATTTTATTAAATCATATAAACTATAATGCAGGCTAAGATTTAGGTACCTACTAGCATTTAAGTTTATTGTTCAAACAAACGGATTTTTGTTATCCCAATTTATATATATTTATTATATTATTATTATATAATATTTATTTTTATACGCATTAAATAATTCAATAAGTTCAAAGACTCAAAATAAAAACTAAAATAAATTCTAAAAGTCTGGTCCTTGTGTCAGAGTACCCATAATGCTGCAAGCATTTCCTCGCTGTATCGCGATGCTTATTAAGATATGATGTAATTTAATTGTATAAGTGTTTTTGCAAACAATACTCAGTTTATCCGTTTTTAGATTGTTTCTTCTTCGGTTTTTAAACTGTGTTTTTGTACTATGCGTAAATTACCTTTTCCAATAATAAGGACCTTGGACAAACTCCGCTCAGTTATCTAGTTTAATAATAACTAGTGTGTGTCAAATAAGTTGCAATAAAAGTAAGAAACCGCGTACAATGAATGTCGCGCATATTTCGAAGCACAAAGCCTGATGTAACAAGTTACGAGAAGTGGCAGCCTTGTTCTTGCCTGCGCGTTACAGTAACGACTGCCGCTTAGAGCCCTCCATTGTTATGCTCCGCTCGCAGAACTACCCACAATTGTTGCCATCATTATTATGGGATGAACACAAACTGCTAAATCAACAGCCTGTGGCCAAAACTCATTCAGGACAATAAACTGAGGTGACCGAAATCGCACATTTCAAAGTGAATTCTGTTTTGTGGACTTAATAAATTTTGGGAAAAAAAATGTTGTGCCGTGCCAAGTGGTAGCAGAGACCGAGTGGCGACGAACTATAATCGCACTTTGGCACTGTTCCGAACCCGGGACTTGCTTGTAGCCGGGATAGCGAGCTGATACATTCCCGCACTATATTATTGTTTCGCTCCTCCACGCTAGCTTATGACCACGATGGCAATTTGCAGCGCTTGCTAAGTATACATTGCTTTTGTTGGGCAGAAATTTCTATTTATACATCTATATTTCTATCAACACCTAAACGTCTCTTTTGCTATTTATAACTAATTATTAATACTCTACGACTTGTAAACAAACCTACATAATTACATGGAAATCTTCATAATATCGATTAGCCAGGTGTGGGTCTTAAGACAACAGCTTGAGAAAAGCTTGACAATGATTCAACATACAGAAACAGTGAGCGGCTCTCATAACCATTTGACGAGGTTGATCCCCGGCAGCGAGCTGCGCCGAATCAATTCCCGACGCGCGTAAAATTTACGACGACATCAAACTTAATAACTACGATTGCTTCGCTGTAAAAAGTTTTGTTTTTCTGATTCCATGAAATAAAATACTGCAAGTCATTGATTAAAATCTGTAGATAAAAGTAATTTATGTCTCCTAACTGGACAATCAAATCGGTTCGATGTTTAAAGAATTCATTAAATATATCTTATTTCGGGCAACATTCATTATTTGAAAGTAAAGAGTTCCTATTTAATTATTGTGAGGCCTCTAGAATTCCACTTCTATAAAGGCTTATTAGGCAAAGATCTATTGAGTGATTAAGTAGAGAGCGTCGGTTTGAATCCGATTATGGCACAACTTTAGTTCCCAACTAATCTCGCTCCATTCAACTAAGAACCAGCCCATTACGTAAGCACTTCAGACTTTTTAACAATTCCACTCGAACAGCATTCCACAAGTTCCCTTTTCTGTTAAAATTAACCATTACTATATGCGATTATAATTGAGAAGTTTTTTTTATTTTCGTATTTTATTATAAGCATAACAATTACGAAGTAAGTCAATCCTGATTTGAGCGAATCTCACTAATGGTCCACTAACCGCTAACTTAAGCTTTAAAAAGAAGAATTATAATTCATTCCATTCCAGATAATTGGACAACTAAACCGATGCGACGTTCCGTCAGCGAAATAAATGGGCCGCGGGAGAACGTAATTAATTCCCTTAATTCATCCTTCGAGGCCTCAAATTTCTTTTCAAAGACCCTAATCCGGGGAGCATCTTTGTAATCTCGCAAAATTAACGTACGCACAGAACAGATGCTGCGCTTCAAATTCCACATTCGAGCCTATTTCCGGTCGCGTTATCGGTTGTCAAGAAAACCTTACAAAAACGACCTCCGTGTAATTTGTTAACCTCGATTTTCCTTTAAAATGGTTAGAATTTGAAACGGTACTGCGAGTTGGTGCTTCGTAAGGCCCCAGTCCGCTGGTAGCGATATGCCGGGAGCAATAAAATAAATTGAGGCCATTTGCTATAGGTTTGTGTTTATGGTTCCGATAATGTTATGGCCAGGTAATGTTCTGTTTCTCTGTATACACGTACCGTTTATAGCTTGATATTTGTTTGAGGTCATGTGATGTTTTTTTCAATATACGATTGTGGAAACGGAAAATTATTGCACAAAGACAGCTTTAGTAGTCAGCAACAGCAGAACCACTAAAGGTTTCGATACCTCTACAAGTATCAAAAATGTTCAGGATTTGATCGATTTGTTAGCTAGTCGTTAACAGCTGTGAAGAAAACACTGAATATTCGTTGGTAAGCGTAACTTCAGAACTGCTCTTTGCTCTCGGTTGGCTAAATGTAATTAATGCTGTAATTGGACGACATAGAGTGGTTTGTTGTCATGGAGACTTAGATAGCCGCAATTATAATTAATAATACATTGCCAGGGTTAATAGTCGCCTCTCATCACTCTGAACACATACCGATCGCTCAAATGCCAGATTATCTACTAAACTGTGCAAATATTTGGTTCATTGAGCAAAAAGGCAATTTACAATTGACTTAATATAAAATACAATATGAAAGGTGTAAATTGTGGCCCCACCGCAATAAAGGCGAAATACGAGGAGCTTACCAAATAATTAGCGAAACAAAAATATAATGGCGAAATATCGCGAATATTCCGGATTCCCGGATAGTGTTCATTTAATGCGTGCACGGCGGATTATATTTTTATTACATATTTTAAGTAGGGTTAAGCTCCGAGCCGTCAAATAGTGTCGAATTAAATTTTTATATATTTTCAAGAGCGAATGAAATTTGCTTGCAAACATTTTACGTTTAGCAATGCAAGTGAAAATACGACATTCCCTTGTGAATTTAAGCGTTCTCCTCGGATCTCATAAAAATATTTCTAAGGAAATTACCGCAAGCTCCGTTGTTGGCAGTACATTTCAGTTTAGAGGTGTGAAGATATAGTGTACGCCGTGTAAAGTGTAATAAACACACAACAAAGTGTGGCGGTAGTGCGCGCCCGGGAAATTCTGAAGGTTTTCACGATTTATATGTCTCGTTGTTTTGAGTTTCATGAAGGCAATTCACGGTTTCGATATAACCTCATTATGTTTAGCGTCCATTGTTTAGAATCGCCAACTTTCAAATATAGTTTATAGTTCATTTCACTAGTGTTATTCAGAATGGCTTTGCACATCAAGAATACTCGAGCCTTACTTGATCAATTCTTTGTTGCAGAATGTTTTAATAACTGTGTTGTTTCCCAAGATATTTATCAACAGAACGGTATAAAGGACGGACGGAGGCAGTTTTATCAATTTTGAGAGCCCCGTGTATACGGCATACATAGCTTCGTCTTGAACTATTTTCATTCCAAATAGTTTTCAAAACGATGGCGTGGTTTATCCGTAAAAACTAATTCTAATATAGCTATAAATAACAGTGTATTAAATTATGTTTTCTATCAAGTTCAGGGTCATTGCCATTTATAGTTTAACCATTTTGTTAAAGTTTAATGGCTAGTATAAAAGTTAGGTCCTTCGTTCGGGCTGATACTGAGATTGAATGAAACTCTAAACTCGGCTGAGTTTTACGTAATGACAGAGGACGGCCGTGGCGGAGCCCCTTTATCTTTCATAATGATCCGCCATGTCTGAGTTTTATTTTCCATTTTTAAATAATATTTTCTTAGCATTTTTCTTAATATAGTTCAATCAAGTTTTGATAATCGCAGGCGGCGGTTTCTCGCCGTTTTCTTAAATATGTTCTGCGGCTAATTTAAACGCACATAAACTAAATGATTCCACCTTTAAGCCCCTTAAATTAGATGTAATATTTATCTTCCGCAAAAACAGAAGCTCAATTACAGAAAACACAATAGAGCGTTGATATTGAAACAAACGACGCAATAAAACGACTCAGCGGCTGACAAATGTCGGAAATCATGGGCATTTCTGGCTGCCACGAACAAGGCATTTGCTTAAATGCGAAATAAATGTAACCACCATCAGAAGTTGTACCGTGCAACGTCTCATCCAAGCGTGCATATTAATTGCGCGGCGTCTTCCCCGGGATCCAAGCACACGCAGCTTTGTGATAAATAGTAGTCGGGCTCACTAAATCACACCTTATGAAAGAGCTGAATTAGGGCGCTCGAGACGCCGAAATGTTTAAAACTTTAATCTTAGCCGAGAATTATGAAGGAAATAAAGCTAGTTTACGAAGCCCGCCCCACGTTCCCACTTTGATTTTACTTTCGAATTATTTTGATGTCTCCGTGTTTGTATGATAATATTCAAATAAGTAAGTATTAATGTTGTTGTAGGATGACATGTATTTAATTCTAATCCGACGTTCCCTTTGATGTGACGTGATAAAACGCCAGCAGCCATCATCCGAGAGTGATTTCTCGCATCGCTACATTTAAATTATAACTCTATTGCATACTGCTAATTAATCTTGACTGAGTTAAAATAAATTAGAAGTAGTGTTAATTGGTAGAAGTGAACAGCCTAATTCGTGGCGGTTGGGCCAAACTGGAAAGGGACAGACTTTGGCCCAACATCAGGCGGCCCAGTACGTTAAGGCACACCGCACTTAATTTTCGCCGAGTTTTATTTTTAATTCGTAGCCGTATAATTTTCGCGGAATCTAGAAAAGCCTGGAAGCCGCGTACATCTGCTAATCCTTCTTTATAACCGGCTTAAGTATATCCGGTTGCATTTTTGTATCGCACCATTTTCCCCATTTTGCTGGGAATTAAGCGTTGACTAGGGAAATTATTTACAAACGTGAGGGGCTTACAATTATCATTTATACTGCTTTTTAAGTATCCGAGGTTTCAGTTACAATTTATTATAGAAAACATTTTGCGTTACCACTTGACTTGAAGAGCTTAGAAAAAAAATATTCCCGCGAAAGCATCGTTTATTAAATTGTTCTATTACATATTTTTTAACTTTAATTTCCCGGTTTGTGGAGAAATATTTTAATCCTATTCATTTTCGTAAAAAGTATATTGTAGCATGGGAAAAGTTGATAAAAGACTTATTTTTAAACGGATTATAAAAAGGTCTTTGCGTGCGGTCGCTCAGATAACTCTTTTTATATGAAATCCCTTCATAGGTGTACTACATCACAACTATTGATAGGCAGAGATGACAGATTGTTTTATTTAAAAGCGTGTAATTAAATTGTGTCTTACCATATCCCAGGGTGTTATGGAACAATAATCTAAGACAATTTTCCCCGTCTCCTATCAATACTTAAATATTTAAAAAAGATTCCCATAAAAGATGTGACGTCATGCGTTCCGAAGGCTTTTGCGGAAAATGATGGGGGAAACCGTGCGACAGACCGTTTCAGAAAAACTCGACCACGCGTGTAAACGTGTTTTACTTCCAATAATCATTGAACACACGTGTGTTTTTTTTGGCAAATCACTCACAATAATTATTACTTAACATTATCCTTATCTTAAAATATTTGGTTGTATGGTGCAATGCAAATGTAAAAATATATATCTATCAAAATCAATGTGATGTATAATTGTGCTCCCACAGATGAAGATTACATTGACTGGTGCGTAAGCGGCATATTGAGGTTGCGTATCGGGTAATGGGGCATGTAATGGAATCCCTTCCCTCACTAGTGACCCTAAGGCGGCGCTACAATTTTATCCAATCTCTGTCAAGGCCCAGAGCGAGGTAAAGGGTACCATAACGTAACGGGCAACACTGTCATTCTTATTTATATACACGCATATTTCGTGAAGACAATCTCAAATAAATAAGCTCGTTATAGAAAACAAAACACCAATTCCAGTGAATGCCTAAACATCTCGAATAATGAAAAGAAAGTACGCAATAAGAGGCAACAATGCGAACTCTCGTTAAATTTGCACGCTCTATGACTTAAACAAATTGATTGATGTACAAACGACCTTGTTATCTCTATCTTAAGACATCCTTAAGGATATTAATAATACACCTTTCACCAACTGTAAAAATGAAATCCGAGGCTAAGACATTCATAAGAGACTTGACATCACTCATTACTGCCTCCGTAAAGTCGCGATAGCAGTCAAGTATGTCGTGCTTATATAAGCTTCTGTAACTTATGTCCCGTTATTAACCTAAAATAATTAATACTGAAATAAAATGCGAAACTTATAGCATTTAATATATGTGTTATTTAAAGGTAGAAATGATTTCTACTTGTACGTCGGGTTGGTTTTAAAGACGTTTGTGTCCGAGTTTCCCAATGTGCGATGTTAACACGAAATGCTAACAGGGTTGTCGCCAGAGTGAAGCAATCTTTATGTTTCCGTCAACATAATGCCCGCCTTCGTCACTCCTTTTTGTTACGTCAAATTACGCATGATTGATCTCGAGTTACGCAGCGGCTCAACTTTTTGGTCCATCACGATTATATATAATTATTAAAAGGCGTGTGTATATTCTAAGCATACTAATTTTTGTACATACAAGTTGTAGGGATAAATGGCCTGGCCTATTCATCGCAAATGTTTTAAACCATTATATTGCTTCATCGTGCAGATAAATAAGAAGTCATACGTTAGATAAGTAAATAAGGCAGAACATACATCGGTGCAGCGAAGTATGATGCATGGTCAACACACTCAAAGCAAACGTTTACCAATCAGATATTATGTTTTGTCTTGTTGATAACAAGTTGTTTTTCTAAACAATACTAAAATATTCCTCATTACTTCAATACATTTACTTTTCTGTATTAAAATATACACTGAAGACAATTTAGAAAGCAGGTATTTCTTTTATCTATCTGAAAAGGCCAACACGGTGATTCCAAAAACAGGTCCCTCGAGGGTATCAATAAGTCAGTGAGATTACACGCCCTATTATGTGTGTTTCAAAGCTCTTTGCCGAATCTAGTTGCTTTTAACCTCGATTATATAGTAAAGTGTTTAACGAAATATAATATTTTTCTTTTGACCACTTTTTTCATAATACCTAGCTCAGATTTAGTGCTAAGCTTTTATACATCTTTTGGTGCGGGAGCTTATGCCTCCCGCTCAATAGTGAATGACTGAACGAATTCCTGCAGGCGACAAAGCTGACTCCAATATTGTCCTCGTATAAACCTCAGTTTTGTTTCGACTCGGAAATTTTAGACAATATTGCATCGTGTGTGCGTCTGCAACTGTTATTAGCTTTTAGGAGCGTAGCTTTAGTTTTAAAAAAAGATTTTTTGTTCTGATTATACTAAAACTGTATAAAATATCTTTCTTATTAGACATTTTGTCCTATAACTATTTGTATAGCGAGATAGTTTGGAATATGTTAAATAGGATCACACTGTTGACAAGTACTGTACAAGTGGTACCTAATCTGCAAATCCATTAGACGATACTTGTAGAATAAGTAAAGTGTGATGTATCGCAATAGAGGCCTGAGGGTGCGAAGTGACACGCGCCATTTTAAGTTGTATACATATATGCACAGAGTACAAAACAGCTCGCACCTAAGCTTCACTTGCCTCGTTTTATGTACATACAGGCATACTTTATATAATATTATGTTATTTCTACACAAACATATTGTTGGTTCAGTTACATTCGATTAAACACGAGCAAATATATTGAATTTATTTGGAAACTCCACGTTTCGCACGGGAATTTAAATGTTGGAATTTTTTAAAACTCCACCCAATACGCCCAATAAATGTTTCTGCTGAATCTAGTTCCACACAAATACACACGCCATTAAAATTATTTACGAGAATCTACTACGCTCGTGAGTGTTGCTTACCGACAGAGCATAGATTTAATTGTTGGCTTTCGCGCAAATAAACAGCTCTATCTGTTTGAATTAGGAAATGTTTGCCGAAGAAGATTTTATTCTGAGCAAACAACAGTCGTGCTCAACAAGGTTTTAAGGTTTGAAACACAGAAGTAACGCAGTCTTATTCAACTCTCCCTAACGAACAGACTCGGGCTTCTAATTAAAACCCTTATTGAAAGGGACCGGATATTTTACTGACTACCTATTGAAATGTTTGTCTCCCATCTTGCACAATAAACAGTGTATGTCTTGTGTGTTACTGAGGTGAGTATATTTAATGAGGCGTAAATAAAGATTAACCCGTTGTATAAGTATAAAAACTTTGTCTAAAAATTTGGAATCTCTTGAATTCAATACGTAATGTATTGTGTCACCTCGAACTGCGCCCTTTGATTTAATAATTTAAAGAAAACGTTAAGTTTCACCGTAAACACAGCTGCGCCCCAAGTACATACTAACTCGATATGAGCGACATGCTCACGGGAAAGTGACATAAAATCCAACGTAATAAAGTACAAAATTGAACAATAACTTATTTGTTGAATTAATGAGAGCTGATTTATTACACGTATGGATATTTTTTGTGGTTAAAGTCACGTCAAGATAATATGCAAACGTTTTATTTACATAAAATATTGTGTTCCACGAAGGGCAACGGGAGTCAAGAATGATGGCCGTAAATTATTTCAGTACATTTCATGTCATACGGTATTAATTATCAAAGTCTCCGTCGTTGATATAATAAACAGTTTTATTTTGCCAAAAGGGCGAATTTATCGATGTCGTGCTCTTATTTCAGGTGAACACAGTTTCCAGAAAGTTAGAACAATATTTGTGCTCAGTTTATTGTCTGTCCAGTAAACAAAGACCGATTTATAATTCTCGCGAGCACCTGCATTGGAACTTTTTGCTGAGCTTTATGAGGTGGCTAATTAAATCGAGAATTCGCTCAATTTTATACTTTTTACTAGTAAAATTAAAAGCTTCGTAAAACATTTAAAAGCGAATTTTTCATTAGCATTCTTGTAAGTATCGATATTATTACTAGCACCTGCCTTTTTTCTGCATCGGTACGCGACTAAAAAGGTAGAGAACGTTCATTATTTTAGTCGGCTCAAGCATGCGACATGACGGCGTGCGTTGCTCCAATTTTTATTTCGATTTCCCTTCAAAACCGCGAACGTTATCCCTGGCCTCCTCTCAGTGAGGATACATTATACTTTACAATTCATATTAGGATATCACAGAATACTACCGTTCGATCCTGGTAAACTTAGTTGGACACAGTGACGGCGTAACTTCTACAAACCAAGCACGGACAGTCTTCTCCAGTCGACAATTTAGCCCTTATGCTTATAATAAAATAAACCGGATACTCAACATTTACTCCATGAGAAAAAGCTCTGACCGAGTGGCTCTTTAATCTGACTTACGGTGACGTGGAAGACATCTTGATAAGAGTGTAAGCCACTCTTATCAAAGTGTCTTCCACTAATACTCCAAGCTAATACAGACACAAAACAGTCGGTAGTTTGTCTCGCTTACGGATCATACACTACAGTCAATCACTTTGCAAACACTGCTGATAATTTCCGTTTGTTTTATATATGGCATTTCAGGATTCCATTTTCAAACTATTGGAAGAGGGCGGTATTGTAAATACAGGTTTAATCAACTACGGCGTCTATCTAAAATGGTACCTTCGTCGTGAAGGCAACATCTTGAGGACACGCGGGAGATCGACTTTTGTTTCTCCTATAACAGCCTTGGTCTCAAATGCTATCTAGTGTAAACATAGAGTACTCCACTGTTTCTGGACTCGTCCTTAGCTAGATACAAAAAATACCAATTGACTCTTATTTATATATTTTTTTATGGACACGAAACTTATAAGATAATTTTTCTTTAAATATTATTCAAAGGTCGTAACTAAGCGAGGCTAAGAGGGGTCGAAAGAACGAAATTTTATTAAAAATCTCAAGAAGGAAGAACATTACGTTATCCTAATTTGCTCCGTTAAATTAAATTAGATCCCAAACAATATGGCCTCTATAATATTCCTCCAGACAATATTGTTATTAATTCGTTTTATATATAAAACGACATCTTTAAGAACTAGTACAAGTATACGATTTGTTTGCATTCCTGAGACGCGCCTTGCATTTTGTAAATCACCAACTTATAGTTATTAAACGATTTTCATTCACAAATATTTTTTTGGTTTCATCAATAGTAGAAATTCTTTCTTTTTTCTTGTTATTTGTGATGAAAACGAGTTTTTCTAGTCAACTTCCTGGCATGGATTATCAGCACAACCACAGGTGTATAATGAGCCACTTCACAATCCGTTTCGGATTGATTGAAATTGGCGTAAGTGGAAGTCTTAATTAACCTAACTACCTCCTTATAACTCCTTGTAGCCAAATACCTACTAATTCTAGTTAAATTATATTAATTTGCCAAAGAGGTGAGCTATACAAAGAGGATACACTTTTAACATATGTCATAGTTTAGTATGAGCTTTCAGATAATTGGAGAATCCTATACGCAATGTTATATATATATGAACTAAATAAGTCTGTATACAATTACTATTGCTTGCATTAGCATAAGTAATGTCTACGAGTGTTAAAGTCACTGAATAAACACCTTAGCTTAGAGTTGTTTTATTTATTATAATTTATAATATAGCAAATGCAGCACTCCCGTCATTACGGCCCTCACCAGTCACTACTCAGTAATACATGTCTCGTGTGAGTGGTATTAGCCGACACCCCTCCGCCCCCGGCCCCATGCCCCTTGCCCCGCACCACCCTGGGACAATTAACGCGAACCATCTGCCGGTGACGCAAGCCTTTGTCATGATTAACTTTCGACGTTCAATTTTGTTTCTAATATTATTTGTTGCATTATAATAAAATGTGTGTTCTCTAAACATGTCAGATCACGAATTAAAATCACCGAACAGTTGAAAACTAATTAACAAATCAATTTCCCTCAACGCAGTTAAATACATTATCTACAGTAAATAGACATTTAACTGTTTGTGAGACAAAGCCGTGTTCACGAAACACAATAAAAATGAAATAAGTATTGTGATTTGTTATTGTGTAACGAATTGAATTGCACTACCCGGTTGGAAAACAAATGAAGCTCCTTGTTTAATAGTGTGATAATTTAGAATGAATTTGTAAAAATGGCACCTCTTCGCGCGAACGCAGACGAAGCCGTCCGATAAATGGAACAAATCAATGGTAATATAATATGAAACCGAATTGGGAGATGGCGAGAATGGAATCCGGTCGTAATTCCCCGCAGGTTATTAATTTCAAATATCTAATCCTCAATTGTTTGTCGCGCTAATATTGGCGACACACAATCGACACTGAGCTCCAACGGGAACTCGATTGGGACCGAATGTAATACATTAAATTATGGTTATTTGTCGTAATTGAAGTTTAAAATCCTTATTATTACCAATGTCATTAGAATATTAATAACTAATTATGGTATCGAGGCGTGTAAATTCATTACACTGTCGACACAAAGGCGTGTTTGCATACGTGCAAACCACATGATGACCGTAATAAATTTTTCTGTTAAATATATTTGAGATAAAATAGAGCTTCTTCCTCTAACGGGAACATGGCGCTGTGTGAGCCTCATTACATGCATATTGCAAAAAATACTTATCTTAAGGTAGGCGGGTTAACATAATAAATTATTTTTTGTCGTGGAAGAGATTTGCATAGAAATTACTCCAATAAAATGTCAATATACGCAAACAGGAAGCATCCGCTTGAAAGTCAATTAGAAGGTATTCAGAGAGTTCCGGCCGCCTTCGCTGTGAACACCGGGAGGTAACAGGATTTTCTCCGCGATATTTCCCTTATCATGGCCGGGGCTGCAGAACGGAATATCGAGCCAAGCTATTCGATTATTGTCGTCCTTTTACTCCGGCATTTTTATACATTGAACTCAGTTCCGTAGTCTGTGTTTTGTTGGTCGATAATCTGTGATATTAAAATATTTTAAAATGAACTCTTAAGACATCAAAACACCTCAAAACATTACTTGTTTCATTGTTGTTCTTACAATTTTCAACAATATTTAAAAGCAACTTTTACGCTTACACCGCGCGCTTTTTATGCAAATTTTGAATTTCCGTAAATAAAGTTGGAAACGAAATTAAAAATTTGACCAGAAGAATGTTTTTGAGAAACAAAAATAATGCAATGTTTCCCCGACGGATCGAGTTGAAAGAAATTTTCAGGGAAGTTTATTTGAAGCTAAGTAATTAGAGTTGTAAAACTTGGCACTTCGTTACCTTAATGGCTAAAACATGTAAACTAAATAAATTTATTAAGTACAAGTTCAAACACCTTCGTTCATGACTTCGTACGTCCGTCCACACTATTATTTATACCACACCAGAAGTTTCCAAAGCTTTCGATTAATAGAGAGTGTGAAACATTTGACAGTAATCACGGTCGGCAAAAATGAGAATAAGAAACGTGTATGTATGCATTTGAGCCGTGTCCAAAGCTAGCTGATAATTTCGAGCAATGACAAACAGTCCGGTCGGCCGCAAGCGCGAACATTACACAACGGATGTGAAACTATTAACAATTAGCGAAGGCATTATTCTGCGCACAGTACACATAATTTATTTTTCATTACACACGGCGCAGATAAAGTTAACATTTGCGCGGCTACCCCCGATAAATATGTCAGCATTACATTGTCGTTACGCAGTCGGTCGCCACTCGTAACTCGCAGATCATTTGGCAATAGACCGCTCGCAAACTAACCTAATTGCCACCCACCGTTTGATATCGCTAAAATCCATGTTTTGACTTTCTGGCGCGACTCACGAGCGGTTGGCGGCCACCTATGCCAACCGCTCGTGAGCAAAGCTACAAAGCCAACGTATGAGAATAGTTGGAAAATTTACGTTTTAATGATAACAACTTAAATAACAATTCGATGTCTATATGAGGATGTTATAAAGACAATTGTGTTATTAACAAAGTTACTATGTGTATTTTTGCATAATATTTTTGACTCACTTAAAACATGATATTGTATTGGGAAATAGGTTAATTAAAGCTTTTTTTTAAAAACCTGTTGTAAATGTGATCCTAGAATCAAGATTAAAATGATATTTTATTTGATCCCTAAGTATGATCCTTGCAAAGAGGAATATTGAATGCCTAGTTAAGCGAAACCGCTTCATAGATAGTTTTGCCACCGCCCGTCTCTTATCGCACACAGCTCTTATCAGTGAGTGTTCTCAGCGCCCTCACCTATATCACTAATGGCCGCAGCAGACACGATAACTACGTGATTATACACCGACTTATTTACTCAACAGCAGAGCTTTGTGACCCGTTCCTCTACTTGATTACTTTTGTTTTCGGCCCCACTACTATTCGCCAAGGTTCAATTTTTTGTTTATTTGACTAGGATTAGTTTACAAGGCCACGCGGCATTAAAATACCTCTTCGAACCCAATTTCATCAAACATTAAAAATTAAAAATGCAATCTCATTCAACATATTCTGCGACCGTCCCAAAAATATCTGAATATTTGAAGCAAAAAGGTATGAATAAATAAGGTGGCGAGTCGAGTGTAATTTCCTTGCTACATACATTAATGGCCGCATTATCCACACTCCAGAGATTGTAATCGCGAAGCGATGAAGCAATTAGTGAGGGTTAAAAACCCGATGTTACCGCACAAACCCTAACATGTCTCTTTTAATTTCAATCTAAATTCTCCCGCGAAAGCTTCCAAATTCCGCGGAATTCGTTTATAATTGTAGCTTTAAACTTACAATGGGTCTCGACTTTTGTGTATCCTCCGCGACATGTCGGCACATTTGCAGGGGCGACCAAGTTTTTTCTCTAATTAAGCTCGCCCAATGTCCTCTCCGATCTTCCTCTTTTCTCGGTTTTTTTTATTTAATATAGATAAATTCATAATAACATTTATTTAATTAAACGGGGCAACAATATTATATAAATTGAACAAGTCAGACTACAAACTGCGAGCTTTAATAGATTGCAATGGAAAACTGTGATAGCTAAAGTAGAATATTATTTTCGTCGAAAGCTTCAAACTAACAAATAGAATCGCTTAAAGATTAATTTAGCAAAATCCCGTGTCGTGTCATCTGCGCCACATGATGTATGCGCGCGACGTGACTCGCCTTTTGATCGACAACTTTTTAAACTTTACACAAACGTTCGAGTGACAGGCGCAGGATACTGATTTGAGAATAATAGATGTACACAATAACAGGGGAGGTGCTTTGCAAGTTGAGAATATGTGTCGCTGGAATGAGCGGTGTCAATTAGCTGTCAAAAAGTGCCACAAAAGTAATTTCCTGCGATCGTGTGTGAAGCATCGACTCCGCGGCTCTCGATTATTTACAGCCAATGTAATTACAACGCGAACACATGCCTCTGACGCTGATTAAATTAGTTGAAACTGACTAAAATAGCCAACACGCCTCGGTGCAATTATAAAATTTAAATGCGATAATATCTACACATAGTGTTATGATGAAACATTTCCCATATTTATTGTTTTTCCATAATAATTACATGAAATAATACTTGCTCATTAATGGCTGACGTGACTTTGTACCGCGACGTCTATGCCACACGTAATTATTAAGACAAAGCCTTTAACGCCGCACCGCTATTAATAACGATGAGGCTTCTGCGCTACGCGCTACGTCGCACGCACGGAACTACGAGTAATCAATCTTCTTCATTAATTGCTATGCGATAATTATGTTTACTCACGGAAATATATGCATTACAATTACTGTAAAGCTGTTCTCTTCAATTTTGTTCATACATATTTCAATATTAACTTTGGCAAAATACTTGAAAGTTACACATTTAAATAATTATATAATTCTTCGTATTCAGCATTCTCCGCCACGATCACTCGTTACTGCCAACATGATGAGACATATCGACTACAACTTTCCCTTTCTTCTCTTTCTCTTGCTCACTCTCAGCCCTCCAATTATTTGTAAGTGAAAATGTCACAAAGTCGAATCCAACAAAACGTATTAAAGTTAGCGTGTACTTGTTTACATAATTCAAGAGCATAGACAAAAGTCGCGGAAGGATGCGAGTGGGCCGACAGCGATAAATAACCCGCCGCTCACGACTAGCTTTGTTATTCTTCTTTTGTTTATGACTTTCGATGCTGAATTTGTAATGCTTTGGGCCACTGCCGTTAGCATCACTGTTAATAACTAATTCAAATCAGAAATGTATTTAATAGCAAAGCAGTAACTTACATTTGATTAATAAGAACCAAATTAATATGGTAAGATCATGTTCTAATTAATGTTGTCATTTGAAGGCGTACAATTTGGGGCGTAAACTTGAGCTTATTCATTTGTTCAGGAATAATTTGTGTTTCGCGGAGACATTCTAATGACTGCATAGGCTTGTTTAGTAACTGTTGTCTCATAATTATAAATCGCGTATATCTAAATCAACAGTAGTCAAGAAACTGGTACTACAGAATGCGATGCTATCTGTTTAATAAATATGAATGCCTTGCTCTTAACCAGTAGCAGTAGTTGGCTGAACCGTATAATTGATTTGGTATGTCTAAGCCTAATCAAATGCCGATTAGCTGTGGCCATCTTGATAACAGTATCTGTGTATATTGTCCACACAATGCATTCGCGTGCTAAGCTAGATAACGACCACTCTATGGATAAACAATTATTATAATTTTATAAACTAAGTTGCTACTTTGTATTTTTTTTAATCAATTGACTTCATCGTATTCTTATGAATACATTTTTCTTTAAAATTAAAAAGACCTACTGAAAATCTGTTTCTTTCTCTTAAAATACGAGTCAATGTTATGAGCATATCTTTGGAAAATAAAACTATCAAGACTACATGTTGGTTGGCTTAAAATACCCATACTTTTGTAATACAGGCATTAGACCATGTTTGGTTAAATGTTGAAAACACGAAAATTACTTGAGTCTCAGAATACAAATAAACTGTTATCTCTCGCCTCAAGTAACGGCTAGGACAGCCTACCGCGGGTTCGAAGCGATTCTCGCTCTCTTAAGGAGTCTGGAGGAGGCCTAAGTAAACGTAAATCCAATGAAATTCGCAACAAAATGAACTGTTTCGAGTGTGGCTTACCGAAGATTTGTAACCGGCGCTTGATATAAATTCTCCACAACTCAGCTCGGCCCGCCCTCGTTCTAGTATTAAGGAATTTAGGACAAATTTCTGCTTTAGCGTGCATTACTAGTGTTAATTCTACTCAAGAATATAATACCAAGTCCGTAAACACGACCTGTGATATTTATGATAATTATTTATCTATTGGCTTATGAATGGTCCTGCACAGCAAAGCGTCCCAAAAGCGAGGGCTATAAAAAGTTGGCTCCAGTGAAGCGAAGTTCATATGGAAAAAGTTCGGAGGACACTTTAGCAAATGTGCCGATTTCAACACCGCTGAAGGAAATAACAAAAAAGTTTTGACTTATTACCCGCCCTGTTCGTAAACATGTTACGGCATGTTTTCCAATTCTAACTAATTTCCCTGATTTTCAATCGAACGAGGAAAAACCATTCCGGCTTCGGCATACGTTTAACAATATTCGAACTATTTCTGTTATTCACAAATAAATATTATACCTTAATGACGCTTAAATACGCGGTTTATTTATTTAATATACTGCCTCAAAAAGTAAATATAATTATTATATAATATAAAAATGAAAGTAATCAAAGTTCAAATAACTAAGCTGCTTGTAGAAATGAAGACAAAATCAAAATTTCCATCACCTCAAAATCGCATTACATCGCTTCGCCGGTTAAACCTTAAAAAATCAGGCTCGTAAAATAAAGTGTCTCAAAAAGGATTTCCTCTTAAAATGCTTTCATTAGCTCCCGAAGGGTTTCTTGATAGAAATGGCGCCATTTGTATAACTCGGAACCAGCTCGAACAACTCTTCTTATCTAAATCATAAACCGCAGTACAAATACCATAAGTTCTTAGAAATACCTTCGAGAGGTTGAGCGAATTAAAAAAATATTTTTATTTTTTTCCTTTAGACAACACCTGAAATATATTATGTTACAGGATCCGCGGAGCTCTAATTGGATCGTATCACTTTTACTTACTTAGAATAAAAAATACTTAGGTCACGACCCCTCTCACTCGTCTTCATATGCTTAGGTACTTTAAATGAATACTTTAGTTTATAATTTAACCAGTACCAACACACCTACCCTGTAGAAATATTTCATATACACTCGGAAATATTTAAGGGCTAGCTTGGAAATACGGAAGTCATAACAACATCGACAATGTATCGAAACATCGAAGAAAAAGGGCCTTCGCTTTTCTTAATTCGTTTTTATTGAAGAAAGCTTTAAAGAACTTTAAACTGAATATATATATAGGTTTTGAGAGAGATATATTGAAACTTGTATCTTGGAAAATTGTTCAACGTCAAGGAAAATCAAGCGAAGCGCACTACAAAAGAAACACTATCATCGAAGTGCACTGCTAGTAGTCAAACCCACCAGAAGCCTAACATTTGATTGGTCACAGATATTGCCTGTCCGATTCGTTATTTTACATTAAAACAGTATATTAAAAATAAAATATATATATATATATATATATATATATATATATATATTCAACGCGATATTAACTTATAAAAATAAAATTGAGCCTCTTCCAAACCATTACGTAATGGTTTTCTGGAATTATAAAAAAAAGAATTAAATAATTTAGCTTTCCAAAGTAGTAGTTACTTTTGCTTGAACCATTTTAAATTCTCTATATTTGCTGTGCATTTGTGCAATTAGTTCCGAAATGCAAATAGCACTAAACTTAGTCCATTCTCAGGCCACGCCATGGAACGAACAATGTTCTGATATTCGCTCGCCTTCGAACATTTACTCTGTGGCAATAAAAAACCAAGCTTCATAATTATCTCTCGCTAATTAATTAAAGAATGTTAATGATTGAAAAAAACCTAAATATACTTTGGCTAACACCTGTAATACGAGTGTGGGTAAATCTTTTGCTGGAAGAGTACCAAATTTTATTTGGCAGGAGTGTGCCGTTAGTAATGTTCATAACACAAAAACAGTAAACAAAAACCTTTGAAAGTTCACTTTTAAGTGAGTGATGGGAATTACTCCTGCCTATTGAAATTATAATATATCTAAAACAGGTCATGCGTGCTACCCTCATAGATGAAAAAACTTTTTTATACTCCCTGAAAAGTATATTTTCTATTCACATATTTTCAACTGCAAAAAGCATTCATTTAGGTTTAAAATTGTTCATAACGGCAGACCGATTTCATTTTGCGCATAAGTGATTACTGGTTTCCATATTTTTAATCATCGCACGGTGGGGTAAAATTGGGTTGGGTGTAAAATTGACACTTGGATTTCAGAACGTCAAACAATGCTCCAAGAAAAAAATGCTCGAGAACATGCATAAAAGTTTTAAGATGAACTTCTTGATGTTTCATGTTTTCAACGGTTTTTGCTTAAAATAAGGACTTATGACAAACTACTTAGTTAGCAAACATACATGTAAAAACATCGATGCTTGATTCCCGTTAAAAGACTTGAGCTTGGAGCTAAACTGAGCAGTTCTGGACCGTCGATAAGATAAACCAACTTTGAAGAGCATTGGAACAAAGATACAAGTAATAAGAAAATCAAAGGGACGGCGAAATTGCATCGGGCCTTTGAGGAAATACGGAAATTTGGTTTCCGTCATCTAATCTCCGGAATCACGCCGGCATACTTTACGTGCTCGGCAGCACAGCCTCTTAGTGGTGCGGCTTTGTCTGTTAGGTTTGTACATGCAAACCATATTCGCAGCCATACTTACATATTATATTATTATTCTTGCCAGTTCTTCTCGGTAGATGACTGCCCTCCGAACCGGTGGTAGTGTAAAATTGACGATTCAAAAGTGTCTTTATAAAGACCTACTTGAATAAAGATATTTTGAGTTTGAGTTTATAAATGTTGATTTTCATAAGTTCCTACAAGTTAGTACAAGTCACCTTGAAATTATACACGACAGAGTTTTCAAAAGGTCATATTAGTGGATGTTTATCTTTTTAAGTTCTCTCTGTAATCTCTTCATGCCAATAAAATAAAAACTTGAAATATGACTTCAACGTTCCATCGTATTACGCTTTACAAGCGCGCCTTTAAATATTCAACACGAGTCTGCGGTTCCCTCTATCTCTTGCCAAGCTATGCCAACCACACCTTGGTGTAAATATGCCTCGCCTCCATCAGTTTAAATTGATAAATGTATGTCATTTGAAAGTTTTCTAGTCTTTTGCTTTTATACTAAACCTTTTTAACAATAACCAAATTGATTCAGGCTCACTGCTTATTTCGAGACCATAGAGTAGAGAAGTGAAGACTTTCAATATGTTAGTCACCCATCTACTTTATAAGCTATGGATAAAGACGTACCAAAGGGATTTGTGTAATTTCAACAATGTCAAAATAGAAGCGATGGTTGCCCTTCTCGCATGTATTGGACTTCTGATGATTCTTATATATCAATAAAGATTATGGGCAATAGGGAGTCTTGTACGTAAGTGTATCGTGACATGTGTCAAACGTTTGTGCAGTCATTTTGAAGCCTAAACTCATGAGTATCATATAAACTCAATAGCACAGACTCTAATATTGACTCATAGGCACAAAGCGAGAGTGTCCACAAGCTGGACCTCATTACACGCAGCCGCAGAGCGTAGATAACGTGTCTTTAATTGGACCGAAGGCCTCACTTCTAAGCGTTAGCGGCGGCCGCACACAAGCCCTACTAGACGCAGATAACGGTGTAGTATGCAAACTGTCAAGCAGAGTATGTTTGCTAATTCTACAGGCAAATAATAAAAAAATAAATTCGCCATCATTTATTTTATAAACATTTAAGAGCGACAATTGACAAATGAGTTAAAGTGGCTTATTTATTATATTAAAGACTAGCTTTCCGCCCGCGGCTTCGCCCACGTGTAATTTGGTTAAGTATATAGCGTTTTTTAATGATCTCGACAGGGCTTTCTTCCACGGGCTAAAATCTTGTTACAATTGGAATTATATATAGCTTGTGTTACTCAGGGATGATGTAGCTTTACAGGATCAGATGATTCAGAGAAATCGAGGGCAACTTTCAAATTAACGTACAGGCAATTACTATTCTGACAATTGTATATTCTGATAGTCATCTTCTTATGTGGATGAGCTTATGATGGAAGGTAAAATTCCTCAGCGGTTAAGAGTTGAAAGAAAGTTATAACGTACCAGACAGACAGACAGACAAGAATTCCAAAAATTGTTTTTTTGGTTTCTATGACTCTTCTTTAATTGCCTCCTTTCAGTTTTTTGGAAAAATATTTAATGTACAGATTTTCGATTTTTACTGTCTTATTATAAGTATAGATAACACTTTTTAGGAAAAACTTGGGATATATATCGAGTTATGAAAGAAAGCCTATGAAAAGCGATGCAAGAGCCGGCCCTCCAAAGTTGCGGCTCTCTGGCATTGTAGTCACGTCCGGTGTCGATATTCTATCGAAGTAACCCTCAGTAATTTATGGAGCTGGAGAGGCGTGCCTCTATGAATTATGGTCAGGGCAGACGGACCATTATGTTTACAAAGTAAAAATATTCCCACTCGACACACATGTATAATAATAATCCACTAATAGTCTAAATCACTGCACTTTTTATACCTTATAGACTTAGCTATTGAGTATTAAGCATTTCCACTAATTATACTACTGTTACACGAACGAATAGTAGCTTATTACTTAAAATATTTAAAAAAGTTATAAGAAATAAAAGTTTGCTTTTAATTTGTGAAATTCAAAGTAAATCTAGGGTTTAAATGACCAATTCACATGGAGCGTAAGGAACAAAAACATAAGTCTCATAAATATTATTCGCAAGGAGTAACTACAAATAAGAGGTACAAAGAAGGCGACAAAAAGAAATCATCAATTCTCGATTCGATTTGAATAAAAGGTATTCTTTTGTAAGCAAGGCCTAGGTACGTACAATGGAGGGGTCATTTTTCATACCGGTTGGCCGTAAATCACAAACAGACGGCCATATTTCATAGTCGATAGAGTGGCCGTCGCGGGACAGGAATTGCGATCCGAATATCATTCCATGCAACTCAATCAAATTCAAGTTCAGAGCGGAACTAGCATTTATTCAAATCATTGCATTCACTCTCTGATGGATCCTCACATTGCAATTATTGCATTTAATTCGCATTTTGTTCAGACTCTGTTTATTGTTATACCTAATTATATGTTTAGTTACAATCATAATGTCTTGATGTTTTGATAAATAATTGAAATTAAACATATATCAATCATAGTGAGATGTAATGAAGCGCCTCTTCTTTAAGTAGAATCACTTAAATTCCAATAGAGGAAGGCGGCTGAGTAGCAAGTACTGCTGTCATCTTCACCGGAGCATATCCTCGTTGCCGGCCCACTGGCTCGGAAACCAGCCGCCTCTCACATTATACGAGTAATTTAACGGAATACGTTTAAAGCCTATCTTTGCACGGAGTCGGATTTTACTGGAGATAACTGAGAGATAAGGCACTGCGTCATTCACACAACGATTAACTTCGCTCGAATTTCGCCCAATTCCTAAAATACACACATCTTAAGCTGTTGCCTAATTAAAGTGTTAACCTTCGCGTTTATTATTTGGTGTATCATTGTTACTATTTAAAACATATCTTTCTGAATTGTTTTGTTGAAAACAAGCCTTACCAAAATGATAACGTTAAATTAGTGAATAACGACTAACGCTAATATATTAAAAATCCATAAACAGTGTTGTTCCATTATGATGAATATTTTTCTACCGTATATTGATAAAAGATTCCCAGAGCCTTGCGGCTTCAACCTCAAACAGGGCCCACATTTTATCATTCTCTGTTCCGTTCCCGAGGGACGAGACACGAACACGAGAATTTTTTGCAACTTATGGGAAAGACTATAAAGCCACCTTTTCGTTGTCTAATATTTTACGAAATAGAATACAGTATTATATTGCAACTATTAAAAACCATTTTTGGTTTGTAAAATTCGGAAAGGATACTACTTACAGTTTAAACTTATATTGATCAATACTCATAGGATATAATACGTAACACACACACGCGAGTCCTAATCAATAGCCGATTCACATTGGATCTTGCTGATTACTGAAATATCAGGATTTGTGATCTATTTTTGTAAGACACAGATACAAGAAGATATAGATTACAAAAAAAGGTTATCTATAGCGATGAATTTGCTTTACGCGAACGCTTTTATTCTTTTATAAATTTCTCATTTATATAGCAATAAATATTACGTTGAAAAAAATTATTTAGTAGCGGATAACCCTATACAGTAGTCGACTGTTCGGCTTACCGCAAAAAGCTCTTAGTATTAATCTCGTGATAGATCCGTCTTCCGCGCCTCTTTGCTTACATTTGAGTTACTAGAGAGATCACAGATTACATCGAATCTCACACTATATTGTTATGATAAAATAATATGTAAATGTAACGAGAATAATAATTTTGGTAATTGTTTTGATATTGTTTAGTTACTTACAAATAATAATGAAAAAGTAGATTAGGTTGTGAATTTATCTTTGGGCCAATACAAGATGTATATACTTCAACACATCAATGGTAAACATATACAATAATGTAAGGAGCCTTAACGTTCAAGTAAATATAAACAGCATCCCGCCATAAATCTCTGCTCATTGTGAAACGGCTTCCGCAATTAATGCCGTCGGAAAATTAAGTTGCTGTTAAGTGAGTGAGTACAGGAAACTCAATATAAGAGAGCTTTTGAAATATCTCACGTTCTTCCTTTAGCCAAAAGCAACGCAATTATGACGTGAACGTAAACTCTTAACTTGAAATGAAGATAAAAATATATGAATGTGCTATGTTTAGAATTAAATCCGTCATTACGTAGGCTAGACGCGAGTAAACATCATTATTCTGAGCTATTAGAGTTTCCTAATGAGAGCACTCATACGTCAAACTCAAGTGCACTCACCGAGTAAATCGAGTGTTGTTAACTGATGAAAAAGTGCCGCCGAGTCCTGACTGAATGCACCCACAACACTCAGTTAACACTTGTATCACGAGTTAGTCAGTTTCACTTGCACAATCCACTGATAGCGCGGTCTCGTGTTGATAACGCTGGGCGGTTGGGCGGGCGACGACGGGCAGCCGGCGCGGCGTGATCGGGCGAACTGCTGCCTGCGCACGCCTCGACCCGGCCAGCCCCGCGCCCCTCGCCATTTATTCCACACATGAAAAAGTCTAATCAGACTTATATCTAAGTTTATTTTCGTACCATTTAATTGTTTTATGTTTTGCTAAATAATGTTTCGGTACTGTAAAGTGGTGAGTTTTCATTTTGAAGTTAACCGCCTTTCGATGTACGGACAAATAAGGTAAAATAAACCAATACGAAATGACTCGAAAATACACTTTTCGAAAGCCTGTTTTCGGATACGTGTACACCACACTTCATCGCTTAACAAAATAAAATACGTCAAAGTCAGAAAATAATTCGACGGGTGTTGCTTTATTGAAGCAGAAACAGAACGAATAATCTAAAACAGAACAAAAGTGGTTGTAATAATTGGACTTATGCGAATGTTATGTGGAATGTAACATTAATTAGCGTCATTATCTGCCATCCACGTCGCTTGTGAAACAGCTCGTCGAGATATCTGTGCAAATGGTCTCCAATGATCACCTCAAGTCCTAAGACCCAGTGATTAGTTACCGGCGTGTGTCGGATGCCCCGGGGGCAGGGGCGGGGGGCACAGGGGCACAGGGGGGGTGCAAACGACGCAGTTAGCCTGAGTAATACCCACCTCGTGCCGCGGTTACCATCGACACCTAATTTATAACGTTTTGAATCGAATGCTTATGTAAATTCGCGCCAAGGTAGATCTAAAGAATTTCTTTCTCATCTTAACACTCTTGAACATCAAACGATTTCTTCATTGAAAGCGCTTTTTTTTCATATATTTTTCCGGCCCTCCGCCGTGTGTAACATTTTTATTTCCTTCACCGTTTAAACAAGACTCTATTGACTCCGACATGAAAGAGGCCCCTTTGTCTCGCAGTGCGTACTGAAACTATCAAAACAAATAAAACTTAAATGTTGCCGAGTTAAAGAAGGATGTTGTCCCTACGTGGATAAAACAATATAATTGAACCCTTAAGTTGAAGTAAAATTACAATCCAAAATCAGCGGCACAATTGTTGAAGCTATCTACGCCGTAGCAGTTTCATGCTACGACTCGGTTTCAACGTACAGCTCAAGCTATCGCACTGAGAAAGACAGCCATGGCAACTGCTTGCAGCTTATCTTCGACTCTTCAATGAGTAAATAATATTCTCTTTGAACTCACTTTAATCTATAATAATAACCAAGTCAATTGAAGCGTTATTGTGATGTTCCAAAGGTGGGTTCTCCGATCCCCACTTATTCGGGCTATTGGCGTTCTCCCGCGCTTTTGTTCCTAATGCTCATTACGTATTCTCTCTCCTGGAGCCAGATATACATTTTATAAGTTTAATTGTCGGCCACGTCTATTGTGTACGTTCGATTTTAGATAAATTGTAACATTTTTTAATATTCCATTTATACAGCATTAAACCATTTGTTCATTATTTAATCGGACGTATAAAGGACTTATTAAACTGATATTACTAAATCCATCCGATTAAAATTGTAATATATTGTCAATATTAATCGTATTATTTTCAATATTGCCATAAATTATTCGTTGTAAACATTGGTACTTTTTATCAGGTAGGTGCAAGTATCGTAATAAGTGAGATCTTTCTCGGTGCTTTATAATGTTAGACGACTCAATCATCGTTGTGTATCTTATTTATATCTAAAAGCCTTTTCATAATTGTTTTAATCAATATCATTTTTATTACTGACAGCAATGTTCTCTTAAAAAAATGAGTTCAAAGAATAGATCATAATTATAATTCTGTAATATACACTAATAATGATCAAAACTAGATTTTGGTTTCGCAGTACGTTAGAAGTCGGCATAAACATGAGTACAGTTATAATGAAGCCATTCGATGAACTGTACGTGCCTCGCGTGGAGTGCGTACAGCCTGACGCGCCGTTCCCTTTTACGGCGCCATACAGGCTTCGATCGAAAGTAAATTGATACATTTATTTTTAAATCTTTTACAAGTGAAACGCAAATGCGAATTATGCATTCATCTGTTACTTGAAAGGGTTATTATTATAAGAGTATGCAATGGAAATAGAAAACGCATAGAATATAAACAATAAGGTGTAGAATGAAAGAATGTTCATGCTGTCGACGCATTTATCTCTAATCTTCACAATTGTAACATAAAGTGTTGTTTTCATTCAACGTGCTTCCTTTTATTAAGTTTTATGAGTGTATACAACTGTATACACTCGCATATAACCGTATGCATAAAAATTAAGGTGATTCCAAAAGGTTATTAGCACACGACGGTGTTGTCAATCCCAGCCGACATCAAGTGCATGGTTAACTTCACCGCATAAATATGTAGATGTCGCTGAACGCCGTTTGGGGACAGGTGCGGCACGTTTCGTTTTTGTCTCACCACAGCCGACAGTTCGCTCGTCTAGACTATACCTATTACAAACTTTTACAACTATCACTGAAATTAGTATTCCAACCATGTCTTTATAGAACTTTTATATATTCATAACATTCAGTTACAAGTGTGTGTGTATGTAAATGTGTGTAGATAAAAAACCTACGATTTTATACATGTCCAATCTAGACATTTTTGTGTCTCGATTCCTCATTTAGTAAGCCGCTTAAAATATATTTACCATTTGCGTATATTGTACCATATAATTACAAATATTACACATTAGTGCCAAAATTGCTTTTATTTTTCATTGACGATAATAACACCAGCGTAAATATGAATAAATAACAAAGAGAAACAATGCCGTAGTCAGCAAAGGCTCTGGTAAAGTGTTAGTAGTTAGCGAAACTTTGAACTGGAGTAAATCAAATTAATACCACGAAAAGCTCCCAAATAGCTTGAGTGCATTATTCTGATATTAGGAGTGTCTCCTGAATTAAACAGCGATAAATAAAGTTGCTCCCGCGGTCCGGTTCAAACTTATTTAATATCAACGACAGTAGAGTCGCCCACACCAATCTGCGTGACTCTGCCCGTACTTTGCATGGTTATCTCAGGTTCGATAACCCGTCACTTACATATGGTACTGTGAATAACAGTTGTGCAGGCATTTTCCTTATGATTCTAATACTATAAGTCCAAACATGTTAAAAGCATCTGTAATAAAATGAAATTACATTAAAACCGCCGCGTCAACAATATTTGTATAGCTTAAAGCAGCTGGCATGTAAAGTGCAGCTGCCCGAACTCTAGAAGCCGGCTCAGCGACATACGACAGACGGGCAATAACATTTATTCAATAACAACAAGAATGCAATCTGCTTTGCTTCACCGATACAAAAGCATTTCATACAATTCAAATATTTTCATCAAATATTTCAGCTCAACAAATTCTTGTTAAGTGATTAGCTTGATTAGCTTTATATATTATTATGCCCCGCAAAATAACTTGCATTTTAACATAATCTAATATTTATTTCAAAGCAATAACACTATGTGAAATGAATTCTCTATTATTTTGCAGTCGTTTTTAGATAGTTAAACTAACTTTGTCTTTTCTGGGTGTATAGTTGTAATAGTCAAACTTATTCTTAACAAAGTTATTTAATAACTACTGCATAATCCGGGCCCGCCTGCTTTAATCTGTGCTCGGCCACGAACGGAACGACATTCTTTACATCTATATTTAACACTTATGTTTTCCTTAGTTTGCTCTTATATCTTATACGATGTTGTGAAAATAGACCGATATAAAATGAACAGGTAACTGAAAGTAATTTCAGCCGCGAAAGTAGCACCATGTTTTCGCTCATCCCGTCCGTCCGTCTGCCCGTCAAATGGAGGCATATTCAATTGAGGAGGGGACGCCACGCGACTAATGAATATTTTATCACGTTACCGGGAATCGAATACGCATTCAAAACGTTTATCGATATTTATGGCGGCGCGAGGGCGCAGCGGAGCCTCCGGCGCCTCACCACATGCAGGCACCGCTAATTCCTCCATTATCTGAATGTGTACTGTATTTTTACTTTCTAATTGTATATATATTTCCAATATACATTTTATTATTTAAACGCGAAAGGCACCTCGAAATTTTGAGGTGCTCAGATATAATTCGGTAGGGACGTTCATCCCTAGTTGACAATGAAGTAATTTACTATATGTCAGCTTGGCTTAGCTTGAATTTAACAATTGCTGAAATGTTTAACTAAATGTCATATTTAGTAAATGAATGAGATAGGGAACAGTTTTCTCCCCCGCGGTGAAATGAGGGCCTGAGGGTTGTCGTTCATTTCACGGCACTTCAGCCGCCGTAGGAATGCAGTGCTGACTTGCAATTTGAATAATTTCCAATCATTTATCTCGCAGGGGGTTGGTCTTTCCCACTTACACCTAAATGCTGTTTCGACTTTGTCAATTGAGAACAAGTCCCACTATGTTTATAAATACACAGCTGCGTTCCCTTAACATAATGATTTTTTTTCAATTAAACGCGGTTTCGCTTATTAGCGATTAGGCCGCCCGTTTCTTTTATATGTAGTAACATATATTAACATTATCTACTTCTGGTTAAGTTTTAGTGTAACAAAGTCTGAAGAAATAGATGAATAATCTAATGAGCTCAACATTTTACTTTTAACAAAATAATAAATGATGTAATCTGCACAACAGTCACGATACATTCGGCATTACTTTAGCGCATTATTAGCACATTCAATGTTTTATTCACGTCAATAACGTGTGACTTGATAATAAAACATTATTATTTCATGAATACTGTCTATGCTAAAGTAAAATATATCTCTTTTTTAATACTTATACACTAACTTCAGAAAAACAAACAATTTCACTTCTTTTGCGATACATTTAGACCCAAATGGACTTTTGAAGGACAATAAAAGATGGCAACTTCTAAAATAATATTACAAATGCCAAACTATGAACATCAATCAATCATCGTTCATAAAATAATTATTTGAAAATTTGTGGAAAAGTGAAAACGATATTCGTAATTCAGTGGAGTTATAACAAACAGGACAACGAAGTAATCATTCCTTTTCCATCGAGTTTTTAATTCCGATTCGAGTGATGGATGTACTCTTCGGCGTGTAACATCTGGTTAATATTTGGAAATCTTTTTGTTAAACCTTACACGAGACGTAATTATCTGTTTTTCAGTCAAACAATTAACGTTATACAAAAGAAGTTCGGCTAACCGTGGATTTTTGATGTGTTTGTATTTGCCATAACATAAATGTAATTTTAATTACAATTTAAATGACATTCATATTGTGGCAAACTGACATTTGCATGCTACTTCAAAAATCGTATCATCAATCATCGTGTTCCATTTGATTGCAAAATGATGCACACGTTAAAAAAAAAACAAGTCGCCTAGTTTTACTTTTTAGAGGATTTATTTTAGAACTTTTAACGGAAGGGATTCTGTCATTCTTGATTTTTACGTAAGTTATACCGAAAATGAGTTGGCCTTCAAAAAGACAATTTGCAAATTCATTGAAATTATATGTACTCATAGATTACATAACTTTTGGGTAGTGTCATAGGCTTGTAGAGGGTAAGAATCGTACATTGGAAATAGTGGAGCGATATAAATCTGCGTTCAAGATGAGGTGTCATCAGCAAGACGAATGTACTGCCGATTCTGAACACATTCCGATGCCAGTCGCGGATGATTTATTTGCTGAGACGAAAAGTCCCGGCCGAATCTCGAAGGTTGTTATCAAACTTTACAATAACTAAATTTACCAGCTGTCAACGCTAGTATGTTGCGCTTTCTGCGTTTAAATTACGTTCGCTAAGCCGAACCAGCGCTCGTCTACGTTTAGCGCCAACTTGCTTAATAAAGGAAAAACCATTACGGTTTTTATTATATTCGCCTGACTGGCTTTTGTCTCCAGAGGCTCCCTCTGGCGACCGCACACTCCCGCAGGTGGGAAACTTGTTGTCTCTTTGACAGTTCACACCATAACTTACTTTCCAAACCAAGTTAGGGAACGTGCAACGCGGAAGCGCCGGTCTCTGATCAATTCGAAGTACTTGCAAGTTGCAACAGTGTTAACTTAGTGGTGGATAAGGTTTTCTTATTGTGACATTACAGAACCATATAGAGGGGAGTTAATTACATTATTTAGATACAAATTTCGGGTGTTTGTTTGCTGTATATGAACGCAGGAGTCGGTGAGTAGCAAATTTAAACAACTAAATATTGTTCTCAAAGTTAACGCTAAAGAAAGACATGTTCCAGTTGAAATAGTATTTAGCGTGCCTGCGTTTTCTGTACTTAGGTAGAGATAATGTAATTTCCTTTTCTTGTTTATGTGCTAATATTTCGAAAGCTGGTTCTGATCCACAATTATGGAAGTGAGTGCGTATTTTACCATGCCTCTGCTGACCGCGGCGACATGTGTTTTTTTATTATGTGTTTTGGTATTTTTAAACTTTGTGTGTATACGCTACCTTCGTGAATATATAAAGTAGGTTCGTAAGCAGAAGTAGAGTGACTTGACTTGACAGCTGCACTTTTATACCAACTTTTAATAAAACATATATCAAAAGAAAATGCCAATGATGTTTTATCTCCAGTATTATAAACAGTAAAGTGCTCGCCGAAGAAAGGCATTCGTACTCAAAGCACCTCCTTAAATATGAAATTGAATGTTTTAGTTGTAACTAGAGTATTGTGACGAAATTCCGCTCACGGCATGTAATGCTGCGAACACCTAACTGCTTTATGCTTGTCTAGACTCGAGGCGAGAGTGATGTCAGCCACCAGTTATTTATTTTGCGGACGTGTTTTTACTAAATATACCGCGTCATAGATCATTGAGGCATCTGTTGTGTGTTTAATACGAGATAACAAAGATATGTTTATTTAAGTGTAGCTCAAACATAAATGCCAATATTCAACCATTTTATTTTTTATCTTAAGTACTTGTAACTATATGTAAACGCAAGAGCCGAAAGTGATGACTTGCCCATTTGGTAAATTGTGCTCCGTCCGAGTCGGTGTGGAAGCATGGTGCTCGTAACGCGGGCTCGCATTAGGCCTGCCCGTCGCTCGCAGTCTGCCGCAGGTGCACGTAATGCTGCATCTCCTCCCTATTACAACTGTTTCAAAGGCGTACTAAGGCATTTTAATAAGTTTCACTTCCCCTTACTTATCGGTTATGATACGATTTACTTATTATTCTTTGCATCGAATAGAGAATAGAAAGAGCTTTTGTGCAACCGAAAAACAATATTACAATATTGCAAACTCTGAAGGAATGACACAATAATATCCATATGAGATATATATATATATATATAGTATTTGTTAATGGAGACACATTTATTTTGGTACCTGAAGCTTTACCACAAGAAGCCGTCAAACGATGCGACACCTCTGTGTGTGACAGCTCTGCATTACTTCTACGTGCTCAGAAATAAGTGGAAGAGCTTTTGATACATTCGTCAATGTGTAGTACATTACATAAGATTTAGCAAGGACGCATTAAATTAGTCAGTCGTTTATTTCATTTTTAGATTCATTCATCCTATACGACTTAGCTTAACATTGTGAACAAACATACTCGTACATGTGCAGTTGTCGAAAATTGCGTCAGAATTATGAAGCCAAAAGCACTCCATTAATAATAAAATGTACATTTATGAACGCTTAATGAATTAAAAAAGTGACTTTTGACAAGAACTAGTTGCCAATTGAGTTGGAAAGAACGCGAAAGTTTTATCAAACAATGAATATTTATAGAGAATCAGCGGGCGTTAACGACGCTACCTTTATTCGGCAAAATATGTTTATTTGTGTTTTGAGCTAACTTTGGAGGGAGCTGAGAGTCGGTAAGTTGAGGTTTCGGCGTAGAGCAAGCCATTTGCCGCCCTGGCTGCTTGCGCTTACAGTTGGAAATTGCAAAGCACGTCTCGCATCGTAGTCGTGAAAGCCGTCGGGTACAATAAATAAATAGTTGTAGATGGAAAGTTGTTTCTTCTTTGCCTTCTTTTCCGAGGCAGCCTCACCTTTTTACCTTCCGAGTTGTTGGTGCTTTTTTCGTGTAGTTAGTGAATTCGGGTCATTAATATTGCGTTGAGCCTCTTTTCAAAACTCATTCAAAAGTAATCTGCGGTCCTTGATATTTACAACAAACCTTCAGGGAACATTTATATGTATGTGTAGTTGTTTTATAAATCTATGTGCTTCGGCCATACACATCTCTTCTCGTTCTCATACTCTTCTGTTTATATAAGAACGTGATATTTCCGAGTAGTGTGGAACGCACGATCTAATTAAGTGGCAGCGTTCAATAGTGTCAGTGGGTTGAGTCCTGATAATAAACTATCGGCTGATAACGAGACGACTCTCCCGCGGGACCTCACCGACCGCGACCAACGCTATTACTCACTAACGTTCGCCATTTTATCCTACACGATTTCTATTCATCTTTTTGCATGCAAAAGTAATTTCAAATTTGTTTGATTTGTGTTTCCCGCCATAAGCCATAAGCATGCGTTGCCGAATACGCTGTCAAGTTGACGAATAACTTTGCCGAATTGAAAATTACTGTGTAGTGTAAACTAGCACCGATCTTGTCCGTGTGGGTGGTCTCCAGGGACGAGAGGGCACGCAACCAATAACGTGTAATCTTTTCACGCGATATCGCCGAGAGCATAACTTTCTCATTATAACGACCTTCGACTTCGCCTCCAATACTACATTTAGCCGTCCAGTATATTTTGACCTCTCTTGATCTATCACAGGATACTCTATACGCGGGGCTCAAGAAGGGGTCAACTTAGTTGGTTAACATTGCTCCCTCTCGGCAGGCTAAGGTTGCAACAAAAATGTAAAGACCTTCCCCACCGCTGTCGTTGCGTTGTCAGCCAGGCTTCGGAGGTGTGCTCCCATCCAAGTGCAGGGGTAGTGGCTGGGTGGTCGTTTTATGATCTCATATTCGCGCTTATTGGAAGGAGTGGCTGCTTGGTCCCGTGTGAGGTGTCGCCAATTAGTTTCCGCTTCTGTGGGCTTCGTAAGCCATTTCAATTGGCAAATTATCTTTACAATCCTTACTGTAGTAATAGTTTAGCAATCACTTGTTTATACATTTTCGTTTATGCTTATAAGCTACAATTTATTAAATATCAGTGGCTGTAATACATTTTTCGATTGATACAGTGAATTTATCTTAATCGCTATTCAATAGTGTAACTGAGGAATGTTACTCCGTACTATTTATTAGATAGTATATTTTAGGTTCTTCATGTAGCCATATTATGTTTTTCTAGGTGTTATTTCAGCAATCTAGTGGTATTCTAGATCCAGATATTCTAGCTTAATCTGGATTTGTGTACAAAGTACACCGCTGAGCCCTTCAATAAGAGACAAGTTAGGTAAACCGCTCGCTTTAAGTCTTGAGTGAGGGACACAAAGCCGGAAGGAAGTGAGGGAATCGAGGCTGCACCCAACTGGCTCGTTCCGGATTTAACTGATCTGAGCCTCTGACTACAGAAAACTTCTCATTATATTTTTGTATAAAACGGAAAATATATGTATACCTTACTTAGCCTTTAAATAAAATTGTAACGAGGTAGAGACTGTACACTAGTTAAACGACAAACATATTATTTACTTGTTTCTACTAATACTTTTATACTTCTATGTGTATCTAAACGTGGAAGTTCACTGTCTAAACAAGAAAAAAGATAATCGTCTGTCAGAGAGGACTCGAAAGAAGAATGCTAAATATAGGAAAATTAGTCAGTAATACGATAAGAACATATAACGATGGACCAAATAGGTTACAGACGACATTAAGCGATAGATGGCTAAAAAAATCACTGGAGGAGGCCTTCACCTAACTTTTTTTAAATATATAAAAATACAACAAGGACATTAAATTACATAAACTAATACTTAAATAGATTATAAGAAATCTAAACTTTTCATATTGCAAATAAAAGGCTTTTAGTTTTATTTATTGTGTGTATCTAAAGAAAGAAAAACGTTGTTACTAATACAATTAAAAATAGGTAAAAATTAGAAATCATTTTTCAACTCTTTCTCCTTACTGGCAATTAGTATAGTTGGTCCTGGCATTCTCTTTATTCCGATGTCGATGGTCCACGATTCCCGTGGTGTAATTAAACGCAAAGAAGCATAGGTTATGATTGGTGTGGAACAGGTGACGCTAAAAGTTAGGGCTCTAAGTGTCAGCTTCTAAGTAAACAAATATTTGCATAAGTATTTCTGTTTGGCACACGATTATGGCGACAAAATGCAAATGTAGTCAGTACTCAGGATCGGCTACCAATAACACAATATTTAATTGATATATAAGATTCTATATAAAAGAGGATTAATAACAGTTAGTAGACGTCTCATGAATTAGATTAGGTTCTGGCAAGTTTGTTACTTTTTTAAAACGCCGTCCCTCCTAGTTTACAGTATTTAAAATCAGCATTGGGGACTGCGCCTCCTCACCACCCTTCAGCCGCCCCATGCCCCTTGTCCCACGTCTCGGGATACAAGTAATGTACACGATGCGACCTGTTTCTTAACTAGAGCTTTTATTTGCTTTAAATCTCATCAATGCTGTACGGGATTAAAAACAAAGTCCGTTTCACGAAAGCCGAGTCCTCTACTTTTGTTTCTAATTACAGGCTTATTTTGTTTACTTCTATAAACATATAATAGATATGCTGGGACTTAGTGAAGTATCCAGGTTTGTTTGTCCTTAGTCGGATTGTGAGACGAGGTTTCGGCCGTACGGTATCGCATGCTAACAAGCACCGGATTTATATGAATAATGCATGACCAGCTCGTCCCATATCATGAGCCAATTGTCTTTCTGACCCTGCACGGTCACAAGCTGCTTTGCTTATTTCTAAATGGCGCCCAACAATAATATGAAAGCTGTGCTTCAATAATTTGTACTGCGAAATTAACGATAATCTTTAATTGTTTTGTTAAAGTAAAGCAAAAAGAAATTCAATCATATGACATTACCATCATCAACTTAAATATAATCCATGGTTTAATGAAGTCACGGATTCGTAAAAGGAAACCGTCTAGCTTTACCACTATTTACCATCCATCATAATCCATCGAGTCTGTGTTTGTTTCCGTGTCACGTCCTCTTAAGAGTCTCACTTTAACGAACCACTTCATACGTTAGATCTTTCTCAATACGATGACTACAAAAATATTACTAATACGATCCTAATTTTTATAGTAAATAATAACAAAATTGAGGCACTTTATATTCAAAATGAAAACTAAAATACTCTGTGATTTAATTATACTTGTATCAATTGGCTTGAATACAAATATTGGATCGCAGAGGAACTATATCGGATGATATTAATGCTTCAAGGATCGATGTTTTTGTTATGAAACAGCTAATTCCGATCAAAGTTTTGCCAAATATATATGTAATATTGGAGGAAATTAAATCACTAAGAATGAAAGCGAGCCGTGCCTCAGCATAATGTCGTCCCTCCTTCAATAATGTTTAGATTGAATGGATATTTAGACCTTTTTGCCCTCCGTAATACTCAAAAGCTTAGGCCTTTAAATATCACTATTTAATAATACAGCAAATAAGAATATTAAAATTAATATTTTGTTGTGTGAGTAATGTTGTTGTTTGCGCGACGCGTTGTTTGTCGATCTCGGAATAAAAGCGGTTAATCTCATTACAGGTTGAAAGGCAATCTGCCTCCGTCTCGAGGATAATTATACAGACTTTCCGTAATGAGGGACCACGCGGATACAATAAAGCCTCTGTTGAATGAACCGCACATACGCGATCCGTATTATTAATAATAAAAGAAAATGTTCTATTTATTACAGGTTCGCGATGAATAAGTCTAGCGAGATGAAGTTATTTACAGATTAAAAAGTTATCCGTTCAACTTGGAGATATTCACCAGAATGGACCCAACAAACACCTGAAGAATTTAAATATTCTCAAGTAAAGTGCAAAGTACTTGCAAATTCCCGTTCGAAGGCGCTCACCCAGTTAATCCTTGTGATTAGTCCGGCTCGAGACGCTCGCCAAGAGGTCCCAACCCGCTCACGGCCTCATTACCGCGATAATCTGCACCAAATAACCCAGATAACAATAATACAATCCCCCAAATATTAAAAGACTTTCTACTCCTGAATGCTCCACTCTGCTGTTATAACAAGCATTCCTATTAAGGAGGAATTGTGTCTGGTTCGGCTGGGTGTGTCTGAAAACCTGATATACTGATGGAGCATTGCGTCACTGTGCAGGTGAGACGGACCTACCTCAACGGTAACATGGGTCTGTTTTTAATTGCTTTTGTCGAACTGCTTCATAATTTATTATAGTTTTGGTCTCAGTTCAGCGTAATAAGTGCATGTTTTATGTTAAATTCAGGAGGTCATAGTAGTGAAAAAGAATACTGAAAACAAACTCTCAATATAAAATATTTTAACTTTATTGTTACATAACACTAAAGTCGAGAAACACCATAAATATTCGGTCCCGTACTTAATACCATTTCGGATAGCTAGTTTAGGATTTATAATGATACGGACATATTTTATTGAAAAAGGATGCGGCTCCGATAGCCGATAGGTGTGGGATGTAATCGGGAGACGAAGAAATTCAAACCTTGGGCACAGAGAACAAACGCCACAGAGGCAGACTGGAACATTCTACTATATCATCGTGTCATGTCAGGTACACCAATCGTGATATATACACAAGTTAGGTGATAACGTCATTAAGTTAATGTGCAAATGAATTAACAAGTGAAATTGAATCAAAACACATATGCTTTAAGTGTTCTGTGTGAGCATAAATCAGGCTGTGTCTCCGCTGCTCTCTCTCAGGTCGTATATTTTTTTCACGGGTCCCGGCGCGTGCTACGATATATATATGGATCTTGAAACAATTCGTAGCTCGCTACACAATACTGTTTTCGTAGCTTTGTAGCTACGACAAAATATTGCGGGGTTGCTGCATCAAATAAATTACTTGTTTGGCCATCAACTACTTACGTGCTCTATACAAACTAGCAAAACATAAATAGGTATATTATTATTATCGCATTAACCTAATAATTGCAGCAAATAAATGAACCTTTATTTTGGCCAGTCAGGTTTATCACGTTTCATTGTAATAGGTGTTATCTGGCAATTGATCTAAAACAAATATCGCGCTTACTGAGTTTAAAGTCCACTATCGGGGTGTAAATTTAGTGAAGCAATTATTGTGCGCTCATTTCCATAACTCCGCCTATCAGCTGATCACATCGGAGACCGATCTGACCGTCCTACCCTCGTCCCCCTCCACTCGCCCATCCCAACACCTGCTGCGCACTGATTACTACCACTACCATTATGAGAACAACTCGTTAATTAATTACCTGTGCATCGTGTACATTGCTTGTGTACATTGAACAAAACACACTTATCACTGGTTTAATTATGAGTTGTACATGCCACGCTCCTTCTAAACGAAATGGTACGCATCAAATAAAATGAGATTGTTTTTTTTCAATACGCACCCTAATTATGTTTTTCCCGTAATGAACAAGTTAATAGTCCTAGAGCGTCGGAGACAGGCGTGAAGCGATAAATTGACGAAACTTCAAGCGGCCGCTCGTTTCTTCGCGTTGCCGCTCGTTACTCATCTCAATGTGGTCCACAGCCCCCCTTCTTCACCCCCATCTTGACCCTCGCCCTATCCCCGGGAGAGGAATCTTGACCGTTCACCTGACCTGCACTGATCTATACACGTGAAGCTACCGGAATGCGAGATTGCCTGCAGATTACGATCATGCTGTACAAGATTTTATTATCGTGTAATACTCTGTCTAGACATGACATTCAATTTCATACAACTATTTCCTGCAGCTAATATTATCTAATACACTCGCGGATTTACACAAAAGTAATGTTATATATGCTGTTGTTGCATGTAACCACAAAGAAATCTATTAAGAGCAAAAGATACCTCGGAAAATAAGTGTTATTATTTGAATATCTATCCTGTAATGTGCTATAAGTCAATGCGGAGTCAAATTTGTTTATAATCTGTTTCGCGCAGCTGTTGCACGATATGTAAAAACACGACGAATAAAAGGTGGAACGGGTGAAAGGTGGTGCATTACGGCAAATTTTTTGAACTATTAAACAGCTTGCTGAAGCCATGAGTCCATTGCAATGCTTCTCTATTGAGACTGAGCATATTCATATGAGATTCTTTGTTGTTCTGTGCTATGTGCTCTTCCTATTGGCTTTCACATTAGAAGCATCCTCATTAGACCTGCCTTTTATTATTATTAATTATAAATAATAAAAGTCTCATCTCATGGCGCAGCTGACGTTTTGGTACGTTCTTGAAGGACGCTAAGTCGTGTTGGGTTGGAAACACCGTAATGGGCAGCTGATGTCTTACGAAAGGAATTTTCATAAAATGTACAAACACTATTTAAAGGTAATATATTATGGCGACGATAGAATTGCGGGTATGTGTTTAGCCTGTAATTATAAGAGCGTGGTGTGACGGCATGTTGGTAATATAGGACGAATTAAAAATCACTATCATGCATTAACATTTGCGTCATCGCAGTTCCTGAGCGCGCCATCATCGGCCCTCGAGCGGCGCAAATTGTCGTTGAATAACGATGTCGCCGGCATGCCATTGTCACTCTTATCATCGTCCTTTAAAGCCCACAATCCGCTGGCATTGTGCACGGGTAATGGCCACGCACTGATTGTGTGCATGTTAACTTTGATGACACTCGAAGATAATCGCTCCTGCTAAATGATATATCGTGATATTTTAACAGGTCAAACTGCAAAGTGATTCGGTCGAAGCTCGTAATAAGCTCTTTAAAGCTTATAAAAATCCGCAATATACAATTTATAGAATGTCAGTGAAGGTTGATGAAAATATAAATTTGACCTTTCAGTAACAAATAAAGTAAATTTAAATATAGACAGATGTTAAATTCAAATGTGTGTCTCCTTCAAAAGTAGATGCTCTACGAAAACACAGATAGATGCATTTGAAAAATAAAACCTGAATAATTAACTAGAAGGTATCTTAAGAAAAATCGCGCAACAAAATCTAAATGAAGAGATAAAACAAAGGCTCGAGGCACGGGCGCGCGAGGGGCGCGGGGCGGTGGGAAGGTGGGGAGGGGAGGGTGAATAAGACCTTACTCTAATTTATTCCTCTGTTGGATAATATGAAAACAAGTTGAGTGGGGAAATTTAAATTACGGTGCGCAATAAATTATTGTGAAGCAGAGAGTCAGACGAAAATCGCGGCTTCTGCGCTCTTCTCAAAGGCTAGCTGTCTTCTACGATGCCTTATTAACCGCTATAAACGGTTTCTTTATATTTTTAGTAATTTAATAGTCGGACATGACACGCTTTTTTATAGGACAGGCAAGTGGGTCAAAGGACCCACTGCTGCCCTAGCACACCTGCAACGCCGGGACTCTGGCATTGGGTAAAGACGCTATGGGAAAAAGAGGGAAAGGACTTGAAAAGGATGGGATTGGAATGGGCGCTCAGTACAAAAAGATAATGCACCACTAATGGACCACTTAACACCGGTTATTACCGTGTCACTGGAAGCCGAAAGGCAAGGCTTGGCATGTTACTCTTTTATTGCAAGGAGTCATCGCTGTGTGAAGAGTAATTGTCCGTGCTGCTAAAACTATAAATTTATGTCATTTATTACGAACGTTGACCGAATGGCGAGCAAGCTGGGAAAACTATACAAACAATCGATGAAAGTAACAAAATAGTTCTCCAACTACCTCTACACTGTCTAAGTAACGCAGCGGGGGAGGTATATTCTTGATTAAATATAAAATAAAAAACACGACCGTAACGTCTCTTAAATAACAATATTAACAATTATGGTCATCCGTTTATATAAGCGTATAAAGGTTCTGCATAGTTCAGATGAAGCCTTCATTTTTTCTTGTCACTCCTTCGGCTAATGATATGTATATATATATATTAATATTGACTCTCACTTTAATTGTGGAATTGTATGAGTCCCGCACGTCACGTGGCGATCAATTTCGAGTGAGCGCCGAACTGGAGAGACCTACCGGCGGATCCTTTTTATTGGTCCGCTTCGAAGCAATATCCAATTATTCGTTGGGCGAGATCACGCTTCTTCGGCGACCTCAGATTTACAGAGATTACTTTGACTCTATATGATTTGAGAAGTTTTTGTGTAAACGTCATCCCGCGAGTGCTTTTGACCAAAGTGTCAGTCGGAGTGTCCTCGATATCCGAACAACCCTTCTCATTTTGATGCAAATCGCCCTTTTTCTAAATTACTTTATTAAAACGAAACGTGTTCTCCAATAATTGGGTCCCGCCGCGATGTGGCGACAATTTACTGTTTTTATTAAGCGAATTTTAATTAATTCGGGTGCCGTGATTTAGCGACACGATAGCGACCACTTCGCACAAATTTAATTTGCCAAATTGACATTCTGTCATAAATAAAGGTGATCGGTCCACGTGACATGTGAATACGGCAGATTAATTACCTCGCCGGAGCGTCGTCGTGACTCAAAGTGAATTACATTTATAATAACAAGAATAGTGCGCCAAACCATTACACCAGTATCGGCATTTTGTTTCGACACGCCTTGATATTAAGCGCCATATCATAGTTTTATGATTATTAACTTGCTGACCGAAGCTCGCTATCGATAGTATAAGAGCCGCTCATCCTTTATATAAGCTTATATTTCAATTAAGTTTTATAGGAAAAGGAAAAGTTATTCAGAGTGATCTGTATGTACGATTTAAGTGTATAAGAAACTTGAACCAACATTAACAATTGTTTGTGTTTAACTCGAGTCTAACGATAGAACCTGTTAAATACTACGGACTATACTTTTCAATCCACCCAGATAAAGTCATCTGAGATTTATAAAATGTGGGACTCTCGGCGTACAGTGTAGACACAGCACTTCTGTTGTGTCAGCGGTCGGCTGTTTGTTTAGGGCAGTCTGTAACATGGAGTAATGTAGATCCAGGTGCACCAGCAATTGCGCCGTCCCCATTTTCACTTTTAGAGCCCTGTTATCTGTATCTGTGCAAGTTTATACTTGTATTGAAAAGACTGTAAAACATTTTGATTTTATTCACTCGTCCAGATGTAAAAGCACTATATTAAGGCACCAACATATATTATGGAATTCTCCAGTTGGTTTCCTTTTAAAAAGGCGTGCATTAACTCACAAGGACATGGCACTGATTTTCTTAAATAATTTACAGCAATCTGTATTTCTCCCGAAATATTCCATTTAATTGTTGTAATTAGAAGCAATGTTACATCGCAATTTGGTTAGTTCACCTTCACTTCCTTAGACAGTCGATTGAATAGCAATTACGAGTGTACTTACTCTTCAACAAACACTCACGACCAACAGCATTAACATACCTAAACAGCGTGCTCTATCGCCTCGACGGTTGTGGACATACTTCTGCCATCTCCGTAATGTTCAGGTCATCACAACGGGCACTTGTCATGCGTTCACTGTGCGATTACCATCTGTGTGTTGATTGAGCATAACTTTAAGGATTTTATTGTTTAATCAGATTCCGGTAGACACAGCGGGTTGTACTAACCTCGGTGAGCGGTGAGATAGTGTAACCCAGATCTGAAATCGAGTTCGACCCACACGACGCGACTGGGAGTTTCCAATCTCTTTGTGAGTTGTACTAAAACTGCGATAAGTTATAACAGCTCGCTGCGATGGGGACTGGGGAGTTGTAACTCCCATTTACTGAAATATGACAAGTTGACGAAGGAGTGATAGCGCAGTGTCAACCATTGACCGAAATGTTATTTTAATAACCCCTAATTAAAAATTCTCTCTTTAAGTAATGCTTATGAAACTTTAACTGAGTTTCCACGTCAGGCGATTCCAGGCAAAGCAAGCCGGGCACTTTAACATTTAGGCGCCGAAAGAGAATTACAAAGCGTAATAAAATAAATCGCTAAAATAAAGAACTATACTTTTATTAAATTATTTAATATAAAACTGATACGTGACTCATCACTCATGTGTATTATAAAAAGCTAGGTGACAAACTGTACAAAATATTAACCCTACGCTATGTAAGATTTACTGAGAAAGTTTATTATAAAACTAATTAAACATTCTTGAAGAATTAATAAAAATAATGCTTATCTATTCTTAAATTTCTTTGTTCTCTAGAGAAGATCCGGGAGTTAATCGAGGACATACATTCCCATACATTATCTGGGAATAAAATAGCATGCGGGCTGTCATTCGACGCATATGACGCCGGCCCTTAAGAAAGCTGTACGCCCATTTTTAGACTCGTATTTCATACGAGCGTTTCTTCTATAAAGAACATAAATATTTATCTCCTTTAACTATTCGATTGATAAAATCGACAATTAAAACTTACGAAAGAGAGGGCTAAAAACGATAAGTGTATTAAGAACTTGGAATGAGTGATCAAAGGGACGCAGAGTTAGCGCCTGGCTGACGGTCACTTGCGTCACGAGGACGCAGCCCTTTTGTGCTGGCCGTCGTCCGCTGTCAGGCGAGACGAAGGTTGATCACAACTATCGAAAGTGGGGTGGCAATAGAAGTTGGTTTAATTAAAGTTACCAGCAGATTGTAAAGAGCAAATGTAGTTTAGGTTAATAACACCATAAATTACAGAAACGCACTCGTAATTAAAATACAAACTGGCCAACTAGTACACACTTTGAAAAACCTTCGTTGTAAGAGCTCAATACAATATATAAGTAGCTTAATAAAGGAAATCACTAAATAGGAATAAAGGGGAAAAGAAGGGAACGAGAGGAAATGAAGGGATATTCATGACATGTCTTGACATCTTAGAATCAAATTAGGAATAATCTAAAATTAATTAGTCTTTTTTACCACCAGGGTATATAGAATGAGTGCTGCTCCCCCAAAGTGTAATCATGGCGAATCCAAGCCCAGGCATGTGGCCGGGGCGCGGCCCACTGAGTATCCTCGAAGCGGTAGTCCAAGTACTCGTAAGGCAACCGGCCCATGTAGGCCTGGTAAAGGAAATCTAGTACTTCGTGGCAGTCGAGTACGAGATAGTAAAGGTTGACGGTTGGCTCTCGGAGTCGCATGGATACGGAAAGCATCCCGACCAGCCCATCGTAGCGGTTATTATAACCGTCGTGGGTGCGAAATAAAGTACTTCCAGAATCCATGCCATGCTTTGCCCACTGGAATCCTTCGATGCAAATGAACCAGCCCCACTCCTTTTTTGCGCAAGGCCCATAGTCCGTTGAACGAACAAAGTACTTGTGAAAGGGTGTGGGGACGCGGTTGTAGGACCAGATGAACTGAAAGCCCACGCAGTACTGAATCTCTCTTCGAGAATGTTCTCGAATAGGAGACGGTGAACCTTGCTGGGCCCAGCTCGACGATGCGCGTGGGCATATTCGCGCGCTGCTCGGCCATAGGTACCAACCGTACACGTTGTAAGTAGTCGCCAGCACCGCCAGGTCAAACGTCGCAGGCAGCGGGTGAGACCGGTTCACGTTCTCCGGCCGCTGAAACTGTATGTTGACAATGAGAATACTGTGAGAAGGTCTCATTAAAAATAAATATAAGTATCGGTGTATTCACCTCAGGGTGGTAGTGAATACGCGAAATAGACATGTAGAAGGAGCTATTCTGGACATGCATGTTATGGTCATACCACACGCCTAGAATGTTCTCGAGGGAACGCTGGTCTCGGTGACCACGTAGAACTAACTCCACAGAAGATGCCGTTGTCAGGAAATGGCGCGTTGTGATGACAGCGCACGCGCCCAGAGGCGTCAAGCGCTTGTACACCGTGCAGCACGTGCAGCCCAAGTTGCTTGCACGGTCCTGAAAGGGAGATGACCTTTTGTAATCTAATGAAAAGATTGAACGAAATGATAAGTGGCTGACTTCAATACTACCCGAAATGAAAGTCCACCAGCCATCTTGGAATGCGGCGACAAGCGGTAAGGACGATTCCTCTCGCGCCACTGTATCTTATAAGGAAACCAAAGAGGCTCCTCGAGGCGAAAGTCGGGTGAATCTATCGTTGGATGAGGAAGCACCTGGCCATCGTCTAGATATGGCGACAGTGTAGTTTGTTTAAGCCAATGTTGATGCACCTCCTCAATGGGTGGCATGTTGGGGTGGGCCACTGCCACCCAGGCTGCCCAAGTCGTCCACCACACTGTCCATCCAGTGCATCTTAAAAGAAAAACACAACTACAACATAAGAAATAAAATCTCTCAAATCTTTTAGAGGGATAAGTAAACTGTATATGTAAACTGCGCTCTTACTAAAGTTTTAAATCTTACTTGTACAGGGTCCATTATAAAATTACCTAATGTGCAGAGCAATGGAAACAAAAAAGAAGCCACATGGAGCTAAGTCTAGGACGTGCATGTATGCTGGCTTACCCAGAAGGCATTATCCAAACTATTTCGGTTCCTTACAATACTCTGAGCGTGTTGGAACGTCAATGAAATATCAGAAATGTGTTTGTTTTTCACTTGCGAAGTAAATTTTTCACTTGAATTTGTCACAACCGTTGGACAGGCGACATAGAATTGACGAGACAAGTAACACGCAAAGAATCAAACAATATTATGGATTAGCTCTGGTTCTTTACAAAGAGTGTTTTCTTCAACATCCGGCCTTGACATATGCCACAACTATTGTCCTCTTTTGCCGGTATTTGAGGTTACAAATTGTCGAGATACGTGTGATTCTACAATAGGAATAGTAATGACGGAATATTAAGAAAAGGTATTTCCGAACCGTCGCTACTTGGGGGCCTTCAAGAAAACAGCATACTTCTCCTTTATACGCCGGCTAAACACTTCGAAGCCTCCTGGCGTTGCAGAAGTCTATGGGCGAGGGCAGGCACAAGAAAAAATATTTGTTTGAAATTTATTTTACGCAATTATTACAATTAATGTAATTGTTCATAGTACACGATATCTCGATAAGCTATGATCACACATATGATCATAATTGTCTATTAGATGAAGTAGTGGCAATCGCCAAAGTACTGATTGCCCAAATGTCTGTCGTGACGAGGCAGCAACTCATCAGGTGCACGTGGTCTTCCACCTGTTGCAGACTGATAATAGCAGACATCGACATTAGAAAGCTCACTAATCGCTCAAGCTATTACGCGATAATTTAATTAATTTGACATATAATACGCACGCGAAAATATCGCACGCATACAAAATATCTAATACGGTGCCTGTATTGTGGCGATTATAACCATTGGAGTACAAAAAGGACAAAAAAAAATGTAAGCCATCTAATGTAAGTCTTAACTAACCACACTGAAAATACATTTACATTCTACGTTCTGCTATTATGAGGACCTTCGATTGTACAGGTTATTATTAGGCACGTTTAAATTTCTCAAGAAATCTTTTTGTATGATAAGCTCGTCGTGAGCACTACGACATAATGTTTTTACACGACTTGGTCTCAGGTAGAATAGACTGCAGCGGGCCACTGGAAAGCATAAACTTTCTAGTACCCGGTTATCACACACGCAGTCGTGCCTTGTTCCAAGAGTTAAGAACTCAGTTTTGTTTGCGCAGCCAGAACTTATAATGAATCCCTTCTGCCTTGCACTTTAAACGTTATTCTATGTTTTAACCCTATTTTGGCTTCATTATTATGTATACTGTATTATTGTGCTGTAGGTGTTTAAGAAATAAAAGAAAATAACAAAGTTTATTATCATATAATGTGTGGTACCAGCTAAGAATTTATTTTAGACTACCTTTCCGCCCGCGGCTTCGCCCACGTGTAATTTGGTTAAGTATATAGCGTTTTTTAATGATCTCGACAGGGCTTTCTTTCACGGGCTAAAATCTTGTTACAATTGGAATTATATATAGCCTGTGTTACTCAGGGATGATGTAGCTGTACAGGATCGGATGATTCAGAGAAATCGAGGGCAACTTTCAAATTAACGTACAGGCAATTACTATTCTGACAATTTTATATTCTGATAGTCATCTTCTTATGTGGATGAGCTGATGACGGAAGGTAAAACTCCTCAGCGGTTAAGAGTTGAAAGAAAATTCTTACGAAGTTAAGAGTATGAAATACGTACTTGTGAGGTTATTACTTATTAGCTTGACCAAATAATAAAAGGTAAACCTCATTAACGTTAAGGATGTAGATGGAAAAATGGGAGCGGACAAACGATAAACGTCTTTACACTCGTTTCCTTTTACTTGTTGGTATAGGTAGTGTTCACTCAAAATAATCATAGGGTAAAACGTTAATGAAAGTTTGAACTGCATGGTAGTCATTACACAATGGAGCATCTTAATACCGCGATGGATATATTTGGCCTAAGTAGAAGTTCTTTAAAAAAAAAATTAAGACTCAACCTCGCACACTCACTGACACAGCAACACCATTGCACACACTAAAATGTTCGTACTTCGCATAGTTCCACTGGTTCATGTGTATATATATTTTAATTTATTTTTTTCTGTTCGTTTTTTTTGTTACTCTTTTTTCCGATCTTAGTTTCTATTTCCGGTTCTATATTTTAACCTTATTTTGGCTTTATTTTTAATCTATTTTTATTGTGTAAACTGTTTTTGATAAGCTGTATAGGTTTAAGTAATAAAAAAATAAAATAAATCTAGGTTGATGACGAATTCTATCAACGCCATCTATCGAGCACATTGTTCAACACTTCAACCGCGCCCGCGCGCACTGCGTTATTTGTTATTTTTGTTACCTCTCATAAGTTTTAATATTAAGATTAACTTATATTAGAACATATTTAACAATATATAACTAATCTTATGACTCTTCTTTAATTGCCTCCTTTCAGTTTTTTGGAAAAATATTTAATGTACAGATTTTCGATTTTTACTGTCTTATTATTAGTATAGATAGATTTTCTTAGATGAATAGGCTTGATACAATGCCATGTGCTCAATACTCTGTGCTCGTACACTTTGAATAAAGCGCCATCTCTTATTGCAGACACAAAGTAATGTCCAGTCGAGCAACCATCGTTGATGAGTTTCGTCAGTGAAATGCAAGAATGCGCTACTGACAATTACCAAATAATTTTGCCTTTTATTATATTTTGTACTAAGCCAACAAAATAAAGGGAAATATATATTTGCATGCGAAAAGTTACTTCCGGCCGTAAGCACCAGGCCGATATGAGTCCATTCGGCGAGAAAACAAACTCCGTCGAGCAACATCGCTTTTAAATATACCGTGGGCCGTGGGCACGCGACCGTCCGCGAATAGCTCCGAGCCGCTTTTAGCGAGCCTATGTTATTGTGGGCTCGCTATTTCTAGAACAGTATGCGGATCGCTACTAAGCCTAAAAGTACTTTCTTGTTATTGCGTGTTATGATGTTTTTGGCAGCACTTAATATTATAATCGTGTCAAAGATAATTGTCATACTTTTATTATGCATATCACATTTGTACGTGGCTCTCGCAATTGAATGAAAAACGCGATTTTATTCATACAAGTATTATTTACATGGTGGATATGTACAATATTTACAAGAAGGCTGGTGCAAAATGTGCGTCACGTGGCGAAAGCGAGAAGCGAGCCAATCGCCACCAGCTTCAGCAGCGCAAAGGTCGGCGGAGCGGCGCCGACGCGGGGCTCGGGCGCGTCTCGCTGCATCTCCATCTCTCCGTCTGTTACATTCAAAGAGATGAACATTGAAAATACTCATAAATTATTAAATAATATGAGTAGTCTTTAGACCTATGATATCCTCGTCTCTATCGTCTCCCTCCTGACGATAGAGGCGGAGCGTGAGCTCCTGGCTGTCGGTGGCGGCGGCGCACGCGTAGCGTCCCGCGTCCTTCGCCACCAGCGACGCCAGAGTCAGCCGCGTCACCACTCGCGTCTCCCAAGTCTCCGTCTCCAACGAGACACCACCGCGTGCACTCTGTAAAACACAATAAAATCGATTGAAGTGACTTTGATAAAAGTATATCCAGAAACATATGACAAAATGACGCCGTGTACCTGTGGATTGAGGACTTCTCCGTTACGCTCCCAGTGTAGCGACAGCGGGGGCAGCGCCTCGAGGGCGGCAGAGGGCATCGCGGCTAGGGCAGCGGAAGGCTCGTAGCGCGCCTCGCACGACAGCAGCGCCGAGCCTCCGAGCACCGCCCGCCGCGCCGAGCCACCCAACACCGACACTGACACCACCGGCAACTCCCATTCTGCAACGGAGATTCAGCTTCATATTGGTTTTACCTTGTCGAGTACCATGTATCAAAAAAATGTAAATTGCCGAAGGTGATGCGAACCAATAACTGTGAGGTTGAAGAACAGGCTCAATTTAGGCTCCGTGTTTATCTGGCACTCGTATCGGCCAGAGTCGCTCGGCCGCAGCGTGTCGATGCGCAGAGTGTGGACGGTGGAGTGAGGGCCTTCGCGAGACGCATGCGAGTCACTGGAGACGCGCGCGTCAGCGGTGAAGACTGCACCAGCGTGAGTCAGGATCTGCAGGTCCCTGGAGCGCACCCACGACACCTGATGCAGTTAACAAAGTTAATGGAACTACAGGTTTCACATAAAATTCCTCATTTCACAAATACTTAATATTGCCCTATGATCTATTAAAAGCTTTTTCCTCTCTCAAAATATATGGCATTAAAACAACAAAGATGTAAATACATTCCCTCACGTACGCCCCAAATGAAGCATTTCGCAGTGTCCCGACTTCCAAATAGAAAAAAAACACTTTTGTCTACAGTACAATTTATCATCAATTGAAAAATATAAAAATTAGGGTAGATGTTTGTTCCATATATTTTCTGGGACTTTGGAGCCAAGTTTATTATTTTTTGTGTCTATACTTATTATTTATGCCTGGAAATGTATACTCTTATGTGTAATATGGTGCTCATGCCCTTATTACTCTCAGATGACGTGTATCACTAGTACTCACAGCGCGGTCGGCAAGCCGCAGAACGCGACAGCGGAGTTCCACGCTGTCACCAGCGCGAGCCACTATCGTTGTCAGCTGCTTTTCGGCAAAAGCCGTGGCCAAGCTGCCACCGCCATCTGTTAATAAAATTACATCTTCAGACAACCGTAAAAAACAAACCTACAAAATGCCAACAGCGTATCAAATTAAGATTACGTTCGTTACTTGTATGTGAGGTATCTGACTTTGTCTGCAACTACTGTCGATGATAGCTTCTTTTGTAATTGTTCTCATATACCTTTCGTAGCATTTTTAACACAATGGCAGCAGCAAGTCGCCACCCGCAGCTCCGGACGTAACACGAGCCGTGATGCGGGTCCCGACTATGCAATTTATTAAAAGAATTTCTAAGAAATTCTTTGGTTGCCACCACAACAGCTGTTCAGCTGCCGGATGAAAGCAAACCCGTAGTGGTTTCGAGCGGGGAACCCCTTTTTAGTGACATGGTCGTGCCAGTTATGACATTGTTATGCAAATTTCATTAAACGCTGCATTCGCGTCAATAACATTAACTACTTAGTTAATGTTATTGAACAAGTCAGTGAGCATTTCAGCTTCTCATTATTATTTTTAGGGCAATACAATTTTACCATTGGGAATAATATTTTACTAGATTAGACGAGTATGCTTTGTATGTTTTCTAACAGAAATAATTAAGTAATGGCAACTACACTCTCAACAAAGAGCTTTATTTTAGAATCGGGTTAAGGTCACTTGTGCATGGACATGTGGAGAGTCCGGTTAGTGATGATGTAGACCAGGGACATAAACAATCAACTCTGCTTGCAGCGGCTCTAAAAAGATTAAAGGAATCCATTAAAATTGTTTACCCCTTGTCGTGACGCCGCACGCGCACATTAACTAATGCTTATTTATTGCTAAAAATAATGAGGATTACGAGAATTAAATTATGTCCCATATATTATTTGCTATAATTCATATTTGCTAACTTTTACAAAGTAATCCTGACCGATTAAAGAATTTTAACCTTTAAATAACCGGAAAAGCTCTTTGAGCACATCTTACTTGAACTGCGTACAAATAACTTGATTCAAGGCAACCCTAACTTACAAATAAAGTCAGCACTGTACGCCACGCAGTCGTTGTATACCTAACTAGACAGGTTACACAATAAGATAATCATCTGAAATAAATCGGTTTTTTTCACTTGAATATAGATGGACAAATGTAGTTTACGAAGAGGAATGCATACAAAATCAACAAATCAATAAACAGAAATGCGACGAAGGCATCAAACCGTCAATATTCGCGGTATTCGTGGTCTTCTCTGCCTGGACGTGTCAACGTGCACTAAACGATGGATTTCGTGTTGCGAGATGGACTGGTGACAAATCGCTTTGAATGGTGAGCTCTTGTAAGAGGCGGCGGCGTTATTTATCGGCCGGGGTCGCCGGATGAAGCGAACATCTGGTGCTGACTCACCCGCTCAGGAACTACACTTCACGATCCTCGATAAAAATATTTCTTCCTCTTATAATGACATTCCCCATTCCAGTGCCAAATGATTTCATTTCAGCGGATATATCTATTTTTGCAAAGAAATCGAACGGAAGCTCGCCGTGAATGTTCCCCCCCCCCCTCGCCCCCCACACACGCTCTCAGCGGCACGTGCCTCAACCAGAATAGAAATTAGCCTACTCAATATACGTAGTGTGTGATTCACTCCACTAAAATGTCACAGAAATTTCGGCCTCTTTAAATGGCTCTTATTTTATCGAAGTGAGATCACAGGTTTCGCCAGAAGCTATCAAAGAGTGATAACGGTGTCCAAACCACTTAAAAAGTAGCATTAGCTGACGGCTCAAAATGAAAGAATCTAAAACCTTCACTCCTTATTTGGTAATACGGTTTGGTTGTGGCAACACAACTATATTTCTCATACGTCAATACCTCTACGGCCTCGGCCATAGAATATATATAAATAATTTTATCGCCACAACTTATGAACAAACAAACAGCATAAAAATAGTCGCGAGATGGAACCGTGCTATGGGAATTTTCAAAACGGAAGCGTGTATTGCGCTAAGTACATAATTATGTACACAACGCTCTAGTATAAATAAATATAGTGATCGGGTTTGACCGCGATGTAATAATAAATCTATAGTTTTTGTTGGCATCTCTAAACGCATGCTATAAAAATAAAGACGTCGGATAGTGGCCCACTTTGATAATGATAATTAATTAGTCAGTCCGGCGAAGGTCGGCTTTTAGTGAATAATTTGACGAAGTAATTGGCGCCGGGAGATGTAGCGCAACGCGGAAAGATTGCAAGATAATATTATACGTAATATGGACCGCGAGGTTGACGCTCGCCACTCGCCACGCGTACGTAAATAGCGGCAGCACGTGTCATCCGCGGGGCCCACGTCCATCATTGTATCCGAATGCCTCCATACACAATATACAGAAGCTTCACTACACTATTCGCCAAAGATTAGGCGCCAACGCAACACAGTGCCAGAAACTTGGTCAAACAAAAAATATACATACTTTTACGAGATTCATGGATGTTTTGCTGTGCCTAAATACCTAAAATATATGATTTGTGTTGCGTATTAATGACAAATAATGAATTATACAAACAGCACTGACCAGCAGGCAATGACAAGGCGACCGTCAGTAGCGCTATCCACACCAACATCGCAGTCCTCTGCGCCAGTTTTGCCTGCAACAAAGAGGCCTATTACTCCCCAATTATTCAGTGATAATTATCACACTCAACACCAGTCCAGTCATAAAGATAACGGTGTAATAATGTTTCAAACTAATTCAATTCACAGCTTGATGCTGTGGGAATAATCGTTATCAACAGAATCCACCCCTCGTCTTTATTATGTCACGTGGTCCATATCGATAGCATACAACATACTTCAAACAACAATAATCCTCCACCCTGAAATATGTATCTGTGTAAAAGATAGATATTTCAATTATTTATTGAGGCATACTGTTTCTTATCTAGGAGTAATTTATAAGTACTCAAGAACTTTGTTCGTTTATGAAAATAGCTATCGATCGTTTTGACTACAAATGTATTTGGTTGGGTTTTTTGAAGTTCGGTTCCAATAATAAACCAATTTCAATTTAACTACATCGTTATTCCACATTTAGCTCGGAGGGAAATCACGATTTCCAAAGAGTTACTTTTCAATGAGCGTTCCCCGGTCCATACGAGTGACTGCTAATAGTCGAGCACATGCATTCAGACTTGAAACATTGTTTATGCAATAAATCTGTGAAATCTCCTTTGTCAAGGAGCCGCGGGCTACTTTTTATATACATTTCTACACTACTAATTTATGTGTCAATCTTTATGAACCAATCGGACTAACATTTTTTGGCATATTTAACACAATTAAAACCTTTTTGCGATTTATTTTTTTTTCTCCCCACCACTCCCGCGTAAGTTCCTACGAGCTTTAATTGCTACAAACACAGGTCTTTCAAAAATAAATAATATCGCTAAAACCAAGCAAACAGTATAGATAACGAAATTAGCAACTCTTTTCAATTTAGTTAAAGAATCAGACTATTTTAACAAAATAACTTAAAGGATCGCACTGTCGTCGATATCTTGCATGTTTGGAAGAAAGTAATTTACGAGAATGATAAAATAAACGCCTGCTAAAACCTGCGTAGCAATCATCACTTGAATGGGCTACTTTACCTTTTCAAAATAATTTTGCTTTATTAGAATTTTAGTAATTTGATATTTATAAATTATCGTAATGAAGTGAATTTAAACAAATACTTCAACTTTTAAGTGATATACAAGAATATAAATACACTGCAAAGTGTGCCTCAGAGATTACCTATTATGTTAAAGCTAGCTTTTATCTCGGAAATGAATCACGTGCAATAATAACTAATCAGAAATAAATAAGGCGGATTTATTCATTTTAAGGAGTTGCTGTTTCTACGCGGTCAGATTTTGATGGTTTTCCATCCGATATAGAGTATCAAGAAACATTGCCCTAGATATTAATCAAAATAAAAGTTCATCAATTATATGGTTTAGGTATCTGCTTCCTATTTACTAAATGCATATTGACAAAATGTTTTATACGCCACATAGGCCACAACATCATTGTTTGGCACAAGTTGAAAGGAAACTACAAAAATATCGACTTCGATATCGATCGCACAAAGTCACGCGCACACCCAGTACCCATTAACAACAACAGTCATACTCATAATAATTGCAAGGAATATTGCATTTTATGTGATTGCCTTACCTCGCCATGCCTAGTTGAGTATTTGTCGATCTAATAAATGTCTGGTTATAAAATATAATAGGCATGCATTTATAAATTGCAAGATACCACCACCGACTCAATGCCCCATGCCCCCCATGAGTCTAGTTCAATGTCAACACTCGACAACTTGGGTTGATGAGGTAAACTTCCGAAACGTTTAACACATTTGCAAATACAGACGAGTCAATTGCGACCGGTTTTCGATAAGTGCAAATCCATACTCAACCGAGACATCTACCAGTTTCATACATAACAATAGGGCTTTAGGCTCAAACAGAAACTTACATGGAACTTTCATGGTTTGAGTTTTTTGAGTAAAACACTTTTGAATACAAGTTTCGAAATCATTTTGACTCCTTTCACACAGTTGCTCGAATCTAGATCACAATTTTATCGCAAAGACATGACCAGATAGACATTCCTATTAGAGGGCAGCAATCGTATAGATAATGGTTACTATTTTGATAAAATAAATATTACGTTGAACTTAAAAAAAAAACCAGTTTAATTTTTTAAATACAAATCGGCACTTTCGATCTTTAAACCCTAATAATAACACATATTGCAGCAGTAACTGATTAAGCTACAATAATTTACCTTACATCTTATGAATTCGTTTTTATTGAAATTAGAAATTAACACAGAGCACTATGAAACCCCGCATGAATGCACACACACTTAACACCTTCGAATTCTCACACTCGTTATTCACGGGGACGTGCGATTGCTATTTCGCTCCGTGTGCTGCGCCCCCAACGAAGCGGCATTCGCGACTGAGCAGCGACGCCCCAGTCGCGCCGTATACCCGAATCTCGACGCCGGGCAATCCGGCGCATTGTTCCCTCGGCGGGACACGTGCGCAGCTCAACGTAAACATCGCCACGAGGGTGGTCTCAACTCATCGAAACGTATGTTTGGTCCAAATATTCAACACGCCATGTATGTTCTTCTTTATCAAATTTCAAAGCTACATTTTTTTCTTATATTATAGGCCAGGATTTTACCAAAGAAAGAACGCCGTGGATTTGTCAAGTATATTTATTTAAGACTAAGTGAGCCGCATCAGGCGGACAGGTCCCCGTGGTCGAAGAGGTCCTGGTCGTATAGGGCGGCGCGCACCGTCCTCCCGGCGAAGTAGCGGCCCTCGAGGGCGGCGGCCGCCGCGCTGGCCTCCTCGTGCTCCGCGAACTCCACGAATATCTTGACGTGCGCGTGCGCCGGGTCGTCGTCCTCACTCTGGCGCTCGTTGTAGATGACGAGTCTGCGCACTTGGCCCCATTTGCCGCACTCGTCGCGGATCTCGTGATGCAGCGCCTCGTCCACGTCGCGCGGCGACACCATGTTGCGCAGCAGCACGGTGCGCGACACGCGCCGCCGCATCAGCCTCTGCATCACCAGGTGGCGAGCCGACTGCCCCGAGATGGACAACGACTCCTGCTGCTGCAGCGTGTCCGGCGACGTGTCGAGCAGCTTGCGCTGAAGCGCCGCCTGTGCGCCGCCGGCCTCGCTCTCGGCCGCCGCCGCCGCCGCTGCGGCCACCGCCTCGGAGCGGGGCGGCGCCGGCGGGATCACCACGCCCGGCGGAGGGATCGAGGCAGGCGGAGGCGGCGCGGCGGGCAGCGTCACGGGCACGCTCACGGGCAGTACAGCGGGCAGCGAGGTCGGCAGGGTCACGGGCAGCGACACGGGCAGGGCCGCGGCGAGCGTGGGCAGCGCAGCCGCCGGGGGCACGCCGAGCGCGTTGAGCTTGGTGAGGCCGAGAGCCACGGCGTTGCTGGCGACGGCATCCATGGCCTGGATCTTGGCCGTGGCGGCGGCGGCGGCGACCGCGGCGGCCGTGGGCATGGCGGAGGTGGCCGGCGGGCCCAGCAGGGCGTTGGGCGGGGTGATGGCGCGGCCGACGCGCAGGTACTGCCCGCCGAGGTCGAAGAGGTTCATGGAGGCGATGGCCTCGAGGGCGGCGGGCAGCGACGCGTACTCGATGAAGCCGTAGCCCTTATGCTTGTGCGCGGAGGAGCCGTAGGCGAGCTTGCAGTAGGTGATGGGGCCGAAGGCCTCGAATACGTTCTTGATGTCGTCCTCGCTCAGCTCAGGGTGCACGGACGCCACGTAGATGCGGTTGTACTGCTTGGCCTCTTCCTGGATCTCGTCGATGACGGCCTGCGCCTGCGGCATGTTGGAAGGTCGGCCCACCACCTTGATGTTCCTGCGAACAGAGTTCGTGTACGGAATGCATCCGGAATGCATCAGTCGGGAACGTACTCGTCTCGAGGACTTCGCTCGGAGTTACCTGCCGCCCAGCATCACTCCGTTCATCTGCTCCAGACTGAGCTGCGCCGCCTCGGGGATCTCGTACTCGACGAAGGCGAAACCCTTGTGCTTCTGGGTGACCGGATCCCACGACATGTTGATGGACTTGATCGGCCCGAAAGGCAGGAACGCCTGCCGGATGGTGTCCTCCTTCAGTTCGAACGAAATTGAGCCCACGTACACCCTGCGCAGAGACAACGTCAGACTCATCGGCTGCGGCAGCCGCGGGGCCGCGAGCGGACGGCGCTCAGATCTTTTCAGCTGTTGGACTCACAGACTCGACCCGAAAGGGGAATCTCGAGGTATCGCTTTCATCATCGGGCGGGGACCACATGGTTCGCATGAACGAAACGCGTCTAGGAGAGGCACGAACCTGCACATGAGCGCGAGTGCCTGCTGCCGCTGCACTTGCGTACGCTGCGACGCCATCTGTTGCTGCTGGTGCGCCAGCGTCTGCTTCATGAGAACCATCTTGATGCTTTGCTCCATGGCGTACTTCTTGGCGCGCGCCACTGCGTCGGCCTGGTCGGTGTTGAGCCGCGGCAACTGGCCCCCTAATACAGCGGGCAGGGCCGCGCCCTTTGCCGCCGGCCCCGCCGCCACCTCGCCCCGCTGCTGGAGCTCATACACGGCACCGGGCAGGAACCCGCGAGTGCTCTGTCAATCGTGAGGCGTCAATCAGTCGTAAACACTTTTTAATCTTTTGTTCTATTTTAAATAGAATACTAGCAAAATTCATTCAGAAATCTTTGATGGACTAAACAACTTGAAAAGTGAGAATGTGACAAGAATGTTCCCTGATCCTATTAAGCCTCGCTTGCAAGTTGTGTCAGTAATGCAGGACTAATCACACAATATGTTAGCAACATTTCTGCCGTCTTACAACTTATAATTCAATACTTATATCATTAGCTTGTCTCATTGCTGCTGAAACAAATGTGGATTTTAACAATACAATGAAGCCTAGAAGTCGGCACACACCACCTTTACAGATGAATAATTAGTTAGCTTATTATTCACTCATTTATATTTATTTTACACACTCCTGAAAATGCTGTGTGCCAAGTATGAAGATCACCGATAGACAATCATTTCTTAGTAACCTAAAATTTCTCTAATCTCACATAGTTACTAACAAACTAAAATATTAAGTATTTCAATACACAAATATAGCCAAAAAAATATTTTTAATGCATAAATTGTTAGGAGTAAGTAATTTTTTATTTTATAGAATTATCAGTTTTCTTTTAATAATTACTAACAGGAAATCAGATTTAATTGAAATTGAGAGTTTATTGTGTGTTCCTTACTTTAGATTCACAAAAATAACTAGTTTTAGGCTACATTAAAACACAAAAAATATCTGGAACACATGTTTATCAATAATTTGGCATGCATAGAAAACTTGCAGTGTATATAAATTGTCTGAAATCTATTATATAGCATTATTATTTCTAAATAACAGTATAGTCCTTAATTTCTACATGAAGCGATTACTTACCATAAATTCCATAATGATAATAAAGTATTCTAAAACTTTAAAACTTCATATTTTGTGTGAACGCAATTTCACTAACAGTTCATATTACATACTACATGTCAGCTATACCGCGCTCTCAAATCGGGAGTTGGTGCTATAAGTTTTGTAATCAACAATTAACAAATTAAATCACTATTACACCTAAAGAAAGAGCTGTGCTCAATGTAAATAATAAAATCTTACTAAAAATATTACAATGCTACTTCTCGATTTAACACTTGTTATCATACGAATTAATAAGTATTAAAATACCATAGATACCAAATACTTAAATACTCTTAATATTGATACACGAGTATAATTGAAACTTTTTGAAGTATGTACTTGTCTTCTACATATAATATAAAAAACCAAATTAACTGGAGGGATCGATTACTAATTATGAATTGAAAAATATTATTATCACAAGACTTTAACTACTATGAACTACTTAAATAGACAAAGAAGGAATGGTATTGTTGGCTGTTGAATAGTAACTTATTGATTAATTATTTTATGGTGAAATAGTTTTATTAATTCTTTAAATATATAACACTTCTCACAATACATATTTTGTATAAATATTAAGGTTATACAAAATATAACAATAGTTAGAATAAATACTTCTATTAACTAAGATACTTGGCATCGAATATCTTACAATACTTCAAACGTTTTGTGGTTATCTACATACTACTGAGTGACAATTGACATTAACGTCAAATCAAGAAGTTGCTCTATCGTTGATTCAAGTATGCTTTAAGCTAGTTAAATAAAGAAAAATATATTGTGTATATATCACATGGACAAAAGAAAATATAATGCCTCAACTAACGAATCCTATTTACTTCTTATTTTTATTGTTTGTTCCAAATTATTTTATGTTGTATTTGGATTAACTTAAACATATTGGCAAGAAAACATTTTAATGTCAAAGAAGTAATAGTCAATTTATTCAATAACATTTTTCAAAAAAGATAAGTTTTTTTTTCTTAGAAATAGAAAAAGGTATATTAACATCGTTTTATCTCTTTAAATACCAAAAACTCTCTGCTCTTTGCTTTATTAAAGTTCAGTTTTAGGATAAGCTAAGTTTAAGAGCAATAATTATTTGCTAAACAATATTATGGAAAGTGGGTTTTATATTATTATATTTTTAATAACCAAAGCGATTTAATTCAAATACTACTACCATTTGGAAATGGTTTGGAACATATATTAAAAAAATCATTAATGTCCTTTAAAGTGCGAAAAGGTAACATGTGTATATAAAACATAGAGCATATACATACATGAGAGAGAAAAGCATGTGAGCTGCACATGATAGAGATGTAGAATCGACAGGAAGAAATGGAACTTCAAACTGCAAAGAGAAGAACTAACAGCCGAGTTGGCACAAACATTGTGCAATACTAATATATGAGTTTTTCATCTAGGAGATAAAAATCTATTTTATGTGCAAGCCTTATTTTTTTTGTTTGTTTGAAAATTTATATATCATTTGTATGTCTATAAATATATCCTGAGTTTGTAAAATCTCTTTCCTTAGTTATTATTTTTGAAATTTGTTTTTTTTTAAATGTACATTTATAAAAGCTTAATAAATTCTTTGTATTTTAAATTTATTTTAATCTTGCATATTAAAATGCATATTTGAGCACTTTATAGCTAAGATTTATAAGTATTTAGTGAATGGGTGATCCTTAATGCAATTAAAACCTTTTTCAAAGAGTTTACACTAAACAACGTCATATACTAAAATTATCAGTCGGCACCTCTCTTTCACCTACTTCAATAAGGATATTTTGAGTTGACTTAAATAGAGGTTCAGGGCGAATGGTGCAAGCAATTGTTGGAAAGATATACCTATACACAATTTACAGAAATATAGACAATAGATATAAGCTCTAAATGTTATCGATACGGAATGACGATTACATTATAGTACTATTTTTTGTAATAGACACGACCCGTTGTTTCCAGTAGTGTTTCAAAAAAAAAATATTGGGGAAAGGCATGTGTAGGGTCACACATATTTAGATTCGGCGCGTAAGCTGTATGCATATGTGCGTGTGCTGACTTTACTTCCCGCCCGCAAGATTTCAGTAAATATTAGTTAGTAGTGTACGAGTACCATCAGTTAAAGGAAATAAACGTGTGAACATGCAACAGCATGCTCAAAGTTTTGGCCAATGAGTTAAAACGCGGTAAAACGCAGCGAAAATTATAATTCTTCGCATAGGTGTCACGGGTTTGCCGATCAACGTTTAAATTCATTTCATTCATTAAAATTCATTTTAACATTTTCTTTTAAAATTATTGTATTTAATGACATTAAATCCTTTGACCAAACTTAGTTTATGTTACTACATTTAATATTTCTGAGATGAATAAAAATAATTAATATAATCTGACATCATAGTATAAAATATCGTTTGTTAAATTTAATTATTTTGTTAATCTGTTGAATTTCTGTTCAAATTAATTACTTTTTACAAAATTCGGCAAACTCAAAGGATGCGACCACGTTAGGGCAGTCCACTGGAGCCTGGAGGCTAGGGATGCACATTGTTGATAAAAAATAGATTTTTTATTAATCCGTTTTTTTTAAGTATGAAGTCTTAAGAAAATAATCGATTTTATTATTGAAATAGATTGTTTCCTAATTTTTCAATTAATTTCAAAATAAACCCCACATTATATTAATTAATTTATTCATTAAAAATAAACAACAGAAACAGTAAGTTCTTATATAATCAAAACGAATGAAAGTTTGAAAATAAGCAATTTTTTTAAATTAACAACAAAATTAAATTATTCAATAAAAAAAACGAAACATCCGTAAGCAACGAAATCGGAAATAACAGCTTAAGTAAGCGTTTGGATAATATTCTGTTCCTGGTCTTTGTTATGCGCCAGCTATCGAAAACAATCTCTCTGCTGGAGCCGAAGAACCCGGTACCAATAAGTGCTTATATGTGAGTTTAGGATAAGCTTCCTCATAGCTTTTCCAGTAAATGTTTGATTAAATGAATCATCTAAACTGTTTTAAAAGAACAGAAGGAATGCCATCATAGATGCACAGATGGTGGTACTGTAATATTATGGAGCTATTTATATATAGTATTCTTTGGCAGTTCGCGTTCCGGCCTCCGGGCTCCAAGCCAGAAGACCAAATGAAATGTCGGGGTGATCGAATATTAATTTTAAAAAAATCACGTATTAAAATTGATTGTCGTAATCGATTATTTTTTCACACCCCTACTGGCGGCGTCTCTGCTTCGCAAGCGCAAGCCAATAGCGGATAGCCATTTGAGTTATGAATCTAGTCGTGTGTAGTTAGTGATAGTATTATGTTGTGTTTACATTGTGGCGTTAACCGATTATTCCGGAATGACAGTGAATTGAAGCATACTCTTTTAACGTTTTAAAAAGTGATAGAGATTTTCAAAAAAGTGCGTGTTTGTGTTTACAGAAGGAGGAAGTTTTGAACACCTACTGCACTATCGCTAACAAGGTACTTTGTAAATACTAATCAGTGAAATTTGTATTAAAGTACATATCAGTTTTTTAAATACGCCTAAGATGTTATAGTTGATGTTATTAAAATTAATCAATTTACTGATCAGGTAGCTATAATTGAAAAAAACCAATAGCAGAATTCCTTGCAATTTTTAAAAAATACCAAGCTTAAGATTTATTTATTTATTAACAAGTACATCCTTACAAATATAAATGACTAGTACTAAAATAATTAAGTGACTGAATGCTATTTTAACCTTCCTGATGTACTGTAATATTGGTGATTTAAAGATATTTATCAGAATATATAAACATGACAAAAATAAAAAGACTTTTAGTTTAATCATAATCAATTTAAAGCATCAATGTAAATAAACAACATTTCTTCCACATTTGTTTGTTATTAAATAATTAATTCACAATTTTGATTAATTTAGATGTTGCAAGGGCCTTTGGAGACCATCTTAAAGAAGTAAGCATCACCATTATCACAGTCACTTCAGTCTACTCATCTCTTTTGAAGGTATGTTTAAATATAATAAATAAAATTAAAGTAAAAGTAAACCATAATATGACATCCTAAAAATGACTGTCACAGGGAACTAAGTTCGCCTGTAATGATGAAAATAAATTCAATTTATTGAATATGTATAAAACGAAAAAAATTGAAATAATATTCATAATAAAAATAAGATGGCGCTATAAATCAAAAATATATTGTCAGGTAACGTAATTAATGTTTTTAAGCGCCACCTATCCAACAGAGTAAGAACTTCAAGAGATCTTAAATAATGATGATTATGTAGTTTATTATTAGTTGCCAAAAATCAAAAGTAGATGGCGTAATTGAGAAAGGTTAATATTTGTTATATTTATATAGTTGTCATAATTATTAATATCTATGGTAGTTTATCCGATAAATTTATAGGTAGGTAGGTAGGTAGGTAGGTAGGTAGGTAGGTAGGTAGGTAGGTAGGTAGGTAGGTAGGTAGGTAGGTAGGTAGGTAGGTAGGTAGGTAGGTAGGTAGGTAGGTAGGTAGGTAGGTAGGTAGGTAGGTAGGTAGGTAGGTAGGTAGGTAGGTAGGTAGGTAGGTAGGTAGGTAGGTAGGTAGGTAGGTAGGTAGGTAGGTAGGTAGGTAGGTAGGTAGGTAGGTAGGTAGGTAGGTAGGTAGGTAGGTAGGTAGGTAGGTAGGTAGGTAGGTAGGTAGGTAGGTAGGTAGGTAGGTAGGTAGGTAGGTAGGTAGGTAGGTAGGTAGGTAGGTAGGTAGGTAGGTAGGTAGGTAGGTAGGTAGGTAGGTAGGTAGGTAGGTAGGTAGGTAGGTAGGTAGGTAGGTAGGTAGGTAGGTAGGTAGGTAGGTAGGTAGGTAGGTAGGTAGGTAGGTAGGTAGGTAGGTAGGTAGGTAGGTAGGTAGGTAGGTAGGTAGGTAGGTAGGTAGGTAGGTAGGTAGGTAGGTAGGTAGGTAGGTAGGTAGGTAGGTAGGTAGGTAGGTAGGTAGGTAGGTAGGTAGGTAGGTAGGTAGGTAGGTAGGTAGGTAGGTAGGTAGGTAGGTAGGTAGGTAGGTAGGTAGGTAGGTAGGTAGGTAGGTAGGTAGGTAGGTAGGTAGGTAGGTAGGTAGGTAGGTAGGTAGGTAGGTAGGTAGGTAGGTAGGTAGGTAGGTAGGTAGGTAGGTAGGTAGGTAGGTAGGTAGGTAGGTAGGTAGGTAGGTAGGTAGGTAGGTAGGTAGGTAGGTAGGTAGGTAGGTAGGTAGGTAGGTAGGTAGGTAGGTAGGTAGGTAGGTAGGTAGGTAGGTAGGTAGGTAGGTAGGTAGGTAGGTAGGTAGGTAGGTAGGTAGGTAGGTAGGTAGGTAGGTAGGTAGGTAGGTAGGTAGGTAGGTAGGTAGGTAGGTAGGTAGGTAGGTAGGTAGGTAGGTAGGTAGGTAGGTAGGTAGGTAGGTAGGTAGGTAGGTAGGTAGGTAGGTAGGTAGGTAGGTAGGTAGGTAGGTAGGTAGGTAGGTAGGTAGGTAGGTAGGTAGGTAGGTAGGTAGGTAGGTAGGTAGGTAGGTAGGTAGGTAGGTAGGTAGGTAGGTAGGTAGGTAGGTAGGTAGGTAGGTAGGTAGGTAGGTAGGTAGGTAGGTAGGTAGGTAGGTAGGTAGGTAGGTAGGTAGGTAGGTAGGTAGGTAGGTAGGTAGGTAGGTAGGTAGGTAGGTAGGTAGGTAGGTAGGTAGGTAGGTAGGTAGGTAGGTAGGTAGGTAGGTAGGTAGGTAGGTAGGTAGGTAGGTAGGTAGGTAGGTAGGTAGGTAGGTAGGTAGGTAGGTAGGTAGGTAGGTAGGTAGGTAGGTAGGTAGGTAGGTAGGTAGGTAGGTAGGTAGGTAGGTAGGTAGGTAGGTAGGTAGGTAGGTAGGTAGGTAGGTAGGTAGGTAGGTAGGTAGGTAGGTAGGTAGGTAGGTAGGTAGGTAGGTAGGTAGGTAGGTAGGTAGGTAGGTAGGTAGGTAGGTAGGTAGGTAGGTAGGTAGGTAGGTAGGTAGGTAGGTAGGTAGGTAGGTAGGTAGGTAGGTAGGTAGGTAGGTAGGTAGGTAGGTAGGTAGGTAGGTAGGTAGGTAGGTAGGTAGGTAGGTAGGTAGGTAGGTAGGTAGGTAGGTAGGTAGGTAGGTAGGTAGGTAGGTAGGTAGGTAGGTAGGTAGGTAGGTAGGTAGGTAGGTAGGTAGGTAGGTAGGTAGGTAGGTAGGTAGGTAGGTAGGTAGGTAGGTAGGTAGGTAGGTAGGTAGGTAGGTAGGTAGGTAGGTAGGTAGGTAGGTAGGTAGGTAGGTAGGTAGGTAGGTAGGTAGGTAGGTAGGTAGGTAGGTAGGTAGGTAGGTAGGTAGGTAGGTAGGTAGGTAGGTAGGTAGGTAGGTAGGTAGGTAGGTAGGTAGGTAGGTAGGTAGGTAGGTAGGTAGGTAGGTAGGTAGGTAGGTAGGTAGGTAGGTAGGTAGGTAGGTAGGTAGGTAGGTAGGTAGGTAGGTAGGTAGGTAGGTAGGTAGGTAGGTAGGTAGGTAGGTAGGTAGGTAGGTAGGTAGGTAGGTAGGTAGGTAGGTAGGTAGGTAGGTAGGTAGGTAGGTAGGTAGGTAGGTAGGTAGGTAGGTAGGTAGGTAGGTAGGTAGGTAGGTAGGTAGGTAGGTAGGTAGGTAGGTAGGTAGGTAGGTAGGTAGGTAGGTAGGTAGGTAGGTAGGTAGGTAGGTAGGTAGGTAGGTAGGTAGGTAGGTAGGTAGGTAGGTAGGTAGGTAGGTAGGTAGGTAGGTAGGTAGGTAGGTAGGTAGGTAGGTAGGTAGGTAGGTAGGTAGGTAGGTAGGTAGGTAGGTAGGTAGGTAGGTAGGTAGGTAGGTAGGTAGGTAGGTAGGTAGGTAGGTAGGTAGGTAGGTAGGTAGGTAGGTAGGTAGGTAGGTAGGTAGGTAGGTAGGTAGGTAGGTAGGTAGGTAGGTAGGTAGGTAGGTAGGTAGGTAGGTAGGTAGGTAGGTAGGTAGGTAGGTAGGTAGGTAGGTAGGTAGGTAGGTAGGTAGGTAGGTAGGTAGGTAGGTAGGTAGGTAGGTAGGTAGGTAGGTAGGTAGGTAGGTAGGTAGGTAGGTAGGTAGGTAGGTAGGTAGGTAGGTAGGTAGGTAGGTAGGTAGGTAGGTAGGTAGGTAGGTAGGTAGGTAGGTAGGTAGGTAGGTAGGTAGGTAGGTAGGTAGGTAGGTAGGTAGGTAGGTAGGTAGGTAGGTAGGTAGGTAGGTAGGTAGGTAGGTAGGTAGGTAGGTAGGTAGGTAGGTAGGTAGGTAGGTAGGTAGGTAGGTAGGTAGGTAGGTAGGTAGGTAGGTAGGTAGGTAGGTAGGTAGGTAGGTAGGTAGGTAGGTAGGTAGGTAGGTAGGTAGGTAGGTAGGTAGGTAGGTAGGTAGGTAGGTAGGTAGGTAGGTAGGTAGGTAGGTAGGTAGGTAGGTAGGTAGGTAGGTAGGTAGGTAGGTAGGTAGGTAGGTAGGTAGGTAGGTAGGTAGGTAGGTAGGTAGGTAGGTAGGTAGGTAGGTAGGTAGGTAGGTAGGTAGGTAGGTAGGTAGGTAGGTAGGTAGGTAGGTAGGTAGGTAGGTAGGTAGGTAGGTAGGTAGGTAGGTAGGTAGGTAGGTAGGTAGGTAGGTAGGTAGGTAGGTAGGTAGGTAGGTAGGTAGGTAGGTAGGTAGGTAGGTAGGTAGGTAGGTAGGTAGGTAGGTAGGTAGGTAGGTAGGTAGGTAGGTAGGTAGGTAGGTAGGTAGGTAGGTAGGTAGGTAGGTAGGTAGGTAGGTAGGTAGGTAGGTAGGTAGGTAGGTAGGTAGGTAGGTAGGTAGGTAGGTAGGTAGGTAGGTAGGTAGGTAGGTAGGTAGGTAGGTAGGTAGGTAGGTAGGTAGGTAGGTAGGTAGGTAGGTAGGTAGGTAGGTAGGTAGGTAGGTAGGTAGGTAGGTTAGGTTAGGTTAGGTTAGGTTAGGTTAGGTTAGGTTAGGTTAGGTTAGGTTAGGTTAGGTTAGGTTAGGTTAGGTTAGGTTAGGTTAGGTTAGGTTAGGTTAGGTTAGGTTAGGTTAGGTTAGGTTAGGTTAGGTTAGGTTAGGTTAGGTTAGGTTAGGTTAGGTTAGGTTAGGTTAGGTTAGGTTAGGTTAGGTTAGGTTAGGTTAGGTTAGGTTAGGTTAGGTTAGGTTAGGTTAGGTTAGGTTAGGTTAGGTTAGGTTAGGTTAGGTTAGGTTAGGTTAGGTTAGGTTAGGTTAGGTTAGGTTAGGTTAGGTTAGGTTAGGTTAGGTTAGGTTAGGTTAGGTTAGGTTAGGTTAGGTTAGGTTAGGTTAGGTTAGGTTAGGTTAGGTTAGGTTAGGTTAGGTTAGGTTAGGTTAGGTTAGGTTAGGTTAGGTTAGGTTAGGTTAGGTTAGGTTAGGTTAGGTTAGGTTAGGTTAGGTTAGGTTAGGTTAGGTTAGGTTAGGTTAGGTTAGGTTAGGTTAGGTTAGGTTAGGTTAGGTTAGGTTAGGTTAGGTTAGGTTAGGTTAGGTTAGGTTAGGTTAGGTTAGGTTAGGTTAGGTTAGGTTAGGTTAGGTTAGGTTAGGTTAGGTTAGGTTAGGTTAGGTTAGGTTAGGTTAGGTTAGGTTAGGTTAGGTTAGGTTAGGTTAGGTTAGGTTAGGTTAGGTTAGGTTAGGTTAGGTTAGGTTAGGTTAGGTTAGGTTAGGTTAGGTTAGGTTAGGTTAGGTTAGGTTAGGTTAGGTTAGGTTAGGTTAGGTTAGGTTAGGTTAGGTTAGGTTAGGTTAGGTTAGGTTAGGTTAGGTTAGGTTAGGTTAGGTTAGGTTAGGTTAGGTTAGGTTAGGTTAGGTTAGGTTAGGTTAGGTTAGGTTAGGTTAGGTTAGGTTAGGTTAGGTTAGGTTAGGTTAGGTTAGGTTAGGTTAGGTTAGGTTAGGTTAGGTTAGGTTAGGTTAGGTTAGGTTAGGTTA